>OY728140.1:827753045-830253045 GCA_963277665.1 Viscum album
TTTAAATCCGGCTTGATGTCTTCCTAACAATCAGCTTGCTGACCCTTCCATAAAAATATCGTCTTTCAAACTTTCTCATGCCAAACATAAAGTTGATGACGTGGCCTCCAAATGTTGGGTTGACAACGTATGTTTGAACATAAACATAGGTTTCATGTTACTTTCTTCAAACGTAAGGTTGATAATAATCGTAGGGTTGATCATCCATACTTTTTCATCAACTCTCAAATGAAAGATAAAAGATCAATTTAAAGAACATATGGTTGTTCACAAAAGTAAGGTTGATGAACCATACTTTTGAGAAACAAACGTAATGTTTACTACTTACGTATGGTTCTCCTTCCATACATTGTTGATTACTCAAATGTAAGGTTCCTTCCTAACATAAGGATCTTCTTCTATACATTGTTGGTAACGTATGGTTGATTAAATATTTACTTTTCTCATATCACAAAAAGTATACACGCTTTTCATCCTTAAGCTACCTTTATCAACATAGGGTATGAACAGTGATTCTAGAACACGCTAAAGTAGATCCAGAATAAGTAAGGTATGAACTGTGTTTCCAGAAAATGCTAAAGCAGATCCCGAGTAAGTATGGTATAAACATTGTTTCCAGAACACGCTAAATATGAATACTTTAACAATAAATTCTCGTAATTTAAAAAGTAAAATAAATTAATAAATTACTGCAAAATACTAAATAAAATCATTAGAAAATAATTAAGGGTATTTGTGAGCATCAAAATTATCATTAAGAGACAAAGTATTATTTTCAATAATATCCCCATTTAAATAATAGTGTTATGTATTGTTCAAAACAATACTTTTCTTAACAGTCTGTACATGAATTTTTAATAATTATTTCAATAAATCCATGAGGAAGAGATATGAATGGCGTTTGAGATACTTCTACTTCCATTTGTAAAAAACATTCCTTGATATAAAAAATTTACAAAATAAGTATTCAACTTAATGAATAGACATAGAGATTAAACATATGTCTATAAAAAACTCATAATCCCTAATTTTGTCTAAACGGACATTTGATACCCACTATAAGGACTCGGCCTTAAACATTACGTAATCTTGAATTATGTTATTAATTCACTTTGAGGGTCTTTTCAGGTTTAGAGTTTTAGAGAACTAGTCCATAACTATTACATTTATTCTTAATTGTAAAAAATTAGACTCTTTTAATCAGTATCCATTTTTCATAAAATAAAAAATATTAAAATAAAACAAGTGTTATTTTAATGATAAAAATATTCTTCAATTCTTTTTTTCTCACATCCATCCTTATATACTATGAAAAACATGTCCAAAACATGGGATGATCATAAAAAGCTCAGTAAGGTTTATAAAAATAAAAGGTACCAATTTACACAATTTGGACCACCTTATTCCAAGTATGGGATACATTTTTCTAAATTCAAAACACAGAAGTGGAAGAAATGAATTTGAAATTAATTCCGGTTGTCAAAACCAAAAGCATGTTTTGATGAAATACTTACTATCAAAACATTTACCATTTTATATGTTATGATTAATATTGAAATTACTACTAATGACCAAAATATGATTAAATGGCAGAAATATAATTTAATTGTACTTTATAAACCATTGAAAGAAATATCTAACTATATGAATATATTATATTGAAAGGCATTTTTGAATTAAAATGCAGCATTTTTAACTATTCATTAGAAATGAGAATTATAAGAAAATGACCAAAATTTCATAAAAAATAAATTGTTATGTCCTGATTCTAAATAAAAATATTATCTTTTATCAAATAAAATATAAAAATGTGACAAAAACTAGATTTAAAAAGGTTTCTCAATCAAAAGGTGGCAAATTGACAATTTAAAAAATATCAGACTTTTTATGCTTAAAATAGGATTTATACACATTTTAGGCTTCTAACTTTTATTAAATAAGTGTAAAAACATTTAATAAACAACTGTATTTATATTGTATTTATTTTATTCATTCCAACTAATTCAACAGTTATGTGTTAACTACCATTTAAAATAATAATATTATATTGTTATTTTTCAGTATAACTCAACATTGTGTGCAACATGAGATTTCAATGAAACTTGTTGTTGTGTATCGGGCAAACCATCTAACATAACATCCCCTTTAAATTAAAACTAATATTTCATTCCCAAATATTAATAAATATGAAAAATGTCATATTTTTTTACCTAGGATGTTAAAGTTGTGGTACTATTTTGTCCACCTATTCTTATGTTTCCTATTATTATGGATGGTAAATCCTGTATACAGAGACTGGGTGATGGATTTAAGTGTTTGTTTAATGTGAGGGTATTTTATATCATTTCTTCTTTATTCAAAATGTTTTTTATTGATATATTTATTTTTATATGTATTGATCATGTGGTTGAATACTTTATCATTCAAATTATTTGGGGTCACAAAAAAATCTAGTCGTATATTATTTTTATTATATTACTAAAATTCCCAATTGTAGATTTTGAAATGACTTTGGAATGTTTCCAGACTAAATTGAGTTGGTTAATTATAAAGAAGTAGTGGGATGTACTACGACCCATTATAGAAGTTTTCACCAGGTATGTTTATTTATGACTATTTAAACATTAATACCAAGGATGTGGACATGTTATTTTTTCCAGCCTTAGTACTTAATTTCTATTATAGGTTTTTATTAGTAAATTTATGGGGATTTTACCATGATTTTATGGTCATATTTAGGATTAATAGGGTATTTCATTCTTTAGTGTATTTGTATCCCATTCCTCTTGTGTGAATACTTGGTACCTTTTCATTTTTTTTTACTCTTTTCATTATCATTCATTATTGATGCTATAGTGCTTCCATGTAGACACCCCTTCTTCCTTATTTTATGGAATTACTTTAAATTTGTTTTAATGCGTTATTTTAGGATGGTATTGAATAATGGGGACAATGTATCTTGTTTTATAGAAAAATTTTTTTATGGGACTGAAGTGTGTGTTAATTACATCTGAAAAGATTTATTCTAATGTGTTCTTGGAATATTTTGACAAATAAGATGAAATAATGTTTTATTTTGAATTTTTGGAACCTTTTTCATTTTAAATGTGTCTTAATGGTAAACATGTAAATTGGAAAATGGTATTTAATGTATGGTTTTAGGACTTCTGTTCTTATCTTATATCAAAAAAATTAGAAGATTTTTAAAAGGTATGTGGAAGAGGTTGATATTTTATTTCCCAGTTATTTTACTTGTGAAGAACTGATTTATTGATTATATTCCAGCAGAAATTTAAAATATATAATAACAAATTATATCTTATAATCAATTAGTGGAGCCCCACATGGATATTTAACTAACAAATATATCATTTTTAGGTCCTATGTTATAAAAATAATTGTGTAATTTCCATTACTCCATCATTGGGTGAGTTGGGATGGGAATTAAAAATCATTGGATCCATGGCGATGGAATAAGGGACTAATCCAACTCATGTTTGGATCATGATTTTTTTATGTGGATGTTCATTGGTGTGGGTAGGGTTTTTATTTTGGTTTCATTTAGTTTATCATACATTTTTCAATGGAATTTTTTATTTTTATATTCATATATCTAATTTGGATTTTATATATTTAGGTATATAGTTTTATATCTAAATAGAACGTTTATATATTATACCATTCATTGTTAGGTAAGTAATTTGTCTTAAAAAATTAATATTATTTTTTAAATATAGTGAATTAATTCCCAATGTTGGTGTTTTGATTTCCCTAGAACTAGTTTCTTGTCTATCTAAATCCGGAATTCCCTTCAGACATATGGAATACTGGGTTGAGTTCTGGTTCATGTATAAAATTAAGTTTTTTTGTTATGTATATCTTCATAAATGATACAAAAATATACAGGTTTTCATTCCCTTAATGATTATATATTGAAATACTATTACATGGACCCAATACCGACTATAATACACCTCTTTTCACTTGATTCAAGGACCTATCTTGATATAGATAAAAAATATATTTCTTACATATATTTCATTAACCTATAGATGAACCAAATAATTAGATCACAATAGAGTCAGTATAATTCTTGTACGTAGTTTCCCCATAAATGCACATTTCTTGTCAACCAATTTCACCATAGTATAACTAGTATTATAACTATTAAGGATTTCATGTAAAATTATTAAATATATAATATAGTCTCAGACTAGGTATCAATACCCCTTCTAGAATTAGAAGACATCCCATCCAATCAACCAATAAAAGTTTCCATCACCACCACTCTAAGAAATCGAAATTGATCTATTTTTTGGAAAATAGTAATAATCATGTGTTTAAAATAACCAAATTATGTCTATAATAATGTAATACCTCTTAAATAAGACCTATTTACTTTTTTATAAATGAAATTACATGTAAATTATATCATTTCTAGGATTATTATTTTTTTCTATATTTTCTAATAGAGTTTATTACTGGGGTTTTAATATCACTCCTTTGATTTTATGTGGGTAATTCCTCCCATATATGTCTTCTATACGCCATGTTTTGGTCACCTACTAGTATCATATCAGTGGGAGTCATTATTGGTAACAATTATCTTTATTATAATCTTTTAAAGAGTTCACATGGGTGGGTCATGTCAGTTTATGTTGTTTTTTTGTAACATGATTTATATTTTTATTATTTGTAAAATATATAAAATGAATAAAAATAAATGTATATATAATTTTTATTCCTTAATTGGTTTCTTTGATTCCTATATAAATGTTAAATAACTATAAGGTAGTTATATATCAATATTTTAATTGAAAATACATGTCTAAAACATCATTACACCATAAATTTTTCTTAATATTTCAGTGAAAGGATTAAAAATACCGTGGATTAAAGGAAGTTCCCCCATGAATTTGAAGTGTTATACATCCCATGTATGTCAAAAGAAGAAGTTTCTTTCAGTTTTATCATAACTAGCCTTATCATTCACCTTTATAATCTATTTTACAGATCCCATCATCAATGATATCTATGTTATTCATTAAATTTTTTCAATTAAAATTATTTGAAGGATCTTGGGGAAAATTGTTTTGGTTGATTATTTATACTACATGTGAATATGGTTTTACAATTTTAAAACCCATAAATGGTATCAAAGTATCATCTATATCATTTAGATTGAATTTTTGTATAGATTAATGTACTGTTAAAATAGACTTTCCCAAACATCAATGTTGTTTTAAAAAATATCATTAGATCATAATGTTTTTTATAACCATGACATTGTTTTATTAAAAAAGTGTGTGGATTTAAAAATTAATTATAATCCAATTCAAAATCTATGAAAAATTATAAGGGAAAATGTTTCCTAAAAATCATCATATAATAAAAATAATATATTGTGGTTCATTCTAAAATAATTTGTGATTTTTTGAGTTATGATATTATTATTAAAATAATGAAATAATATAGAAAAACCTTGTCAAGGTTTCAAAGGATTCAATTTTGATGGATTTTCAAAAAAGGGAATCATGTCACCAAAATATTCATGGATAACTTTCAAATCATTTGTAAAATTAGAGAGTCCAAATTTAAGGAATGTTCATATATAATAATTTGAAATATTTTTTGAATATCACAGGGATCTTCGAGATACTACTTAAATAAGGCCGAATCAATAGTATTTTGTTTTTTGTATTATTATTATTATTATTAATTCAACCTTTTTGATTGATTAAAGTATCTATCCCACATATTTAATTATTAAATCTAACCTCATATACAAAAAAATATGTAAATCACAAAACTCATGTTTTTACAAGGATTTTTTGAGAGACCGACTCTTTAATGCAACTGGTTATACATCCTAGTTATATATTATCCACTAATTGCATATGCGGTCTGTGAAATTGGTTATATGCCCCAATTTTAATCTTCCACGGGATTGGTTATAAATCATTACAACTGAATAAAACCAAAAACATTTATAAACTCTAGTTGATTAGTAAAAATGATTTAGTATACATGTCATTTTAATTTCTCCATTTGTGTGTTGTTATATAACTCATCATATAATCTCCTCCTCATGGTTGATCCATAAATAATTTGATCCTAATCTAACTCTTAGTTACTTATACACCACAGAAAATGATCTAGCTATAAAATTTTATAGGATCTAGTCCTCTCATGTATACTTGTTAATGCACTTGAATAACTGATGATCAAGGTTTCCAGTCATTCGTAGGTTATTTTGATCTTTAGGGAGTGAGTAGTACTTTTCATTTTTTAAATTCATAGGAATATGTGTTCTATTTATCATGATGAATATAACCATTCTCAGTTTGTATTTCCTCTAAATTTATTTTATTCAAGAATAAACATGAAAAAACAAATTCAACATGTTTAGGAATTATTTTCTAAAAAACATTGAATATAATTTACAAATTTATTATAAATTTAATGATGCATGATTCTGATGAAAAATCTTTATATTTTTTTACCTGAAATAGTAATACTTTAACGATACACAATTTATATTGGTTTCACTTGGTATATCAACGCCATGTTATCCCAATCATATGTTTTGTTATATTATATATTTATGGAATCTATGTATTTATTATTTTATCTTCAAAAAGTATGTATATGTGGATATTTACTTCATGTATTCAGTATAACTTTATCTTTTTAAGGATTTTGGGAGCCTATAGTGCCTCACTACTACATCAATTTATGCCTTTTGTATCAATTCCTACATCTCTTATGTGTTTACTATTTTGTGAAAACATATTTGAACTGTCTAAACTATTTACCAACCATTAAAAAATCAATAAAATGATATAGTCTGTCATTCACATACATTAGAGCATGTAGGTAACATTCTTTACGTAAACTTTCATGTGAATGCCTCTTCTTCTTCATAAAAGAATAGATAGTGAAAGTTATATATTATTTTAAGTACCAAGTTTAGTGATGAGTTTATAAAACATTTCATGCATTAAATGTAAAAAAAGTACTTCATGTAGTTGATAAACACATAATGTATTTCACACATGGCTTTATCTTTAAAAACACAATATAAACTAAGATAGAGAGATTTATGACTATACAACATCTTATTTTTTACTTAATCCTTGTTTATAATATTACATGAGACATGTAAGGATATTTATATGTTATTCACACTACCTCTATTGAACAAGGGGACCAATCCTTTCTTCTAGAAACCTTTTCAGGCCTATAAATAGTTCACACCTCTAAAATATATATTCACTTATTCTCAAAAGTATCGTATATATCACTCCACATTTTTCAATAATTCAAAAATAAAATCATCTATATTTTATATATAAAATTTTCATTCTACTCCATGTGTGAATTATTGTATGTATAACATATATATTTTCATCAATCATTATCGAATAAAGATTATGTTCAATGTTCTTAAATATTCATAGGCCTTCATCTTCTATCAACCCAATCAAAAAATAAACCATCATCTACATAATAGAATAGATAACTCATCTAAATTCATGGTTTTTATGTATAAATAGGAAATGTGTCATCATAAAACACATGATATCCTAAAATACTCATGCATACGACACATCTGCATTCATAAACACTTTTATAAACTTGTGCATCCACTCTCTTTCACAGAGTCGACTAATGTTTTCATTCCTCCACTACCACTTCTTCAAAATATATATTATATATGATCGTATCTCATATAGTGTGTTTTAACATTATAATTCCTTATATTTTTTAATCCTTATCTCAATATAACCATGCAGGGTTGATCTATTTCAGTGATGTAGGAGTGGGACAACACAACCAGCTTCAACATAAAAACACAAAGTGAAAACTTCCATATCTATATTGAAGAAGATGAAATTAAATGACCCAGTATCTAGTGTAAAATATTAAAATATTTTTTTACATGGAAACACACAATGAAACCCCAAAATACAATAGATGAATTGAGGAATATTATTTGGATTTTGTAAAAATGATAAAACCTTGGGTTCCCATGTTTTAAATATAAAATAGTTCACCTTTCTAACCATTCCTAATAAATGTTTCCCATGTATGTATGCCACTTAAAAAAATACTTTTCATGATTTCTCTCAATTAAATTCATGACATTAAACCCACAATTGTGGTTCATTCCACCCTACATGATTTTACTTTCACATTTATGTTTAATGAAAATAAAAATAGAATATGTTATCCCTTCATGCATTATCTAACTATATTTTACCTATTTTCTCTATGGTTGGTTATTTTCATTGGCTATCTATAAAATTTTAACTATACAGATGATTCTCACAATATCAACAAAATCATCCAATTTATATATACATATAACTTTAAAAATAGTGATGGATTCTTAAATCAATGATCTAATCATTGATATCCTAATTTTCTAGAAAAAACCCACATTCTTATTCTATACAGTGTGCATTACACAATTTATACATATCTAAATCAATAAAACCATCTCTAAAATTGTCAAATGTATGTTGAGGATGAATCCACTGCCATCCACTATGAACTATAAAATACCAATTCATATATTAACAACTCATGAACATAATGTTAGTCAACATGTTACATAAAAATACAATTCTTCAAATGGTCACATCAATTTTCACATTTTGATTTGATGTCAATACCACAAAACATATTTTATTCCAACATGTTTACATTTCATTATCCCCACTACTTATAATGGCTAAAATGGCATGATTGTGTCATTTAATTTTCATATTTTAAACATCTTCTTCTCTATATGTGATTTAGATTCATATAATTTGAACTATATAAGGAATCATAACATACTTTTTCATAGAAATGATCCTTTCTCTAGACAACTCTACGTCTACTTGTAAAACTCGGTATTGAAAAAAAAATTATAACTACTATGAACAATGATTTCTAAAAATAAACATTCATGTGATACCAATTCATATTAATTCAAAAAAATCAACTTTCATGTTTTAATTCTACTCAAATAGTCAAATCATATGACATATACATCTTTCACTCATCCAAAAAAACAAATAAAAAACATCATGTGAAAAATATTTAGCAGTACCTTTTTAGATCTACATCAATCACCTAGGAAATATTTTTTAAGTAAAAAAATGTAAATTTGACAGTTATTCTAATACCAAATATTTTAATTTCAAATAACTATTTAGAAATACAAAATCCACATTGTAGAGAATAATTGAAAACATCAACTAATTATTTCTCCCTCTTAAGTGATGCATCTATCTACATCAATTATGTGAATGTATGTATAAGAGGATATTGATAAGGTAATAGATCGATAACACATTTTTATTTAGAAGGAGTAGTCTATTAGAGAGTTTTTTTTATCCCTGTGTATTCTCTCTTCCTTTTGTAGTAATATTATGATGTTCTTTTCTTCTTGTTAAAATCATTCCCACCTCTCATGGTAACATTCATATAAGGAATTTTTTCCTAATGTGGATTATTTTTATCTACCATTGATGTTTTGTATGTTTCAATACATGAGACTTACATCATTTTCTACAAATCTTCCTGATTTGGTAAATTTCTAATATAATGCATCATGCCATGTGCACTCCATCCACATCTATCATTCATCTTCCATTGAATTTATATTTCACTATTTATGGATTTCATCTCATATTATTAATATATTTCATAGAAAATTACTTATTATATTTAGTTACAACATCAATTTAATATTTATCTAATTTCCTAGGTCAATTTTTTGGACATTATAAATTGTTATTTCTTCTTGGAATGCTCAGAATCATTGAATGTTTCACTGTACTTCTTCGCTAAATTAGATTATATGACATCCCTTATTAATAATTTTTAATTTTCATTCATTGAAAATCATTAAAAATCATTTAATGGTCTTTTAGTCATGAAATTTTATATTTTTTATCTTTCTACTCACATCTACGAAAAAACTCATTGATTATTCATACATGTTTTTTCTGTTAGAAACATTTATGGATTTTTTATCACAACTATATTTTTATCAAAAATATTTCTCATATTCTCAAAACATAGCCCCTTTATTAATTATTAATCCATGTAAATGGTATGATATTACTATTACACTATAATATTTTTTATATATTTATTTTTGAATAAAATTAATTTCTTAAATTTCCTGTGTTACATGCAACCCTAAGTTTAAACGAACTGCGATATACTACTAAAATATTATTATTTAATGTAGAAGTTATCACCAAGAAATTTAGTTAGAGGGGATGAATTTGAATAAAAAAGTTATTGAAAATATATGGTTTATTCATTTTTAAAATTAATTCATTAGTTATCAATTTATTTTAAAAGATAATAAAAAACCTTAGAGGTTTAAATTATATTTCTTACTAAAAACCATTTTTTCATACAATCTATTTTTATCATAATAAATTAAATTTATCACTATTGGTTAATGATTTTAAGATAAATTTAATATAATATATTAAATTATATTTATAACATTCTTCTAATATTGTTTCTATGCATGGTAAAATAATTAACCAAGTTTTATCCTTAAAATCTTATTTTTCGAAAAAGTTTTTTTGACACATTTTGAATAATTATTTTAAATTAAATTTATCCAGTTAATTAAATTGAATATTGAAAAATAGATTTAAAATTTCAAATCGGGAGGGTAAAGTTTTACAATACATCCCTTTAATTTTTATCATTTTGAATAGCAGCCTTTGTATATTTGTTCCCACCTTAATAAGGGTAAAATAGGTAAAATAGAGTTAAAACCTCCAGGTTAAGGATTTAAAATATCTATAGGACTTTATCTTACCCATTTGGATGAGTTTACTTCATCCATTTCTAATGTAGTATAAATAAAATTGCCACTTTTATGATATTTTTCATTGTAAGTGACTTTTATATTATTTTTAGTAATAAAAAATACAAAATGTCACTCAATTGACTTTAAACTAATCTTTTATGCTCACATGTGGATAAAACTAAATTTTCAATGAATATAAATTTCTAATTTAACAACAATGAAAATATTTTTATTATGGTAATTATTTTATTGATTATATAATTACCATAAATTCTTTCAAAATGTGCACACAATATTTATCTAGTTATTAGAAAAATCGTAAAAATAGTTTCAAACATTTTACAATAACACAATTTGTCGGAAGTAT
The DNA here is from genome assembly GCA_963277665.1 of Viscum album. Taxonomy (NCBI): domain Eukaryota; kingdom Viridiplantae; phylum Streptophyta; class Magnoliopsida; order Santalales; family Viscaceae; genus Viscum; species Viscum album. The sequence continues at coordinate 827,764,244 of OY728140.1, forward strand.
TTTTTCTATGAATATTTTAGAAACATATTACATATTAGATATATCTTAAAGGATTATATTATAATTCCATTTTTTATGATTTGATTAAAACTCAATATAAATTAAAAGGGTTGAAAAATAAATTAATTGTATTCTATGTAAATAATATTTTTTAAACTTATTTGAAAATCATAAAATTCATGAATGTTTTCGAGGGTATAATAAATAGTCTAAACATTCACCCCATTGCATTTTATGATATAATGGTTTCCTTAAATATAACAACCCCAATCTCAGTATCCTAGAGTGACAAGTCATTATATGACAATGTCATTCAAAACAAGAGATCACAACATCACAGATCGGTCAATTTAGTAGTCTTGAAGAAACACAACACATAAATGGTTCCCTTATATCATTGGTAATTAAACATAGTATATAACAAGTGAAAATAAATTTATTCAAATCACTTATTAAAATATTTCATCTTCCCAACTTGGGGGAGCAAAAAAATAAAATGTTGAGCCCAAATTCTCATTAATTATTATATGAAACAATAATAAGTCATGTCAAGTCCAAATTGCATAGAAGTTATGGAAATGTAAATAATCATAGAAATAAATTCCATAAATAAATAGAGAAAAAAAATTAATAAATATAAATTTTCATAGTAAAAATCTAATTTAAATTAATAACTAACTACTAAATGAAGAAAATTATTAATATTTTGATGTCATGTATCTATAACAAGAACCATTGATCCATTTCGATAGATTATTTATTTAGGTAAATAACCATCTAACTCTATTTATAAACAAAAAAATTGAATTTTCACAAATTATTTTATATCATGAGACATATCGATCTATCAAGGGGATACAATAGTCCCCACCCCTCACTTAATTTCAAAATAATTTTTCATATATTGATTTAATTCATGGAAAATATGACTTATCTATAAATCTATATTCAATAGAGGATATTGATTCATCAATATTTCCCAAAATAAAAAATTTAAAAGAAGACCCCATGCATTAAATTAGTACATGTATAAGACAATAATGATTTCCATGTTATAATAAATATGTATATTTAATTAAATCAACAATTAATGACGATAAAAAGTGGAAGATAAGTATACAGACACAAATAATAAGTAATAACTAGTGGAAGGCATAACCAGAGAGAATATCATAATTGAGTTCCATTATTAATTGGATTAAATAATTAATGGACATTAATAATGGAAAATATTCATATATCATGATAAATTATTTCAAACTAAATTTAAAACATGTAAAATTATTTTTTAAGAGACTTTCGAAATAAACCTTTTAGTGTGGTTTACGAACAATATTGAAGATTATTTAAAATTGAAAATGGAATAATTGTTTATATAAAACAAGAAATTTACAAATATATATTTTCTTTAAAAAAAGGAAATGTTTTAGAAATATATTGGTAGATTAAAACAAATTATGGGTGGTACATGTAAATGGGTATGAAAATGGGAAACTCCCTTTAATCAGGCTTTCTTGTTAGGAAGAATTAAAAAGATAAACATATAAAACATGAATGTGTCTATAAAATAAAGATGAACTAATCTATATACATGGTTCAAGATCAAATAAATATAATTTAAAACAATTATATAAAAATAATTAAGGATTAAGTTGCGTTAATGAGAAATAAATTGTAACCTGAATGAAAGATGAAGATTCAAGGAGCATCCCTTACCTTATATTCGAATGTGTTCTGAACGTTATCTCGATTACCAAAATAATAAAACTAAATTTATTAATTAATTAATTACTGAACTTTTATAGAGGAATTTTAATTATAATAATTTTACTAAATTAATTTAATGATTTTTTAAGCATTATAGGATGGATTTTTATCATTAGAGAGTATTCATTTCTTTGGTTTTCAGGTTCAGTTTACTTGTATACATGTTTGGAAAATCATAAAAAAATGGTAATAGTATTGAATAATTGAAATTATATGTTATTAATGAACATAAAAAATATTATATTTATATATAATTCATTAGTTTATATGGTATTAGGATGAATCATTTGATAAAATGTTTGTAATATTTGTTTAGATTATTTGTTCATTTTATCGAACATCATGATCTAGTTTTCTTTTATAAATTTATATTATGTATATATAATGGATAAAAACATTAAATAAAAAATAATACATATATTATAATATATTATAACCATATATATAAATTTATGACTATAATTGAATGTGTAATTGAAAAATTAAAACATGTCCTCTACGAAGGAGGTAAATTAGCACCTCATAGATGGCATTTTCAGTTTTTGAATAAAAATTAGATTGGAGAATATACATAATGTTTGATTTTCCATTGAAATAATAAAATTAAAGAATATATAAGATAATGGAATTATCATAATTTTTTGGGATAGATTAGCTGATGAGGGAATAATAAATGAAAATACATTCAAAGAAATGGAAAGTGGGGTTTACCTCATGAATTCATCCTCCTTGAGAATAGCCATTGGGAAATCGATTCGTTCTATTTAGGAGATTAAAGGATCCTAGACATTAGGTATGGGATTGGAAACAATATTTTTGGGAACATAGACAATGATAATATATTGGAATGAGTTATTAGAAGAGGTGGTAAGATGTGGTATTTAGAGTGGAGGAGAGAGGATTTGTCTCATTATTTTATTCATTAGTTTATTATTTTGTCTCATTAATATGAATTGATCTGAGAATTATCACTAATTATATTAAAATTATGAATTATGGATTGAGATTATACCCTCAAATTAGCCATACATCACTGATGACTCAACAATCCAAGTGTTTATCTTATACTATAAATTATTGTCTTTAACTATTCATCATAAATTCAACTATTTTTGAAAAATAAAAAAATCAGTATCAATTTTTTTAATTTGATGTATTAAAAAATTTACTCTATTTAAGGAATATTATTTTCTAAATATGATAGATATATTTTTAATTAAAATCATCATTTTCTCAAAAAATAAAAAAAAATTAAATTCTAATTGATTTTATTAGACATTGAAAATTTATCAAAGGTCTCATAAAATTGTATTATTATCATAAGACAAGGAAATATTAATTCTTTAATATACTTTATGAAAATAAAATTTATTTTAAATCATTATATTAATTATACTGTGGAACATAAGCATTAATTATTTCTAAATATATAAAAACTTAATTAATAATTTCTAGAACATTTATGTACTTATAAAAGGACACAATTATATCATATAACCATTAATGAGATGCCTAAATATTATTTTTACTTTCATATGAGAGATCACTTTTCTAATGGTCGCATTACTTTTCTTAATAGACACATGACTATTCCAACATTCATATTACTACTTAATAGTAAATTATTGGTCATGTACATTATTTATTGTGTGTAACATAAAATATCGAATGAATTATATTTACTTAAGAAGATATATACCATAAAAACTTGATGGGTTATACTCTTCTCTCCATTAGAAATTTCAACCCCAATTTTTTTAATTAATATTTACATCTAAATAGTCAAGGTTGGTTCTTCTTCATAACATCATCAGGATCCCATGTCGCTTCTCCATTTTTTTGGTTTCTCTAAAGAACATTTACCAGTGGAGTCATCTGATTTCTCAACATTCACTCACTTGTGTGAAATGTTTCAATGTGATCTTTATAGTAAGACAAATCAGGATCAATTTATATTTCCTCATAAGGGAGTACATGTGTTGGTTCTATCATGTAATTCATTAACAATGATATCTGGAACACATCATGAACATTTTAGAGGCTTTATGGAATTTATAATTATAAATCTACGGATCCATTTATATCTAGAATTTAAAATGTTTAGATGAATATGGGGATTTTTTACCCATCTTATGAAACATTAAGACATCCATCCATGGAGATACATTCCAAAAAAAATTATATCCTACTTGAAATTAGAAAATCCATTCTTCGGTTATCATTATAACTCTTTTTTCTACATTTATCTGTTTTAACATGATCCTAAATAGTCTTTACCTTTTTTGATGTATCTTCAATATGCTCTAGACATATATGATTTCATTAACCAATATCCTCCCTACAAGTGTGTGTTCAAAAACATTTTCTATATAATGCTATATGTGGTGCCATTTGAATACTAGAATAGAAACTATTTTTACAAGAAAATCCCAAAAATGGTAACATCTGATCCGACAGACCATGAAAGGTTATTGATCATGAACTCAAAATGTCTTAAAATATTTGTAAATACCTTTTATAATATACATCGATCTGAAGGTTATAAGAAGTATTCAAATGAATATTAGTATACAGATCATTATGAAGACTATTTAATACTATTGATGTGAAACAAGGATCTTGATCAGACACAATTGATATAGGTGCACCGTGAAGACTTATAAATTCATTAATAAAGAGTCTTCCTATGTTCTCCTGAGGTAAATCTTCTCTTACACTAATAAAATGTTTGTTTTTGTAAAAAAATCAATAATAACCATAATTTAATCATTACTTCTTGGTCTCCTTGGTAGTCTTGTGAGAAATTTCCTCATGATGTTATCCCACATCGATATATGAATAGGTAGAGGTTGTATGACTCCTCTCAGATGTTTTCTCTTAGCCTTCAACTGTAAAAAACTAGGAATATTGAAACATTTTTAAAAATTTCCCATTTCATATTATACCACCAAATTTTTTCCTTCATATCTCTGTATATCTTGGTACTACCATGGTTTATAGAGATTTTTAAGCTATGAACATCATCAAATAGTTACTTTTTAATCTTATGTATTGATGGAGAACATGATCTCTTTCAAAATTTTAAAACATCAACCTCATAAATGAAGTATTATAACATCCTTAACGTCAATAATTTACTTATTAATATTCAAATCATCAGGTTGAAGAATTTTTATCTTCTACATTAAATACAGTTTACAAATAAGTTGAAAATAGAGGGATGTTTATTTTTCTATAACAATTCCCATACCCATTTTTACTAAATACATAAATATATGATCTTTATCAATCCACATTTGGAGAAAAGCACATGTCATTCCATTCATAATGCATCTAGTACATTATTTTAGTTTCTTTTATGTTTTTTATTGATAAATCATAATCTTTGAGAAAATAAATCTGTCACCATTACCCCATGTTGAGTTCTTTCTGAATAATGATGTATTTAAAAATATTGTGATCTATATATATCCAACATATTTCACCATATAGTTGGTGTCTTCAAATATACAAATAACATATTATGAATGGTAACTCAAGATCTTCAGTTGAATATTTTTGTTAATATGCCTTTAATTTCCTTGATGTGTAATCATTAACTTTGTTGTTCTTTATTAGGACACAAGCCAGTCCATTTTTTATGCATCGGTGTATATCACAAACCCGTTATTTCTTGATGGAATAGTCAAAATTGGTGAATTGTCCAATTTTCTTTTGAATTGTTAAAAACAATCTAGAAATACTTTTCTATTATAAAAATAGCCTATTTTCAAGTGATATTTGTTGATGGGTTAGTCAATCGGTAAAAATTATGAACGAAATGCTGATAATAACCTACTAAACCAATAAAACTTCGTACCACAGTTAAGTTAATTGACATATGCCTTTCTTGTATTTCCCATGTTGTTGTAGGATCGAATTATATTATATCCTTAAAGACAATATGTTTATAAGAATAAAATTTCTATATCCAGAATACAGCCTAGAAATACTTACCATATAGCCCCTATCCATTAATAAGCTCAAGAACTATCTGCATGTTGTTTCCACGGTCCTAATATATTTTGGAGTACAATAATATGTCATCAATAAATACCTCAATAAAATGATCATGATATTTTATCAATATTCTGTTTATTAAATCCATGAAAATAGTGGGTGCATTAGTTATTCCCAATGGAATTACTGTAAAATCAGAATGTCCATAATGAGTTAAAATTGTTTTCTTTTGAATATCATCCTTCTTTCCTCTTAATTGATGATATCTAAAAAGAAGTTAAAAATTTATAAAATATTAAAATCTTTTAAGATAATAATTTGAATAATTAATATGAGTTAGTGGATAAATTTTCATTATTGTAAAAGCATGGATTTCTCTATAGTCAATGCACATCCACATAGAACCATCTTTCTTCTAAACGAAAGGGACACGATATCCCTATAATGATTCAGTGGGGAGAATAAATCCATTATTACATAAATCCATTAGTTTTTTCTTCAGATCAATTAATTCCTAATTTTTCATTCTATAAAGTTTTTTTATATTGTCTTAACATCATGGATTAAATCAGAGGTAAACATAGCTTCAAAGTCTAGTGGTGTCGAGGTAATTCCTTTGAAAATATGAAATTTTATTCTTTTAAATATTTTATTTCCTTAATTATACGATTAATTTATTTATCCCTTGATTTTTTTCTCTTCCTCGCCAATAATTTCATTCAGTAGAGCTATAAGGGTTTGTTCAAGATATGAACCATATGGTAATGTTTATTCTCTAAATATAATGAATTTTACATCATCCAAAAAAATCATAATATTCATACTCTTGAAATAAATTCATGAATAATATTTAAAAATACATTCCATACTAAGGATTATATCAAACTAAACCATTGGTATGATGATAATATTTGTAACCAAATCATGTCTATGTTTCATAAACAGGATTTACTGACACATTTTATTGAAATAAAACTTCCATTATGAGTTTTGATAGAAAAATCCCTTGATAAATCAAAATGAAATGTCTACTTTTCTTAGAAAATTAGGTAGGTATAAAATACTGTAAATATACAAAATTAAATAAATCATTGGAGATATTTTAATATAGGATCAATTTACACGAAACTACATCATTGGGAACTTCTACTTATGTTTTATTATTGTTTATGCTTATCCATTTTCCCTTGGCCTCTTCTATTATATATTTCCCTAATGCTTTCGACATTGGTTTGAATAATTCCCCACTTCATTATAATTGAATAATTCAACATCATTGATTTTACAATTCATTCAATTTCATAATTTCCCTTTTCTCTTTACATATAGAAAACTCTCATGCCCTTCAATAATTTCCCATGATGGTTCTTTTGATAATTTTTACATAATTAAAATAAATACATTATATAGATATTATTTGATGCTTCACCTTTACCATTGTTAATAGAAGACCTATTCATCTATTTATATCTCTTCAACAAAAAGGATCATGAAAATTTATTCTCTATTTCGATGTAACTTAATACTATTCAATAATTTTATGAAAAGTTTATATAATTATTTCTCGTTGGAGACATGGTTTAAGAAAATAAAATAAATGATCAATCATGTCTTCAGAATCATGTATGTAATATATAGAATAACTGGAAAGACTTGTGAAGTTTTCCTTATATAATTCAACAATCTATTAATGCTTTTCTTTAATATAAACAAATTTCCCTTCATTTCATCTTATTTATCCTGAGGTAAATATTAAATAAAAAATTTTTATTTAACAATTAATAATTCCATGTATTTTATTCCATATTAATCCTTAGTAAATTTGAACAATAACCACCATTGATCCACATACCACTTGAGACCATATACTTCCATTACTAATTTTTCATTTTAATTTTATTACAATTATATAAATATCTTCCCAATTGACTTTATTCAATGTTCATCTACCACTAGATTTGTAATGACTCTAAAAGACAGTGGATTTTCCTTATTAAATGATCCATCATAGGTTTCGTATGGCTATTTTTCATAACCTGAGTAATATGACGTAATATTTTCATTATCTACTTATCTCCAAAAATAACCATGTTGGCTTTCTCATATGTGAAATTCCAAAATATACCATGGGCATTGATTGATTTCCTTCCATTATGTTTCATTTCAAAAAAATGACATTCACAAAATTACGTTATGAATCATAATGCATAATTGTATACTATAAATAACATAAAAAAATTTTAAAATATTTTTATATTTAATATCAAAATATTAAAAATGGTTTCTTATAGAACAAATTTACTTTTAAATTCTTTATAATGATTTTTAAATATAATGTGAATTATCCTAAGAATATCCCACATGAGAGACAAACGAGTTTCCCAGTAATTCCCATTATCATGTTCCAGGGTATGCATAGTTATGGCTAATGAACCATGTTAGAGTTTTTATCCCTATATATATCTATTCCATAACCACATACACTTATTGAATCTATATTTTGATGTCTTGTTAGGAAGACCAACATAAAATAAATAATAAAAAAATCTATATTTTTATTATATTCTTATACTCAATGTATATCTAAGGATTATCTTCCATAAACAATCTTTTCAAAATATAATTCCCATGGTTTATTGTAAAATAACTCTAATACCAACTGGAACAGTCCAAACCCCAGTATTCAAGATTTGGTGGTTGTTATATTATAATATCATAGAAATAAGATATCACATCAACATGGTTCGATTAGTTTAGCAGTCTTGAAAATTCTAGATATATAAATGGTTTCTTTTTTACATTTTTAATTAAACATCATACAAAGAAAAATAAAATAAAATAATTCTTGTCAATTATGAAAATATTTCATCTATACAAATAGGGGAAGGAAAAAAATAATCAATGGGTGAGATCAAGTTTTCAGTAAGTGCTATATGAAATAATAATTGGGAAAGTAAATTCAATAATTCATAGATGTTATGGAAAGGTAATTAATCTAAAAAATAAATGCCTCTAATGAACTAGTGATGAAAATGCATATATATATATATTTTTCATAATGAACATCTTCTAGAAAGTAATAAATAAATAATGAATGATGAAAATTCTTATTATTTGGATGTAATGTATCTAGAACATGAACTATTATACCATCTATATGGTTTGTGTTTGTTGGTAAAAACCCATATGATTCTATTTTTATACAAACACAAAGGGTTTGTCACCAAATATATTTTTTCGTCAGAGATTTTGATGGATCGAAATGATATAATGGACCCCACTTATAACTAAAATTCCAAATCAATAATCCTTCATATATTCAATTAAAGAACAATATGAATTATTAAAATAAATATATTATTTAGAGGATACGAAGTCATCAATATTTCCCCAAAAGAAAAAAAATAAAAGAAAATACCATATATAAACATGGTTAATGTATAAATAAATATTGATATCTATTATATAATAAATAATGATATTAAATGAAATATTCAATTAATTATGTTCAAAAATGAAAGGGATCTATACATACACCAAACATAAAGAATAAGTAGTTAAAGGAATTCCTAAAGGGAATATCATAATGGAGTTCATTAAATATTTGACTAAAATCAATTATAGATATTCATAAATGAAAATAGGAATTTATCAGGATAAATGATGTCAAAATCAATTGAAAACATGTAAAACGATTTTTTAAGAGTTTATAAATTATCCTTTCAGTGTAGTTTAAGGAAAATATAAAAGAGTCTTTAAAATTAAAATTAATTTGTAGTTTTTATAAAACCCAAAATTAAAAAATATAGTTTTTCATTATAAAAGTTGTGGGATTATAATGATATTTTCATCTTAAAATACGTTGGGTAGGTACTTGAAAATTGGTTAAAAAGGGAAATTTCCTTTAATTGTGATTTTTTATCATGAGGAATTAAAAAGAAAACCTTATAAAACATGCCATTCCACATAAAATAAAGATGAACATATCATGATATATATGATTAAAACATATAAAAATAATTTATAAGAATTATATAAAATTAATTATTTATTACATTGTGGTAAATATATAGAAAACATAACCCAAATGAAAATAGAGATTCTTAGAGAATCCTTTACCTTATATATAAATGTGTTCTTCAATTTATCTTTCTATCAGGAATAATATAATTAAATTAATTCATTTATAAACTAATAAACAATTAAACTAGTATTTTATTTATTTTAATTTTATTAAATTCATTTATGTATTTTTTTTATGAGTTATAAGATATAATTTTATCATTTGGTGGTGTTCATTTCCTTAGTTTTCATGATCGGTTTCCTTGTATGTATCGATGGAAATCCATTAAAATGAGAATAGTTTTACAAAAATTCAAATTATATGTTTTTAATGAACAAAACAAATATTAAATGGATATATATTTAATTTGGTAATATGGTATTACAATTAATCATAAGATAACAAGTTTTTGATAATTGTTTAGATTACATTGGCATTTTTTCAAACATCACGAACTAGTTTTGTTTTATAAATTAATATTATGTATATATTCTTGTTCCATAACATTAAATAAGAATTCATAAATATATTATAATATTATATTAACTTATAAATTGTTTTATGGCCATAATTTATGGTGCAGTTGACAAATGAAAACACATCGTCCACAACAGCAGTTAATTGGCTCCACAGAGATGATGTTTTCATTTTAGAATTAAAATGGTAGAGGAGAAGATAATTGATGGTGGATCATAAATTGTAATACTAAAATTATAGTATATATAATATATTTTAGTTATAATGAATGTCAGGATATACTTTGTTAGGAGATAATAATAAAATAAAATAAATTGAAGAGAAATTAAAATAAAAGGAATGAGTGTTTTCTGTAATGAATCCTCCTCCTTGAGAACGTCCTTTAGGAAAAGATTTGGGAATATTGAATTGAATAAATCCTCATGGAACTTGAGAACCATATTTTAATGATTATTGGGTATAAAATTTACATGTATCAAACCAAGGAAGTTGTGAGGATAATAGGTGGTGAGGGGTGGTATTTATAGTGGAGGAGAGGGGTGTTTTCTCTTTATTTTATTCATTAGTTTGTTATTTTTCATCAAGAATATGAATAGATTGATAATTATCATTACATATATTAAAATAATTAATTATGGTGTGTTATATTGTCTTACATGGGCCATATATCATGTAAGATGCAATAATTCATGTATTTTTCTTATAAGGTAAATTATTATATTTCATTATTCACAAAAAATTCAACTATTTTAAAAAAATAACAAAAATCCACCCATACCATTTTTTAAAATGAATAACTAAAAATAAAATTCTTTTTGAGAATGTAATATTCAAAGTAAAATAAATTTAATATTTAATTAGATTCATCATTTAATCAAAAAATATAACTTTTAAAATTATATCCAATTTTATAACACATTTAAAAATTAACTAAGGTCTCATTAAGTTTTCTTATAATCATAATAAAAATAATATTATATTATTAATAAATATTTAGAAAATAAAATTTCTCTTGAATCATTAGATTAAATATAAAATTGAAAATAAATATTTATATTTTATGAAAATATCAACACTTAATTATTAATTTTTATATTTTTTTACATATACTATGTTATAATTTTAAAATATTAAAATTTATAATAAGCCTAATTTTTTTACACCTTCATAGGTGACATCACAATTCTAATGGTCACTTTACTATTCCAAATAGTAACATTAATATTCTAAGGGCCCCTTTACTATTTAACAGTATATTACATTCCATTTAAGCCCAGTGTTGTGTGAAACATAAGATATAGAATGAATTGAATTTATATAATTAGATACATACCATAAAATCTTGTTTTATTATATTAAATTTTACACCCCAAGATTTCATAGTCTGTTATTTTCTTTAATGTAATTTAATATCTTGCACTACCTGAAACACAGAGTTCGAGCGCACCACAACTTACCAAACTAGCCGTTCAAAAAACAATTTTGAAAATTATTAATGGAATTTTAAATTTTATATAATCCATAAAATTTTACTATCCATATAATGTGTTTATTAGACATAATATAAGAAGAAATTAATTTTTTTCAGATAAAAGAATTATTTTTAAAAAAATACAATTTTACCACTTTTTAATGGAGAACCCTATTTAAGTCCTATATTTGATACATTTATATATTAAATTTTATAAAATAAACATTTTATTTAGAATAGGGACATAAAAATATAGGTTGTATAAATTTTTTGTGCTTTTTTATTAACATTAATATCTTTCTAAATGGAGAAAATAATAAATTTTTATTGAAAACAACTTTTTAAATTAAAATAATTTACAGTGTTAAATTCTATATTTTATTGGTTTTAAAGTATAATTAAATTATATATTTCTAATTTAATGCAATTTTGGTAATTGGAAGTAATTTTACATTTTAATTTATCATAAAAACATATCAATATTTTAATAGTTGTTACTCTTAAAACCCCGCTTTCTAGGTTTGACAATGGGAATATTTTTTTAAAATTAATTAATACAACTTATATGTTTTTAATTTGGTAAAATTGACATTCTTTTGGAATTTTGAACATAAAAATTAGATTTGGGTGAAGTGTTTATATTTTTCTGAAAAAAATCGATTTTTTTGAATAGTGGAAAACATTGTGTTATTGTTTAAACCCTACTTTTTGTTTAAATAAAAATTTAATTTATTTAAATTTATTTTAAGTAAAAATAGAGACATAATACCAATATATTTTCAATATAATTCATTGAGGTCAGTTTATAAAAAAATTAGATGTATAAAATTGTATTTATCTTTTTATAGTCTTTTACCAACATTATAGGCACATTTACAAATTTGCATAAAAATTTTTTTTTACCACTCTTCTAAAAGTAAATATAATAATTAATGGTAAAAATGATTTTCTAAATAACCTAACAAATATCTTGATTATTTTTGGTAAATTTATCTCTGCCTAAATCAACCTTATGAATAAAATATGATCCTTTTTTATCCACTTGTATTAGACGAGGACATTTATTATTATTTTATTTAAAGAAGAGTTACAAGTGTAAAATTCAAGGATAAATAACTAAACCATTTTTGATATAGGGATATAAATAAGATAAATTTGAATATAAATATTCATTAAAGAGTTAAAAATATTTTCTAGATAATGGTATTTTATTTATAATTTTTTGACCTTAAATAATTAAATTTATTTTTGACACAACGATGAAGTAGTAATTACCTTATTAATGAAAATTATTGAAAATTGATATTATAAATTTTAAAAATAAATGTAAATTGACACTTTTGATACATTTCATGAATTTTATTGTGTATTGTTACATTTTAGGGTTGATTAAACATTTTTCATGTAATAATGATATTTTGACTTTCAAAAAATTCAAGTACTAAATAGTGTCAAAATTGACATAAATGAGTTTTTAAAACCAATACTATTTTATTAAATAATATTACAGTCCAAAAAAATATCAGGATTTCCCAAAGGACTTATAAATTGATAGATATGTCATTAATGAACCATATGAGGTTCTATTGGTATTTTATAGAATTTTTATTAACCATGTATTATAATAATACAAAAATACATGGAAAAAGTTAATCAATTTAACTAAGAGTTAAATCTAAAAGATAAGGTTACTATGGTGACATAAACATGTCTAAAACCTATTGGTTGATAAATTTCTGACCCATAACCAACTTATCTTCAAAATAAATCCATTTTTATCCATTATAAAATGAAAATTATTTTATAATGAAATAATATTTCAATCTTTTCCCAATGTAACCCTCACCACTCTTATAAAAGAGTACTTCCCCTACACTTAATTTAACAACTGCAATTCCATTTAGCTCAGCCAACCCCTACTCAATTATCCTAATAACTACCCTCACTTAATCCTAGAGTCCTTACTTAAATTATTAGTCCATCCTATGGAGACTTTTTGATCAAATCAAAATGAAGCACCTAGAGAAGAGTTAATGATTTTATCACCTCTTTTGATGTTCTATTCTTCGTCCACTTCCTCATTCTTTGTTCTTTCTATATATAAATAATAATTGCAATATCTTCTATATACATTGATGTTATTATAAATATGTTAAAACCATATTCATTATTATATCCATCATTGAATGAGGGGGAACCCTTACAAGGCCCGTAGGTTAAGAGATTACATGGACAATAGGCTTATGAGATTACATGACCCAAAGGTCATAGGGAATTCAACTAGACAATCTACAAAGAACTTCCCCTCCCCATCATCTGCATCATGATAGCAGTTCTCCACCTTCGCATGGCCATCTATCTGGACTTCCTATGCAAGCAGAGCCTGGTCCTAATGGCATAGACATACACTCTCATTCTGATAAATCCATTTCGCTCTGCTCTGGTGAGTGTACCTGCTCGAAATCCTCTTCTGGGGATACTCCTTTTTTAGTGTGTTTGGGGCAACTACATGGGTCCTGATGGCCTTGAGGTGTCCCAAGGGCCTTAAAGGTGGATCGAAAGCCCTACTGACCCAAAGGACTTGGTGGCCCAAAAGCCTTAAGGACTCCAGGCCCAAACCGGTGGCCTCTGATGAATAGTTCTAGCTGCTACAGTGCCGAACAATACCTGCTATAGTGCATGCTACAGTACCTGCTACAGTACCCACATAGTGTACAATTCCGCTATAGTAACTGTATAGTGTACAGTTTTGCTACAATACCACACAGTGTATAATTTTTCTACCGTACCACATAGTGTACATTTCTTCTACAGTACCGCATAGTGTCTGCTACAGTACCTGGAAAGTATTCCTCTACCTGGTTTTGAACCTGGGTCTTGTGGATTCACATAAGGATACCTCACCAACTAGGGTGAGGCTCATGTGTTAACTCAATTTCCATTCATTGAGATAATCATCCAAGTCATTGGAATTGTTTTTACAAGAATATGTGTGAATGTAATCTGATTTACTTACACTGAATATCCAACCATATTTAGTGTATTTATATTTTTCACACATAATTATGTCATTGATTTATCCTTAACCTAGGTATATGGTCTTTATAAGGGATTTCATCTCAATGTTCATTCCATTGAGAGGTATTGGTTGTTTTTTAGAAATTCACATTACATTGACATAATATATCATGAATCCCTTTATTTCCATGATATTATAAAGTTTTTATTACCTCAATTATCAGTATTCAAGAATCTTTCATTTCTTTACGCACTCTAACTAAAATATCATTTTAAATATTTTAAATATTTATTCATCTAAATCTTTCACATTAATGTCCATGTTTTAAAAATGGTGTTAAGGATTTATTTATATGGTCGTGATTTTAAAAAAAATAAAAATTCATTTTATAATTTTCAAAGGGGTGTGGGACACTTTAATTCAAAAATCTATTTTTAACAGCTTCTTATTAAATTGTGAGACTTTAAAATGTTTTCAAGAAAAAGAATATATTTCTCTCAAATGTTTTTACTAATTTTTTTTATCTATGTCAATATCCTTTCTTATTCATTATTGAGGTTGATTTATTATAATTAAATCCTCCATATTTTGTTGAATGAGTTATCTTTGACCGTGGATGTGCTATTTTTATACCATTCATTGTTAGCAGTTATAATATTCACATTATTTTTCTAGTTATAATATGAATGTTATGATTATGTTTCAACTTTTTCTGATGAGAAATGCATTGGACATAGTAAGTGATGGGTGGAGAATTCTATATCTCTTTCATGCATCGGTTGGTCTCATGAGACAAACTAATGTCTTGGGGCAAAGCCTTAACAAAATCATATTTGTAGTTTTGGAATGAGGCATTGAATTTGTGGTTATGAAATCTAACATTATTAATTCCATCATTATGAATTTATCTTTTGATATTTTATGTTACTATTCGAATAGTAGAATATCCTTTTGAATAATAAAATGGAAATAATTGATTTATCTTTCATATATTATGCCGATGTTTTTTTAAATGGAATTTTTTTTAGTCTTGTACAATGCCTTTAATGTTTATTCTTATTTATGACAGTCTCCCCTGTGTTTTTATCCTTATTGAGCATCTGAGCTCACCCATTTCTATCTTTTATTTTTTCCAAGATGTGAAGTTGTATATTATGATTAACTTCCATCAATTGGTTATGTGATACGAGTGTGTTCAAATGGGAGACCATGTTGTTGTTTTTTTATTTCATTATGTATTTTAAAACTTATGTATGTATCTAATACATCCAAGGATACTAAAATAATCAGTCATTCAGGAAATTATCTCTTATTATCAATCCAATGTTTTGTAATAATGCACCGACTCTGGGTAACTGGGGTTGGTACATTACAGTTTTTATCAGAGAGAGTTGATTACAAACATTGGAATCAAGATTTAGAAAAATTATGATAAGAGAACATTACACTATGATAGCCTTTGAGGATTAATATAGGAGAACTTCCTATAATTTTGTTAATGTAGAGATTTTGTGAATTTTCCATGCCATACATCTCTGTCTGGATACGAGCAGGTAGAGGCTGCTCTGGCATAGATGTACTTAGGAGTGAAAACATTGACAAGGTGTTTTGTGTATGACCCAGTTTATCCTAGTACATGAAAATGGGGCTTGTTTGAATCTTGGTTACGAAATTCCTATGGGATATGTGTATGATAATTCATGTTTTCGTTACAGCCCTATTGGAAATATTTTAATATAATATCATAATAAATAACCTTATTAATCCTGTGGTGTTTCAGATTGAAAATATGGTGTCATGATAGTATCTAAATTATTTTATGACTTTTGTTACTCAAACATGGATTTCTGGTCTTAATCAATGTCTATATTCTAAGAAATCCCTTATAATATTGAACATGATGAATAAGGTGGGAACAGTGGTGGAAATGAGCAATGAAATGGAATTATGATAGGCGTAAAATATTTCGTGTTCATGCTGAATGAAATTTCTAAAAATATGATCAATACTATATACAATAACCAACTTCTAATTTCAATAATAAAGGGAAAGGTAGAAACTGATAAGAGCTCCAGAATTAGAGACCATGGTGAAAATAAATTGCATTTTCATCTTGTTGGAAATGTGGAAGGAGACAGCCAAGAAAGTGTCTCAATGTAATAAATAAATTCTTTATGTGTCAAAAATAAGGACATAATATAAAAAATTAAATATGGAAAATGACGATTATTATGGAAGAAAATAAAAATGATCCTAATAATCCATTTATAGTCATTTTATATAAATTTAGGGGACCTGGGCATTACCAAATTCAATGCCATGTTTTATAGGAAAACCACAACGTCAAGGAAGAAACTATGTGGAAATAAATGCATGGAAAATGATTAAAAGTATTAAGGCTATATATTGATGGGATTACATTGGAAGAATTTTCTCTTGTATGTGTAACCCTATAATTTGTTATGTGAAAATGCTATTTGAGGAAGAATTATCTTCTCATTTGTGGTTATAGTTATAAAGAACCATTTGGGTTTATATGATACTTGATTTTGATTCAATTAAATGTTATTACCTTTTGGAAAAAATGCAACGTATGAGATATCATTTGTGGTTAAAATATGTTATGGTAGTTTTGAGTAATTTATCTCATTTTTTGGAATGTTATAACATAATATAGTTTTTAGAAAATGACAACACACCTAATGTGTGACAACCTATCACATTAGACTATGCAATGAGAATCAAACATGCAACCAATGTATGAGTGGGATTTATCTCCTTCCACTAGACTATGTGAAGCCCATGGATAGTCTGACAAATTCTTTTTAGTTAAATGATTTCATCCAACAAGAATATGTTGATTTTTATAACATATTATTTATCAATAGTATTGGAAAATGATTTGTCGATTAAGTGATAAATATTATTTTGGAAGATGTTTGATCTTTTGGAAACACTATATACCTATGGAAGATAGAATACTATGGGATTTATTTGAGTCAATAAGGTCTTCCTTATGACTTATCCATTTCTTCCTTCAAGGGGGAAATGGTGGAGTCATTATGGTTTCCTTATGAGTTTACCATTTCACTTGTTTTGAAAATCACAAACACCTTATCTCAAGGAAAATATATTTTTATCTTATTTGACTTCTATAAAGAAAAATTCCCTTTCCCAAGGAAATTTACCTTACCTCACTTTCATTTTTCATATGATTTTCTTTCTAAGTGTAAAATTCGGATTGAGGCAAAAACCTCAGAATCATATAATATTTAGATATAAGGCATTATGTTTATGACTTAGAATTCTAGATACGAACTATCATAATGTCCATCTCTGAATTCTCTATACGAACTCTCATGAATATCAACTCTGAATTATGGATATGAACTCTCATAAAGGCCAACTCCGAATTCTGGATATGAAATATCATGAAGTCCAACTCCACATTTTGGATACAAACATTCATGATGTTTGACTCTGAATACTGATTATGAACTTATGTAAATATTGACTCTGAATTTGGATTATGAACTTATGTAAAGTTAGACTATGAATTATGATTAAGATTTATAGTTACGAACTTCTCTAAGTTCGGACTCCATGTTCTCTGTATACAGACTTCGAACTCTTAATGAGTTCTGACTCTGAATTCTAATGAACTCTAACTCCAAACATTGTAAGTTTAGTTTCAGAATTCTTATGAATCCAGACTCAGAATTTCCTTGAAATTCAGACTCCATAATTCTATATAATTCAGGTTCTGAATTCTAACAAAATAGAATCTGAATATCCTTGTATTGTAGATGTCAAATTTAATTTTGGATAGACTATGAACTTTCATTTTTACTCACATACCGAATTTACGAGTTTAGTTACTTACACTCATTTTGTTATAAAATGATGTATTTCTTTCAGTTATCAATTAAATGTTATTTTAGTGACACGTGTATAAGTCCCTCTAAAATTCACGAAAAAATATGACCATTGGAGGAGGGAGCCGACCGTTGGATCTGAGCCAATAAATAGGTGCTCATTTGAAAGAACTCTAAACTTTTGAAATAAAATTTACCAACTGTTCTTACATGTTGTTGAAGTGATTTATTGAGAGAGAGGATCTTTTAAACTCTTAGGCTTCATGCTGAATGTTTTGAACTGCTCGTTCAAACGTTGCTTCATGCATATTTGCATAGTGCAGAGGTTGGATTTCCATGAAATTAGAGACTTCAGGTTGTGAAGTTATAGGTACCGATTTCCATACAAATCGAGGTCTTGTGGGGATAGCAAGACAGATACCGATATTTGGATTGAGGTCTTACCATGGTTTGGGTAAGACAAACGTTCTTGAATGTATAAATCATGGGACCTTTTATCCAGGGTTATTGGATAACCTCCTCTTTGGGTTAATAGAGTTACGTCTTGTTACTTGTAGTATTTTGTTTTCCGTTGTGTATTTGTATTGTTGAGGAATGTATAACATTCTTATACTTCCTTAAATTTGTACTCTGTTTTAGTTATATTCGATATGCTTTAAGGTATAATCTTATTAGTTGTAATCTTTTATTTAGTTTCATTTCCAGAATCACTTTTCCCAGAATCAAGCAAGTTATTAGAGCTTAGTGGTTGTGTCAATTTTGGTTATACAAAAATTCCTTAATAATTTTTAAAGTATAAAATTCACCCCCCACCCCTCTTGTATTTGATCATCTCATTACTACATTTTTTATCTTACAATTGCTATCAGTGGGTAGGTACTATCTAAATTAATCTCACAATTAAATTCAGAAGGGAATTCATAGAACTGAACTTCTGGATTCAATTTTTTTCGGAATCTTTTTTTCGGACTCATATAGTTCAGATGCAGTTTTTCTTAGAGGTAAAAAATCTAGTTCCTTTCTTAGGATATTATCGCTTTTTTACAGACCCATACTACTAACAAGTTTGTCTGTCAAAGATTTTATTAAGGATGGAAGGTTTAAATGTTGGTTCTATTGATAATCTGAATCCTACTAGACCACCTATTTTTGATGGAAATTATTATGAGTATTGGAGAGATAGGATAAAGTCTTTTGTTATCAATATTGGAGTCCATAACTATCTAATTTTGAGTGTAGATTATAATATTCTTGATAAGTAATTGGGAAACATTACGAACCAGGGGAAATCTGAATACCAAGAAAACATCATAGTCAGAAATACTTTGTTAGGTTCCTTGACTAGGAACATGTATAGTCAAATAACATCGTGTGAAGCTGAAAAAAGTATCTGGAAGAAACTTGAAGTTACAAATTTTGGTACATCTAATGTCAAAGAGACAAGAAGAGAAATGTTGAGAGCTGAATACCATAGCTTTAACTTTTCTTAATGGAGAACCTATAAGCAATGTACAAAAAAGTTTTATGACTATTGTGAATAGATTATAATCCATGGGGGAAAAAGGATTGGATGATGAGGCACTTGTTCATAAGATCATAGATATCATGCCAAATAAATGGGAGTCCAAGAGGAAAGAAATTGATGAAAATAGTAAAGTCAGTCATATTTCATTAGATGAGTTGTTTGGAACTATTGTTCAATATGAAACAAGAATGAAGAGAGATGATTCAAATGTTAAGAAATGGAATGTGAATAGAGGAGTTTCCTTTAAAACCACTTCTAAACATATGAAATCCAAGACCACAGAAAGGGTAACTAGATCAAAGTCAATGAAAGTCATTATTCAATTAGAATCTAGTGACATAGAAAATTTTGAGAATGAGTCAGCAAATCTAGCTCAGGGAATGAATAGGAATGTATCTCAAAAGAATCTTCAGAATAAGTATAAGAATAAAGACTCAGAGATAAGAAATATATTGAAGTTACTTTTTATGAATGTAGAAGAATAGGTCACATTAGACCTGATTTTCCCCTACTGAAAAATAAGGACAAGAAGGAAATAAATTCAAGAAGAAACAAGAAAAATTGTATCAATCAAATCACAGGAAAAGCCTTAATACTAATGATACATGGAGTGATTGCTATGTAGACTCTTTAGAAACTGAATCTTCTGAATATGATTCATCAGCATAGAATAATATTAGATTCATTGCTACAATTTCATTACCAAATACATGTCTTATGGCCAAGGTACTCTTTTCTAAGGCTTTAACAAATTTATCTACTGATAAGAATTACTATTCTGAAAAGAGTACTTCTAATGAAGATATTTCATCTTCATAAAATGAAGAAATACTTTCATATGAAGATGTATCTAGATTTTTCATGATACATGAAGAAAAAAAATTTAAAATTTCTAAAAAATTATACAAGGAAAATAGTAGTGATGAAATTATTACAAATGAGATTTCAGATCTTTCTAGATATATTAGAAATAAAGATGAGATTTTAGAAAAAAATTCTAAAGACCTTGAGAAATACAATTCTGTTATGGAATAAATTTCTAAAGATATTAATAATTCTATTTTAAAGGTGAAATAATTTTAGGAAAATATAACTCAAAGAAAATGATTCCTGAGGATAGGAATTTATTCATCAGACTAAAAACCAAAATTTTTTCTCTTAAGATGCTTCTTGAAAACATTACCTCAGGGAAGAAAATTTGGACAAGATTTACTCTCAAATTAAACCTCAAGGAAACACTTATGGAGTATGTTATACTCACCCATAACTGATTTTCAAAAACAATTATTCTATTCCTTCTAAAGCCCCAGTTTTCACTAAATGTCAAAGTGGTGGGAATTTGAAGAAACATTTCTCCTTGAATAAAGTTCAATGTCTTGGGTTTCTTACAGATAATTTTTCTACACAAATGTCGATACGCAAAATTTTTTTGTCTAACCATTCCGGATCCAAGAAAGTTTGGATTCCAAAAGTAGAACTCTCCAATTTTTAGGAAAATAGAGAAGGTACAAAGAGAAATACTTGGTACACAGATAGTGGATGTTCCTGGAATATGAATGGTAAAAAAAATATATTGAAAATATTATCAAGACGAAAGGAGGAAAAGAAAATTTCGGAGATAATGCTCTGGGAGAAATTATTGGTATAGGAATCATTGTTTTTCTTTGAAAAACATTGATTTCAAATGTTTTATTTGTTAAGGGTCTTAAGCAAAACCTCATTAGCAAAATTCAGTTATGTGATAAATGCTACCTTGTGAATTTTAGGAATGTGTAGTGCTTAGTACACAATTCCATGGATGATTTTATTGTTCTTCCCATAAGTAATATAATGTTTACATGAAGACCTTTGAAGCCAATACTTACCTTACCTTAGTGAAGTGGAAGATCATTCTTGGTTATGGAATAGAAGGTTAAGACACAGTATCCTTGGGAACATATGAAAAATTTCTATGAAAGTACTAGTTAAGGATCCCTCAGAGCATAAATTTTATTCTCCAAAAATATGTGATCCTTTTCAATATGGAAAGCAACCGAAATCAACTTTTAAATTAGTTGGTGAAGTAACTACTAATAATGCATTACAACTAGTGCATATGGATATTTTTGGTCCTATATAAACTTCAAGCATTAGAGACAAGTACTATGTATTTTTTTTGTTGATGATTACACAAGATTTACGTGGGTTTATTTTATAGAAAATAAGTCTGAAGCTTTTTCTTTTTTCAAAAGTTATAGAGCCCAAGATAAAAATGAGAAAAACCTTCCATTGAAAACTATTCATAGCGATCATGGAGGAGATTTTCAAAATTCTGATTTTGAAACTTTTTGTAGTAGAAAAGGTATTACTCACAACTTCTCAACACCTAGAACAACTCAACATAATGTTGTTGTTGAAAGATGAAATAGAATTATTTAAGAGATAACTAGAACCATGTTGACTAAGTACTCTATAGCCAAACATTTTTGGGCTGATACAATAAGTACTTCTTGTTAAACTATAAATTGAGTTTTGATTAAACCTTTCTATAATAAAACTCTTTATTAGTTATTTATTGGAAGAAATCCTAGAATTTCCTACTTTAGGGTTTTTTTATTCTTTCTGAATATTAAAGATAATCTACATAAATTCGCACCAAAATATGATGAAGGAATTTTCTTAGGCTACTGCACAACTTCTAATGCTTATATATTTTCAACAAAAAAACATATACTGTTGAAGAGAAAGTGCATATCAAATTTTATGAAACTGATCCCTTTGTTTTTAAACAACCACAACCTATATCATTGGATGTTCTTTCAAAAGATGATTATCAATCATTGATAAAATATCCTTATAATAAGGAAAATGTTCAAGAATATACTTCTGAAACATTTAACCCACAATATTTCCTACCCTATTTTGATGAACAGGTTTCACAAAACCCAAATCAGTCGTTTCTATGGAATCATCCAGGTGATATTATCATTGGTGATGAGAATCAACCTGTAAGGGCTAGAAGTTCCTTTAGAAATGAAGTAGAACATCTAGCATTCCATTCATAATTAGAACCAAACAGCACTGATGAAGCATTAGGTGATGATGATAGGATCAAATCCATGTAAGATGAACTAAACTAATTCTAAAGGAATAATGGCTAGACCTTGGTTAAAAGACCTAAGGAAACCTCTGTTATTAGAGTAAAATGGCTCTTCAGAAATAAGTGTGATGAAAATAGATTCATTGTTAGAAATAAAGCTACATTCGTTGCTAAAGGCTATAATCAACAAGAAGGGATATACTATGAAGTAACCTATGCTCCAGTGTCCAGACTTGAATCTATTTGTAGTTTACTTGCCTTTGCAACACTCTTTAATTTCATGCTTTTTAAAATTGATGTTAAATGTTCTTTTCTTAATGGTTATGTTCAAGAGAAATTTTTTGATGAACAACCTCTTGGTTTTGAAGATTCCAAACATCCTTATCATGTTTTTAGAATTACCAAGGCTTTATATGGCCTTAATGAAGAACCTAGAGCTTGATATGATAGACTTACAGGATTTTTGCATCAAAATAAATAAGATAAGGGAAATGCAGATCCAACTATTTTATAAATATACAGAAGAAATTTTTTTATTGTTCAAATTTATGTTGATGACATTATATTTTTTTCAACTCATCAATATTTTATTGATTCTTTTGCAGATTTAATGAAATCTGAGTTTGAAATGATTATGATGGGTGAGTTAGCATTTTTTATTGGTTTTAAAATTTCTCAAAAACCAAAATTGAATCTATATATCCCAACATAATTATTTTAAATATATTCTTAAAAAGTATCTATATGAAAACAATAAGTGTATAAGTACTCCCATTGGTACCTCAAACACACTTGATCTTGTTGAAGCTGGGAAACCAGTAGATCTAACAACTTTTAGAGGTATGATGGGAAGTCTACTTTACTTTACAGCTAGTCATCCAGAATTAATGTTTTAAGTATTCTTATGTGCATGATATAAATCCAATCCTATGGAATCTAATTAAAAGGAAGTGAAAATAATTTTTCTCTACTTAAAGAGAACCATGGATTTAGGACTATTTTATACTTCTAGATTAGATGTTGTCTTAAAAAGATTTTCAGATGCTAACTTTGGTGGATGTAGAATGGATAGAAAAAGTACATCTGGAACTTGTCATTTCATAGGAGATTTATTTATTTCTTTGTCATGCGAAGAGCAACACTCAGTACCACTTTCCACTAATGAAGCTGAATATGTAGCAGTAGAATGTTTTTGTGCTCATGTGTTGTGGATGCAACACACACACACAGACTATGCCTTGAGTTTTGATAAAACACAAATTGTTTTGTAATAACAGGACTTCCATTGCCCTTAGTAAAAACCCAGGACATCACTCTCATGTAAAGAACATAGATATTAGGCATCACTTTCTTAGGGATCACACTCAAAAAGGAGATATCATTCTTTAATTCATCGGAACGCAAGATCAACTTGCTGATATTTTCACAAAATCATTACCCTCCGATAGATTTCAATACATTAAATAGAAGTTAAAAATGATAATTGTAATGTAATCCTCCTCATTAACTTCCGATTGAACCAATCTCTTTATTGTAATAAACTCCATTTCATTGGGGGAGTACATTTGTTATTGTATGTTTTCTTCAAAATTATTCATAATGAAAATTTTCATTGTTTGTTTTCAAAATTTATTGTAATGAAAATTTTCATAGTTTGATTTTCAAAAATTTTCGTATTCAACATTTTTGTAGATGGTTTTTTAAAATTTTACGTAATGAAAATTTCTGTAGTCGGGTTTTCAAAAGTTTTCGTAATGGAAATCTTCAGACCTGAAGTTTTCGTAAGGAAAATCTTTGGACCAGAAATATTCATAATAGAAACTGTAGGAGTTGAAAATATTTGTAATGATTTTTTTTCTTTATTCATATTTTTTTAGAATCCAATGTTTTTCAAGAAGAATATTATTTAGTACGAATAATCTACCTAGTAATCCGAAAGGAATGATTCTTTATTGAGTTTTTTTGTAATTACCTTTTACTTTATGTCAGTTTATTTTTCTTTAAAAACTTCTCAGATTCTAGTTTACTTAAATCCGAATGTTTTTCTTTTAAAACCTCAAAAGATCAGATTCAACCAAACTTTTCAATACGGATATCATTTCAACCGTCAGATCAGATCTGAAGAATTCTTAGCCATTGGATTCAAATGGGAAGTTTAAATGTCACTTCATTTCCTATATAAAGGGGACCCCCGATGGTTGTCCCACATCGGTTCTCAATCTTGTGCGTGTTGAAACTCCACACCTCTACAAAATCCATTTCCGAATTCTTCAGAATTGCTTAATTCTGAATGTCTGCAGAAGTCCCATCTCATGATATGTCTACTGTCAAGATGATTGCGGAATGTAAAATTTATAGGGAGTGGTTAGTTCATCCAATCTTAAGAAATAATCATGACTCTATTCTTTCCAAAAAACATAAAGCTCAATGGATGGGAATGTATAACTATTTCAATGATTGGAGCTCAGGATATGGTCTATCATGATTTTCATATAGAATTATATGAATCAGTTTGCTTCCTTATGGAACAAGGTAGAGAAAATTTATCTTTCAAGAGTTATGGGAAGACATAAAAACTCTCTTACATCAAGGCTGTGAGTTTGGTGGGGTTTTCATAAAAAGGAGGAGTATAATTTTCCTCCCACAAACTTCCAGAGGTTCAAGGAAGTTTTGTTAAGGAAAACGCTATGGAATGCCTTGGGATTAATGATATAAAGACAATAATGATTTCCCATCTATCTACCAACAATCATATTCTACAATTATGGGTTCATGGTCTCATTATACCGAGGAAGGGTGACAAGGACACCCTGAAGAAAAGTGACATGTATATCCTGGACTTTTTGGTAAACCTAAGGAAGCTCAACCTCATGAAGTACATTTTTATTAAAATTAAGAATGTCAATAATGGTAATCTAAGAGTTTATATTATTATATATCCTTCCTTACTTTCCAAATTTATTGTTTGGTGCCTAGAATCATTCACGATCCCATGTAGTTCCAAACCGAGGAATTTCAAGGTGATGCTGATTAGTGATGACACTCTCAAGTAAATGAAGGTTGGATTATATAAATTGTCAGGAGAGTTCTATGAACTTCCTGAGGATGAGGAAGAAGTCATTCCGAAGAATACAGAAGAAATTGAACCATCAAAGTAGGCTGGGAAGAAAAAAAACTAAAGGAAGTGGAATAAATTGATAAAACCCCTATGTCTAAGGAAGTCCAATCCACACCTACTAAACCAATGAATCAAAAATCCTACCTAGATAAAGATGTAGAAAAATGGAGGGAGGATACAAAAACATGAATTAAGGGGAGCCACAGTTCGGCTTGGACCCTACAGAGACCAATGAAATAAAAGAAAAGGCAGCTGATGAGCTAGAAAAGAAATCCAAGGAAAAGAAGCTTAAAAAAAGATGTATGAGGTAGAGATTGTGCAATCTCTTTTTAAGGCCACTGAAGTTTCATCAAAACGAATTCATGTACCGAAACATTCCCAGTATAAAAATTACCTGAGACTTCGTGTAATAGGACTTCGGAAAATCCATAAGAGAAGAATGTGAAAGAGAAGAAAACTACAGAAGATGTACAGAAATATGAGAATAGTGGTGGCTCTGATTATGTCGTTAAGAAATTAAATATTACCAGGAAAAGTAATGTTCTTCCAAAAAGCTATCAATCGAGACTTCTCAAGTCAGATCCTCAAAACATGGTACTCCTGGATCTCATGATAATAGTGAAGAAGAAGAAGTGAATATGTTTTCAGAGGAAGAGAGTCATAATAATTACATCATTCTTCCTGAAGAAGTTGAGGCTGGTGCTAAAAAATTGAAAATTTATGAAGATAAGATTGTACAGTAATCTGGAAGTGAGAATGTATCTCCTAATGAGGAATTCGTACTGAAAATCAGTAAGGGTAAAGAAGTGGTTGTCGATACCCCAAGGAATGATATTTTTAGGAGGAAAGAAGGAGGATAAACCACTAAGATGAAGCTGGTAGAGTTAGAGGAAGAACTATCTCCAAGTAAAATGTCTGATTCAGAGTCATCTGCCTTAGAACATGATTTTGTTGTTCAGTCCCTGAAGAAGCTTGTGGACACCATTCTGATCATTCCATCAATTGATTCTAGATAGAAAATGCTTCAGCATAGCATGAATCAAAAGTCATAATCGTTATCCATGGTTATGGATAGATGTGTTATGATTGGGGATGATCGCAAGAATTTCCTAATCAACTATGAATCCCATAGAAAATCATACAGGAATATTACCAAATGGTCTAAGAAAATCAATGTAGATTTGGATGATCTTGATCATATTCAAGAAGATGTTAAGGAAGCCTTTGATACTGAAGATACCAAAATCAAAAAACATACAAACAGATTTTAGAAATAGCTAAATCTTTAACAAAATTATCTAATTCCAGATTTAAATGATATGAATGGGAAGCTGAGCTATTTTGTTCAAAGCTGGAAAACAGAAAATGATATTCAGATTGAGATGGAAGAAATGCTTGTGAAGCAAGATGACTTGTTGAAGGCTCAGGAAGAGGCCCTGAAGGATTAAGAGGACATGATCATAGCCTTAGAAAAGAAAGCTGAGGAAGAACACAAAGAGATGAAGTAGTTGAATTCAATCGTGAAGATGCTCATTCCGAAGGAAAAAGAAACAAAATAGACAAAAATCTGATATTTTGTTGTATTTGTTTCCTGGTACTAATTCTTCTAATCATAATGAAATTATGCTTTCTTGTTTTTTGTTTGGTTGTTTATACTAATATCTCGGGTACCATATTTTTTTCATTCCCTAAAAATCATTCTAAAAATCACAAAGAGGGAGAAGGAAAAATAATTCTAAAGGGGAGAAGGAAAAATATTTCAATGTATAGAAGAAATATCCCTATGTAAGGGGGAGTTTATCAAAGGGGCAGTTTTCATTATGAATATTTACACATTCAAATGAAAATTCTCATTCTGGAAATCTAGAATATGATTCTTAGTATTCCAAAGCCTAAGGGGAGTTAGTAGTATTCACCATTGTCAATATGTAAAGGGAGATAAGTTTTATTTTCAATGTCTAGAAAATATTTTTCTAAGTCCTTATATTCTTTTTTGTAAGGATGTTTGTGCATTCCAAAAAGGGGGAGATTGTTGATTCAATAAGGTTTTCCTTATGACTTTTCCATTCATTCATTTAAATGGGAAATTGTTGAGTCATTAAGGTTTCCTAATGACTTTACCATTTCTATTTTATTGAAAATCACAAACACCTTATCACAAGGAGAATATATTTTTATCTTGTTTTTCTTCTATAACGAAAAATTCCCTTCCCCAAGGAAGTTTACCTTACCTCGTTTTCATTATTCATATCATTTTCATTCTCTGTGTAAAATTAGGATTGAGACCAAAACATCAGAATAATATAATATTTAGATATGAGGCATTATGTTTAAGACTCTGAGTTCTAGATATGAAAAATCATGAAGTCCTACACCGAATTCTGGATATGAACTCTCATGAAGTTCAACTCCATATTCTGGATACGAACTATCATGAAGTCCAACTCCGAATTCTGGATACAAACATTCATGAAGTTCGACTCTGAATTCTGATTACGAACTTATGTAAAGTTATACTCCTAATTATGATAACGAACTTATGTATAGTTAGACTACTAATTCTGGTTACGAATTATGGTTACGAACTTCTATATGTTCTGACTCCGAGTTCTATGAATACAGACACCAAAATCTTAATGTGTTCTAACTCCGAATTTTCATGAACTCTGACTCCAATCATTGTATGTTAAGGTTATGAATTCTTGTGATTCCAGACTCCAAATTTTCTTATTATTCAGACTCTAGAATTCTATAGAATTCGGGTTCTGAATTCCAACAAAACAGAATCTGAATATCCTTGTATTTTAGACTCCGAATTTAATTTTGGATAGACTCCAAAATTTATATTTTACTCACATTCCAAATTTCATATATTAGTTAATTACACTCATTTTGTTATAAAATTATGTCATGCTTTCAGTTATCAATTAACCATTTTTTGAGTGACACATGTATAGGTCCCTCTGAAATTGAAGGAAAAATATGATCATTGGAGGAGGGAGCAGACCATTGGAACCGAGCCTATAAATAGGATCTCATTTGAAATAACTTGCAACTTTGGAACTAAACATTAACAATTGTGCTTACATGCTGTTGAAGTGATATCAAGAGATATAGGCTCTTATAAAATCTCAGGCTTCATGCAGATTGTTTTGAACTGCTCGTTCACACATTTCTTCATGCAGATTTGCTTAGTGGAAAGGTTCGATTTCCATTAAATTAGAGACTTTGCTTTTTGAAGTCAGAGGTTATGATTTCCTTAAAAATTGAGGGCTTGTAGGGATAGAATGATTGATATTGATCTTCAGATTGAGGGCTTACCTAGGTTTGGGTAATACATACTTTCTTGAAAGTATAAATGAAGGGACCTTTTATCCAGGGTTGTTGGATTCCCTCCTATTTGGGTTAAAAGAGTTACTACTTGTTACTTGTAGTGTTTTGTTTTCCCTTGTGTATTTTTATTGTTGAGGAATGTATACCTTTCTTATACTTACATACATTTTGACTTTGATTTAGTTAGATTCTATACACATTAAGGTAGACTCTTATTAGTTGTAAACTTTTGTTTACATTCATTTCTGGAATCACTTTTCCCAAAATCAAGTAAGTTATTAGAGCTTAGAGGTTGGGTGAATTTTGGTTATACAAAAATTCCAAAAGAATTTTTAAAGTATACAATTCACCCCCCCCCCCTCTTGTATTTGAGGATCTCTTTACTACATTTTTTATCATAAAATTTTATTTGAGGAGTGATGGTTTATTTTTTAATTTTGGAAGGATATATGTTTTTTATAGAGATTGATATTATTAATGGAAATGGTTAATCTATCATAAAGAATATTTTATTTGGATAATTACACATCTATATGTGACTGTAAGAGTAGTTGATATTATTTGGAGATAAATGTTATGATTTTCTCTGAAAGACAATGTGATTAAATACTTCTGAGTTTTGGGTTTCTATAGAAGATTGGATTATATTAAAGGATTTTAAGGAATTTTTTTATTGAATGGTCTTTATTATAGTTGAGGAATTGTTTTTTTAATTTTGAAAATTAATATTTTTATCTCATTCTATAAAATAGTATCCATTTAGAGTATCATCTTATCTTTTACTAATAATTTTTTGGATAATCTCTAAAGTCAAGGGAAATATATAGTTAATCCATTATGAATTAGGTGATTCTTTTAATGTTTATTCAAGCGCTTCAGGTGTGACCAAGTCATCATGAAAAATCATCATTTCGAGAAAAGTTATGTCACTGGTAGAAATTTATTAAATGATGATACTATACAAAAAAATTAAGTTTATCTATTTATGTTCTTGGTTAATATCATAAATTAATTTCTCAACTTTTTAAAATAGAACTTAAAACAAAAAATTTTTTGTATGATTTCTTTTTTACTGGGAAACTAATGACCATTTAACCCATGCCAAATTTGTGGTTTTCTTATTGTTAACTTTCTCTTGATCATTTTTCTATCACTCTACATCAGAACATGGCACTTATTTTATATTTCATATCAATGTTTTCCTAAATGTAATCCTAGTATGGGTTATCTCGGGTGACCATTGTAATTCTCTTTCATTCATTTAAATTGATAGTTTTATTGACTCTTTTTTTGATATGCGACATTCAATGAAATTTCCATGCCCAATTTTAAAATTTAGAGAAATAAATTTAAAAAATATGGGAAGAATGTAACTCCACATGATTTAATTATATGTTATTTTCTTTAAAGTAATTCAATTTCTCGTGCTACACACGACACCGAGTTCTAGCACATCGCGACATATCAAACTACCCATAAAAAAATGTTTATGAATGGTAATAACTAAAATTTTAATTTTATATACTCTATATAATTTAAATATCCATATAATATATTTTTTATACATAATATAATAATAAAATCATTTTTTACATAAAATCAGTATATTTCAAAAAATTCAATTTTACAGCCATTTAATGGTGAATCACTTTTGAATCCAATATTTGACACATTTATATATTAAATTTGAAAAAATAAACTTCTTATTTAGAAAAGGGACATAAATATTTATTTTGGATAACTTTTGGGTGCTTTTTCGATAACTTTCATATTTTGATGAATTGTGAAAAATACTAAATTTCAATTGAAAACAAATTTTTTAATCATAATAATATAGATTGTTAAATTATACATTCTAATTTTTTAAAAGTATAATTAGATTGTGTTTTTACCATTTAATCCAATGTTGGTAATTTGAATAAATTTTACATTTAAATTGGACATTAACACATATAAATCTTTAGATAGTTTTTACACCACAAAACCCACTTTCTGGTTTTGAAAATGGGAATACTTTTTAAAATTAATTAACAAAACTTCTATGTTCTGAATTTTTGAAAATAGAAATAATTTTTGAATTTGGAATATCAAAATTAGCTTGGGGTGATTTTTTTGTATTTTTCTCAAAACATTCGAGTTTTGATGAATAGTTACAAACACTGTGTTATTGTTTAAAACCTACTTTTTATTTAAATAATATTTTATTTTATTTAAATCAATTTTAAGTCTAATTATATAAATAATACCAATATAAGTTCAATTTAATTCATTGGTTCCATTTTATTATAAAATTTGATATATAAAATTTTATTATGCTTTTTAACGACTTTTACCCACCTTTAGGCACATTTGCATATTTGCAGAAAATGTTATTTTACCGCTTTAGAAAATTTAATTTAAAAAATCTGAAAGACAAAGTTCGCATCAGTATGTAAAATGTGGTTTAATATGATGAAAATATTTTTTCGGTGAATAAAAGCTTATGAATTTTATCTACAAGGGTAAAATGTAAATAGGGTAAATAAAGGTAAAAATGATATTATAATTACCATAACACATGTCCTTATTCTAATAGATAAATTTATTTCGACCAATATAAACCGTAGGAAAAAAATATGATCATTTTTTCAACATGCATTACGTTTGGACATTTATTATTATTTTACTTAAAGAAGAGTTAGAAGTTTAAAATTAAAAGTTTAATAACAAATCAATTTTTATTATATGGGTTATACATAATATTAATTTGACTATAAATATTCATTATAGATTTAAAAATATTACATACATCATGGTTTTTTAATTATAATTATTAGATATTAAATAATTAAATTTATTTATGACACAATGATGATGCAGTAATTACCTTATTAAATAACGATTAAAATAATAGATATTATAAATTTTTAAGTCAATATAAATTGAAACTTTTGATACAATACGTGAATTTCTTTGTTGATAATGAAATGTTAGGATTTATTAAATATTTTTTTTATGTAATAATGAAATTACATCTTTCAAAAAAACCAAATACTAAATAGTGTCACAATTGACATAAATTATTTTTTAAAACCAATACTATTTTATTAAATTATATAACGGTATTAAAAATCCCAAGATTGTCGAGAAGTCTTATATAATGATAGATATTTCATTAATGAACCACATGATGTTATCTTATCATTTTATAGCATGTTTATTAACCATATATTATAATTTTACAAGAATACATGGAAAAAGTAAAACTATTTAACTAAGACTTAATTTTAAATGATAAGATTAATGTGGTGACCAAAACGTTTCTAAAACCAATTGGTATAGAATATTTCTACACATACCCACCATAGCCTCAAATTAAATCCATTTTTAGCCATTATTACCTGAAAATGATTTTATAATAAAATAATATTTCATGCTTTTCCTAAAATAACCCTCTGCTCTCTTATAAAACGGTACTTCCCCTTCTCCTAATTTCACACTTCCAAATCCATTTTTCTCAGCTAAAACCGGCTCAAATATCCTCCAAACTACCCTCAATTCATCCTAGATTCCTTATTTCCATCATAAATCCAACCTAAAAATCTCTTCTGATAAAATAAAAAGGAAACACCCGAAGAAGAGATAATGATTTAATCACCACTTTCAAAGTTATTTTGTTCTTCCACTTCCACATTCATTGTTTATTACATAAAAAAAATAATAAATCCAATAAATTATAAATTTTTTATGTTATTATAAATTTGGTAAAAACATATTTATTATTCTATCCATCCTTTGAATGACAAAGTCACCATACCTTTGTGCGTACGGTTTACCGTCCCCATAGCATGGTGTTATTTGTTATTCAACACTTCATTATTTGGATGGGTATGATAATGAGTAAAAATAATATAAAAAATAAATATAACATGTTAATGATTCTTTATATATAATATATCATTCAATAAAATATAATTTCACCACTAATATATTGATATTGTCGCTCGTGTGTACGTACAACTTACTATCTCAACGACGGGATGAGATTTCATTCACCATCATAACGATTAAAGAATAATTTTCCTATGATGATTAAAAATAAGGTTTAATAACATAATATAATTCATGAAATGAATCAAATACATTCTATCCATATAAAATATTACTTACATAACAAAACATATAAAAGAAAATGAATTAGTTAACACCTAAAACAATGATACTACTGAAATATCATTAACAAAGAAAGTTTAGAAGATCATATATGATATAATATTTATGTATGTGGTTATATTATAATTTAATAACAATTATTTCACCATTATATAAGATTTTAACCTTACATCTTCTAAGGAAATATACTAGGTAATTGGGTTCTATCTCACTTCTTTTTCCTGTGAGATTTATGTTATATTGCCACTATTTCCTTTTATGTGGTGTATGTACAATCGATTATTGTATTATTTTTGTTATATAATTTAATTTATGGGTATTTATATCCTCATTTTATTATCCTTGTTTCATTTGGTGTATGTTTCATATGATACCAAATCAGTAAGGGGGTTCCTAATTTCGATTTCCACTCATTTTATTTTACGCCAAATTCATTGATATAAACATGATAACAGTATTTCAACTCAATTTCCATTCATTGAGTTAAACATCCAAGTCATTATTGTTGTTTTTACAAGAATATGTCTGAAAGTACTCTGATTTATTTACACCGAATAACAAATCATATTTAGTGTATTTAAATTTTTCAAACAAAATTATTTCATTTAGTTATCCTTAACCTATGGATACTGTCTTTATAAGAGATTTCATCACAATTTACATTCCATTAAGAGTTATTTTTTGTTATTCACCAATTCACTTTTATATGGTGCACTTAATATTCTTTGACATAATATATCATTAATCCCTTTATTCTAAGGTTATTATATTGTTTTAATTACCTCAATTATTTCTATTCAATAATCACTCATTATGTTATGAACTCTAACTAAAATATTATTATAAATATTTTAATGATTTATTTTTCAGAATCATTATCTTTAATGTCCACGTTTTTAAAATGGTTTTAAGGATTTATTTATATGCACATGAATGTTTTAAAATTAAAATTCCTTTTAAATGTTTCAAAGTGGTGTGGGAAACTTTGATTAAAAAATATACGTATAATAAATTCTTGTTAAATAACGAGACATTTAAATGTTTTCAAGAAGAATGGGATATTTATATCAAATAGTTTTACTGATTGTTTTGATCTATGTCAATATAATTCATTGTTATTGATTGATGTTGATTTATTACAATAAAATCTTCAATATTTTATTGAATGAGTTATGTATGACTGTGGATGTTCTATTTTTATTCTATTAATGGGTTGTCGTTAAAATACTGGCATTTTGTATTCTTGTTTTAATATGAATGTTTAGATTATGTTTCAAAATTTTCATATGAGTAATTCATTAGACTTAATAAGTGATGGGTGGAGCCCACTATATCTTCTTGATGCATTAGTATGTCTCATAAGACCAACTAGTGTCTGGGCACAAGTCCTTGAAAAAATCTTATTTGTAGTCTTGGCACAAGGCCTTGACTATGTTGTTATGATATCTGGCATTATGCATTATGTCATTATTAAATTATCTATTTATATTAATGTGATTATTTTAATAGTATAATATTCATTTGAATAAGTAAAAGGAATTAATTGATTTATCTTTTCCTTATTATGCTGAAATTTATGTTTAAAAGGATTGTGTTTTAGTATTATACATTTCCATAAATGTTTATTATAAATTCTGATATCCTACGCTATATTATTATCCTTATTGAGCATCTGAGCTCACCCCTTACATCTTTTATTTTTACCAAGATGCGAAAAAATATATTACATTTAACATGCAGAAAAAGGTTGTGGGATATGAGTGTGTTCAAAGGGGACATAGTTTTGTTGTTTTTCCATTTCATGATGTAATGTAAAACTTATGTATGTATATAGTACATCGAAGGATATTAAATTAATATTTATTTTGAGACAAGATCCCTTTTGATCATTCCAATGTTATTTAATAATGCACTAACTCTGGGTAACTATGGTCGGGGCATTACATAAAATGTAAAATTATAACCCATTAAGATATAAAAAATATTTTCTATGGTTAAGGTTAATATTGGTTAACTGAGGGGTTAATTAAATTCATACAATTTATATGACCCCAAAACCTGTAAACATCTGATTGCATGCTAATATTTTAACCATAGTTAATTTTTAATAAAACATATATCTATTTTGATTAATTTTTCGTCCGAAATTGTTTATAATATTTTATTCATTTTTTTGATTTTTCATGTGTGTATTTTCCATTCCTTAGAAAAGGACCCCATATTCATCACTTAATTACACCACATTAAGAAACCTCAATCAACCACGAAATTGAAACATCAATTTTTAAAAGTGTTATAAATTTTATTATGGTTATGTTATGACTAAAATAAAAACTTGTGGTTCTATAAGAATGATTTATAGAAGGTCTACTGAAGAAGAGGTAATCGTTTTACCCAACCGATTTCAATTTATTTCTTCCTGTACCTCCTCTAAATAAATCTTATTAATCATAAAATAATTTTATTGTGTTTATAAAATTAAAAAAATTATCATTTTTAATCGACCACTATCCACACGCTATTTATAAGATAAAATGTGAATGTATTGCTCTTGCATACGTACAACATACCATCTCTACATTGATATACAAATCATTTTTCATAACTATTTGTTATCAATGGTTATTATGATGGATTTAATTATTATATATGATATTTATGAAATAATTTTTTTTTATAATTATAATATCATATATACCTAATTACATTTTTATCTATTGGAAAATGACCATGTCAATCTTATTTATATGTGGACTAGCACCTCCATGAAGTGATGTGATATGTTTTTCAATTACATATTACATGGATGAAAATAAGAATGGATTTCATGAATATATAAGATAAATATGATATAATAATGATTTTATTAATGTGAATTACTACTTTCCATTCATTCATTCCATCTATTAAAATGTGAAAATCATGTTCGTGTGTAAGTATGTCTTATAGTCTCTTGAATGGTTTCATTTATTTGTATATATTTATTTTTTATGGAAGAATATAAATAAATAATATATATGTATATATATATATATATATTATTTTTAAAATTAACATTATGTTTATGATGAGATGTTGGTAAATGTTAAAAGAACCACAATTACAAAATAGAAACATACCTGAAAAACGAATCAGTGGTCAGCTCGAATCGTGATTTTAATAAAGAATTGTTAATAAAAGGTTGATAAAAGGTTATCAGAAAATCATATATATTAATATATATATATATAAATTTATATAAAATATTTATAATAAATATATACTTTTTATATAGTATATTCAATCACATATTGTTTTTGACGCTTTCATTAGGGCACGTGCATCCATCTGTCGAGGACCAGGACGCGTTGTTTGGTGCCCCGAATTCCCTCTTTCCAAAGGCATGTAACATATATTGATAATTCAGGTATATATTCTTTTAGATCGAAACGGGATGATTGGAATTTGGTTATTTTTTCCATGGAATCCCCCTCGAAACTCGTTACCTTGATCGAGTCTCCATTATAGCTTTATACATTGTTTATGAAACTTTTCCCAGAGCCACGTCTTCATGGAAACTAGTTATTTACAATACTTCTATCAGGATATTACAAATGGTCTAGTTAGGGAAGTATTTTTCAGTTAGGGGAGTGTCACGTTAGACATCACTGGAATGTCTGAATGTTGGAACAGTAGATCATTTGGGTTTCTTCCTCTTATGATAGTTCTTCTTTTGGGTACAAAATCCTGAGGTATCCCATGTCAAGTTTGGGGAATTGTATTCCATAGGAATTTCATTGAGGTTTCTTCAACTTCCAATTTTTAACACAGGGTATGATGTAAGTTTACAGTTTAGCACATATGGACCAGACTTATTAGAACACTAACTGGAGTAGATCATATGGGTGCAACCCCTAGAGGTAATAATGATATTGGAAAAAACATATGGTTAGATACCTGATTACTACAAGGATTAGTGAGAAATTGGGTGACATGATCTCACATGGATGTGGTGGCCTGGGTAATAATCATGATGGATGTTGGAGAGTTGAATGGAGTAGAAGGGGAATGAGGTGGAACTTGTGTTAGGGCAATAGTGATATTGGGCTTGAGCCTTGAAGATACATCCTACGTATCCCCATGGTAGGGAATCAATGTCAGTGTTGTTCGGTGAGGAGATGGGACAACTAAGGAGGCGTCCCATAAGAAGGGAACCTGGATGAAGTGGAACCTCCGGGTTGGGGCATGACCTTCCCGAAACACATTGGCTTGGGGTAAATACCAAGAGGATATATTGGTTATGGGAATGAACCAATGGGATTCCTCATACATACCATTCCCTAGTATGGATCAAAGTCCACATAGTTCAAGATGGGGAATAGAATCAGGGTGTTTGTAGAGGACAATAACCTTATGATATATTGGGGCTTACACATGGTTAGCAGTCTGGGTTGGTCTGGTGCCATTTGGGTAGACGAGAGATATGGGTCCCAATAAGGGAGACTACAATGGATTTCCATTGATTGTGGAACATGATAGATTACTATCTATTGGGGTTGAAAATGACTTACCTTCAGTCGGGGAACACAACATCTTACCGCTTTTCAGGGAACACAATGGATTATTTCTTATTGAGGAACACAATGACAAACCACTGGTTGAGGAACAATTTAGTGTAATGATGGAGAAAATGGGTATATAGTTTAATTTCATGCAAGATAGGGGTGGTATAAATGGATTTGGTTAGGACCAACGGGTGTTGGGCTTCAATCGTAGGGATGCTTCCAACGTACCTTGCCTTGGCATGGATCAAAGTCCATGTTTTCAAGAAGGTGTTGGTGAACTGACATGAAGGATTTCAATACCAATGTTGGTTGGGATTGGACCTCAGGGAGGCTTCCTACATACCTTTCCTTGGTAATGATCAAAGTCCACATAGTTTAGGAAAGGTTTTGGTGCACCGATTTGAAGGGGTTTGGGACCGATGGTTGTTGGGATTTATCCTTAGTAAGGCTTCCTACGTACCATTCCATGCCAAGGATAGAAGTCTACATTGTTCACGAAAGGTTTTGGTGCAGAATCATGAAGGATTTGGGACCAATGGATGTAGGGAATGAACCTCAGGGAGACTTCTTACATACCTTACCTTGGAAAGGATCGAAGTCCATGTAGTTTTGGAAAGGTGTTTTTGCACCGACGTGAAAGGGGTAGGGACCAATGTATGTTGGGATTTAACATCAGGGAGGCTTCTTACATACCTTGGAATGGTAAGGATCAATGTCCACATAGTTCGGGAAGGTGTTGGGGAACCGATGTGAATCGGTCGGGACAAATTATTGTTGGTCTTGAACCTCAGGGGGGCTTCATACATACATTTCTCTGGCAAGGATCAAAGTCCACTTAGTTCAAGAAATTTGTTGGTGCACCAACGTAAAGGGGGTCTTGACCAATGGTTGTTTGGATTGAACCTGAGGTAGGATTCCTACCTGCCTTTCCTTGCCAATGATTAATTTCCACATAGTTCTGGATGGTTTGGGGCATACAAGCTGTGGCATCCTAGAGAATATTTCATGGTCGATGCTTACTCTAAACCCATGTTAGTCATTATCAGTGTAAGAAACAAGAGGCAATAAAGGCATTCAGATCGACTAAAGAATGTTATTTTTGTGGGTAGTGGAGTGGGTCATACATGTTGTAGGTGGCCCAAAGAGGAAACAGGGGATTATACATGGTTCGCGGCCAAGGTAGATGAAGATTGGGATTTAATCCAGGATGGAGGCCCAAGTGGCGACAAAGCCCAGTGGGAGAGGGATTTGGAATGGAAGAGAGGAGGTTTTCAGTGCCCATACCACCCCCCACTCTTGTCTTTGGTACTAAATATGAAAGGAGGATCTGTGATGCTTCCACCCACAACAAAGTCTAGGGGATTACCCCCAAGGTGGTTTCCCTTTCCCCATGGATAAACGCTACTCCAACAAAGAGGATATCATTAAATGTGAGTAAAATCTCACTCTTTTCGAGGCCAGGGGTGTAAAAGATGTCTGAGATGATGCTCCTTGCATATTATCCATGGGGTGGGATCACAATTTAATGTCATGTGATAAAGACGATGGCGCTTGGCAGTTTAACATGTTGTAGCTCAGATGAGGGGGGTTCATTCTGCACCCCTAGGACTTACATAAATGATACCCACCCGCCCATAGGGAATAGAAGGAATCAACAATGTCTTGGTGTTGGGGTGTTATAGAGTGATCTAATAAGGGGTCCACATTAGTGTGGCTATGAGAATAAGAAGTATCCATTAGTGTGTCTATGAAAATATGCATAGGCTACGAAATGTAATAGAAATCACTACCCAAGGGACATTGAAATCGCGTCATACAGACCTAGTGGGTCACACTGGAAGAGGAGTTGTGGAGAAAAGGGGTTTGCAGGTATAAGCCTCGTGAATCCATGGTTCCCCATGTAGTGGAGGGTCTACGTGAAAGGGTATGTATCGCGAAGTGAAGTGGCCTAGACTAGGTGTAGGGAATTAGTGCTTATGAAGGTTCTTCACGAAGTGGAAAGGCTTTCATAGAGAAGTGTATTGTGAAGAAAGGGTTCCCTACAAAGATTAGCACTACAATGAAATGTGCTTCCTGAAGAATAGTAACCCTACATTAGCATGTGGGTTACATGTGCATGGAGGGTACATCAAGAAACAATAGTGCTCCTCAAAGACCGAAGTCCCCTTGGTGATCCCATTCATTTGCGAAGACCCATGGGCTACATGAATGGTATCCCTCTTTGAAGAAGGGTTGAATTCAAGGAAAGGGAAAGGCACTTCGTGATGTTAATGTACCATAAAGAGCACATGGTTCACAAAGAAAAATTTGCTTCATGATTTGAGAGTTATGAAGGCGAAAGGCCGTAGGATCGGTCATTTGGGCCCAATGGGAGATGGGTATTTATAGACAAGAGGCACTATGAAGTAGAGCGTGCTGGTCATGAAGACAAGTGTCACTTTGTCATAATCACAGAGCCTCCCACCTCCTTGCTTCGCAGTGGATTCACAAACATCAATCCAGCTTATGGAGCCTCCTACCTCTTTTCCCTGTGGAAGCGTCACATAGGGGGAAGCTTTGCACCGACCGCTGTGTTGTGGGGCTCCGTGAACACACTTCGCGAGGCATCCCTAAAGGCCTTCCGATTGTTCTTGTTTTTCACAAATTTTGGTGCCAACAACTATTAAGAACATTGTACATGAGGTAAGGATTTATTAAAAAATCTCATCATTATTCGAGATTATTTATGTTTAAATCACCACTGGGGGAATTGTAGGATAAGTATATATTAAATTTAATCTATTTTATTCTAATATATTAACTTATATAAATTTTCATTTACATTTCTTTTTTCTTTTTTATGAACCCAATAGAGAAAATTACTATTTTAAAAGAAATTTGACATTGTTTTTCTACTTGGTCAGGAATCCTTTCCTTTGATGTCAATATTTTCATTATAAAAATTTAAATAATGTTTTTACTTTTCAATTATTATTTAATTAATAAATTTTTACCCATTTTTTACAATTTATTTTTTTAATGGAATTTTCATAGTGTTTTCCGAATGAGGTACTTTTGAGTTTTTATACCCTAAATGGGAAAAGAATCATTATTTTAAAGTACTCATCCTGAATATAATTCTTTTCCATCTTGAAAACAAAATTATTTGAATATTCATTTATATTTTTAAATTTTTCATTTCAATGTTTTTTTATATTTGGAAAATTTTAAAATTTTAATAATTTATTTCAAAAGGAAATGGGTATTTAAATCAATAAATTTTTCATTGTTCCTTTTAATGTATTTTAATCTATGTCAACATCCCTTGTTTGATATTATAATTTATTATGTCAGTAATAAAATGATATTATCCACCGTTTATGGTTTTATTGTGTAAGGTTAGTTTCACTTTGTAATTTATTAACATTCTGTATGCTCATTCTTCCAATCAATATTGTTATTGATTTCTAAGGTATTTTATTTATGTTTTATTGTTTATTCTAAAAATTAATTCATTATACTTATAAGTGACAGGAGGTTCCTATAATTACTTGGTCCCTTGATGCATCAATATTATTTATGAGACAACATGTGTTGGAAATATTGATGATACACTACCCATTTATGCTGATTTCATGGTATGAATCATTCCTGGTATGTTTTAAATATCACTGAATAAGGCCTCAAAGATATGTTTCAAATGTAAATCATTATTAATTTTGACATTATGAAATCATATTTTGAATTCAACATTATTTTTTAAATAGTTATTGTAACATCCTAGGTAAATAAAGAATAAAGAATTTTCATAATTATTAATATTTACGAATTAAATATTAATTTTATTTTAAAGGGGTTGCTATGTTTGATAGCGTATCCGATACGCAACGATGAGTTTCTTTGAAACTTACGTAGCACACTAGTAATAAAATAATATTATTTTAAATGCTAGTTAACGAGTAGCCGTTGTACTGGTGGGAATGGATAGAAATAACTAAAATATGATTATATATGTTTTTAAATGTTTATACATCTACCCAATAAAAGATAAAGGCTTAAAATACGGAAAGAGTTCAATTTTAGGGCATATATACTCTAATTTTCACTAAAGGTTCACTTATCACCTTCTAATGGTGAACGGTCATTAAATATAGTTTTGATCACTCTTATACTTTATTTTGGACCAAATATAACTCTTCTATAGAATCGGGACATCAAAATTTACTTTGTGTAAATTTTTTGTACCTTTCTGATAAAGTTCATTTTTTTATGAATAGTGTAAAATGTTGTATTTTAATTCAAAACATCTTTTTAATCTAATTTATTTATATGATTAGATTATTATTTTAATTGGTTTTAAAGTGAAATTAGAAAATATTTTTACCATTTAATCCAATGGTGGTCATTGGAATCAATTTCACTTTGAAATTGGACTTAAACTGGTGTCAATCTTTTGATACTTATTGTTTCACAAAAACACGCTATTTGTCATGACAGCGGGAATTAATTATTAAATTAATTAATTTGACTTATATGTTTTGAATTTTGTAAAATAGACTTCATTTTTGAACTCGGAATATCAAATATAGCTTAGGATGAATTTTTGGTAATTTTCTGAAAAACTTCAATTTTTGATGAATAGTGAAACCACTAAGTGGTAATCAAGCAAACTGATTTTTCAGTTAAATGAAAGTTTACCACTAATGTGTATTGAATTTTGAAAATCCGACATACATGGTTGTGATTAAGAAGTAAAATGTGGTTCAATGAGATTAAAATAATTTTTTGGTGAATAGTAATTTTTTTTCATTAATCGCGATTAGAGGTAATTACTGTAGTTTAAGGTAAAAATGGTATTATAAGAATGTGAAAACACCATGACACTTGTCCTACACCTATTGGGTGAGTCATGGCCGACCGAGACAAGCCATGGGCCAACTTGGGGACCCCATGGAGCCACTTTAGTTGGAAAATGACATTAATATATTTTTATGTAATGTTAAAGTGAAAATGACACTAACATAAATTGTTTTACTAAAATAATTTTTGAGTGGGGTTATACAAGTCCAAATTTTCATTTTAAATAGTAATTGGAAAGCTAAAAAGATTTCCTACATCATAGTTTTTTTTTATAATTTTTATACATTAAATAAATTAAATTATATATGACATAATAATGATGCAGCGATGATATCATTATTTGACGATTTAAATAAAATGGAAAGAAAATGTAAAATCTATGAACTAAACATGTTCAAAACCAATTGGATGAGTGGATTTCGAACCCTTATCACCTTATCCACGAATTATATCAATGTGGGACCTTTTAAAACCGAAACACATTTTCAAATAAAGTAATATTTCTTTACTTTCCAAAAGTGCCCCTCCTCTCCTCTTATAAAAGGCCCCCACCTCTACCTCATTTCACACACTTCTCAAGCCTTTGGCTCGGCCAAACCCTGCCCAATTACTCTCTCCACATCCCTCTCCTCATCCTATAGGATTCCCTTTGGGCAGAATCCTTTCAAAGGAAGCCTTTAGGCTCAAATCAAAAGGGAGTTACACTTTTAAAGGTAAATCATTCTTTCTTGTTCATTTGTTTTATTTTGCTTCTCCAACCCTCTAAACACTTTTTATTTACTTCTTTTGTAACAACACCAGTATATTCAATATAATAGGATGTTGTTATAATATTTATTTGAGCTACACTCTCACACAACTACATCAAATGGTTAAAGAACATACGGTTTCCGTGGATGGCGAAATTCTGCCTCCCGAAAAGATGATTGTTCAATACTCATTTAACACCTTCAAGGGTGGCCATTATGATGTCACTATTTTTATATATGATATATAATATGTTTATGTTTTCTTTAAGCTTCTGTATTTTTCATTTTTGGCATACCTTTATGGTTTCCATTATGGGTAAACACGATATCTTCATTTAAGGAAGTGCGGACTACCGCCCCCTAAAAGTGATGTGATCCGTTAAT
This sequence comes from Viscum album, assembly GCA_963277665.1. NCBI lineage: Eukaryota > Viridiplantae > Streptophyta > Magnoliopsida > Santalales > Viscaceae > Viscum > Viscum album. The sequence continues at coordinate 827,808,638 of OY728140.1, forward strand.
ACCATTATGTGGGACGTGTAAAGGATGGATTTAAAGTTATTATATATGATGTTATACTGGAATTATAATATACCTCTATATCATTATTATTTCTTTCCATTAAAGTATGAGATAGAAATGAAAGTAGCGTTCATGCGTACGTACGGCTTAACGTCTCCATGAACGGTGCATTTCATTTCTTATCCCCAAATGTAATGTACTATTAAAATTACATGTATATAATGTATATATATAATTAATGATATATCTAAATGATGAATATAATTCTGGAATTAAAATATATATACCTCTCATTTAGTTTTAATTCCACTAATGTGACAAAGAAATGAAAGTAGCGTTCATGCGTACGTACGGCTTACCGTCTCCATGAACGGTGCATTTCATTTCTTACCTCTAAATGATTATGTAATATTATAAATACATGTATATGCTGGATATATATGATATATATGATATCCAAATCGGGAATTTCTTTCTGGATATAAATAACTTTTGACCACATGAACAACATGTAATTGTAAGAAGTCAACTTTCGACTTAAGAACCAAATATTGACAAAACAAACATTATTAACTTAAATGGTTACATAATGATTATAACATGGCAATAAGTGGTATAAAAGGAATAACGAACTTTAAAAAGGTTCTTAATCAAGTATAAATTAACTGAAGTTTATTATTCAGGACGTTAAAGAACGATCGAGTCAAGTCGGACCCAAGGTAAGGGACTTCGTCTCAATCTCCTTTCATTGAGGCATATTTCGTTTTATACACAACTTTCTTTTATACGGTGTATAAAATCCTTTGACTTTTACTTTTATACAAAAGGAATATTTTTCTACGAAGCGTTTTACTAATCGAAAAAAGGAATGTTTTTTTAACGTACGCGGTGACAACGACCTTTTTCCGCCGCCGCGAGTATTATTTGGTATTTGGCTTCCTCAACAAGCCGTAATATTTTGAAAATAAAATAAATACCATATACTCTATTATGTATTTTGGTATTAAAAATGGTTTTGATAAAGGATTCTATTATGTTAATATATTTATGATATATTGTGATTGAAATGTGGAAATGTTATCTTTCCTTTATATTGGTTTTATGTTTTATGATTTTATACTGTTACTTGGACATTTTAACGGGTGGTTACGTTATAAACCATATGACGGGTGGTGCCGTGAATACCAGGACGGGTGGTTACGTTATAACCTCCAATGCATTGGGTATGGAAGTCGGCCATATGGCTATTCCATTAAGTATGTATGGAAATTGGCCATATGGCTATTCCATTAAGTGATATGTGTGGAAGTCAACCATATGGTTATTCCACTTAAGTATGTTTAGGTCCCAAGTTACCTTTATATATTCTATGTGTTCGTTATATGGGTTTTATGGTAATCTTTTGGTTACAAAAAGGTAAGTAATGATACTTTATTCAGTGTAGATTTTTTTTACTACTTCATGAAGGTGAAGGTATTACTTTGATATAGTATACATGGTTTACTTGATGTTTGAAAAACTAACAGTTTTCATTCTTTTTGTATCCCTTACTGAGCTTTTTATGCTCACCCCAAGTTTTTCGAAATGTTTTTCACAGGACTTAAAGTGGAATAAGGTCACGGATGGGATCAAGGGAATTTCATTCTATCTAAAACATGGGATCTAGACATCTTTCTTTTTAAGAGTTTTTATTTTATGGAGACTTAGTAGAAGTGTCTACTTTGTAATCTTTTAAGATGTAATAGTTATGTTCTAATTCTCTAAAACTCTAAACCTGAAAAGATCCTCAATGTGAATTATTCATTTAATTCAATATTAAGTAAGGTTTAAGGCTGGGTGCTTATAGTTGGTATCAGAGGATGGTTTAGACAACTTTAGGAGTTAGAAAAGTGTTAAATTATAATATGATTGAAATGATATAGCATTTACAGATTACCATGTTGCTTTGCCTAAGATATTTCTGTGTTCAGAATGGTTTTCCGCAGAGGAAATAAAGCAGCTATGTTGGGACGTCATCAGGAGAAAGATAACCTTCCAAATCAGCAACCTGAGATGGTCGGAATCGGAACTGAACAGTTTGTTGCAGTGATGGCACAGTTGACTCAGGCTGTAAATGGTGGTGGTATCCATGCACGAGATCAGCCAGATCAACCACAGAGGAACATGTTAGTGGTGGAACACTTCATGAGGCAACATCCCCCATCATTCAGAGGATCATCTGACCCTGTGCAAGATGAAGGGTGGATTAAAGAATTGGAGATGATTTTTGATGTCATGGGGTGTTCAGAACATCAAAAGGTTAGTCTTGCTGTTTACCATTTTGAAGGTGAAGCTGATCAGTGGTGATCGATGGTGAAAAATATAAGGGATAGTGATGAGATTGAGGATCTTCACTGGGACGAATTCAAAGGTGTGTTTCTTAAAAAATATTTTCCTAAGGTGGTTCGTCTTAGTATGGAAAAGTAGTTCCTAGAATTGAGGTAGGAGGATGATTCAGTGGCTGCTTATGAAGAAGAGTTCACTCGATTGGCAAGGTATGCTCCAAACATCATACGAGATCTTGATAGTAAAATAAACCGTTTTTACTCAGGGTTAAAGCCAAATTATCGAAGGGATTTAGCTTCTCGTGAGTTCAAAAGTTATGAAAAACTTGTTCGATGTGCGGAGAAGGTGGAAATGGAGTTTTCCGATGATCAGGTGTTCTATGACGAACAATAGAATAAGAGATCTAGTTGGAAGGAAAAGGGGAAGAATTCATCAAAGAAGCAAGGAGGTAAGAAAACCAAATATCCATCCTGTGAGAAGTGTGGTAAAATGCATCCTGGAGAATGTTTATCCAAGTCTGGTAAGTGCTTTCAGTGTGGTATGTCTGGTCATATTCCTCGTAACTGTAAGGAAGATGATCAAGCAGGAAATGAAAAGCCAACGGGAAGATGTTTTAAGTGTAATGAAATGGGTCATTATGCAAACGAGTGTCCAACGAAGAACTCAACTGGGGGAATTCAGCCAGACTACAAGCATAAAGGGGTGGCGAAATCATTTGCAACAACTTCAGCAGATGATGGGCCATCGAATGAAGTGGTATCAGCTCCAGGGAGCTCAGTATTTTTCGAAGATTGACTTGAGGTCGGGGTACCATCAGTTGAAAGTAAAAGAAGCAGACGTTCCGAAGACTGTGTTCCGTACTAGATATGGCCATTATGAATATGTAGTTATGCCTTTTAAGTTAGCCAATGCACCTGCTGTATTCATGGACCTTATGAATAAAATTTTCCATGAGTTCTTGGATAATTTTGTGTTTGTGTTTTGAGGTTTGTGAAGAGGTTATGTGTGCCTTGTGATTCACAGTTGAAGAATGAGTTGTTTTTTCATCCTGGCCGTACTAAGATGTACAGAGATCTGTGGGAGTATTACTGGTGGGATGGAATGAAAAGAGATATTGATGATTTTACTGTGAAGTGTTTGACTTGTCAGCAGGTTAAAGTAGAGCGGCAGTTACCGAAAGGGATGCTTCAACCTTTACCAGTGCCAGAGTGGAAATGTGAGAATATATCCATGGACTTTGTTGTTGGATTACCGAAGACATATCGAGGTAATAATTCAATCTGGGTTATTGTTGATCGCTTGAAAAAATCTTCTCATTTCCTTGGTATACGAGATAATTTCTCTCTTGATCACCTTTCCTGTCTGTATCTTAAGGAGATAGTCAGGTTACATGGAGTTCCTCTCTCCATTGTATCGTATTGTGATCCCAGGTTTACTTCTAACTTTTGGAAAGGCCTTCAGAAGTCGTTAGGTACTGAATTAAATTTTAGTACAGCTTTTCATCCTCAATCAGATGGGCAGTCAAAACAAACAATCCAAACATTGGAGGATATGCTACGAGCTTGTTCTATGGATTATCAGGGAAGTTGGTACCAACATCTTTCTTTGGTTGAATTTTCTTATAATAACAGTTTTCATTCCAGTATACAGATGGCACCATTTGAGGCATTATATGGGAAGCGGTGTCGAACTCCAGCATTTTGGGATGAAGTGGGTGAAAGGAAGCTGATGGGACCAGAATTGGTATAAGAGATGGCAGAAAAAGTTCAGTTGATTCAGAAGCACATGAGAACAGCTCAGAGCAGGCAGAAGAGTTATGCGGATAACCGGAGGAAAGATCTATCTTTCGAGGTAGGTGATCATGTTTTTCTCAAGGTTTCTCATTGGAAAAGTGTGATGAGATTTGGTAAGAAAGGAAATCTAAGTCCAAGGTTTATTGGACCATACGAAATTCTGGAAAGAGTTGGATCAGTTGCATACCGAGTGGCTTTACCTCCGAGTTTATCTCAAGTACACAATTTTTTTCACGTTTCGATGTTGAGAAAGTATATGTCAGATCCATCTCATGTTTTGAGTCCAGAGGTAGTTTAGCTGGAAGAGAACCTATCTTATGAAGAACAACCAGTCCAGATTCTTGACCACAGGGAGCAGGTGTTACGGAATAAGGTGATTCATCAGGTAATGGTTTTGTGGAAAAACCATGTGATTTAAGAGGCAACGTGGGAATCTGAAAATTCTATGAGGAATAAATACCCCCACTTATTTTGATAAGTGAATAAAATTTCGAGGACGTAATTCCCAAAAGGGGGAAAGGATGTAACATCCCAAGTAAATAAAGAATAAATAATTTTCATAATTATTAATATTTACGAATTAAATATTAATTTTATTTTAAAGGGGTTGCTATGTTTGATAGTGTATCCGATACGCAACGATGAGTTTCTTTGAAACTTACGTAGCACACTAGTAATAAAATAATATTATTTTAAATGTTAGTTAACGAGTAGCCTTTGTACTGGTGGGAATGGATAGAAAAAACTAAAATATTATTATATATGTTTTTAAATGTTTATACATCTACCCAATAAATGATAAAGGCTTAAAATACGGAAAGAGTTCAATTTTAGGGCATATATACTATAATTTTCACTAAAGGTTCACTTATCACCTTTTAATGGTGAACCGTCATTAAATATAGTTTTTATCACTATTATAATTTATTTTGGACTAAATATAACTCTTCTTTAGAATCGGGACATCAAAATTTACTTTGTGTAAATTTTTGGTACCTTTCTGATAAAGTTCATTTTTTTTATGAATAGTGTAAAATGTTGTATTTTAATTCAAAACATCTTTTTAATCTAATTTATTTATATGATTAGATTATTATTTTAATTGGTTTTAAAGTTAAATTAGAAAATATTTTTACCAGTTAATCCAATGGTGGTCATTGGAATCAATTTCACTTTGAAATTGGACTTAAACTGGTGTCAATCTTTTGATACTTATTGTTTCAAAAAAACACGCTATTTGTCATGACATCGGGAATTAATTATTAAATTAATTAATTTGACTTATTTGTTTTGAATTTTGTAAAATGGACTTCATTTTTGAATTCGGAATATCAAATATAGCTTAGGGTGAATTTTTGGTAATTTTCTGAAAGACTTCAATTTTTGATGAATAGTGAAACCACTAAGTGGTAATCAAGCAAACTGATTTTTCAGTTAAATGAAAGTTTACCACTAATGTGTATTGAATTTTGAAAATCCGACATACATGGTTGTCATTAAGAAGTAAAATGTGGTTCAATGAGATTAAAATAATTTTTTGGTGAATAGTAATTTTTTTCATTAATCGCGATTAGAGGTAATTACTGTAGTTTAAGGTAAAAATGGTATTATAAGAATGTCAAAACACCATGACACTTGTCCTAAACCTATTGGGTGAGTCATGGCCGACCAATACAAGCCATGTGCCAACTTGGGGACCCCATGGAGCCACTTTAGTTGGAAAATGACATTAATATATTTTTATGTAATGTTAAAGTGAAAATGACAGTAACATAAATGGTTTTACTAAAATAATTGTTCAGTGGGGTTATACAAGTACAAAGTTTGATTATAAATATTCATTGGAAATATAAAACGATTTCCTACATCATAGTATTTTTTTTATAATTTTTAGATATTAAATAAATTAAATTATATATGACATAATAATGATGCAGCGATGACATCATTATTTGACGATTTAAATAAAATGGAAAGATAATGTAAAATCTATGAACTACACATGTTCAAAACCAATTGGATGAGTGGATTTCGAACCCTTATCACCTTATCCACGAAATATATCAATGTGGGACCTTTTAAAACCGAAACGCATTTTCAAATAAAGTAATATTTCTTTACTTTCCAAAAGTGCCCCTCCTCTCCTCTTATAAAAGGCCCCCACCTCTACCTCATTTCACACACTTATCAAGCCTTTGGCTCGGCCAAACCCTTCCCAATTACTCTCTCCACATCCCTATCCTCATCCTAGAGGATTCCCTTTGGGCATAATCCTTTCAAAGGAAGCCTTTAGGCTCAAATCAAAAGGGAGTTACACTTTTAAAGGTAATTCATTCTCTCTTGTTCATTTGTTTTATTTTGCTTCTCCAACCCTCTAAAAACTTTTTATTTACTTCTTTTGTAACAACACCAGTATATTCAATATACTAGGATGTTGTTATAATATTTAGTTTAGCTAAAATCTCACACAACTACATCAAATGGTTAAAGAACATACGGTTTCCGTGGATGGCGAAATTCTGCCTCCCGAAACGATGATTGTTCAATACTCATTTAACACCTTCAAGGGTGGCCATTATGTTGTCACTATTTTTATATATGATATATAATATTTTTATGTTTTCTTTAAGCTTCTGTATTTTCATTTTTGGCATACTTTTATGGTTTCCATTATGGGTAAACACGATATCTTCATTTAAGGAAGTGCGGACTACCGCCCCCTAAAAGTGATGTGATCCGTTAATGCCATATGTGGGACGTGTAAAGGATGGATTTAAAGTTATTAAATATGATGTTATACTGGAATTATAATATACCTCTATATCATTATTATTTCTTTCCATTAAAGTATTAGATAGAAATGAAAGTAGCGTTCATGCGTACGTACGGCTTACTGTCTCCATGAACGGTGCATTTCATTTATTATCCCCAAATGTAATGTACTATTAAAATTACATGTATATAATATATATATATAATTAATGATATATCTAAATGATGAATATAATTCTGGAATTAAAATATACATACCTCTCATTTAGTTTTAATTCCACTAATGTGACAAAGAAATGAAAGTAGCGTTCATTCGTACGTACGGCTTACCGTCTCCATGAACGGTGCATTTCATTTCTTACCTCTAAATGATTATGTAATATTATAAATACATGTATATGCTGGATATATATGATATATATGATATCCAAATCGGGAATTTCATTCTGGATATAAATAACTTTTGACCACATGAACAACATATAATTGTAAGAAGTCAACTTTCGACTTAAGAACCAAATATTGACAAAACAAACATTATTAACTTAAATGGTTACATATTGTTTATAACATGGCAATAAGTGATATAAAAGGAATAATGGACTTTAGAAAGGTTCTTAATCAAGTATAAATTAACTCAAGTTTATTATTCAGGACCTTAAAGAACGATCGAGTCAAGTCGGACCCAAGGTAAGGGACTTCGTCTCAATCTCCTTTCATTGAGGCATATTTTGTTTTATACACAACTTTCTTTTATACGGTGTATAAACTCATTTGACTTTTACTTTTATACAAAAGGAATCTTTTTCTACGAAGCGTTTTACTAAACGACAAAAAGGAATGTTTTTTTACGTACGCGGTGACAACAACCTTTTTCCGCCGCCGCGAGTATTATTTGGTCTTTGGCTTCCTCAACAAGCCGTAATGTTTTTAAAATAAAATAAATACCATATACTCTATTATGTATTTTGGTATTAAAAATGGTTTAGATAAAGGATTCTATTATGTTAATATATTTATGATATATTGTGATTGAAATGTGGAAATGTTATCTTTCCTTTATATTGGTTTTATGTTTTATGATTTTATACTGTTACTTGGACATTTTAACGGGTGGTTACGTTATAAACCATATGACGGGTGGTGCCGTGAATACCAGGACGGGTGGTTACGTTATAACCTCCAATGCATTGGGTATGGAAGTCGGCCGTATGGCTATTCCATTAAGTATGTATGGAAATTGGCCGTATGGCTATTCCATTAAGTGATATGTGTGGATGTCAACCGTATGGTTATTCCACTTAAGTATGTTTATGTCCCAAGTTACCTTTATATATTCTATGTGTTCTTTATATGGGTTTTATGGTAATCTTTTGGTTAAAAAAAGGTAAGTAATGATCCTTTATTCAGTGAAGATTTTTTTTACTACTTCATGAAGGTGAAGGTATTACTTTGATATAGTATACATGGTTTCTTGATGTTTGAAAAACTAACAGTTTTCATTCTTTTTGTATCCCTTACTGAGATTTTTATGCTCACCCCAAGTTTTTCGAAATGTTTTTCACAGGACTTAAAGTGGAATAAGGTCAAGGATGGGATCAAGGGAATTTCATGCTATCTAAAACATGGGATCTAGACATCTTTCTTTTTAAGAGTTTTTATTTTATGGAGACTTAGTAGAAGTGTCTACTTTGTAATCTTTTAAGATGTAATAGTTATGTTCTAATTCTCTAAAACTCTAAACCTGAAAAGATCCTCAATGTGAATTATTCATTTAATTCAATATTAAGTAAGGTTTAAGGATGGGGCCTTATAGTTATGATATCCATGGATATGCCTCAATCTCATGGGAAATTTATTATGACACTATTTGATCTCCATTTGTTACAATAATATTTTTCATTCCTTATTAGCATACGTTGTTCAAATCCCCTTATAAATAATATGATCTCATCCCTTCATTATTTTTTCTTTCACCAAGATTCCAATAAATATATCATGATTGACATTTCTTGATAAACTAAATGGGAAAATGTTTTTCTCAAAGAAAATATAATGATTTATTTTATTTCTTCAAATGTAATGTCAAATTAAATTATGTTTTTAGTTTTCCAAGAAAGCAAAAAAATTTCATTCCTATGGGATGTGAATTCTTTTATCTAGTAAATATTTTATTAATTAATTATTGGTTCTATGCAACAAGGTTATGTGTCATTGTTGGTGGAATCATAGGAAGTGGTTTAGAATCCTAAGGAATTATATTAAGAAATGAATATAGTAGGAAAAATAACCCTATGGCTGAAGATAAGGATAAAATTATAATATTATAGTATGTTTCATATTATTTGGTTTAATAGAAATAAAACGCTTAAATTATACATAAACATTATGTGATTTTGGAATATATTCATCTTGGGATAATAATCCTAAAATGATTCGATCGATTATATCTTGGTCATAATTCAGGTTCCTGGTGAGTGTGACCTTACTAAAACATGTGTTGACACTCCTAGGGAATCATCATGGGATAATTAAAATTGTATTTATAAACCATTTTGAAAGACATGGAATTTTTTGTTATTTTATTGTATTCCTAAAGGAACCATGTTTTGGATTTTTTTTATGAATAAAGGTTTCAAATTTACATTGAGTGTTTAACTAGTTTCAAAGTTTAACATTATGATTCATAATGTTTTGATCGGATAAAGTGTAATCCATTTTATTAACACAAACAATAAAAAAGTAATGGAGAGATTTTCAATACATACATTTTGTGTACAGATTTCCCTCATTGAAAACATAACAATGTCTGTGCTGGAGATGGAATTGTAACTGAACATAGTAAAACTATATTAGGAAAAATAAATTAGGATAGGACCAATTTATATGCCCATATGTAGAATCCTTTAATTTTTTATTTGATGTAATAATATTATATTGTTTCATTCTACAATATCCTAAAACATTCAATGGAAATGAAAATACATTTGTAGGTGAATGATGTACATGTTCTTTAGAAAAGATATTTCATTATTTGCGATGTAATGAAAATAAGAAGGTTTTGATGGATGCTTATTATCTCATGGGTTATACGAATCAAAGGTGGTAATTAATTTAAATCACAAATAATGAAGAAGAAATATTGAGAATTGAGTAGATGTATTTTGAGTTACTTTTCTTGGAAAAATATTTTCCTCATTAACACTAAGTAGATATGATGAGATAATTCTTGAGTATACAAAAAAAGGAAGTGGAAAATGATGTTATGTATGAAGCTGAATTCTCAAGGTTATAAATTCATGTTTTTGACTACTTATGTAATCCAAATAACATGAATGATTATTTATTTAAATGTATTAAGCCAATATAATAAAGGGAACTAATCCCTTTAATATAATCATAAAATGTAGTTTTAATACCATGTTCAATCATGATAGAGAATGATTTCCCCAAGTCTTATGGATTCATAGGATAATATTACAAGAATATGATGATGGAGTAAAATGGATTTGGGGAATAAGAGAAAGTTTAATTTCCTAACATGTCATACATGTGGAAGCAAATACCTTGGGACATGCTTAAAAATTTTCCTTCAAGTGTATATAAAGATTCTATCTTGATCAACAATGAAAGAGTAAGGAGAAATAAAAAACATATAATTTAATAAATTTAATAATATAGGTAAGTATTCCAATAAATTCCCTAAAATTAAGTTAACATACCACAAAATAATAAGGGAAGAAGACCTAACTCATGATATTAATTCTACAGAAGTGGACGTTCCTTGAAAACTAGGGAAAGGTACACTTAAATTATACTCCGAGATTAAAAATGGTTACTTTGATTCTAGTTCTAAACACTATTATTTCAAAATATTATTATAATGGAATCACATAACCACCCCAAAAATTTGATATTTAGTTTGTTTTGAAAGCACCTGATGATATATTAACAACATCTCAAGAATAAATCTATTCTATGATCTATGTTTATGGGAATGTTCTTCATATGAATCATTTTATTCTGATAGTAGTTGAATTTGTTGTAATTTTTTGTATGGATTAATTCTCATAGTATAGATCCCATATCTATTTTTTAGGACGGTATGTTACATTATACATTTGAAATCAACCATAAATCATGTATTAGTGTGAGGAAGAACCTAAAAACCCAATGAAAATTTCATTCATCATATTTTTTTCTATCCACTCAGGTGGGATATTTATCTCAAATTTTTGGAGAGAAACTCAAATTTGGAAATTTTTCAATTATTTGGGAATATTCTTATGTATTTCCAAATAAATTTCCTTATTTTTCCCAAAATCACAAAGTTAATTTTTCAATAGAATACATTCCTGGTTTTCTTCCTATTTTCAATAATCCATAAAGAATATCCCAAATATAGTTTCTTGAATTAGAAAATAATCCCTAGGATAATATTGATAATTGATTTATTGATCCCAGTTCTTTTTGATTTGGTGAAGCTATTGTTTTTTATTAGATTAAAAATGTGTTAATGTGTATTCTCACTTATTATAGATAACTTAACAAGGTCTCTATTATGAATAATTATTTAATTCTATGTATCAATGATCTTTTTGATAAGTTTTAAGCAGATCTACACTTTTCCAAGATTGATGTTCAATCTGGATATCATAAGATATGGATAAAATATGACGATATAACCATGTTATCATTCTATATGAGGTATAATCATTATGAATTAATTGTAATTCCATTAGGACATAAATTTTCCTATTTTGGGTATTCATTATGTATGAAATTATCATATATCCAAAGAGTAAGGAACGTCATGAAAAAAGATTTGAGAATTATATTAAAGACCCCAATGAATGATAATTTGTTTGAAAAATTTACCAGGTGTGACTTTTGAATTTAAAAAGATTAATTGTTGGGCCATATAGTCTCTTGTTAGGTAATATCAGTAGATCATTCAATGATATAAGTTATTGATATATCTCCTAGAACAACCATGGTTACTAAACTCCATAGTTTTATTGTGTTGTATTGATACTAAAAACTCTTTGTGAGAGCATTTTCAAGACTACTTAATCGAGTCACCAAGTTCACTTTAAAGCGTTTTATGTTCTTATAGATAAGGTAATGTGAAGAAAGCTTCAAATAAGTGAAGAGATGGTTGGTTAGCCCACATTTTCTTAAACTACACTATTGTGGAGAAGGATTTAGGATCTTTTATCAATAATCAATAAACAGAATGTGATGTGAATTAATGTATAATGACATGGTGATATCATGTTCCTCTATCATATTAAAAAATCATGATAATAATTATTTGACCCGTGATTTTATCTTAGTAGTGGTGATTTTCTCACTGAATATAAATAGGAATTATTTTTAGGGTGAAATTTGTGATATGTATATTGATCAAAAAATATTTAAGTATATATTTACATATAATGATCTGAATATGTGATAAATAAAATGGTATGAGTTGGTAAAAGATTGTAAATTCTCAATACATTACCACTATAGGATAGAAATTAAGGTGGGTAATGTTATGACTCTGAATGACCATGCTAGTTTTTTCTTGAATTAATTGGAAGAGATCCAATAATTATGGATTAATAGAATATGGATATTTAAATCATGAATAAAGGGTATATATATTATCTTTCTTGAATTGAATTATTAATCAACCATCCATGAAATGATTAAAATGGTATAAAATAAAATGTGAATTATATAAAAAGATGAATAATGTCCCTTAGTTTAACCAAGATAATGAAGTAATTATAATTTTTAGGTATTATGTATGTGTATCATTAATACTAGACTTGAAGATGGAGTTATTGTATGAGTCTTAGAGTTCAACATTACCTATTCATTATAGATGTACAAACATGTATATAGATCTGAATGAGTATTAATGGTGGAATAATATGGAAATGGATATTAAAAAGTATATATCAGGGTTATTGGTATGTCAGCATGTTTAGACCGAGAGATAACAAACTATGGGGTTTTATAATAATTAATAATACCATAATGGACAAGGGGAACCAACACTATTTCCTTTGTAATTATACTCTCCAAAATGTCAAATGTTTCAAAATGAAATTGGGGTTATAGTTGGTTAAATATAAAATATGTCACACACCATTACTATCATAGATGATTTTCCACTTTATCAAATTTCCATTATATATATTTAAGATGTGGTAAGTTATCATGGAGTTTTTCACTCTATTATATGTTATCGAGATCTTAGGTTTACCTAGATGGTTCAGTAATGTCTTCAAAAAGTTATGGATATGAAGTTGAGTTTCATCATTTTTCATCATCCTCCAACTATTTTATCAGTTTGAGAGGACCATAAATACTATATAAGAAACATTGAGATATTTATTTATGGAATTCAAAGGAGTTTTTTATCAACACCGTCGTTTTTGGGATTTTTTATAACAATGTGTTTTCTAATTCATTTAAATGGATATTTATGAAGCCCTATATAGTATAATGTGAATAACAAAAAAATGGATGAGGTTAGTGGAATAAATATATTGGGACATGATCTAGCATAAGAAATAGAATATATGTTAGAACTAATTAATATCACATAAGGCAAGCATGGAGTTCACAATAATGTTATCATGATAATCATCAATCATATACTGATTTTTATGTTTGTGAGAAGGTAATTATATGATCTACTCCATTAAAAATATAATACTATTTGGAAGAATGGAAAGGTAATACATATTTATATTGTCCTCTTTGATATTATTGATCATATCAGGATGGTATCCTAAAACTTAGTGCTTCTCCAAATCTCTCTCACATTCATGATGTGTTCCACGTATCTCACCTAATGAAGTACATAAATTACTAATCACATGTAGTAAACTCAGATTTCATAAAAATAGATAAATATATATTTATTGGGGAACAACTGGTGGTTAATTTTGATCATATAGTAAATATTCTATGTAATAAGTCAACTAACCAGGAAAGTTTTTTAGAAGCCATAAATGTGAGAAAGCTATATGGGAACCCGATGATGTGTGCAGGTAAGGTACAATAGTTGTTTGTAATGATGTGATGGAATTTTTGGGATAAAATTCATTTTAAGTGGGTAGAATGTAACACTTTGATATTTTATGATATTTTTTTAAATACATTTAATTTCTTTTATAACTTTTATTAAATACATAATTGATTTTAAATTTACAGTGATATACTGTTGAAATATTATTATTTAATGTGATATTTATCATCAAAAAATTTCATAGTTGTGTATGAATTAGACTAAATAAATTACAAAAAATATATGTTTTATACCAATATAAAATTAACTCACTAGTTATCAATTGATTATAAAAGAAAATAAGAATCATTTGATGGTAAAGGATATGTTCATCTAAAAAAACTAATTTTTTGCATGGAATTTCTTTTATCATAATAAATAAAGTTTATTTATATTTTTGAATTACTTCATTAAAATTTATATATGATATATTGAATAAAAAATATTAACATTCATCTAATATTTTATCTTTTCATAATTCAATGATGAATCTAATTTTAGACATAATACTATATTTTTTAAAAATTGTTTTTCATCACAATTTTCAAACATATTTTAAAATTATTTTATTCCACATATATAAATTGAATATTAAATATTATTTTCCTTGTTAGGAATCATATGGATCATATTTTGTAAATCATTCAATTTTTTTCATTATGAATAGATACATTGGTAAATTTTTTCCTCTGCTTGGCAAGGGTAAAATTGGTAAAATAGGGTTTAAATTTTCAGGATAAGGATTTAAAATTTCTCTAACACTTCATTGTATCATATTTTATAAGTTTTCATAATACATTTGCATGTAATTTTCTAAAATGTGGCCACCTGGTGCCATTTTCCATTAACTTCGTCGTTTATAATATTTTACATAAGGACGAATAAAAAATGCCAATATCATTACATTAAAATTATATTTTATATTGATATATGATTAAAAATAATATTTAAAAGAATATTAAAGTTTGTTTTATGAATAATGAAATTATTTTTATGATTTTAAATTATAAAATATTTTTAGTGATTATATGATTATCATAAATTCTTGCACAATAGTGACATATTTCTTATTCAAATAATGGAAAAATTTAATAATTGGTTTTAAAACTATTAAAAGTAATAAAATTTGGTGTAATTATTATGTTACATGAATTTTATATATACATAACAAATATCATATGTGGTTTAAATTATTATATTATAATTTTATATCTGTCTTAAAGTATTTAATGTCAAATTAAATAAATAGTGGCAATGTTAACATAAATGATATTTTATGAAAATATAATTTTATTAAATTATTTAAAAAATTTAAAAATATTTAAATAATAAAATTTAGATAATATATGGTGTAAAATATCATCACTTGGACATTTATGTTCCAAATTTGTCCTTATATGTAAAATTAAAACACATTATGATTGAAAACCCCATTATTTTAGTTAAGGATAAATTTGGTTAACGAAAGGGTTAATCATAAATGATAAGGTTAAAACAGAAATAAAAAACTACCAAAAAATAACTGTAAGATTATATTTTGACAATATAATATTTTTATTAAAATATATATCTATTTTCACAAAAAAAAAATTTATTATGGATTATTTATATTTAAATCTTTTTTCTAATTGTAAGTGGTTCCATTCCCTCTCTCATAAAAGGCCACTCATTCCATATCATATATAAACTATATCGATATACATTTCTAGAACAATACCTTCCCATTTATATTATATAAATTCAAATCCAGGATATAGTAGTTTTTCCCCTAAATAACATTCATATGTTCAATTATGTAGGATCAAAAAGAAGTTTCTTGACAACGATCTAACAATCTTACCTAAACACATTTGTGGTTTTTGATATTATGACTATTCTAAATCATGGTTATTTATCATGAAATAAAAAATTTAATATAATAAATATAATTAGACATTATGATGAATATTAAACCATCATTATCTACACTATTTTCCATTAAGTGGGATGTTCATGTATCCGTCAATAACATATATGACTTACCATCTCCGTGTAGTAAAGTAATTAACATTGCATCACAATATTTATGGATGGGTATTAAGAAAGATTTAAAATTTATATATGATATTTATGAAATAATTATTATTATTACTTATAACATCATATTGTCCTTCTCACCCTCAAATCTGTTTGAAAATGATAATGTCGCTTGTCCATACTGTGGACTACCACCTCCAAAAAGTGATGCAATTCATTTCTCATTTCTTCATTACATGGATATTAATAAGGATTGATTTAATTAATATATCTGATATATATGATATAATAATCATTATATAATGGTTAATTATTAATAACCTTTCTTGTTTCCATTCACTAAAATGTGAAAATACGTTTCAGGCATATGTACGGCTTACCATCTCATTGGACAGTGTAATTCATTTTTCAACAATATATTCTATGAGAGAATATAAATAATTTAATAATTAATACATATAATATTTATATAATTGTTAAAATTATGTATATTATGGATATAATATCAACGTACATGTACAACAACTATCAATCAAAAACATACATGAAAAATGTAGACGTTATCACCTAAAATATGGAACATAATATCTAATTGTAGATATTTTTGGTGTTGATATTAGAGTTTATCATACATGGATAGAAGGAAATATGGTTGTGGATTACCAGTCTTTGATGCTTATTATATGTCCCAAAAATTTATGCTTTCATGATTTGACCATCCTGAAGCTGGAAGTTGTTAACATCATTATGTGAGATTCTCTTGGTCTCCAATAATTTATAACCCCCTTGATTTTTTTTTCTTTTATAGGAATATCTAAGAGGACATGTTATTTGTTGTACTATTTTTTTTCATAAATAAACCATTACATTATTAGATTAGATAAACAGGGGAGAAAAGGTTTTAAATAAATAATATTTGGTATTAAATATCTTATTATGGTTCTAGAATTTATTTATAATAATTAAATATTTATTATATCATGTATACAGTCACATAAGAATAATTCAGACCTTGGGTAATGGTTTATTTCACAATATCTTCATTATTTTTGATTGATTATGTTTATGCCTCTATTAAGGAAATTAGGAAATATTTCTATCATAATAACAATATATTTTATCCTTATATTTCTATTTTCAAAAAATTAATTATTTTCATTTAATTTTCTTATATTTAATTACTCAAGATACTTAATAACTATTTATATGAAAAACCAACTATCTTTTTATACTTTTTCTGGAATCGTTTTCATCCATGTCCATATTTTCCATAAAACACATTAAATATTTATTTAAATTTACAATAAACTGTTAAAAAATAATTACCCATGATTTAATTTTTATAAATTATTTTAAAATAAATATTTATGTCATTTTTTAATGATGTACTTCTGACATTTTATAAAAAAGTGAAAATTATATTTATTCTTACATACATGACATGAACAGAATTTCATGCAATCATATAATCTCAATGATTTTATGGTTCGTATTAAATTTTCATAAGTTTAATTAAAAGAAAAATATTCCAATAATATTTGGGAAATGTTTATATTTTAAAAAACTTATTTCAATGTCAAAATGGTGTTTTAAAAAATAAATTTGATAGTGATATTTTTAATGTATATTCATATATTTCTACATATGTTTTTGTATATTAGTATTTATTATTCAAATTGTCTATTTATACCATACAATATATATATATGTATTGCTTATGATTTTTTTATACGGGGAACATATTGACATTATGTAATGTGGTTCATCCAAAGAGGAAGTTATTGATTTTGAGGCATGTTGATGAAGTTGTACTAATTATTCATATGGTTAATTCATTTTACATGTTATGGGTTTTGTGTGGACTAGAATTAAAAATACAATTGATGAACTAATATGTATCATTAGGAAAAATAGGGTGGTTATATTCTCCAGGACATAACAATTTATTTTAATGTCGTAGAATGAGGTTTCAATGGTATTTTTTTAGTTTTCTTGGTATGAATCCTCGACTGTATGTTTCATATTTCCAACATTAAACATTATATCATTATAAAATAATATATTGATGTACATGTAATTATTTGGACTATTATGATATCTATAGATAGTTATCACATTCAAAGGATTATTTATATGGAATTATTTTATCATCATTTATTGCTACCATACTGGCCATGACTTATTATCATTCATTTTACGCTTTCCCTAATTAAGAATCTAAGATCACAAAATTCATATGTTTCCATTAAATTAGTTTTTTGTAAATGTATTATGATTTATATGAAGAGATTTTCTAGAGATAATAATTGTGTTATCAATGAAAATACTAGGGATTATTTTATATTTTCACATTTAATGTGAAATTCTACTGTCTATATTTTTCAAGAATAATAATCTACTCGATACTTTGGGATAAAATCACTTGTATCAAGTAATTATGTAAAAAAGTGACTATAGGATCTAGGATACTAGTTTCTGTGTCATTAAAACAATAGAAATTGTAATACATTTCCCATATCATCAACAGTATACATAAAACCACTGAACATTGATCGTACAAGTTGATAATTATTTTCTCTAGAAACGTTTTATTACAATTTTTCATAAAATTCATATTTTTTTATATTGGGATTGGATTTCTTGAAATATTACCCTCTCTCATTAATATAATAAATAGCCTCACTTATCATATCAGTCTATGGTGGTTCATATTTATTTTTATTACCACCACTATTAAAAATAGACATTTTACGTTGAAAAATATTTGGAATAGATTTAGATTTATTAAATCAACCCTTCATATCACTATCTTGGGAAGATTCACATTTAATATCACTATATTTATTGAAAAATTATCTACTCTCCATTATTTCATTTTTAATTTCTATAGTTATTTTTTATATCTTGGATATTTTTTCCACATTCTCAGCTAGTTTCCCTTCAAGATAACTCATCATCTTATCATGATTAGTAACATTAAATATATTATTCTAAATCTCCTTCTTCTTGAAATATATTATAATATTGAATTTACTTATATTTTTAAAACCAAAAATCATCATAACAACTCCTGGAAGATCCATTTAATTCACATAGGTGTAGAAAACAAGAAACATGTACTCCATGAAACCATATAGTGAATCAGATAAAAAAATTCAAATGAAACAAGATCATCTATCAAATATTTGTATTTATCCTAACATAGTAGTGGACCCTGAAAATCCTACACACAAATAATGTTAGGCTATGGATGATAATTATTACATAAATATTTTTTAACCTAGTGTAGCTATGTTTTTAAGGTATGAATAATATCCCATTTTTCAAATATTCCACATTTGTTGATTCCCATGTATATGTGTCACTTAAGTATAAATAATTACTACATGTACCTTACAAAAATCCATGAGATTTGACATGTTCTTGTGGTTTTTCTTTCCCCAAATATTTTTCCTACCTACTATATGCCTCATCCTACCCCATTTAGCACGTGTCATCCATGCATGTGTTTTCTACGAACATCACACCCACTATCATTATAGTTCGGGGGTTTTCCTTCATGGATATAAATTTTAAAACAAAATTCATAATTTCACCCTATAAAATCACTTATCTAATCGATATATATATATATATATATATATATTAAATGTTTCACACAAGTATGAATGACTTAATTAATGATCCAATCCTTAATCTTATTATTGGATATAAAAAATAAACAGTCTTATACAACAAAATCTAATTTCATAATCTGCATATTCCTTACACATCAAAACTATCATCACAATCACCACATTTTTGGTGAGGATGTTTCAAAAAAAAAATACTCTTAGAATAAGAAGATACTTATTCACATATTGAAAACTTTTCAATATTATTTCAGTTAACCTTATTAAATATATATCTAAAATTCATCAATGGGTACTTCATTAATAAATAATAATAATAAATGTTTATAAAAAAATACCTTATTTAGAAAATATATCACATTTTTTGTAATAATTATATATAAAATATTTTATATTTATAAAATAATAATTGTTTTCATAAATATAATTTTTGAGAAAAACCAAATGAAAATCTAAAACAATTATGGGATGAAATTTCAGAAGCATGAGAATTATTCTCTCTACAAAAAAAAGAAGAAAACATGTTCATATCATGTTGATCGTGTATACTATAATGGAATATGAGATCACAAGACCATCATAAGATCACACTAATAGGTCGTGTGCAGCACATAACCTAAAAAATATCTTCTGGATCCCCTTTGAAATTGACTCTTTATTCATGAAAGGGCGCCTAAAAAATTGTTGATGACCAAATGAAGCCTACGAGGCAATCTCTTCTGATCTTATGAATTTTCATCCGGGAGGCACATGAAAACCATCCAAAAAATCATTGCAAAGTAATTGATAAAATTATGTAGTATACAGAGACCATATTTGATCATTTCTGTTTATAAGACTCACTCATGTGGTTTCCAAGAACTCATAGATCCATGTAAACATTCCACTTTGTCATGTGAGAATAGTTGGACATGTGACCTTCATCATTAAAAGGGTGTCAGACACATCTAGTATATTCTGCACTACCACTTCCCATCCCTAAACAAACACATGCATTGTACATGAGAATCTTTTTGCAACATCAAAAGACAAACTATTTGTCCCATGACTCCCAGTAAAAAAAAGGAGTATTTTTTTTCAAATATAATCATGCAACTTCATGAAATCCCCAACCATTGTAAAATGAATAATAAAATAAGATGATAGATTAAAGGAAGTTATTGTGAGGGTAAGATACACTGGTTTTCACCAAAATGGGGTTATATACCCTCAGGGATCACAATAAATCTCACAAATCCACCCTTTATAATCCAATATGATCTCATAAAATCCTTTAGGCCTGACAATTTGATCCTATAAGTCCTCCTTGAAATGTCACATTAGCATCATGAATAAAACCCAATGAGTCCTATTTAATCACCTGAAATCCATAACAAAAGCATCCTTATCTCCTTAAAACTCTTATACATGATATATGTACATTATATATTATCCTTAACATGTCCAGGTGGTGAGGTGAAGTCCCTTTGATCGGAAAAAATCCAATAAACAAGGCATTTACCGGCCATTCATGTAGTAATTGAATGTCATGTGACGAACCCAAAATGACCAACAACCTGATCTTATAGAATGTGTGACACCAAAGATTCTCCACTAACTCCATATCATACATGTGATATACACACGGAACAAGGGGAATATAACTGGGGTGGTGAGACCTATAAATCCCTCCACCTGGGTATGATAAATGAATCCATGATCTATCACACATGGGAGGCAGGAGAGGAATTCTCAGAGAAATTTTTCACATGATAAAAATTACTCCACTAAGTAAATTCAATGGATTGAATTAAATTATTGTAAGGAACAAAGTGGTTCTTCTCAAGACCAGTCTATAGATCATGTGAAGGACTTTAGGCACTTCATTCGGAATATATAAAGGAGGACAAGAATGATGTATAAATCATTAAAAACATAAAATCAACTAATACTACACAGACATGAGGCACATATGAAATAATTGCTATTATAAAAGACTAATAAAATGATAGACTCATGTGAAGATAGATTAGTATATCCTCATTCAAATCATATTATCTAGATAGATCTTAAGACAACACTACGACATGCCTCTCATCTCATGTGACACTCCCAATATACCATATGGATCATGTGATGTTCCTTAGATTTGTTAAGAAATTCACATGATTCCTATCAGGCATTCCACCACATATTTTTTTCCCCCTAGAATTTCCATCAAAATCATGCAACTTCCTCCAAACATGCCTCCCATGTTATGTGGTAACACCAGAACATATTAGCTATGTCTCATGGTGACAACATGTTAATTCATCCTTGATCATGGGATGTACTCACGAAAAATCATCCATATCATGTGAAATCTTCTATATAATTAATCCCTCATCATGAAATGCCCTCTGGATACGTCATCCATGATCACAAAAGGGTTTGGAAACTTACAACCCAGAATAGTGTGATGTAATCCAATCAGACATTCCATTTATGTTGTGTGACATTCCTTGTGAAATCCATATGGGTCATGTGATTATCATTAGATATGTTCACTATGAATCCAATATATGTCATGAAATCCTAATAATTGTGAGGTCTGAAGTCATAACATGTTAGAAAACATTCATAATATTTTGGGAATACAATCAATTCATGTCATGATGACATCACAAGACATGATAAACTTGTATGATGGATAAAATGGGAAACCTAAGTGTGTCATCCTCAATCTATTGATCTTAGTTAACTTTTATTCCTTATATAACAAGGATATGTAGGATGCCTTTCTATTTCACAAGATCATATGGTCTCCTACCTCAGTGTATGTCTCTCTTTGTATCCGACATTCCTACCATCAGGAACCAATCTTTTCCATGGGCAAATCATTCTTCCTTATCCATTAGAAGATTTATAATTTATCTAAACATTGAAGAATCTGATTCTTATTATAAAAAATCATATTTATGACACCTTCTTATGTCACAATTTTAGAACAATATCCCCAATGATATGGATAATCATACCTCTAATAGTTAAACCTCATTGTGTAAGACCTAATCAATTGAACTATGGAAAATTAGATTCCTATCATAACCAAGAGAGGTGGGACACCTTCCTACAACCCGAGATGAAATGGGGAACTATCTCATTATATGTTCTTCCATTTAACCAATATTAGAACCATTGGAACCCAATATCTCCCATGGTCTAATCAATCATCACCATCCATTAGCCAATTGAGAAGTTGACTAAACTATGATGACTATGATTAATTTTATAATTCATGATATTTAAAATACCTTCCTAAGGCCTGATCTCGATAAAATGTCCTCATTGAGATGTATAATCATACCACTCAAAGGGAAACCTCAGTATATAATCCCTTATCAATTGAATTAAGAGAACTCAGATTCCTTCCATAATAAGGATATGTAGGATGCCTTATTAAGGTCCAACCTCAAATGGGGTCCAACATCGATGTAAGACCCTCCCGGAATCTAACATTCCAACAATCATAACCCAATCTCGTCCATTGTCTGATCATTCTTCTTCACCAATCTGCATATTTAGAACCCAACTGAGCTATAATGAATCTAATTCATTGGATATTAAGGATGCTTAATACACCCTCTTATGGGACAAGAGCCATATTAAACATCCCAAGGGTTATCCCATCACATAAGTCCTGCATCCAAATGCAGTGATACTGATTACTTCTTAAGATGTTTTTCTCACACTAAGAATGGATCAAGTGGGATTTTGGATTTCTAATTTCCATATCATTCACATCAGTAATCTCCTCCTAAAAGGGGAACCTCAGCATGTAATCTTCGATGACTGGCATGAAATGACTTCCCTAATTCAAGGGTATCTATCTGGGGGAAATAACCATGGGTGTGACTCAACTGCAATGACTATAATTCCATCCATATTCATGATATACATGATTCCTCCTTGAGTCTTGATCTCCATACCTCATGCCTATGTTTCCCCCCATATGTCCTTTCTTCTTGATGTTAAATTACATGGGTTTGACGAACTACATGGGTATTGGATCATACTATAAATTGAATATGTAAGATGATTCATAACGTCTCAATACCATCCTAATAATATTATTCACCAATATACATGAAAGTGCTTTATGTAATTTAAAATTATAAAAATTAAATTTATAAGTGGTTACCCATTATTGGTAAATGGATAAAGTAACATAGATACATACAAATGGACTCATTAATAACCCCCTTTTACATATATAAGGATTCAACACATGATCATTTTATTAGGGTAACCAATATTGTACTTGAATTAGGAAGTGTTTCTTAAACATATCATAAATCTATAAGGGTTTCATAATTTAGGATAAAATTCATTCTGAATGGTTGTGATGAGCCTGACCTCCCATCCTTTCAACCAATGTGGGTTCTTAAGCATTGTTGTTATGATACTTATACAGCCTTATTTTTCATAGTGTTGCCACATATTTTTACGTAATATTCAAGGATGTTTTTAATTACTTAATCACTTTTTAATTAATAAATGTACATCGCAATTTTTAAAATTAATATTTTTAAAAAATCGATTTTTATAATTAATTGTGTTTTTTCTATTTAACTTAATATTTTAATCTTACATAACTTTTCTAATTTAGTTATTTCTTAATTAGTTTTGTTAACTAAAATCTTCTTGACTTTTTAATAAATTAACATATATTTTAAATAGTTTTTTACTCATTGTATTTTTATTTATCTATCATAGCCTTTATTCTAGTATATTATCATATAATTTATTTTCATAAAATGAAATAAAATTATAAATTAATATGTTTAATCATCTTACTGATTAATTATGTTATGAATTTGAGATTAAATTAAATTAAATAGTGTGATTTTAAATTTAAGTATACAGTCAGTTTCCTAAATAATTAATTTAGAATATTAACACTTTAATTATTTAATTTTATATATGCAGTTAAATTATTTATTCATTAACATTTGTTTTTAGTCTACTGATGAGACATACATGAGGTAACATTGACTTATTTAGTCGCATATGCGATCTTTTTCTACTATTTTTAGAACCATTAATAAATTATAAATTATGTATACTATCAACTTAGTTTAACATTCATCTATTTTTTAATTTATGATGATTATCCTTTTTTTATTTTTTTTATTTTATTTTTTTATTATTGATTTTATGTTTTTAACTGGACAATTATTTGTAATATTTTTATTTATTTTACTCATGTTTTTATTTTAAATACATCTAATGATGTTTTAAATTGTGTGTATGACCATTAGTTTTATTTTTATCTGCTACCGATGTGGATGATAAATGGAATTGGTGACCCTTTTTTTAAAGCTACTGGTGACCCATATTTTTTAAAACTGTCGATGACATTTTCTATTTTATGGTTATTGGTGACCTTTAATTTGTGTGTATGAGTAACTGTTTTATTTCTATTGGATTCCTTTATCCTTTTAATTTAATGTTAATGTTATCCTTTTATTTAGTAAATGAGTGACCTTTAATTTTCCTCTGATAGTAACCTATAGTTTTCTTATCTTTCGATAACCTTTATTTTTTTTCCAGTGGTGACCTTTTACGAAACTGTGACCTTTTATATAATTGTTATAACTATCGGTGACTTCTGATCACATTTCCTCTGCTTCAATCAACATTATCACTACCCACACTAACACGCTTCCCCATCACCTTGCTACCGATGATTGTTTGTCCCAATATTTCACCAATAGTCTCGTATCAACACACCAACTCTCCTTCATCATTGATCCATTTCTATATCCATATCCTTCAACCGAGACCCGTCCTAAGACAAATACTCAACTATTTGTTCCTCAATGATCTGATGAATCCCCATGCTACCATATCTATACACATTTTCCCCTAGATCTACAATTTCAGAATGAACACAATTAGATCTGGAATGCTTTTTCCACTAATAACAGCAGATTATTGCTCTTCTCGACCTCTCCCTACAATTATGATTCTGTCCCTATTTTCTAGATTGACCACGAGCCACCATGAAGGATCTGAGTCGGGCTACTGTTGTGGACTAAGAACCATCCCTGAAAGGAGCTGCACGAGGAGCTTGAGTTGACCGCTGGAGGGATGAGTTCCAGACGCCATCATGGGATATCCACAGCGCTGCTACTATGGAGGGGAGTCCGCTGATTCAAAGACTCGTCCCAGTAGAGGGGAACCATGTATCTAGACCACTAGAGCTAATGAGATCCTCTGAAATTGAGTTGCAGATGAGGAATTGAGCTATCGGAGGATCAAAAAGCATGTTCAGGTAGAAGATGTACCTGAAAACTGACGTAACCGTACTCCTTCTCCACCACGCGAGTCTAAAGGAGGAGATCATATTCAACATGTAGCCTCTCCTATGTGGTAGAACAACTAAACATGAATCCCCCTAGGGTTGAATAGAAAATGGATAAAATGGTGGATCAAGACCAAATAAATAATAACTTTAAAAATATATAAAATATAAAACATAAAAATAATGATAATAAAAATAAATTAATAATAACAGAATAAATATAAAAATAATTTATTAAATAAACTAAAATATATAAATTTTTAATAAAATTAAATTATAAATCAGATACTTTAATGAATATAAATATTATAATTTTTCATCTTATTGAATAAAATAATTATAAATTATAATAACTATATACAATTATATAAGTTGTAATAATTTAAATAAAACTATTTATTATAATAACCATTAATAGATAGAAAATAACATAAATAATCAAAAAACTAAATACTAATATTATTCATTAAATAATTTATTAAACAACAAACTTTTAATTTATTTATAATATTAATTAATCACCATAATAATTAAATTAAAATAAATAATAACATGTAAAAAAGTTAAATAAAATAAGTTAGTTAACGAATACAATTAGAACTAACAATTATTAATTTAAATTTAGTAACATTTAATCATTCTTTAATGAATATTTTATATATTTATGAAAAATAGTTTACATTTAAACATTGATTTATTTATTTATTTTTCTTTTCTAACTATGTAGATTCATTCGAGAGATGGAAATAAGCCTAAATACGTTCAACTAACTCATCGAGAGTTAGTTATAATGCCAAAACTAGTGTGACCTGTCAGTCTTGAAAAAAAACACATGCGCGGTGCACAAGTGAGGGAAATTTTGCCGTCTCTGAAAAACATGGGGTGATGTGAAGCTTTTGACAACCAGATTTAAAAGTAATGCATGTAGCTAAATTTTTGGGTGAAGATATTCATTCAATAATCCTTGTCTGATCACAATATAAACAGAGGGTGGTTCTTGAACCACATCCTAGAATTGAAAAGTTTCAAGAGAAGAGCATAATTTTGGGAGTTCCTTTTCCCTTGTGTTCTATTTTTTCTATACTGTTTTAGTATGTTAAAATTATTGTAATTATAATTAAAACATTTAATAACTTAATCTTATAGTTCAAGGAGATATTGATGATCCACTGGTTACCTTTTAATACTCTTTTTTACATTACCATTTTCATATATTTAGTGTTGATCAGCGAGATCAATAAAGAATTCATTCAATTCCTTGTACCACTAGAAAAAAATTTCAAAATTTCACAATCAATTGGGGATATTGATAGTGGTTATATCTTTAAAAATATAATAAATTCATAAATCATTAAGACTTATGGTGTGTTTTTCCTATTGTCAATTTCAAAATAATTATTTTCATTGTTGTTATATTATGGAGTGGAAAACACCGAACTCAATCAACCTATCTTACTTGACTATTGGTGAGATAATTAAGTCATTCAATTTAAACGATGTTATAATGAAACAAATTATATGTGAATTATAATTATTTTTAATCTTGTAGAATGGATAAATTTTACACAGAAGATTGCTTTGTTAATTCATTTATCAGTGTTATTAATATTTGGGGTTCACTATTTTCAAACTATTTTCTACCTCATCATTTTAGTCTAGATCAAACATTTATAAATGTTGTGCTACTTCAAGGAATTTTAAAAAAATAAAAAGTAAAAAAAAGGAAATCTATCCCACAACTGACAATAGTGTGGTCTTTTGAATAGTTTTAGATACATTTTTCTCAAAATTGTATTCTTTGTGGGTTTGACCCTATATGCCACATATACAATAGTTAGTAGGAATATAAACAATAAAACATTGACCAAATTCAATGACAATTTTCATTATGTAATTGTATTTTTTCTGGGGAAGGCATGAGACATTATTTTTCAAAAAAAATCAATAATAATCACCTAATAAATAAAAAAAATTAATAATTTTGAAAACAATAAATAATTCTAATTCAGTCAACCTATGTGTGTTAGTGTACTGATATTGATATAGGTGTTTAATTTCACTTTTTATCACATATTGAATGATCCCAAGAACCTTTTCTAGAAGTTTAGAGCACTTCAATTTAGAAATAGATAAACATCTCACTGCTCTATAAAAGAAGAACAAAATTTATATAGAGAAAATAGATAATAGTGTCCATGATAACAACAATCAAAATCAACCAAAACTCTTAGATTAAATTTAAATTTATAGGATGAGGGAGTTAAAACTTCCTCAAGATTCAGTAAATCCATCTCACATTGGGTTATCTCCGAGATCCAGAATATAAGAGCAAATAAAATCACACATTTCACTATTTCTTTTTTTAATGGGCTCTCTATTTAAATCTATATGGCCCTCAATAGAGAATTCTATAATAATATACGAAAACTAACTCTTCTAGGACTCACATAGAATGAACATTGAATGATATTCTTTCCCTTTTTCCTTAAAGGTAATGCTATAAATTGATTTTTAAGTCTAGATGATAACATTTTTGAGATCTAGGATCATGTCTAAAATTATTTCGTTATGAAATTTTATCCTTAAAGACTTAATGGTGGACCTCGAACAAAAACAACTAGTTTTTATCAAGATGATATAAAATCGTGTCAAGAACCATGGGATGGATTCAGGGACCTGCTTATATTATGTCCCCATTCTCAACTCCCATATCACCTTCTCATGGACACCTTCTATGAAGGGATTCCATTTTCTAGAAAGAATCCAGTTGTTCAGGCTACTCGGGGAAATTACATTGACAAGACAGATGAATAACATAGACATATTTTTAATAATATTGTCTAGAATTCAAAACATATGAAATAAAGAAGGAAAAGAGTCAATAGAAATGTTTATGTTTACATTGGTTCAACAAATGAAACACAAACTAAACATGCTGAAATCACCAACCAATTGCAATCTATAATGAAATGGAACTCTAAACAAACTATTAATCAATTGGGATATAAAAACACCAATCAATAATTAAGGAAAAAATTCCTCTAGTATGGTGTGTTTGGGAATACTGAATTTTTTTTCCTAACTTTGATATGCCATCCCAACAACAAGAGAATTATATATTTTTCAATTATGGTCCAATAATTCTACCTAAAAAGATCCATTTTTAAATAATTATAACTAAAGATATAGAAACCATCCAAGTATGTCATAGAATTATCAAGTCATAATTAAAAAATACACTTCCTCTAATTACTTTAATGAACCAAGAAAAAAAATTCAAAATCAACAAAGGTGTGAGTCATCAAATGTAGAAGAAAATAATGATAATCAAGTGTCCTCTAAGGTTGATGAAATATTGAACAATATTAACTCTAATGATGAATGATATATTACTTAGCTAACCTAACATCATAATAAATATGAGTAAGATAAAATGATAAACGATTTTATAATGTAGAACATGGATACATAGCTGGGCCAACTTAATACTGATTTTTATTCTAGATAGAAAGGCAGACTCCCTAGTACCACTGAGCTTAACCTTAGAGAGTATTCCATGGATGTATTCACTATAAGAGGACTGAGTACTAAAACTATTGATGATAATGACATTAAAATGCCCAAAATTAATATTTTATTGATTCTGGTAATTAAAATCTTTTTTGTTCACATGCTGGAAATTCCTAGAAAAGTCTTCCAAATGTTCAAAATCCGAATTATTTGTCTTAAAAACATGCTAATTTTTTTTATAAAAATAGTAGTAATAATGTTAAAAAGGATTATGAAGAGGTTAAAGATATTCCTACTATACTTCAAAAAAATTCTCCACCCATCCCTTTCCCAGAAATGCTAAAACCTTAATGTTATACCAGGGATGGACTTATTCAGTTCCTTTGGCTCTTGTCAAAACATCATGAAAATATTCCATTAATTAGAGCATTGATTAAAATTTAATCATACTTGAAAAATCTCAAGAAAATAGTTTCAAACAAAAATACCCTTGAATATATTTCTACCTACAACCTCACTGAAGAGTGCATTGCTGTGTTTCAAAAGAAAATCCCACATAAATTGAAAAACCCATGTAATTTTGTAATTCTATGCTCTTTAGAAAATTCTAACCAGCTCTACTCTCTTTGTGATTTAGGTGAGAGAATTAATATTATCCCATACTAATTATTTTTACAGTAACAGATGGTTTAACTTAATCCCAATACAGTCATATTGCAGTTAGTTGATAGATAATTCATTAATAACGTGGGTAGGATATATGACATGCTAGTTGGGGTTGGGAAAATGATAATTCATTCATACTTTCTACTATAAAATATATAGTTTTATCATGAGGGTATCATCATCTTGGGTTTGTATTTCATAGAAACATGTGGTACAATCATTGATGTCTCTAAATGTAAACTAAATTTTAAAATTAGAGAACAAAAAGAATATTTCAATGTGTTTAAAAATATTAAAGGACCAACTTTTTTTCTAAAAACTATTCAATGGTAGAGTCCTTAGAGGATGAGAACACACTTGTAAACTATATAAAATCTAAAAAAATCACTTTTTGAAGAAAATCATGTGGTAGTTTAAAATTATGACTTATATTCTTCACAATTTAAAAATTCGGCTGAAAAAATAAATATGGAAAATTTTCGTAGAACTGAAAAATTGTCTAGTTTTTTCTCTAGAGGAGTCCTTCATTTCTGAACATAGAATATTTTTAAGTTACTTTTAAGGTTTATATGTTAACACCCAACCTTTCTGGGAACATTGAGGAATTTTAGGGAAAATTTATAAGGCAACCTGATGATTCTTCTTGGATTAACTTTTTAAATTCTATCCTAGAAAGTCTGGATAGTTTGCAGCCCACTTTGTATATAAGAACTGTTAATTCTGAATATGATCTAGAAATTGAACGTATTTCATAATTTAATACTCCTTATAGTGATATGTTTATGATCTTTGACATCCTAGGACTATGATTTTTCAATCTAGTATAGAACTACCCACTCTTGAACTAAAAATAATATATGATCATTTTAAATAATCATTCTAGGTGATAATTATACATTTACTGTCATAATTTATGTTGAGCTTAACTAAAACAATAAAAAATACCATTGAGTGTGTTGGAAAAGTATAAATAATCCATAGGCAGGACCGTACCTAATATCATGGGTATTTTTCCATCATTCTGAATACATCAAATAAATATAAATCAAATGGTTTAGCCTAGGGTAGAGTTTCATAGAATATTGAATCCAAACACAAAATAAGTTGTGAGACAGGAATAAATCAAACTGCAAGACACTATAATCATATATCACATTTCTCATAGTTCTTGGTTCAGCCCTGTTCAATTTGTCCCCAAGAAGGGAGGTTTGACTATATTAACAAATGAAAAAAATTAAGAAATTCAAGTTAGGAAATCCAAAAAATAGAGTGTTTGTATACATTATAGGAAGCATAATACAGCCCCTATGAAGTACCATTTCCCAATTCTATTCATGGAACAAATTCTTCAGAGGGTTGTTGGAAATGATTTTTTGTATATCATGGATGAGTATTCTAGATACAACCAGATATCAGTTGCTCCAGAAGATCATGAAACGTCCACTTTCACATGCTTGTTTGGGACATTTTCCTATAGGAAGATTCCCTTTGGGTTTTGTGGATATCCAGCCACCTTTCAAAGGTGTATGATCGATATCTTTTTTTATATAATTAAAATAATTGTTGAAGTTTTTCATGGATGACTTTTCCATTGGGGGTATCGTGTTTCATACATGTCTTGGAAATATTGAGTTAGTATTGGAAAGATGCATTGAAACCAACCATGTTCTTAATTGGTAAATGTGTCAATTCATTATCACATAAGGTATAGTTCTTGGTAATAAGGTTTCCAAAAGAGGTCTAAAAGTTCATACTAAAAAAGTCGAAGTCATGAAAAAACTAACACCTCTTAAAAATGTTAAACGTGTTAGAAGTTTCATAAGGCATGCTGGTTTCTACTAGAGACTAATAGAGGTCTTTTTTAAAATTAATAAGACATTGTGGTCTTTTCTTGTTAAATATTTCCCTTTAAGTTTTGATAAAAATTGTTTGAAATATTTTAATCAATTAAAATAAATACTCACTACATCACGCATTATCACTGCACCTGATTGGAAATTACCTTTTCAACTTATGTATTGTGCTAGAGATATGCTTGTAGGTTCTGTCCTTGGATAGAGGAAAGATAAGAAGTTACATGTGGTTTATTATTCAAAAATATTGTTATATGAGGCCTAAAAGAATTATTCCACCAATAAAAAAGAATTGTTAGATGTTGTTTTCTCATTAGATAAATTTAGGTATTACATTTTGGCCCAAAAGTTATCATTTTAAATGATCATTTTACTTTGACGTACTTGATGTCTAAAAAAGTAACTAAACCCTAGATGATTAGATTTATTATGTTCCTACTAGATATTGATTTCAATATTAAGGATAAGAAGGGAGATGAAAATTTAGTTGTAGACCACCATTATTGGCTTCCTCTTACTCAATCTGAAGATCCTAGGGAGGTAAAATCTTCATTCCATGATGAAAATATTATAACTATGTCAATCAGACAAACTTTTTGGTATATATATTTGTCCATCTTCCTGGAATAATGTGTATTTCCCAGAAATCTATCCAATAACCAAAGAACAAAATTCATTTTTGAGCTTAAATACTGCCTTTGGGATGATCCTCTACTTTTTAGGTGTTGTCCTGATGGTATCCTTTGGAGATATGTGTCTGAGGAAAAGATTTTATCTATCATAGAGATTTTTCATACATCACCTTTTGGAGGTACCCATGGTGGTGAAATAACTTCTAAAAATTTCTTATAATATGTTTTCTATTGGCCTCCTCTTTTTTAGGATTCTTGGAGGTTTTTAGTTGGTTGTGACATGTATTAGAGGTTAGAAAATGTTATTAGGAAGCAGAAGTTACAATTAAAATGAAATATAGAATTTGAAATTCTTTATGTTTGGGGTATAGATTTCATGGGTCCATTTCCATCTTCAAAATAGAATGAGTACATAATTATTTCTTTTGATTATTTATCAAAGTGTTTGAGGCAGTGGTACTGCCTAACAATCAAGCCAACATTGTAATTATGTTTGTGAAAAAGAACATATTTACAATTCTTTGAGTCCCAAAATCCATTATCACTGATAATGGAACAAATTTTAAGAATAATAGCTTTAAATAAATGATGTAAAAATGGATTTGTTCATAAAATGGGAACTCTTTATCATCCACAATCTGGTGGACAGGTGGAAATTTCAAATAGGAAACTAAAATAGATACTTGAGAAAACTATGTCAACCTCTAGTAATGACTAATCTATTAAACTGGAAGAATATTTATGTGAATATAGAACTACTTTCCATACCCGAATACTTATGTCTCCTTAAAGGATGTTGTTTGTGAAATGCTTTCATTTACCTGTAGAGATTCAACACAAGTTTTTTTGGGAAGTTAAGCATCTCAACATTGATTTTAAGATTTCTAGTGAGAGGATATTACTTGAGATGAGTTATTTAAATGAAATTAGGGGATAGATTTAGGTTAATTCAAGAATATATAAATAGAGTACTAAAATATTTGATGATTCTATCATTCATGCAAATGAATTTAAACTTGGACGGAAGGTCCTCCCCTTTAATTCTAGACTCAAACTTTTTTCTAGAAAACATATGTCCAAATCTTATAGGCCTTTTAAAGTTGTGAGAGAAATAAAGAATGGAGCTGTTGAAATTGTAGGTGAAGAAAGAAATCCCATGAATGTTAATGGGAATAGGGTGAAACATTATTTTTATGGATAGAAGAAGGGCTTGGCTTCTTTTACTAAGCATAAAAACTGATCATAAATAATGTTTGGCAGAAGACATTAAAATTTATCACTGCATGGGAGGAAACCCATGGATATTTCTATAATTTTATTTTTTTCATTTTAACATTGAATAAAATTTTCCTTATATTCTTCATTTTTTTAAATCATATTACTTCGTGTTCTTGGTTTTGCCGTTCTGTTTTAGAGTTATCAAGAAGCTGTTGTTGTTTCATTTGTGGAGTGGAATTCTTATGTCGAAGGTTAATTCATAAAAATATAAAGGTAAATTCTTTCACATTACTTTTTCACTTATTTATTCTCCTATTTTTTGTTAAAAAATCGTGTTTGTATAGTAAGATAACATGATATTTGTCTTTCTTGCCCGAAAAATTCTTCTTGTATTTAATATTCTTCTACACGTTTGTTGAAAAATCTAAAGCATGTCTTGCATACTAAATTTATTTTCTACCTGTCAATAAGATGAAAACATTATTTTTCATGTTCATCCATACTGAAAAATTTCTTTTCATTGTAGTGAAAATCATCCCACTACAATAAACCAAGTATGTGAGGGTACAATATTGTTTTTTTTTTGCGTGTTTGTTGAATGATCTTTACTTATAGATATTAGGAATTCTTGTGTTATGCATTTTTGAAAATCCAATTGAATCTTATTTTTGAATTTCCTTACACCCAATTCACTCTAAACCCACTAGTTAAATGCCAGTTTTTGTACTTTAATGGAAAATCATTATTCTCAGGACATAAACGATAATGCATGTACTTGATAATGAACCTTATGTAAATTAATCTTTGTGGATAACAATATTTTTAAAAATAAAATAGACACTTTTATACATGTCATCAATCTGTTAGGTTGAAAAATAAGTTTTGAATTATAATTTTTAAAATTGTTCTTGTCCCATTTGGAATTCCACATTGGGAAAAAAGTTGGGTTTCAATTGTGGCGAAGGGGGGAAATTCATGATTATTCAGAATTGTGATTAATTAAAATCCCATCAATTCCTAATGAAACATGAAACATTTTGTAAAAAAATGGTACACTTTTTCAATAAATTAAAAAAATTTATTAATGATTTTTTCTATATTTTGTATTCTGTTGGGACTTTCCTATGAATATTGTATCCTTTGTAGTTATGTTGTGATTTCATTCTAAAATTATTGATAATCGGGATTAATGAGTGATCATTACTTAGTGATTTAATGAATATTTCAGTTTAGGGACATCCTTTGATTGTGATTTGGGTTAAATTTTATGGAGTTATGATCTTAGTTGCAGGAACTAGAAGTCTTACTATATCTTAGGGGCTTCATTCTTAATTATTTATTTTATTATAAAAATCAAATCACATTAGTGACCCTTCATAAAAGATTTTAGATATAAATATTTTAAAAAATGAGTTTTTTGGCCATCTTGGATCCCACAGTGAGACTCTGAGAACCCAGATGTTGGGTGTGTTCTGTACACCTTGAATAAGTGCATTGCACAGTGTTGAGCACAAGATTCATGGCTTAAGGAAAACAAAGTAAAGTATTTAGGGTAAAAACGAGTTCATTAAAGTGAGTGGAATGATGAATGTCAGACAAAGATGGTAACATTTTGTTTATATAGAAGTAATTTATGTTTTATCCTTATGGTGATTCAAAAAATTTTACTTATTATTGGAACGTAGGAAAGAGTCGTTATACAAAGTTCCCCCTGTTATGTTTTTAACTCCATTGAATATTAAACTTTTTTTAACTATGGAAGTTAACTTTTAATATTGGATTGGATTGGATCATTAAGAATATTCACATATGAGGAATTACACTTTCATTGATAGTTGGTTTATTGTCTTCTTGCTTACAAAAAATAATTCTCCCAAGGAAAGAATTGATTTGAACATATTTTTGAGAAAAACATATTTTCATGTTTCTGTCCTCGGTTCTTATGTACTAGAATTGTTACATTTTGATATTAGTTATCAAAAAAAAATGATTTCCCAAAGATAAAAAAATGTGATTGTTTTAGGACAAGAAATGCTTGTGTGTGGGGGAATTTTATGTAGCCTTTTTACCTAGTTTTTACACATCTTTTTACTTAATTTTTAATAATTTAATTTATTATTTATGCAATTTTCACTTAATCTATGTACTTTTAAATTTTTATTAATAAATATCTTTAAAAAAAATTATTATTAATTATTTATTTTTAGTAATTAAATGAATATTTTTATGAAACATCACTTTTCTAATTTAATTATTTTTAAATTAGTATTGTTAATTAAAATCTTCTTGAATTTTTAAAAAATCAACATTTATTTTAAAAAATTATTTAATCATCGTATTTATATTTATCTAACATAGTCTTTATTTTAATATTTATTCCTTTAATTTAGATTCATTAAAATAAATTATCTTTATTAATTAATATTTATAATCATCCTGCTGAATAATTAAGTTAATAATTTGAATTTATGTTAAATGAAATAGTGTGATTATAACATTAAGTATTCAATTAGTTTTCTAATTAATTAATCTAGAGTTTTAAAACATTAATAGTTTATCCTAAGTATGAAGTTAAATTATTTATTCATTAACTTTTGTTTTTATTTTATAGGTGAGACATATATGTGCTATTAGTGACTTATTTAGATACTAATGTGATACTTTTCTACTATTTTTAAAACCTTAAATAAATATTAATTTAATTCAACTATCAACCATGTTTAACAATAATATTGTTTTTAATTTAAGATGATTAGAATTCTATTAATTTTTAAAATTCCAATTTATTTATTATTCATTTTATTTTTTAAACTAGTTAATTGTTTTAAATTTTTTGTATTTAATAAACTAATGTATTAATTTTAAATACATATTACATAGTTTTTATTTTTTTGTATCACTTTTAGTTTTATTTCTATATGTTATGAATGAGAATGATTAAAGGCATCAAAGACCAATTTTTTAAAGCTACCGGTGGACCTTATTTTTTATAACTTTTGGTGACCTTTTCTTTTTTATGGCCATCAGTGACCATTAATTTGATTGTATCAGTATCATTTTGTTAATATCGGAAGCCTTTGACCTTTTAATTTTAATCTAATGGTAACCGTTTATTTTTCTCTAATAGTAACCATTGTTTTTCTTAAATTTCTGTAACCTTTGTGTTTGGCCAATAGGGACCTTTTAAGAAATTGTGACCTTTTTTTAATATCTATCAGTGAAATTTGATCCCATGTCACCTACTTCACTCACTGTTACTACTACCCACATAGACTCGCTTCCCCCATAACACTACTACCGATGTTGTTCTATCGAACTGTTTCACCAATAGTCTCTTATCAACTCACTGACTCTCCTTCATCCTTGATTTATTGATATATCCATATTCACCAACCAAGACTCATTTAAAGACCAAAACTCAACAAGTATTTCATCAAGGATCCAATGAATCCCCAAACTACATGATCTATACACAATTTTTTTATCAACGTCATATCTTTAAATTTCAAATTGGACACCACTGGATTTGTTATTGTTTTTCCACTTCCAACGGCAGGTCGTAGAACCTCTCAACCTCTCCCAATAGTTCTCAATGTGGGACTCTTTTCCAGATCTACCATAAGCTTCCCTAGGGGATACAAGCTTGGCCGCCACTGTAAAATAAGAACCAGCCCCGAAAGGAGGTGCACGACGAGTAGGAGTCGACCGCCGGAGGGCTGAGTTGTAGACACTATCATGGAAAATCCACATTGATGCTGCTATAGTGGGGAGTCCTTTGATTCAAATACTCACCATGTTTGAGGATAACCATAGGTTTGGACCGCCAGAGCTGAGTAGATCTGATTCAATTGAGTTATATATAATGAATTGGGCTGATTTAGGTTCGAGAAGCAAGGTAATGTAGGAGATGTACCTGGAGAATGGTGCAACCATGATCCTTCGCTGCCACACCAGACTGAGGGAGGATCTCAGACTCAACCTATCGCCACTCCTCTAGCCAAGACAAACTGAAGAGGACCCCCCCCCCTTAGGGTTGTGTGGAAAATTGATAGAAGGGGGGAAGACGACCCAATAAATAATAATTTTTTTTTTAAAAGTTATAAGGTAAAATATAAATATAATGGTAATATTAATTAATTATTAATAATAGAATATAATATTCAACAAATTAATTAAAAAAAATATTTTAAACTTATGAAAATAATTAAAATTAAAATTAAAAACTTTAATGGATATATTAATTATAATTTATCATCTTTTTGAATATAATAATAATAAATTATAATAACTGTATATTATTTTGTAAGTTGTAATAATTAATATAAAAATATTTATTATGATAAACATAAATAATAATCTACAAAACTTAAATATTAAAAAAATTAAATACTAATATTATTAATTTAATAATTCAATAAACACTAGTCTTTTAAATTTAATATTATTATTAATTAATAACCTTAAAAAATAAATGAATATAGATAATAAAATCTAAAAATATAAATAAAATAAGTTATTTAACGAATAAAATAATAAATAATAATTATTAATTTAAATTTAATAACATTTAGTAATTATTTAATGAAACTCTTATTTATTTATTAAGAAAAGTTAACATTTAAATGTTGATTCATTTTTTTATTTTTCTATTCTAACTCTTCAGGTTCTCACGGTAGCTGGAAATATGTCTAAATACATTCAACTAACTCAACGAGAGTTATTTACCAGGGAAAAACTAGCACGACGTGTCAGTCTTGAAAAACACATTGGTGTGATGCACAAGTGAGGGACATATTGAAGTTGTTGGAAAACAGGAGGTGACATGCAACTAACGACAGAAGGATTTAAAAGTAAAGCAATTAGAGAAAGTGTCTAGTAGAGATATTTAATCAGTCATACACATTTGAGTAGAGTAATAATAGAGGGAAGTTCGTGTACCACGTCTTGGAATTGAAGAGTACCGGAGCATAGCATCATTTTGGGAGTTCTTTTTCCCTCGTGTTCTAGTTATTGTACTCTGTTTTACTATGTTACAATTACTATAATGATAATGAACATGTCTTCTATCTAAATATTCTAGTTCGGGGAGAAATTTAAGTTCAAATGGTTATCATTTAATATTCTTTTTCATTTCATAATTTTGATGTATTCAGTATTGATTAGTGAGATCAATACTGAATTCATTCAATTGATGGTACCACTAGAAATTAATTTCAAAATTTCAGAATCAATTAGAGATATTTACTTTTGATTCATCCTTCCTATGAAAATAAATTCATAAATCTTCTGGACTTACGGTGAGTTCATCTTATTTTCAATTTCAAATAATGTTTTTCATTGTTGATCTATTTTAGAGTGGATAACTCTGAACTCATCCAACCTCTCCAACATGACTCTAATCATGGGAAGTATTTCATTCTATTTAAATTGTGTTATACTGCATAAAATTTTTATGTGAATTTAATACTTTTTATGCCAGTAGAATGGAGAAATTTTTCTTCATGTGATTACTTTTTTAGTTCATTTATCAGTGTTCTTAATATTTATGATTCACAATTTTCAAAAAAAAATTCCACCTCATAATTTTAATCTTGATAAAAAACTATGAATTTTGTGCTACATTACTGGATTGTAAAAAACATAAAAAGTAAAAAACATGAAATAAATCCCACTACTGACAATAGTGGGGTATTTTGAAGAGTTTTAGAAAATATTTTCACAAAATTTCCTTCTATATGGGTCCGACCCTACTTGTAACATATATAGTGTTTAGTAAGAATATAAATAATTAAACTTTGACCATCTTTAATGACAGTTGGTATCAGATACCCCAAAAGACCACCTACCATGGGAAATAAGTTTCATAACCAGTTATGGATGTGGGAATCATTGGATTTTTATGTTAAAAACAAATAATAAAAACCCAATGGGAATAATTGAACATTACAATTAACCCCCCCCCCCCCCCACAACCATATTTTAGAAAAAGTATATATCCATATTTTCCATGAAACATAAATGGTGAAATTGTCATTGAATATTTTATCTATGAAATATTCATTAGTGTATAGAAGGGATAGTCTTCCTGATTATCATCAAAACATTTTGTTCCTACTGTGCAGAAGATCTATCAAGATTTTTCTAGGAAACAAAAATAGTGAACCCGATGCAAATATCTCCAAGAGAAAATTTATCAGTTTACTATGTGTAAGGCCATTTTTTTAATATTTTATGAAAATAATCCTGGGATAATGGGTATGAATATTCCAAATGAAAATAATCATCATGTTATCTATAGTCTGGGATGTCATGGAATAAGTCCATCCTTTATGTGATAAGTCCACACAATGATAATAGCCAGACCAGGAATAAGAATGGATAATTGTGTTACCCATATATATCTGATACACAATCTGTCATGCTTACAATAATAAACCAATCAGTGAACTTTTTACATGATTTCAACATGAATATAGATACTACTAAAACAAAGAGGTCCCTAACAATATATATTTTCTTCATCCAATTACCATTCTAGAAAATTAGCAACAACTACAACCCCAGCGGGGATACATGCAAACCTCTCCCACATGACACATATGGCATCAGGTGGAGAATTCAATGGTTCTAGAATACAACAAATGTGGTAATATCAAACCTCATGATGCATCCATCATGGGTCTCAAAACACTAAAATCATCGAGCCCACATCATAAAAAGAAATCTTTAGTAAGGCCAGTGGTTATCATTTAGAATTCCAACCACATCAGAAGCTTATCCTTACAACATGAAAATCACAACCTTTAGAATCTGATGAATATGTCTCAAGGAGTCTAATATAACTATGTTTTGGTTTTGGAGACACCGAGGAGGGATCGGGTTAACTATTTTCAGTAGTTCCATCTCATCAATACCACTTAATCACATGCTAAGGGCACCACCTGACACATTTTCCCAAATGATTTCCATGAACATGCAAAAAAAAGATGCATTAGGCACAAAAAAGATATAGATAACTACATGTGGGGTCATTCCACCAATTCTACTGAAAACCCTACCGGTATATATTTTTTGTAACAAATGAGTTGTGTCATATTTATTCTCACTCAGAGAAAGTTTTTTGGGAATATTCCTACAACCAACATGAGGGAGGCCCATATACCTATGCCCATGAAGCATGTCCATCTATATATTTTAATGAAACAAGGAGGAAAGATGGTGTCTTGTACCCCCACTTCATTCAAAGATATCTACCAGTATATCATGAAGATAAAAAATGTACATGATTATATTCATGCACACACTTTTCAAAAATATCACTACATCTTTGAAAAAGATAAATAAATATTCTAAAATATTATAGAACTAGTAAAGATACAATGATATGTTCATATTCCTATCCATAAATCTAGTGTAGAATAACACTCAGATCAGCCAAAACTGGTGGATACTCAATAGATAGTTCACATTAATTCTTCCATCTAGGAGGATTATCGGCATATTCTTGTAAATGATAAGGCACCAGACTAGGATTATATCCACATTCCAACTGGGAATCACAACATGATATTGGAAGACAATTCAAGATTATCTCATATTCCTATAATAAATGGTTGACCGGGTAATCCAATTTTTTTTGTTAGGTTCATATCCTCATTTTGATCGAGAATCACTAAGTGAGATCATTACATACCTCATCCCAAGCTCATATTCCTACGTAAAAAACTGGTGACATACTCTAAAGGCTCATTATTAGGCTCATATCCCTATTCTGATATATTCCCACTAGGTGAGGGCGTAACACACCATGGGGTTGGCACATATTTCCTTCAATGAAGATATATGGCATATTCGAGTAGCTTATAGAGGCCAGACACATATCCCTATTTCTAAAGATGAACAATTTCATCAAAAAACATCAAAGGATATATAAGAGGAGGCCATTATACCTTATCTCATTCAATATTTTCTCAACATATTCCAATGAGGAATTCATATTTGAACTAGGGTCATATCACAGCTTTATACTGGATTGACCATAATATTCCAGTAACCACCCATGGATAGGCTCATATTATTTCTAACAATACTTGAGAACATTATAATAATATATTAGATTCTCAGAAATGTGATAATAGTCCTACAAAAGAAACTGGTTATGAAAATATTTCATTATCCATTATACATCAACTCATATTCCATCACAATCCCAAAAGGATGGTTGGAATATTCCATCCATGTCACAAAATTAAAGATATATCCCTAATATTCAAAATCCCAATGTCTATGTGGTTATTGGATACACATTATCAATACCTCAGGGGTCTTCTAACTCTTCCACTAAAGTATAATTTGACCACTATCAGGATATTAAAAATCATTGTAGTGTGGATTTTGATAACATGGAATATACTCATAACATCTTTCATAGTCAACATCCCCATGATGATATCTCCCATAGATAAGGAAATAATCCCATTTTCCAAACACATATTTATAGAGGGGTCCTAA
Source organism: Viscum album (assembly GCA_963277665.1). Taxonomy (NCBI): domain Eukaryota; kingdom Viridiplantae; phylum Streptophyta; class Magnoliopsida; order Santalales; family Viscaceae; genus Viscum; species Viscum album. The sequence continues at coordinate 827,850,957 of OY728140.1, forward strand.
AAACATATAAAACATCTAATAGAGTGGTGATCGATATACTAGGGTTAATAGTATATACTTCCCCATAAAAAAATCCACACATCACCCCGATCAGTAGGACACCCCAAGAAGAAATTGATGTGGTCTATCCAGGTAGAGTAATGTAAGCATGAGGAAGAGGAACCCAACATTTATATATGGAATTATTTATCCATGAAAAAACTCACCTCAATTTTCTTTCCACTAACCATTTAAAAACAATAGATACAAAATGATCTAGAGAATAAGTGAGTTTATTATCTATGCTAAAATATGTGGGTATGCCATCAGTAATTGAAAAATATACATCTACATTATCTAGGTTATGAGGGTCACATTCAAACCATAATTATAATTTGTTTTCAAATTTACATTGCTTCTATCTCCATGGTTTGTCACTCAAAAACAGAAAATCATAGTTAAAATATACTAAACACTAGCCACTGTTCAATCAATAATTATCAAAAAATTATATCTAAAGCCTCATCGTGTATCAATATTAATGGATGGGAAATCTATGTATAATTGTACATTACAACACCCTTGAGAACATATAAATCCCTTAATATGAAATCCTTCAATTTCATAGCCTCCAGTATAATTATAGGACCAAGAAAAGTTTGATCTATCTAGTCAGTAAAAGAGAATTCCCTTGCCTAAATGTTTATAAGATATTAAAAATAGAGGGAGTGGAATACCAACATGCCCATGAACTGGGCCTCCCAATACAAATAGATTTCATTTTATATAGGGAATCAAAATCTCAATTAATCCCAACAACTTCTGATGGAAAATGACCCCATCATGGTGTACTGTTCACCCATTCTTATATATAGAAAAAACTTCACCATATAAAAAATGTTATAATATTAGCTTATATAATGGTTTTCTATGTGAAAAATAGTGCCACAAGATTAAGGATATATTTACCACTTCATCCACCATCATAATTTCAACTCATGAGAGGATACTAGACATATATAAAGTATTTTCAAATCAGCCCCATCCCACTAGGATGGGTGAATTTATATCTCAATAATAATCAACATGGATGAATCAAAGTCTTTGAGTGCCTAGCTACTCTAATTAAATCCAATGAAGGGGGATGGTCACCTACAATGTCTAAGAAATATCTATATTCTTAATGGGTAGATAAAACTTTTTCCCCACCTAATTTTATAATTCTATTTCTCTCCACCATCGATGGTGTGGGAGACTAAGAATAGTATCTCAAACACTTTGTGTCCCGATGCGGCCCAATGATGGGCCCTCAATATCAATAAGAAGAAACCAAAGTGTGTTGTTTTGTATATACTCTAAAAGGTACAACCTTCATTTGGTATAGAAGACTCCAAGAAGGATCTGTAGTAAGATAGTATGACCTTAGTCATCAATTCCATTATCCATTCATCTATACATTGATGAGAATGATAATTTTAAAAATAATAAACTAAAATCAACTTGAAATGGGTGGGTGTTTGACTTCATATCCAGATGGAAATTTTTAACCTATTTACTTGAAATCCATATATCAAAAGATAATTTTTTAGAGCTCTATGATAAAAATATTCAAGATGTGCTTCAAACAACTCTTTACTCAATGAAATATCTAGTTGGATTCCCTAAGTTTAAAAACTATGGCATAATTTCTAGAAGAATCAATTTTTTAGACCTGAGTTATGTCTTGATTCATGCCCTCTGAAAAAGAAAATATCTTAGAAAGGTAGAAACTATCGTTTTTACCCTCATACTAGTAGGAATACCCATTGAAGATTATATGCATGTCCCAAACTACCCAACACAACCCATTGATTGTAATAAACATAATAATCACCCTTGACCAGAATCCAAAATAGATCATGTTCTCTCAGGATTTGTGGAACATATAAATAATATATACTTATTATGAAATGAGAAATTCTCGAATTATTTACTTCGGGACATGGATCATAACCTACTCCAGATTCCATAGCCTAGGAGGCCCAATCAGGTCAACCTCACTAATCATCTTGAGTACTATCCTTTCCATGGAAGGTTGGGTCACAACAACCTAGACTACTTCCTCTTCAAAAAACTCCTCCAAATCATGGTCAATTTTGGATTGGTAATATTCGAAAACTCCCCTAAATATGTGACATGTAGAACCATAACCCAATTAGAATAAGATAGTGATCTGAAATAGTTATTTCAATGTATTGGAGTATGTTAAAAAACTGGGTGACTTGAAGGACAGGACACTAATATCATGCCACCATAAGAGAACAACATAGAATACCCATAATGATCACATCACCTAAGTATTTAACATTAAATATTCCACCAAGAGGTGGTCCTAATATATAGACACGTGAGAAGATAGTAGAGGAACATTCAAATTCATTTATGATGCATGATTAGATCCTTTATAATTATTCATTATAATATATGATGAATTGGAAAATTCCCACCAAATAGAACTATCATCATATGAAGATCTCATCTTTGGTTTTTTTAACACAATACACTTAGTATAACCCTTTTTTAATGATGAATATGCCTCCATGTATGACTTCCATGTACCTAACCATGGAGTCGGAGGCTGAATGAAAAATAATCCTTAGATCTATGGGACATCACATGTGTGGAAAACCCCAATATTATGGTCAAATCCACACATAGGAAATATATGCATCTGAGACACATGGGAAAGAACTCATATGAACCCAACAAAAACACAAAGGTTCCTCAGATCCCTCTAGTTGTCACCCCATCAATGTTATATTACATGAATGTCTTCCAGGGGTTCGATTACCTAAATAGAACTGATAATGGGGAAGGCTGGCGTAACTTATGACATTATCATTAGATGTTTCCACAAACTCTTCACAATGACTAGTTCCATATACCTTTGATATCCCAACTCATGAACTACATAACAAAGAGAAAACTCCACATTGGGAAGCATCTACCATTGGAAAAAAAGTATGTAATTTTTAAATAATTGGTTTTTCTCTCAACCAAACTCTTAGTACTGGATGTGCTCCCTCTTTCAAAAGAACTATGTGAGGGACTTGAAAATTCTCTCCAGATCCCCCAAGAGTTTGAGATATAATTCACTACAACCATTATTTTTGGAATGGATACGTTTTCATCAGAATTATATGTCTCCATCTTGTTCATAGAGCATGATCAGGAAAAGATTATCCAAGGACACATCAGACACTTATATGTTTCAGGGAGACTCGATAAAGTTGACACATGAAGGGATCTAATTGGAAATTGTTCTGAGACAAACCTCATCTAGATTTGGACCCTCTAATTTATGAGATATAGTTAAAGATAATTATATCCCACAAATACTCCCAATCAAGGATATGGTAAGAGTGATTGTATAACTCTAAATAAGATCAATATCAAATCTTAGTTTTGTGTTCTTAAATCTAAAAAGGAATTCATGGATATGCAGTAAAACACCATATACAATGAATTTCACAGAGGATCATGGATTCCAAACCATTTAAGGGTACCTTCAACATTACATCAGAGTTTAAACTACATCGTCAATGGGATATTTGACATAGTACAAGGTGATAGTTCCCCCAATTTGTTTTAGGAAGCCATATATTCTAAAACAATCTTCTATAAAATAGAGGGAAAACAACACATGGTGGATAAAAACATGCAGGTTATGTCCCACAATATCTTAAGGACATCATTTAATCCTTTTATAATGATTTATAGAGATTATTTTCTACACTAATTTATGAAATTTATCTAGTCCTAGATTTTTAAACCCCCTTTTTCCCAGTAATAGTGTAAAATATAATCAGTTCTGAAATCTATATTAAATAAATCTTTTATTGGGTGATAAAGAAATCTCTTCCCTGGGTTTCTATAACCCCAAAAAGATATATAAATGACCAATTATTTACTATATCTTATAGAAATGTCTCCATATACTTATAGGTTGAAGACGATGATGATAACCCCATGAATTCCCCTCCTATAATCAATGAATGAATTCCCACCATCATTGATGAGATCAGTCAGATAAATCCGATAATAGAAAAAGACCAAAAACCTATATTGATGTGTGTATACATGAATCTCAAGGAAAAAATATTTATATCTCATTTATAAAGAATCATTGATATGTGTTTTCCATGGAGTGTACAAAATACCGAGATTCAATCCCGATGTGGTTGCACTCCATCTTGGATTTCTAGATCACCAATGAGGTTTTATGCATGAATCTTAGGGGTTTCACCCCTATCATACAACAAATTTAGAGGTGTAAGTTGAAAAATTGATCAAATATAAATTTTTATGAGATTTTTAATTACAATGATGGATCTCTAACATCAACATTGTTATGAAAAAGAATGAGAATATTATGGAATTTATCAATTTCAGAGACCATAATCGACACTTCCCAAAAGAATAATTCACATTACTAATCACATAACTATTGATTAATGCAACTTACAGATTCTCATCCTTTTATTTCACAGATGGGTACTTGGGGTACAATCAGATATAGATGACCCTAAATTTGTGGAAGTAAAAAACTTTAGAGATCCCTAGGGGATATTATTTTATCAGGTAATTCCATTTGGATTAAAGAACATTGGTAATACTTATCAAAAAACCATTATTCATATCTTTAATCACTTTATGAGATGATTAGGTGATTGATATATAGATGATATGGTTGTCAAATCATGACAATGTTTCAATCAATAAACATATATTCAAAAAATATTGAACAAGTTTTGATTGAAAAGTCTAAATATGAAACAACCAAATGTTTTCTTTAGGGTATCATCTGAGAAGGTCTTTGGTTTTACGTTATACCACCATGGAATTTATATCAACCCTAAAAATACTGGTGCGGTCCTATTTATTTCACTACCTTGGAATCTCAATGAACATAGGTGGATCTATGGAAAGTCTTCTTATATTTGATGATTCATGGATAACATGGATGAAAAACCTCTCCACATACACATGCTCATGAATAAGTTAATCAAAAACCAATGGGATGTGGTCCCCCAAAAAGACTTAAAATGTATCATGTTGTACCTACTAAATCCTTTGATGTTGTTGTCTCTGGTAGAGGAAAAGCTACTCATTTTATATGTGGCCTCCATCAAAAGATCAACAGATTCTCTCCTCAAAATGTAAAATAATATGGGTAGTGAGAATGGTCTCTAATACCTCGTATAAATAATGTTGTGTGTTCATACTTGATACTCTGATGTCAAAAAGAATTAACACCCCTCATGTTTTAGGGAAAATGATGATTCAATTCTTTATTCACCACAATGTTCACCTGGTCTCTCATATTTTCTTGATCATATAAATAATCATCCGTCATAATTTGTTGGGTGTTTTACCTGATAAGAAGTCATTCTGTAGTAGTATGAAAATCTGTTTTTGTCACTAAATTTAGTTATATTTAAGGCTATATATGATTTCTTTATGAAACATCCCGCCCCAAATAGTACACCAGTAGAGACTATGCTTCGAGACAAAGAGGTTTTCTATGCCCTTGAAAACAATGTAACATGGGAGTTAGTTTTTAATGGAGCCCATAGAAGTCCAATAAAAAAATATTGGAAAAAATTAATGCTCAATCAGTTTACCTTTGTGATATTATTTAGTTCTCTAGAAAAAAGAAATTTTACCCTACTCATTCACATTATTATAAGATTTCATGATCAATGAATCTAAATAAAAATCCCTCATTACTAGCTTAGAGATCATCCTATAGTTGTAAATAGACTACCTAAACATAAATGGGGATTTAGAGATAGTGATAAAGGATATCGATGGTGAATATTCCATCTAAAAAGAATTATTATCCCCTCTCACAAGCTATATTATGGGACTAATATAAGAGTTCCATCTGGAACCCTCATTTTATCATGATCGTCGAACATAGAATAGTCATTACAACACATTAAAAAATGAAACCATAGTTCTAGAAAGCCCTTTTTAGGATAGATTGGTCTTCTATATCAAGTGAAAAGGGATGGTATTATCAAAAATCATCTATGACATGGATGAAATCATGCTGGCGAACATTTCCCTAAAGCATGAAAAACTGTTATCCACCCTTGCATGGAAAATTCCCAAAATTATTTGCCTCAGGAATGAGATCCTTTTGATAGAATAAACCTAAATTAAATATATATTTTTATGAGAATCATAATTTACACTATAAGATGGTCCAAAGGTGAAAAAAAATCCACTTAAAAGAGAGGCTTTGATAAAATCCTCCTCAGATGCATAACAGAATGAGAGATTCCCTCCACAATAAGTGAACTCCATGTATTCTTCTACTATGCTCATCTGTTTTGATTAGGATATCACATTGAATCAAGAGGCTAGGTTACAAATGGAAAACAATCTTACATGACATCATGTATTTCATCATGAAATTCCATGTGTTCCATATTCATGAAAACTTCATCCATCATCCCTTGGAATTCCTAAAAATAGCTAAATATTATTAGTTGTTTTCTATATGAGAAATATATTTTGTGGGGACATATACCCCATCCACATCAAAGTAGTTTAAGTGCATCATCAATGATACTTAAATATTTTAAAATTTTTCCAATGGAATACCACTCAATGAATTTGGGATGATGGATATCATCAAATTATTGATGTCCCATATCATCATCAAATTCAGCATTCCAAACATGATATTGTCAGATAATGGAATCAACGTAAATTCTACATAGCTGAAGAAATTAATCCAAGAATACAACACAAATCCTAGTCATTCATCCCCCAATCATGCAATGAAAAATGTTAAAATACATTCATTCAAAAAGACTGTGAAAAATATATTGTAGAAGATGGTGGATAAAGACAAAATGTCTTAGATCGAGAAGCTCCTCCATAATTTAAAGGACTATCATACCACCATGCATAATTCTACATATGAAACATTATATTCATTAGTAAATGGAACCGATGAATAATATATCATAGAAATCATGTTTCCCTCAATTCAAATATCAATCAATGAATAACTCTCAGATGATGAGAAGTTGATAAAGAAAACATAAGAATTTGAGCTTCTGATGATAACTGGTTGTGTCAATTTCGTAACCTCATAGTTGATTATAATTGAATCACAAGATACTGTAATAAAATTGTTCATGTCCACTCATTCCTTTAGGTAGAACTTAGGTTGGCTCCTTGAGCACCAATAATATCAGGAAAAAATCATCCAAAAATGGAACCCAAATGGGGTGTTCCTTATATTATAAAGATTTATATCTCAATAGAGCATTTTCATGGGCCACAATGGATAATGAATTTTTTATACACCCCCGCAATGAGTGGTTTCTGAAGAAATAATATTTGTAGTTTCCACCAAACATTTTAGTCATCCTAGTTTCATGATATTAAACTACAAAAAATAATATCGGTTATTTGACCTTAAAATAAAAAATTATGTCCTGGACACCTGATATTAAACTAAATGAAAACCGGTCTGGTTGTGTGATGTTATAAATCCTGGTAGACATCCTCAACACCTGACATTAAAATCACATGGGAAGAATAAACTCACATAATATTTAATGAACATGATCAAGATATATGAAAAGAAAAAATGATGTGTCTTAGACCCTGTCTCAAGTCATATCTTCATAGAGAATATCCACATATAAGAACTATGTGTGACATGACTCATAACTCTATATGATAAGTAGTGATACCAAAGTATCTGGTCATTGATCTAGCCATAGTATTTATCATTCACATTTGGTTAACATTTTCATTAATGCGTGACATAAAACTGCATGAAATCTTATCATTCCTCTTCTTTCACGTTGAGTCACCTTCACCAATACTACCTGATGTAAAACTGCATGGCTGATATCCACTCTACAAGATAGTAAACTATACAGGTTTCTATAACATTGTATCTTCTTGATTTTCATTCCAATAAGATACCTAGCAATGCCCAGATCCTATATCTTCTCCCATCCAACACATAATACAAAATGCCCCTATCCATTCTCTTATTACCTCTATGTGGCGAGAAACCTCTACCATTCCTTATTTCTATCACTAAGTGTGGATCATATGGGGATAAGATATTTTTATGGTCTCCCTTTCATGTTCATTGAATATCAACTCTTGAATTTTTTAGCATGGTCCTAGATGTAAGACATAAAAGGTTCACAATTAGTCCTCACCATATGATTTTAAGTGGACTGGTTTATATCCCTTTTGTGGAATAAAATTGTGCATTATCAAGGAACTCACATGAGAGGAAAACTATATTTGGTTTTGGTCTCCCACCACACCACCAAACTAGAACTATGTGTGGATTGATTTCTACAATTGTAGGATATGTAGTGGTACCCAAACATCAACTCTTTAGTCCAACCACAATATTCCTTTTTCACAACATGGAGCTAGCATCCATGTTGCATGACAATAAAATTAATGGATTCAAAATAATTATATTTGGATTGATTCCTATCATAATATGATATGTAGTGATGTCCCGATCTATAATCATGGCTCCAGCTATTATAATAAACAAGATTAATTACTTCCAATGTGTTTGTGTCAAACTTTCATATTGAAACTCTTATTCATGAACTATGTGGGGATTGTTTGATATTATCATATTCTATGTTTTGATACTCGATTCCCTAATCCAAGTATCAACTACATCAATCTACAAAATAAATTCAAACTCCCTACATATGGGTCATACTAGTGAAAGGGGCATGTTTTTTTTCAAAAGCATTGTGTATATTGATCCATTTCAACATGGGATTTGTATTGATTCCTAGATCTTCAATTCTTGGGACTATACACGAATAAAACAAAAATCCTCACATCCCTGTATACGAGCCCAACCAATGTAGGGAACTTTCATGTAATAACTACACATGGATTAATTCCTAGCATCACAAGATATGTAGAGTAACATAGATTTCCAATAAAATGTTCAGAAACAACATATAAATGATAAAAATGATCACATTACTACATATAGGATAAACCAATGTAGCAAAAATTCTAACTAAATGATCTTAAACTGCAAGGAATGGAATAAATCCTTACTGCATGATGTTAAACTAAAATGAAAATGTCATGGGTTCAAGACATTAAAATTAAAAAAATATACATCTCCCACACATCATGTTAAAATTTGTCTTCCATAACGTATTAACATTTCTCATTAAAGGATCACAAGATCCTGACGCTAATCAACTAGATATGAGGTTCTTTCATCATCCTTTAAGAACCTCCCCCCATTAATCACACATGATGTATTCAATGCCTTAGTTTTACAGAAACCATTCATATCCCTTATAATTGAAAATAGATCTCTATATTTGACAATGTTATTGATGCATATGGGATTAGACCTACCGACCATATTCATTTTGGAACTATGTCAAGGGGTTTTTAATCTTTGTTAGATTGACTTCACCCCAATAGAACTCAACAACTTTGGGATTTCTAGGCCACCCTTGGCATTATTGTCTTATATCATTACCCATGATCTGAGAATCCCATGAAATTATTTAAAATAATTTCATCTACTTATTAGAAAGATGATAGAGTACCATTTAGCTTGGGCATCCTAATAAGGTTGTTTCGTAACATTTATATTATATTAGGTCCATGTGCATCCTGACCATAAACTACCTTCTGATTGGTCAATGTTATTTGACCATAATATTTTAGCCTATGATAGTCCAAATCATAAGACTATATACTAATAGTAAAAGAGACAAAAAACTTTTTAGTTTGAAAACCCTCCAATGTAATTATAATAAAAATTCATGTTCCTACTCTTTAAAATCTTCATCTCAATAATTTAAGATAAATATTTAGAATAAATGAATGAATCATAAATGTTATAGTTTCCACTTAGTGGGCCATATAAAATCTTATACATTATCAATATAACCCCTAGTCTAGTAAATCATAGATTAATTTCTTTTCACTTTTCATCTCTTTGATAATTTGTTCACTAGGTAACAACCCAAGCATTAATGTGCTCGAACCCTTTTTGAATATTTCATTTTCCATAAAAACACATTATGCTATGAGCACCTTGGATCACCAAAAACCTTTCATTATAGACATAAAGGAAAATATATCTCTATGTTTGACCATGATATTTATATATATAGGTCCAAGAAACACTATCTAAAGATATCTTGGCCCTATATGAAGGGATTTTTATTCGTTTTTAGCCAGATTTCACTGCTGAAAAACTCATCACCTTATGAGTGTTCAGGGTCATTCCAAGAATGATCATCCCATACCATCCACTTGACCTGATCCCTTTGGACTATGAATTAAAATTCCTAAAACTAGAATATTCAATAGATTCTAAATACTCAACATTTTATCACCATGTATTGTACCCTTCATAAAAGAAGGACTTTTACACTCCTTTCCAAAACCTTTTGATGTCCCACACTTATGGATTGAAACCACATGGTGTAGGTAATGATATTCCCAAAACAAAAGCTAAACATCCCAAGGGTTCCAAAACCCTTTCTTGATAATCTGTTTTTCTATACCCCACTTCATTGACCAGAAATTTTGGTCTTCCCAAATCTTCCATGGACCTAGAAAAATATTGGGGATCAACTCTACTTGAACATTCATATATTCCCTATGGACTCATGCATATAGTTATTTAAATACCAATTAGTAGATTATCCTCCTAATTGGAAAGGGAATCAAATCATCATGAGAATTAGTGATACCATGTTGAAACTTAGAAGAATATTGTGTTTTTGGTTCCCCCCTATATGTATGCCACATTCCATGATTCATCAATTAAATTTCATAGAAACATGATTTACACAACCCATATTAAAATTATCTTGGTTGATTAAGCTTCCCTATTATTTTCAATAAATAATGATACCCCCTACAGAATCATTCATGGAAATGTGAAAAGGGTAGGGACACCTCAGTTTCACTATCATGGAATTGGAAAAAAAAATAACATAACTACAAAAAGTATCACTTCCTTGTTGGAAATGAACTTTTATCCTTGTGTGCCCTAGAATCAGCATGGAACAACCTAGAACCTTTGGTTGTTTTGGTTCAATCCTAGCATGCATTCACTATTCGATATTCATTAATGTTGTCTTAGTAGAAATACATTAATTTGTATGGTATTTGAATTCATTATAGAAATACTTTAAATTGTGAAGAATATCATGTTTGAAGTTATGATACCCTAAACTACAATAATACTATATTCGTGTAAAATGACATTAAACTAAAACAATAGAAGGTCCAATATAAAATACCCAAAACTATTTCAATATATTTTTTGAGCTGTAAAAACCTCAAATTCATCATTAGAATGTTCAATATAAAAGACCTTAAACTATAATCATTAATGGTATGAGCTAAAAGACCCTAAATTGAAACAAGTGATGGTATGAGATAAAAGACCATAAACTAAATTAATAGATGTTCCAATTTAACATATCCCAAAATAATTCAATAGAAGGTCTGATCTAAAAGATCTTAATCAAAAATAATAAAATGACAGAGCTAAATTTCCTTAATCTACATCAATTGAAGGTTTGATCTAAAAGGCCTAAAACTATTTAAATGGAAGGATTGGCCTAAAAGTCCCCAAACTACAATGTTATAATGTATGCATCGATGGCCTTAAACTAATTCATAATTATGATTTTTTTCTAAGGATGGGAAAGGAATAAATCATTTCAGTTTGGAAACCCATAAGTGGGAAAGCTAATCATAATCTGACTCAACTCCCATTAAATATTCCCCTATATGAATCTTAAGAAAAAATATATTTCAATATGAATAAAAATTTATAATTATTATGAGGCCCATCCTATAGCCATAGTAATAATCAATAAATTATCACTTTTTCCATTGAAATTATAAAAAAATAGATCATTCTACCCCATGAAATATATTTTACATGAATAAACCTTTTATGAACCAGGTAATATGAATATAGATAGAGAATATGCATCAATTAGGAATCACATATTGGCGGAAATTCAGGAGTATTCCTCAAGAATAATATTTTGTAATTATAACATTCAATGCCAGTAATTTGGGTTTGTTAGATTTTATATCAAGGATGGGTATATTTAATGGTCGATGAAATATCATATCAATGAAATTTCAGGTACATCATGAATAAAAGAAATATATAAAAATAAATATAACATATGAATGATCTATTCATAGATAGAATGAGTAAGGAGTAATATCCACACACTAGAGTCTCTTTCAAGAATACACATGTGTTGAAATGTTAAAAAATTATAAACCCCTTAAAGTAAGTGTTTAGAGGATTACTTAAAATCTACATAGTTTTTCTATAGGTAAGTAATATATTTCTATAATTGATCAAAAGAATTAGTTTCTCCCACATAATCTGATTCAATGCATCTTCCCCAGTAATAATGCCAATCCTAGAATTATATTCCATTTTAAAGAGCATATTTTTTCATGAACAATTTTCTCTAATATCTAGATAGAATGATTAAATTTTTATAGTTATTATTAATAATGACTAATTTTAGACTATAGATTTTAAAAATCAAACTCCCTGGTACTGACCTTGTCTCAGTGAGTTTTATCCACCACAACACACTAGGAAGCTTTGCTTAAGACCTCATATTAACATTTCTTTACTGATGTGTATACCTTGTCTACTATAACCTACAACTAAAGGGGCCTTTTTTCTCCCTCAAAGATATCACCTCCTTCACCAAAGTATGACAGGTGATATAATCAAGACCCGGATAACTATGGGTGCTAAACATGAATTGAAGGTGAATCAAATGGTCATTAATCTATTCTAAAGGGGCCTCAGATCTTAAATTGCATATCAACCAACATAATTGTTGTTGCATCAGTGGGTAAATTTATGTGACCTAATAACATATTGGAAATAAAAACATATAATGTTACAAAGTCACTATGTGGGAGATTAATTCTCATACTATTAAATAAATTAGGTAGGGAGATCACCTCTACATTAGTTGAATCCATTGTAGAAATTTCCAATGAAGAGAGAATTGATCCTCTGAGCTTCAGGTGAAGGTATTAATACAAGTGGAAAAAGGTTCTAATAGTTACAAGATAAATTTCATGATGTTACTCTATAACCCATAGATATGATATATGTTAGAAAAAAACATTCCCAATAGTGTTGTTGGATATTTCTATTACCCCAACCACATCCTCTGCTGAGGAGGAAACACCCTCTTCGATGACCGTCTTAGTGGATCCTCTATTTATTTCTATAAAGATATTCTTTTCTCTTCACTATTAGTGTATGTAAGAAAAAAATAAATATTATGTCAAATAATAAAAAGTGGACCACGTGTCTAGTTTTTGAAGAAGTATTCACATTATCTAAAACACATTTCCATAAAATAAAATTCATTAACATAATGGATCATTGTTTCAATCTCTTCCAAATGAACATTACCTAGTGTCAGATCAAGTGACATGAGTTCTAGAACACACGAAGTAAGTATTGGGCCTAAACATGATATCACATCAGGAATATCATTTTTTGGATGGATGAGGACCAAAAAAATGGGTTATACTAATGCAACATAACACTCACATGCATCCATAAGATAAAATATTTTCTTCCCTATATTAGATTGATGGGGAAATACACATTCTTGAATAATTAGGATATATCACTAGATTATTCCAAAATAATGAACGTGTAAAATTTAACACTTTTTCCAGGACTCATGGGGATGTGGATTTAATAATTCAGAAAGATTATTTTTTTCCTGACACTTTAGGGAAGGATATCCAGACATTTTTTACGTTGAGAACATTAGAGAAAGAACCCTAGAAGATGATGATATCAAGGGAGTATCCAGAAATGATAATAACTACCCTCATCAAATCCTTTTGACAAAGTTATTCCCCTTCATTGGTCCCCTAGTGGATACTAAATTCAAATCCAACAACTGTACCCCAGGGAGAATTTATAGGGGATGGATGAAGTGGTTGTTCATCTATAATTTTATTCTATATAAATAAGGACACAAATGATATCAGTATGGTTGCAAAAACATCAGGTCCATTTGAACATAGTATAAATAATATACTTATCAAAAACATGAAATATTGGTATCCTTGTTTTTACGATGTATCCACCAGTGTGCCCCAGAAAACCATTCTTTGAACTGAAGGGGAATATAAAACCTGAACCTTGATGCTTTCATATATTACTTCAAGTAAATTGAGTAAATAATTGAAATAGAAAGGCCAGTCTTTGAAAGTAATTATAAGGGTAAGATAAACTGAGGGAAACCATTTAAAGGCAATTATTCTACACAATGTAAGTCATAGATCACATTCATTGAGTTTAGTGTTTTCTAAGTCATCCACTACTAAAATGTGATAGGACATAATAATATTGTCATGGCTTCAGACACCAGTGTCACACCCACAATGTTCATGCAATTTGAATCTTTTATTGTATATAAGAGAATTAAAAACAAATTCACTTCCTAACATGGTTATTTTGGGGATATAGGAATTCACAAAACTAACTTCTTAATAGGAACCATATTGGCCTCAAAATTTAGTGTATATTGATTATTATCATGTACCCATGTGGATAACTACCTATTGTGGTATGATCAAACCCAAATATCATCATAATTTATGTGAAAAGAAATCTGTCCATCACGGGGATGAAGGTCTATCATGGAATGCGTCTCCAAGATGGTAAACATTATCCAAATCTGGTGAGATTCAATTAGATTATTCCTACCATGAATATTAATATGAGTAGGAAATCTAAACTAAACATGCTGAAATTGATAGCTAGAAAAACATGATGCGCATCATCCATGGAAGATATTCCCATTGATGCAATTAGAGAGAACATCCTCACAAAGATATAGTATTTAGGCTTGATACACAAGGATTTCTTCACCATTATAAACCATATTACCAATCGTCATTGGCCCATAGGGTTTGAAGGAGAAGTGATCAAAATGGACCATGAATTCCTTGACCTCCAAATACTTTAGTGTAATGGGTCTTACCCACTAATGCACTGAAAAATGTTTTCAAATTAATTTTGGGGATGATTTGGATTATTAGGTACTCTTAAACTCCTAAATGAGCCTCCATATAACCCCAAAATAAATAAAAAGGGATGAATTTATTGTGTGAGACTCTTCCTTGAAAAACATGATGTAGTATGTGATATAGTTTGGCCAAAGAAGATCTTGATAACTAAATACATGTTCCACTACCCGAATAGGCTTCCATCATCAAAGTAGAGACTCTAATTCAACCGTTTTAAATCTTTTGTATTATATACACACTCAAGTATATAATAAGAAAATAGGAAAGTTGGATAGTCTGTTCAACTTCAAGGATCACCTCCCACTCCATGCTATTAAATTTACATTATTTAATTTTGGGGAAATAATATCCCGCTGTAAAATGGAAGCTCTCATTATTAAAATCCTTTGGCATCTTAGATTCCATCTCATCATGGCCATTCCTAATAAAGTATTTCGCCAATTTCTTAAACGAGACACTTATCCTTAGAAGTGAATCCTATTTTATGGCCTTTATGGGTAACATGATCAACTCCTGGGGAATAAAAGGATTCCTCTCCACATTTTCCCACATAAATGGAATACGAAATACACATCATACATAAATCAATATATGGGAGTTCCACTGATCTTCTTGGTATCCCAAATGATAATTCCCACTTCTTCATGAGTTTGGTACAATGTGTTTGTATCAAGAATTCATCAATTAAAAATGGCTAATATTAAGCCCTTATTATATTAGGAATAAGTATCTGAGATCCAATAAATCCTCATAAATCTTAATCTACATCTATTCCTTAGAAAATTTAGAATAATTATACTACACCTAGAAGGGTCATCAGTTGTTAATTCGAAATCTGCCCCAGATCAAAGGTCCTAGTAGGGAAACCACCCAGACCTATGTCTAGTGGAAAACTTCTTGATTTATTGAATAGTACATATGGATATCAGAATGAGGTTTTGGATGATTTTTTCTATGTATATAGGAATAAATGTTAGTATATACCTATCTACATATTCCCAATCCGTAATAAAATGGCCATCATGGGAAATTTTTTCCTAAAAGATATTAAGGGATTTCTGAACCCAAGCAAGTGGTACAATTTATTACTCTTGTGAAGTGATTTGATAATAATTGGTAAGAACAAAACACATGGAGGGGAATGATTTATTAAATGGGATATTACCAATGGTTCAATCCCATCATGTTTATCAGATTTATCTGTGATTTATTGACAACATAGTGGCAGTTAGTATCAACACTTTTTTACTATGGCATTTCATCGAGCAATTGGCCACATCTTCTTGACACGTAAAATTAATTATGATTTTATAGATTATTTATATAATGTTGAAGATACTAGGTCTTCTACCAATATGTTTTTAATTATTTAGATTGTATATTTTTAATAGAAATTAAAAAAATATGCGGAAGTTTTGAAAACATAATTAAGAAAATAATTTAATATAAAGAGTTTTATAGTTGAAAAATCATGTGGAATTTTTAAAAAAAATAAGATAATGGGGATATTTTGTTTCACGAAATATATTTCAAAGTCATTGTTCTTAGATATTCATTTATTTTTAAAATAATTTATTGGTGGAAATTAATTTGAATTCAGATACTTCCAAATGATTTATTTCAAATATCGAAGAACTGTACCTTTACATAACAATCATATTTACATGGTCAAGAACATATTCACTGAAAAATAGATTTAAAATAAGATTTCAATCTAAATAAATTGTGTAAAAATTATTTTTTTTACGTTCAATCATAAATACACATGTACGTTCTCAAAACCACACACAGGTTGGTTAGAAATTAAGATCGAATCTATCATATGCATCAAAAAAATATTTGAAATATTAAATAATGTATCAAACATGGAACAAAAAAATTTAGAACCCATATTACTCTATACCAATAGAAAATACATTTGTTATAACTCCCTTGGCATTTTCGATGATCCCTTATAAGGAAAAACCACTATTTAGTCCGACATAAAGGGCAGGATAATGATTAGGTGGATCTACTTCTTCATCATTAATCCACCTTGGAGGATAGGGGCCTCCAAAGATTCGTATATTATAAGAGGAAACTGTTCGGTATCCAATAGGGTAGATATTTTTTACTAGTTCTAAATTTTAAATTATGTTCCCATGGTTCCCTTTAATATCAAAAACGAGAAGTGCTTTTGGGCACCGAAATTTGGTTATACAAATTGCATCTCAGTTTTGGACATGTAAAAGAAAATATCACGACCTAGACAAAAGAGGAGAGTTTTTTATCTGAATATTTATTATCCCCATGTGAAATTTGTTAGAATTTTGACTTATATTTTTAGAGTTATGGAAAAAATACCAAACCTAGATTTTGAATTTTTGCAGATTTGGTCCCTATGAATGATAAGTTCATATGGGGAAATATATGGAAGAATTAGGCATTAGTTTCTATATATAACAAGTCTCCCATAGACATTTATATTTGAAAACAAAATTTCATCCCATTTGGATAAATTTATTTATTAGAGCATGAAAAATAGTGGACATGTGTTCCTGGGATTCCATGTAGTGTCGGCCATTTTCCTTCTACATTATCTCTGGTCCTCCAAATCACCTCCTCGTACAATGAAATCATGAAAAATTCCCATTTTAATATTCATAAATATCAAATAATAGAATAAATCAAGAAATTAAATTTTTAATTATAAGTTTAATTTAAAATAAAAAATCTTTTTAATACAATGGTTGATTAGTTAAATAAAATAGTGAAGTGGGGTCGTGATCACACCCCCACACTTATATATTTCCAATATGAGGAAAAATAATATTTCTATATATTATGCATGGATATATTTACATATTCATGAACTTTTAAGATTAAATGAAAATTTAATCAGTGATATTAATGTTATAAAATAAAAAAATCACACCTAGTAGTTATTCATAGTGATCATTGAGAATGTTGACACATAAATTGTATCAAAAAATTATTCTAATTGATGATTGATACAAATTTGAGCAAGTAATTAATAATTCAACCATTTCACTAACACTCCTTGTCTATGAGTTTGTTACAACCATTTTTTCTATTAGATAAACTTTTTATCAAGGGTATATATTTCATTTTAAAAAACATCTACATAAATGATTTTTCAATGATCCTACCCTAAATACATTGCAATAAAATTTCAAGACACACCCAATTAATATTTCCTAGAAGTTAACCATTATTATCATGACCAAGATAAAACTATTTTTTATACATTTCATCACTCCACTCATTGATTATTTGGGTTTTTTAAGTTTTTACTTAGAAAAATTCTCCCACTCATTACTGAAACCTATATTTGATCTTATAATGACACTAATTGTAATATTTATAAAAAAAGAAAATGTCCAAAAATCAGTGTTCTTTGACCTTATGAAGACATAATCCATTTTTTATGGCGTGTAACGATCGGATTATAGGTACACTGACATAGGAAAATTTATTATAGTAATAAAAAAATATTGAATAAGGAATGATTTTTTGAAAAAATTATTTATTAAAGATGATAAATTTTAACCTAACATACAATTACCTTATATTGAGGGATTAAAATTCACACTTCATAGTTGGGTGCAATGAAGTGTGGATATATTAAGTGACACAATTTATCTATAAACATCCCAGACAAAGGGTGACATTCTTCTCAAAGGATTCAAAGTGATAAATATATTTAAATCGTTGAAAATTAAATTTTAAATAAAGTCACATATTAATGTCAAATTCAGGAAAAATAAACATTTCATCATTGAGATAATTTTTTCCAAAATTTTGCAACATCATGAAATAGTAAAATTACTTTTTTATTTTCAATAAATTCCATGATTATGTAGGAAATATTATCCATGGTAAGGTTGGAATAAAAATTAGCATTCCAACGCAGAAGTGAGGGGATATATGGTGGGAAGTGACAATTCTATTCCAAAAGATAAAATTAGAAAAAGAAAGATGGTGATAGTTCCTAACTAACCTAAAAAGTTTGGAAATGTAAAAATACTATGAACCTATTGAAAATGAGAAGATAGAATAAGGAACACAAAAATTACTAAATATCCCATGAATATACAGATCCCCCACACCTAACATGTGTAGTGTAATCACGTTAATAAAATAGATTTTTGTTAAGCAAGGATAGAACCTAGTGAGTATCATTGGTAGGTTGTCACTTGAATATGGATTTACTCAATCAGAGACTATAGATTTGCTTCACAAAAGTGCTTCAGATGTTACCCATAAACAGTGAAGTTTTATTTAGTTTAATCATTTGTATTATTGAAAACACTAAATTGCTAAACATTTTTTATTTTTATGGGCCAAACTAGTAGTAATTATGCTTACTTTGATGCAACTTCACCCATTCATTGAATATGAGTACCTTCTTCACAATGTTAAACTAATGATGAAGGATAAGGTGGTTGTGGGAAGCCTTTGTTCTCTCCTTATAAATCTGGGAGTTCTCATATAAATATCTACCCATTCCCAAAATCTTTTTAATATGTAACTTACTTTGAAAACCTGCACAAGAATGAATATAATTACAGTGTTTTGTGGCCTAGTGATCCTGTTACCCTATCTCAACTAGTATGTGACAACTCTTTCAAAAAACAAATCGATATGACGAAATTACCATGGGAGTTTTGAAGATATTATAATAATCCCATTATCCATATTCATGTCAAATAATCTAATATACTTGATTGGGTTGAATCATTTTCTTATGAATTATTTTTAACTCCATAGTCCACATCTCAGCTTGACCATTGGTCTATGGGTGATATGGGGTAGATATTCAACACACAACCCCATAAGAATGAAAAAGTGATTTTATTGTTCAGTTTCCGAAATGATAACCCTAGTACCTGATGATTATCCTAGGTAATCCAAACCTGTAAAAAATTTGGGTTCTCCAAAATTCCGCAGCATTTTTGGAATCATTATTCCTTCTAGCACATTCATCTAACCATTTTGAAATAAAATCCACTTCTAGAAGAATGTATGAGTTACAATATGAACTGGGAATTGGCCACATAATATTAATTCACCCAATATCTAAAATGTAATGGGAGATCAAGGTTTTTTGTTGCATTTTATTTCATTAATGTATATTCCCCATTCCCTATTAGCATGGAAAATATTTAAATAAATCATGGGAATCCCAAAATAATGTTAGCCAAAAATTCCTGAATCAAGGACCTTACGAGTAATATGTTGGGAATAAAAGTTTACCCTATATGAAAGAGTGTCTAATAATATAAATAATGACTAAAACTCTCTATTGGTAACACAACGCCTAAATACTTGGCCACTACATGTGTACGAATGTTATGGATTATCCCAAATATACCAAAATAACACATGTTTTAGTCGGTCATCCTTGTTTTTGGTGAAATTAGGATGAATGAAATATACTACCAAATAATTAAAAATATCAACATACCATGAATAACATCTTCCACATGGTACAATTCCTCATTAGGAAAAGAATCGTTTTATGGAATAAATGGGGATGAGTCAATGTATGATGATGGGAGGATCATGTTGATATGGTCATCCGCCACATTCTCTCACCCTTCTTTATCTCTAATTTCTATATAAAAATCCATAAGTAGTAGAATCCAACAATTGATACATGTTTTGGGTTTCCATTTCTTAAGGAGATATAGGAGGGCTGAATGGTCTGAGAACACAATGAATTTGGACCATATAAGGTATGGTTGAATTTTTCCCAGGAAGACACAATGGAATAGATTTATTTTTTAATTATTCTTTTCTATTCATAGGAAGAGTCTATTGTTTTTAGGATAGGCAATAACATGTGTATCTCGATCGACCCTTTCTGATAAGACTTCCCCAATTGCATGGTTATAGGCATCACACATGGGCTCAAATAGTAATTCCGACCAAGGTGGTTGGATTAAAAGGGGTTATATGAGACTCCTTTTCATTTAAAAGATATATTACTCACATTATTTATAAAAAAATACTTCACTTTTTGGAGTAAGTGTGGGAGTGTGAGTGCATTATTACGAAAGTAATTAATTAATTGACTTTAAAATAAAGAATGACTTAATAAAGGCTACACATCCCAACCATTTTTTGGGACTGGTAGGGAATAAATGACAAACACATTTGATTTATCTAATTTAATATCTTACCTAAAAATTGAATTTTTAGGAATTATACCTTTTAACACTATTAAATGTAAATTCTCAAAATTTAATATAATATTATTTTAAATACAACGATGTAGTACTAAATCATGACTACTCAAAAATACATAAAAAAATAATGACCTAAATAATAAAATCATCCATGAATTCTATAATGAAATTATCCATGTAATAAAAAAAATACTAACCAGAAATATTTAGAATGTACCTGGAGCATTATATAACTCAAATTGAGTCCTCCAATTTGAAAATGTGTCAAAGGGGTAATTAATGATTGATATTTACTGATCCTTAGGGGGGAATATGGATATGAAAATATCCAGAAGACCCATCAAGGAAATAATAGGGGGACTTCCCCTCTAGCATATCCAACATCTAGTCAATGAACGGTAATTGGAAATGGTCCTTCCATGTGTATCGGTTTAGTCAGTGATATTCTATGAAGACACACCAACTATTCCGAATGTAGATTGGAAAAAAAAATAGGGTTTAGATTTTATTATTTACAGTAAATCCATTTTTTTGGAACAACATGAAATAAACTAGACCATTGGCTTTCATATATTGGGTAAATGATTCCAACAACATGTAATTTGGTTAAATTCTTTTTAACAACATTATGGTGGTTTGGGTAATGAAAACATTGATCCCACCTCACTAGTTTAGCCTTAGTATTTAACTATATATTATATCTGTAAATTAATGTTCTAGTACCAAGAATGTAAGAAAGTGACCATACCAAAGCTTTTTTATACTCCCTAAAAAGTTCAAGTATTCACAGATCATGATCCATAGGGAGTGAACTTGAAATGTTGACATGTATCATGTCTCCATTCTCTGGATAGGAATATTTTAAATCTGGAGATAATTTTTTAAGCTTTAAAACGTGTAGAATATGTATTGATGATAGTGAAAGTAAAAGAGAGATGTCACTAATATCATATAACTACTCAATAGTTACCTCCATATATGATGAATAATATATTACAATATTAACAGTATCATTAATGGTAATGAAATCCTCAATTCTTAATAAATCATCAATTTACAAACATGCATGACATTTTTACATAACACCACAACATTAAATGCATGATTAATTACATAAAATTTATATCAATTATGAAAACATAAATCGGGATCTGTTGAATGAAAAGGGGGATTTTAATTCGAAGGGATTAAATCAATATAATTAACTAAAACTGAGGAGTATTTTTTAGGAGTTCTCCATTGCATCAAGGATGATGATGTGTAAAAATTCACCAAAAAATTAAAATATAATGTACTATTGTAGACATTAATTAATATTTTTAGGTTTTTAATAAGGCCCTTCCAATATAATCATGGCATGTCTATTCCTCCTATCATATTTCATTTTATGTACATAGAAATCTGTTGGGAAATTTAAAATTTTCACAATCACAATAATATTATTTGACATAGTATTGGGGAAAATTGTATTCCTTTTTACTATTTGAACAATAATCCTGATTGGATTTAGTTCCCATACTTATATTCAATAGAAAATAGAGTGTGGTATAACTTTTATATAAGAACAAAAATCATGCATATCATTGGAAAATAAATACTCCCCTATGGTTCACGGAATTGAGAATGACCTAGGATAATTACATTTGATATGTTGTTATGTCTTTATCAACGTTGAGACATTCCTACCCAAATTCACATTTTCACTTCCAATAATTCCCCTTTAGTTTTTACAAATATCATTTAGAAATATTGTGTATCCTAGAATTTCCCTCATGACATCAATTAATTGGATGTCGATCTTCACTTTTTTGAATATTTCAATGATTTCTTAATCTAGTTTTTTTTATTTTTTTCCTTTTTTTGTGTCCCTTTATGGAAATGGAAGATTAATAGTTGGGAAAGGTGAATCTTAAATAGGAACACTCTTTCTTAAATAAGGGATTATATTAGGTTAATATTTTTCAACATTTGGAACATTTTCAATGGTTGGGATGGTGTTTTTTTCTGGAGGAGATGACTCTAATGGAAATGAAATTTTTATTTTATGGTTCTTCCACTTTTATGTGTGATGTAATTGAAATTTATCTTATCATTAGGGTTGAATATTGGTTGAAAAGAACATTTACCCGAACCATGACATTGAATTTCTCCCACCGAGTTGGATAGTTTTCCTCATTGGGTTTTTAGTTCTTGTATGGAATCTTTGGTGATTTTTTTAATTGAATTTTTTATACCCATTAGTTTCATCATTTCATCTAGGATAGGCTCGAGCTTCACAGGGTTTTATTGGTAAGGCCAATGTGTTGGTTGGGGATTTCTATGTGGTGGAGGTGGATGACCACTCAGCCCTAGTTGGTTTATTGGTTACTGAGGTCAGTTAAAATACCCCCTTCCCATAACCATTATTTTTCCACCAAGAATCAGATGGATAGTATGGTGCATGCGTAATGGGTTGGTTATAGCGGTGTCTGAGGAAAATAACCTCATAGATCTCATAAAGTCCTATTAATTGAGGGAATTGGTCAGAATAGTGGTAGTCCAATGAAAAGATAAAAGAGTGTATGTGAGGATTAGATTGTTTATTCTATTGGAAAAAGAGAAATTTGGTGAAAATGGATAATTATCTCTTCAATCTTCAGGTACAACTTCTTCTCAATCCTAGAGAACTGCACCTCATTGACCAATTGAATTGGTATATTGGTCGTTGAACCAAATTGTTGACTGTTCTGTGCCATGTTATCAATGAGGGTTTATGAATCAATTAGGGGTTTCATCCACTAGCGCAGCATGTACAACAGTATCAATCATGTTTTGATCAATGTGAATTAATCCTTTATAAAAATATATTATCAATAGTTTATTACTTATATTATGTTTTGTGAAATTGAATAATTCCTTTTAAATAATTCCAAAAATTCAAGCTGCTTTCCCCTTTTGATTTCTTTATAAAAATATGACTTTTTTATTGTCTTAGTTTCGTAGGCTATGAAATATTTTTCATGAAAAGGCATTTCATGTCCTCCCAGACACTAATTGGGGAATTAACATAATATACACAATCCTTTTCAGTTCCATATAATGAAAAAGGAAATTCTAGAATATATACTTGTTCTCCAACCACATTTATATGTTTTTATATAGAACACATAGTATGAAATTATTTCTTGTGATTATGTGGATCTTCTCTAAAAATTCCATGGAATCATTGTAATAAATGTAATACATCGAATGTTAATTTAAAATTTGGGGCCTCACATTTAATTTTAATATAAATGGGTTGGATATCAACATACTTAGTGGTCAGTTATTTTATTTTTCAATTATTTTGGGAATTATTAAGAATTTATATTTTAGTCTTGATGTTGGTTTCAGAAGAAAAATAAGGATCAATAAGTAAGTCAATCTTTTTTCCATCCTATTTTAGTGGATCCTTCGATGCATCTTGGCGCCGATGACGCGATATTTTCTTCAAAATTTTTTTCAAAAGTATTTATTTTCCCTAATGAATATTGTTTCATGAAAAATACTTACACATGTAGTTCTTCGGAAACCAACTTAAAAAATCAGTTAAAAAATCACACAAATATTTAAAAAATACACAATGCTTTTACAAAAAACGCACACTATACACCAATGTGATCCCCGGAAATGATTGAAATATTTTTCCACATTTCCATGACACATCAAATTAATTATGATTTAAATATTGATTTATATTATAGGGAAGACCTTAGGTCATCTCTCATGGAGCTTGGATGGGTTCGCGGTTTGTATTTTTAATAACAGTTACTAAAAGAGTTGGTGCTTTTGAAAATAGTTTTGAGGAAACTATTTAAATTTAAAGAGTTATATAGTTGAAAAAACAAGTGGATTTGGGAAGATATGATATAAATGGGTCATTTTCATTTCACTACATGCATTTCAAGTTAATTTTTCTTTGAGAGTCATTTGGGTATAATGTTATTAATTGTTTGAATTTAATTGTAATCCTGATTAATTCGTAATATTTCATTCCAATGCTTGAAGAACCATACCATCACATAACAATAATATTTCCACAATACAATACATAGTCATTGATTAAGGGATTACAAATAAGATTTAAATATAATGAATCTGGGTAATAAAAGGATTCTTGTGTTTTTCAATTGTAACAACACAAGTCGTGCACTCAAAAACCCACACAGATTAGTTTGAAATTATCCAAAAATCGATCATATACATAAAAAACCATTTAAATATAAAATATTATATGTTCAATTGAAATAAATAATTTAAAACCAAAATTACTGAAAACCAATAACTAATATATGAATTTAAACTCCCCCGACGTTCTTGTAGGTCCCTCAAAATGAACACTGATTGTTTATCCAAACATCGTGTGGTGGAGGAAGCTTGGGTGGATCTCCTTATTTATCATTAATACCCATATGAGCATAGGGGCCTCCTGAACATATTTAATGATGAGCGGAATCATATGGATATCCAAAATGGAAGATCATATATACTATTTCGAATTGGAAACATAAGTCCCCATGGTGACCATTTATAGCCAAAATGGGGTGTGGTTTTAGGGGCCTAGTTTTGGTTATAACACTTGTATCTTAGATTTGGATTTGTGAAAGACCACATAAAGACTTAGAAAAATTGAAGAGTTGTTTTCTAACCACTTTAATATCCCCCTTTTAACATTGGTTTCCATTGGACATATTTATTTAGAGATGTTTTCAAAATATTGAACCTAAATTCTGAAATCAAGATGATTTTGTCCCTGAGACAGATCAATTCGGAAGGGCCATCATTTGGAATAATTGGTTGTAGGTTTCTTGAGATGGGTTTTATACCATTGAGTTTTGGATCAATGGAAAAAATTTCACTACCTTATTATAAATTAATTTCATGGATCATGGAAAATACAGGACATGTTTTCTTCGGCTTCTAAGAAGGTTGGCCCATTTTCCTTCGGCATCTATCC
This sequence comes from Viscum album, assembly GCA_963277665.1. Classification (NCBI taxonomy): domain Eukaryota; kingdom Viridiplantae; phylum Streptophyta; class Magnoliopsida; order Santalales; family Viscaceae; genus Viscum; species Viscum album. The sequence continues at coordinate 827,877,261 of OY728140.1, forward strand.
GACCATCCAAATCACCTCCTCCTACAATGAAATCATAAAAAAATTCTCCTTTTTACAGTTATAAATATTAAATAATGTAATAAAAGATGATGTAAAATTTTATATTTTATTTTTAATTTAAAATATAAAAACAATTTAAAACAATTTTGGAAGGGTGAAATAAAATAATGAATCATGGGTGTGATCACACACCAACACCAAAACATTTGAACTTATTGTAGAAATCCATACTTCAAAAAAAATTTCTTAGATATATTTCCATCTTCTGGAATATATAACACTAAATGAAAATTTAATCCATGATAGAAATTTGGTCAATGATAAAATGTCACCAAGAAGTTATTCTTAGTGATCATTATAAATTATGTCTACTTAATTGTATCAAAACAGAATTCTAAGGGATTCATGATCACGATATGAAAATGTAATTCGAAATTAAACCATGAAAATAACACTCCCCATGTATGTGTGATAATTATTTAATGTTATTATTTCCACTTTCCTTCTGTAAAATATTTTTTATTTTAAAAAAAATCTTATTAAAATATAATATCCACTGAAAAAAAACCTACGTCATTTATAATAATATTTGATGACCCACTCGATTAATCATTCCTATAAGTAAAAAATTAATCTCCAGTCATATATATCACTATATCTTGTACATTTCTTCACTCATATCATTTATTATTTGTTTAGTTTTTTATTTTTGAAATTTGAACATAACTCACACTCCTTACCCAACTATTTTTTATCCCCTCATGAAACTAATTATAATAGTAATAGAAAGATAAATGGTTAATGAAGAGTGGTTTTGAAACTTCTCTATACACATCCCATATTTTTTGTTTTTTTAGGGCACACAACAGTCAGATAATAGTTACACAAGCATAGGTAAGTCCAGTATAGTAATAAAAAAGATAGGATAAGAAATTAATATATGAGAAAATAATTTTTTAAATATAATAAATATTAACCTAAATTATATTCACCATATATTGAGTGAGAAAACTAATCATTTCATAATTGTTTACGAAGAAGTGTGGATATATTAAGTAACACAATTTCCCATTAAATTCTCACATAAGGGGTACCATTTTTTCTAAATGGTTTATAAGTGATAAAACCATTTATATCTTCTAAAAACAAAATTTTTTAAAGAAATATCCACCTTATTGTTAAATTCAGGCTAAAATTAGCATTTCATCATAAAAAAATTTTAAAATGTTATAATAAAAAGAAATATGTAAATCATCATGTATTTATAATAACATCTATTATTAATTAGGTAAAATATTCCATGATAAGTTGGGAATAAAAAATTATCATTTTAGTACAAAATTTAGGGGGGCAACGGGGTGAAGTGGAAATACAATTCTGTTAGTGAAAATATAATTAGAAATAAATATGATTAAAATTCATAACTAACCTTGGAAAGTATAGAAAAGAAAAAATACTATGAATTAATAAAAGAATAGAAGATAGAAGAAATATGAGAAAATTACTAACTAACCCATGAATATACCCCCCCCCCCACACACATAATGAGTATGGTGTCCTCAATGAAAAAAAGGGAATGGGGATAAAAGGAAAAAAAATTGATGAGTATCATTGGTAGGTTGCTTCATGAACATGGAGTTACACCACCGAGGACATTGAAATGGCTTCATGAAAGTACTTCAACTGCTTCATGAAGGTTTTTGGTTATCCTTGTTTCCTTCTATATAAATCTAGGTATTCTCATATAAATATCTTCCCAATTAATCTATATCGTGAATCTGTAACTCCATTTGAGAACCTCCACCATAAATATTGGAATTTAATTTTTTAATGGCTCAGTAGGACTAGTTCTCTATCCCTATATGGGTTGAAAACTCTTTTAAAAACTAGTATGTATGATGACAAGATAATGGGAGTATTGAATATAGTATTTTTATACCCTAGTGACTATTTGAGTTTAAGACTCTAATATTTTCTGTTAGGTCAATAATTATTTCATGATATTTTTTACTTACCTATTCGAAACCTTGACTTGAAAATTGTTCTATGGTAGATATGCAGTATAAAATCAAGTCCTGACCTCATACTGACACTAAAGTGACTACATTGTATGGTTTTCTAAATGAGACCCTATTCACTGATGATTAACCATTGAAATCCAAAAAATATATTGGGTTCTCATGAATTCCAAAATAGTATTGGACTCATGTGCCCTAATGGTGTTTGAATCTAATCATTTTTAAAAATAATACACTACCAAAACAATATACAAGATCCCAAATGAGTTGGGAAATGGAATTATATATTCAATTTGACAAACATAAAAAATCTCATGGAATATGGAGGATTTTTTTTGGAATTTCATTGGTTTTAGATAAATTCACCATTATTTGGTTGCAAAGAAAATATTTTCTAAAATAATTTGAATACCAAAATAATGTTGACCAAATCAAACTGTAACTGATGACCTTACGAGCAGTTTGTTGGGAACCAATGTGGACCCTACATGAAAGAGTATTGTAGGACCTAACTATTGACTAAAATAAGCTATCAGGAACAAAATGATTGAGGAATTGGTCATCTAATGTGTTACAAAGTTAGGTGCCATCCAAAATGTACCATCATGACTCATGTTTTAAACGTTTTTCCTGGTTGTTTTTAAATCATTATGTACAATGTATTATAAAAAAAATTTAAATTTTAAACATACCAAGGAAGAGAATCTTATAAGAGGTACAATTTCACATCCAGAAACATGTATTTTATGGGAATACATGGGGATGAGTTGATGTATGAGAATGGTTGGATCCGGTGGATATGGTCACCCCCCACATTCTATGCTCCTTTTATAACTCTAATTTATGTATTAAATTTCAGATGTTGGAGCATCCGATGAATGAGTTTTGGTTTGGCTCCCAGTTTCTTAAGGAGATGCCATAGGTTTGTATGGTCAGAGAACACAATGTATTTGGACCATGAAATTTATGACGTAAATTTATCCAAGATAATGAAAATGGAAATGAATTATTATTTTTTGTTCTTTTTTAGTTTTCTCAAGAATGTTCTGTTGTACTCGAGGCATAGGCAATGACATGTAGAGAATGATTGAACCATTATAATAATACATCCCCAAATGTATTATAAGAGGAATCACACATCAGCTCAAATGGTAAGTCACACTTATCTTTTTGGATTAGCAGTGGTGATATGAGAATCCATTTCTATTTACTAAATCATTTCTCAAATTCTTTATCAACAAAATTATTCTCACTTTTAGAGTAAGAGATAGGGGGGAAGTGAATTCATACTATAGTCATGATTGAAATGATGGTAAAATCAAAAATGACCTAGGAAATACAAAACATCTCATAAATTATTGGGTAATTTTTTGGAAGAAATGACATCCAATTTTGATTAATCTACTTCGATACCATCCTAAGAAATGACATACTCAATGATTATACCATATTGTATCATGAAATGTCAATTATCATATTTTAATATGAAATTATATTCAATACAGTGACGTATGACTAACCCAAGACTACTCAAACATTCATAAAAAAGAGGTTCCATATATGGTGAAATCATCCATGAATACTTCCCTGATAATTTTATTGTAATATGAAAAAATTAATAAACATGCATCATTAGAAAGTGACTACAACATTAAATTGAACAATTGGTATCCTACTATATGAAAATTTCCCTAAGGTACACGTGATGGTTTTCTTTTCTAGATCCCTAAGTTTTATATAGATCTAAAAATATCCAAAATAACCATCAAGGAAACTGTAGTCAGACTTCCCCACTAGCCACTCTAGCCTATAGTTAAGGATGGGTAATGGGAAATGATACTTCCTAGTTTTTTGGTTTAGTCAGTGATAGTCTATGTAGACCTTCCAACTATTATGCACATGGGTTTGAACAAATTCTTGGTTTTCATTTCTTCATAGTATCTCCCATTTTTTTGGAACAACATGAACTGTACTGACTCATTCCCTATAAGATATGGTGTAAATTTTTCCAATATCTAGTAATGTTATTATCTCCTTTTTAAAAACATATAAGAGGTTTGGAGTTAGTTTAAATTTTTGTTTCATAACTAGTTTAGCATCTTCATTTAACAGTATTTGATGTTTTCAAATTGATGGAGTAATACCAGAAATTCCAACATGTAAGCATCCCAAAGATTTTTTTTTACTCAATTAAAATTTCAAAATGTTTCAATTCATGTCTAGTGGTAGAGAACTAGAAACGATGAGATAAATTTTATTTCCATTCTCTAGATATTAATATTTTAATTCTCATGGATGCTGTTTAAACTCAAATTCAATTGTAATTTGGATTGATGGAAGTGAATGTGAAAGAGATAGGTCATTTTAATTATCTACCAAATCAATGGTAACCTCCTAAAATGAGGAAAAATATTTTACAACAATATCAATATCATCTATAATCATGGAACCCTTAGTGCAAACCAATCATCAATATACAAACATGCATGACAGTTTTCTAGACCACTAAAACATTAAATGAATGATTAAATACCTATAATTTATATCAATGAAGAAAACTCAAAAAATTAGATTAATGGAATGAAAATAATTACTTTCAAGGGAAGTGAGTATATCAACTGAATTAACTGAAACAGATGAATGTTCCTCTAAAGGGTGGTTCATGGAATCAAGTATGTTGAAGTAGAAAATGCCAGCACATAACTCCCTAGATAATGTACCATTATATACATTAATTTTGGTTTTTGAGGTTTTAATGAAAGATATCAACAATACAACCAGGTCATGTTGATTCTTTATATCAACTTCCTTTTTGATCAAATAAAAATCCGTATGAAAATTTCTATTTTCACCATCACAAGAACATTGTTTAACACACAAGAAAGGTGTGATGTACTCTGGTATTCTAGGTGAACAACAATCCCTATAGACTTTGGTTACCTAATCATTATTCAAGAGAAAATTTACTGTGGAATAATATTTTAAGAATCACCCAAATCAAGCATAACATTAGAAAAGAAATACTACCCTATGGTCCATTAAATCGATAATGTACTATGATTGAATCATTTGGTTAGAAGATATGGATATATCAATGTTGAGATATTCCTAAAAATATTCACATTTTCATATCCTTGAATTTGTCATTGTTGTTTACATGTGTCCTTTATAAACATGATGCATCGCCTAATTTTCTTCATGACATCAATCAAGGGAATGTTGACCTACAAATTTTTCAATGTCTTCAAGATTTATTGATCAATTTTTTTTTCTTTTCTTCCATATTTGATTGTAACTTGGGTGAAATGGATGAGGAATGGGTTTCCAATGTGACTCATGAAGAGACACACTCTTTCCATTGGAAGGTATTCTCTTAGGAAAAGGTTTTTCAACATTTAGAACATTTCTAATTTTCTTGGTGGTGTTTTCCTCAGTTGGAGAAGAATCTAATGGTGGGGTCATTTAGATATTAAAATGTCTTTATAAACTAAGGGTGATGTCACAAACATTTATCTTATAACTATGGATGAATAGTGGTTGAGATTGTAGTGCACCTAACCCATGACTTTGAATTTCCCCCCACTTAGATGGCTACTGGGAATAATTGGGGTTTAAGGCCTTGTGTGGTTTCTTGGTTGGTTTGATAGAATTGATGAATGTTCACATAAATTTGTTTCATCATGTACTCTAATATAGCCTTGATCTTTGGAGGGGTTTTTTGGAAAAGCCTTTGTAGTGGTTGGGGATTTATAAGTAGTGGTGGTGGATTAATACACTTCCCGAGTTGATTCTATGGTTGTTGTGGTTGGTTTGAATACCACATTTCCTAGAGTCTTTGTTTTTTTTCTCCAAGGGTTGAATGTGTAGTATGGTTATTCCATAATGGGTTAGTTGTGGGAGAGTCCATTGACAATAGCCTCACAACTCTAAGAGGCATCTCTTAATTGATTTAATTAGTTAAAATAGGGGTGTTAGAATAACTGATACCATAATGGTTTGAAGGAGAATATTTGGATTTACACTGTGAAAATAATGTTGTAAAAGAATGAAACATGCCTCTTAGAACATCATGTCCTCCTTCATCTCAAACACCTAAGAATGCACCTCATGGGCACCTCAAATGGGTACACTGGCCCTTGAATATAATTATTATGTGTTTTAAAACAAGTTCTCAGTGAGGGTCCTTATTAAAATTAGGGTCTTATCCCCTAGCGCACCACCTGCTACTGCATCAATCATGTTTCAATCAATATGATTTAAACCATCATAAAAATATTGTATTAAATTTTGATCACTTATTTGGTGGTTTGGGATACTTGAAAAAAATATTTTAAATATTTCTAAATACTCATAAAGTGTTTCCCCTTTTAATTACCGTATTCTGTATATTTCATTTTATATTGATACAGTTCGAGAGGTTGGGAAATATTCTTCAAGAATATGATGTTTCACGTCTTCCCAAAATATAATTGGGTAATTAACATAATATAGCCAATACTTAATAGTTTATTTTACCGAATAAGGTAATTTACTAATAAATACTTTTTCTTAATCCAATTTTTAGGTTTTAATGTTGAACACATTGTATGAAATTATTTTAAGTGCATCTGTGGATTTTCTCCATTCAATCCATGGAATCTTGGTAAAAATTGAATTAACCAAATTTATGTTTAGGATTGGTTTACATTCCATGTATTTTATTTATATTGGTTGGATATAAAAATTAGGAGATTTTGATTATTTTAATGTTTTGTTGTGTTCATCCATATTATGAAAATTTATTTCATTCGTTGGTTTGAGAAAAAGAAGAAGGGTCAGGAATTTTTTTGATGTTTTGTGAGTCCTCCTTCAATGGATTGTAAGTTTCTATTTATTTTTGATGATATAAGATACTTTATAGTTCAGGTTGAATGTAATTAGTTCCTTCGATGAAGATCATATCATGAAAAAGTTGTAAAAATTTATTTTTTTACAAAACAACTTATAAAATGAGGGAATAAAATAATCACACAAATATATATAAAATGAATAATTATTTTGTATAAAACACACAAAAAACAGACCCACTTCCCTGAAATGGCACAAATATTTGGTTGTGTTGTCATGAAATATCAAATTAATTATTATTTTATTGTCTATTTATAGTATTTAGAAGACCCTAGGTCATCTATAATGGAGCATTTATATGTTTATAGTGTTTATTATAAATAAAAATTTCAAAAATTTGGGGTTGTTTTGGAAAAATGTTTAAGAAAATAATGTTATATAAATAGTTTAATAGTTAAAAAACAAGTAGATTGTGAAATGTTTGATATAAATGGCTTATTTTTATTCCCCTAAATGAATTTAGATTTAATTTTTCAAAGATATCCATTCATGTTTAATGTAATTCATTGGATGATATTAATTGGAATCCCAATTCATTCTGGTGCTTTTATTTCAATGATTGAAGAACCATAACTTGAAATAAAAAATGTACATAAATGTTATAGCACTTATTCATGGAATAAGAGATTCCATGTTAGATTACAATATCAAGAATGTTGGTATGAAAATGATTCTTCTGTTTTATAATCATAACAACACAATTTCGGCACAAAAATCCTCACAATGATCGGTTAGAAATTAAGGGAATATCAAACAATGAATCCAAACACAAATTAAAATAATAAATAATGTAATATACCGGAAATTAAATGTTTTAACACCAAAATAACTTCAATACAAAAGCTAATATTTGTGTCAGAACTCACGGGACATGTATGTAGCTCCCTCACAATGAACATTGACCATTTATCATAACATCGAGAGGAGGAGGAAGCTCGGGGGGAACTCCTTATTCATACTTGATACCCATATAATGATAAGGACCTCTTGAACTTCATTGACTAGGAGATGAATTATTTGGGTACACAAAATGGAAGATATTTCCACATGGTTCTATCTTTCAACTGTGGTTTTCGTGGTCCCCTTTTATAGTAAAAAATGGGAAGTGGTTTTGGGGACGTAGTTTTGCTGATACAACTTATTTCTTGGTTTTGGATGAGTAAATTGTCACATCCTGACATGGAAAAAATAAGAGAATATGTTGTATGGCCTCTTAACTATCTCCATATTATCCTTTATAGCCATTGAACATATTTATTTGATCTTATTTTAAATTTCTGAACCTAAATTTTGAAATAATGTAGATTCATTCCCCTAGATAGACCAGTTGGGATGAGACACCATATAGTATGTTTGGGATTGGTTTTATCAATATTATTTTTAGACCATAGTGTTTTTGATTGTCTTGTAAAATTCACGTCATTAGGATCCACATATTTTCAGAATAAGAAAAAAAAATTACATGTGTTATTGGATTCCCTGAAATTTGACCCATTTTACATCCGCATCATGTCAGCTCTCAAAATCAATTCTTCATACAATTAAATCATCCAAAAAATAAAAATTTACCACTTTTAATGTGATAAATATTGAATAATGGAATCAAAATTAAGTGACAATTTTAATTATATTTTTATGTTACAATAAAAAATCAGTTTAATAAAATGGTGAAAGGGTGAAATTAAAAAGTTAATGAAGAGTGAGACCTTCAATCACTACTTTAGACTCATTCATTGATAATTTATTGTAGATAGAATCCATCTGAAAATATTAACATTAATATTTCATACAAACAAGAACAATATTTCATCAATATAAAGGCATAAATCTGGGATCATCATGTTAATATGATAAAACATATGAGGATTTTCAATTACATGACCACATATCAGCCTCATGAACATCATAAACAAGTTAATCTCATAGACTATATAACCCATAGAGAATCTCATGACTAAATGAATAGTAATAAGACACAAAATCATGTTACATTATCATGGTCATGTGAACCACATAATAGTCAAGATATCATACAATATAACCAAAACATCTAATGAAACATGAAATCTATAGCTAAGTACATAGACCAAAACTAAGAAAATTATTGATATTTGATTTTTAATTTATTTAAGATTGTATTAGGGAAATGATAATATTTCAAAAATGGTTCTCATGAAGCATTTTTTAAAAACTTTTCTAACAAATAGTTCCTATTAAGAGGTATGGATAATAGATTCTTACCAATAAAATCATTCAATGAGGTTTTAAAAATGATCACATTATAAGGATGATCACAGGATATCTAGATATTTGTAGTAGTTGTTGAATGATCTCCCCTCTGTTCATCTATTTATATGGCACTCTACAATATATAGATGCTCACCACGAATACCAAATGGCGCTCGAGATATAAATTGGAAGCACCTGAGAAGAACTATTCTACACTAACCTATGACAAAAATACATGGATATTATAAATTTTTAGAAGAATACTCCATAAATTAAAAAAAAACATTATTGAGGAATATAATAGTTTACTTCCTTTGGAAGCATGGAATGAAATCTTCTAATATGGTGAATCATCTTCAATGCTTCCCATAAATATTTCCCCTTTTAGTAATCCTCAAAGACATAACCTACATAATAATTTTCTTAATGACCTAGGGATAGGAATAAAAAGAATGTATGAGGTTATGTGATTAGTAGGGATAAAAAATATGTAATCATAATATATAAATAAGTGTATAAGAACATGAGAAAGACATTTGAAAACCATACCCTTCATATCAAAGATCACAATCCTAAGTCATAGAAAAAAGAATGTAATTTCAAAATATAAGAATCATATGATAAAAAAACATCATTCATGAAATCATAAAATTTTCATAATAAATATATCTGTGGAATACACATCATCATAGTAAATTGGGATCATGTATAAATAGAAATGGTTTCTCTCATTAAGTTAAATACAAGAAATCAGGCCCTAAATAAAAATTTATGGAAATATTACCGGCTCCATGCTTATCATTATAGACAAGAAAGATAGTTTTATTCAAAATATTTTTAATATAAAACCATCCTCATGAATAACATTTTGAAAATTTAATCATGTTCATGCATAACATTTATACCCATGTATTATCGATCATTACCCAATGCTTGGTGTTCTATATGGGTTCACCTATCCTATTTTCTATAAAGGGGCGTTGACAACACATATTGTGTTCAATGGACATTTCCATATATTTCATGGTTGTATTTCCATTTTTTGTGAGACTTTTCAGTAATGAGGGATACGTGGAAAGACACCCATCTTTATGATTAGGTTGTGTATTTCCAAGATCGATGATCAAAATGTGCCGATGTATCCAAATTCTATTTATCAGTTTTTATCAAGAATACATGGTGTTTTCACTATCTAGTGAATTTTGGATCTATTCAAGAGAATTGATTTGATATGTCAATGAGCCTGAATGGATTTATACATCAAAATGTATGGAACTTAGGATATTGATAAAAATTTGAAAATGGATTTTTCTCACTTGTGCGAAGAACTACACGGATGACCTACTCCGATAATCAACACGATATACCTATCTCTTAGACTTATTCCAAGGAAACTACGTAGTTGTGTATGTTTTAAACCCTTACATGTAAGTGTTTCATAGAGGGTCTACAACCATGATCTATGTATAGAAAATCCTTTCTATTTTCCAAATCATAGCCTATAATTATGACCCTTGGGATCCCCATTTCAACAACTAAAAAGTTGTAAGAACTCCTGATGTTTTAATCACATAGATCATTTTCCTAGGACCTCCAAATTTTCTCAGGAAGCTATATAAAACATGATTGAAGATAAAATTGATGGGATACTCATGATTAACTTTTTTTTGATTTTATAAACAAAAAACATCTAATTAAGGACCCCCTTCTATAAGTAGAATTTAGTTATCCAAGGTCCATTACGTAATTAAGGACCTACGTAGGATTCTTTATAGAAAATCATGGGACACAAAGGGTGCATATGTTAAAACCTCACCTAGGTGTTTTTGTCACTATAGTCCATTTTTAAATCATATCATGATTTTATAGTCTTATACTACCTATGTTAAAAAAAATTCCAGTTCCTCTTAGGACCTACATGAGACACCTACATAGTACAACTACGTCAGGTACTTATGCCAAGCCTCTATGTGAGATACCTTCTAATCCCTCTTGAAATCCACGCATTAAATGGATTCCCCTTCGATGGATCCATTTTCAAAAAGGGGCCATGTGGAATCCTCATCCAAAACCACCTGATTTTCTAAACCTTTGGGAAAGACATGTAAATGTTTATCTAATTTCAGCGTGTATTTCTATAGTAATAGGATTCCAACATTTTCCTTATATAGTAGTTTAGATCATTGGGTATATTTTAGTTTATTATATCTATAGTCACATGGACCCTTTACCTAGAGAGAGTTTTTGGATGTTCTCGATTCACAGGATTATGGATCATGCCATAGCCCCCCTGTCTCTATGTCCCAGAACCTTTAGTCCCTATTAGGCAAGGTACAGTTCAAACATTAATTTCCTTTTAACACATGAAATGATATCCTCCTTCCACTAAGGGAAATATTTTAACATATCCTTCCTAGAGTAATCACCCAGGCATTCATACTAGACTCAATGACCTTAACCTTAATTTCACATTGAAGGGTTCATTGCAATGTGACATCATCCACCATCACCCAAGATTGTTTTTACGTTTTCCCAACCTTTTACATTAGTGGCTGAGAAAGTGTCTGGTTTGTGGAATCTTTCACATCCTATAGTTTCTCACACTGAGCATGACTCACATGGGCTTAGAGATATGTAATGATTAAACATCTGTATAATCCCCACCCCCACATCTTGAACTACAACTACTCTGATTCCTACCATAAATGTTATACATAGGACGCCTTCACCCAAGGAACGTGCTTAAGGGAAATCCTCCCTAGGATTCCAACCTAAATTACCTTAGTTTTTGAGTCCTCCTTATAAATAGGCCCTGAATTAAGTCCCCCATGAATCTCAATGTGTTTAGACATCTCTCTTGGACCCTATTATAAGGGAATACGTTTAGTAGTAATCCTCAAACTATTTATCTCAATGTCCCATAATCCTAGGCTTACTGAACTATGTGGGATTTGATTCCCAACCAAATGTGATATGTAGGAATCCTCCATAAGGATCAAACCAAGAACTCCAAATCATCCATGTTCTCATTAGGACAAATTCCAAACAGGGTCTAATCCATATTGGAAACTCATATCATTTCCATCATCCTTGGGATGCTTTGGTATTATTACCTCAATAAACTTTAAATTTGTGCCTTCCACTAGGATGTCCTTGGAAAATGTAAATAAACTATATTACTGGGTCCTTATCACAAGCATTTAATAGTTATGATGTCTCCCATTAAGTGAAATAAAACTACATGGGTTCTGATTCCTTTCACAATGATACATAGGAATCTCTTTTATGGGTTCTATCCCAACCTCAAAATAACTTCTGTCTACCTAGGTGATGATAAATTCCAAAATTCCGTGTTGAGTGGATCATAAATCAAAATTTTTATAATAAAAAAAGTATATTTAATTAGTATATTAAAGTATACCATTGATGGAGAACCATGAATATATATATACATCAATGAAAAACCTCAAATACATACAGGTGAATCTAATTTCCATACTAGAAAAATAATTGTTTCTAAATTCATAGGGAAACCTATATTATTCATTGTAAATTAATAAGGATTCATTAACAAATATTAATTATATAGGAGAGTCCCATTGTAGACAATAATTACCCCAAAATGGTGCGGTGATCCCGACCTCCATTCCTCTCGACCAATGTGAGTTCTTAATAATCATGTGTAAAAATGCCTAACAAGAACCATCCATTGGAAAGTAGGTCCCCTTAGAATATAGAACAACTTGGTGTTTCTGGTTCCATAAAAAAATATTGAAAACTATTTAGATGTAGTAGTTCCTACGAAGAACACATATTCCAGGGGAATCAAAAAAGATAGTGAACATGACATGAATAAATAACCAATATGATTATGTTACCCTTATATTATCCCCCTATCTATTGATAAAAGAGATCCAAACAAAGGAATAAATCATCAATGTGTTCATATAAAAGATATATCTTGTCTGGAATTTTTTTTATTTCTCATATAAAGATGTACATTTTTCGCATAATCCCTTCATTACAACTGCATTCCTTCATGTTTTCGCTCATGAATTCTCCAGCTTCTAATCTTGTGGGATCGTTGTCCACTAAAAGGACACCATCATCGACTGATCACCTTCAACCCTATGTCTCTTACTAATTGGTCTGAGGGTACGGTCAACATGGTACTATCCCAACCATGTATGTTTCCGAACATGCCCTCAAAATAAATAATTTCCCCTGGTCATCTGGTCAAAAATGACTGGTGGTCTAGAAGCTAACAGTACCAACCACCTTATTCAACAGTTTTAAGAATTTATCCCCTAAAATAAATCACCAGTCCATCCCCTTTTCCATGGATTTCTACTAGGAGGCCACCCATGGCCTCATCTCAAAGACACTAGGGTCCTTCCCAAAGGCTCCAACTAACAGTCGCCACCTCCAATAACACAAAACATCAAAACCTCTACATGATGTGGGTGTTATTTTCTTCTATTCGGTCCAGGTCCCTTGGACACGAGCATCCATAATGAACCTCTAGGGACAACATCCAACCAACAGGTATCATGTTCCTCCATTTTCCTTTTTCAGATAAGTACATCAATCCATATTGTCGTAAAATAGTGAATGGGAACAAACACCCTTCTTCCATCCAGTAGACTCATCTTGTAGCGCCCAACCAATCCCGCCATTAAAAACTGAAGGAGTACCATGAGTAGGCATATAAACCTTCATACAATCTATCTTCCAGCCAAAAGACTCATCTGGATGCAATAAATGATTCCCAACATCCAAATATGCCTTCAATTATCCAAAAGGCACATGAACCTACCAACATCCATAAATCCTTCATGAAATCTCATTTAATATCTCTCGAAGAAGTCATTAGAAAATATCGGATAACAAACCTTGGGAAAACTGAACTTATTTCCACTATGCATGAGTACTATTAGTATCCAATGACTTGAAATTGAGAATAGTAAATGGTACACACACATACTCCATATAAGGAATGGATAGATATTCCTATTCGGTCAGCTGATTTCACCAAGCACATTTCAAAAATGGTGAATGGGAAGACATAAATCATTACCCATATTCTTGATACATTCAAGAATATCATAACGAACTCATCAATATTACAAGAGGCACGGACACATAATTCTATCCCCATATCTGTGATAACTCATCAACATGCTTTCCTAGAGAAAACACAAATCATTTTTTTAGTCCATGGGTTTATGTGGTGTACTCCCCCATATCATATGGACAAGGGGATTGGGCCCATACACTCATTCCAATTAGGGATAAGTAGACTGTTTTAATAGCCATTCCAATTCATTCACATACACCTACTCATGATGAAAACATTCCCAACAAGTTTCCATAACAATGTGTAAGAGTGAATCTTGGATGAAATCTCAACAAGAACAGTTAGATAATCCAAAGTTTATATGCGATTTGGCTCCTCTTAATGAAAGAGTTGATGAATCCCACATACATTTATCTATTTCAGCTCCAGATACTACACTCCCATTAAAAAATTATAGGGGTGGTAGAATTCATTCGGAAGTTCATCGTAAGACACTTCATCATTAAATAATTATTCATGAGAATTAAATCAATTTTGAGAACCTATATATAGAATAAAACCATGATATCAGTCAGTGTATCAAGAAGGAAAAAGAGTAAGAGAGTTTATCCCTTACTGTTATCTACCATGGTGATCCTTCCAATGATGATATTCACTATTAAATTAATCTTTGCATTAGTTTTTAACATTTTTAGGAAAATTCAAAAACTAAAAATGTAGTGATGAGAAGGACCACTTATCTTGAGGGACATTCTAACATAAGGTCAGGAATGTTTGATTCTTGCTTCTTGTAGCTAAAATACTTTCTCAACTAGAATATAGAACAAGGTGATGGTCATTCATTGAACCTCTCTTAGGTCATTTTCCTTCCAATATTTTAGACGAAACAAAAACTAATACCATTTCATGGGTTAATGAAATTAGGAAGCATCCACTCTGGTCAGACAAAATTGAGATATTTCAAGAAAAAGATGAATATGATATGTTTAATATGAGAAAAAAACTAGCAAAGGGTGAATTACCAGTCATGGTCTGGCCTCTGGAACCCTTTCCATACAACATTATGGAGATGTCCATGGAAGATTTTATTCATGATATTTTCCTCAATATATGGAAGACTCTTCATCATATGAAAGACAAAATATTACCAAATGATGAATATAAAATTCAATTCAATGTAATAGAGGGGTTTTAGAGATAAATTGACATATCATCTCTCAATGATTCCAGACATCTAAAGATCAAGACTCAATAGGAGGCCCTTCAATCTATATACATATATTCATTAAAGTGGATATGAAAATAGAGTGTGGAAACCCCATATGGTGTTCAAATAAGAGAATGGGGTGCAGAGGGAGCATTGCGTTTTATTGTGATCCAAAATCAGTAAAGCTCTTTGAATGTGGTCTCATGAAATTTTATTTCCATTGTCTAGGTACAAAGAAAACTAATTTTCTCATGAATGAAGAGATTCTCATCCAGAATAGGCCTTGATTGGTTTTCACAAAAAACCGGCCTAACGAAAGAAATATATTGACATTATTCTACATCAAGAATCTAAAATTGTCGAGCAGGGTTCCCACATAGAGGATTCCAGCCATCAGAGCACACAAATTTATGAAACATAACAATGGTCTTCTGAAATAGTCGATTTAAGTGGGTGTTAAATAATGTACCAAACCAATGTTCAGGATAGAATTCTTAAAATCATAGGATCATGTATGTTGATATCATCTATAACAGTTTGATAACCACCCGCGCATAAAGGATTAGGGAATTTTTTAACCCGGCCTTCAAAGTAAAAAAAAAATCTCAAAGGGAAGATTAAAAAGAATAGTAATAGCCCAGCCTATAGGGATGTGGGAATTTTCACATTCATATCCCCCCTCAATGAAAGTAAATTTTCTCCCAATTAGAGATGAATCCACATAGTTAATGGTCTACTAAAATATTCAAGGATTCCATTTAGATTATTGAACCTAAAATAGTTCTTGAGGAACGAACAAAAATAGACCAAATTATTTTTGAGGAGGAAAAATAAGGTGATATCACAATGAAGCGGATAGAATTACATCAATGAATTATGCATTAGTGAATTTAATTAATATAAGCATGGAAGATATTTAGAAAATGAATCTAGTTTAGGGGAATCAAAATTGTATGTTCTTGTTCTTGATGTGGTCCACACCAATTCAAATTAAGGATGTGTTTGTAACAGAAATCAGATGCTAGCCCAGAATCAAGTCATTCACTCAAATAATCCACTTCCACCTTTTATTAAGGCACGTGACAGGGAGAAAGGAAAAGGTGAAACAATGTCTCACCTTCCCTCTATAAATGTTCAATATAATTCACTTGAAGAATGTTGTTCCCACCAAGAGTAGGAGATGAAGGAGTTGAGAAGAGTCAATGTTTACTTATTCTGATGCAGCATTCCTACAAGACATACTATAAAAGAAGATCCTATGCATTCACTTCTAGAAGGAGGTCCTCTCTAAAGAGGGTTTTTTGTAAATACTATTATGAATAATGAATTCTATACATTGGGTACACAACTAGAATAAGGTTATGTGAATCCTTTTGGGCCTGTCCTCATGGATTATCGAAAACAATACCAGCAGAACCACCATCGGTGGTCCTCCTAGTTGGCACACCAGTTAAAGAACCACATGTAATACATGTACAGGTCCCATCACATCTAGATATTCCTCAAATTCATCCTAATACCATTGAGTAATTAAATACTTGATTAGATGTTTTGTAAGGGTTGTGTGCACATATACAACAAGAAAATAAGGATTATCCTAAATGGGTAGATCTGATTCCTCTACAACCAAATGTTGTGAAAACCACATATCCAATAATTAATGGTTTGGGGGATCCATAGTAGCTCATGATGCATTTTTTTAATTTTGATATGATGATGGGGATCCCTCAACCTCAAATACCAGTAAATCTAGGATGTTTTTGGAAATCAATATAGGGACCATCTTTTATTTGGTATACAGGTTTCCAGTATTGATCAATTACTAGATGAGAAGAACTCAATAAAAAAAGTACATTTCCAATTCAGATCAACACTATAGAAGACATCATTATTCGATCATATGAACTGAAAAAATAGAGAGAATTAAATAGAACCATATTTCATTGCTCAGTGGAAAGGATTAGCATACTCATAAAATATAGCTCTACCTCATGAAGAATTACTACCCATTTGTGTTGAAAATATCTATGATGATTTGTGCACACCATTAATCCCTATAAAATACATTGTAGGGTTTAGAGATATGGCTTCAATTTCTAAACATGTAGAAAACCCTATAATAGAGACTAGATCCAAATACCATGTAATTACATTAGATCCGGGAAATAGAATAAGAAAATCATATGTTGTTGTAGTTACACTCAAGAAACCACCTTTACATGCTTCTACTTCAATTCCCACATCATAACCAAGGGATCCACCTCTCAAGAATCATTAGGAACAACTTCCATGTCAAGACCATAAAAAATATCCATGGTGGAGACAATTTGAGGAACTGAAAAAAAAGGTCTATTTATTTTTAAATGACCAAGTCCATGGCCACATAATTTAAGCATTAGAAAACAACAGAGTTTAATTGACATTCCTATGAAACATAATAAATAAAGATATGAAGACCTCAAAACCTACATTCCCTACCATCAAATGTTGGGGCACCCCATCTAGGACTTTTTTGTTTTCAATGATCATCTAAAAAAGTTGGTGGAATCAAGAAAAGTAAAACTAAAATTATCATATACGTAGGTTGCTTGTGTTATTTTAACTGATCCAGAGGAAGAAGGCGAATTGTAGAAAGTCAAAAGAAATAATTTTCAGAATTTTGATGATTGGATAGTCAAGAAAACAATCAATTGAACTCATTTCATTCTAACAACATAGTTATATCAACGGACTATTCTTCCTCCCACTTTTACTACAACCAAGGCATATTCATCAAATGATCAGTCTTCCAAGGGCCAATGCTCAAGAAAGGGACATGGTCATAAGGATAACAAGCAGACAGAATATGATTAGATCATGTTAAGGCCAAAGATTTCATTGAAATTTGTAGATTTCATGCCGTATGTATCAAAATTAAGCCCACTACCCCACCAAACAACATAACATGAATCGACCTATTAGGAAGAATCTTCATTATACGAGGAGTTGATCTTCGGTTCGATTAATGTTCTCAACATAATGGACCCCTATTAAATTTATGATTCTGAATATGAACGTGAATTACCTATACTTGATTGGGGGACTAGGGGAAGAAGTCGTCAAGGATTATGAAATAGAAGAATACATGGGTATGCAAGAAGCCACAATTTTAATTACACCCCTACTCAAAACATTTATGCATCAGAAACATGTGGGAGAGACCATTAGAAAGCTTAGAAAGAACAAGGGAATTCTCCCACACAGGACAACGTTTGCCCAGACTTCATCATCTTGGATAGCTGATTAGAGGCAATACCCCCACTTTCTTGGCAAGTGGGAAGACATAGTCATCCTAATCCACCAAGAGCAGATGTATTTCTAGATTCTTCCCTAATGCATGGCCCATCTACATCAATAGCATCAAATTCCAAGGCACCTAAAAAACCGAATATTTTTCTAGAAAACATTGACCTTTAGACCATAAGATTGTAATTTTGAAGCAACTGGCCCAAGTACTATCGATGTTATCAATATTGGATACTCTAAATTTTTCAAAAGATATTCAGGAAGCCCTTATTGACTCTTTGTCAAGACCTCAAGAGTGTGAAAATGAGGTTTTTTTTTTGATATCTACCATATAGATAATGATCATGTATAATTTAATGCAGTTATATCATTCACAAACCAAGATAAAGATGATGGTGTACATAGACACATTAAACCCTTGTATTTATCTAACATGGATAATGATACGGAAATTTGATAAGGCTTGATTGATAATGGATCAGGAGTCAAATAAATTAAAATCCAAAATAAATGTTGGTTAGGACTCACTAAATATGACTTATCTCCCACCAATGTGATGTTTCAAGGTTATGATAAGAATTAACAAGAACCTCTAGGAAATATTACACTAATAACTCAGTTTGGGATCTTGTATCTATTTCAGATTTCCAGGATTTCTGTTAGTACACAAGTTTCATGATTCTTCTTAGAAGTCCATGGATACATAAACCTGTGTCCATTCCTTTGTCATACCACCAATGTATCATGTATTTATTCACTAGTAAAATTGAGACATTGCATAGGGAAAATTTCCCATTTATAACTTGTGAATCTTAGTATATTGAGGTAGAGTTTTATCACACAAAGGGAAAATGGTCGATAGAAAAAGATGTAATAAGAATAAATGATCTAGATGGTTTTTAAAAGACCCCAGATAACCCATTCAAGCATTAAAATGATGATTATGTGATATCTATTAATCAAATTTAAAGGGTATAAAAAAATTCAAGAACTCGTTTAGTGTCTTACATAATTTCAGTTGTGGTAATTGATCTTGATAGCACAACAGAATTTATAGTTTTCCCAAACAATGATTAAAGCGTAAATGAAGATGTCTTCATTATATATACTGAACTAAAACAAGCCTCTTATTCATTTTCATGTCTAGAATATGTTTTCTCATTAACATAAAACTAAACAGATTTTGATTCCCAAACTATCATTTTCCCTTCAATTCTCCAGAATGACCCTTCATCATATGTATGGTTAGATATGGTTGCCTCTTCTTGAGGATGATGAAATACCAACTCTTACCATGGAATTTAAAGGATTTATTCATCACATACCCCTCATGTAGAGGTACAAGAAGAAACATGTGAGGAATATGAAGAAGTGTAATAACTCATTTATGCCCCTCCATAATCATAATATGGTGTCCTCACCACTGTGGATGAGCTCAGTGAAATAAATTTGGGCACATAAGAAGATCTGTGCCCCACTCTGATTACTACAGTCATGACTTCCAAATATCAATAGGTGGATACTTAATTTATATTGAAACAATTATATGTGTTTTCCTGGTACTATAAGAAAATTCCCATCCTTGACCCTAATGTTTCCACCCATCATTTGGGATTCCAAAAAGAGAATCATGTATTTAAGATGGTAGCAAAACGAACAAAACCAACTCATGCTTTGAAATAGTGGCATAAGTCTAAAAGATTATCAATGTTGACATTATAAAGGAGGTGAAATATCTCAAATTGATGGCCAATAATTCCCTAGTAAAAAATAAGAACAAGAATATTAGACATTCCATTAATTTCATTGATCTCAATTGGGATTTTCTTAAAAATAACTTTTCGGTTCAAATCCTTGATCATTGATTGACGCAACAGCTAGCTACAAAGATCTATCCTTCATGGATGGATACACTAGGTATAACAAAATATGAATATACCCAGAATATGAGTAATATATATCATTTAGATACCATCAAGGTGAATTTTTTATCATGTAATTTCATTTGGAAAGAAGAATCATGGTTTGACATATCAACACTCAATGTAAAACATTTTCACACCTTTCATGGTGAAATTTATTGAATTATATGTGTATGATCTAGTTGTTAAGTCCATACAACGTTCAGATCACTTAGATAATATAGAGATAATATTTTTCAAGATTCAACAAAATAATTTGAAGATAAACCCCTTAAATTGTGCCTTTAGGGTAACCTAAGGAAAATTTATTGGTTTTTTTGTATGGAATAGTACCATCGAAGTTGATATCGAGAAGATTAAGGATATCCTTTGTATGTCACCTCCTTGAAATAGGAATGATTTGAGATGAATTCTTGGAAAATGGAATATATCTGGCGCTTCATATCCATATTTGTAGGCAAGTGTTTTCCCTTCACCAAAATGATGAATAAGGGGGTCACAAAACAATTGACCAATGACTAACAAGAATCAATTGACACCCTCAAGAAATACCTATTGATCCCATTGATATTGATTCCATCTGTTGATGTAAATCCACTTATTCTTTCTGTGATAGCCTTGTATTGATCTATGGGATCCTCACTTACACATAATATTGAAGCTATGAATGAAAAAATCCTTTATAATCTCAGCTAAACCATGCATGACACAACGAATCAATATTAAGATATTTAGAAAAGATTCCTTGCATTAATATTTGTAGTTTAGAAATAGGGAATCAGTATTCTGAATCATGATGTCCACTTGTCATCTCGCAATAACACACTCAAATTTATCCTCAGTCGTCATATGCTTACAAGATGTCTAGAACGATGGGTCGTTATTCTACAAGACATTGATATACAAATTTTACCCCAAAAATCAATAAATGTACAAGAATTAGCAAACTTCCTTATTGACAATATGTGTATAGAATATACGTCATTGAATACTAAATTTACTGATGAATAAATCATCTCCATTCATGAAAGTCCCTAAATATTGGAAATGTAATTTGATGGTACTTTTATAAGTCTAACAGGGAAGATAATGGAAAGCCCTAATA
Organism: Viscum album; assembly: GCA_963277665.1. NCBI lineage: Eukaryota > Viridiplantae > Streptophyta > Magnoliopsida > Santalales > Viscaceae > Viscum > Viscum album. The sequence goes on from OY728140.1 coordinate 827,898,991, forward strand.
TCAACAATGATGGGTTATAAATTGTTCTTATATCCCTATAGAAGGAAGTGTTTATATATTTCTTTTTTGTTATCAGGAGGTGGTACCTAAAATGATGTAGGTTATCATGCTCTCATTGCAAGCCTAAAATTAGTAGTCCAAGTACAAGTGGATTACATAGAGGTGAAAGGGAATAAATAATTGTTAATTAATCAAATCAACAAGGATTAATCCATTATAAAATATGAACTCATTCTAATTTTTTATTATGTTCTACGGTTAATGGCATTAATTTTTCCTGACCAAACATTGACATACATCTGTGGTCAAAAAAATACCAAGATAATTCATTGGAAAATGATTCTATAGCCTTGGAGGATCCAAATTGGAATGAAACAATCATTATAATTCTTCATCGCCGAGTGGTTTGAACTTTTTTTGCAAATAATAACATAAGAAATCAAAGAAATCAGTCCCATTTTTGAACCATATGGTCATACCATGGGATGGATGATACCCATCATGGAATATATCCAAAATGGGGTACTACTATGCCATATAATTAAAATAGAACATATCTTGTGACGAGTAGTTAATTTCCCTCTTTATGAAGTCTCAGGTCACCAGAAGGTCCTTAATATATCGGGATTCAATGGAGTTCTTTATAGATTCATTGAGGGGGAAAATTGTGGTTGTAATAAAAGAAGTACATGCAGTAGAATGTGGTTCTCACAAGTCTAGGTGTATGACTTCTGATCAAATACGAAGTTTTGGAAACTTTTGGCCATTAATAACACAATATTGCATTGATTTCACTAAGTAGTGGAATCCCTATAAGACTCATGCCTTTTTCATTCATCAACCCCCAATGTTTCTATATATAGATAAATACTCTTCTCCATTTTCTAAATATGGAATGGATATACTAGGACCCTATCTTCCAGCTATGGCTATGTAGTTCAAGTATATTCTTAATGCTATCAATTTTTTCTCAAAATGGGTTGAGTTAATTGAAGGACCCCGGGACACCCTGATAGGGTAGGGTGAATCAGGGTGAAAACATTTTCTTTTAATGTTATGGATCTTGTTCCCATGTTGGTAGGAACTTGTTGAACCTATAAGATGAATATGATCAGAAAACAAACATTCACATGTATAGAGAAGACACATCACTTTTTACTTGGTTCACCACTAAAGGGTTCTTCCAAGGAGCATACGCCGACAAGTTGTCGATCATACCTAATTCCACTAAACTTCACTAGTTGTGGATTACAAAGGTTGGGGCACAGTCACTCTGTCCCAGGCTCACTACCTTTACAAATGTTTAGGGATAGCTTACTGCTTCCCTCGGGTCACTCCCATTGACTCCCTCTGGCTCACTACCGTTGGTAAAGTCCCGCTCAGTTTATAGACATGAAGGTCTCCTTAATAGATAGACATGAAGTTCTTTGTCTCCTGTTCAGCATGAGACTTTTCTTGCATTATAGTCCTGAGTTGATGCTCTGTTAAAGTCCAGATTTCATCCACTGAGGAATACCTCTTTTTCCCTTGTCCACTGGGAAAAAAACCTTTGGAAAGGGCCTTCGGATAGTACCCTACTTCCCAAAGCTCCCAATTTTTCAAAGTTCAAACAAGCCTTCGCGGAGTCCCTACCTTTTCGTGAAGCTCAATCGTGAATCACTCCTGCGATGCACAAGACTTCACAATGCTTGGCTGTCACAGAGCTCCTGCCTCTTCGCGAAGCTCACCGAACCAACGCGGGGCACACCACTTTCGCGGAGCTAGAATAGTGGCCGCAAAGCTCCTATTTCACGAACCACACTTCCTTCGCGAGTGACCTTTGCGAACCGAGAGAAAAGGTTTTTTGTTGAGAGCCATCTTGATTTCTCTCGAGGGGGTTGACCTGTATTTATAGGCAATTCCACCGACCCTCGACCCTTCCGCGCAAAGTCAGCGCCCTGTCATCTCAAATCGCGAAGCTCCGAAGTTCCCGCTGGAATTCTCTCAAAATCGTGAAGCACTACGGAAATCTTCCATTCGTGGAGCTCATCGTAATCGCGGAGTGTTCCGTAACTTCATTCGCGCCTTCTCCACGAAGCTCCCTCGCAAAGATCTTCGTCACCACAATGCTCTTCATCCTCTACCGTTCGTGAAGATTTGATGTAATCGCGAAGAATCACCGCCTCCATAATTCTGGTCTTTGTGAATTCCAAACCATTAAGCCACTCTTCACGTAATTCATTCCATTTCCATATTTAATTATACTCTTCATGGAAATCCTATTTTCGCGATGTTCACCAACTTCAAAATTTTGGACCCCAAAAATTTGGCAGACACTGGGAAATGGCACCACCTTCAATACTATTGCCTGCTTGAACTGTATGATCTCTTTGCTCATACACGTTCCAAACGTACATTAAGTATTGACAAAAAACACAAACCACACTCCAAATCATGCATAGAGGACCATGGTTACAACAATCTCCCCCTTTGGGTTTGGTGGCAATCAGAAAATAAATTCAATAGATCTCCATCCATGTGAAAACCAAAAACGCGGGAATCAACTCAGCCAAAATGCTAAGTCTACGTGAGCAATGCTCGGTGTAGAAAACAAGAGAGGAGGGTTGAATTGGGTTCCACTAATTTCCTTCTCATTCTTCTCATCACTCAATTTTCCTAAATTTATCACTATTTTCCTTCTCATTCTTCTCATCACAGAATTTTCCTGAATTTATTCCTTTCACCTTTCTCCCCCATTGATAATAAATCCAAAGACCAGTAATTTGTTCAACGTTCAGCTCAAACCATATTCCCCTGGATAGTATCTCCCCCATAAACCTGCATCATATCCATAAACTGATAAAAACAGTTATCACAAATAGGGAGAGGGGTATTGCGTAACCTTATTATGTATTGGGAGGCGGCTGAACACCGAAGTTCAACCGATGCTTCTCAAACACAGCCGCGGACAGTGGCTTGGTCTGGATATCAGCCACTTGCACATCAGTTCCCACATGATCCATTCTAATCACCCCTTGTTCAACTTTTTATTTGATAAAGTGATACCTGATTTCAATATGTTTCCTAAGGGAATGGTGAACATGATTCTACGTAAGATCAATTACGCTCTTGTTATCACAGTAAATCACTATTGGTTGATTTACCTCATCACCAATATCTTTTAACTTTTGCCTCATCCATAGCAGTTGAGTGCATGCCTCTATGGAAGATATATACTCTGCTTTAGCAGTACTAAGAGAATTACTTTCTTGTTTCTTGCTCAACCAGCCAACACATTTCTGCCCAATATAGAAAGCTCCACCACTAGTGGACTTTCTATCTACTACATCACCAACCCAGTCAGCATTAGAAAACGCTAATAATTCATTGTCCCCGCCTGCAGCAAAAAATAACCCAAAGTTATGTGTACCTTGAATATACCTCATGATTCTTTTTACTGCCGCCATATGTTCCTCCTTTGGATTACTTTGAATGCGGGCCGCAAGGCATATGGCACAGACAATATCTAGCCATGTTACTGTTAGGTACAATAGGCTCCCAATGATCCTCCGATACATGGTGGGATCAATAGAGTCCCCATCCTCATGCTTTCCAAGTTTAGTTTCAACTGCTATCAGAGTTGACATTGGTTTGGAGTCTTGCATATTAATCTTCTTCAGTAGATCTCTTGCATATTTTTCTTGAGAAATGAAACTGTATTCCTTCTTTGGAATCACCTGCAGCCCCATGAAATATGTGAGCTCTCCAATCATAGACATTTCAAATTCTTATTTCGTGTGGTTGGGAAATTCGTTCACTATTTTCTGCCTTCTGCCACCAAATATGATATCATCAATGTAGACTAGAACCATGAATTGATCTTTTGGAGAATTCTTCACAAAGACATTGTGATCAATTCCTCCTCGTTTGAATTCCAGCTTCTTGAGAAATTAATCCAGCCGTGAGTACCATGCTTGTGGTGCATGATTCAAACCATATAGTGCTTTCATCAGTTTGCAGACCTTTGTTACATCAGTGCCCAAAAAAAAGCCCACTGGTTGTTCAATGTAGAATTCTTCTTCGAGTTAACCATTCATGAATGTTGTCTTGACATCCATTTGAAATACTTTATATCCTATTTGGAGTGCCATGGAAAGGAAAATCCTGATTGACTCCAGTCTATCCACTGGAGAAAAGGATTCTTCAACATCAATGCCTTCAATCTGGGAGTATCCTTTACATAACAGTCATGCCTTGTTTCTGATGACACTTCCATGCTCATCAAACATATTTTTGAAGATCCATTTGGTACCAATCACATTGTGACCTTTGGGTCTCTGGACAAGATCCCATGTCTGATTCTTGTCAATCTGATCTAATTCATCATTCATGGCTTTCACCCAAGATTCATCATTTGAAGCTTCTTTGAATGATGATGGATCTACAACTGATAGCAATGCAGATTGTGTGTTATTCCTCATCCTTCTTATTTGAGTGGGTGCACTCCTGTCCCCAATTATGTTGGATGGATCAATCTCAGCTCTTTGATTTCTCCTGTGAGGTTCAGTAGCTTTCTCTTCAGCGACAGTTTCTTCTTCCGATTCTTCTTCTGAGTCAACATCATGATGTGACTGCTGAGTGTTTTGAACAACTTCTTCTATTTATGCATTTGTATTTTCTTCGTGCTCACTTTCTTCCTGAATTTCTATCACATCAGCATATGAAATCCTTGAATCATTTATTCTTTTCTCTTCTATTATCTTAACATCACTACTTTCCACAAGCCTTCCTAAACGCTTGTTGAAACATTTGTAGGCTTTGTTGTTCATTGAGTAACCGAGGAAAATTCCTTCATCTGTATTGTCGACATATTTCCCTTAATTTCCTTCTTTGTTCCTTATGAAGCATTTACTTCCAAAGACACAAAAGTATTTTAAAGAAGGCTTCCGTACATGGAACAATTCATATGGTGTCTTCATCTCACCCATATAGAGTCTTATTTGATTCTGGATGTACACTGTAGCTTGAACAGTCTCTTTCTAGTAATGTCATGGAATAAGACTCTCAATCAGCATAGTTCGTGCCATGTTGGTCACCTGTCGATTCCTATGTTCAATAAATCCATTTTGTTGAGGAGTTCTCACAGCAACTACCTCATTCTGTATCCCATAATTCTCCAGATAATTTTCAAATTATATGGATGTTTATTCTCCTCAATTGTCAGATTACAAAACTTTCATTGTTCATCTAGTATCATTCTCGATGATTCACCGATATGTTTTCATACAGTCATGGACTTGTCGTTTCCTGTGAATGACCACCACACATGCCATTCTACTGTAATAATCTATGAAAAGGAAAAAGTACATTTCTCCATGAGTTCCAGCAACATTTATCGGCCCACATACAACTTTATGAATCAGATCAAGAAGGTGAGATTCCCTTTTCTTCTTTGGCCAATATGAACTGCAGACTAGCTTCACACGAATGCAAGCATCACAAGATTTTTCAAGCTCACGCTTCAGGTTGGGAATTTCCATGACAATTCTCAATTTTGATATTTTCTCCATGTATTGTTGATTGATGTGTCCAAGTCTCCGATGCCACAAGTTATTTTATTCTTCAACAGTCATGTAACATACATTTTCTTCACTATCAACCTGATACAAGTTTCCTTCTATTCTACATCCCTTCATAAGTGAATTTCCAGTCTTTCCCTTGATAGTGCAGCCTTTCTGATTAAAAGTTACTATAAGTCCGGAGTCACAGAGTTTACTCACGCTAAGGAGATTATGATGTAGGCCATCTACGTAAAGGACTTCAGTCTTCTTTAGTTCTCCATTAGCTAATTCGGTACTTCCACTCCCTTTGATTTTCAGAGCCCTATCATTTCCAAATCGTACTGTACCATCAACCGTCCTTTTGATATCCGCTAGTAGGACCACATTACCTATCATATGAGATGAACAACCGCTATCCAGAATCCAGGTGCAATTGTTCATTATAGTATTGAGGGCCACCTCTGCAAGGTTAGATTTCTCAATATTCTTCCTCTCCTTCCATGAGACATTGGACTGAGTATATGGTACTGATGGCCTTTCAATTATCTCTTCCACATACCCAGGTTCTTCAAAGTCAAAATCTTTTTTGAGAGGATAAAACCTGTTTGAAAGAGAAACATTGTCTTGCTGATGAGACTTGACTTTTCTTGAACTTCGGTATGAGGTTTCCATGTCCCTTCTCTGGCTGCAATTAGCAGCCTTATGACCAAAGTTAGAACAACAATAACAACATCCATAGAAATTTTTTCTTCTATAAGAATTCGGATATGAATTTTTTATCCTTTGTTGAACTTCTATATCTTCTCCATTCATATATCTTTTTGCCTCTCCGCAATAAGACAGGGTATGGCCCAGATAGCCATAGAACTGATGCTTCATCAGAGGAAATGTCTTCTCACTTGAATTTCTCCTCATACCATCTTCCTTGGGAGAAAAGTAAGACTGTCTGTCATTTCTGAATGTTTGGGGATAATTTTCAGTTCTCCTTTTAATTTGGATTGAGGGTTCCTTTTTAAGAACATTAGGTAACATTTCAACATGATCAACTTTAATCTTATCTTTCTTTTGGATCTTTTCAATTCCATCAATTGATGTCTCAACCTCACAACCAATTCCACTCTTTCCCATGTAAGTGGGCCTTTGATCACTCATGAATTTCCCAACCCCATATGAACCACACTTGGCTCTAGCTAGTAATTATGTATATGAGAATCTTCCAAACTGTATTTTCTTCCTCGATTATTTTGGAATTGATTCAGTATCAAGTTTACTCATAGAGTAACAACTTCCTCTTCAAGACCCTCAGAAATCTTGGATTTTTCATCATGCCGGAGGTGAGGTCATTGATGACCTTTTCCTGCTCTTCAATTCTCAACATTAGATCCACTACATCATTATTGCTTTCAATTATTTTAGATTGTACCTTCACAAATTCTTCCAGTCATTCAATTTCATCTTCAAGTTGATCAACGTATTCAGTTGATTCTTCTACAATTGATTTACACTTATTTCAACTCTTACATTTAATCTTAAGCTTACTAACATCATCCTTAAGTTGTATCTCGGGATCTACAAATGTTCTCAGTTGTTCTTCTCTATGAGTATCTTCTGACTTTTCAACAGTGGCCATCATGGAATCATGGTTCCCAGTTTTGAATTCTGGTTCTTCTTCATTATAGAATTCATTATCATCTGGTTCCTCTTCACAGACACAACTCTTCCTTTTCATTTTCTTTCCATATTCGAAGTCTCCCTTTTTGAAGAACCTTCTCCGAGGATTTTCGAAGATTTCAACTTCACTATCTTCATCATTTATCATTCTTAAGCACTAGGAGGCAATGTTCCCAACTTTTCCACAACGGAAACAAGCGAGAGGTAACTTCCCTTTGAATTTTCCTTTCCCCTTCTAGAACTTCTTTGCAATGAGAGAAATAATTTATTTTTATTCTTCATCTTCAACACTACTATCTTTTGAGATTTTCAGTTTATCTATGGCCTTGAATGCCATTTCCATGCTCACATGAGTCGTAACATCTTTTGGTTTGTCTCTCATTTCATATGCTACCAAGCTGTAAAGTAGATCATCCAGAGAAAGTTTTGAAAGATCGCTTTCCTCAAGGGCTGACACCTTTGCATTGTACAAGGGTGGAAGACTGTCACGACCCGTCCTCGGGACCCGTGCCGTGACTACCCCAAGCCCGCCTTCCATAGGCCAGGGGCTGGCGACTAGCACCAAGGCGTAAATTCCCGGTAAACAGGGAAGGCATTGCCTTTATAAGTAACAACCACCACAGAGTCAGCAAGCGGAAAGTAACTACAGAGTGCAGAAAAGTAAAGGGGGCCGGAAATACAAGCCCAACTATAAAGTACAACTGAAAAGTAAAGTACAGCAACTGAAGAAAAGACGGCGGCCTCGTGTCGTCCACTGGCAATCCCACCTGAAGGGTGGGTACAGATAGCCTCCAGGCTCCTCGGGTCCCACATCCGCTCCGAGCATGTCCCGCCCAGTGGTCCACCTCCAGGTACCGTCCTGCTCCACGCCCCAACCGTGATCAGCGCTGTCCGTCGTCTGCATCCAACACAACAAGGTGCGGGCATAGCCCGTGCAGGGGTGAGTACAAGGTACTCAGTAAGGACCCCGAGACCCCCGAAGGTCTCCCGAAATCCACAAAGGATATAGCACAAAAGAAAGATGCAATCACGAAGTAACATCTGACTCGACTTAGGTATATGCCCATACATATACCTACGTCCCCAATTCTAGCTCTGCTCACGAGCTCAAGAACAACTCAATCCACAAAGGAAAGCAAGACTCAAATCCACAAGGAGAGTAAACAGTAAATCCACATAGGATAATTCAACACAATCCACAAAGGAGAGTAACATAAGATTCAGCTCAACCAGGTATACTTTTTCAGATGACGTCAAAGATGATCACTGATCCATCTAAGTCGTCGGACCCACGAAGGATCGATAGGTACTAACTCCCGCAAAAGACCCACATAGGATCGGGCTCACACAGAACCTGTAGGCAGTGGCTCACACAGAACCGGTAGTAAGGACCCACATAGGATCGGGCTCACACAGAACCTGTAGCACTGATCCACGTAGGATCGCTGAGTGCAGTAGTCGACGCAGTCCACTGAGGATCTCTGCACAGTCGTCGCCGCAGTCCACGAAGGATCTCTGCTCTGCCGTCGCCGCAGTCCACGGAGGATCTCTGCTCTGCCGTCGTCGCAGTCCACGGAGGATCTCTGCTCTGCCGTCGTCGCAGTCCACGGAGGATCTCTGCTCTGCCGTCGTCGCAGTCTACGGAGGATCTCTGCTCTGTCGTCGAAGTCACAGCCAGCGCTAGGGTTCCCGCACATAGCGAGCTCGTTTAGGAGGGTCCGCTCCACGAGCCGAGAGGCTGATACATCAACTGACACTTAGTCCGAAGTTGATGTATCCAAAAGTTCCGTATCAACAACAGGATCTCAACGCAACAGACGGCGCGTCAATCGGACGCCCGGTCTGAGAGTTATTGGCATTTTCGTCCCAGGGGCCCGGTTGGTTTTTAGGGCAAAACCAACCCGACCGTACTCCGCTTATATCCGATCCTCGGGCGGAGTATGCCAAAAGTTCCGTCTCACTTAGAGGAAACTACCACAGCTGACGGTACGTCGATCGGACGTCCGTAGCCCAAGTTATGAGCGTTTCCGCTCCGAGGGCCCGGTTGGTTTCGTGTACGAACCAACCCGGCCGAACCCAAAGTCTTCCGAAACCTTGAGTATAATATACCGAAACGACTGTCTCGATCCAAGGATCGCGTAGCCGCTGACGGTTCGTCAATCGGAGGTCTCAGGCCCAAGATATGGGCAAAAGACCGAAGAAGGCCCGAAACGGGGGTTCTGGGCCCGGGGCGACCCGGCCCGACCCGGCCCGAACCGGCTCGGCCGGGTCCGGTCCGGCCTGGGCGCGGCCCGGCCGACCGGACCGGCCGGCTCGGCTTCGGCCGAGCGGCCGAAAAACTGCCGCGGGTTTGACCCGCGGCTTGGAGAGAAACGCGGCCCCGCGGGGGGCCGCCTGTCACGCGGACGCGGCCGGGCCGCCGCGTCCGTTCCCGGTTCCACGCGGCCGCGGAACCGGCCGCCGCCGCCGCGGCTTCAGCCGCGGCGGAAGTTCTCCACGGCGGCGCGCCGGGCGCCGTCGCCCCCTTCCGCGGGCCGCCGGAGTTGCTCCGGTGGCCCGTTTTGCCTCCCGTCTGCGCCATTGTTCCTCCCGGGACGCGTCCTCCACTGCGGAATCAACAAATGGCCCTTGCGTCGTGCTTTTTCCGTCGCCCGCCAAATCCGCACAAAAAGGAAGATCGGCGGAGGGTTGCCGGGTCTTGTTCGTTAGACCCGCACCCTCCGCGTTAGTCATAAACAACGGGAGAAACAAGAAACGACCAAATCAACAATTTTAAATAAATTTAAAATTGTTCCATGATCGGTTCCTTATTTTAAAAGAAAATAAAATCACGGGAAAGGAAAATATTTCAAATCAACCCTTACCTTGTCGTCGTCGTCGGACGAGAGGTCGTTGTGGAAGAAGGGGGGATCGTCGCGTCGTCGCGATATCCGGCGTCGCGTCGCCAATCTCCGGATCAAGATCAAACGGGTTAATTTAAATCCGTTGATATTGAATTATAAAAAGGGGAGAAATAAACGATCTGGTTCTTACCTTAGTTGCCGAACGAAGATCGGCTGCGGAGGAAGGGGCGTCGCCGAAGAACGTCGCGGGTAAGGCTCGTCGACGTCGCAGATCTCGGTGTGCGTCGTCGAATTCCGGTCGCCGGCGTTCTTCGCGTTCTTCGCGTTCTTCGCGTTCTTCGCGGGGAGAGTGGAGGTCCAGAGAATCTCACACAACGAGTAATCCTCCAAAAGAAAGAGTTGGTCTTATTTTATTATTTTGCCAACGAACGCAAACGCGTAAGTAACGACCCATCAGTTCGTTGAATTAATTCAACGAGCGAAACAGCCCAATTAATTCACGAAAGTAACAGCCCATTTAATTCACGAAATAAACCGCCCAATTAAATGGTCTGTTAAGAATTAAAGAAAACGCGTCGGTTGACTTTTCAGTTACTTTGACGAGTTTTCGCGGGTGCGTTACTTAGCGAAAGAAACGGTGGGGCTCGTGCGGGCCCCACCTCACAAATATCCTACCAAGGGGGTAGGATATTTCTGGATAGCATCCTATCCAGTTCAACTCAGTTCAAGCCGTCTTTAAGTGGCTTCAAGTGGCTTCCAAGCAGCTTAAGTGAAATAAAATAAAGTTGTCGCACAAACTTTATTTTATTTCTGACTTAAAGCCCCAAAATTTAAAACCACGTCTAAGCAAACGCAACTCCGGAAGAGGCGTTTCTAAGCAAATACCGGCGCTGCGATTTCATCGGTGCCCTCAGAATTCGATTCCGGGCACCAATTCAAAAGATAGAAAAACCCGCTCGTCCGTTCACTGAACGTACCCGAGCCAAACTTCGGAAATTGATTCCGGGCACACCGGGCCTCAGAATCAGGTGCCGTCTGAAGCTGCGCTCTTGTAAAATTCCAAGGAAAATTAAGAAAAAAATTTCCTTGAAATTTTCGGGTCTTTACATTACTCCCACCCCAGGGCTTTACGTCCCCATAAAGATACATCAAAAACTAGGGGAACAAATGGGGGTACTGAGCACGCATCTGAGCCTCCCGCTCCCAAGTGCTCTCCTGGAGGTTCCCGTGTAGCCATCTGATGCACACAAGAGGAATCGACCGCCCACGTAGGACCCTCTCCTGTCGATCCTCGATCTCCACTGGGACCTCCGCAAAAGTCGCCCCATCGTCCACGTCCAGCTCCCCAAAGTCGATGATGTGCGTCGGGTCGTGCACGTATCTCCTCAGCTGAGACACGTGGAAGACGTCGTGCACCCGGTGCAACTGAGGTGGTAGAGCCAGGCGATAAGCCACCTCTCCTATCCTGATGAGGACCTGGAAGGGCCCGATGAAGCGTGGAGACTACTTGCCGCCTCGGCCAAATCTCCGTAAACCACGTCGAGGTGAGACACGCAAAAAGACGTGGTCGCCATCCTCGAACTCTAGTGGCCTCCGCCTCCTGTCAGCATATGACTTCTGCCGGTTCTGAGCTATCCTCATCCTCTCCTGGATGATCTGGACCTTCTCTGTCGTGTCTCGGACCATCTCTGGTCCCATGAGTGCTGACTCCCCGGGGTCTGTCCAGCACAACGGTGATCTGCAGGGTCTGCCGTACAACGCCTCGTATGGTGCCATCCCGATGGTGGAGTGGTAGCTGTTGTTGTATGCGAACTCCACCAAGGGTAGGTGGTCCTCCCAGCTGCGACCAAAGTCGAGAACACATGCACGGAGCATGTCCTCGAGTGTCTGTATGGTCCTCTCAGTCTAACCATCCGTCTGAGGGTGGAAGGCTGTGCTCAGATGGAGCCGCGTCCCGAACGCCTCCTGCAACCCCTTCCAAAGCCGGGAAGTGAAACGAGCATCTCAATCGGAGACGATATACGATGGCACACCGTGAAGCCGTACGATCTCCTGGACGTAAAGACGTCCCAAGCTCTCCACTGAGCCCTGCTCTCTGATGGGTAAGAAGTGTGCCGACTTGGTGAGTCGGTCGACAATCACCCAAATGGAGTCGTGACCTCTGGAAGTGCGTGGATGTCCAGTCACGAAGTCCATAGATATGCCATCCCATTTCCACTCCGGGACCTCCAAGGGCTGTACCAAGCCTGCTGGTACCTGATGCTCTGCCTTCACCTGCTGGCAGGTGAGGCATCGTGAAACGAACTCAGCCACAGCTTTCTTCATGCCCGGCCACCAGTGCTGTCGCCTGAGATCCTGGTACATCTTCGCCACTCCGGGATGTACCGCCAAGGGAGAAGTGTGAAACTCTCTCAGCACCTCCTCTCGTAAAGCGACTGGTACGAAGGTACGTCCTCTGAAAAGGATGTCGTGCTATGCTCCAAGGGAGAAACCATCAGGCGCCTGACCTGAGGATATCAGTGCATGCCGGGTCTCACAGTCAGTGTCCTCACGCTGAGCCTCTCTGACCCGCTGTAGAAGTGGAGGAGAGACTGTGAGAGACTGAAGAAAGGCCGCTCCGTCTCTATCCACAAAGGATATCTGTAAGGAGGCTAGCTGCTCTGTCGCCTCCTCAAGTAGCTGAATGCCCGTCCTCCTGCTGAGGGCATCGGCTACCACGTTCCCCTTCCCAGGAGTATAGACTATCCCAAAGTCATAGTCCTGGAGGAACTCAAGCCATCTCCGCTGTCTCAGGTTCAGGTCCTTCTGAGAGAAGATATACCTGAGACTCTGGTGGTCAGAAAAGACTGTGAAGCGCTCGCCCATCAGATAGTGCCGCCAAGTCTTCAGAGCGAAGACCACTGCTGCTAACTCCAGGTCATGAGTGGCGTAGTTCTGCTCATGCGGCCTCAACTGACGTGATCCGTAGGCGATCACGGCCCGCTCCTGCATCAGAACGCACCCGAGTCCAGTCCCTGATGCGTCGCAGTAAACTACGTATCCAACTCCCTCCTCAGGCAACCTCAAGATAGGTGCGCTGGTCAACCTCTGCCTCAGCTCCTGGAAGCTCTGCTGACATCTGTCTGACCACACGAAGGGTTTCCCCTTCTTCGTCAACGCTGAGAGTGGTGCCGCAACTCTGGAGAAGTCTGGCACGAATCTCCGATAGTATCCCGCTAGGCCCAAGAAGCTTCGCACCTCTGTCACGCTCCTGGGTGGCTCCCAAGCTAGCACTGCCTCGATCTTCGCGGGATCCACTGCAACTCCCGCCTCAGAAATGACGTGCCCCAAGAAATGGACCTCACGTAAACAGAACTGGCATTTTGAGATCTTGCTATAAAGTTGGTGCTCTCGGAGTGTGTCTAGCACAACTCGCAGGTGGTAGGCATGCTCCTCCTCAGTCGTCGAGTATACCAAAATGTCGTCAATGAAGACCACGACAAATCGGTCGAGGTATGGCTGGAAGATCCTGTTCATGAGGCTCATGAACACTGCTGGAGCATTGGTTACGCCGAACGGCATAACCAAGAACTCATAATGGCCATACCGACACCTGAAGGCCGTCTTCTGCACGTCCTCGTCTCGAACTCTGAGTTGATGATAGCCTGACCGGAGGTCTATTTTCGAGAACCACCGCGCTCCCTTGAGCTGATCAAAGAGGTCATCAATCCGTGGCAGCGGATACTTGTTCCTCACTGTCACCTGGTTCAGGCGACGATAGTCGACACATAGTCGCAAGCTCCCGTCCGCCTTCTTGGCGAACAAAATCGGGGAAGCCCAGGGTGAAACACTGGGTCGGATAAACCCCTTGCTCTGGAAGTCCTCCAACTGTACCCGCAGCTCCCGAAGCTCGGCGGGGGCCATCCGATATGCTGGAGTAGATATCGGGGCTGTCCCGGGGTACAAGTCGATGTAAAAGTCTACCTCTCTACGAGGAGGTAGCCCTGGAACGTCATCGGGAAAGACGTCCACGTACTGGTTCACCACTGCAGGAAAAGCTGGACTCCGCACGTCCACTACTCCTAGGATGAGGCTAGCCAACTGATGAGAGATGGGCTGCACTCTCCTCCGCGGAAGTCCATCCTGTGCTGCAAAGGTTCCCTTCTCGCCGGTGAAGGTAAACCTGCTCCCGTCGGTGCGAACACATCGCACCTTGCGCCTAAAACAGTCGATCTGGGCATGAACCGTGGATAGCCAATCCATGCCCAAGATGACGTCGTAAGGCCTCGACGCTGCTACAAGGAGATCCCAGCCGAAGCTCTCGCCTCCTAGAGTAAGCTCACACTGCCGGCACCAGTGCGTAATCGTCGAGTCTGCTCCCGTAGGAGTCTCTAGCCGTAAGGATCGAGCCAACGGCTCAGTCGGAATCTCAGAGCTCCGAACAAGGGCAGAGACTATGAAAGAGTGACTCGCTCCTGTGTCTATAAGCACTACAGCAAGGGTGGAATAGACACAGATCGTACCTCGAATCATCTCTGGCATGTCGGGGTCGTAGGCCTCCACTGCCTAGAGCTGGGCCTGTCCCTGCCCACCAGCTCCCTGTGGTCGAGGTGGCCCTCCTGGTGGTGGTGGGGGTAGAGCCTAGAAGCATCGCCCACCACCCGCTGCTCGGCCAGCTCCTCTGCCTCGTCCGCATCCTCCCTGCGGACCGCCACGGTCGACCCTCTGCCTCTGCCTGGGTGGCCCCTCCACCGTCTGCTGCTCCTCTGATCGGCGAGTCGGGCAGTCACGAGCCATGTGACCCTGCCCGCCGCAGGAGTAGCACAGCCTGCCTCTCGGGAGGCTGGTTCTCCGCTGTGTGCCCCGCACTGCTGAGCCGGTGTCCGGAGGCCGTCTGCGTGGGGGTCTGGTCTGCCTGGACCCGAGAGTCATCCGTCGGCTACCTGCTGCCGAAGACTCAGCTACCTGCCGCCCTGCGCTAGGTCTCGCCGCTGAAGAAGGCTCTGCCAGGAAGCTCTCGATCAAGAGGGCTCGCTCCAGCACTCCTGCCTGGGTCGGAATGCTGAGGGAGATCAGCGACGCCCGAATCTCCTGCCGCAAGCCCTACTCGAAGGTCCGGGCCCGGAAGAAGGGGTCCCGTACCATGTCGGTCGAGTAGCGAGATAGGTCAGTGAACCTCTCCGCGTACTGAGCGACCGTCATGCTGCCCTGGCGCGGCTGGAGAAGCTCCTGGATGCGCACCGCTCGGAGGGTGGCCGGGACGAACTCAGAGCGGAAGAGGCTCTCGAAGTCCGTCCAGAGCAAGGATGCCTCATCGTGAACCTGGAGCATCAAGCTCCACCATCTTCCTGCCGCCGCCTGCAGGAGGCTCGCCGCGAGAATCACCATGAGATCCGTTGGTGTCCTCACTAGCCTAAAGATCAGTACCACCGCCTCTAGCCAGTCCTCGGCGGCCTGGGGGTCCGCCTCACCGCGAAACCTGGGCGGTCGCTGGCTCTGAAACTCATGCAGTGCCCTGAGGCGACGTGCATCGTCAGCGTCTGGTACTGGTAGCATCGGTGGCTCGGCGGGTAAAGCTACCGCCGGTGCCACTGCTGGCAAAGGGCCCTGCACCGAGGCCTCGTCGCTCGGTGGGCTGCCGTCGCGCCCTACACTCGGAACCCTAGCTGGCTGTCGTCGCGGGGCCATCCTAAAAAGGAGAACAAGAGCACCACAGTCAGAACAGTATACCTGGTGAGCTGGCACAAGTAATCACAAGGAAAACGTGAGACTTTCATAAAGCAGATCAGTATACCCGGTGAGCTGACACAAGTAATCACAAAGAAAACTTGAAACACACACGCAATCAATGTTTTCATGCATTAAGTCGGAAATCAGGAGTCAGGGTCCTGGTGTACGGATACGTCGGCCGCCGCACCAACACTGGGCTCCCTGAACTGATAACCACACTCAATACACTAAACACTATTGTTTCACATAGAAATAAAAGACGATCAGAGTCTGCGGTAGAACCGACCACCTCTGATACCAATTTGTCACGACCCGTCCTCGGGACCCGTGCCGTGACTACCCCAAGCCCGCCTTCTATAGGCCAGGTGCTGGAGACTAGCACCAAGGCGTAAATTCCCGGTAAACAGGGAAGGCATTGCCTTTATAAGTAACAACCACCACAGAGTCAGCAAGCGGAAAGTAACTACAGAGTGCAGAAAAGTAAAGGGGGCCGGAAATACAAGCCCAACTGTAAAGTACAACTGAAAAGTAAAGTACAGCAACTAAAGAAAAGACGGCGGCCTCGTGTCGTCCACTGGCAATCCCACCTGAAGGGTGGGTACAGATAGCCTCCAGGCTCCTCGGGTCCCACGTCCGCTCCGAGCATGTCCCGCCCAGTGGTCCACCTCCAGGTACCGTCCTGCTCCACGCCCCAACCGTGATCAGCGCTGTCCGTCGTCTGCATCCAACACAACAAGGTGCGGGCATAGCCCGTGCAGGGGTGAGTACAAGCTACTCAGTAAGGACCCCGAGACCCCCGAAGGTCTCCCGAAATCCACAAAGGATATAGCACAAAAGAAAGATGCAATCACGAAGTAACATCTGACTCGACTTAGGTATATGCCCATACATATACCTAAGTCCCCAATTCTAGCTCTGCTCACGAGCTCAAGAACAACTCAATCCACAAAGGAAAGCAAGACTCAAATCCACAAGGAGAGTAAACAGTAAATCCACATAGGATAATTCAACACAATCCACAAAGGAGAGTAACATAAGATTCAGCTCAACCAGGTATACTTTTTCAGATGACGTCAAAGATGATCACTGATCCATCTAAGTCGTCGGACCCATGAAGGATCGATAGGTACTAACTCCCGCAAAAGACCCACGTAGGATCGGGCTCACACCGAACCTGTAGGCAGTGGCTCACACAGAACCGGTAGTAAGGACCCACATAGGATCGGGCTCACACAGAACCTGTAGCACTGATCCACGTAGGATCGCTGAGTGCAGTAGTCGACGCAGTCCACTGAGGATCTCTGCACAGTCGTCGCCGCAGTCCACGAAGGATCTCTGCTCTTCCGTCGCAGCAGTCCACGGAGGATCTCTGCTCTGCCGTCGTCGCAGTCCACGGAGGATCTCTGCTCTGCCGTCGTCGCAGTCTACGGAGGATCTCTGCTCTGTCGTCGAAGTCACAGCCAGCGCTAGGGTTCCCGCACATAGCGAGCTCGTTTAGGAGGGTCTGCTCCACGAGCCGAGAGGCTGATACATCAACTGACACTTAGTCCGAAGTTGATGTATCCAAAAGTTCCGTATCGACAATAGGATCTCAACGCAACAGACGGCGCGTCAATCGGACGCCCGGTCTGAGAGTTATTGGCATTTTCGTCCCAGGGGCCCGGTTGGTTTTTAGGGCAAAACCAACCCGACCGTACTCCGCCTGTATCCGATCCTCGGGCGGAGTATGCCAAAAGTTCCGTCTCACTTAGAGGAAACTACCATAGCTGACGGTACGTCGATCGGACGTCCGTAGCCCAAGTTATGAGCGTTTCCGCTCCGAGGGCCCGGTTGGTTTCGTGTACGAACCAACCCGGCCGAACCCAAAGTCTTCCAAAACCTTGAGTATAATATACCGAAACGACCGTCTCGATCCAAGGATCGCGTAGCTGCTGACGGTTGGTCAATCGGAGGTCTCAGGACCAAGATATGGGCAAAAGACTGAAGAAGGCCCGAAACGGGGGTTCTGGGCCCGGGGCGACCCGGCCCGAACCCCCCCCTGGGTCGGCCGAACCGGGTCGGCCCGAACCGGGTCGGCCCAACCCGGCCCGAACCGGCTCGTCCGGGTCCGGTCCGGCCTGGGCGCGGCCCGGCCGACCGGACCGGCCGGCTCGGCTTCGGCCGCGCGGCCGAACAACTGCCGCGGGTTTGACCCGCGGCTTGGAGAGAAACGCGGCCCCGCGGGGGGCCGCCTGTCACGCGGATGCGGCCGGGCCGCCGCGTCCGTTCCCGGTTCCGCGCAGCCACGGAACCGGCCGTCGCCGCCGCGGCTTCAGCCGCGGCGGAAGTTCTCCACGGCGGCGTGCCGGGCGCCGCCGCCGCCCCCTTCCGCGGGCCGCCGGAGTTGCTCTGGTGGCCCGTTTTGCCTCCCGTCTGCGCCATTGTTCCTCCCGGGACGCGTCCTCCACTGCGGAATCAACAAATGGCCCTTGCGTCGTGCTTTTTCCGTCGCCCGCCAAATCCGCACAAAAAGGAAGATCGGCGGAGGGTTGTCGGGTCTTGTTCGTTAGACCCGCACCCTCCGCGTTAGTCATAAACAACGGGAGAAACAAGAAACGACCAAATCAACGATTTTAAATAAATTTAAAATTGTTCCGTGATCGGTTCCTTATTTTAAAAGAAAATAAAATCACGGGAATGGAAAATATTTCAAATCAACCCTTACCTTGTCGTCGTCGTCGGACGAGAGGTCGTTGCGGAAGAAGGGGGGATCGTCGCGTCGTCGCGGTATCCGGCGTCGCGTTGCCAATCTCCGGATCAAGATCAAACGGGTTAATTTAAATCCGTTGATATTGAATTATAAAAAGGGGAGAAATAAACGATCCGGTTCTTACCTTAGTTGCCGAACGAAGATCGGCTGCGGAGGAAGGGGCGTCGCCGAAGAACGTCGCGGGTAAGGCTCGTCGACGTCGCAGATCTCGGTGTGCGTCGTCGAATTCCGGTCGCCGGCGTTCTTCGCGTTCTTCGCGTTCGTCGCGTTCTTCGCGGGGAGAGTGGAGGTCCAGAGAATCTCGCACAACGAGTAATCCTCCAAAAGAAAGAGTTGGTCTTATTTTATTATTTTGCCAACGAACGCAAACACGTAAGTAACGACCCATCAGTTCGTTGAATTAATTCAACGAGCGAAATAGCCCAATTAATTCACAAAAGTAACAGCCCATTTAATTCACGAAATAAACCGCCCAATTAAATGGTCTGTTAAGAATTAAAGAAAACGCGTCAGTTGACTTTTCAGTTACTTTGACGGGTTTTCGCGGGTGCGTTACTTAGCGAAAGAAACGGCGGGGCTCGTGCGGGCCCCTCCTCACAAATATCCTACCAAGGGGGTAGGATATTTCTGGATAGCATCCTATCCAGTTCAGCTCAGTTCAAGCCGTCTTTAAGTGGCTTCAAGTGGCTTCCAAGCAGCTTAAGTGAAATAAAATAAAGTTGTCGCACAAACTTTATTTTATTTCTGACTTAAAGCCCCAAAATTTAAAACCACGTCTGAGCAAACGCAACTCCGGAAGAGGCGTTTCTAAGAAAATACCGGCGCTGCGATTTCATCGGTGCCCTCAGAATTTGATTCCGGGCACCGGTTCAAAAGATAGAAAAACCCGCTCGTCCGTTCACTGAACGTACCCGAGCCAAACTTCGGAAATTGATTCCGGGCACACCGGGCCTCGGAATCAGGTTCCGTCTGAAGCTGCGCTCTTGTAAAATTCCAAGGAAAATTAAGACAAAAATTTCCTTGAAATTTGCGGGTCTTTACAAAGACTTCTTAATATTTTATTTACTATATCAATTTCTTTGATTTCTTCACAAAGACCCAGAATTTCTCCAACCACTTCTGTATTTCGATTGAAAAAAGAGTCTGCATTCTCGTCTTGATGCATCTTCAGATCATCAAACCGATTGTGAATCACTTGTAGTTTCGCCTCATTCACTTTTCTATCTACTTAAAAAATATTCTCGAGTGTATCCAACATGGATTTTGCTGAGGTGAAATTCATCACCTTTAGGTAGATCTGATCAGAAAGGGCTGCAGTAAGTTCATTTTGTGCTTTAGCATCTGCATCAAGAATTGTCCTGTCTGTTTCAGTCATAACCAGGCCTCTTGGGTCAGTGACTTGTATTCCTTGCACAGTATAAAAGAGAACTTCCATTCCAATAGATCTTAGATGAGATCTCATTCTGTTCCTCCAGATCTGGAAATTACATCCATCGAAGTGAAGGACTCCACTACCATTGAGTGTATTCTCCATGACGATAAATGATTGATT
Organism: Viscum album; assembly: GCA_963277665.1. Lineage (NCBI taxonomy): Eukaryota > Viridiplantae > Streptophyta > Magnoliopsida > Santalales > Viscaceae > Viscum > Viscum album. Next base: position 827,919,055 of record OY728140.1, read on the forward strand.
CAACACCAGCAACTTGCCTCTGATAAAACTTGAAGGACCCTGGGACACCCTAAGAGGGGAGGGGTGAATCAGGGTGACAAATTTTTCTTTTAATTTAATGGATCTTGTTCCCACATTGGTAGGAACTTGTTGAACCTTTAAGATGAATATGATCAGAAAGAAAACATTCACATGCGCAGAGAAGAAACAACACTTTTTACTTAGTTCACCACTAAGGGCTATGTCTAAGGATCATACGTCGACAAGTTGTCAGTCGTGCCTAATTCCAGTAATCTTCACTAGTTGTGGATTTCAAAGGATGGGGCACAGTTACTCTGTCCTAGGGTCACTAGCTTTACAAAGGTTCATGGATAGCTTACTGCTTCCCTCGGGTTACTCCCATTGACTCCCCCTGGCTCACTGCCGTTGGTGAAGTCCCACTTAGTTTATAGACGTGAAGGTATCTTTAATAGATAGACATGATGTTCTTTGTCTCCTGTTCAACATGAGACTTTTCTTGTATCAGAGTCCTGAGTTGATGCTCTGTTAAAGTACAAATTTTATCCACTGAGGAATACCTCTTTTTCCCTTGTCCTCTGGGCAAACAACCTTTGGAAAGGGCCTTCGCAATGTACCCTACATCGCAAGGCTCCCAATTTTGCAAATCTCAAACAAGCCTTCGTGGAGTCCCTGCCTTTTCATGAAGCTCAATCGCGAAGCACTCCCACGATGCACAAGCCTTCACAATGCTTGGATGTCGCGGAGGTCCTGCCTCTTCACGAAGCTCACCGAACCAACGCGGGGCGCATGACTTTCGCGGAGCTAGAATAGCAACCACGAAGCTCCTATTTCGCAAACCAAACTGCCTTCGTGAGTGACCTTTGAGAACTGAGAGCAATGGATTTTCATTGAGAGCTCTCTTTATTTGTCTCGAGGGGTTCGACTTATATTTATAGGCGATTCCACCGACCCTCGACCCTTCAGCGCGAAGTCAGCGCCGTGTCAGCTCAAATCATGAACCTCCGAAGTTCCCGTTGGAATTCTCTCAAAATCACGAAGCACTATGGATTTTTTACATTTTCGGAGCTCGTCGTAATCGCGGAGTGTTCCGTCACTTAATTCGGACCTTCTCCACGAAGCTCCCTCGTAAAGATCTTCATCGCTGCGATGCTCTTCATCCTCTGTCGTTCGTGAAGCTTTGACGTAATCACGAAGAATCAACGCCTCCATATTCTGGGCTTCGTGAATTCCAAACCATTAAGCAACTCTTCGCGGAATTCATACCATTTATATATTTAATTATGCTCTTCATGGAAATTCTATTTTCGCGATGTTCACCAACTTCCAAATTTTGGACCCCAATAATTTGGCAGACACTGGGAAACGACACCACCTTCAATACTGTTGTCTGCTTGAACTCTATGATCTCTTTGCTGGTACACATTCCGAACTTCCATTGAGGATTGACAACAAACGCAAACCATACTCCAAATCATGTATAGAAGACCATGGTTCCAACAGCAATACATCTCAGGGATGTTGAGTTCGAAAGAATTTTTAGCTTTTCTAATGCTAATATCATTAACATATTTTGTGTCCTTCATACCATATTGATGGAAAACGATATGAATTTATATTATGTTGAGTGAAAAAAGTTATACTAAGAGTACAATATCAAATAGAACCATTAATCTAGCTACTATATAGCGGCCAATAGATAGATAGATTCTTTCATCATGGCCCTATCGAATTTACATTAAAATATTATGGATATGGATAAAAAGTTTTTTCATGACAATATCTTGTATGCTTTGTGGGCTTATGAGACTACTACTCATACTGCAACATGGTCAATCGCGTATTTATTGGTGTACATGATAGAAGTAATCATGGATATTTATATTCAATTACGTTCAATCCTTGTTTTCATCTATGATAATTTATCTGCATATGAACAGTCTCAAAAGTGATTTAATGATCCAAAAAAAATTAGAGCAAAATAAATTTCATTCCATGCTTCACTAGGAAGTCTATCTGTAAAGAATAGCATGATCTTTTAACAATAAATTTTACATTCATTCATTCCTTCATGGAGAACTAGTATTACTCCTTAGGAATCCAATGATACTAGGAAATATGCCTCCAAAACATGAGACAATGAAAGAAGGACCATATTCCATACAAAAGGTATACTCTAATAGAACATATTCATTAATCTCAATAGATAGATAACAAATTAAAACTGAAACCAGTGAAAGATTACTGAGGAAGTACTTTGTGAAATCCCACAGAATTGTTTCCATGTTGCAAGACATTAAACTGTATAACAGGAAAATGTATCCATGTTGCATGACATTAAAATTAATAGTATCGTTGTCCTTATGGAATGATGCTAAACTGCATGACATCATTTTCCATCACTATATGCCATTAAAATATACGATTAATGTCTCATTAATTTGAAATTATGAAATACCCCATGGTACCACAAATTGGAATTCTTTATGGTTCATTAAAAAATGACAATCTTCAATGAACAAGAATTACTCACATCAATGATACTTCATAGTATCACATGAGCCTCAATTATCTCTATGTTTGAATTAGATCTGCATAGGGATCCCTTTTTAAGAACAATGTATGGCCTGATTCTTTCCTCCAGAAAGATATGTAGTGACACCTATATTTTTCTGCCTGGTCCAGTAGAAATGTTTCTCTCACATCAAGGGAATTACACACTTACCTCATGATGATAAAATAAAAATTTCTTCAAGAACTACAAATGTCTTGATTCTCATTCCAACGAGATATGTAGAGATACCGAAATCTCTAATTTTGGGCCCAACTATGACAATGTAAAAAACTCCCCCATTTCTTGTGTTTATAAGTCAGATTTGAAAAAGGAATACCATCATCATGAACTATGTGTGGCTTGAGTCTCACTCTGATGAGATATATAGTGATTCCCAGATCTCTATTGTTGGGCCCATCTGTATCCATAATTAGTTTTTTTCATTTATTCTATACATGAACAAAACCTATACTGAGTACTATTCTTGAATAAATTGTTTGATTTTCAGACCATCTTGTGTTATAAGCATATTCATTATTTAAAAATATATTAAAATACATTATCTCTCACATCAAACTCTAATATTTATGTAACTATCTTCTCATGAACTAGATATGACTAGATTCTCTTTCCAATGGGATATGTAGAGATTCCCAAATCTCCGATTTTGGTCCAATCCATATCAGAAAAGACCTTTAATTCCTTGTGTGTCTGAATCAAAACTTAATTAAGAGTTTTTCAATAACTATGTGTTTATTTATTACTTTTTCAATGAGATATGTAGGGAAACAAGTGTTTTATCCTTGGCCCAGCTGCAATATATCTTCCTTTTCACATCAGTTCATATTCATCCTTACCAAATTATGTTATACTGCTTGGATGAATGAAGAATTACGCATGGATTGATTCTCATTATATTGACATATGTAGTGACAACCAGATCTCTTATCATGGGTCCAATAATAATTAAAAACTATTCCTTTTCTTTTGAATACAATTTAAAATCTATTTAGGAGCTCTTATTTTGAGTCATTTATTGGAAAAAACCTTTAAAGAAATAAAATATATCCATCTTATATATATGAGTTTGATCTATGTGAAAGACTCAACATTAATGGAAAATATTGATCGAAATATTTTTATTGTGAACTATAAATTATGGCTATCTCATTTCATACTCCTAATTTTGAATACTTTCAAATATTCATCATCATTAAATGATTTATGGGGATAAAATATTTGATACAAGTTAGATCTTTTTCTAAAATATGTATTATCTGACCTTATTTGGCCTTCCAGAAGTCGTTCATATAATTTTCTTGTCAGCAAAAAGATTCCACTTTTTTGTTAGGTTGAATATGCCCTAGTTGGCCCTACATAATAAAGCCCCCATAATGGTTTTTTCAAAAAATGGTAACTTTTTATTGGGATATGCCTCTTATGTCACCATAATACTTTTATGATGGTATGTAGGAAACCATATTTTAAGTGGTCATCCATTTCATATTTTTACCATAACCTTCCTCTAAACCTGAAAGTCATCATGACCGTGGTTTACATTTTTTACATTAAATTTTTTCAAAGAATATAGAAATAACCTCAGATATTTTGAAAAAATTTCATACATTGTATCCCTAGTTTTTTGTTTTAATTGTATGAACTAATATCTACAGATATCATATTAATTATTTTCTGATCATCGTTTAGAGAATTTCTATTTCACTATTTATTTTGAAATTATTATTTCAATTAATCTTTCTATGTTTAATTACTTTTCTCCATAGACCAAACACTATGCATCAGAAAACCAGAATCTCCATAAAATTTCTTTGACTATTAGAAAAAGATTATCTAATACCTAAGAGAATTTTTAATTTATTATACAACATGTTCCCTTAGGTGGAATTTCTAATTCACCCAAATAACAGGCCTTTCATTGAATGAATTCCATTTTTTGGATATAGAAAACATTTCCTAGTTTTCCCTACATAATACATCCCCCATAAAGAGTTCATAAAATATTGATAACATCATTCTTGGAAAAGAAATGCTCTAATTCCACTATCCATTTTCCCATGTCATTCTTTGGATATATAAATTATCAAATCTTATTTTACAATTCTTATTTTCTAAACTTGAATATGGTAGTCTGAATCTAGAAAAATTATCAAGAAATTGGATATTCATAAACCATTGGTCAATGATAAAGATCATAAATTAAATCCCTCTAATGCCCATGCAGGATGACTTTAAACTGCACACCATAATATCAGAAAGCTCCTTTTTGACCTAATTTTCCTTCTTTTATATAACAAATTTGGGTAAGATTGGGTTTTCATTCAAGGACTATGTTAGCATAGACATCCTCTTTTAGTCTTAGATATATTTTCTTTAAAAAGCTACCCATTTTGGACTGGAGACATCCAAATCTTGATCCCAATGTTTATTAGAAATATAATGTCAAAATTATTGATATCTCTTTTACATGAGTATGAAGAATGATGCCTAGTTGGAATTGTAGAAAATACTCCTACATAACGTGTATGTCAGTCGAAACATACCACTATTGACTATGCATCACATTCTCCAGTTTTCTCTATGCAATAAAGTCTCATAAAGAATATTTTCAAGTATTGATAACTTCATTCTTCATAAATACCACTTCTATTACAATATTTCAAAAATTATATTTGGTGACTATGAAAATCCTGACTCAAGATTACCAATGAAAGTATCTAAAAAAATTGGTACCTTCCTAAGTATCATAGCCTTATTTGTGTTCTAATCTAAAAATTCATGGTCAATGCTATTTGACCTAAAACAAAATCATTATTAGTCCTCGGTGCCTAACTTCAAACTGCAAACAAAAAGATGCATTGTACTCAACAAGATAAAACCCAACAAAAGGTCCTCTGGATTAATGTTGATCTAAGCTCACTTGACCAACAATCTATGTGGTTTAGGAAAAATTGGAAAATAAAGGGTTAAAAAGTTTGTTTGATAAAATTCCATCTATCACTCGCTAAGACTCCTCCATATTTATCCTAGGAAATAATTATTGTGGTGACACAAAATATATAATGTTTTTAGGGTTTTCCATATAAACCTAACAATAGTCAAACTTTGATCTCTAGGCCCCATTGAATTGGAAAAAAATTTAGACCATCTGCCCATACAAGAAATTTTCCCAAAGTTCAATGAATTATTTTTGAATGTGTCAAAGTGTCATATAGTTACCTTTGAACATGATTTTTTTTTCATTCTGAATGAATATTTTTCGAGGGGGGGTTTTGTTGACACCATAAAATGTGTTTCCAGATGTTGTTCATAGAATTTATGGTTTTATTTTTATTTTCTTATGATGATTATCCACAATTATGGATACATGAGAAGACCCCCCCCCCCACCCTCCCCAGTAGTAGGCTGTGGAATTCCAATATCAATGATAAAAAGGCATTGATGCATAAAAATTCAACGTTTGAGTTTATTTCAAGAAAAATCGCTGTATTCTGTATCTCAAGAAGTTTAGGTTATCTAATGTTCTTTGATTTTACTAGTCAATGAGCCCAAATTTAAATATGGATAAAAATTTATAGAACATAGAATATGGATATAATTTACAAATGGATTTTCCCCAAATACATTGAGGGACAACACAGAAGACCTATGAAGAGGAAATTTGTGGTACACTTATTTCATGGACCTACACCAAGGAACCTTTGTGGCTGTGTAGGTTTTACACAACTACATAGAAGAGCTACATAGGGATTCTAATCCCATGATCTATGAAGACAACATCCTTTTGACCAGCCCTAGCCTATAAATAGGACCCTTGGGCACCCCATTTCCACTACTAAAAAGGTTGGTGGAACTCCCAAAGATCCCATTTCAAATTTCCATTGCACAGTTTCCCTAAATATTCTTAGGTAGCTCTCTTAAACATGACAAAAAATTGAATTGTATGGGATGATAAAGATAAATGTTTGTTCTGAGTTTTAAATACAAAACATCTGATTAAGGACCCTCCTTATTTAAGAAAATGTTATCTAAACATGGTCCTTTCCTCAAGCAATGACCTACATGGGATGCTTCTGATGACATCAAGGGACACACCAGGAGATAAAAGTAAAAAACTCTTCCATGTTTTTTTGTCCCTATAGTACATTTTCCAAATCATATCAGGATTTCACAGACTTGTCCTTTCATAGTTAATAATTTTTTCTAGTTCCTCATAGGACATATGTGGCACACCATCATGGTAGATCGATGTCAGGTACCAATGCCAAGGATCTAATGAGCTACCTCTTATGATATATTTAAATACACTCATGGAGGTAATTATCCTTCCTTGGATCCATTTTCATAAAGGTACCAATTTAAAACCACCACCAAAATATCCTCACTTACCAAACCATTAGGAAAGACACATCATTGTGTCTCCTATTAGGGTCTGTATTTCTACACTAAGAGGTTTTGAACATTCTTCTAATAAAGTACTAAGGATCCTTGCGTGTCTATAGATATTTATATCAATAGTCACATGGATCCTCACCCTAGAGACTGTATTGGGAAGTTCTAGGTTTATAGGATTTGGGATCGGGCCATGCCCCCCACCCCCACTCATCTCGAATACTCAGAACCTCTGATCCCTAGTAGGGAAGGTACGTTTTAGACTTTAATTGCCTTTTACATCAGGGAATGATATACTCCATCCACTATAGAACCAATTTTTGGGAATCCCTCTTGAATTAATCCCCAAGCCTTTCATACTGGACTCAATGAACTTCACCTTCATTTTACATTGAAGGGTTCATTGCTCCACATCCTCATCCACCATCACCCTTGCATCATTCTCCATAGGCTGTCTTCTTCCACAAGTGGATAATATAGTGTGTGGTTTATAGAATCTTTCAAATACTATTGTTTCTCTCATCAAACATGACTCATGAGGGCTTAGAAATTTGTGATGATCAGACATTTTAAAAATCCACCTCATGTATTCAATTACAAGAACATCGGTTCCTTCTATAATTGGGATACATTGGATGCCTTCATCCAAGGCCCAATCTCACTGGACATACTCATATAGATTCTAACTCTAATTCCATTATTTCTGGAATCCTGATTAGTAATAGTCACCCAATAAAGTCCCACATAAATCTCCATGAGTTACGACTTCTCTCATGGACCCTATTACAAGGGCATCCTCTTTATGAGTAAGCCCCCACCTATTTCTTAAAAGAAGCATAATCCCCTATAAGATTTACCAGACTATGTGGAATGTAATTTACATATAAATATGATATGTAGGGATCCATCCTATGTTTCAAACCCAACACTCCAAATCAACCATGTTTTCTTTGTTCCACATTCCCAGTAGGATCTAATCCATCTTGGAAACAAATATCCTTCCCATGTTCCTCGGGATGCTTCAGTATAAGTCCCAGACAAAACATTAACTAGGAACCTTCCTCATAGATGTCCTTTCCACATGACGTTAAACTATATGATTAGGTCTTTATCACACAACCTTAAAAGTTATTATGTGTCCCATTTAGTGGCACTGAACTACATGGTCTCTGATTCCATTTACAAGGATTGTTGGAAGCTTATATATGTGTTCGATCACAACATTAGTAAAATTTCCATCTCCTCAAGTGATGATAAATTATTGATTTCTCCACTGAGTGGATTAAATCCCAGAATTGTCAAAATAATAACAATACAATCTCTAATTAATATATGAGATGATACCATTTATATAGAATCTCGAATACATATAGATATCCCCATAAATTCAGATCCTCAAATACATACAGATGATTCTAATTTCCATAAATTATAAATAATTAATTACAAATTATATTGAAAACCAACATTACTCTTGGTAAATTAAGAAGGATCCATTAACATATCCTAAATCTATAAAAGATCTTCAAAGTAATAAATAATTCCCCCCCAAAGGGTGTGATGAGTCTGACCTCCCATCCTCTCATATAATGCGGGTTCATAAGAATAGAGGGTCAAAACACATAATTTGCACATACCTTTGGAATGAATGTTCCCTACAGATATAGAACTATAGGGTGTTTCTGATTCTGTAAACAAATACCTTAGAAACCATCTGTATGTAGTGATTCATAAGAAGAAACCACATTCCGTGGGAAATAAGGTATCACCCAGTGATATTTGGCCTACCCCATCATATCAGTTGTAATAGGATTACCCAGTTCTATCTGGTACACCTCATTATATAATTAATTTCCAAGAAAAAAAACAGGATTAAAGTCCAACGAGTTTTCATATCATCATAAAGACTCATAAACACAATCATTATTATTTAATATCCTGATTAACCCATGGAAAAATGGGTTTCTTATAAATATATATGAATCATGATAATCCTTTGAAAAATAACTAGTTTTCATAACAATCACTTTGAAACATGATTGAACTGTGGAAAATTAATGGGTTCCCTAAACATCTTGTCATGAAAACATAAACCATTCTAAGGAAAAATATGATTGTTATCCTCTGATCATATCTCCCATAAGGAATTTGTAACACCAGCATTTTTCACCATAGATGGAAATTAATTTTAGAAGGATCATTTAAAACATTTCATGGGGAAAATATTATTCTTCTTTCGAAAATCCTTTTTAAAAACATAAACAAATTTCAAATTCTTCTTTAATTGAAAATAACCTTGATAACTTATAAATAAGTATTTGCAAATCATTTAAATTTATTTTTGAAAAATTACTTTTTTTATTTATTTTACTTTAAATGAACTAAAAGGATCATTTAAAATCATTATTGAGAAAAATTTTGGAATGAAAATTATAAAAAATGTTTTTGTAAGAAAAAATATTTTCAACTGAAGTGGGAAATATAGTAAGAATTTTATAAAAACATTTTCTTAATTATGATGAATTCCAAAGAGTTGAAAATGGTACCATTAATTTACGATATCATTAAAAACAATAATATAGAAAATTTCATTATTATTCTAGATTGATATGTCATAAAATTTTATCATTAATAGCATATTCATAAATAATCATGATAAACGATGAGATTGTAACAAAAAGTTATGACCACTTTGTAAATCATGAATCATAATCCCCTAAATTATTAAAGTTAATATATCATTGGTTCATATAAATTCATGATATTACATGTCAAAGGGTTTGAATACACACCTCAAAAATAAATATAGGATCATATCACAGTATACATCCCAAAGAATAAATATAAGTTTATTATAAATATATTATAGAACTATAATATTATATATAATATCATATGTTGTTTTGATATAACCTTTTATACCCATTTTTTAACAATACTAATTTAAAGTCACATTCCCGGTAATAACCGATTTCTTCATATAAGTTTTGATGTGTTATTTTTTTAGTTCTCTTACATTTATCACAATTCCATAATAACAAAAATTATAACCATGAGATTAATATCATATATATTAATTATATATATATTTATAATAATATCTAAAATATAGAAATAGGAAATGAAATACATTGTTCATGGAGACGATATGTCATATGTTCATATAAAAATTTATTTATTTTCTTACCCTATTGAATGAAAATTACCTTTTTTATAATCATCTCACACTTTTGTAGAAAATTTGAAAAACCTAAAAAATTAAAACAATAAAAACATCATTTATAGTAATATATTGAAGAACCATTAAAACTGTGTTTCACCTGTAAGAAGTATCATACCTATTTAATTTCTATTGAAGACCACTATCCTTGGTCCCCATGTATTACTTTATCTGGAATTTTAATGAATAATACATATTTTCTTAAGGTTGAATGATCTTATTCATAGATATATTTCTTTCATTGAATCCTCTGGTCAGAATTAGTTCTTAGTTTTTTATACATACACACTTCTCGTTAATTTTGTCCACTAGTATCAGCTTCTCATATATCTAGTGTGTAACCTATATCAGTGCCTTAATAAAAAACACCTCCTGCATTATTTCTTCAACCAAATGGATGATAAGGTTCCATGTTGTTTCCTTATTTTCATCCTCCTAACCAACCACCAATAACTGATTGTCTAGCCCAGATAAATCCTCTCTATTAGAAAGATTTTCCATTAGGGATTCACTCAAAATATGATTAGGGTCATACATGACATCACATTTATTTTCTTGTTCTGTAGAGACACCTCATTCATATTATTTCTTGATATGAGTAAAGACATAATTTTCTCCTTGGGCCTTGACTTTATGATAGACATTGTCTCTATTGTATTGGGATGGTAAGAATAATCCTTCCACCATTTTTATATCTTCCCCTTGACTAAAATGCAGCTCCCTAATTTTTTGATAATCATCCTCCCCATCTACATCCTCATATTTGAATCCCACTATTGTTTCATAACACTACACATTATTAGGAATAGTAATCCTTAACAGATGACTCTTTTCCAATCAATCCTTACCCCTCCTTGAAAATATCAACTTGAAAAACATCGATGTCTTCCAGAACCATGTCTTCAGTTCCCAGGACTTCAAAATTGATACATATATTTTTTAAGAGAGGTTCATTCTAGGACTAAACCTCATAATAGCTTTCATCAAACCATCAGTACCATGAAATTATTTCTTCTAGACTATAAAACACATTTACATCCCTTTATTGTCTCTTGTATCTCCACTCAAGGACTATTTCTACTACCCAATCACACATCCCCGGTATAGTATACCAAATTAAAAATGATAGGGTTAGGTTCTAAGACAAAAGTATCACACACATCCTTGGTTCACACTAACCCCAAATTTTATTTCCCTATTGTTTTTGGGTCCACCGGTTCATTCCTCAAATGGTTGAATATTTCATCCACCATTATATTAGCATTCTTCGTTCCGGGGAATTTTTTGAAAGAGTCAGCTAGAACACAACCACCATCACCCACCATATCCACTAGTGATGAATAAAACTTCTTAGTTCTACAAAATTATTTATTTGTTCATTCAGGTACGTTGAGTCCCTCTTTATTTCCCTGAAAAGAGTCTTAGGTAGATGACCCGTATACTTGTAAGATATACAATAATCTGTATATGATTTAAAAACAATATATTGTATGAAAAAAAATATATTCCAACAACAATCCAAATCCACTCAACTAATGGCATGTAGATATACAATTCAACACATAAACTTGTTAAAATAGGATAAAAACTGATTTCGTTCTACTATTCGAACATAGAAAGCATCTAACCATGTTTCCATGAGAAATAATAATTGAGGTATTTCGAAAGGGTAACAGATAATTATAGAAACATATCCACATTGATATAGTAGGATCATGAAACATGATATTTAATTTTTATGACCACCAAAATATAAGAAAAAATCACTCCCATTGTAGATTCGTGGAGCACATGAATAAGCACGAATAAAGTCCCTTAAAAAAGAAAAATGTTTCACAAAATGATTTTTATCAAAGGGAACCAAAATTACACGACCCTAAAAAACAAGGATCCTAAAAATCCATTTAATAGGTAAAACTAGAGGCTTTGAGACTTAAATTGAGGCATTATATCTAGATCTTGATATCCCAAATCATTTTTCAATTTTGAGGTCAAAAATGAGATCTGGGGAGAGCCATCAAAAAGGGCAGCAAACATGAGGAAAAATGAGATTGAAGGAATAGATATAATATGAATAAGATTTTATATTTGAGAAATGGGGATGTAAAAACTTTTTATGAATTCATTGGGAAAACTAACCCCCCCCCCCAATGATGAGGGGGATACAGATGCCATCATCGCGGTTAGGGCATCTCCAGGAGGGATTAGAGGAAAGGGTTGTGCTCTTATGTTCAGATTTTAATGAACTATATTTATATGATATATTATAATTCCAAAATAATTTTTATTTGATATAGATCACATTTTTATATTAAAACTCATCCTTAATACATGACATGTATAACATTGTTTCCAATAAAATTGGGTGCCCAATACTTATTTGTAGGGGGTTAAATGTCATGAAATAATTCTGGTTATATAAACTATTTTTAATGGTTTACAATGGTATTGTTTGTGCAAATATAAAAAATAAAGGGTTCTATATCCTTTAGGTGTCTTCTTTCAAATGTAAGTTACTCGTTGGAGAGTTTGGCCAAGGATTCTTAATAACTCACATTAATCGAGGGGATGGAAGTCAGCCTCAACGCACCATTTTGCGGGGAATTATTTCCTACTATGGGACTCTCATATAGATTCATTATATGTCTGTGAATCCTACATTAATTCTCAGGTATGATGTGTTTCACACATTAATTAAAAATTTATTACTTGAATGTATCGAATTTAAAATCATTTGAATATATATGAGGTTATTCATCAATTGAGACATTTGTATGTATTTGAAGTTCTCCATAAATGGTATCCTTATGAGGTATGAATAGATTTTATTCAGTTTTCATATTGATGATTATAGTTTTCTATCCATTAAGTGTGGTGTTTTGGATTGTGTCATCATCTAGGAAGATATGAGTTGTTGTGATATTGAAATAAGAACCATTAATGGTCTTATAATGTATCCTTGTGATAGAAATCATAACCCATGTAGTTCAGTGCTGCCTAGATGGTCACATCATACCTAATTGGTGTACGACATTTTCCAAAGTATCCAGAGGAACCTGGAATGGATATGCATTTCTATTTTGAATTATACACAATCAATAATTTGTTCCATATATAATAGGTTTGATTTATGGTAATGCGTTTGGATGCTAGGGTGGATTCCAATATATCCCATTTGGATAGGACTCAATGGTCATGTTGTTCGGATATAAGGAACTAAACCTATAGAGTCCCTCTGATGGCCTATCTCATATTTGATTATATACCTTTGATATGATTAGTTTGGGACTTATTCTTGAGGATGATTCCCAATTAAATGGGTCATCAGGGGTGTCATCACTCACAAATATTTGGAGTTTTTTTTGGATTTAAACCTATAGAGGAGGCCCAAGGATTGGTATCATGACAAAGTTGGGACTTATACTAGGTTGGAGGCCCAAAGGACTCAAAGACTATGTTGTTCGGATATAAGGAACTAAACCTATGGATTCCCTCTGATGGCATATCTCATAGGGGATTATATACCTTTGATATGATTAGTTTTGGACTTATTCTTGAGGATGATTCCCAATTAAATGGGTCGTCAGGGGTGTCTTCACTCACATATATTTGGAGTTTTTTTAGGTTTTAAACCTATGGAGGAGGTCCAAGGATTGGTATCATGATAAAGCTGGGGCTTATACTAGGTTGGAGGCCCAAAGGATATATTTAATGGCTTATTTCACAGGAGGAGTCTCTTGTGAATGGGGGTTGTGATTGGGGATTAATACTGATATGGATGAACTTTTATTGGTTATGATTGGATCCAATTCCAAATACTATGACCATTGATGAATTGGAACTTACACATGGAATGTTTACCATGAACTAGTTTTTTGGGGATTAATCTAGAGGATGAGGACCATGGATTAGTATGGTTTTATGGTTGGGTCTTACAACAATTTGGAGACAAAAATTTTAGGTTTGGATGGGGATTTTTCATGATGGGGATACCCAAAAGGTTTTAGATCATGAAGATATCATGAAATATATCAACCACTAAATCCACTAGAGTCATGTTAGGTGTGAGAAACAATAAGAAGCAGATGGTCCAAGAAACCACATGATCAGATTTTCCCTGAGTTTGGATACATGGCCATAAAGACCCTTGCTTATGGAGGCACTCTGAATGAAGGAAAGAGGAAGACACTAAATAGGTTCTCAGAAAAAAAATGCATCTAACCATGTTAATGTTGTGATCATGGCCATCAACTAATCCCACATGATTAATAACGAGTCATGCATGAATGTGGGAAATAAAAGGATGTGTAAGATTCAGAAATCCAAACAATCCCTCCTCCTCTGATGGAAGTGGTTGGGGTGATGACACATCCCTCCCATTATCAGACTGTGGACCCAAAGGGAGAGAGAATGAAATTTAAAATTTTTTATAACCAATCTATTTTTTAAAATTCTATATATAGGGGAAGCAATGGTGTATGATATGTCATACAACAATGGTGAGAGGAATACTCTAGTAGGTATGCCCTAAAAATTTTTCTGAATCAATAGGGGAGGATCTCATTCCATGTAGAATAGAAAAGCTAGCGTGATCCTCACTGTCCCTGCCTAGAAACCAAGGCTCTAGGTCATATAGAGAATAAATGTATAACATAGACCTAGCCCTTATATCTGTTACTGGGATTTCTATGATACCGCCTCCAAGGATTGAGTTCATATGACCTTGGTAATTCATATTCACATGGACTATCGGGACCCATGCTATGAGTTAGGACATGTTCAAGAAGCCTCTAACCATAGGAATGTATATCCAAATGGTATATATGCTAGTGTGCCTCTTCCCATGATTTTCCATGTACAAAGGCTTTGTTATAGGTATCAATTTTCTCCCTTTCATATGATCTAGTCGAAAGAAGAGGATTACAAATGTTGGTGTTAGGGAAGAAGAATTGAAGAGGGGCTCATAGAGGTCCTAGAATAGATTGAATATGTGCCTCAAGTAGCGACTAAGATTAAGTAGTGGGGCCTTATTGGGGGGTGTAGGCCTGTGTGAGATTGAAATTCCTTCAGAAATGGATTATCTAGGAATAGAAACATTGGTGAGACTTTAGATTAGGCACCACAGATCTCCCCAGGGGTCCCTAAATGTGTGTCACATGGGAAATTTATTAGTCAAGGTCCCTTGCGCAGTTGGTCTTTCATATATGGGAGAAGGGTTCCTCATGCATTCGTCTTATGCTTCAAACCCTGAAGTGATATTTATCTCCCCTATCCCCCTTAATTCCTACATATCTCATATTTTGGAGACATACAAGAGGAAATTTTTCATTCTATGGAAAATAAGTTTTGTGACTATATCTTAGAGGTTTATTCTAATATTCCAATTTTTTAAATGAGAAAACTAAGGGTCCTATTTATAGGAAAATAAGAGACCCTAGTCGAAAGAGATTTCCCGTGTAGGTATTAAGTGTAGCTGATCGATGTAGGCATCTCATGAATAAGTGTAATTTTTTTTTGTGTTGAATATGACAAACATGTAGGTTCATTGAACATGGGAGGTTGTGCCTTTAGTGCTTCACTAGTAGGGAACATGATAGCCTATTAGCACGCAGGGTTGGTGAGCACTGGACCATCTTGGAGAACCACCTAGGAAAGAGTGTTTCACTATATTCCAGGGGTTATGCCCCCACACCCATTCTTGAAATTAGTTCTGGGATGTAGTCCTATCCCTTTGGTTCAGTCCCTTCCCTTCCATCACTGACCCCTATAAAAAATGGTGAGTCACATCTTGAATATTTTGGGCCAAGTAAATGCTGTTTTGGGTGGCGACACCTGAAAACCCAATCTGATCCATCTTCCACCATTAATATGTATCTATACTGATGATATAACTTCTTTTCTATGTGATTATCACATTGTGATTTAGGAAATAATGTTCATGGAAACAATTTCACAGTGTCAAAATGCATGAACAAATCACATTACATTTTGAGGTAGTAGTCTATTGTACACATGAACGACGTTATCATATTCTCAAAAAATTGAAAGAATGAAGGAATGTGTGATATAAAAAGTGAAAAATAATAATAAAATAATAAATTTTGTGTATATCATATATAAATTGTATTTCCATCATTATTCCCAACATTTATAAATGTTTATGTGAAAACGAATGACATCGGTTCACAAGGTGGATTTTTTTAGTACAAATGAATAATGATTTCATAACCCATTTGATGAAAGTGCGTTTTTTTTAGGTTATAACATTGATATAAAAACATATATTTATATTTAAGATATTATGATGATTATATAATCATGATTTAAAAATAATTTAATGGGTATGAGTAATAAATAAAACAAAAAATATTGTGGATAAATGTTACATCTTCTTCGAGTATCTCTTTTTGGTTTGCACCAAATGCCTTCCATGGTTGGATATTTTCCCAATTTAAGGATTCTAAAATGCAATTAAGGAAATTTTTATCTTAATTTGGAAGGTTTTTGTTGATCCAAATGGTTTCAAATGTCTAAATAAGTTTGCAGAGTAAATTATTTTTCATAATAGAGGAGGAGTGGAATTTTGGTAAATACCCAAAAGTATTCACTATTGAGAGGTATCCCTTGCCTCATATGACAAAACAAATGAACTATAAGGAAGTTGAAGAAACAATTGATTGATAAATACCTCCACCACACAAAATAAATACATTTTTAATCATGTTATTCCTTAGTATTTATGATTACTCAATATTATCTTGATAGTTTTTACTAAGGTAACTTGTATCATTTTATTTACCATGGTATTTTATACATTAAGGTTATAAAAATAAAATTATTAATTTTATTATATAAATGAAAATATTAAAAATATTAATGCAAATTTTTTAAATAAAAATTGAATATGTGTGAAAAATTAATTTTAATACAAACACATTAATTTTCAAAACCCTCTCTTAGCCACCATTGTGTTAATTAATTTTAGTAAATTTCACAACTAATTATAATTAATATTTATGTTCACATTATTAAATAATATAAAATATAATTTTAAAAATATTTTATCCCTTTTCACAAATTCAATTAAAATAATTTCATGAATTTAATTTAAAATTAATCTTGGAGACGTGATGAAAAATCTGGTTTTTAATGTGAAAATATTTAAAATTTTACAAATTTATTATATCCAATTTCAATAAGAAATTTATTTAAATTACATATATTTTATTAATATATATATAAATAAATAATAATATTTTAATCACAAATTAAAGTATAATTTAATGCCATATGTCATTTAAATGGAAGCACAACTCTCAATTAAAATTTGGTATTCTCAATATTTATAAAAAATTAATCTTTTTCGAATATTCTAAAATTTTTACCCAAGGATAACTTTGAGGTTATTATATAAAATTTAAGTTTATATTGTCGAATATAATTTATTAACGATTTAAATTTTATTTTTAAAATAACTTCTCCATTAAAAGGTGGTAAAACTACCTTTAAAAACATACATATATTAACGCGTAAAATTTAATTTACATTAATCCTTTATTAAGGAAGCTGATAAAATGAATATTAAGTAGTTTATTGAAAATCTAATATATACATTTCAATAAAATCATTAAAAATGTATTTTTATTTTATTTTATTGGGATAAAATTTTGAGTGTATTGAAAAATATATTTTTTAGAAAACGAATTCCATTATTTTCAAAAAGTTCTTAGATTAATTTATAATTAATTGGTTTGAAAATAATTAATTTTATTGAAATGTATACAATATATATTTATAATTTAGATATTATATTTTGTACCCTCCATTCAAATGGTTAGATGATAACTATATTTATATTTTAATAACATTATTTTTAGTATACTGTAGTTCGGTAAAACTTGGTCTTTCATGTATCACAAGATTAACCCAATGTTACATGTAGAGAAATCACAACTTGGTGTTCCATATAAAGAAATCATTACTTGTTTTACCATGCAATTCAATCAGTCAAATAATTTTAATTTATTAGGAAAAAATAATTCCTAAAAACCGGGGATGTTATATTCTACCCCCTCCCCCAAAATGAATTTATATATTGAAATTTATATAGGCCATCAGAGTATTAATAATTAAAAGTTTATTGGATAGAAACCCAAACCATTAAAATGAATACTGAAAATTATGTTAAAAATGTAATTTTGGAAACAATATATTTACCGAATGTAACTCATAATGATATTTTTACATAGGATAACATAGGTGGGATGTGAAGATTTAGACATGGAAAAAAATGTGTAAATAATTATAGAGAGTGATAGAGATCACTAATCATAGGTTAGTGGGTGATCTAGAGAAATTTAATAATCCTGAAACCATAAATTAATAATGATCTAAGGGACCATTTAATTCCTCATAAATTAATGTAAGATGATAACATTTTGTTTCAAGATCCATTTCTTAAGAGTGAATATTTTTTACAAGGATATATACTTTGTCAATTTTATTCCATTTCATTTTCAAAATATCTCCCTTCAGTTATCAATTTTTAAATTTTCCCTTCATATCTTTCACAATGAAATTAAGGTAAATTTATTATCCCAATAACACTAACAAGTCATATGATCCATATGTAGAATGAAAAGTTGTTCATTCTATCATCAGTTATCATCAAAACAAAGTGATTAGCACAGGTTATCCAATATGTATAAATATTCATATGACGAAATGACACATTAATCTCTAAAACAACTTTCAAGATTCATTGTAAACCATTTAATAAATTTTTAATCTTTTGGACGTTCTTAAATGTAAAAATCATAAAATTTTTTATGAAGGTCAGTAAATATCTCAAATTATTCTACATTGATCGCCGCTCTATCATATAGTATCTCTTGATTGTCATATAGAAAATATGTGAATAACTTTACTAGGTATTATATTAAAACATGATAATAACCAAAATTACCATACAACCTCATTGAAAAAATATATGATTTATCATTATTTATATAGATTAATATATATATTAATTAAATACAAAAAATTTTAAACTTCCTCATTGATAACAGAAACCACATTTCTAACAAATCCATTATCATTTTTGACATCATAAATACTATCCAATTTACCTTATTCTGACTAAACATCTATTTATCCAAGCTAAACACCATATTCATAAAATTAGGAACATATTAAACTTTAAAATCCATTAATCATGTTTTATCATAAAATATAACTCTCTCATTAACTAACATTTCTATGTCTTCAGTACCATTCAAATATTCTATCAATTCCATGACAAAAAAAATATATTTTAAATTATTTTATATTTCACAATTCAAAATTCATTAATAAAAATACAAAAATACATCAATACTTTCACATTAATTTTTATTATGAAATAGTTCATTCATTGTTCTAGAATAAAAATTTTGTTCACGTCGTTGAGTTGTGTAATGCCAATGTTCTGCACAAATATGACATATGACTCCTTGATAATTTATCACGCTATTTCTCCTTTTTTGATACAGATACCATCTTTCCTTCTATTTGAAATATTCCTTTTCATTTTTCTTCCCTTCTTCTCCAAATGTAATGAGATGAGTCTTATTTCCTCTAAATTTATTACCACATAAAATTTCAAAAAATTACATATTCCTCTCACTCGATACAACATAGATCTCACTAAGGTTTGAATTTTTAATCATGTGACTCACTTTATAATTAGGCATAGTTAAAATATATTTATCTCCATTCATCATTAAATTTTTTTGGTCATAATCACTACATTCTTCTGGAGATTCAATTTTAGAAATATTTCATCTACTTCCATCCATTAAACAAATCCAAAAGCTTATTGTGAGAAATAGTAATCATAGTAGGGAACCTCATAATATATTTAAATCCTTTATGATAGTTTTTTTGGTATTTTCAATTTCAAAATCATATCCCTTGGGAGTTTCAAACCTTGTGTGCATCAAGGACCATAATTTTACACGTATTTCCTATAGATTGAATATCAATATGGTTTTTTGTGGTTATTATCAATTGGTATATCTATTCTAGAGCAACATAAACGTTTTATATATAGATGGGTATGTATTTCTAGGAATCCACTAGCTCTATCCTATTCCAAAATTCTTGAACATTTTCTATAATTTTACTCATCCTTCGACTTATCCTTAGACACATCCATAAAAATATCCTTATAATTAATCATATTGATCTCACTAGATTTTTCTCATCCTAGTGTCAAAGGGTTGTCTAAAACATTTATTTGATACCAACTATAGAGACCCAGGTTCTATTTGATGCATATTATTAATTTTTAGAGGAATATTCATTAAATTATAGAAACACATTCCTGAGGACCATAATATTTTATTGAATTTTGAAATATGGAACGAAGTATTTTAATATGGTGATTTATCATCTGTTTTTCACAAAAATATCTTACCATTTTGTACACCTCATATACAATATTTAAATAAATCCTTTATCCATAACCCATAAAACTGGAACACAATAAGGTGAAGGATCAAATGATCAATAAGGGTATAAAACTAGATACATAATCATAATATGGGCATAAGTGTATAAGAAAATGATCATAACATTTGAAAACCATACCATTCATTTGAAATATTGTAATCTTGAATCATTGAATAAAGAATGGAATTTAATAAGTTATAAATATTATGATAATAAATTAACATGAGTTGTGGATCATAACATTAACATAAGACAAATAATTTTTTAATACACATCATCTTATAAAATTGTTAACATATATAAATAGAAACTACTTCACTAATTAATTTGAGGAAATGATATCATGCCCTTGTATAAACATATGGACCTAAAACTCGATCCTTGTATATTATTATAGAAATGAAATATAGGTCCCTATATGAAATTTTTAACATGTAATCTAGTTCACTCATAATTTTTATACTCATGAGTAATCAATTATTATCTAATGAATTAGAGAGGTATCAAAGAACATGCATCATGTAAGCTATAATGGGCTCACTTGAA
This sequence comes from Viscum album, assembly GCA_963277665.1. Lineage (NCBI taxonomy): Eukaryota > Viridiplantae > Streptophyta > Magnoliopsida > Santalales > Viscaceae > Viscum > Viscum album. The sequence goes on from OY728140.1 coordinate 827,940,273, forward strand.
AGTATCTAGGATCACCAAAATAAAAGTTTTATTGGACTCACCCATTGTTATCTAGGCCATCCATTCATATAAGTAATGTCCCGGAACTACAACAAGAATACTGTATAAGAGCGTTCAAATAATCATAAAAGATCATGAACATAATAAATATTCTATAATAAAAAAATTATCCCATGTAAATGAAATGGGTTCTATTTCAATATATTTGAAACATGATCAACCCATGAAAAATAAATATGATTCATAAAAAATATATTTAAAACATGATTAAACAATAGTAAAGAAGCAGGATCTATAAATGTCACGTCTTAAAAACATAAACCATTTAGAGAAGTAATATGAATGGTATCGTTGGATCATATTCCTCAGAAGGAATAGTTAACACCAATGTTTATCACCATTTATAGACAATAATTTCAGAAGTATCATTTGAAAAATTTCATTATTGATATATCCTTTACACTTTAAAAGATTATTTTTAAAATATAAAACATTTTTAAAACATTTTTTTTAAAATGACATTGAAAACTAAAAAATGGAACATTAAAAATAATCTAAAATTATTTTTAAAATATAAATAAAATTAAAATTCATTTCCTTTACAATTTTCTTAAATGGTATTCTTAAAACTTTTTTTGGAAATTTTTTTATAAATCATTTTAAAAAAAGTAGTTTTGGAAGAAAACATATTTTTGACCAAGTACGGAAATAATGTCATATTTTCATTAAAAATAATTATGATTATATTAATGAAAATAATAGTGGAAAAAGGTACCATTTCTTATTGATATCGTGAATAAAAAATTATGAAAAAAAGTTATTAAAATTCTTGAGATATATGTCATAATATTTTATTATTAGAATCCCAGTCATAAAAAACCTGATATTTGATTTGTTGTAAAGTAAAATTTTTACCAAATTAGTAACATTAAATCATAAGAAACATTATATAATAATATTAAAATATCATTAGGATTGATAAATTAATGATATAAAATTTTAAAGAGTTTATATATAATCCTCATGGAATAATATCGGAGCATGTCAAAACATACATCTCCAAGAAGAAAAATTGAGACAAAAGTCCTCTATAGATTTGGTATATTTTGAAATATAAAAAAAAAAAAATAAAGATCCTAAAATAGATATGTTGATCCCCATAAATTTAATAATAATAAAAAAATCAGGATTATTATATACAACACTCAACAAAACTAATTGGTGAATATGGCATGTATGTCACAGAAATAAAAGTGAGACAAGAAAAAACCCTTACCTTAAGTATTAACATCTTTTTAACTAATTAAAAACTTATTTATAATAATTATATAATTATTATACAATAAAATGAAATATATTCATATATAATACCATATTTGGTTTTCTCATGAAATTTTATTACCCTTTTATTAACAATACCCTGTTAATGTTTTGTTTCAGGTAATAACTGTGTTGTTTTTCATATATGTTATGTGTGATTATTTTTGGGTTCTATTACATTAAGTATTTTTTATAATATAAAAAAGTATAACCATGTCAAAATTATCATACATATTCTGTATAAATGTAATTTTTATTATCTCTTAAATATAGAAATAGAAAGTGAAATGCATTGCCCAAGGGGACTATAGGCCATACATATGCATGAACTTTGGTTTGATATTCTGGTATTATTGATAAAAAGAATAGTATATGATGTATTATAATTATTTAAAATAGTTTAATTGATATATATCAAATATATTATTAAACTCGTCCTAAATAAATTCTATTTTTGAATGAAATAATCTCATCCCTACATGAGGCGGTAGTCCGTCATACATAAGAATGACATTATTGTATTCTGTAAAATGGAAATCTTGAATGTATGTGTGATATAAAAATTAAAGTATAATAATAAAATAATAAATATAATATATAATATATATATTTATATTTATATTATATACATAATTTATATCGTTATTCCAAAAGTTTGAAATAGAAAAACAAACATCTTCAGTTCGTGAGGTGGTAGTCCACCGGACACACGAACAATGATTTCGTAACCCATTTTATGGAAATGTGTGTTTTTTAGGTCATAAACCAAACATAACAACATATAATTATATTTAATATAATTATTATATTATATAATCATGATATAAAATAAATTTAAGGGGGTTTAGGAAAAAGTAAAATAAAAAAGATTATTCCTAAACGTAACCTCTTCTTCTGGTATTTTATTTTTTTCACTAGAGGCCATCCTTGTTTATATTTCTTCACAAATTAAGGATTATAGGATTATATTAGGAACTTTTAGAGGTTATTTTTTCTGGTTATGGTTGACAAAATGGATTTAGTGCTCGGAATTAGCAGGGAGAGTGATTTTATTTTTATAATAGAGGAGGAGTGGAATTATTGTAAATACCCAAAATTATTCATAATTGGGAGGTTTATATTTCATAATTTACCTAAAAATATAATAATATTGGAGGGGAGGAATTTATTGGCCTATAAATACCTACACCAAAAAAATTAAAATAAATTTTATCATGATATTCCATATACTTTAGGTTTAATTAATTGTAGCATTGTAGTTTTTATCATGGTAAATTGTTTCTTTTTATTTACCTATGTATTATATCCTTTAAGTTGATAATAAAAAATAGAATTATTATATAACTCACAGACTCTAATTATAAATAATAATTCAACATAAGTAAGTAAAAATAAAATATGTGTGTAAAATAAATTTTAATACAAATGCAAGTAATGAACAAAACAATGTCTTAACCTTAGTACATGAGCCTCAACCTAGTTGGTGAGGTATTCTTAAGTGCATCAACAAGACCCAGTTTCAGAACCAGGTAGAGGCATATTTCTGGGTACTATAACAGTAATATATCATGTAATGTAGCAAATACTATAGGAGAACAATACCCTAAAAGGGTACTATAGCAGAAATGTACACTGTGTGGGTACTATAGCAGAACAGTACACTATATGGGTTCTTTAGTAGGTAATGTTCAGTACTTTAGTAGATGGATCAATTCACCTTGGGCCACCAGTTTTGGCTGGGAGTCCTTAAGAATTTTGAGCCACCAATGCCTTTGGGTCGGTAGGGATTTTAGGCCACCTTTAAGGCCTTCGATCCACCTCAATGCCTTCAGGCCACATGCAGTTGTCCCAGACAGACTCTACAAAAATGAAACCACCCCAGAAGAGGATTCAAACTAGTTTCAGTCACTAATGTAGAGAAAAAGGGATTTGTAAGAATGAGAGAGTATGGTTATACCATTAGGATGAGCATGTTCTTGAATGAGAATCCTATCCAAATGGCCATTAAAAGGTGGAGAACTACTATCACGATGCAGATGATCGGGAGGGGAAGTTCCATGTAGATAGTCTGGTTGAATTCCTTATGTCCATTGTGTAATATAATCTCTTAATCCAATGGTCCATGTAATCTTTGAGCCTACTTTACATTTAAGTCTTCCCTCTCATTCCATGATTGTGGGATTATCAAAATTAATTAATTAAAATGATGGAAATCAGGTAATTCATGCATGTCTAAACCTTAACCAGGTTATTTAATTCTTACAATTTCCAAAAATCATTATGATAAAAAACATTTGTTGAAAATTTTAGATAATATAAATTATCATGACTATAAATATGGATTAAATTGTTAAAAATCTGTACACTTAATTGAGATAATTAAATTTATAATTAATCACATAGACCTAATGAGAAAGCATGTTTGCAATGTGAATATATTTAAAATCTTAAAATGTTTTAAAATTCATTTTTATTATGAAATTGATTCCAATGAACTAAATTGGATTAATATATATATTAAATACTTATTTTTAAAAATATAAAAATATATTGTAATATTATAAATTATTTATGAAAAAAGATAGTTTTTATTTTGAATTCAGTATTATAACTATTTATCAAATAATTAATCTTCTTAGAAAAATCTAAAAAATTCACACTACCAAAATTTATACCATATGATTTAAAAAATAAAGTTTATTTTCAAAATTATTATTTATAAAATGGTATAGAATGAGTTTTAAAATAATTTTTCCACTAAATGATGGTGAAACTACCTTTTAGAAAAATTTATATTTTAATGCGCAAAATTGGAATAATTCTTTAATATTTTCTAGAAAACACCTAAGATAAATGTTAAATAGTTGATTGAGTATAATATAATATATATTTATATATATTATTTAAATCATTCATAAAACGTTAATTTTTTTAATTGAAATATATAAAACATGTTTATGCATTGAAATATATATTTTTTAGAAAGTGGATTTCACTTCTGGAATTTTTACCTATATCCATGGTTAAAAGCCATTTGTATTGCCCAGAAATACATGGGTATATGAAATACCCATGGTTCTATGATCTTTTAGCAACTGATATGTTGATATAAACCTCTACACACAGTTCTTAAACCATTGAGATATGAAATTTAAAAGGATCCACTTATACCCAATGTTTGACCAAATTGTGGGTACATGTCCTTATTAAAAATAACTCCTCTATGATTTGAGACATCCACCTATAGCCTATAGAATAATGACTTTACCACTATACTATATCATTTATTATTTTCTTATATTCAAAAATATATATATAAATATCAATATGTACAAAAAATATTTTTTGTTATATTATTTATTATAAATATTCTGGAATATTAATGGGTCAACCAATACCCATGGTTTAACAAAAACATGGATATAGGTTTTCCGAAGGATTTTTCCCCATAAAATATATTGAAATGGTTTACAAAAACCATGGGTATATGGGTGACCTATACCCATGGATTTATTTGGACTGTGGGTATATGTTCTTTATGCAGAATTTTTTACACTACAAAACCTATACCCATTGTTTTGGGAGAACCATGGGAATAGGTTCACCCTGGAGAAACCTATACAAATTGTTCTCCCAAATATGTTCCTATAGGTACCCCTATACCCATGGATTTGGGAGAACCATGATTATAGGTTTTTCTTGAAAAACATTCCCCACAGCAGAAACTGTGGTGACCGGTACTCATGGGGTTTTCCAAAAACATGTGTATATGGTAATTTTCTAGTATTATTTCTTTATTTTAAAATAGTTTTTACTTTCATGTATAATTATTTGGTTGATAAATAATTCATTTTATAAAAACTAATAATCCATATTTCATTAATTTATTTTTTCATTTCCAGACCATACATTCCAACAGCCAGGTGATAACCATAATTATATTAATTTTCGTTTGTAGTTTGTTAAAACTCAATCATGAATGTAATTCTAGATAAACACAATGTTGTGTGTACGGAAATTACAGATTGGTGTTGAATATAAATTAAGATTAATTTGGTGTATTTTACAATAATATCCATAAAACAATTTTATTTTATTCTGAAAAAATTCATAAAAACTAAAGGTGTTACATTCTACCACATTAAAATGAATTTAAACCACAAAATTACTCTAGTTCACCATAATTTTAATAAGTGAATGTTACTTTCAATGAAACCCATATAGTAAAAATGAATTCAAAAATTTAAAATAAAAATAAAAAAGATGGAAACATAATGGTTACCCAATGGAACACGTAATTAGGGTTCAACATATGAGAATATATAAGGGAAGTAAAATATCCAACACTAAAGATAAGTGTAAAAATTATAGAGAGTTATAGAAATAAGTAATCAGAAGGAATTGGGTTATCTAATGAAGTTTAATTATCACAAAACCATAAATATTTAATGATCTATTGGACCATTGGTTCATCATAAATTAAGGTATTATGATATCATTTTTTCAATATCCTCTTTGTAAAGGTGAAAATTTTCACAATGAGATGTACTTACTTTATTTCATTACATTTCATATACCCAATATCAATATTTGGTTATTCCTTGATAAATTTATAAATCATATATTACTCTTAGAAGAGAATTGTTATCCCTGAAGTGCTAATGGATAATAATTTCTATAGGTAAAATGATAATTCATTTTTTATATCATCAATTTTCACAAAAATAGGCAAGCACATGTTATCTAGTTTGCAAAAATCATAACATAGATAAATAATAAATTAATCTATGAAACATCATTCAAAGTTAAAAATAAATTTTTTATAAATGGTTAGCCTTTTGAACCATTCAAAAGATGAAAATCCAAAACATTAGAAAGAATTTCACAAAATTTCTCAAAATTAACCTAACATTTATACCCCCTTATATTTTAATGTTTCACTTCAGTATCATATACCATACATGTAAATACCTTTATCATGTATTCTCTTGAAATATGGAAATAACCTGAATTTCCATAAAAACATATTGAAAAAATGAATGATTCTTTATTCCATATAAAGATTGCAGGATGTATTCCCTAAATCCAAATATAATGTAAAAATAATTAATGAAAATAAAGACATCATTTTCAATAAAGCCCCTATCTGTTTTGTTGTCATAAATACAATAAAATTTACATTATTCTTATCCAACATCTATTTATCCGAAATAAAAACCATTTTTTCTACATTGGAAATATATTAAGGGTTTCCTTCCCTTAATCATTTTAATTTTCCATAAAATGTAACTATGTCATTAAGTCACATTTCTTGGTCAATAATACCATTCAAGATATTCTTTCAAATCATTAATGAAAAACATATACTAAAAAATCATTATATATTTCAAAATTCATAATTCATGAATTATTATACATAAATATTCAATTCTTCCACTTCAATGATTAGAATGAAATAGTTATTGCATTCATTTAGAATAAAATTCATGGTCTGGGAATTATGTTGGGTATTTCCCATGTTCTCCATAGATACGACTTTAAACTCCCTATCAATTTTCAACTCTATTTTCTGTTTTTCCACAATGACAACATCATACCCTTTGTTTAATGTATTCATTTATTTTTTTCTTCTAAACAAAGCATCATATAAGAATTAGAGCCTTATTTCCCGTATTTTTCTTACTCTATATGCTTTCATAAAATTCAATCTCCCCCTTACTCGATGTGCTACAAATCTAACTTATGTTGACTTTGTTAATCGTTTATCATGATAACTGATTATGAATAATCATAATATATTTTTCTACAATAATCATCCAATTTGGATACCCAAAATCACTTATTTTCCCATATGATTCAATCTTAAAATGATTCAATATAGTTCCATCCATAGAATAAAACTAAAAGAATAGTGTGAGAAACACTAATCACAGTAGAGAACCACATAATCATAAAAAATAAATTTTATAAAGTATAAATAATGAAACTGTTTATAATATTTGTTATATTTATTAATTAAAAGTAATAATATATTTAAATAGTTCATGAATTATCATAAATTGTTTTTTTAATTTCCAAATAATATCTTCTGGTAGTGTCAAACCATGTGTGTAACAAGTCTCATTATCATGCACTTGTTCTCGATCGAGCCTAGATCAATACAGTGTTTTAGGGTTTATTACCCCTAGGTATATATGTACCATATCCACATCCACATTAATTATCCAGAAAATGATGTATTATTCACAAACCGCATTCATTATCCTTTCCCAAAATTCAAGGACATTTTCTATTACATTGATTAATTCTTAGACTTAACCTTCTAAACATAACGAGAAAAATCTTCATAAATATCTCTATGGATGTCACTAATTTTTTCTCCTCCTAGTTTCCAAAGATATAATAAACCATTACTTTTATACCATCTATAATGACATAGGCCTCTAATACATGGATATTACAACTTCTTATATGAATATTACTTACATTACAAATACACATGACCAAGGACCACAATAGTTTAGTGCCTTTGGAAACTAGGAAGATAATACTCTAATATGGTGAATTATAATCAATTCTTCCCACAAAGATCTTATAATTTAGTTCTTCTCATCGACATACCCTACATAAAACTAGTATTCATAACCCGGGGAAGGGAAACATAAAAAAGGGTGAGATCATATTCTCATTAAGGTAAAAAAGGTGATAAATAAGAATAATATGTAAATATGTGTATAATAACATGATGATAATTATGGACATAAAAGAATGGTCTACACGTAATGTTGTGAACATGTTATCATGTTCACACATGACATTCAGAATATGTAATCAGGTTCACAAATAACATTTATGCTCATGAGTTATCCATCGTTACACAATACATTGGAGCACAATTTTTGTACACACAAATTTTTAGCTATGACGGTATCACCCTATTCTATCTAGACCAACACATTATATATGATGTAATGGTATTAACGGGTTATATCTAAGCCACCAAATCATATATGTAACTTCCATGAACCACAAAATGAATAATGTATAATGATATTTCATATCATCATAAAAACATATAAATTCAAAAATTATTGTATTACCACCTATTTGTCACATCGAAAAGAAATGGGTTCCATGTCAACCCATTCATTACATGATCAACCCATTGAAAAGAAATGGGATTCATAAAATCTCTTTGAATCATGATTGAACAATTGATCAGAAACAGGTTCAATAAACATCTTTCCATCAAAACATAAACCATTCAAACAAATAATATGAATGGAGTTCTTATATAAAATCCCCCATAAGAAAAATATAACACTAACTTCTGTAAAATTAGATTGTAAATAGTTTTTCATAGATCATCAAAATCATTTCTTGTTAAAAATATTATTTCCTCTTTGATTTTTTTTAAAACATAAAACTTTTTGAAAACTTTTTTTTAAATAACCATAAAAACTTGTAATCGAATATTTTAAAATTATTTAAAATTATTTTTTAAAAATTAAAATAATTTAAAATAATTTTCCATGAAAGTGATAAAAAATTATAATTTTAAAATATTTTGGAAAACATATATAGAAAAATTGGTCTTGGAAGAAAATAGATTTCTAAATGAAGAGTGAAATAAAGTCCAATTTTCATAAAATTATTTTAGTAATTATATAAAATAACAATTTCTATAAAAATGGTACCATTTAATTAATATTTTATTAATTAAGAGATGATAATGAGATTCATGAGATGTATGGTGATATTGATCATATTATTTTATCATTGGAATCTCAATCATAAACAATCTAGTTAAATGACGACATGTAACATAAAATTATTACCCCTTTGGTAACCATCAGTCATAAGAATCATTCAATAATAAACATAAAATATCATGAGTACAGATAAATAGATTATATTAAATTGGAAATGGTCTATATATATACACCTCATAAAATAATATAGGATTTGGTCATAATAAATGTCTAAAAGAGGGAAAATTTAGACAAGAATCCTTTACCAATTTGGAAACTTTTGAATTATAAACCCTATAAAATAGAGTTACTAAAATGGATATGTAAATAAAAATAAACATAATTATAATATTGTTTCTAACGCTTTCCAGTAGGGCATGCATGCATCCATCTTGTAGGGGAGGATGCACGGCTTGTAACCCTACATTCCCACTTTCCAAAGGTGGGCAGCATACGTTCCTTATTCAGGGATGTCTCTTCCTTGATCGAAACCGGGATGATGGGATGTCAGTTCTTCCTTCCATGGATTCCTCCTCAGAGCTCGTCTCCTAGTCTGAGTCTCCGTCATAGATTTAATATGTGTTCTTGAATCTCGTTCCTGGTGCCATATCTTCATGGACACTAGTTAATTATGCTGCTTCCGTCGAGAAGGTCCAAGGGGTCTGGTCGGGGCCGCAACCTTTGGTTAGGAGAATGGTCATGCTGAGGTGTCGTTGGCATGTCATGACACTGGGGGATTGGAATGTCTATCTGATGTACCTTATTATTGGGATTCTCGAGGGCACGGAAGCCCGAGGCATCCCACTTCGAATGCAGGGAATTGTATTCCATAGGCATGTATATGAGGTTTTCCTCATCTTATCATGTTTAACAATGGGTATGACAAAAGCTTAACGTCCAGCGGGGATGGATCAGAATGATCAGAACACTGAGGGGTGGATCTGATTGAAGAACCACCTGGAGGAACACTGATGTCGAGGCCAGCATGTTGGCAGCTTCCGATATACTGTGGAGTTGAATGAGGTGGCATGATCCTACCGAGATGTGGCAGCCCGAAAAGGAATCAGTATGGGTTATGGAGTGAAGGTAATTGAACCTCGTGGAGGCTTATTACATATCCTTGTGACATGGAATCAATGTCTGTGTAGTTCGATAATACAATGGGACACCTGAAAAGGTAACCCATGATAATGAACACATGGATGGGGCCCGAAGGATGTATAATCTCTGGGATATGGAATGAGATTCCCGAGGCTCATGGTATCGAGGGAGAGGTCCTAATGGGATGTGGATGTTGGATATGGGGCTTACACTCTGAGGCGGCCCATAATTGTGGAATCAATGATGGGGCTTACGCTCTGAGGCGGCCCACTGTGTTGGCGAATCAACGTGAAGGGGTCGGAACGACTGGGTGGTGGGATTGAACCTCTTGGAGGTTTCCTACGTATCACCGTGACAGAGAATCAAAGTCCACACAGTTCGAGTGTTTCATTTTAACATCATGAAGGATGGGGAAGACAGTTTAGCGCCATGCTGGACAACATATAGTTTAACTTCATGAGGGATGGGGGAATTTGGGTCTTACGCTCTAAGGAGGCCCATACTGGATATGGGGATTACGCTCTAAGGTGGCCGAAGGTGTTGGAGAACCGACTCAAAGGTGTCGGAACAAATAAGTTGTGGGATTGAACCTCATGGAGGCTTCCTACGTATCCCTGTGACATGGAATCAAAGTCCACATAGTTCACTGGAGGTGGGGTCAGTGTCGGTGCTCAATCTAAGCTCACATGAGTCATTCTCGGTTTGAGAAACAGGATGGTTAAGGGACATGATGATCACGTCGCAAAGGGTGCCTCTATGAGATGTGAATAGGGGCTTATGCGCTGAGTGGCCCATGGTGTAGGGATGAACTCTAGGATGGAGGCCCGAGGTGTGACAAATCATAGAGGGAGAGGGATTTGGGGCCAAAAAAGGAAGTGCCTCGTTCCCTATCATGCCCTCCATTAGCCTTGTCAGTGGGGAAGTACGGAGGTGCATGGGTGCTACCTTACGCAACAGAGTCTAGGGGTTTAAACCAAGGTGGCTGCCCTTCCCCCATGGACAAACGCCGCTCTGAGAGGGAGGATATCATTCCATGTGAGGATGATTCCACTCCCGTGGAGATGAGTGGGAGTTAAGAATGTCCGAGCCGGGGGGACCCTGTGTGCGAGGCACAGGGCCAGATCATAGTTTAACATCATGTGTTGAGGACGAGGTGCTTAGTAGTTTAACGTCCTACAGCTCGGATGAGGTGGGTTTTCTCTGCACCCGTAGAATATATGTAACTGGCACCCTCTACCCATTTTTTGAGGGAAGGCATCGGCAAGGCCGTTGTGAAGTGGGGTCTCAGAGTGAACCATCGAGGGGTCCACGTTAGCGTGGCTATGCGAAGAAGTAATAGTCGTTAGAGTGCCTTTGCGAAGAAGCACGAGACAAAGAAACGCAATGGGAAACACCACCCAAGGGACCTTGAGGTTACTTTGTTTGAGCCTGGAAGGCCGCACTGGAAAAGAGCGCATGGAGTTCATGCCCAGTATGGAGGACATCAGGCGCCTATGCAGGGAGGCACCTGGGGGGCATCAAGGTGTGGGGTCCTTGTATTTGCGTGCAAAGAAAGGGTTAGCGCGCAAAACGTTGGGTTGTCATATAATTAGGGCATAGGGACTGTGCACAGGTAAGATGATCATGTGCAAAGGATGTGAATTGCGTGCGAGTGGCAAAGGTCAAACCATGAGGTAAGACCACACCCGACGAAGGGATTGTGCGTACTTGAACCTTTTTGCGCTGAACGGAAGGAATTTCTCGTAAGGGAGGAACCTTAAAGGGATTGTAATTTTATTTAATCCAGTGGTATTTCACACAAAGGCATATACCGGGGCGAGGTTGCGTGAAAAGGGTGAGTACCTGAAGGTCATCTTGCACGTGCGGAAGTCCTATTTCGCGCACGAGAGCCGTTTCAAATTCCGCAACCCAGAAACGGAAGGGGTCACCTTCTATTTATAGGCCTCCGGTATCGCGAAATCCAGGTGTCACTCGAAAATATGTGCGCTAGAGACAGTGGTGTGAAAAGCTAATCGCGCGGGCACGGGTGCACAACGATTATGCACCGGTGGTGGAAACCTTCGTGAATCCCGGACTCCTTTCACGCGGCCCACATTTTTTTGCGTGCATCCTCCTTTATTTCACGTAACACTTCCAACCCCTCCGGACCGGGCCTCTGGGTTCGAATATGACCTCGTTTTTTCATTTTGAAACTTCCATTAGGAGATACAGACTTTTTGGTGACTACAAATTTTAATAAAATAAATCCATTTTAGTTAAATTCACCACTCAATAAAAATAAGTGTTCAATGTGTAATGAATCTCAATGAAATAAACGTGAGATGATTAAAACCCTTACCTTATGTATTGAATTCAATTGTACTCATTTAAAACCTTTAAAAAAAATTATTAGTGTATTATTAATATATTAAAGTACCATATACATATATATCATAACATAGTTCATTTTATTTTGACATTTAATTACCATTGTATTAATAATTACCTGTTAAAGTCACATTTCTGGTAATAACCACTTTGTTTATCATATATGTTTTCATTTATAATATTGTGGTTCTCTTAAATTAATAATGATATCATAATTCCCATAATAATAAACATGATTTACATATCAGAAATATTCATTATATATTTATTTATAATAATCAATAAAATAGAGACATAAGAAATGAAATACACTTTTAATGGAGATGGTAGGTCGTACATTTTCATGGACGCTGTTTTTATTTTCATCTCATATTGAAAGAAATAAATATTGTGATATGCTATTATTATTGAATAATTTTTATATGATATATATATCACATATTATTTGAATATCATTCTTATTAAATTACTTGTATATAGTTAAAAAATCTCATTGTTTCACGAGGCAGTAGTCCATCGTAAACACAAAAAACATTATTGTATTACCACAAAATGGAAAGATTGAATGTATGAATGGAGTAATAATTAAAAAGATCTACATAATATAATAAATATTATATATGTAAAACATATATTTTACATCCATCTTTATTCCAAACCATGATACTTGGTAACCTAAAAATGAAAAAAATCATTTCACGAGGTGGTAGTCCTTTGTACACATGAATGAAGGTTTTGTAACTCATTGGGTGGATATGTGTGTGGTTTTAGTTAAAAATATTTACTATAAAATATATAAGTACATTTATGAAATTATGTTATCATATAATAATGAAATAGAAATTATTTATGGGGTTTGATGATGAAATATATTAAAAAAATTGATGAACGTTACCTCTTCTACGGGTGGCGACGTTTGGTTTGAACAAATAGCCATCCTTGGTAGTCTTCAAACCCAAATTGATTATTCTAGGACGAGATTAGGTGAGTTGGAAGTAATTGTCTCATGTTTGTTTCTATATAAAATTCCTGAGAGGTGTGAATTAGTGAGGAGAATGAAAACTTTTTCTAATGGAGGAGGATTGACAATCTTGTAAATACCCAAAAGTATTCACTATTGGGATGTCTACCTAACATCATCATAGAAATAAAATATAACACTAATTTATAGTAGGGAATAATTTTTTATTAAATACAAATAATAAAAAAATACATTTTTATCAATTTATTTCTTAGCCTCTATGTTTTATCAGTTTTACCATTATAGTTTTTTCATGGGTAACTTCTATCTTTTCATTAAATAAGTATTTTTAACCATTACAATTATAATTAATAAGATATTCATTTTATTTTTACACCCACTAATTATACATAATATTTCTAATCCATTAAATAAAAATCATATGTCTGTGTGAAATTAATTTTAATAAATACACAATTAATGATCAGAACCATGTTTTAACCTTAATCATATTAATTAATTTTAACTATTTTAACTAATCATTATGGTTAAAATTTTAAGTTTCCCTTATTAAATAATAAAAATTATTCTGATTTTATATATTAAATGTAGTTTTTTTTAATTCCACTAGTATAATTAGCATAATTTAATTTAAAATTAATCCCTCGGATGTGATGAGAGAGTTGTTTTCTATGCGAAAATGATGACATTTTAACACCGTTTTTATATCCAATTTCAGTATGAAATTGATTAAAATAAAAAACTGGTATTAATATTTTTATAATTAAACTAACAATACCATCAAACCAAATTTAAAATATAGTCTATCCTTATATATTATTTAAATAAAAAGGTAGTTTTCAATTACAATTTAATATTTTAATTATTCATAAAAAATGAATATTGTGAGAATATTACTAAAAATTAACCCTAAGTTAATTTATAAATAATTATTCAATAAATATGATAATTTTTAAAATATAATTTACAAAAGTGTATAAATTTATTTTTAATGTAATTAATACATTAGATGGTGAAAAACTACCTTCTAGTAAAATTAATATTTTTCTGTGTAAAATTGTTTTGATTCTTATCTCATGGATAGAAAAACATAATATGAATGATATATAGTATAAGGCCCCAGCCTTAAACCTTACATAATCTTGATTTATTACAAGATTACACATTGAGGATCTTTTCAGGTTTAGAGATTTAGAGAATTAGATCTTGAAACATGCATTACATTCCACCTTTAAACAAAGTGGTTACATAGAAGACATGATTCATTCTTCCCAACAACGGAAACATATTTAAAATAAAACTTGGATTCCTTCTTGACACATCCTTGACTCTATCATATTATCATGTACCTTTCCCGTGACCTATGAAAAACATTTCAAAAACTTGGGATGAGCATAAAAAGCTCAGTAAGGGTTATAAAAATATGGAAAGGAAACATGAGTTCATATATACATAAGAATGAAATCATACTTTACCCATAAAACAAAGGCACTTTCATACCTCATCAAACCATGAATAAATCATAGAAATCGTAAGACAAAAATTTAACTTGAGGCATTCATTACATTCTTACGTAGGGAGTAACCCTCTTGGTTACGTTTGGAATACCCATCACAGTATATTCCCTAAATCACTTCGGAGAAACCTTAACGTTTCACTCCTTAGCGTTACCCAATGCATTGGAGAGCTATATCGGGCTCACCCGCCCATAGTTTATCACGGAACCACCCATTCTTCATAATAATTCCCAAGACCATAACATAATCATATCAAATAAAACATTAATAAAGGAAACATAACATTTCCACATTTCAATCACAATATAACATTTTAGGATATTGAAATAATGAATCCATTAAAAAAGAAACCATTTCCAAAACCATTTAAATCATTTAATAAAGAGATTTTTGAATCAAAGTGTCCCATACCACCTTGAAGCTTAAAATTTTAAACCATTAATATCGATATAAATAAATCCTTAAAACCATTTTTAAAACATGGATATTAATAATAACAACTAATTAAAACATTTAAAATGATATTTTGGTTAAAGGGGTTTTACCAAAATTAGAGACACTACAATAATTGAGGAAAAACATCTAGTCAGAACTTTATAATATCATGAGAATAAATTGATTCATGATATAATACTCTAAAGGACAGTATATACACCATATAAGAGTTAATTGGTGCATAACAATAATGAACCCTCAATATAAATGTCAAATGTGATGGAATCCCTTATAGAGAAGGTATCCTTAAATTAAGGACAAATCAATCTCAAAAATATGTGTGAAAAATATAAGTACACCAAATATAAGTGGATATTATGTGTAAAACAATAAATGGTCATTCACATATATTCAATGGATGACATATTCAATGACTACATTTTGAACCCAATGAAATCGAAATTAGTTTAAAAAGTTCCCTTGACAGCCTAACGGCATCACATCAAAATGAGTTGATGAGAGATAAAAAGTGTATCTCATCACTTGGAAATAAAATTTACATCAATAAGGATATATGAGAACATATCCCAACATAACAATATGTAAATTAAAGGACCCAACAAAATAAGTCTTTTAAAAAAGAGGAGGGTGAAAGGTTCCCTTACCGACTTGGGTATCTTTCAAAACATACACACCATGAAAGAAGGACAATAGATCATTGATGTAAATACTCATAAACGAAAGTATATTACACAAAGAGTAGAATAATGGGCAGCACATAAACCACTCAATGGAATTTGTGGAAAATGTAGCATAACTCTCACGGGAATAAAAGTGAGATGAAAAATCCCTTACGAAAACTCGGCAGCCTAACGGCGCCACATAAAACTTCCGAATATGGATTTATGAGATCAAATAGGGTATCTCATCACATTAAAATAAAATGTACAGAAAGAGGAATATAAAAAAACATCCCCCAACATTACAAAGAGGAGCTTAAAAGAATTGACATAAAGGAGAGTACTTAAAAAGAAAGAGAGAGGTTAGATCTCTTACGAAAGTTCGGCAGCCTAACGGCGCCACTCAAAACTTCCAAAATAGATTGATGAGAGAGAATATGGTCTCTCATCACATGAACATAAAAATTACAGTATGTTTAATATAAAAGATCATCCCAATAACAAGAAAGATGATCTTTAAAAGGAATGACATAAAAGTGCGTACTTAACAAGAAAGAGAGGAGTAGGATCCCTTACCTCGGGTCCGACTTGACTCGATCGTTCTTTAATCTCCTGAATAATAAACATGAGTTAATTTCTACTTCCTTAAAAACCTTTTTCAAGTTCATTATTCCTTTGATATCACTTATTACCATGTCATAAACATTATGTAATCATTTAAGTTAATAATATGTGTTTCGTCGATATTTGGTTCTTAAGTCGAAAGTGGTCTTCTTACAATTACATGTTGTTCGTGTGGCCAAATGTTTATTATAACAAGAATTGTATTCATGGTGTAGATATAATATATGTAATATATATCCAGTACATTCGTGCATTTATAACATTACATAATCATTTATAGGTAAGAAATGAAATGCACCGTTCATGGAGACGGTATGCCGTACGTATGCATGAACGCTACTTTCATTTCTATTTCATATTTTATAGAATGAAATAATAATGATATAAATTTATATTATAATTCCAGTATAATATCATATATAATATCATAGTTCCATCCTTTATACGTCCCACATATGGTATTTAACGAATCAAATCACTTTGAGGGGGCGGTAGTCCGCACTTCCTTAAATGAAGATATCGCGTTTACCCATAATGGAAACCATAAAGGTATGCCCAAAATGAAAAACACAGAAGCTTAAGGAAAACATAAACATATTATATATCATATATAAAAATAGTGACATCATAATGGCCACTTTTGGAGGTGTTAAATGAGTATTGAACAATCATCGTTTCGGGAGGCAGAATTTCGCCATCCACGGAAACCGTATGTTATTTAACCATTTGATGTAGTTGTGTGAGAGTTTAACTCAAATAAATCTTATAACAACATCCTAGTATATTTAATGTACTGGTGTTGTTACAAAATAATTATGTAAAAAGTGTTTAGGGGGTTGGAGAAGAAAAATAAAACAAATGAACATGAGGGAATGAATTACCTTTAAAAGTGTAACTCCTTTTGATTTGAGCCTAAAGGCTTCCTTTGAAAGGATTATGCCCAATGTTAATCCTCTAGGATGAGGATAGGGATGTGGAGAGAGTAAATGGGAAGGGTATGGCCGAGCCAAAGGCTTGAGGAGTGTGTGAAATGAGGTAGAGGTGGTGGCCTTTTATAAGAGGAGAGGAGGGGCACTTTTGGAAAGTAAGAAATATTACTTTATTTGAAAATGTGTTTCGGTTTTAAAAGGTCCCACATTGATATAATTAGCGGATAAGGTGATAAGGGTTCTAAATCCACCCATCCAATAAGTTTTTGACATGTGTAGGTCATAGAGTTTACATTATCTTCTCATTTTACTTAAATCGTCAGATAATGATGTCATCACTGCATCATTATGATGTCATAAATAATTAAATTTATTTAAGGTCTAAAAATTATAGAAAAATTACTATGATGTAGGAAATCCTTTTAGATTTTCAATTACTATTTATAATAAAATATCTGACTTGTATAACCCCACTTAAAAATTGTTTTAGTAAAACATATCATGTTTGTGTCATTTTTACTTTTACATTAAATAAAAAGTTATTTATGTCATTTCCCAACCAAAGTGGATCCATGGGGTCCCCAAGCTGACCCATGGCTTTTCTTGGTCGGCCATGACACAACCAATGAGGGTAGGACATGTGTCAAGTTCATTTAATATTATTAAAACATTATTTTTACCTTAAACTACACTAATTACCTCAAATCGCGATTAAAAATTAATAAGTTACTATTCACCAAAAAATTATTTTTATCCCATTGAACCACATTTTACATCTTAATGACAACCATGTATGTCGGATTTTTGAAATTCAAAACACAAATATGGCAAAATTTAATTTAAACGGAAAAATCAGTTTTTATAAGTACCACTTAGTGGTGTCACTATTCATCAAAAATTGATGTTTTTCAGAAAAATCACAAAAATTCACCCTAAGCTATATTTGATATTCCAAATTCAAAAATGAAGTCTATATTACAAAATTCAAAAAATATAAGTCACATTAATTAATTTAATAATTAATTACCGCTGTCAGAGCAAATAGCGTGTTTTTATGAAACAATAAGTATAAAAAGATTGACACTGGTTTAAGTCTGTTTTCAAAGTGAAATTAATTCCAAAGACCACTATTTGATTTAATGGAAAAAATATATTCTAATTTCACTTTAAAACCAATTCAAAATATAATCTAATCATATAAATAAATTATATTAAAAAGAGGTTTTGAATTAAAATACAACATTTTACACTATTCATTAAAAAAATGAACTTTATCCGAAAGATACCAAAAATTTACACAAAGTAAATTTTGATGTTATAATTCTTAATAAGAGTTTTATTTGGTCCAAAAGAATGTTTAAGAGTGAACAAAACTATATTTAATGATGGTTCAACATCAAAAGGTAATAAGTGAACTTTTAGTGAAAACTAGGGCATATACGCCTAAAATTGAATTCTTTCCGTATTTTAAGCCTCTATCCTTTATTTGATAAATGGAAAAACATTTAAAAACATATATAATCATATTTTAGTTATTTCTATCCATTCCCACCATTACAATGGCTACATGTTAACTACCATTTAAAATAATATTATTTTATTATTATAGTGCAACGTAAGATTCCCAAGAAACTCGTTGTTGCGTGTTGGGTACGCCATCGAGCATAGCATCCCCTTTAAAGTCATATTAATATTTTATTCACAAATATGGATAAATATGAAAATGTCATATTCTTTATTTACCTGGGGTGTTACATCCTTCCCCCCTTTTGGGAATTGCGTCCTTGCAATTTTTAAAATTGATCTTGGAAACATCCTTGAACGTCCCACATCTGAACAAGAGTCGGTAAAACACTCACTTTAAAATAAAGGAAGATAAGTACAGAGGTCACCCAAGTTAACCCATACTAGGATTCCATGTAGAAAAACATGGACAGGGAAGAAAAAGCAAAGGGTCATGTTCTTGAGGGAGAGTGATAGTAAACATGTCTAGGAGAAAGTTAACAATTAGAAAATCAAAAACTTGTGATGGGTTAAACGGTATTCGATTCCCCAGCAGGAAAAGATAATAGACAACATTTTTGTTTTAAGTTACTTTTTATTGAGGAATTTATTCATAAGGAAACATAATCACTTATCATGTTGACTTTCAACTTTTACTAGATTCCTTAATCAAACTCATATTTTTTCCAAAAGACGAGTATTTAGGGAGACTTGTTCACATTAAGAGTACTATAATCAACTTCTAGAGAATCACCTAATCCACAAAAGAGAACTATATACATCCCATGTCTTTAGGCTTTAACCAAAACCAAAACCAAAAAGGTTAGTACAAGGTCAGATAATCCAGAAAAGGATAACCCATTAAAAAGAAAATCTATTCTTAATCTCCAAAATTTGTCAAACAAAACCCAAAGTTCAACGAGGACCATCCGATAAACAATTTGTCCATAGAATTAATCAAAGTAAACCAAACTAAGATTGAAAGCCAAATATTTGAAGGATTTAGTCACATAGTCTTCCAAGTTAAATCGTAACATTTATCTCCAAACAACATCAGTTGCTCCTAAAGTCTTGTATTGAAAAGTAATTAACCTAATCACATATCCTCTATGATAGGTTAATCATTTTCATAAATAACCCAAAATAAACTTAATCTTAAAAAAAGAATCAGTCAAACTAACCAGGGACTTCACGTAGTCCAGTGGTAGGCGATAAATACCAGTTGCACTTTGATTGTGGGTTCGATTCCCGCAGCTTTGTCCGACGCGACGGGTAGTCACATGGTCTACGTTTTGTCCTTTTTCCAAAACTATATAATTCTTAAATCATTCCCCAAAAAGGGATAAAATCATCAAAAATAACCATAACATAATTTAACCTCAATTTTATCTCACACCTTTCACTTCAATCATAAAATATAGTAACCCATAATTACCTCAGAAGTAAGGATCATATAAACCCAAATGGTTCTTTATAACTATGTCCACAAAAGAAAAGATAACTATTACTTGAATAAAATTTGCCTATATTAAAAATCAGGGTTACACATAATATAAAAAGTCTTCTAATGTAACCCCATCATCAAAAGAGGCTTAATACTCTTAATAATTTCACCATAAATCTTGAAGCCCTTATATGTTGACATCTTACCCATTCAACATTCTTCATGATCCATTATCCATTCCTTTCCAACATATTCCGAAATACCTCTTTCCTACAAAAAAAATCATGAATCATATCCTAAGATTCCAAAATAGGAAAACAATAGTCATGAAATAGTACATACCTTTCATTGGTCATTGTCAGTTTCTTCATCCTCAATCGGAATGGCATTAGGTATTGGTAAACGAATATTGTTACGCTCTTGGTGACCCCATTCACGAAACTTCTTCATAGGACATGTGTTTGCATAATGACAATGCACACCACATTTAAAACATTCAATTGATCCCTCAGAAAGAACTTCTTTCCCTTTCCTCGAGTCAACAGGATGCTTCCTTTTTACATTGCAGGTTCTTGCTTTATGACCTTCATTTCCACATCTATAGCATATTTCTGTCCCTTTGAAACATTTTCCTAGGTGTTTCTTTCCACATATTTGACACATAGATTTTTTAACACACTTACCTTTATGATTATTACCTGTACATCCGTAGGGATTTGTTCCTTGCATATATGATGACTTAGAGAAATCTCCAAGGTTTAGGTGGTCAATCATGACTCCAGATAGTTGGTTGAGGATAATCGCAAGAGTTCTCATTGCAGCTCCCATATCATTCAGTTGCTTGCTCAAAAACTGTCATAGTTTCCTTCACATCCACTATTACTTTGGTGCCTGCTAGATCCAGCCATTTATTAAAACCAAAAAGGTCAGTGTGAGTATATCAACAAAACAATCATGTACTAATGAGTAAGATAAACAGTAAGATATACTTACTCATTCACTTTATCTAAAACTAGGACTCTTTCTGAAATCCTAACCATTATGGTAATGTCACTTATGCTTAAAGAATACACTAACCTCTAAAGTTATCTAAAACGACCTCTGATACCAACTATATGGCCCCAGCCTTAAACCTTACTTAATCTTGAGTTATTACAAGATTACACATTGAGGATCATTTCAGGTTTAGAGTTTTAGAGAATTAGATCTTGAAACTTGCATTACATTCCACCTTTAAAAAAAGTGTTTACATAATAGACAGGATTCATTCTTCCCAACAACGGAAACATATTTAAAATAAAACTTGGATTCTTTATTGACACATCCTTGACTCTATCATCTTATCATGTACCTTTCCTGTGACCTGTGAAAAACATTTCAAAAACTTGGGATGAGCATAAAAATCTCAATAAGGTTTATAAAAATATGTAAAGGAAACATGAGTTCATATATACATAAGAATGAAATCATACATTACCCAGAAAACAAAGGCACTTTCATACCTCATGAAACCATGAATAAATCATAGAAATCATAAGACAAAAAGGTAACCTGAGGCATTCATAACATTCTTACGTAGGGAGTAACCCTCTTGGTTACGTTTGGAATACCCATCATAGTATATTCCCAAAATCTCTTCAGAGAAACCTTAACGTTTCACTCCTTAGCGTTACCCAATGCATTGGAGAGCTATATCAGGCTCACCCGCCCTTAGTTTATCACGGAACCACCCGTTCTTCATAACAATGCCCAATATCATAACATAATCGTATCACATAAAACATGAATAAAGGAAACATAACATTTCCACATTTCAATCACAATATAACATTTTATGATATTGAAATAACGAATACATTAAAAAAGAAACCATTTCCAAAACCATTTAAAACATTTAATAAAGAGATTTTTGAATCAAAGTGTCTCATACCACCTTGAAGATTAAAATTTTAAGCCATTAATATCCATATAAATAAATCCTTAAAAACATTTTGAAAACATGGATATTAATAAGAACAAATAATTAAAACATTTAAAATGATATTTTGGTTGATGGGGTTTTACCAAAATTAGAGACACTACAATAATTGGGGAATAACATTTAGTCATAACTTTATAATATCATGAGAATAAATGGATTCATGATATAATACTCCAAACGACAGTATATACACCATATAAGAGTGAATTGGTGCATAACAACAATGAACCCTCAATAGAAATGTCAAATGTGATGAATTCCCTTATAGAGAAGGTATCCTTAAATTAAGGACAAATCAATCTCAAAAATATGTGTGAAAAATATAATTACACCCAATATAATTGGATATTAAGTGTAAAACAATAAAAGGTCATTCACACATATTCAATGGATGACATATTCCATGACTACATGTTTAACCCAAAGAAATCGAAATTGGGTTAAAAAGTTCCCTTGACAGCCTAACGACATCACATCAAAATGAGTTGATGAGAGATAAAAAGTGTATCTCATCACTTGGACATAAAATTTACATCAATAAGTATATATTAGAACATATCCCAACATAACAATATGTAAATTAAAAGACCCAACAAAAGAAGTCTTTTAAAAAAGATGAGGGTGAAAGGTTCCCTTACCGACTTGGGTATCTTTCAAAACATACACCCCATGAAATAAGGACAATAGATCATTGATGTAAATACTCATAAACGAAATTATATTACACAAAGAGTAGAATAATGTTCAGTACATACACCATTCAATGGAATTTGTGGCAAATGTAGCATAAATCTCACGGGAATAAACGTGAGATGAAAAATCTCTTACGAAAACTCGGCAGCCTAATGGCACCACATAAAACTTCCGAACATGGATTGATGAGATAAAATAGGGTATCTCATCACATTACAATAAAATGTACAGCAAGATGAATATAAAAGAACTTCCCCCAACATTACAAAGAGGAGCTTAAAAGAAATGACATAAAGGAGAGTACTTAAAAAGAAAGAGAGAGGTTAGATCTCTTACGAAAGTTCGGCAACCTAACGGCACCACTCAAAACAACCAAAATAGATTGATGAGATAGAATAGGGTCTCTAATCACATGAACATATAAATTACAGTAAGTGTAATATAAAATATCATTCCAATAACAAGAAAAATGAGCTTTAAAAGAAATGACATAAAAGTGCGTACTTAAAAAGAAAGAGAGGAGTAGCATCCCTTTCCTCGGGTCCGACTTGACTCGATCGTTCTTTAATCTCCTGAATAATAAACTTGAGTTAATTTATACTTCCTTAAGAACCTTTTTCAAGTTCATTATTCCTTTTATATCACTTATTACCATGTCATAAACATTATGTAATCATTTAAGTTAATAATATTTGTTTTTCCGATATTTGGTTCTTAAGTCGAAAGTGGTCTTCTTACAATTACATGTTGTTCGTGTGGAAAATTTTTTATTATATCCATAATTGTATTCATGATATAGATATCATATATTTCATATATATCCAGTAAATTCATGCATTTATAAAATTACATAATCATTTAGAGATATGAAATGAAATGCACCGTTCATGGAGACAGTAAGCCGTACGTACGCATGAATGCTACTTTCATTTCTATTTCGTATTTTATAGAATGGAATAATAATGATATAAATGTATATTATAATTCCAGTATAATATTATATATAATATCATAGTTCCATCCTTTATACATCACACATATGGTATTTAACGAATCAAATCACTTTGAGGGGGCGGTAGTCCGCACTTCCTTAAATGAAGATATCGCGTTTACCCATAATGGAAACCATAAAGGTATGCCCAAAATGAAAAAAAACAGAAGCTTAAGGAAAAAATAAAAATATTATATATCATATATAAAAATAGTCACATCATAATGGCCACCTTTGAAGGTGTGAAATGAGTATTGAACAATCATCATTTCGGGAGGCAAAATTTTACCATCCACGGAAATCGTATGTTCTTTAACCATTTGATTTAGTTGTGTGAGAGTGTAGCTCGAATAAATATTATAATAACATCCTAGTATATTGAAGATACTGGTGTTGTTACAAAAGAATTAAATATAAAGAGTTTAGGGGGTTGGAAAAGCAAAATAAAACAAATGAACATGAGGGAATGAATTAACTTTAAAAGTGTAACTCCTTTTTATTTGAGCCTAAAGGCTTCCTTTGAAAGGATTATGCCCAAAGGGAATCCTCTAGGATGAGGAGAGGGATATGGAGAGAGTAAATGGGCTGGGTATGGCCGAGAAAAAGGCTTGAGGAGTGTGTGAAATGAGGTAGAGGTGGGGGCCTTTTATAATAGGAGAGGAGGGGCACTTTTGGAAAGTAAGAAATATTACTTTATTTGAAAATGTGTTTCGGTTTTAAAAGGTCCCACATTTCTATAATTCATGGATAAGGTGATAAGGGTTCTAAATAAACCCATCCAATTAGTTATTGACATGTTTAGGTCATATAGTTTACATTATCTTCTCATTTTATTTAAATCGTCAGATAATGATGTCATCGCAGCATCATTATGATGTCATAAATAATTTAATTTATTTAATGTCTAAAAATTATAAAACAATTACTATGATGTAGGAAATCATTTTAGCTTTCCAAGTACTATTTATAATAAAAAATCATACTTTTATA
Source organism: Viscum album (assembly GCA_963277665.1). Taxonomy (NCBI): domain Eukaryota; kingdom Viridiplantae; phylum Streptophyta; class Magnoliopsida; order Santalales; family Viscaceae; genus Viscum; species Viscum album. The sequence goes on from OY728140.1 coordinate 827,965,581, forward strand.
ACCCCACTAAAAAATTGTGTTAGTAAAACATATCATGTTTGTGTCATTTTTACTTTTACATTAAATAAAAAGTTATTTATGTCATTTCCCAACCAAAGTGGATCCATGGGGTCCCCAAGTTGACAAATGGCTTGTCTTGGTCGGCCATGACACAACCAATGAGGGTAGGACATGTGTCAAGTTCATTTCATATTATTAAAACATTATTTTTACCTTAAACTACACTAATTACCTCTAATCGCGATTAAAAACTTAATAAGTTACTATTCACCAAAAAATTATTTTTATCCCATTGAACCAAATTTTACATATTAATGACAACGGTGTTTGTCAGATTTTTGAAATTCAAAACACAATGATGGAAAAATTTCATTTAAACAGAAAAATCAGTTTTTATAAGTACCACTTAGTGGTGTCACTATTCATCAAAAATTGATGTTTTTTAGAAAAATCACATAAATTCACCCGAAGATATATTTGATATTCCAAATTCAAAAATGAAGTCTATTTTACAAAATTCAAAACATATAATTCTCATTAATTAATTTAATAATTAATTTCCGCTGTCATAGCAAATAGCGTGTTTTTATGAAACAATAAGTATCAAAAGATTGACACTGGTTTAAGTCTGTTATCCAAGTGAAATTAATTCCAACGAACACTATTGGATTTAATGGTAAAAATATATTCTAATTTCACTTTAAAACCACTTCAAAATATAATCTAATCATATAAATAAATTATACTAAAAAGAGGTTATGAATTAAAATACAACATTTTACACTATTCATTAAAAAATGATCTTTGTCGGAAAGATACCAAAAATTTACACAAAGTAAATTTTGATGTCCCGATTCTTAATAAGAGTTTTATTTGGTCCAAAAGAATGTTTAAGAGTGAAAAAAACTATATTTAATGATGGTTCAACATCAAAAGGTGATAAGTGAACCTTTAGTGAAAACTAGGGCATATACGCCTGAAATTGAATTCTTTCCATATTTTAAGCCTCTATTCTTTATTGGATAAATGAAAAAACATTTAAAAACATATATAATCATATTTTAGTTATTTCTATCCATTCCCGCCATTACAACGGCTACATGTTAACTACCATTTAAAATAATATTATTTTATTATTGGAGTGCAACGTAAGATTCCTAAGAAACTCGTTGTTGCATGTTGGGTACGACATCGAGCAAAGCATCCCCTTTAAAGTCATATTAATATTTTATTCAAAAATATGGATAAATATGAAAATTTTATATTCTTTATTTATCTGGGGTGTTACATATAGATTATTGAATATATAATATATACATTTCATTAAAAGAAATAATAAAAATTGGGTTTTATTATATTAAGATATAACATGTTTGTGTATTGAAATATAGTTTTTTTACAAATTTATTTATTTTAAAATAGTTATTACATTAATTTATAATTAATTAGATTCCAAATAGATTATTTTATATACAAAAATAAACAACATTTTCATAATTTAGTTAATATGTTTCATAAAAACCATTAAAATGGATAGGTGATTAATATAATTGTTTTTTAATAATAATATTAATAGTATATTATTATTTATTAAAACTTGGTCTTCTGTGTAATCATTAGTAAAAGATTAAATGTTTGTTTATTATAAATAAATATTTACCTAGTATAGTGTAAAATGAATTCAACTTGTGTATTTAAATTTATTCAAAAATAATAATTCATAAAAAATCAGGGTGTTACAAAGAAGGGAATTTACATTGCTCAGAGCTAAGACTGTATCCTTGCGGACATCACTCTTGAGTGGTGGAATTTGTTAATTCACACCAAATGAGAATCTATAAATACACAAGGTACGAAATACCTATGTAATGGGTATTATTTTCACCATAAAAAAGAGTAGATGGTATCTAAATAATGTGGATCATGTAACCTTAATAGTAATACATGATTGCATAACATTTTGAAGGTTATGTTAATGGGTCATTCAAAATGCATAACCCATTAAATATCACTTGGATCCCCATTTGAAATGTCTATATGTTATTTAGAAGGCACCTAGAAAATCACTGATGATTGAGTGAAGGCTTCAAAATAGGATCTTCTGTTCACATGACTTTTCAACCATAATGTTCTAGACAATCATATAATAATACTTGAAAAATAGATGATAAAAATATGAAAAATAAGGATACCTAATGTGTTTCTTGATGTTCATGTTATGCACTCATGTGGTCTAAAAGACCTCATAGATACATGGAAACATTTTCACTATTTTTCTTGAGAACATGTCAACCTGTCAACATCATCATGTGATGGGTTTCAAACATCTAGTCGATTCTGGGTTGCCCCTTAATCTCACAAGATTAATAGAAGTATTCCCCATGAAAATTCATTCAAATAATTTAAAAACCCATTATTTTTCACATGAAATATCATATACAAAGAGAGTGATTGTATTCAATAATACTTGTTTAACTTTGTGAGATCCCCATCTCTTATAAAATATAAAAGAAAATAAAAAATGGAAATAATGAGATACTATTATTCTAGGATTATACACTAATTTTTCATAATCATGTGGTTATACACTATAGGATATGACCAATGATATGAAAAGTCCCCCCCTCAAAAATTCCTCCTCATCTTCGGAGGACCTTTAGACATGTTTTTCTTGAACGTGGGAGGCCTCCCTGACAAGTCACCATTGTCTCATAAATAAACCCAGATGAGACATATTATGTCATGAAAAAGACCATTCACATGCATCATGATCTCGCAAATACTCATATAAATGATATAATTAATTTATAGAAGGTATTTAACAAGTCTACATCGTGAGGTGAAATCTGTTTGATTATCCAAAGTTTAACAAATGGGGTGTAGACAAGACATTCTTATAGTCACTAAAAAACATTTGAGACACCATGAATGGACTTTGGTATGATCTTATGAATAATGTGTTACCAATATCTCTCAACTACATACATCTCATACTTTTTATACATTTTCTATTTAAGGGTGCATATATTTGGGGTATTGAGGCCTATAAATCTCTCTCCCTAAAAAATTATTCTATGATCTATCACACATTGGAGAATAGGATAAGACTTCTCAGAGTGATTTTTTATGAAATTACAAAATTATTTCACCAAACAATGTTTAGGTAATAACATAAAAAATATTGATACATGCATAGTGACATTCCATGAAAACTCTATATTTCAAATGAATGTATTAGGGAGTATCATCATGATATGTGATGTAGTTCCCACATGTTTACTAGATCATGAAAACCCTAAAATAATCTAATACAAGATATACAAGAGGTGCATACACAATAATGAATGGCATAAAATACTAAGTGTATGAGTGTATCATGTGAATAAGTATTTGATTATCTTCACACACTTATCATGGTCCACTCACATCATGCGACAACACCGAGACATGTCACTAAAATCATGTGCCTATTCCTCAGTGAGCCATATGGATCATGAGATGTCCCTTAAACATTATATGAATTTTTCACAATTCCTACTAGGAATTAAATATATGTTATAAAAAGTCCTAGAATATTTCCATCCAAATAATGGGCTGTCCTCTAGATATTACACACATTTTATGTGGGGAAATAGGAAAAAATGAACTATGTCTTGTGATGACACCAAGAAAAGTAAACCGTTATCATGTGATGTCCTTAGAAAAAATCTGATAGATCAGCTAACATCTCCCATATAAGACTACCCTAATCATTCAAAGTCCCCCAGAAAAGTAATACATGATATTGTAATGGTCTCTAAACATACCAGCCCTAGTCATGTGATTCCCTATAGAAAAGTCATCATGATCACACAGAACCCACTAGACCTATTATCATTTATTAGGGGATGGTATTTATATTTCTCATTCAGGTTACACAACGTCCTCTGAACAAGTCATATGGATCATGATATTGTTAATGTACATGTCTTCTGAGAAAACATGACCTATCCAAACTTCCTCAAACCTGTCAGACTAGAAATTAGAATATGTTAGGTGTGAAATTTGAATATATCAGGTGGATTGTATATCTGTGTCATGAAAAAATCACATGAAATGATAACCTTTTCTATTGAATATTAAGGGACTCCTCATTATGTAATCCATGATCAATTAAACTATTGGAACGTTTATTACTTCTATGACCATGATACATAGCACACCTTCAATGTCCTGATCTGAACTGGGTTCCTACCTTAGTGTAAGTCCCTCCATATCTCCAACATTTTGACCATTAGGTCAAATATCTCCCATGGAATGACCATTCTTACTCATCCATCATCTGATTCTTATGTTAGTTAAATTATGAGGACTTGTATTCTTGTTATAAAATAGGATACATTGGATTCCTTCCTAAGGCATGATCTCTATACCATATCCTCCTAGAGATATATAATCATACCCCTCAATGGGAAACCTCATTGTATAATCCATGACTGATTGAACTAAAGGAACTCTAATTTATTTTACAACCTGGATACATAGGATTCCTTCCTATGTCCTGATCTCAAATGGTTTCCTAATTCAATGTCTCTTCCTTTATGTCTCCAATATTCCATCCATAGAGACCTAATCTCTCCCCTTGTTTGATAATTATTCATCATCAATCAGTAGTTTGAAAAGTTAACTAGATTTTAATGACTCTTATTCCTATTATAAAATTGTATATGTTGGGTGACATCCTAAGGACTGATCTCTATACCATATCCTTAATGAGATGGATGATAATACCCCTCAAATTTCAACCCTAGTGTGTAGGCCACGATCAATAGAACAATGGGAACTCAAATTATTACCTTAACCAAGATATGTAGGATGATTTTTTAATGCCCTAGATCAAATGGGTAACAACCTTGGGGTAAGTCCCTCTATGTCTTCTATATTCCAACCATTAAGCCCCAATCTCTCCAATGGGAAGATCATTCTTTATCCACAGATTGAGAAGTTAGCAGATCTATGATAAATATGATTCCTTCCATAACTAAGATATATAGGATTCTATCCTAAGGCCTGATCCCCATATTAAACATCAACAGGGTTGTACTAGTTCATAATTCTGAAGTCCATAATCAGTTATACTAATTACATAATATCCCTTGTTTCTCACATTGAAAATAGTTCAAGTGGGCTTATGGATTTTCAATAATCATATCATTCAAATCATGAATCTCAACCATACATGGTCACCTCAACATGTAATCCCAAATCATTTGAATGATATATCTAACCCAATATAAGGGAATCTACATTGAGGAAATTCCCAAGGTCATGATAGAACAATGACGACTCTGATTCCTACCATAACCAAGATATGTATAACACCTCCCTGAGAATCTAAATCTATACTAGGTACCTATGTGCCCCCATATATATCTATTTTTTATGATGTAAAAATGGAAAGTTTCAAAAAGACTACATGGATTTTAATTCCTATTATAAATAGGATATGTAGGATTCATCATAATGGCTCAATACAATCCTTAAAATATTAATTTCCTCCCTAGTTTCATGGGAATTCCAAAATTCCTAGTTATATGTCATGAATGTATAAGTAGCTACCCATCAGTGGGAAATATATGAATAACCTAAGATATATAAAAAATTTATCTTTAATAATCCCCATTTTACTCATTTAAGGATTCAATAAATGATTATTTTTAGGGTAACCCATCTCGTATCGGGATTAGGAATAGATTATCGAACATATCTTAAATCTATAAGGTAGTCCTGGAGTAGAAAAAATTTCCACACAAAAGGGTGTGAAGATATCGACGTCACATTCTCTCGATCAATGTGAGTTCTTGATCATTGTTGGGTCTGAAACCCCAAAAACAACCTTCCTTTATAAATTACGTATGTACCTAGTTTTGGATGTTGAAACCATATGGATTCTCCATTAAATAAAAATATGGAAAAAAATACGTGAATAATTTTTCAACACATTTAACCCCACCCCCTCACAACCAAGCATTGGGAAAAATATCTTTCTATATTTTCCAAGAAATAGTGATGGGGAAATATATGTGGAAAAAATTAACCACAACATATTATTTATAGTATAAAATTTATAAAAATCAAAATTCTTGTCAAAAAATTTTGTTCTTATAGTGCATGTGATATTAATATATTTTATTGAAAATAAGAAGTGGTTGGTGTTGAATTCCATGAAATTTGAAAATATGAATAAATTCATGTTGTTCTAAATTGAAAATGATAATGTTTTTTTTATTTAAAAAAACCATATTTAGATAATAATGTTTTAAATTTTATTACTTTCTATATTTTCATATGTTTTTTATCTTTTGTGTGAATTTATGGTTCGTTAAATTATTTAGTTTGTTTCATAATATATTTAATTCTTGGATATAATTTTTTATATTATGAATGAATTCATTTTATATTTTTAATTCGTAAAATTCATCTTATAAGTTCAATAACAAGCATATAATGTGTTACATTTTAGTTATTAGTAAAATCTTTGTTAAATTGTAACATGATAATGATTTATTTGTGAGTTGTTAACTTTAAAGTAATGTTTTAGTATTTTTTATAAATATTACATGTTAATATTGTATTTAAATTTGGGAATCCCTTTATTTTCTATCAATGTATAATGAAATAATGTATTTAAGGAAAACCAACATTGTTTTTCTACTCTGTTGGGAATATTTTTCTTTCATGTTAATATTATCCTTAAAATGTTTTAAATAATATTTTTAATATTATACAATGAATTGTTGAATATATTGTTAACGATGTTAATATTTTTATAAAATGGGTTAAAATTTATATTCATTTCATTTTATAAATGATGTAATATTTTTCCTTTTACCAAAAAGTTAAAGGAATATTTATTCTAATGTACTCAACATAAAAAAAATATCCTCCCCTCAAGGCACCTAAATTAAGTGGTGAATAATTTAATTTTCTTGAAGATTATATTCCATGAAAAAAATAATAAATATTTGGGAAATTTATTGATTTTATATATGTGAGTTCAAAGTGGAAAGGGTATCTTTCATAACATTTTTTCGGGTGATAATTTTAATTGATTTTCATCTATTTTAACATATATTCATTAAATATTATAAATTACTCTGGGTATACTCAAATGATAACGTCCAATAAATATTTATGTAAGGTTTATGATCCTTTTGACTCTAAAATGTATTAAAATTACTTACGTTTGTTCATCCAATAAAGACTGTTAATAATGTTTGAGTCATCTTAATTATGATTTTTTTATTAAAATGATGAATGGATTTTAATTATTAAGTGATTTGAGGGACCTATAATTATATTTCCCCTAGATGCATTGATAAGTCTCATGAGGAAACATATAGAGGCTATATATGTTATCCATTACCAATTTATGTACATTTATTGGCATAAGGCCTTGATGGAATGTTATAGATTTTATAGCATGAGGTCATCATGAAAAGTTTCATATCACTAGAATTATACATTATATAATTTTGAAAACAGTTATTGATAATCATGTAATTATTTTAATAGTTATGATATATATAAGTAAATTACAAGATCATGTGATTATTTATATAGAATTATTTTATCGTCATTTATTCTTTCCATATTGTTCATATCTTATCATATTTCATTGTACACATGCCCATACTAAGAAATCGATATCAAAACATTCATATATTTTCTTTTCAAAGAATTTTATGAAATTTACTATGATTGATATGTAGATTTATTCTGGTGTAAATAATTTTTTTCTCAACAAACATTCTATGTTGTATTGTATGTTTTCAAATATAATGTCAAATCCAAGTGTTTGTCTAGTTTTCCAAGACAACTACAAGACTTTTTCCTTTGGGATAAAATAACTTGAATCGAGTAACAATGTAATAAAGTAACTATATGATATGGTATACTATGATTGTGTCATAAAAAAATTATAAAAAGTCGGATTTATGCCTATAAATTTTACATCACCAATGAAAACTACTAAACATGTATACTTCAACATTATAATTATTTTTTTCAGACTCATTTTGTTGTTATTTTTCAAAAAATTATGCACTTTTTAGGGCATAGTTATTTTATTAACATATTACGTTATATGTTCAATTTAATAAGTGGCCTCACCTTTCTTATTATTTTTAGTAGGTTCATATATATTTTTCTCACCTAAAATATTAAAAAATAGCTTGACATTGATATTGACTAAGTTTATATTTATATTTCTAGTTTTGACCCTTATTCCATCCATCATGGTAATATTATCCAATAACCTCACTGATCATGGTGAAATATTATTTATTCTCCTTTAGTTCATTTTCATTTTATATAAAAATAGTTTATGTCTCAGGTAGTTCTTCCTCTTTCTAATTTAGTTTATCCTCAAGATCACTTATTATCTTCTCATGGTCAAAAACATTCAATCTATTCTTTTTTACTCTATTCTTTATTCCAATAAGACATAATATTTCGATTTCTTGTGTTCATAAAACCATTTATTATCATAACCTATTCGTGAAGATCTATTTTATTCATATAGGCCTAGAATAACTCAAACATTCACTAAATGAAACCACATAGTACATTGGAGAAAGAGAATTCAAAAGATAGAATATCAACAATCAAAGACATATCTCTCTACTCACATGGAAGCACATAATAAAAATCCTATGTACAATCAAGTTGAGGAGGATGATTAATATGATTTCATCATAATTTTTATACCCTACATACGGTTGTTTTTAATGAATGAATAATATCCCTTTTTGAACTATCTCACATCATTTATTCCGTTATATGTGTTCTACAAAACAATTTAATATGTGCTCAAATACCCTTTAATAAATTGATGAGTGTTGACCTTCTCATGTGGTCTATGATTCCCCTCGTGGTATTCCTACCTATGATATGCTACATTCCATAAAATATATCAAATGTTCTCCATGAATGTGTAATATACTTGCATCACACCCACTGCCTCAATGATCTGTGGATTTATTTTTTTTGGATATAATGTTTCACCCATAAATATTATTTACCTCCAATAAAAACCTTATCCAATCAATTTACATATATATTAAACTAATTCTTAAAGCATTTTTTATTTAATAAATGATAGAATCGTTAATTATTTCTTTGAATATAAAAAAAATTATTAAGGTAAGAATGAGATTCTCATAATTTGTATATGACTAAAAAAATTAAAACTAGCTCTACAATCATCACTTGTATGGTGAGGATGATTCAATTAAAATCCTCAAAGAATCATTACCTTTTTGTTAACATATTGATAACTCCAAAACATTATTTTAGTCAACCGTATTGATAATAAATACAATTCACCCTATTGGAACTTCATTAACAAAAAATAAAAATTAATTTTTATATTAAGAGACATTATTTAGAAAATATTTAAATTTTTTTTACGTAAAACTGTTATATAAAATATTAAATATTTATATAATTATAACGGTCTTTCATAAATATTATACATTATAAATATGATGAATTTCATGTTGAATACCACTTAAATTAAACATATTAATAAATTAATATTTTTTTGAATTTAAAATTATCATTTTTGTATTTATATAATTTCCACATAAAAAAATTAGATAATAATGTTTTAATAATGATAAATATGAAATTTTCATAATTTTTTTATCCTATATTAAAATATAACCATTTTCTATTTATTTAGATTATTACATGATTTATTTAATTCATGAATATCATATTTATATTTTAAATGAATTTATAGTATAAATTTTTATATGTTTTATTATAAATTCTATACCATCCATATAAGGAGTTGCATTCTATGTATGAATTTAGTTTTCTTTAAATTCATCCCCAATAATGATTTTTTTTAGTTGTAAACATTAACGTAATTTTATTATATTTTATATTTATATATATTACATGTTAGTATTATATTTTAATTTTTTTATCCCTTAATTATCGATATATGTATAATAAAATAAATTTTTAAGTAGAACCAGCACTATTTTTCTTCTAGGATTGGAATCTTTTTCTTTAATGACCATTGTTTACTTAAATATTTCTAATTAATGTTTTAATATAATAAAATAAATTATTAAATACATTTTCACCATGATATAGAATTGATAAAATGTTTTAAAATTAACACTCTTTTCATTTTTTGAATTAGTTACTTTTGAATTTTACCAACAAAGGTAAAAGGAATCATTATTCTAACAAACTCAACATGCTTCCATTATAGCCACTCAATAAATTTAATCATCATTAAAAAATTTCAAATGTTCCATTCAATGAAGAAAGTTTCCTTAATACTTGTGAAATTTTTAGTCATTAAATAAGTTATTTAAAAGTGAAAAGGGTGTTCCCTCAATAAATATTTCGGTAATATTTTTGATGTATTTTCATCCATTTCAACATAAGTTTCTGAATATTATTATTTATTAAGGATATACTCTAATGATAAAATATATATATATATATATATATATATATTCCTTGTTTATTATCTTTTTTACTATGGAAATTTTTGAAATTTAATATGTTAGTTCTTCCTATACATAACATTCTTGATTTTTAATGCATGTTGATTATGTTTCATTATTTATTCATAGGATGAATGCATTTTACTTTTATGTTATTTGTGGGGACTATAATTAAATTTCCACTTCATTCATTGATAATTATAGTTAAGAAAAATAGGGTTCTTGTATGGATAATCCATTACCCATTTATCTAGATATCTTGGAACGATCCCTTGATGGTATGTTTTAGATATCATTGTATGAGGCCTCTAAAGGAAGTTTCATTTATCTTGAACTATACATTCTATCATTTTGATGTAATTTTCTAATTTACATGTAATTTTTTAAATTGGATTGATATTAATGGAAACATTTCATGATCAGTTTCTTTTATGTTGAACTATTTTTCATCATTTATTCAGGTCTTCTTTTTCATGTCTTGATAGATTTCATTATATGATTTCCCTTATTAAGCATATGAACTGAAAAAAATCTATTATTTTCATTCTCTAGAATTCTAGAAAGTGTATTATAATATAAATTTAGAGATATTATATAGGTAATAATTGTGTTTTCAATGAAAATATTTTTTTTTCTTTTGGTTTTAACATATAATGTTAAATTCAAGTTTGTGTTTTGTTTTCAAGACTATAGAACTACTCGGACCGTCTAGGTTAAATTTCTTGTATTGAATACCAATGTAATAAAGAAACTATAGTATTTGTGATACTATGATTTGGGAATATACAATACCATAATGAATAGGGTTTGTGCTCTTACCTTCTATAGTACCCTTGAAAACCACTGAACATAGATCATCAATGATAATAAATTTTTTAAACACATATTGTTTCTATATTTCTCGAAATTTTGCATTATTATCTAGAGTGAAGTGATTTGAATAAAATATTACCCTATATATTTAGTTTAAGAAATTTCTTCACTTCTGTTATTAATCCATGTAGGATCATATTTATTTTTGTCTCCTCCACTTTTAAAAACAGTAGTTTTGCATTGAGATTGATTATGAGGAGATTTTTATTTTTATTTTAGACCTTTAATCACACCATCTTGGAAATATTCACAATTAACCTCAATTAAATTTATGAAAAATTATCTATTCTCCTTTATTTCATTATGTATTTTTATAAAAATAGTTTCTATCTATGAATATGAATCATCTTTCTGAGCTATTTTCTCCTCAAGATCACATATTATCTTCTCATGATCAAAACATTTAAATATAATTTTCATACTCTATTAATTCATTAAAATATATAATAATATTGAGATTACTTATTTTTGTAACACTATAGTTCATAATAATATCATTTGGAAGATCTATTTAATTCACATAGGTGTTGAATAACTCAAACATTCACTCCATGAAGCCACATAGTGAATCGAAGAAAACAAATTCAAATGACAGAATATTGAGTATAAAAACTATATGTATCTCCTCACATGGAATTGAACAATGAAAATTATAGACACACTCTAGACGATGGGGATGATGAATGTTTTTTCTTTAAAATTTTTAAACACCACATACCTATGTTTTTATTATAAGAATAATATACATTTTTTAATTCTATAACATATTTATTTCACTATATATGTGCCACATAAAAAATTTATATGCGATATAATACCTTTAAACAAATGCATGAGATATGAACCACTATATTGGTTTATTCTACCCCATAATTTTTTCCAACCTGCTATATGAATCGTCTCATAAAATTTAGCACTTCTTTCTATGTTTATGTTCTATAACTATATCACACCCACTATCTCTATGGCTAGTGGATTTATTTTCATATATAAAATTTTTCTGACATAAAGCCTATTTTTACCCAACAAAAAACTTCATCTAATCTACATGGATAAATATATTAAAATTATTTTTCTATGATGTATTACATAAGAAATGATCCAATACATAATCTACACATTGTAACGAAACAATTCATATTCTTCTAGTAAAAAATGGGTTCTCAAAATCTATACATTCTATAAACATTATAACTCTCTCTACAATCATTACATGTATGGTGAGGATGTTTCTATAAAAATCTTCTAAGAATCATCATCTCCGTAATAACATATTTAAAACTCTTCATCATTAATTCAATCATCCTCATTCACAATCAATACAATTCATCCAATGTGTATATCATTAATAAATGATAATAATAGATTTTTTTATTAAAATACCAGGTTCAGAAATGATATGACATATGTTTTATATAATAATTTTATATATAATATTTAATGTTTATATAATTATAATTTTTTTCATAAATATATTATATATAAAATATGTATTATTTCATTTTGAATACAACGTAAATTGAAATCATGAATAAATTCATATTTTAAAAATTTAAAATGATCGTGTTTATTTATTTATGTAATTTTTATAAAGCGAGTTTATATAATAATGTTTTCAAATTTATAATTTATGAAATTTTCATAAGTTTTTTATATCATGTTTAAATTTATTAATTTTTTATTTATTTAGTTTGTTTCCTAATTTATTTAGTTTAGGATTGTAAATTTATATATTATAAATGAATGTCTGTTTTAGTATAAATTGTGAAAATTATTCTTATAAAATACATACCATGAATATAAGGAGTTACATGCTAGATATGAATTAAATTTTAGTTAAATTAAACGATGAAAATGGTTATTTTGAGAGTTTTTAACTTTAAAGTAATGTTTTATTATTTTTAAAATATATTACAGGTTAGGGTTATTTTGAAAATTTTATATCACTTGTTTATCAATCTATGTCTTGCAGGACATTGGTTCGAACATTTCATTGGCATGGGTTCCTAGTATATATTCTATAATAGTGAGAGTCGGTTTTATGCCAAACCTTTGTTACTCTAAGGGATTTTTTTCACTATATGGTTGTAAAAAAATTCATGAAATTTTATTATGTACCTATAAGTGGAATGAAATTAGATATGTATTAAAATAATTAGATTTCATTTTGGATAAATAACACAAATCATTTGTTGTATATATTGTTATAAATTATTGTAATTTGAAAAAATCAATTTAGTTGAAGGAATGGGACAATAAAACAATCAAATAATGAATATATAAATAGAATACATGTAATAAAATATTGATATATAAAAACCACATAAAAATATTTTCTGTTACATTCATTCAAATGTGAAAATTTATTATGATTTATAACATCCCAATAGATATGTTCTACTAAATAATGTTTCCAATGGATTATATTGTGTATTGTTCAAATGAGTCTTGTCCTGGTTGGTGAGGACTCTTAAGTGTATCCAGGTAGAGGCAGAATTTCTTGGGTTACTGTAGTAGTACTGCAGTAGTACTCTAACAGGTAATGTAGTGGGAACTGTGCAGTAATATAGCAGGTACTGTAGCGGGAACTGTAGTAGGAAATGTTTGGCACTATAGTAGCCGAGAATTTTCACCTGTTTGGGACATCAGGCCACTGATTTAGTCCCAGAGTCCATTAAGGCCTTCGGGTCACCCATGCCTTCAGGCCACCTTCAGTGCAGATGAGAAACAGACAACATTCAAGGAACAAGATCTATAAGAAGGATGAGCAAGGATCTTTCACCATAGTAGAAGCTACACAGATTTCAAGAATTAGAGGTTATGGCACCTGCCATTGGGACAAGCCTTTTTCCTGTACGGGATAGCCTAGCCAAATAGTCATGTGAAGGTGGAGAGATGATTCACGATGAATATGCTTGGGAGGAGTAGTTCCAAGTAGTTAGTCTAGTTTTTATGTATTGTTTGATGACTATGGGAAATGAATTCCTCTAAGGCATTTGGGCCATGTTATACTTACGCCTACGGCTCTTGTAAGGGTTCCACATCACCCCTTAAAAGGTGTATTATCACAAAATCATTAAAAATGAATGGCATTTGGGCCATTGGATGAATTATATTGTTTAATGTAATTATGTTATAAGTGATCCAATGTGGATTATGTGTCTATATTTTTTGTGATAATTAGATTGAATTTATTTATTATGAATAGAGTTGGGATAATCCTTATGATGAATTTGGGAAAATTATAGTTTTTATAACTATCCATGTATAATATATGATGTAATTGGAATGATGGTCTATCAAAATATCTAAGTGTTGAGAGAAATGGAAAAAAATAAAATCATCAATGAAATAAGGAACATTAAGAAATAATGGAAATTATGTAAATTTGAAATTAGTTATTATTTTAGTGGAAATTATTTTAATAAAAATCTTTAATTAAATGATTTTAAAATATGATACTCATTTGATAAAATAATATTGTATTGATTAAATTGAACCATCATCATAAAACATGAAATTGATATCATTTATTGAAATGGGGACGATTGATAGAAAAAACCTATAAAATTAGTAAAAAACAATAGAATTTTTATTAAAAAATACGGAATATTGTATTTATCTATGTAACCAATTCCTGAGTAGTCAACTAGTGAATTTGTTTAACAAATAGATATAGATGATTTCTATAAACTAGTAAATGATTTTCATTGTGCATTCACCCACATATTTGTATCCATGGAAACTACATTAAAAAATAACATGTGAACATGGATTCATTCATGATAAAAGATAACATGAAAAGGATCTTTCATAAAAAAGTAAAAAACTATTAGTATAAGGTTTCAAGGGTATTTTTTTAATGTTAGATGACTAAATAAAATTTATCATTGGAGCATGCAATCAATATGTTTATGTATTTTAGTGACTTACAGAGGTTGTGGTATTATTTAAGTATTTATAAGGTTATGAACTTCATTTGACATTCACTATTGGAATGGTTTTGATAATTTATTGAGAACTACAATGTAACTGAGTTTAATTAAGTTTTACTCAATCTCTTCAATATATTAAGGATTTTTTGGAATAAAATGAATGATCGAGATCTAGATATATGATGAATGTAAATAAGGGATAATTTTATTTCTATATAATAAGATTTGAGGGTCTACTAGTTATCCCATGTCATTGAATGCTAAAAGAGGTGTTATGGTAGGAGGGAAAGTGTTTCTGTTATGGTTTACATGTTCACTAGAGGAAGGATTTTTCAAAATGCATGTAGGTTCATAAGAATCACTATAAATATTATATATTAGTTTTTAATAAATCAATTTTTATTTTTTTAATGGTATATGATACTTATTGTACATTTTATAATTGAGGATAATATGTATAAGAGATCAAAATTAAGGAATAATTGACGGATGCAACTCGAAGTTTTTAGTATATTGTATAAAAAAATGGTTGTTACATCATGAAATTGAATTCAATTTACTAAATTAATGATAAAATAATAAATAATGTGTTTTGTATATCATTTTTTCTCTTCTATAAAATGATATTTATTTTTAAAATATTAAATAAATAATATTTCATGGTTTATCTTGATATATATTGGTTTTTAATAATCCAATTATAAAAAATGTTTGAAAATATGATGTGGATAAACAATATTTATCAATGATAAATCGGTTTATAAGAATTATTTATTAAAATAATAGATATATGACCCCACCATACAATAGTGAAATATTATAATGAATAAAATATTATTTTTTGAGTATTCTCCAAACACATAAGTTATTATATTTGATATTGTAGTTAATAAATTATATGTTAAATATTATATTAAATCAAATAAGTTTTATTTGAAAACAGAAAATAATTTTTGAGATAGAATATATTTGATATATAATATATTTTTAAGTGGATATTTTGAGAATTGTTTTACATTATAATGCTAATTTTTTTATAAATAATTTATTATACTAATCTTATTCAAGATGATAGTCTAATTATATCAAGAATGAGTTTGAAAATAGTAATCATGGTCTATGTGATCAATAAGATGGGTGATACAATGATTTCTCTTTTATTTTTTTATTATATATGAAAAAACATAACATCAATTTTGTGAGAAATTAATACACTATAAAATAAAAAAACAGGAACCACCATATGAACATAGGAATTCAAAAGGTTTCAACTCAAAAAGAAATGAAATTCCATAGAATTATTTTTAGTATTCTAAGACAATAAAACGTATATAAAATTATCCTTTGAGTGGTTACCAAATGAATATAGTATTCTTACAATTGTGTGTTTCTATAGTCAATAGATAGTTCACATGCTCGTAAAACAGATAAATGATACATCAATGTTTAAGTAAAAACTAAAACAAACATTACTAACACACATCAGAAACGTTTTATTGTACTTTTACAACCTTATTCACATTTTTTTCTTGAGATAACTTTTTCTTCTTCAATTTATTTCACATAAGTTAAAAGTTTTATTATTTATTATCATTAAAGTTCTATATATTGGTTTATTTAGTATACTATATATTATTTCCATTAAATATACTATGTATTATGCCATATTTTAGACTAAAACCTCTATTAACATGTTTTTTTTAATATCACCTCATCATATTGTATTTTTGATACCACCTATTAAAAAATATATCCCAATATGTTTTTGATTAATTCATCATTAACCTATTCATCTGATCAAATTTCCAATTACGTAAAAATTCACCAAAATACTAAAAAATCCAAACATAACCTCTACACAAAACCCCCTTTATATAGAAATAGTGACTCTAAAAATTCATCAAACAGTGGAATAATAATTTTAGACTTCCCAGGAAAACATTTGATAATCCTACTTCGAAACATTCATCCTTTGAATGCATTCATTCCTCTTAAAAAAATGATGTTCCTTAAGACTTGGTGATAACTTATTTCATAAACAAAAAATTAATACTCGAATAGAATAACGATCATACTCCATGATTTTACTAATTATAAAGAAATATCTTATAATTTTTGCATTTCATATGTTTTTTAGAGAGTTATAAATTCCTTTAGATCAGTATAATTTTATCCCACCCATCTATATAGTTAATCTTCATTGTAGTTATTTTGGATGATTTCTTCCTATACAACATCATATGAATTTATTTGAATTATTAATCTCGAAACTTATACAATTTAGTTAATTGCATCAGAACTCTTAAACTAATTTCTTCATAAACAAATCCTATGACCAATGAACATCGTATAAAAATATATGTCTAATGAAATTGACTAAACCATCAACCTGATGTCTTAGAGGCTTCAATCCAATAATTCTATAAAAACATCACATCACAAATTTTTATAATTTCTTATTATAGTTTTTTTACATATGTAATAATCCGTAAATAATTAAATGGATTATTTGGTAGACTCGTATTAATGATATTGTGAGATATCATTCAAATTTATTCATCTGATTTAATTCTCTAGAAACATCCATTTATACATAGATAAATTTCCACTAATCTATATTGTTCCAAAATGATTAACTGGTAACACTTGATAACACCACAACTACAAAACATCACACTCATCAAACAAAAACACCAGAAAATCAAAAAAAATATCTTAAAAACCAAGACTAATACTCCTATTTTTGATGACATCTAGGATCATGAATGACTTCTACACCCATGATGTTACCACCATTAATAATTACCAATAATCACCTGATTTTATCTTCACTAAACATGTTGCCTGATACATTTTCATGACTACATGATTAAGAGTTCAATATCAAAACACTAGTCAATAACATCAGACCAGTAAAGATTGTTTGATTAAATCAATATGATAGACATTTTCTGATACACTTGTGCCAATAAAATTCAACTGGTCACTTTTAAGGGAATGTGTAATAATGTAATGTGATTATAGTTAAGAAAAAAATAGAAAACATTGAGAAACCCCTCTCCATTTTAATTCTTATAAAAGATATTACAAATATCCTAGTACCAATAATATCTACCATTGGGTTTTTTTCAACCAAGGAAGATTAATCATTGGAACATTAAAACTCAATCAATGGATAACATTTTTTTAAAATTCACCTATATGAATGAAATTGGGCATGAAAAATTCAATGAATAACAATTATATTATGTCCATAAGAATTGGTTTCAAAAAGTTTCTAAGATCATGTGGTGAAAATTTTGTAATCAAATAGACTATTACTAAAACTTTTAACTGTTACCATCAAAATAACATCAACATGGAAGATGAAAATATCCTACATCCACTTCAAAAAACTATTGAAACTCTTCACACATAATGAAATGGAATATTAATACTTTTAAGAACAATCTAAAAAAATATTTTATTTCTTAAAAAGATTAATCACATACCAATGGATAAATCTATGATACAAATTTACTCTACCTTCGACAAAAATATCCTCAGACAAGATGACAGTGTGGATACAATCACAAACCATATCATTATTGAGAGATAGGTTGAAAACACATTAACAAACTTATATTATGATATGATTCCATCAAAAAAAATTTGGTGGATATATCATTAATATAATATTTTTTAGGAAAAAAATACATATTTAGTTAATTTATTTCATCAAGCTATCTGAAGAAGTGATATTTAATATCAATGTTCATGGATTAAAAATGATTCATTGAATTCAGAATGAGATTTATAGAATATTGATTATAAAATCCTTGTAAAAGGGGAGACATTAAGAAGATGAAATTTTTTTCCAATTTTGTATTCATCCAAATAAGTTGTGTCATAGCTTGAGTGGAAGCTATATACTCAGCATCATTTATGTTGATAGTTCCTTTTTTTCTTTGAATGCTATCCCAAACATCATTACCCCCAAAAAAAATCAACTAGATATGGATTATTTATTATCAAAATTTCCTACCCAATACAAATCTATATATCCAAAATGATCATTCACTCCTAATATGTAATATTTTATTTTAAAATCATTCGTTCCTTTGATATAACTATGAATTTTTATTCAAGTGATAACATGGGGTTTTTTTGGAGTAGTTTGATACATGGATGACAATATAACCACATTCAATATATGTAGTCTTCAATCCAATAGATTCAAAAATATTCTAACAATATAATATATTTTAGATCAAATTTATTACCTTATCAGTCATAGAAAACAACGTTCACAGTTATATAGGTATGGAAATTGGATTTTAATCTTTCATGACAAACATATTTAAAAGATATTTATCATGATTCTATAGATATAGTATAATGTACTTAATATTTCTTGAGATTCTTAAGACAAAAAAGAATTATATTTCTCATATCATAGAAATTTAAAATAACTTCTTCGAATACATATTAAATTTTCACATGCTTCTTCATCATTCCCTATAAATATGACATCATCATCTTAAATCATCATAATGAGGGGAAACTCTATATTTTCTTTTATATAGAGGTTACTATTAATTATTCCATTCAATAAGTTAATATAATATAAGAATGTATCAGATTTAATTTACCAATGTGTTAGATCTTTATTCAACTAATATAAATACTTCATCAACATTCACTCAAATATTTCATTTTTTAAGCACAAATCTACATGGTTGTTCAATATAATATTATTGATATATCACTCCATTAATAAAATAATACTCGAAATATATATGAAATGTATTACATTTTTATTTTATAGTGATATAAAAAATTTGTGACAGTTTTAGGCCTTCGTTTTTTTTGGAAAATGTCTCATGAAAATCAGTTGAATAAATTTTAGAAAAAACATTAATAACTAATTATGTGTTTCTTTTTATTAATTTACCAATTTCATTTAACATGTTTTGGAAAACCCTTTTTGTACAAATCTCATTATTTTTTAATGGTATAATATTCTATTTATCATTCTACTCAATTGGATCCATCTCTTCAATCATGGAATCAATACACTCTTGATGCTCTAAAGATTCATCAAAATATTTTTCCACAACTTGTGAATATAATGAAATATGGGACACTAACCTCAATGTTATTATAATTTGAACGACTTTTTTATTGATATCCAATGATGTTTTATACTTCTACTTACATCATTATCCTAGTTTTAGATGAATGTAACTACTCCACATCACATTAGGTAGGTATGTCAGATTCATCATTTCATATAACTTCTGTATCATTATAATCGTTAAGAATGTAATCATATTGTTTAACTAAAAAAATTATATAATCACTTTTTATAATCAATCCAATTTGATTTCAATATTTCATATAATAATTTTAACGATTTTTCACTTCATAAGAGAAAATAATATTTCTTATTTATTCATTATAACAAATTTATTCTATACCATAAGAAGGGTGTCAATGAAATATATCATCAATGCCTCTTGGATCAAACATCTCAATACTATAACCTTTATCCTTGATAATTAGTTTACTAAAAATTACCCTTAGGTAATTCATAAATAGTGTTTATTTGTTATAAATATTATAATGATACATGTAATAGTTTTTCTATAGAAACATAGATTCTAAATATGATCTTCTACTCAAATAGGATGCCACCAAAAGTATCGAGAAGTATCAAGTTCATTCAATAGAGTTAAATACATCTCATATTAAATTCTATTTATTATATCAGTAATATGAATATTTATTGGTGTGTAAGGTTCACATAAATCATCATTAATTCCATTATTTTCAAGATAATTCAAAATTTCATTTTTTTTATTTTGAACCATTATCATTTTAAATTTTCTTCAGATATTATTCTCATCCATTTTCAAAACATCTTTTGAAACTCTTAAAAATTTCTATAGACTTTGACTTTTTTTAAAAAAATTACAATTCATGTAATGTTATTAAAATAATCAATTAATTATATAAATTACTTATCTCCATTTATTTTTTTCATTATCATTATCCCATATATTTTTGATTCTGTCATCTACAGAGGACAACTTGAATATATCTCAGCTTCCTTATAAACTAAGTTATTATTATTCCCTTTCTAACATATGTAACTAAAAAAATCAATACATCACATAATTAATATACTATAATGATTAATTTCAAATATTTTTAGATAAATCATATTCCTCTAACACATGATATCCATCTTTTTTAATCAAATATTATTTTCATCCATCATGCATAGATAACATGAACTCTTTACATCACCAATATGAAATATGTATCCCTCATTTGATTTTCTATTTTAATACCTTTCCCATATTCGTTTCTGTTAATAATGAAACCATATATTATAAAACCAAAATTTTACCTTCATCAAAAAATTCTTAAACGCTAAACAAATTGTGTTTCATCCCTTAAAAAAAAGTTATTTTGGATTTTTTAATTTTGTTTCACAATGATAGTAGATTTAAACCATTTTATTTTTAGGGAAATGTCATTTAAAAATACATTATTCCTTCCTTGTAATATTTAAAATTATTGAAAATTATAATTCTCTATTCATTTATGAAAAATCTGACTATCTGATATGCAATTTTATTCTTCTTTAATAGCTTTGAGAACTTTTTAAAAAAAATTATTTTTCCATTTAATTTTATTTCTTCTAATCAATATTTTGATATTTTTTGTACAAAAAATATAGTTGGTAACATGAAAATACATCCTCATGTAATATGTATAGTCTGATCACATCATTCACCAATAGTTTACAGGGGTTGGAATATTTATTTGACCTTCAAACTATCTTTCTTAGGTTTTCTTGTTTATGTGGGTTAAATCACCTTCATACTCGACCACCTTTTTCTATTTGATACATTATTGGGTTTATTACTAAACCCACACATCTTCATTTTATTCAAAAAGTCTCCACAATACCAAAAATATCCAAATAAACCATAATTTATTATATAAATCATGTTCTCTAGATAATTATTTACCTTCCTCCATCATATTTTATACCATACACATTGGAACATTATTGTGTACCACTTTTTTGGTAAACACCTGATTAATTCTTCTTATTTATACATTATTTCTCATTATTATCAATATCTTCTTTAATAAAATCATTTTAAAGGATTTGAAACATTGTAAATTATATGAATTCCAACTCTACTTGTTTTGGATACAATCAAGGTCTACTTTACATCCTTTTTCTATTGGCCATTATCAAAAATGATGTTAAAATTTTACGATAATTTTTATTGATAATTATATAGATTTATCTTATAAAAACATTCTCTAACTTTTGAAACCATGTTTTTTCAGTTGAAAGTTCCTCGCTCAACTTGAATAAGTTTTTTTTGATAGAATCACTGTTATTTATCATGTACCTTTATCTCTTCATCATGTTTTATGTTGAGGTTATTATATTTTCCAAATAAATTCTTTATATAATCATTCCCTTTTAAAGAATTTATTTTTCATAAATAAAATATTCATGATTCTTTTATAACATATTTATATTCTTCAAAATATTGATCTAATTATAAATCCTAAAACACATTGTAAGACATTTATTAAACTCTCTTTTAAATATAAACTCGAATCGAGTATCGTCTTATTCTTATTTTGAGATACTAATTATTCACTAACGAACATTTCATGATTCAGATTTTTAATTTCCATTTTTCAAAAGAATAATAAATTGATTTTTAAACTACTTTTATAATATCACAATATTCCTTATATATAGACTAAAAGTTTCTCATTTTGTATTTATATAACTTCATGTTCTATATATTAGAATAGGATTTATATTTTTGTGCCTTATACTTGATGGATCTTATAAATTTGTTATTTTCATCATCTCTATCTTATTCATCCTAACGCCATAAGAAATTTGTATCAAAATTTCTAATGGAACTGTAGAAAAATTAATTTAAATGTACCTTTATTTTTTTAGTTTCATATGAATCTCTTAGAATTTTTACAAAAAAAATACATAAATCCTTCAAAAAATTTACTAACCTTACCATTAGTATCAAATACACTTGATTATTTTTTATGAAATTTCTTAGGCTTTACATGATTTGAAAAATTAAAATATGTTACTTAATCATCCTTTTCTTTTTTCTTAATAAAAATTTGTCTTCTCATTTTAATTTTCATGAGAATGAAATACATATAATCTATACATAGATTTTCAAGATCTATATCTTCATAAAATGATATAATAACATCAAATTGTTTTGTAATAATTATAAAAATATTTTTGACAATAGAATAATATTTCGTATTATCATTTAAGCATTTGTGGTGCTTAAAATGTTATAAACTCTTATAATGAAGGATCCAGCAAATTCTTATTCACCCATTTTAAGATCATAGAACATCAATATATAGAAATTTATAACCACATTATTTTGTTTATTATTTACTTTATAGATTTTATCCAATTTTTACATGATGATTTTTGTTGTCCCAATACCCTTGACACATCTAAATTAACATTCATAGAGAGAGGAACGTATATCATTTCTTCTTCACCATAATTAAATAGATTTCTCTAATCAGTATCAGTTAAGGAACACCATTAGGATAAGGAGGGAAACTATCTATATCAAAATAGTGAACAATATAACTAATGGAAAAAATATAATGTAACATTATTTCCTAAAAGATATGATACTTATTCAAATCGAATACAGGAACCCCCTTACTATTCATAGAGTTCTAAACATCTATGGCTACCTCACCTATCTTTAAACTGTTTCAAAGAGTCATCAAAAGAAACCTTCCCCATAGTACCACATAAAATAACTTATCATGATCTTTATGATCATGGAG
Organism: Viscum album; assembly: GCA_963277665.1. Lineage (NCBI taxonomy): Eukaryota > Viridiplantae > Streptophyta > Magnoliopsida > Santalales > Viscaceae > Viscum > Viscum album. The sequence goes on from OY728140.1 coordinate 827,989,771, forward strand.
AGATGGTGGGGGTTAATCAGTTATCTTATCTTTCAATTTTTCTACATCTGATGAAACAACATTTACCTTATGTTATTAAGAAATGTATCTACTATAAAACAAGAAAAAAATCCCAAAAATAGAAATATAGGTACCTATAGGGTTCACTACTCTATTATATTAGATATACATTAGCATGGTCTGTAAGTTATGCAACTAGACAAAAACTACCATAAAATATTTATTTTTTGGTTACATCATGAAGGTAATATCATTACTCTTGTGTATCACTATTGTCAATCCATTATTCATATTCTCCCAATATGTTTAAATGATATAAAAATGTTTTTTTAAAAACTATAAGAACCTTCCCCCACACGATTCAGAATAATTTTAATGTTCTACTTTAAGTAAATTCCTAATTTCTTTTCTTTCAAGAAGTTATTCTCCTTCACATTGTTGCATAAAAGTAACCAATAACCATCATCAGTATAATGTATGTTAATATTATGGGTTCTTTTTATATAAAATATATGATATTCATCCATAATACTTTATAAGTTTTCTTCTTTTAGACTAAATCCAATTATTACATGATGTTTATATGTTCCCCTTAGATGAGAATCTATATGATACAACCTGATAAGAATTCCAATCTAATATATTTTCTATTGATTCATTTTTAACATGTTCATCTAATCAAATTTCAAATTCTAAAACACTTCACCTACCTTCAAAATATTCCATATGTCACATAAGTGAAATTTTCCACTTTATACAGGCATTTCACCTTCAAAAATTTAAAGAAACTTATGAAATTTACTTCAAAAATCCCTATTAAAACATTTGATCTTAGGGAAGTAATACTTCCAACCATCGAATGCATTTATTTCTATTAAAATATAGGATATATTCCTAGGACTCAACGATAACATACTTATTCAAAAATCGTTCATACTCAAAGAGAATCATTATCTTTCTCCATGATTTTAGGAACATTGAAAAACTATATCAACAACATTACATTTGATATAATTTCAAAATATTTTCAATGTATTTGAACTATTACAAATTTTTAACACCCTTAAATTTAGTGAATCTTTCCGATAATTTTTTTAACAAATGTTTTCCTGAACTGCTTCATAATAATGTCTCAGAATTCTTCCACAAAAAACATTTATCATCTGATGACTTTAATCAAAACACTCTGACGGATGAATAATTATGATATTCCTCTAATTGGTAAACATCATATATAATCATATGTTTTATATATTTGATGAAAAAATAATTCAATTACTAGTACAATTTTTTTTATCATATTATAAAAAATTTAGATTACAACTTTTTATAATTCCATTTGATAGCAATTTTATATAATTAATCATACTTCAATAATAAAAATAGTTCAGTTGAAAAACTTAGAATGACAACATTGTAAGAGATAATTTTTTTTCATCCAATGTAATTACCCAATGACTCCTATGATTTTAATTCTACAGAAATTATTGACTGATGACACTTTCTACTACCAAGACATTAAAATATCACATTTTGTGAACATAGACTTCCTATATCCGCAACACCATATCATTAAAACCCTGAAACCGAAACTACTCATTTATAAAAACTCTTAGGACACATAAAAACTATGTAGTAATAATGATACTAAATTTAAGAATAGAAAATAATATCCATATTTCAACATAATGAAATTTAATTTTAAATATAGTCAAGAATGAAATTGGATATGAAATCAATATTAAAACTATTGTTAATAAAATCAGAAAAGTAGTGTTCATTAAATAAACTTAATCTAGTAGACCATATCTAATACACCCCATCCAATAAACTTCTACTAATCACCATTAATATAAAGAAAAAAAATTAAGGTGACATGTTTGAGAAAAAAATAAAACACTTTTACTATTATTTATCCTTTCAACTTCTACAAAATCATATTCCAAAATTCATGGTCCAAAGTAATTTTACGATATATTGGTTATAAATGATATTAATATAAGGTGTTATGTATAATTATTTACGAAATGAACTCAAATAAAATTCAAACATATAACATTTATAAAGATGATGATGATTTACTTATAAATCATTATATGTGTTTTTAGATAACAAATGTTTTTAATCACTTAACAATATACACTACAAATTAAGGTTATTTGAATATTTTAAAAATATATATTGAACATGAGGATTATAAATATTATATCCCCAAAATTAAAATAAAATTTCATAATATATGTTACTATTTAATATGTTTAGAGGTAAATGTTTTTCTATTTCACATAGATATATGGTCAGAAATATAATTGTTTTTAGTGAACACTCATCCCAAAATAGGGATTTGGAGATCCATGGGTGAAAAAGAAGGGAATTGGAACCGAATTTCATGACCACACAAATAAACAAGAAATTATCATAATAAAGATCCCAAAAAAACCATGAGGGACACAATAGCTAACCAAAATGTGGTTTAAATGGAGAATCATGATGTAGGAGAAGAGAAGATAAAAATTAGGTCCATGTTTGTGAGCAACTAACCCAACAGACAAACCAACTGGAAAAAAATATAAATAAAAAAAAATAGATAAAAATCCATAACTTAAATCAATAAATTTTCTAAACAAGGTATATGACATCTTAAACATCATATTGGATCATGATATGCAAATGGGAATGATGGTAAATTTGGATGAAGCATTAAATGAAATAACTAAGGGATCATTATCCAGACTAATGAATTATCTGTCATTATAGAATGGACATCCCCACACCATGTCCCATGATGAATGTTTGAGATGGAAACCACAACTATAGAATATTGGGAAGAAACATGATCTACCACAAAAATGAATGAAATGAAAATATTTCTAGGGGAATGGCTGGAAATGGATCAAGTATGTCACAACTAGTTTAAGGCTTAATTCATATGGAAGTTACCACCTAAAATGGTGGTGCCACCTGGATATCTGGATTTGGATGAATGTATGATGAGTTCATAACATTGAAGACAGGTTTCATTATTGACTTCTTATGAATGTGTATCCCTTAATATTTTATATCATTATATAAATCCCTTGAATATGATTCCTGGATCAACACCCCCAGGGTTAAATTCCTCTATAAGAATGGTGACTCTATAAAAGGAGAATAAATTGGGGTATACTAAAGTACAAACCACTATTGCACCAGAAGCGACACATTTTAAGGGAAATATGAATTAATATTCATTTAATCCCAACTTGATACAATCTCTAACGAAGTTGAATTATCCAACAAAATATGTAGAGGCAATATGTGGTGTGTCTTATTGAACCAAAGGATGATGATGAAAGGCGAACCCAAAAATAGAACACCAAAACCCCAATCTCAGTAAGATGAAAATATAAATAGTTTTCTCCATCCCAAGTGATCCCAAAACCCTACATCAATTTTAGTTATTATACACATATTTAATGAGTTTATCATACCCATAAAAATATAGGAAACATAATTCCTCTCTGGTGGTTTGTATTATGGGATATTATTACAATACTTCTTATATATAGTTTTATTAGTATTCATTAAATAATTTAATAATATAAAATGTATCATGTGATACAAAAATATAGTATCCAATTTTTTATTCTTTCATGCTTGTTTCATACAATGAATGAAGTAAATGATAATTGGGCTCTCAATATATGGCTTTGAGTTATACTTAATTGATGACCATCTGATATAATGTATATAATGATAATATGTGTATAAAATCATAGGATTGATTTTATATAATAATATAAAATTCACTATAGTAAAAAACATATTTTTTTTACTTGATGACCTACAACGTATACCACACGAAATGAAGAATTTCATCCCCAAGTATCAGATTATTAATAAAACTCATAGATATCATATGATAAAGGGGTTCATTGGTAGATTCCATATAGTCCCTATAAATCTAATTATAAATATATTAGATAGATCAAATCATCTAATAAATTATACATTATTAACATTTTTTATTCACTCAATATGATTAGAAGGATCATGTTTAATGTGGTTTCCATTTGATTGTTTCCACAATCATTGGGAAAGGGTTTTCCCTCCATGCACCTTCAATGGTTTTTTTCTCTCTCTCACCCATTCCATTTCTTATTTTATTTCCCATTGTTAAAATTAATAACATATTTTATTTCCTAATTAAATATTATTTTATATCCATTATAGTAATAACCATTTGATATATTATACACATGTGTTACATATTATCATTCCATATACTTATTTCATTATAATAACCATTCTTCTCTTTTTGAAATCACTATAAGTATTTATGAAGGGAATTTAGTGTATGGGTCTGAAAAAGTAATTTTCAGAATGTGGGAGGTTACTCAACCATGGTGGAATGGAATATAAATATCAAAATTCATGTTGATTTTATCAAATATTGGTTTTGTGAAATATGTTTTTTAATTAATTTAATCATTTCAATATTCTTCATTTCATTCAACCATAAATAATACATGTTTTATATAAAATCACTATGTTTGGTTGGTGTTTCATAAAACACAAATTTGATCTTGAAATACACAAAATAGATAGATTATCTTGTGGTACACTCACCACTATGGTTGGATTGTGTTATACAAAATGTTGAGTTCCTTTGAGAATTTCGGTTACACGCAACACTCAGTTTTGTTGAAAAAAATATATTAAAAATATTCTTACTAAAATATTATTATAGTTACAACCATACTATGGTAATAGATCATATTAATAAGATTAAATAAAATTTTAAAATATGATTAACACATGTATATAAAATTAATACTTTTTTTATTAATTATTTTGAAATGAAAGTAAGAACTATTTGAAAATAAATAAATTCATTTCTTATTAAAAATATTTTTCTATGTACAAAACTACATATTCTCTCAATAATTTTAAAAACTAATATTTATGAATGTTTTTAAAAACTTATATATTATATATTCACAAAAAATCTATTGACACACATCCTATATATTTTATTGGTATATGAAAACAATAAATCAAATTTTATGAATAAAAAGAAGTTGTTTTATAAACTGTAATTTTACCGCCTTTTAATGGAACACCAATTTTAAATCTAAATTTTGAATCATTTGTAAATTTTTTTAAACATTAAATTAATTTTTGAAATTGGATATAAATATTTAAGTTGGGTGATTTTAAGGTATTTTTATGAGAAGTTTCATTTTTTGATAAATAGTGAAAACACATACTTTTAATTGAAAGTTAATTTTCCATCTAATTTATATATATAGTTAAATTATATTTTAGATTTTTTGAATGTATAATTATTTAAATTAAATATCAATCATTCAAATTTAGGTCATTGAAATTAATTTAACATTGAATTTTTTTTTTGAAAACCTAGAAAACTTTTGAACATTTTTTCTTTTAAAACTCGACATTTTGTATCACCTTCATGATTAATTTTAAATTAATTTATGTCACTTAAATGTTATGAATGAGAAAGATTGATTCCATATTTTTAATAATAATAATATATATGTTCTAAAAATAGAAATATAGTTGTGTTACCAAAAACATTAGTGAAATTAATTCAAATTAATTATTATGATTAAAGTAAAAATGAGTTTCCGTAGTGGTTAAAAAATAAATTAAGTAGAAAAATAACCTAGAAACATATAAAAATAAATTTTTTTCCACATATAGATCATATTCTCACTTTTATAAAAAAATTACCATTATCAGAGGCACATGATTTAAGGGAGACCACTCAATAGTGTTTACCATTTTATATTTTTAAAATGTCACATCTCCTCCACTATCAAAGGGTACTTACCCCATCCATGATGCACATATCTCAAGAAATTTATCTCAAAAATAACCTTGATAAAATATATCAAAAAATCCTTCCTTTCGACATAGATGTATAACATGGGGGAGAAATCCAACCAAGGAATCGTTTTTTTGTAAACCAAAAGGAGTTACCCAAAGAATAGGTAACGCTCTTCAATGATAACTTTTTATTTATTTATTTCCCCACACCTAAAATTAATATTATATAATACCATCATTATAATAAATATTAATTTTTTATGATCATGGTACTACCTACACTTTCACAAACATCCATAAAATGAGATATGCATCATTGTTCATGTGTACGACATACTTCTACCTCATAAACAGATGTCATTTGTTCATCCATTACTACCTTTAATGGTTGGTAATAATGATGACATATATATTTTTCTAAGATATATATTGTATTTTTGATTTTATTATTCTTATGGAATATTTATATAAGACATACCTTCATGAAATTCATTTTTTGGGAATAAGATAACTTTTTTAGGACGGGAAGACTGCTGCCTCTTCAATGTGATGTGATTCATTCACACATTACATGGAATGAACTAAAGATAAGTTTAGTAAAAATATGCGGTATATGTGACAAAATAATTCTACTGGAATTTTAAAATAAATATATGTACACATATTTCATATTCTTTATTACTTTTAATAAGGCAAGAAAATGGAAAAAACATGCATGCATATGTATGGCCTATAGTCTCCGTTGATGGTGTATTTCATTTCATATTTATATATTTCATATACTATTAGAAATAATTTTATAATTAATATATGTTATATTAATCACATATTTTACTTTCTTTAAATAAATAAATCATTGTATTATAAAGAGTGTCAACAATAATAAGTCAAAACATTTACCAAAACAAAGCAGATATTACCTGAATCATATCATTAACATAGAATTGTTAATAAATGGGTAATACAAATAAATAAATTAATAAATAATATACATTAATATATATAATAATATTTTTATATTTTGAGTTCTATTTAACTTATATTTATTATACAAAAGTATTTAACGTGTATGATGAAAGTCATGACATAAGGTAAGGTATTTCTCATCTCACTTTTATTCCTGTGAGATATATGCTATATTCAGCACTTATTCTTGTTTTTTGATGTCTATACAACACTATGAGAAGTTATGAACTACATTTAATTTATATCATTATATTAAATGTTTCAATTGTACATTATCCTTTTACATATCTCACGATTAGAAATTTACTCAAGCAGTTAGGGGATTTCTAGACTCGCTTTTATTTCTGCAAGACTTATGCCATATTCACCACTATATTAGTTTTTGTGGGGTATATACTTCTCATAAATATTATGTAAGATTATAATATGTGTATTCATTAGTATTTACATAACCATTTTATGATCCTTATTTTAAGGGGTTTAGGGTTCAAAATCTACCAAATCAGAAAAGTAATTTTGAAACAATTAGTATTCTTTTAGACACGTGTTATGGTATCCACCTACGGTATTTTATGAGATGTATATACTTATATTATATATGTTTTATAATGAATATTATTATTTTGAATATATATTAATCTTCATGTGATTTTATTCTCTAATGGGGATTATGATTCAATGTTACAAAATTGGAAAGAGTTTATTGCTACAAAATCATCATTTATCAGGATTATTTATGATGATGCTTCAGTTAATGAAATATTATGATCCACATCTCAATAACTCTCATCAAGTTTCCTATCCTATGGTTATTAATGATATATTCTTATGTTGGTATCATCTTTTCCACTCTTTGGTACTTAATAATAATAAGAAATGTTTTTTAATAAAATCATACTTTAATTCACTCTCTGATCAGAAATCTATTTTATTCAAAACCATAATTTTTAAAAACAATTAAAATATATGTTTTTAAATGTTATTTTAATATAATTTTCCTGATTATAATTATCAAATTTTATTATTTTTTAAAATTTATTAAAGATGTTTTCAAAATCTCCATTTATATGATTTTATTTAATTTTTAATGAAAAAAAATTCAAATTGTTTTATGTTTTAATACAAGTTTTTCAAAAGAAGAAATAATATCTTCCTCAATAAATGTTTTCAAATATTTTTAAATATTAATTAATAAGTTTCCAATGTGTGTCTTAATGAAAATATTATTAAAAAAATTTATCTTGAAAATAATCATTTTCAAAGAATGGTTATTTTTTTAAGAACTGTTCCATGGGATCTTTCCAAATCCTTATCCATATAAGACGAAATAATTTTATACATTTGTTACATTACTAGGTATATCATACATAGATACCTTTAATTCTATTTCTTTGATTTTTTTTGTTTTCATGGAATGGTGTTTATAAAACATTATCACTCTTACATGTTATACCATGATAAATTCTTATGAAACCTCCTTTTTCCACAACTTATTATTGGATAAAATAACTATGAAACCAGTATATTTTTAATAAGTTATGAAATGATGAAATTTTTATTATTACCATTTCATTTCAATGGTTATGATATGATGTTTATGAAACCCATCTCTTTTTTTTGGTTCATGACCTGATGATGGAGTTATTATATTATGGAACATTTATATATGATTTCATTTTGTGATGGGTGGGACCTATATCTTCCACCAATGCATTGTGTATTGATAAATGGTATAAAAGCATAAATGGTATACGAGTTATACCCAAGTCGTGAAAATAAAAGGGTAAATTGGTTTTATCTCATCGTCGAAAACTAGAGGGTACACACATTACATCCTAACCATGTACACAAGTTATAGCCCATGGCCAAAAGTAAGGGGGTACACAGTTTGTATCCCTAGCACAAAAAAGAAAGGGTAAAAATGATGTTATCTCTATACTGAATCATGTATGCATGTGATTATCCCAATCCTAACATGTTGTGAAGGTGTTGGTAGGTATCCTTGAAATTATATTTTCTACGCTTATGTGTATGCTAGAATTATATTCCATATTCCTATTTGATGATCTCATGGATCATTCTCATGATTCCTTTATGATTCAATTTTTTTTTCATAAACGTTTTATGAAATGACTCACATGTTTGTCTTTTTATATTGGTGTTATGATATTCCAATGTTATGCGCATGTTACCATGCCCTTATGTTAATGTTATACTTACATGTCCCGTTTATTTACCATTACTGAGCATCTGATCAAAACGACTATTATATTTACTTTCCCCAATATATGAAGGATGGGTTTAAGGGGATATGCTATAGAGGAATATCATTACAGGATGTAATGAAGATATTTCACCAATATCTAAGAATGTGTTCAAATATTCAAACGATACTGAACTATTAAATTCTTAGGGAATGTTCATTTGTAACGTGATGAATAATGATCTAATATGATGGAATATCCATGTATGTTATGCCTGGTTTCAATATTAATTCACAAATGGTACCTCTTTAGGGTAGTTTATTTGGATACTTATTCTATAGTGTTACATTATATTAATACCTTAGAAATTTATTTATATAACCAATTAATAAAAACATTAATTTTTTCATTGTTCTTATTAGATCCCTTTTACACTTATTTTATATCATGTAATTACAAACATGTAGATATTGGGGAATTAGGTTATCCATAACTATAATTTTCATTCTCTATTATAATTCGACAAAATTTTTAAACTAATTATAATGATAGTTATCCAACCAATAAATTTCCTTGTGAAATAATTTATATTGATTGAAACATTTCCATGTCATGATGTTTAATTATACCCTTCACCCTTCAATAACAAGGATGTTTACTATGTTAATTTATTTATTATAATTAACATATATTATAATGATATTCAATTTACTGGTGATTTTTTATATTTACGTTCACCTACCTTATATGTGGGTTAACTATAATGATTGATCACATATTAGGATTATTTTATGTTATATGATCATATATATATTTCAAGTATAGTATTTATAATATATATATATATGTAAAAGGTGTACAACACATGTTTTAGGACTTATTATCATTCTTTAAGACATATTTCAATCAATTATAAAAAAAATTATTAAAATTTTTTATCTTAGGATGTAAATAAATAATTCAATATATAAATTAAATTAAATGTTTATGTTATTATTGGGTATAATATTATGATTTCAAAAAATATGGTATATAGTTGAAAGAAAAAATTATATTAATATTATATATATTGTAACACCTCGGTTCCAAAAGCCACCCAAGGCACCCCGTTCTGGTTGGTCACATGGCCTCATGTGCATTTCACCGAATTCCAAAGGCTTCCGACTAGCAGCGAGGGCATTGGGTGTGATAGTGGGAAAACTATTCCCTCGTTGGAAGAGTACACAACTGAAGTAAACAACACATACAATAACTGAAGTAGTAAATATCTAACAATAGTATACAGTGGAGGACTAAAATAATAAACAACATGATCACACACATATATATGAAATGATGCATGATACATATGTCTAGGAAAGAAGCCAAACATGTCACAATGTGGAATACAATACTAAACCGATGTACTAAAGAAATATAGATAAGCAAGTCCTCACCATCGCAAGCGTCAACTTGGTCCCATGCTCTCATTCTCCAACGAAATCATGTACATGAAATCGAAGGGCGCTTGCCCTTGTCTATACCTACAGTAATATAATCTGTTTGGGCCCAAAAGCATGACCCAAACAGGATGTGAGACTAAATCCCAGTAGGAAACCACCCGAAGATCTGTGCCTAACAGTCAGTGAGTATATCGCAGGTAATAATACAATAAGAAATAAACAGTAAGCATTAAACTAGATGATACACAATAGTAAACAATCATCAGATCAATAAGAAGTAGTGAAGCAAACAGCTAACCAAAAATTTGAATCCCTCTGGGAGGTACTCACAAGAATCCCCTCTAGTCCTATCCATAAAGTACCAAAAACCCTCTGGGCAGTACACTCAGCCTAAACCCTCCAGTTTGGTCATATGAAATTATAGTCTCTTTAAGGAAGCATACTCAGTTAATTCCCCTAATAGTCTAAGGTAGTCAGGGACTCTCTAAGGAAGATCATGTGGTCAATTCCCCTTATTTACCCAAGGTATAGAGACTCTCTGAAGAAGCTCACTCCGTCGATTTCTCCTATATCCTGGAATGGTTATGGAAATTCAATCAAAACAAAGACACTCTAAGGAATCTCACTCGGTCTATCCCCGTATAGTCTATAAACCTCAAGAATCTCTGAGGAAGCTCACTCGGTCAATACTCCTGTGGTATATAATGTTTTAGACTCTTTTGGAATCTCACTCGATCTATCCCCTATAGTCTATAATATCGAAGACTCTCTGAGAAAGCTCACTCGGTCTATCCCCTTATAGTCTATAGCACTAGGTTCTCATGACCCCATGCCATTCAGATCATAATAATGCTATAAGGGAAAAGTAAACCTACAGAGCTGCTTGGATAACCAGTCTATAACATAAAATGCATATCAGGGAACAACACTCCATCCTACGGTCACAAGGCATGGAAAATAGGTATAATGGTGAAAGGATGAACAAGACAAAAAGGTCATAAATCGAAAAAGGCAAGGGAAAAAGAATCCAAACATAGAAATTATCCTTATAGATATCTATATTACCTATAAACAATCATACAAGAAAGGAAGTAAAGATACAAGGACAAAATAGTAATCATGGAATGCCCCGTTCAACGGTATTGGTGGAAGTTTCATATAATACTCAAAAACCATGAATAGAAAGGCACAAACCACTTACCTTGGGTTTATGAGATAAATATACTTGAACCATGAGACTTTAATCTTTTTATAATGTCGTAAATCTATGAAAACACACAAAATGTTCAACCCATGATAACATTAAAAAGAAGAGGAGTTGGAAAGTGATTCTCTAGGAGACGGAAGATATTACCGCTTCAGTTCCAATGCAATCAATGGTGGTCGATTCGGAGAACAGACGGAGGCTCAGGGGCTCAGAGAAGATCTGGGGCCGTACCCTCGCTCTCAAATGAACCAAAGCTAAAAGGAGGGTTTTATGTCTGTCAGGCACGACCCTAGTGCATTTAATCAAAAAAAATACACTGCGTGTACTTTTGGAGTACATTTTGTGTACATACTATTTTCATACTCCACTTTATGTGGCCCCCACAACACCCCACATGACCGTGTGTGTGGCCCTTACACGACTATCACATGGCCTTGCGCGACAACAAGGTACATGGTGTGAACTCATAAAGTATACAGCGTTTACTTCAAAAAATTACAAAAAATCTTCTTTTCACAAAAACTCTAGAAAAAGGAAAAAACTTGGAAAAAGGTCTGGGTTCTTACAAACTTGCACCCTTAAAAAAATTAGTCCCCAAATTTCCCTAGCTAGCTGTTGAAGAAGAAACCCTGAACAGCTCTAGCAACTGCGATCATACATCGACCTCCCTCTCCCAAGTATTGTCTTATACTCGCCAGTGCTGCCATAGCACCCGTACAAGAGGAACATTCCGTCCATGGAGAACCTTCGTACTGTGATCGACAATCGAGATAGGATGCTCCTCAAACGATGCATCTGCTTCGAGCTCAACCACCTGAGGTTGAAAGACATGAGACTATTCTGAAATGTAACATCTTAGATGAGAAACATGAAAGAAATCATGCATAGCCTGGTACCTCTAAGGTAACTGCAACCGATTGGCAACCAGCCAAACTCTCTCCAACACCGTAAACGGCCCAACATACCTCAGTGAAAGATAGCCCTATCTCCAAATCCCCTTATCTCCCAACCTTGGTGAGACACGCAGGCAAACATGATCCCCCACCCCAAACACAAGAGGTCGTCTTCGCTGATCAACATAAGACTTTTGTTGAGACTGTGCTGTAGTCATCCTCTTCCGAATCAACACTATATTCTCTGAGGATTCCTGATAAGACGATGTCCCAGAAAGTCTACCTCTCTAGCCTCCAGCCAACTTAAGGTTGATCAGCATGGCCTACCGTACAAAGCCCCGTAAGGTGCTATATCAATAGTTTCATGAATGCTATTATTGTAGAGAAACTCCACAAGAGATATATGTTTCTACCAAGAACCTAAAAAATATAGAATTCATTATCAAATCATATCCTCACGCACCTAAATTGTACTCTTAGACATTCCATCTGTCTGGGGATAGTATAATGTACTCAAAAGTACTTGTGTACCCAAATCCTTCTTAAGACCCTGCAGACTCAAGAAGTAAAACGTGCATCTCTGTCTGAAATAATGGAGTGTGGAACTCCCTATAGACGTACAATCTCTCGGATGTACAACCGTCCCAGCTCATCAACACTGATGGACTCCTTGACTGGCAAGAAGGGAGCAACCTTCGTAAGCCTATCAATGAAAACCCAAATAGAATATTCCTTCAAGGTGACCTCAGCAAACTGGTCACGAATTCCACCGCGACATCATTCCTCTTCCACTTAGGAATGGTTAACTACTACAAAAGACATGTTGGTCACTGATGCTCCACTTTCACCTAATATCATGTGGAACACCTCAAGATAAAACCATAAACACCCTTTTTCATACCTGGCCTCCAGTACTACTGTTGTAGATCATGATGCATCTTGGTGATTCTAGGATGAACTGCCCAAACTAAGGAGTGAAAGTCTTGTATTATCTCCTCGCGTCTGTCTGCTGGCTCCCATACGCATCCCTAGAAATGCAGGCTCTCATCCCCACCTATGGTCCACCCAAGAATGGGGTCCTCTCCTGAAATGCTTTCCCATAGGACTAGGCCTTCATAATCTGATAGATGCCTGATTCATACCCGATCAAGAAGAGTATAGATAGAAGCTACATAAGAAAGAAACGTCTTCCCCTAACTGTCTTGCACCTCCAAATGAATGTCAGAGAACAGAGCCATAAGCTTCCACTCACTGCTGGCCTCTTGGACTACCTGTATCTGAGTTCTTTTTCTCAATGCGTCAGCTACTACATTGCCTTTTCCCAGCGTACAGGAAAGCTCAATATTAAAGGACTGAAGATATTTGACCAACCTATGTTGTCTCATATTAAGATCATGCTGAGTGAATATGTACATGAGACTTTTGTGGTCAGTGAAAAACACAAAATTATCTCCCAGAAGATAATTTCTCCAACATCCTAATGGATGAACAACAGCTACCAACTCCAGAACGAGCGTCGGGTAATTCCTCTCATGTGGCCTCAACTGCTGAGACTCGTACGTAACAAATCCATCTACCTGCATAAGCATAACTCCAAGCCCGATAACTGAAGCATCATAGTAAATAGTATAGCTCTTTCTCCGATATGGAAAGACTAGTATCGATGATGAAGTCCACCTCCCTTTCAACTCCTGAAAGGCTGACTCCCTTGAATCTGACCATAATAACTTCACACCCTTCTCGGTCAAATCTGTTAGTGGTGTTTCTAAGCATGAAAAGACCTGTATGAAAAGTTTGTAGTATCCAGTAATCCCTAGGAAACTCCATACTCAAAGACGTTCTTCAGTTGCTCGTAGGAAACTACTGCACTCACGTTCTCTATGTCTACTTATACTCATGTCTCTGAGATAACATGACCCAATAAGTGAATCTGATCCATCCAAAAGTGGCATTTTGAGATCTTAGCATATAACTGATGCTCCCTCAGTGTACTCAAATAGGTCTCAAGATGGGTAGCATTGTCATGTAGAGTGTGTGAGTACACCAATATGTCATTCACGAAAACCACTACGAAGGAATACATGTATGGATGGAACACATGGTTCATCAGTGCCATGAAAACTACAGGCACATTCATGAGACCGAACGGCATGACCATATACTTGTACAGACCATACCTTCTCCTGAAGGCTATAAGAGGTATATCAGATTGTCTAAAGTGTAACTGATGATAGAAGGATCTCAAATAAATATTGGAGAAAACATGGGTTCCTCAAAGCTGATCAAATATATCATCGATCATCATCAAGCAATATTGGCTCTTGACCATCAACTGGTTCAACATCCGATAATCCACACAAAGCAGAAGAGTGGCATTTTCCTTCTTCGCAAACAGGACAGGAGAACCCCGAGGAGAAGTACGGGGTCGGATGAAACCATTTTCCTGTATCTCCTCAAATATCTTCGTTTTCTCCTACAACTCAGGTGAATCCATATTATAAGGAGGAATGTAGACCGATGCTACTCCTGGAACAAGCTCAATCGAAAAGTCTACCTCACACTCCGGAGGCAAACTTGAAAAGTCCTCTAGAAAGACATCATGGAAACGATCCACCACTAGAATAAAAGTCTAACTATGAAGTCCCATGTTCATCTAGATATAGACTAGAAATATGGGTTGTAACTCATCTTATCCCATGATGCACGGGTCCTACTCGACTTGCCTGGACATCCCACTTGTCCCGATGAAGAAAAGATCCACATTTTGGTGGTATGAAACTCTCCCTGCAGCGATAGTAATAAACGTCTACCTGGAAGGTGACTAACCTGTATATTCTGAGAATGAGATCATATCTCGTCATCTCTAGGACATATAGCTCTTATATGAAGTGACACCCCGCAACCTCATGAGGGAACTCATTGCACTGACGTACACAAGTTGTCCTAGTCCCCAATGGTGTGTCTACAGTCAAGATGTCGGCAGATGAAAATATGAAAAGACCAAGCCTATCCACAACAGTGATATATATAATTCTATGGGAAGCCCCTATATAGAAAAGTGCTGAAGATAAAACTGAGGCTAATAAGTTCGTACCTAAAAATGTGGATGGTTTGGGATCCTTCTTTTGCTGGGTCTACTCAATCACAAAAGTCCGTCCAACTCCATGGCCTTGTGACCCTGTCTAACCACTCTGAGTTGATCGGCCCTGCTGTCGCTGATAGACCGGCGACTGAACACCCCATCCATGACCTCCACCTCAGCCTGAACGGTCTGAAGAACTCCAATTCCAAGACTAGTGAGAAACTGGTGGTGATGCTCTCGAACGTGGAGTCATATGAGAACCCCTATCTCCAGCTGTTAGAGGAAAAAACTGATATAAATGATGGCGATGTCCCATCATGATACAAGATCATCACTCCATCGGGTCTCTCGGGCAATGTGGCATCGTATGCCCCCTCCTCCCGCACTGGTAGCACACCACATGGCTACCATAAGGTGCATCCCGCCTACTCTGATCTCCCCAAGAATTCTCTCTACAGTGCCTCCTCATATCAGTAGGAAGAACAGTAACACTAGATGTCCAACCACCCGTTCACACTACTCCAAAATCCCTTATATTGTGCTCTGTGATCAGCGCCTAGTTATCGATAAGGGATATCAAATTCAACCTGAAGATGTTCACCTAGAAATGGATCTCCTAACAGAGACCATTCTCAACCTTCCTAGCCAAGAATAACTCATCACCTACTGGGATAGGCGTGAAATTTTGCAGCTCTATGAAATGAGGGGAATACTCCATAATAGAAAAATTACCCTGCTCTAGACTCATAAACTTCTCAGGCTAGATCAGTCCTCAAGGTCTCCGTGTAGAAGTAAACGTAAAAGAAGTGTTAAAACTCATCTCAATTCATACTATGATGGAGTCCTGACTGTGAGATCACCTCCCACCACCTCTTGGCGGAGTCTAAGAGCATATAGGTAGAGAGATTCACCATCTTCTCAAGAGGTATCTTCTGATGCTAAAAAAGTATCAACGAGGCTTCAAGATAAAACTCTTCAGCCTGTGTTCCTCCATCCCCTGGGAATATAAGTGGATGTTGTTACTGGAAAACCCACGTCAACTCTATCATCGACGGGGTATGAGGCTGCGCACCCTGGAAGGTATGCATAAACCTCAAGAAAATCATCCCTAAACTATGCATCGACGCCAGCAACAGGTATAACTTCCGGTGCCAATGCTGGCAGAGTAGGAGGATCTACAGGTGGTCCCTGATTGTCCATATCTAGTGTCCGATCACCGTTTGGAAGCTTACATACAACCGGAGGACGTCTAGGTGGCATAACTCTGAATGGTCACAAGCACACCTTAGATCCGGATTATGAAGGACTCAAAACATAAGAGTATAATAGGGGAAAAGGATAAATAAACATTCAGTTTTTAAAAAAAATGGCTACACAGCGTTTATACAAACTACACAAAATGTTCTTTTAAGCCACTCACATGGGCGTGTACTTCTACCAAAACTGGTCGTGTAACTCCCCAACCACAGTGCGTGTTGTCTAAACACACATCATGTGGTTGGACTATATTCCCCTGCACGAGTCTCCCTGCACGGCTAACCCACAGGGTCCTCTTAATCATAGACTATAGGGCGTGTTCACAAAGGACACGACGTGTACTATAAAAGTTTTCAAAAACCTATGTTGTTAGTTACACAATCGGCTACAAGGTTCACTCTACACTACGTGCTCCTAGAGAACACAATGTGTACATGGAGGTTTTCCCCGACCCTTGTTGTTTGTGACACATTTGCATACTTAGGTCACATGGCACAGCGTGTGATAATAGGACACAGTGTGTATAGTCGATGTAATGACCTGGAAAATTCAAGGAATTTTTTTTAAATATTTTGGAATTTTACGAGTACGTAGTTTCTAACGGCGCTTGATTCTGAGGCCTGGTGTTCCCGGAATCAATTTTCGAAGTCTAGCACGGGTACGTTCAGTGAAAAAAACGAGTGTGTTTTTTCTAACATTTGAACCGGTGCTCGGAATTAAAATTTTAGGGCACTGATTAGTTCACAGTGCTGGGATTCTCTTAGGAGAAGCTTAACTTCGACCAAGAAGGGTCTGATGAAAAAGATAAGTTTGTAGACTTTCAGAAAAAGATTTATATATAATAAAATAACTATAAGTTATTGTATTCTTTTTCTTCCACCGTTGAGCGACAGTTGGTGGAATCGTAGTGTAACGACGATTAATAAATGAGGGCCATTTAATGACTCATCCCTTGGGTTGTGTAACAACAACGCCCGTGTGTTTAATAGTTTCATTAATTAATGATCATTAATGAAAAAATAATAATCAACAAAAAATGAGGATTAATTATTTTATTAATCAACCCATTGGAAATGGAAATGGGAACCCGTGGGTGGAAGCTCTGATGAAACGCCGACGATGTCTACCTCTGACGAAGAATGGCGAAGAATGAAGGTTCCTTGGAGATTGATGAGGCACCGCCAAACCTCTTCCATGCAGCTAGAGAGGAGACTCTGCTTCCTCCTTGGTGCGCCCCGACGATGCCTACGGTCCTCTTCTCCGCAATGTCATGTACCGCGACGCCAACGATCGTCTTCCTGTATGAGGTAGGGGTTTTGGTTTACATTTCTTTATGTGAATTGTAACCTCAGCATGGCTTATAATTGTTGGGAGTAATTTTGAACCACTAACACGGTGGGTGCGGACCAACGAACAAGTCCGAACCCACTGCTATTCTATTCTTGAGGCCCAGAACGTATGGATATGGCGAAGCGGGACTAGAATGGTGATTGGAGGCCTTCACAGTAAAGTACGGGTCCCGAGATGAACGCAGGCGCAAACGGGAGCAAGAACGGACCACCAGAATGACTCTGGTGGCCCGCAGACGCCTCTGGGGGTGCCAGCGGCCGGAGGCGGCGGTGCCCCGGCGCGCCCCCGACAAGAGTCGTGGCGGTTGAAGACGTGGCAGCAGGCGGCAGGATCTCGCGACCGCACGGGATCCGTAGAAGGACACGATGCCCGCCGCGTCCACAGAGCGCAAAGGAGGGGGGACTGCATCCCCCCCCTGCTCGGCCCACTGGCTGAGCCAGCGCACCCCCCTGGCCGGACCAGGGTGGGTCATGCGGACCGGGCCGGGCCGGGTCGCACCCTACCCATCCGACCCTGGGGGGTTGGACCGGTCGAGCCGGGCCCAGACCCCCCATTTCGGGACACTTTCAATATTTAGCCCACATCATAGGCTACGCAACTCTGAACGATGCACCGTTAGTTCTGTTGGGATACTTGGATCGATACAATAGTTTTGGAATATTAAACACAAGGTTTTTGAGAACATTGGGTACATCTGGGGTGGATCTAACACGAAACCAACCAGGCCCTTGGAGCGGAAACGCTTATAACATGAGATCCGGACGTCCGATTGACGGGCCGTCGACTTTATTAGATTCATATTAGTGAGATGGTTTATTTGGCTTACTCCTCTTGAGGTTTGGATGTAGCTGGAGTACGGTCAGGTTGGTTTTATCTGAAAAACCAACGGGGCCCCTGGGACAAAAAAGCCAATAACTCTCAGACCGGGCGTCCGATTGATGTGCCGTCTGTCACATTGAGTTCCTATTGATGTGTAGTAACTTTTTGATACATAAAATTTGGACTTCATGATAGTTGATGTATCAAAACCCCTTGGATCATGGAGTGGACCCTCCCGAAATCGAGCATGCTGTGTGCGGTAACCCTTGAGATGGTTGTGAATGCATCGACTTCTGTACTGGAATCCTCCGTGGGTTCGAGAGAGACGACGACCGTACTAGAATCCTATGTGGGTTCGATGGCGATGACTACTATTCTTGTATCCTATTTGGGTCCGGCAGTATTGAACTCTGTACTTGTATCCTGTGTGGGTTCAGCAGAATAGCTGGTCTTGTATCCTGTGTGGGTCCGACAGCTTAGCTGGTCTTGTATCCTATGTGGGTCCGACAGCTTGCATGAATCAGTGGCTACATCTGATCATCTCTATCTCCTTACGAATTGTATACCTATGTGAGATGTGTCTTATTCTCAATATTATCATCGATGTGATTGACTTTCTATCCTTTGTGGACTGGGTTTTGTTTTTCTTGTGTGGACTGAGTTGTGCTATCCTTTGTGGACTAGGTCGTGTTTCCTTTGTGGACTGCATGGTGCTTGGGAGTTGGAGACGAACTGTAACTGATGACTTAGTTATATGTATGAGAATATACCTAATTGGTGTTGTTGATACTTCGTGATTTTATCTCTCCTTTGTGGTTTATACTTCATGGATTTTGAGAGACCTTCGGGGGTCTCGGGATCCCTACTGAGTATAATAAACTCACCCCTGCACGGGCTATGACCACACTACATTTTGTTGGATGTAGACAATGGACAACACTGATCAAGGTGGAGGCTCATGGATTTGGATTGTACCTGTAGGTGGATCATTGGACGTGACGTACAGAGAGCAGACGGTTGGACCCGAGGAGTTGAGGAGACTATCTGTACCAACCCTTCAGGTGGGATTGCCATAGGACATCTTGGATTTGCTGCTATACTTTTCTACTACTGTATTTTCTTTTCTGTTGTACTTTACTTTCAGTTGTGTTTGTATTATGGCCCATTTACATTCCAAAACATAATTTTGTACTCAGTGTACTTAGGGTTTACTTCAGCTTACATACTATGTGGTTTTTGTTTACTTTATAAAGGCAATGACTTCCCTTTTTATCAGGATTTATGCCTTTGGTGCTAGTCGCCAGCCCCTGGCCTATGGAAGGCGGGCTTGCGGTAGTAACGACACGGGCCCCGAGGACGGGTCGTGAAAAATTGGTATCAGAGGAGTCAGTTCTACCGCAGAACATAATACTCTGATAATTTTTCTCTGTGAAGCAATAATGATTAGAGTAATTATTGTGGTTATCGGTCCAGGGAGTCTAGTGTTGGTGAAGTGGTCAACGTATCTATAATACCCTAGCCTTAAACATTACTTAATCTTAAGATGTTTCAAGAATACACCTTGAGGATCTTTGCAGGTTTAGAATTTTAGAGAATTATATCATAAAACATGCATTACATCCCACATTTAAACAAAGTGGTTAAAATAAAAGATAGTATTAATTTTTTCCCATCAACGGAAACATATTTAAAATAAATCATGGATTCTTTCTTGACAATCCCTTGACACTATCATCATATCATGTACCCTTCCATTGACCTGTGAAAAACATTTCAAAAACATGGGATGAGCATAAAAACCTCAGTAAGGGATATAAAAATATGGAATGGAAACATGAGTACATGTATACATAAGAATCAATGAAATCATACATTACTCATAAAACAGAATCACTTTAACATACCTCATAAAATCATGAATAAATCATTGAAATCATAAGACATAAAGGTAACTTGAGGCATTCATAACATTTTTACGTAGGAAGTAACCCTCTTGGTTATGTTTGGAATACCAATCATAGTATATTCCCTAAATCACTTCAGAGAAACCTTAACGTTTAACTCCTTTACGTTAACCAATGCATTGGAGTGCTATATCGGGCTCACCTAACCTTAGTTTATCACGGAACCCCCCATCCTCATAACAATGCCCAAGAACGATAACATAATCGTATCACATAAAACATGTATAAAGGAAACATAACATTTCCACTTTTCAATCACAAGATATAAATACAACACATTGATATAAAAACATTATGAAAACCATTTTCAATACCAAAATAAAAGAAAAGTAAAACAGGGTATTTATTTTTCTTTTAAAAAAATGTATGGCTTGTAGAGGAAGCCGAAACTCAAATAATGGTCACGGCGGCAGAGAAGTCGTTGTCGCCGCATACGTACGACAAAAACATTCCCTTTTGTCGTTTAGTAAAACGCTCTGTATAAAAAAATATTCCTTTTGGATAAAGGCAAAATACAGAGGGGTTTACAAACCGTATAAAAGAAGGTTGTTTATAAAACAAAATATTCCTCAATGAAAGGAGATTGAGACGAAGTCCTTTTCCTCGTATCCGACTTGACTTGATCGTTCATTAATCACCTGAATAATAAACATGAGTTAATTTCTACTTGTTTGAGAACCTTTTTAAAGTTCATTATTCCATTTATATCACTTATTTCCATTTCATGAACACTATGTAATTATTTAAGTTAATAACGATCGTTTTAACGATCATTGGTACTTGAGTCAAAAACAAACTCTTTATAATTACAAATTGTTCATGTATCCATTATATCCAGAGTTATACTAATTAGGTAGATATCATATATATCATATATATCCATTATATACATGAATTTATAATATTACATAACGTTTAGAGGTAATAAATGAAACGCACCGTTCATGGAGACGGCAACCCGTACATACGCATCAACGCTACTTTCATTTCTATTTCGTATTTTATGGAATGGAATCATAATTATATAAAGGTATATTATAATACCATTATAATATCATATATAATATCATTAATTACATTCTTTATACGTCCCACATATGGCATTAACGAATCAAATCACTTTGAGGGGGCGGTAGTCCGCACTTCCAAAAATGAAGATATCGCGTTTACCCATAATGGAAACCATAAAGGAATGCCATAAATGAAAAATACAGAAGCTTAAGTAAAACATAAACATATTATATATCATATATAAATATAGTTTCATCTTAATGGACACCTTTGAAGGTGTGAAAAGAATATTGAAAAATCATCGTTTCGTGAGGCCGAAATTCGCCATCCACGGAAAAAGTATGTTCTTTAACCATTAGATGTAGGTTTGTGTAAGTGTAGCTATAATCCTTTGTATAAAAACATCCTATTATATAGAAGATACTGGTTTTGTTACAAATGAAATGAATAAAAAAGAGTTTAGGGGGTTGGAGAAGCAAAATAAAACATAAAAACACAATAGAAAACATTACCATTATATCAGGTAACTCTTTTTGATTTCTGCTCAAAGGCTTCCTTGGGAAGACTTCTACCCAAATTGAGGCTTATAGGAGTTATAGAGGGATTGGGAGAGACAAAATGGGAAGGGTTTGGCCGAGCGAATGGCTTTGGATGTGTGGGTAAGGTGGTAGAGGTGGGGGCCTTTTATAAGAGGATAAGAGGGGCACTCTTGGAAAGTTATAATAGGATACTTTTTTATAAAATGATTTTCAGATTTAAAAGGTACCAAAATTATATATTTCTAGGATAAAGTGATAATAGTTCTAAATCCACCCATCCAATAGGTTTTTGACTTGTGTAGAGCTTTGATTTTACATTATCTTTTCATTTTATTTAAATCGTTAAATAATGAGGTCATCGTTGCATCATCATGGTGTCGTAAATAATTTAATTTATTTAATGTCTAAAAATTATAAAAAAAACTACGATGTAGGAAATCTTTTTATCTTTCCAATTAATATTTATAGTATAAAATCGGTCTTGTATAACCCCATGTAAATTTTTTTTTACTAAAACAACTCATGTTTCTGTCATTTTTACTTTTACATTAAATAAAAAACATTAATGTCTTTATCTTAGCCAAGTGGCTCCATGGGGTCCCAAAAATAGACCCATGGGTTTTCATTGTTGGTTATGAAACATCCAATAAGGGTAGGACATGTGTCTAGGTCATTTAATATTATTAAAACATTATTTTTACCTTAAACTACACTAATTACCTCTAATCGTGTTTAAAAACTCAAAAGTTACTATTCACCAAAAAATTATTTTAATCCCATTGAACCACATTTTACTTCCTAATGAAAACCATGTATGTCAGAGTTTTGAAATTCATAACACAGAGGTGGTAAAATTTCATTTAAACGAAACATCAGTTTTTTAAGTACCACTTACTGGTTTCACTATTTATCAAAAATTGACGTTTTTCAGGAAAATAACAAAACATCACCCTAATCTATATTTGATATTCCGAATTCAAAAATGTTTTCTATTTTAAAAAATTCAAAACATATAAGGTACATTAATTAATTTAATAATAAATTCCTGATGTCAGAGAAAATAGCGTGTTTTTTTGAAACAATAAGTATCAAAAGATTGACACTAGTTTAAGTCCAATTTCAAAATGAAATTAATTCCAATGGACACCATTGGATTAAATGGTAAAAATATATTCTAATTTCACTTTAAAACCAATTAAAATGATAATATAATCATATAAATAAATTATATTAAAAAGTGGTTTTGAATTAAAATACATCATTTTTCACTATTCATTAAAAAAATTAACATTAACAGAAAAATACCAGAAAATTAGCCAAATTAAATTTCAATGTCCCAATCATAAAGAATAAGTTTATTTTAACAAATATAGCTTATAAAATTGTCAAAATATAGATTTTAAAATGTTTTGCCATCAAAAGGCAGTAAAACAATCTTTTAAAAATATTAGTGTATTCCATGCTTAAGATTGGATTTATTCTCATTTTAAGCCTCTAAAACACTATATAATTCATTAATAGACATAGATAAAAATATCTATTATTCATTACGTAGTTGGGATGTTACATCCTTCCCTCCTTTAGAAATTGCGACCCCGCAATTTATTTACATATCGAATAAGTGGGGGTATTTATCCGTCATTGCATTTTCAGATTCCCATGTTGCCTCTTCAATCATTGGGTTTTTTCACAAAACCTTTACCTGATAAATCACCTTATTCCATAACACATGCTCCATGTGGTCAAGAATCTGGACCGGTTTTTCATCATAAGATAGGTTCTCTTCCAGCTGAACTACCTCTGGACTCAAAACATGAGATGGATCTGGCATGTACTTTCTCAACATCGAAACCTGAAAAGCATTGTGTACCTGAGATAAACTCGGAGGTAAAGCCACTCGGTATGCCACTGATCCAACTCTCTCCAGAATTTCATATGGTCCAATGATCCTTGGACTCATCTTTCCTTTCTTACCAAATCGCACCACACTTTTCCATGGTGATACTTTGAGAAAAAATTGATCACCTACCTCAAAAGAAAGATCCTTCCTCCTATTGTCTACATAACTCTTCTGCCTGCTCTAAGATATTCTCATGTGTTTCTATATCAGATAAACTTTTTCTTCCAACTCTTCTACCAATTCTGGTCCCATCAACTTCCTTTCACCCACTTCATCCCATAAAGCTGGAGTTCGACACCGATTCCCATATAACGCCTCAAATGGTGTCATATGTATAATGGAATGAAAATTGTTATTATATGAAAATTCAACCAAGGAAAGATGTTGGTCCCAACATCCCTAATAATCCATCGAACAGGCACGTAGCCTATCTTCAAAAGTCTGGATTGTTCTTTCAGACTGCCCATCTGATTGAGGATGAAAAGTTGTACTAAAATTTAATTCAGTACCCAACGACTTCTGATGGCCTTTCCAAAAGTTAGAAGTGAACCTGGGATCACGGTCAGATACAATGGAGAGAGGAACTCCATGTAACCTGAATATCTCTTTAAGATACAAACGGGAATGTCGATCTAGGGAAAGCGTATCTCTTATATCAAAGAAATGAGGAGATTTAGTCAAACGATCAAGAATAACCCAGATTGCATTATTACCTCGAGATGTCTTCGGTAATCCCACAATAAAGTCCATGGATATATTCTCTCATTTCCACTCTGCACTAGTAAAGGCTGAAGCATCCCTTTTGGTAATTTCTGCTCTGTTATAACCTGTTGACATGTCAATCACTTCACAGTAAAATCAGCAATATCTCTTTTCATTCCATCCCACCAGTAATACTCCCGTAGATCTATGTACATCTTAGTATTGCGAGGATGAACTGAAAACGGAGATCTATGAGCTTCACATAACAACTCTCTCTTCAACTGTGAACAAAAGGCATACACAATCTCTTCCCAAATCTCAAAACACAATCATTATCAATGTTAAATTCTGGAAACATACCCTTCTGAACCAGCTCTACCTTTTTTTGCAACTCACTGTCTTGCTTCTGTGCTTGCTTGATTCTGTCTGATAGAGAAGATTTCACTGATACTTGAAACAAAAACGAAGGACATCTGACACCAACAACTTCTATTCCAAAGTTCATCAAATCCTTAACCAAGAGATCACGTTCCAAACGCAACATTGTTAATTAAGCATTACTCTTTCGACTCAAAGCATCAACCACTTTATTTGATTTTCCTAGATGGTAATGAATTGTACAATAATAATCCTTGATTAATTCTTTCCATCTCCTCTGCCTCATGTTCAATTCTTTATGAGTGAATATATACATTAAACTTTTGTGATTAGTATATATTTCACACTTTACTCAATACAAATGATGCCTACAAATTTTTAAAGAGAAAACAACAGTAGGTAATTCCAAATCATGTGTAGGATAATTTACCTCATGAGTTTTCAACTGTCATGAAGCATAAGCAATTACCTGATCATTCTACATTAGGACACAAAAATTCCATTCAATGAAACTTCACTTTAGATAACAAACTAACCATTCCTGGAAGGTAGTGCCAAAACTGGAGAATTCACCAATCTTCTTTTCAACTCCTGAAAACAATCATTACATTCTATTTTCCAGATAAACTTAAAACCCTTCCGAGTTAGCTTAGTCATTAGACTAGATAACCATGAAAAATTTCTAACAAACCTTCAGTAATATCCTGCCAAACCAAGGAAACAGTGAATCTCAGTTACATTTGTGGGTCTTGGACATTCTTCAACAACCTTTGTTTTTGCAGGATCAACAGTTATCCCATCTTTAGAAACAATGTGACCAAGGAAAGAAATTTTTTGCAACCAATACTAAAACTTGATGAATTTCCCATACAATTTATTTTCTTTTAAGGTTTGAAAAATAACCCTTAAATGTCTTTCATGCACCTCGTTACTTTTAGAAAACACCAAAATATCATCAATGAAAGCCACCACAAACATATCCAATAACTCATTGAAAATTATATTCATTAAGTCCATGAATACAACAGGTGCATTGGTTAGCCCAAAAGGCATTACTACAATTTCATAATGGCCATATCTGGTACAAAACGCAGTATTCGGATCATCTTCTTCCTTTACCTTCAACTGATGGTACCCTGATCTCAGGTTAATCTTTGAAAAATACTGAGCTCCCTAGAGTTGATCAAACAAGTCATCGATATGAGGCAAAGGATGTTTGTTCTTAACAGTGATGTTATTCAAGGCTCTATAATCAATGAAAAGTCTCATAGAACCATCTTTCTTTTTATCAAATAAAACAGGATCACCCCATGGTGATGTGCTAGGTCGAATGAAACCTTCCTCTAATAAATCATGGAATTGCTCCTTCAACTCTAAATGTTCAGTTTGAGCCATTCGATAAGGGGGTTTTGAAATTTGCTTAGCATAAGGAACTAAGTCAACAGTAAATTCAACTTCTCGATCTGGTATTATTCCAGGAAACTCATCAGGAAAAACATCAAGATACTCATTTACCACTAGAACATCATTAATCTGAACAGTTCCTTTATTTTAAACGATATGTGCAAGGTAACATTCATTTCCATCTTTTACAAGTTTCTCAACCTCCAGATAAGTTATCAACAGTAAGGGTTCATTCTTGTACACAAACTGAAAGTCATTCTGAAAAGACAATTCTTTAGCTCTACAGTCAATCTTATCATGGTAAATTGAGAGCCAGTCCACACCCAGGATAACATCAAACTCTACTAGAGGTAAAACAATAAGGTTTTCAAGTAAGTTCTTTCCACGGATAAGGATATGAAGATTCTTATAAATTTTTTTTGCCTCAACATTTCCCCCGGGTGTTTTTACCACAAGTTCAGGAGTCATTTCTTGAGATGGTATTCCCATTTTACTAGAAAGGTTTTCAGATATGAAAGAATGTGTAGACCCCGAATCGAACAACACACTGGCATAATATGAATAAAATAAACAAAGTACCTGATACAACTTCATTTGATGGCCCGACATCTGCTGAAGTAGTTACAATGGATTTCACCACTCCTTTCTACTTGTAGTATAACTGCTTCCCATCACTCGAGCTCTTTGTTGGAAACTCGTTTTCATATTGACCCTTCTCATTACACTTAAAACATTTCACTAACTGCAAATCAAATTTTGACTTTCCGTCACCTTGATCTTTTTCAGTGCAATCACGAGCCTTATGTCCCATCTTACCACATCGGTAGCACTTTCTAGAATTCCGAAGACATTCCCCAGCATGACTTTTTCCACATTTATCACAAACAGGAAACATAGTTTTCTTACCATCAGACCTTTTTAAGGAATTCTTCCCTTTCTCCTTCCACCTCTGTCTCTTATTCTGTTGGTTGTTATAGAACACTTGATCATCGGAAAACTCCATTTCAACCTTCTCAGCACATCGAACAAGCTTTTCATAACATTTGAACTCAGGAGACGCTAAAGCCCTTCTATATTTTGGCTTTAATCCTGAGTAAAAATGATTGATTTTACTATTAAGGTCTCAGATAAAATTTGGATCATACCTTAACAATCGAGTGAACCTCTCTTCATAAGCAGCCATTGAGTCTCCCTCTTGCCTCAATTCCATGAATTTTTTTTCCATCCTAAGTCGAACTACCTTAGGAAAATACTTCTCAAGAAAAATACCTTTAAATTCATCCCAGTCGAGAGCATCAATCTCATCAGTATCCCTGATATTTTTAACCATCGACCACCACTGATCTGCTTCACCCTCTAAACGATAAATAGCAAGACTAACCTTTTGATTGTCTGAACACCCATGACATCGAAAACCTTCTCCAGTGCTTTAATCCATCCTTCATCTAGCACAGGTTTAGATGATCCTCTGAATGATGGAGGATGTTGCCTCATGAAATGTTCCACCACTGACATGTTCCTCTACGGTTGATCTGGCTGATCTCGTGCATGGATACCACCACCATTTATCGCTTGAGTCAACTACTCCATTACTACAACAAACTGTTCCGTTCCAATTTTGACCATCTCAGGATGCTGATTCAGAAGGTTATTTCCTTCTGTATGCCTTCCTAGAACAGCTTCCCTTTTTCCTCTATGGAAAACCATTCTGAACAAACATGTCTTAGATAAAGAAACAAGGTAATCTTCAAATGCTATATCATTTCAATTTGACCATAAAAAAATATTTTTGGATAATTATTTAATAACATTCTTACTCCTAAAGTTATCTAAACTGACCTCTGATACCAACTATAAGGCCCCAGCCTTAAACATTACTTAATCTTGAGATATTTCAAGAATACAAAAAGAGGATCATTTCAGGTTTAGTGTTTTAGAGAATTAGATCATAAAACATGCATTACATCCCACATTTAAAAAAAGTGGTTACAATAAAATATAGTATTCATTTTTTTCCCATCAATGAAAACATATTTAAATTAAAACATGAATTCTTTCTTGACACTTCCTTAACACTATCATCATATCATGTACCCTTCCCTTGACCTGTGAAAAACATTTCAAAAACTTGTGATGAGCATAAAAAGCTCCGCAAGGGATATTAAAAAATGGAAAGGAAACATGAGTACATGTATACATAAAAATCAATGAAATCATACTTTACTCATAAAACATAAGCACTTTAACATACCTCATGAAATCATGAATAAATCATAGAAATTATAGGACATAAAGTTAACTTGTGGAATTCATAACATTCTTAAATAGGGAGTAACCCTCTTGGTTACGTTTGGAATACCCATCACAGTATATTCTATAAATCTCTTCGGAGAAACCTTAACGTTTAAGTCATTCGTGTTACCCAATGCATTGGAGAGATATATCAGGCTCACCCGCCCTTAGTTTATCACGGAACCACCCGTCTTCATAACAATTCCCAAGAACCATCACATAATCATATCACATAAAACATGCATAAAGGAAACATAAAATTTCCACTTTTCAATCACAAGATGTCAATACAACACATTGATATAAAAACATTATGAAAACCATTTTCAATACAAAAATAAAAGAAAAGTAAAACAGGGTATTTATTTTTCTTTTAAAAAAATGTATTTCTTGTAGAGGAAGCTAAAACTCAAATAATGGTCATGGCGGCGGAGAAGTCGTTGTCGCCGCATACGTATGACAAAAACATTCCCTTTTGTCGTTTAGTAAAATGCTCTGTATAAAAAAAGATTCTTTTTTGGGTAAACGTAAAAGTCAAAGGGGTTTATACACCGTATAAAATAAGGTTGTGTATAAAACAAAAAATGCCTCAATGAAAGGAGATTGAGACGAAGTCCCATACCTCGTATCCGACTTGACTTGATCATTCATTAATCTCCTGAATAATAAGCTTGAGTTAATTTCTAATTGTTTGAGAGCCTTTTTCAACTTCATTATTCCTTTTATATCACTTTTTCCATTTCATTAACACTATGTAATTATATAAGTTAATAATGGTCGTTTTAACGATCATTGGTACTTGAGTCAAAAATAAACTCTTTATAATTACAATTTTTTCATGTATCCATTATATCCAGAGTTAAACTCATGATGTAGATATCATATATATCTAGTATATACATGCATTTACAATATTACATAATGTTTAGGGGTAAGAAAAGAAATGCACCGTTCATGGAGACGGTAAGCCGTACATACGCATTAACACTACTTTCATTTCTATTTCGTATTTTATGGAATGGAATCATAATGATATAAATGTATATTATAAATATTATTTATTGAGAATTACATTTATCTCATTAATGAATAATATTTGAGAATAAGGCTATGATATATTCTATTATTGAATGAATATTTTATATCTCGTATTTATTAATATACACATAAAAAATTATTATTTCATGTAGGAATTGAAGAATATTTGAGATAAACATTCATATTATTTATCTTTTTACTAACTCCTTTTATAAGGGTTTAGAAAAAAATCAGGCCAACCATATGAAAGCTTAGGGGCTAGCTCAATCGCAAACATGGGGGAAGAGCTCACTATATGGGAGACATCTTCCATGGTTACCATGATGTGGTAGGTGAGTATAGTGGGGAAATATCACCAACTTATGGAGTAATGAGTATGCATGGGTCACATAGATGATGTTTCTGGTGCTCAAAAGGTAATGTTCATCATGGGCTGGCGTGTGAAGTCTTCTGTAGTAGACCTAGTTACTTCCATTGATAACCTAAGTGAATAAGATTTTTTATTCTTTTGTACACGATCTATAAAACAATTTATATGTGATTCAATCAAGATATCATTATTCACATCAAATTAACTGATACACAGATAAGTATTGTTGTTTGGTTAAATATATCTCATCCACCATATCCCATTCATTTTTCATCTTCTTTATCCCATTGATGACCATTTTTTGAATCATCTATGATGATTATTTCATAGCACAATCAATTTATTAACCACAACATCCAAGATTTTGTGAGGATGGATAGTGCATAGACCATCCATGAATGATATGATTATATGAGTTATAATGATCATGGTTGTTATTTTTGTAAGATAATAAATTAAAAAATGGTTCATCCATAATTTTTAGTATCGACCATGAATAGATATTATGTGATGAAACATATTCGATGTGGATTATATTCTCTGATAAGACCTCCAAAAATATTATAAGAGAAATACATTATTTGAATAAATAAAATAACATTGACCTATTTGAATTGAATTCATAACTATATTAATTCAATCCTATAAAACCCATCATATGAGATTCAAGACTCATGAGTGTGATTTTTAAGAAGTTAGAGTCATAATAATTCACCTATACTCAAGCAGTGAATCGTGATAATTGAAAAATTGGATAATATAATGGGTGCGCTTGAAATGGTGATTTATTTATTCAATGTTACATTCATTCATGAAAGTTTAATGAGATTAATTAAAGAAGTGGTATCTAGTGAAATTACATCTCATATATAAGGAATATTTTGTTCATGTTATGCATGAATAACATGAATAAATCAACCATTTTATATAGAGGTTTATAGGTAAAAATAATAATGTTGTTTTCATAAGTCATCCCAGGGGAAACTCAATGCATGGGAAATTCATGAACTGTGATGAAATATGAATAATATTCATTAAAATTAATGAATATGAGTTGAATCTATGCAACATGTTTAATGATTTCTTTAAAACTGATTCCATGTAAAGAATCATATATTGATGAAAAGTTATTTGAATAATGTATTATTATAAAATATGAGATGTTTTTTTGAATAATAAGTGTGTTTATTTTGGTAACCACATGAGATAATGGGAAATAATACTTTTGGTTGTTAAAATGTGGTGATGTAATTAAACCAAGACATTAATGACATAATATCACAATATATGCATCTTTATTCCTACAGTATTTTATGAGTACATATTCTGGGATATTAAAATTTAAAATAATATACATAATAAATGTTGAGTTATTTGGGATCCATTACCTAAATTAAGGAGTAAAAATAACTACATTCAAAAAAGAAAATTAATATAGATTAATATACAAGATTTTATTATGAATATATTTTTGTTGGTATGCTGAAGAAGGTAATATTGTAGAATACATCAATGACGAGACTATTCTGAAAAACTCTATAAAGCTCAATATTTAATAGATCAATACCATTAATTATTATGGAGCGAGAAGATTCAAATTAGAGAGGTGTTCAGTAGAAGGTGGACAATTACTCAAGAGTATTTAAGGATTTAGGGAATCATATCATTCAAGATCTGAGAAGGGTTTTGTGGATAATAAACTTGTTGTATATAGTTAATTAAGACTTTAAATAATTTTATATAATAAAACATTATCATATAAGATCAATGAGGAATACAATCATCCAAAAGGTTGAAGATATTTCTTATTTTAGATCATCCATGAAGAAGCAAAGATATAGTTTAATGTATTTTTGAAATAGGGGAAACACATTGAATTTTATGTTGGGGAACAGTTTTTGATGAAATACAACGTGGAATCCATATTGATAGGACAAGATTTTACTTTAATATAAATAATTTTATGATATAGTTGAGAATAAACATTTAGGAAATAGCTAAAATGGAAAGGAGTAGGTTTTCATGCCTACCCTGGTAAATATTGTGTGTTTCTATATCATTAATTATCACTCCACATAAGTTTAGGTTGTGAGATTATATTTAGTGTATTGATAACACTAATAGGTTTAAGAGGACGGATTTAAAAGGGATATAACTAATAAAAAGAGTGTACGACTAATTCACCAACCATATTTTTAGTACCTAACCTTTCCATGGGATCAATAATTGGGATCAGAATATAGGTTCTCAATAAATATATAATATTTTCCCTAATTTATTAATAGCCATAATAGAGTCCATATTTCAAGAATATTTACACTAACATGGATGTATAAAAAAGTAATTTCAGTTGTAATATGAGTATAGATTTTTACTAGGACCCATAAAATTATAAAAATAATATTTTCAAGGAAGTAGAATAAAAAACCAAAAGAAAATGAAAAAAACACCACTAATTGAAGGTAATCAGACTGGAATAAGTAAAAATAATTATTTCAAATATTATTATTCAAATTAATCGTCTTTAAATTTTGGTAGGGAAGTGTAAATTAGTGATATTCATTCAAAAATAAAAAACAATATTTGGATAAATTTCCCAAATAATTATGAGTTGTTTGCTTAAAACTATCTATGGTCTTTAATATGAGAAAATAAAGTTGGAAGAAAATACTGATGCAATAGAAAAAGGTTCGGATAAAATATTTTGTATATGAAACCCCCTCAAAATACTTTTTTGATAAATTCAATAAATATTCTCACTTTTCAATAAAATAGTATGCTTATTTTATTGAATAATTTAAAATGAATGTTTGTGGGAATGATGTCTCTGAGGTTATTTTTATTGATTCATTCCACAGACTCGAAAAAAGTAATAATATCTCTAAGGATGTCAAAGATTTTAAATTGATGGTTTTGTAAAAAAATATTATAAGAGATATAAAAATCCTTATAATAATTTAAAATAGTTCAAGAATAATTAATCAATAATATAAATGGTGATAGGGAATATAATGTAAAATTTATTGAGATTGAGAATAAATACCTAAAAATGATGTGCCTTTACCTTGACATAACACGAAGAATTTTTCAACCAATAAAACATAGATATTCCCATGTACTAGAGAATTAATATCCTTTTATTAGGATTTATAATCCCAACAAATCATCTAGGGGGTATGAGAGGAAATGTATAAATATGAATTTTCCATAAAGTGTTCAATAGAGTGGTTGTTGCACCCAAAAAATAGTATGGTTCTCAACTTGTCAAATCTATAAAAGTTACAAAAAAAATTAATAGAAGAAGACGCATCGACTACTATTAGTTTTTCTAGTAATTTTTTTACAATTCTTTATAATGTTGGAATAATTTATCAGTTCATGAAATTGTTAGAAGACCTCATGTAAAGAAAGAATGGCAAGTGAAAGGATAAGACCTTCAAATTAAAAATAAAAAAAAGAAAAGAAACATGATTATTTCATAATAAGTAAAAAATTAAATGTTCTAATGAAGAACCTTTAATGATTTTAGAGAAATAATTAAATATGGAAATTCATTGAAACTTGAATATGAATAAATACTTGTGTCAAAGGATAAATATTTTAGGATATATAATCAGCAAAAGGATAACATGGATTCCCAAATAGTTGGAGTTATTTAAAATTACAAATAAAGGACCTACAAATTTATATTATCAAATGAATATAGTATAAAGGCAGGTTGTATAAAAAAATAAGTTTGGTCTTATAAGTCTATTATATCATATATTAAGAGGAACCTCTCAATCACATAGTCACATCTGAAAAAAATATGTCCTTCCTTATTCCACATTATATTATGTGTTTTGAGATAAAATACAAGGAATTAAATAAAAAGGATTAGTTCTATCACATTAGGATATAAATATAATATTACCATCACAGAGTGACTCAACTATTATAAATATGAGAAGATAACTGCAACCCATTAGGGGGAGATAACTTGAGGAGTAGCGATCATGTTTCAAAACTACAAGTGAATCATAAATTTTTGAAAAGATAAAGAAACCTATGGAATGAAGTATCCAAGAATTGTTATATTCATTTTTCTATTATATTTAATACACTTGATAATTTGGAGTGTTTTTAATGAATTAATGAAATAAATATTAAATTTTTTATCTATATTTTGATTATTTTGATTTGTTTTGTTATGTGTGAACATGATTTTGTTATTGGTAAATATATTATGTATTACCCCTATGGTTAGTTTATTTATAATTGGATCATAATAATGGTAATTTATAAATATCATATCCACTATTTCTTATAACTATATTGTTTTCTAGACTAGGTTTTCCCATGTATACATACAGTAGACCAACAGAAATATCATTGTTGAGATAACCTTGTGGTATCATCACACACAAGAAAAATGGTGGAACATAATTTATGATTTCCTTAAAATGAAGATAGAAATATAATAAGGTTTTGGCATATTCCTTCTCATTTCATTTTCAATAAGAATAATAATATTTAATTCATTTATGCACATAAATTTTTATTGAGGAATTATAGTGTTCCAAAAACAATTCAATGGGTTATATTGTTGTTACGATTCCAGAATAATATTTTTTTGAAAATATGATAAATATGTGTTTAGTTTGGTGATAATTATCCTTAGAGGATTGTTGATTATTTACAATAATCAATCGGAAACAATTGTTGATAAATCATCCATATAATTACATAAGTTGATTTACTTTATACAATATGATATAGAATTGAATATCTGAAAATCATTACTATAATATTATTAATACTTTAGGATTATTCAATATGTGTTTAAAGAGATAACATTTCATTCTTCATGAAGATTATTTATGTTTAATTACATACAGTTATTGAATGAAGAGTATTTCAAGATGAATTCTATGAAATATTTAACCATTTCATGTGGAGATTATTTAATGGATTTATTAATAAGTATATGAAGAAATTATTTATTATTTTATAAATAAATTACAGAATATATAATATTATATTGAAATTTATAAACAATTTTACTGACTATTATTAAATATTTTTAGTAAAATATCAGGTCAATCCAAAAAAATAAAAGGCTACATTTCAGTTTTATAAATGGGTGAAAATGTCACCAAGTGGGAGCCATCATGCATGTATATATTTAGTAACATGTCACATTATTTGTGGTAGGGATACTGTTTGGTTATGTATGGCTTTCATGACTAGAATGAAAGAAGTGCATAGTGTACATAGGGTGGCGTTCACCAAGGGAATGTGTATACAGTGTTATGGATAGGACCTGGTTACTTACCTTGATATGCTATGGGGACATGTTTTTCTACTAAGTGATGAATGGTAGAAAAACCCATCGATATGGGATTTAAGAAAGCTGTCACTATTCATCCTCTCTTATAATATATGTAAAAATGTTGCATCATTAATTTGGACCGATCTGATCCATATGATATCCTCTACATAGAATCATCTTCTTCTCACCATTTCCCAACAAATGAAGCTTCCATGAGTATGTGTCCACAAAATAGTTAATTCATCAACCAGAAGTACTTATCTTCGGAAAGGAAAGAATGTGCATTACCCTTTTCAAGCATGCGTAGCTTTTTTGAGTTGTGATGTGCCTGGATCTTTTGTGAATTGGTGATTCCAATACAATATGGATCTTTCATGACTTTGAATTTCAATTTTGAATCTATGGAATATAAGGAAGGATCATTCATGTGGATTAAATTATTTGAGTATACAACCATGGATATTCTATGGGGAAGAACATCTATGAATTGACCATAGACTCTAATATCTTCATATCGACTGCATAAATAGATTTTGATTGGATTTCTTGAATTATCTAATAATATAAATGACTCCTACATATTCATTTATAAATTCTTGAGTTGAAATAATTCACTTATACCAGACTAGGGAATCTAGATTCTAGAAAAAACTGGATAATTTCATGGGTGTGATCAAAAGAGTGACTAATGCATTTATTGTTACTTGCATGCATGAAATTAAAATGAGAGTAATGAATCTCAAGCTATCAAGTCAAGTTATATCTCAAAGAGAAAGAATATTTCATGTGTTCTATATATTCATACCATGCACAAATCCAACATGTCGTGTACTAGGAGGAAATTGAAAATAAAGAAACTGTGTACATAGGTCATCTTGAGGGAAGCACGATGCATGTGATATTCATGTACTATAATTAACGATATGTGATATTCATGAAAATCAGGAATATGAGTTAAATCTATCAAAGTGATTGAATTCATTAATTTTAAAGGATTCCATGTGAGGAATAGTATTTTAATTTGTATAGAGGTATATAAATTGGTCATATAAAAATGATAATTTTTTCGGAATAATATGTATAGGTACATTGATAACTATATGGGAAAATTATACCCTAATACTTTTAGTGTATTTAAATGGTATGATGTAGTCAAACTAATAATTAAATGATAAAATATTATGGTATTTGAATCGTGATTCATGAAGCATTTGATGAGGAGAAATTCAAGGATATTAAACATGAAAATAATATCATAAATAAATGACAATTATTCATGTCCCATTAACATAATTAAGGGGAAACAATACCCCCTTACAATAATTTTAAATATTGTTAACTAATATACTTTATTTTTTTTGTATTTGGGTTGGTATGATGAATAAGGTGATATGAGATAATCCTTTAATGTTGAGACTATTCTAAGAAACAATATACTATTAAATAAATGAGAGAAAAAAATATTGTATTAAAGAGAGAGAATAGTATAAGTGAAGATGTGTTCAAGAGATGGATAACTATTACACACAAGTATTCTAAGATTGAGGGAATTAGATCTTTTAATATCTGAGAATAATTTCAAGGTAAAAAGCCTTTCTGTATATAGTTGTTTAAGACTATAAAGAATTATATAATATAAATCCTGATCATATGATCTTGTGGATAATGTTAATAATACAAATATTTGAATATATTTCATGTTGAATATCACCTTTTAAGAAGTGAAATATCCTTTTAGTGGATTCTATAATCAATGGAAACACAACAGATTCTTTGTTGGGATATAATATTTTAAGTAAGAAATAATGGAATCTTTGTATATATGACTGGATTATCCTTGTTTATAAATATTTTTGGAGATATTATATAATATATTTTAGGGGAAATATCTAACATGGAATCTAGTATGATTTCACCTTTTCAACTATAATTCATTATGACTTCTTAAGAGTTGTGGATAGGTGATTATATTGTGTAGATCAAGAATGCAAACAAGTTCATGTTGTTGAATTTAAAAGGGAAATAATTTTAAAATCAATTGTAACACTAATTCACCCCCTCCCCCTTGTGGAACATTAATGGTCCTAGGGCTCTATAAACTTATATTCTAATACATTAAATATTATGTAAATGATGAACTCATGAACATGGAATGATATCCAAAACTGGTATATCAAAATAGAAAAACATTGGTTGAACACTTTAACAATCGATGATCAATATTAACTAAAAATATGTAATAACTATGTAGAAAATCCTAATAAAATATTAATATAAAAATAATTAAAATGATTAATGTTATGAAAAATATTATTAATGGGTCTTAGTTTTTTCTATATGATGTTAAAATATGTATGAGAAATCCGGAATCAAATGTACGGGTTCTTTGACTCAATTTCAATTATATGGGACCTATTTAATATTGTGAACAATTTTTTATTTTATATAGAGTAATTAATTTTATATTGTATATAAGATTACTAAATTAATTTTACATCATTATATTTTAAATATTATAACATGTTCATCCTTCCTTGTCCTTTTGATTCATAAAATCTCAATGCTGTAGCAGTTTTTCATCTCACTTCTCCTTCTTAGAGACATTTATTACTTTGATCCTTTTTTATTGCCTATATAATAACTCATTAAAATATTATAAAATTATTCACACTTTATTCTTGTTATTTAATTTTTTTTTTCAATTTTACTCTTTCAATGTAAACTTATCAAAATATTATAATATCTATTAGGGGTTTATTGACATGGTTAAATTTTCATTGAGTCGTAAAAATTATTCCATGAATACTCTCTTCTATGTTGATTTATTTCTACGATTTCATAATTTTATATATAATTTTTACATTTTTCTCTTAGGAAATTTCAACTTTACATCATATACATATTCTTTGATAGATTCCACTCTCTATAAAAATGTGATGTTGTTAAAATTATTTATATCCATTCTAATGTCTCTTTTCCCTCCATGTTCGTACTCATTATAATTGTTTCATGAATATTATTTTCCACACTTTGATGATTTTTTATCTTCATTTTCGACTATATTTTAAATTATTAAAATAATTTAGAATGAATCTTCATAAAACTTTCAATAAAGAATAAATTTTACATTATTTTATAAAGGGAGAAGATTATATTATGTATATATATATATATGAATGACTTTTCATAACTCTGTAACTGTTATTGTTAATAATGAAACCTCTTCATTTTTCATGTTTTTTAAAAGTAATTTGTATTATCATTGTTTTTTGAACATTTAAATTTAAAAATGAAGGATAATTCTTTAAATGAATAAATAATAGTATTTCATTAAACTTTTCTATATTTTTATCTTTCACTCTATATTTCATTTCAATAAAATCAATTACATTTTGGGCTTTAATATTTTGAGTTCTATTAAAATTAATATTTTTAGTGTCCTTTTTTCACCCCCATAAATGAATATTTAAAGTAACATATATGTTATTTTATAACAATTTTAAAAAATAATTATTAAAATTATTTTTATAACTTAACATCTATTTATCACTCAAACTCTAAAATGTCCATGTCATTGGATGTTATGCTTCATTTATTACCCTCTAAATTCTCTTATGATGTTTCTATTTTTAGATATTAAACTAGTAGAAAAATTGATCCAATTTTCAATCCCATCTTAAATGATAAAATCTGAATGTGTTAATTAGACCATTATATTATAAAAGTGTTTTCCATCTAATTTTAAATTATTTATTGTTCTTATGGTTTACTATAGATATGCTATAATGATACCATCTTACTTTTTTTGTATAACTGATTATCATGATTTTTGGAAATCTTCTTGAAACCAATTTTTTAGGGGTTAATTAATCTAGGATTATGATGATTTTATGTTTCTATGAAACAAAAATATATTTTTCATGATCATTATTTATGATAACATGTTAGATTGATATTTTATTACATTTTGTTTACAAGGAAAATATTGATATTTTTCATAATGTTTCATTAATATTAATATTTAGGATTATCATAACATGTTGTTATTTATTATATTTTTTATTCATTTTATTTAAATTAGTAATTAACTAGAATTTTTTAATAATGGGTGGGTCTTGGGTTTATATATACACTTAATTCATTGGTATGTCTCATGAGACAAACAATCTAGGTTATTTTGAATATTCCATTACTATTTATGTATGATATCTCGGTATGAGGCCTTGACATTAATATTAAGGTGTCCATAAATATCCATTACATCACTACGAAAATAGTTATTATTTTCAATGTGATTACTCATAATGATATTTTAGGCATGGATATGTTAAATGATCATATTAATAGATATATATAATATTTTATTATTATGTATTTCTTACATGTTAAACATTACTTGTTTATTCCATGATAGATTCTGTTTTATGCTACCACTCACTACGCATCTTAGAAAACTCTTATTATGTTTCCATTTCCTAAGGTAATAAAGAAAGTTCTTATGTATGGTATAAGCGTTTCGTGTTTGGATAATTTTTTATGAAATGTAGAAAACTAATTAAAAATTTAATATGAGGGGTTATTTCCATGAATAAATAAATTATATCACATGGTGAGATTGGTTTTGTTAGAATAGTATTTTTTGTATTTGTTTTTAGATGAAAATGTTTTTCCCCAAATTCATTAAACTCTAAACATATGTGGTATTGGGTATGTAAGTGATGTAATGTTTTCTAACTACACTATAATTTTGGATGGTTATGATTTGGTCACATCAATTAGTATCAAATATAGTATATAAATATTGTGTTATTAGCACTAGATGTAAGAGTATTTGTATAACACATCTCAATTAGTGGGACAGAAGATATATATTCCCACAATTAATTGTGTAATGTTTTATCTATAATGATATTATATATGGGGAATGATTATTACATGGTGACATTAGATGGTGTCCTTTTCATGGGATCCCATTATGATACCATGACATTTGTGGGTAGATTTATCATAATGGGTCATATGACTACATATTTATGATGCCCAAATTTTATTCTTTAAACATTACATCATTTAATATGCTTTTTCAAGATATCCTATGTTTTATGATGATATATTATGTTTCATGATGATAACTTATGATCTATATTGATTAATTATATTTCATAATGATTCAAATTTTTATATATCATGATTTTTTAAAATAAAATCATGATTTATATTTTTCTTTAACCCATGTTTTATAATGAATTATTCTTTGATAAACTATCATGAATTTACATTACCCCTAATAAGAATCTATACTCACCCAATTCTTAAATACCAAATATCCTTAATAAATTAATAATACTAGTATTGGTATCAGTTTTAGAGATCATATGAGTTATGCATTTTTCTAGAGGATTATTTAAGAAAATGATTTTCTATATCATGTAATATACATGTCTTCTAAAGATATTAAAATCATTATTTAGGAATTTCTCAATGTGACACCCACAACACCGCTTTTTTATTTTTATTTTATATATTGATTGTTCGAGGGATTTTATTTTCATTTTATGTGTAATTTTAAATTTCTAAATAAATTTATATGCATCTTAGTTTATGTATACTTTCCATAACCATGTATTTAGACCTTGTGTATACAAAAAAATACTTGTAGAAAACGAATTTTTAATGTTAAAATTTTAAAACTATGATCCTAAAAATTATACTCATTCAAATAATAAAACATATAATTTCCAAAATTTAATTTAAATGATGTATACCTTTATTTCACCTACTACACTTGGGATACTTCTAGGGACCCATTCCCCTTTCAATTCCTTCATTAGTTTTCTTGATTTCAATGATTATTTATAATTTTAATATCATCTCATCACATTCTTAATTATTCTCCCATATTATTACGTTAATATGGATATTGAAAACTAGGGTTCTCTAGCAACCCAAGATTTATATACATAAATATTACATCCTTTTAAGTAAATATTCAATATAATTAATTAATACATTATTTAGGGTACTATAAGATTTGTTTCTTTGGATATTAGATATACAATAGTCGTATTTCATGAAATATATTCAATACCTCCAACAAATATCTCCTCATTTAATACTCTTGATCGACTTACCCAACATAAACAATTCTTCATAACCTAGGGAAAGAAAACGAATGAAAGGGTGACATCAGATTCTCAGTTTGGGTAAACATGTGAGACATCATTCGATGATTATATGAAATCATTAGATAATGAAGGACCACATAACATCCTTAGTGGGGAGATGTGAATTGGGGTGTCAAATTTTTATTAATAAGTAACAAATATTATTCCCATGATAGTAAGAACCAATTAAACTTGTCTGAGGGGAATGTGTAGAAAACAAACACCCCAATGCAATGAGATCACATGACAATTTTACTAGTTTCACCACCAAGGGTTGGTCCAAGGAGAAAATTCCAACAGTTTTTCGGTAATAGATAAATCCACTAATCATTACTATTTTTTGAATGAAAGGGTTGAGACACAATCAATTTTTCATATACACACTAAATTTACAAGATTTGATAGATAAAACACATCATCTATTTCTAACTCTTTTGTCGGGGTACACACCGTCATGCTGTGATGCACTGGATATTGCCCTGAAATCCCACCTTCCAATGGAATGTGACATCCTTCACTTATTTATGGATGTTTTTCTCTTTGATCGAAATGGGGTGATGGGATTTCTGTCTATCCTTCCTTGGATTCCTCTACAAAATACATTTCCTAGTCTGGGTCTCCCTCATAGATTTAAGAGGATGTTTATGAATCTCATTCTCGATGCCATATGTTTTGTGGACATCGGTTAATTACGCTGCTTCTGTCAGGACATTCCCATGGGTCATGTAAGGGCAGCAACCTTCAGTCAGGGGAGTAGTCAATTTGGATGTCATTGGCATGTCTGGACACTGAAACACTAGTACACCTAGGATTTTTCCTATTATGATAGGTCTTATCGAGGTTGCGGAAGCCCAAGGAATCCCACATCTAGTGAATGGAATTATATCTCATAGGCATGTCCCTGAGGTTTTATTCAGCTTCCCATGTTTTTCAGGGGGCATTCCACCTGTTTAACATCTAGAGAACATGGATCAGACTAATCTAAACACTGATGAGAGAATATTAGATGGCTACATCCCTATGAGGGAGAACATGGGAGGCTTATTAGATTGGTTGATCAAAACGCCCAATGAGGATGGATCTGAGAATTATTGGGCCCCTATGTCACGACCCGTCCTTAGGGGCTCATGCTGTGACTACCCCAAACCCACCTTCCATAGGCCAGGGGCTGGCGACTTGCACTAAAGGCGTAAATACCTATAACTAGGAAGGAATTGCCTTTATAAAAGTAAAAAAAACACCACAGAGTACAAGAGGAAGTAATAAACTACGTATAAAAGAATGTGATGAAAAGTAAATGGGCCAGAATACAAACCCAACTGAAAAGTACAGCTACAACTGAACAAAAGTAAATGGGCCCGCTCTAGACCGTGGCCTCCTTCGGCCTCACCAGTGGGGCGTGACGGTGCCATGCACCATCGTCGCAACCCGCTTCATCCGTGGCCACTTTTCGTTTCCACACGGTGAAACCGCACCACCTTCGCCGCAAAGTTCACCGAGGATCAACAAATAAAAATGAGAGGAGGATTTTCTATGTTTGTGTGGTCCGATCTCCTCCCGTTATGTTGATAAAAATCGGCCAAATTAATTAACAAATAACATTAAATTAATCATGAAAGTAAATTACCCCTACCTAAAAAAATATTCACGGTAGCCAAGAGTCATGGATGATGGTGTCGATTCCGTCATTGTCAGAGTGTACCCAAAGAAGTGGCGTCTCCCCACATGTCACAGAGAAAAGAAGATAATTGGAGAACCGGGGAGTGTTCTTCATTGAAGGTGGGTGTTCTTCGTTTGAGATGAAAACTGCTCTTCGTTTGAGTAGATGAATACTTCTCTCCCTTTTCTTAAGAGCTCTCACCCTGAAGCTTTTCCAACACAACAAAGCTCCCAAAATAAAATATTAGGCTTGGCTAATATTTTATTAACACATACAAATCAAAATTCAAATCACTTAATTAATTAAATGAAGAGTTTTTTAATTAATTAAGAGATGGGTTGGCAAGAATTAATTGAGGGAAGAACATGAAGAAATCTCATAAATTAACAGGGTTTCCAATTTATTGAAGGGAGTTTAAGGGAGTTTAGGGGGAGGTGAAATGTTGGGGCTCGTGTGGGACCCACATCTCAAATATCAAAACATGGGAAGTTGGGTGGATGTGGGTCCCACAATTAACTACCCAACTGAGTAATTAACCTCCTTAGACACATAAAATTGTTCTAACAATTTTATTTATCTTCTTAATTAAACCACAATTTATAACTTCAAACCCGCATAAAACGCAACTGCGGTAAAGGTCCCCTTAAGAAATTACCGGCACTGCGAGTTCATCAGTGTCCTCGTATTTCAATTACAAGCATCGGTTCAAAAGATAGAAAAACCCACTCATTCGTTCACTGAACGTACCTGAGCTAAACTTCGTAAATTGATTCTGGGCACACCGGGCCTCGGAATCAAGTTCCATCAGAAACAACGTTCATGTAAAATCTCCAAGAATTTAAGAAAAAAATTTCCTCTAAATTTACGGGTCTTTACATTAATCCCACCTTAGGGATTTACATCCCCGTAAAGAAACATCATAAACTAGGGAAACAAATGGGGATACAGTGCACGTATCTGAGCCTCCCGCTCCCAAGTGCTCTCCTAGAGGTTCCCGGGCTGCCACTTGATGCGCACTAGAAGAATCTAACGTCCATGTAGGACCCACTCCTATCGATCATCGATCTCTACCAGGACCTCTATAAATGTCGCCTCATCGTCGATGATATGCGTCGGTTCGTGCACGTATCACCTCAGCTCAGATACGTGGAAAAAGTCGTGCACCCGGTGCATTGATGTGGAAAGGATAGGAGGTAAG
This sequence comes from Viscum album, assembly GCA_963277665.1. Lineage (NCBI taxonomy): Eukaryota > Viridiplantae > Streptophyta > Magnoliopsida > Santalales > Viscaceae > Viscum > Viscum album. The sequence continues at coordinate 828,034,754 of OY728140.1, forward strand.
CCACCTTTCCTAATCAGCTGGGGACCTAGAAGGTCCATTGAACATTGGAGATTATTTGCCTCCTCGACCACCTCTCCGTAGACCCCATCGAGGTGAGACCCGTAAGAAAATGTGGTCTCCATCCTCGAACTCTTATGGTCTCCATCTCCTATTAGCATAGAACTTGTGTCTGCTCTGTGCAGTCTTCATCTGCTCCTGGATGACCTACACCTTCTCCGTCATAGCCTGACCATTTCTGGTTTTACACAGGATGAATCCATCACTATCCAAAAAGGATAACTGAAACACGGGCAGCTACTGTCTCACTACTCCTAACAGATGAACGCCCGATCTCCTACTAAGAGCATATGCTACAATATTCCCCTCCCCATGAGTATAAACTATCTCATGTCATAGTCTCGGAAAATTTCAAGCCATCCCTGTTGTCTCAAGTTCTTTTCCTTCTAAGAGAATATACCCCTGAGACTACTTGAGATGGAGAGAACCATAAACCGTTCGCTCAACTATCAATGGGTGAGACTGGCCAATTGAAAGAACTCATCTCCACCCTTCTTCGTTTACATTCCACCAAAGAGCTACTGGTATTTGTCCTTTTCTGAAAAGAGAAATTTGGTCTCATCCCCTATATGAACCAAGTTCTTTATCTAATACAATCAATCTTGACATGAATGATACATTCATGCCATGGACGAAATCGTAAGGCCTCGACTCTACTACCAAGAGATCAAACCATTACTCTCTCCTCCAAGGGTCGAGTCACACTATCGGCATAAGTGTGTGGTCACTGTGTCTCCTCTAGTAGGTATCTCGAAAGAGAGGATCAAGTCAACAGTTTTAAACCGGAACCTCTTAGTAACAACATAAAGAGAGGACAGGAAAGTAAATTCCACAATGAAAAGAGTCTTTTATTACTAAATCTCAATGTACAAAGACACATATAAGCACAATAACAACAAATTGGAAGCTAGAATCAATAAAAAAAGGCCTCCATGCCTAGACCTAGACTTGCTCTTGTACACCTGTTTTCAGAGATCCATTGTCGTATTCCCAAGGTGATCGAAGCTGAGCTCTCCCATGTCCACTCGTTCCCTGCAGTCAGGGTGGACCTCCTTTTGGTGGTGGTGACAACAACTCGAAGCGTCGTCCACCTACAGCTGCACGGCCAGCTCCTCCACCTTGGTCTCTTGCTCCTTGCATTATACCTTGATCGAACCTCTATCTCTGCCTGGGAGGTCCTACTTCTATCTGTAGATCTTCTGTATGGTGGGTTGGATAGTCACGTGCCATGTGACCAAGCCAGCCGGTGGAGTAACATTGTCTGCTCCTGGTAAGTCGTTCTCCATCACGGTTGCCTTGCACACATGATCATGAGTCATGCGATCAACCACTTGTAGTTATGGTCCTCTTGGACCTCTGTGTCATCTATCTACAACCAGCTACAAAAGATTCTACAACATGCAAGCTAGTGGTGGGTCCCACTGCTGGAGACTGCTCAGTAATGAAACTCTCCACTAAGAGGGATAGCTCCAACACCCTCGTCTGCATCGGGATGCTGTGGGAGACAACTGAAGCTCTAATATCTCGCCTGAGCCCCTGCTCAAAGGTCCGGGCCCTGAGGAATGGGTTTCGTACCATGTCTGTAGAGTAGCGTGGGAGGTCTGTAAACCTCACAGAGTACTGCACCACTATCATGTTACCCGGTTCTAGATGCAGTAGCTCCTGAATATGCACTTCTCAAAGGGTGTCCAGTACAAACTGTACCCGGGGAGGGCTCTCGAAGTCTACCCATAAAAGTTTCACCTCGTCGTTCTTCTGGACCATCAGGCTCCACCATCTGCCTATTACTGCCTGAAGGAGGCTGGAAGCAAGGATCACCATAAAGTCTGTCAGCATCCCTACTAGCCTAAAGACTCTCACCAAAGCCTCCAGCCAACCCTCAGCCGCCTGTGGGTCTGTCTCTCCATGGAACCTCGGTGGCCTCTAGTGCTGGAAGTTGTGAAGTGTGCTCAAGCGGTGTGCATCTCTTACTGCTGGGGCTGGTGGCATCGGTGGCCCAAATAGTGGTCGTATCGCTGGTGCATCCATTGGTGCCTCAACTGGATGAGGGCCATGTATTGAGGCCTTGTCGCTCAGCATCCTGTCATTACGTACCACTCTCAGGGCTCTATCTAGTCGTCCATGGGGAGGCATCCTGAAAGAAACAGATGCGACGCGATCAAAGACTAAACCTGGTGAGATGCCCTGGTTTGAGATGATTTAAAAGAAACATTTGAAAACACACACACAATCAGTGTTTTTGTGCACTGAGTCGGTAACCATAAGTCAGGGTCCTGGTGTATGGATACGTTAGCCACCCGCACCAACACTAGACTCCCTGAACTGAAAACCACACTTAGTACCATAAACACTATTTCTTCACAGAACGAAAATATCAGAGTCCTAAGTTATGCGGTAAAACAGACTCCTCTGATACCAATTTGTCACGACCCGTCCTCAGGGATCATGCCGTGACAACCCCATGTCTTCCTTCCATAGGCCAGGGGCCAGCTACTATCACCAAAGGAGTAAATCCCTATAACTGGGAAGGAATTGCCTTTATAAAAGTAAACAAACACCACATAGTACAAGCGGAAGTTATACACTAAGTAAAAAAGAAAGTGCTGAAAAGTAAATGGGCTAGAATACAAACCCAACTGAAATGTATAGCTACAACTGAACAAAAGTACAATAGAAAATACAAGAAGCTGGAAGAATAGAAGTAGCTCATGGTTCGTCCACCTCAGATCCTACCTGAAGGGTAGGTACAGATAGCGCAGCTCTTGGATCATCCACCATAGATCCTACATGAAGGGTATGTACAGATAGCCTCCTCAATGCTCTCTCCCTTCAACCTCCACCGTGTACCTCCTCATTGTTAAGTCCACCTCTGGATACTGACTCGTCGTGAGGTCCACCCCCTGGTATTGTCCAGTCCTCAAACACTTGGCCTCCAATAGCATTGTAAGTCGTCTACATCCAACATAATGAGGTTCGGGCATAGCCTTTGCAGGGGTGATTATAACGATACATAGTAGGGACCCCATGACCCTCATGGTCTCCCTAAATCCAACAAGGATATCCACAAAGAAGGACCTCAACAGCTAACCATTACTTAGGTATAAGACCATACTTATACTTAATTTATCAAGTAACCGATCACTATCAGGAGGTATCACACAGATATGAAGTCAACGGATAACCACTACTTAGGTATATGCCCATACATATACCTAAGTTAACAAGTAACCTATCTCAATCATGAGGAATTCACAAAGGTCAACGACTCAGCTCAAACCAGGATTTTATTCATGATATCAAAACCACGGCTACTGAAGAACTCCTCCTTTATCGAGTATAGTGGGCCTGCCGCTACAACCAAGAGCTTCCCACTAACCCTAGACTACTGAAGTACTCCTCCTGCCGAGTACTGTGGGCCTACTACTACAACCAAGCGCTTCCCACTATAGGGCTGCCGCTACAACCAAGCGCTCCCACTCATAGCCTACAGAGGTACCCCTTCTGTCAAGTACCGCGGGTCTACTACTACAACAAAGTGCTACTCCACCATGGGTCTTCTTGTACAGCCAAACGCCTGCCACTGGTCCATTCGAATCACTCAGAATCGATCGATTAGCAGTCATCAAGTCCCAGCCAGCAACTAGGTCTTAGCACTCTGTACGCTCGACTCCGAGAGGGTCTGCTCCACGAGCTACTGATCGATAATTCCATGTGTCATGTAACATCACATGGAAGTCTCTCAAAGGACCGCCCATTCATAGGGGTCTCAACGCAACAGAAGGTGCGTCAATCAGACACTCGGTGAGTGAGTTATTTGCATTTCCATTCGAGGGACCCGGTTGGATTTCGGGTACAATCCAACCCAGCCATGATCAAACCACAACCAAAACCTATGTAGATTATTCCAAAAGAACCATATCATCAAGAGAAATCCAAAGTAGTTGACAGAACGTCAATCGGACGTCCGGTCCTTAAATTATAAGAGCTTCCGCTCCGAGGGCCCGTTTGGTTTCGAGTTCGAACCAACCTTGTCATACCCAAACATTGCCAAAACCTTGAGTGTAATATACCAAAACGACTGTCTCGATCCAAAGATCCAAACTCAATAGATGGTGTGTCGATTGGAGGTCTTTAGCACATTTTATGGGGGATTGAACAAATCTGTCCAAGAATAGGGTGTTCGGGCCCGGTCCGACCCGGCCCGATACCCACTGGGTTGGCCCGAACCGGGTCCGAGTCGACCCGACCTGGGTCCGGATCCAGCCCATTTGGGCACTCCCCGACCCACGGGGGGGCACGGCCTGGCCCGACTGGTGCGGCCCGGCCCAGCGGGGCCCGACCCATCCTGCCCAGGCACTACCTGCCGCCCGGCTCAGAGGCCTGCTACGGCTCGGCTCGTGGCCGAGCGGGGTGAGAAGGGTGGGGGGGGGGGGCAGCCCTATGTTCCTAAAACGGCCGGCCATTAAGGTCGGCCGGTTTTTGTAACTGCGGGACCCAAGGGGGTACCCCCTCTAGGAGGCGCTGGCATCCAGCTCTACCGGCCGCCCCTTTGAAGAACCACAGTAGCCTTTGCCCACGGCTCCTGTCTGTCCGGTGCGGTGCGACGGCACCGCGCCCCTCTACTGCGGCCCACCCCAGCCTTGGACCCCCTAAATTTCCGGCGTGGTGCGATGGCACCGCACCCCTCCGATGCGGCCCACTCCTGGCCGCGGCCTTCTTCGGCCTCACCGGCGCCACGTGACGGCGCCACGCCCCATCGTCGTGTCCCGCTTCGGCCGCAGACCCTTTTCTTTTCTGTGCAGAGCAACCACGCCTCCTTCGCCAAAAAATTCAATGAGGATCAACAAATAAAAAGGGGAGGAGGATCAGTCTTGTTTGTGCAGTCCAATCTCCTCCTGTTATGTTGATAACAATCGGAAAAATTAATTGACGAAGAACGTTAAATTAATCGTGAACGTAAATAACCCCTACCTCAAAAATGATTCGTGGTAGCCGAGCGTCATGGATGATGGTGTCGATTCCATCATCATCGGAGTGTACCCGAAGAAGTGGTGTCTCCCCTGTTTTCGCAGATAAAAGAAGAGAATTGGAGAATCATGGAGAGTTCTTCGTTGAAGGTGGGTGTTCATCATTAGAGAAGAAAATCATTCTTCATTTGACGAGATGAATACTTCTCTCCCTTTTATCAAGAGCTCTCACCCCAAAGCTTTTCCAACATAACAAAGCTCCCAAAATAAAATATTCGGCTTGGTTAATATTTTGTTAACACATCCAATTCAAAATTCAAATCACTTAATTAATTAAATGAAGAGTTGTTTAATTAATTAAGAGATGGGTTGGAAAGAATTAATGGAAGGAAGAAGGTGAATAATTCTCATAAATTAAGTGGGTTGCCAATTTATTGAAGGGAATTTAACGGAGTTTAGGGGGAGGTGAAAGGTTGGGGCTCATGTGGGCCCCACCTCTCAAATATCCACACATGGGATGTTGGGTGGATGTGGGTCCCACTATTAACTACCCATGGGAGGAATTAACCTCCTTAGATACATTAAATTGTTCTAACTATTTTATTTATCTTTTTAATTAAACCAAAATTTATAACTTCAATCTCACATAAAAAGCAACTGCGGTAATTGTCCCCTCACAAAATTACTGGCGCTGTGAGTTCATCGGTGCCCTCAGATTTCAATTCCGAGAACCGATTCAAAAAATAAAAAAACCCACTCGTTCGTTCATTGAACGTACCCGACCTAAACATCGAAAATTGATTCTGGGAACACCGGCCCTCGGAGACAAGTTCTGTCAGAAACTGCGTTCACATAAAATCTGAAAGAATTTAAGAAATAAATTTCTCTGAACATTACTGTGATTTACACCCTAAAATGGGGACACATAGGATTATCATTCGATTGGATTGATCCTTTTAGAGGCCTCATACATATAGTATATAGGGGACAGGGAACAAAACCCACTTAGTTTGAGAGGGTGATGAATTGGGGTTAACCCAAAGGAAAACAACCTAGAGACACATTGTGGATTACTCAGGGTTAGTAGCCCATCTCAAGAGAGACACTCTTTGCTGGGTGATTATGGATTTTATAGAGCTTATTCATGGTTTTTTACCCAATGTCTGTAAGGAGTGGAAATGGGATGGATGTCATGATCTCACAAGGATGTGATGGACTAGGATAGAATCAGGATTGATGAAAGATAGTTTGGGGATGTGTAAGAGATATATGGGATGGAACCGATGTGAAGACGACAGTGGTGTGGGACTTGAACCTCGAATAGGCTTCCTACATATAACCGTGGTAGGGAATCTAAGTCCATATAGTTTGGTGGGGTGATGGGACACCTGAGGTGGAAGCCCATGAGAATGAAAATGGGGATGAAACTTGTAGGAAGTAGAACCTCTGAGTTGGTTCATGACATTCCCAAAACACAAGGGCACAAGGTAGAGACTAGGATGAGACATGAATGAAGGTATTGAACCTCATGGAGGCTTCCTATTGATCCCCATGGTGGGGAATCAAAGTCCAAATAGTTCAGGGTGGGGCACAAAATCAGGGTGTATACAAAGGACGGTGACCCGACAACATGATGGGGCTTACACATGATTAGTCACTCATCGCAAGAGGGGAACTCTATGTTGGAGGAATATAGATTCAGTGTGGGGTTTATTCATAGTAAACATCTGAAGAACTGGTCTGATGCCACTAAGGGACAAGACAATGATGTTGTTCACAACATATGGGACACCAGAGTTTACCAGAGTTTGGAGATAAACCATAGGGATTATTCCTATGTACCCTTCCTGGGATAATAGGATTATAACCCATTTAGTTTTGAAAATCGTTCTCATTATTGTATTTATGGATGAAGATGAGATATTGTTTAACCTCATTCGGGATGAAGGTAAACTGACGTGAAGTATTCGGGACCAATGGGTCATGGAGTTGAACTTTAGAGAGGCTTCCTAAGTACCTTTCTTGGAAATCGAAATGATTAAAGTCCACGTAGTTCGATAGTGGGGGTAATGGGGCTTACACCCTAAGGGGGACAAAAAATAGAGTCATGGGCGATGCTTACTCTAAGCTCACGTGAGTCAAGATTGGTGTGAGAAACAAGAGGCAACATAGACATGCTGATCATGTTGTGAAAGGTGCATCTATGACGATTGGATTGGGGCTTATACAGGGTTATTAACCTAGGGAGATGGATATTGTGACTTACTCTAGTATAGAGGCATAATGGAGATAAATCCTAAAAGGAGATGGATAGGGTATCGGGGGTCCCATGTGCCCATCTCTCATCTGGTCATTACACTTGGAAGAAGCTAATAGTATCAAGGATTCTACCTCCTTCATGAAATGATAGGGGATTACACAAGGAAGATCACCCATACACAAGGGAATATGTCTCCCCATGCAAGGAGGATCTCATTCTATGTGAGGATGATCCCACTCCTATGGAGACTAGTGGGAATGGAAACTTTATGAGGCAGGGAACCCCATGTACATTGCACGGGGTGAGGATACATTTTGACTTTATGCTCTGGGGATGATGATGCATGGAAGATTTACATCCTATAGCGTAGACAATGAGGGTCCACTCATCACCCCTAGTACATACCTAACTGGCGCACTTTAACCCTTATTGAAGGGAAGGTACCAGTAATTTCATGGCGAGGAGGAGTTGTAGAGAGATCCCTTGAGGGGATCAAATTAGAATGACTATGGGAAAAAGAAATATCTATTATCATGCTTATTCAATGAATAATGAGGAAACAAAAACGTGAAGCACCACCGAAGTGACCTTGAAATCACATTATGAAAACCTATAGGGCCGTACAAGAGAAGTATGCACATGATAGGGGTAACACGCATAAGAGGGGCTCAGATATGGTGCCTGAGGGTAATGAAGAAACATGGAGTAAAAATGGAGTGGAACATGAAAGATTGAAGGGGTGCACACAAGATGAGTGGTTGCGTGCAATATGTGGTGGTTTCACGCAAGGCGGGGACCATGTGTGAAAGTTCTACATAAAATAATGGAAAACATGTGCCCATGAAGGATTCTTTTCAAGAAAGTGACTTAGTGTTTGGAAATGGGTGAGGAAAAATCCCCAGTGGGCCCACCAAATGGTGGACTCATGGAATACCTATCATTTAATATGTGGAACCTAGATTCCATGTATTTTTCATGGTTGAAATGTGATTTCTTTTACGCAGTTGATTGTCAGTTCATCTTATGTAACTAACCCCTGAAGGGCAAGGGACCATTTCTATTTATAGACAGCAATTTCTGTCGTGGTGTGTAAGAGAATATGTTCTAGGGTCCTTCTATAATCAAATTTTTTGCAGAAGATCTCCAACACATATAGGAATCATATGCATTTGGAAATCTTCTTATATTCCATTGAAATGGCTAGTTTTCAGAGGGTCGTTCTGAAAGGCTCCAATTGACATCGTATTAGATGAAAAAGGTTTTTTATTCAATTTAGAATCTTTTTTGCATTTTTTTAATCTAGTGCACACATCCTTCGGGCATCTGAGAATTTCCCCAAGATTCAAAATTGGCCTTATTTTGGCGCAACAGTTTCCATTCAGGGACCTATACAAAATTATGTTTCAAAAAATACCCCCCCCCCCTCAGAATCATATCTTAAGGGGACATGAAGGTTGGATTCTAAGGGTCACTCTAAAAAGATGATCACCTAATCATCAGTGTGTGAAAACATGACCCTTTTGCATGAAAACCATTTCCAAGCATGAAAAAGGTCTTTTCTGCGCCTATAAATACGTCAGGGGGACTTGGTGACCACTTTGAATTTTTCTTATAAAAATTTAATCTTCTCTTTTCCATGACAATGAATCATTTCAACATGAATTTTCTCAAATATGGTCTGAATTTTCCACGCATATGTGGACTCTTTCATGTCGATGCCAATTATTTCATGCACAATACTTAGCGATATTCTTACACGATCAAGGCTCATCTTTCTTGCAACATACTATCATGCACACCGAACACCCATTATTTCATCAAAATGCTTTTTGAATTTGAAAACCTGACAGAATTGACTTCTCAACAGACTGACATTGAGCAGGAGGCTACCGTAGCTGCAAGGAGGACCCCGGTGATCACCAACCCTCAAATTCTTCACGAGAGAATAGTCGTGTCTGATAATCAAATGTTTTTCTACATTATTATGTAATTAAAAAAGGATTACATCCTAAGTGAGAGTCTTTCGATAAGGAACACTGATATTTTGGAAGAGTTTTTGATTATAAGCTTTGAGACCGATACACTAAATCCATGGTTAACACGCCATAATATCCTTCTTTAGTTCAAAATCATGACCAATGGTTATCCCTATAGGGAAACATAGAACACAGCCATTTATGCCCTGAATTTGGAGAGCATTGTTATTTTAGGAAGTGATCAGGCTCTAGAGGAGTCTCCAGCTCATTATGTGAGCACCTTCAGAAGCTGCATTACTAATGAGACAAAAAGAGTGCAAGAATTGGACTTCATATCTGGGAAAAATTTCATTTGTGAATGGGAAAGTGTGTACTGGGTAAGCCATACATGTGAGGAGTTCGGGGCATATATGAGGTCTATCAAGATTTTTGAAGCTATATGTACATCATAGTTTCACTTCTACTGTTATCAGTACCAATTACCAGATCAATTTAGCCAGTGGTCTCCTGACACCAATACCTTCCACCTCCATCATGGGGAGGTATGAATCAATTTTTGTGAAATTCATTACGTAGGGAGAATTCCTAGGGAGGGTACCATTATGATCTGTTCCATACTACAATGAATGTTTGGGGGCCATAATGTGTACCCCTATTACGACATGGAATATACTAGAGATGGAAAAAGTGAAGTTGAAGATAAAATACATCCTGAATGAAATATTCTATAGGATATGGTTCAGTATACTTATAATGTAGGACAAGGCTATCAAAATTATATGTTGATGGATGTAGTACCCAAACACATCCTAAAGTTGAAAGGCGGGATCATATTGAATAGTCCTAGAATTACTATATTAATGATCCTTGGGCATCAATATAAACATTATTATAGACCTGAATGTTAAATTTGTTGTGTTACATACTTCATTTATGAGTAGTTGGATGCTACCAGTGAGTGACATGATGTTGGGGGTTCTCCCGAGAATGATATTGATGGCTTAAATCATAGTGGCAAAGAAAAAGTTTAATATGGGGGTTCCTTTATTGGTCCGGGTGTACGGCATTATTGGACTCACCTCGAGGGGAAGAATGACTAGAATGATATGTGGGTCATTCCAGATTCCTCATGGTTGGGTTGCAGCTCACTATAGTGTGCATGAATTCCCAAATGGGATCCACCCTCTATGTGACAGTCTACGACCATCCCTCTAGAATATTGAAGGAATCTTCCCACTGATGTTTATAGGGGAAGTCATTAATCTCATTATTATCAACCATATAAACATCAACTTTCACCTATTCAGACCCTATTTGGATATATGGTAGATGATATGCGTGGCCCATTACAGAAGGAGTCCTTGCAAAATATCATGGGTGGCGTGTCGGTAGCCCGGATTGATGGAAAAAAATTTCGAACTGTATGCGCTGACAAGGTTTTCTAGGATGTTTTGGTGCATGTAGTGGATGACGAAGATAGTATATATATGGGTTTAGAAAGATAAAAATCTTTGAATTCTTGTCCAACTATGTCTCATGTTCACCATATTATTTTTTGGTTAATTCCTCTCCCTTCACCCTACCGATGTAAATGACTGCCCATTAATAGAGTATGTCAACCCTTGGACTACAGCGTACCCAGAGGAAATTTTTCGGAAATGTATATGACAAATCAAGGAATATAGCATGGATTAAGGAAAATAATAATTTAGAAAAAGTAATTATAGGTATGTAAGGCAAGGAATAGGCTATATGGTAAGAAAAAAATGGGCTAGAACATCATCAGCATGAGCATCAAAATGTGAGAATGAGCCTCTACCTTTTGTATAGGGGAAGTCCCGTGGGAGACCTTATGGGCCATCTAGGGAAATCCCTGGAAAGAAAGTAAATAATCTCCTAATGCTGACCACCGATGACATCTTCCAATCTCTATAGTCGACCTGGAGGACACTGTGAAAATATTTGTCCACCGAAGAGCTATGATTGAGGATAGTGCATAATGGGATTGACATAATAGTCATAGGGAACATCTATGTGGTGGATAGGGTAAATTTTCATCACATATATGCATACCAAAATGTCATGGATATGTGTGCATGCTAAGTATGGAGGTATGAAGAGTCGTAACTCCTAGTGAATGTGACGCATGGCTAGCAACATTACCTAGAAATGCTGCTATCCAAGGATGATGATGATGAGAAATAAGAATAATAAGGGGAGATAGATGATGAATAATAATAGGAAGTGATAGTGAGATAAGAGGAATAAGGAGAAGATGAGGATCGTGGTGAAGGTCCCAGAGGTTAGGGACCTCTACAAAGATTCTTCCTCTAGAGAATCCCGCGTGAGAGCAGTGAAATCGTAGGCTCTGATGTAGAACTAGTTGAACATCTCATGTTGAGTCTCAACTCTTATCTCCACTAGCCTTTCTCTATTCATAACTAAAATATTTTGACAAAACTATATCTTGTTTAGTAAGAAAAAGATGATAATAGATAAAAATACTTCCCTGTCGGGGATGAAGGAATACCCATGGATGTGAAAAAATATCCTTATGTGCCTACATTTGGGAAAGAACAAGGTGGGGAAAAGACCATGGATGAAGTGGGAAATGATGAAATAGATGGAAGGGATTAAATGGTGACCTTTGAATCTCAAGCTATTCCTACCATCTATAAGAATCCAGTTCCAGTGATTGAACAAATTAGTGTCAAGGGATATCTTATGGTGTTTGATCCTACCGTGATGAAAAAACTAGATACCATTATTCTTGGAACGTTTAATTGATTACCTTCATTGGGTATCATATTTTATTGGTGAACTTAGCTGACCATGATATCGATTCCCAAGGAAGGGATATCAAGAGTGGAGGCTCTTTAAACTGTCGAGTCTGGAACATCTTCCAGAGCCCTACCAATGATTCAACCAGATCTCAATAAGAACATAATTCAAGATATTCCCAGAATAATAACTGGTGAGAAATATGTTGAAATAAATGGTGATAATGTTTCCAGGTTTGACCTCCAGTCCAGTGGGTATGAGGTCATTCAAGAGGAATGTGTGCCATAATAGGACCCTTTCGCTGAATTCCTAGAAACGTTTCCTGACTACCGTCCTGTAGAACCTAATTAGATGGAAAACTATGATCCATACATAACTGAGGAGAGTCATATGATGTAGTTCATGGTGTTAATGTGCATAAAATTATTTCTCTGTCAATCATAAATAGAATGAGTGAATCAGATGGGGTTATATCTCACATGTCTATGCTTTCTTTGGGTTGTAGAGGTGGTTTCTCCCCATCTTCATATAAAAATAAATGATTATATGGATGATAAAATATGGGAGAGTATCCATCTCTTAGATATTACCCATTGTTAGAAATAATCCTATAATATCCAGAAGTTTCTTAAAGTTGAGAAAGAAGTCCAATTCCTTGATGCTAAATCAATCAAAAGAGATACATTTGTCACGAGACATTCTGAACTCATTGAATAGTTGAGTGCCCAACTGGGAGAATCCCAGGAGCAAGTATTTTGGGTGAGAAATAGAATTATTAAGCTCTAGGATGAGTAGGAATGAGTGATGGAAAAAGTTAATGAGTTCAAATCTATATCCACTAACAAAGAGAGGGAGCTCATTGAGCAGGAAGCTGCCCTGGATACTATGATCCAGAAGGAAACAACACTAATCCATATGGTCAATGTTATTGATGAACTCATAAAACTAACTCTGAATTTTTTTTCAATTTCTAACTACATGCATGGACCGATTATTTTCATTCTTTCTTTTTTTAGAGTATTCCAACCAAAAATGGTGATGTAATTAGATATCCACCCCTAAGATCACATGGGTAATACCAAATGTGATAAATAAGATAAGACTAAATAATTGTTCACATTATGTATGATATCGCCAGCTAAACTTTTGAAAACATGGGGTTTGGATGACCACCCAATGTTTTTGAAACCAGAGAGGGGACTTCACCAAGGAATAAGGTCCTCAATGTACCTACATTATATTTTCCATGTGCTCTAGTTCAGAAGAGGGATGACTCCATGGGTGTTAGAATAAGTTTGAACAAAGGGGAATGAAGAATGTGAAATATGATACCCCAAATTTTAGTTATATGGATGATGGAATGAAGACATAGTATTATTGTTGACCAAATTCAAAACAAATCATCTGTATAACATTATTCTGAAATAGGGATAAAAAATGAGGGTAAATGGTAAATGTATTCAAAACATGGGGCTGAACTCAGTGTGATATCCACCGTCTTCTAGATCGTTCTCCCAGGATGGTAGTTGAGGCTTAAGGCCAATAATCTTAACCATTAGGGGGTTAATTCAAACATTAGAGGGAATTGATCAGAACAAGGGGCATGTAATGTTTGTGGTGGAGTGATGGGATGTTTAAATGAATTCCAACTCATTTGAAATTACACCACAGTGACAAAAGTATTCAGGGTGATCGTATCAGTCTGAATCATGATTCGTAATTATTATGGGAGGGACCAATCTGGAAAGGAATTAAATTGGTCTATAATTATACATAATGTGGTGATGATGACATTTTCATTGTTTAAATTCATTTGGCAGGACCCAGGGGCCACACTGTCTCATATATGGAAACTACATTTCCACAATCCCTAAGCATAGGTGATCCATTCTCAGTGTAATAAACAAGGATCATTGTTATTCCTTCCTTGGATAAAAAGAGCGTGAAATGTAAAAAAGGAAACATCAGGTGGGGGAAATACCAAATTAACTAACATTCATCCTCAACATGTGATAATGTGTGGAGTTACAACACTAGTGATGTTGAGGATCCGTAAAACAAAAAGGCTCGTTGAACATGTGAGCAATAACATTCGATATTTTGGATGCAGTGGGAGAAGAGTGGAGATGAAGGATAAAAATATACCATGTTCGAAACAAAACATCCTTTTCAAGTTTGCATATATTAGGAATGAACAAATGAGTGTTGACTTCTGATTGTATTGGAAATGGGAAACCTGTCTCACAATGTTGTTAAAAATCCATTGGGATATTGGCCTAAAGTTGTAGGCGATCCAAAAGTTCGAGCAGCCATACCGACAGAGGGTCCCTTTGTACGTGAAAGATAATGAAAATCCAAATTATGGAATGGGTAAGTAAAACCATTACTCATGAATTTCAAGAATCATGCAGGACGAAGGTAGGGGAGGACTGAAGAGGTCTACACTACACCACGTAGCTTTTGAGAGAGCCCAAGATAGAAGGGGCAGGGGAAGAAAAAGTTGTTATGACTTGGCCATATTCATGATTTATGGGAATCACTACATATCCCATAAATATGGGAATAAATCCAGACGTAGTTTTTGGGATTTGTGATATCCTATTTTAAAGAGGAATACCATAATTGTTATTATGTTTAACATCATGTGAACATGGATGGTAAGAATCTTAGTTTAGTGTCCTAGATCTCATACTGTATGTTTCCTAGTTTAATTTCACTCGTGTGGGGCATGTCCGTTTAGTTTATTGTGATGTGGTAAAGATAGAGAAATGGATAACTCTTGAGGGAGGAATGTTTCAGGGCTACCGAAATTCCCACACGAATGAGTACATAAGTCCAAACCACACCCCATACTCCCAAGGACTCAGGTCAAAATGGTACAAGAGGGTTCATCTTGATGTGGTTGGGCAACAAAAAATAGTCTGGATGTCACCATGTATCCCAAAAATATGGTAATCAAGCCACAAATAGTTCTATAAGGTTGTATGGTAAGATGACAATACTAGAAGGGTAAATGTCTTCTCAAGCGAAGACATCGAATGTCTAGGTAAATTATCATTACACAGCCTGGGTACAACAGGATTAGTTGAGTGAAACATGATCAAATTATAAGAGAAATTATTTTATGGTCATAGGGCTTAGAAAAAAATGGGGAGATTCTAAAAATGGTAATATGCAACATGGTTCCATAAAGCAACTCGACATGAATGAGGAAAACATTGTCTAGAACGCACAAAAAAAGTTCCATTCATGCAATTAAAATTTTTGAGCTCATACTAAGGGATCAAGGGTCCTTGTGTAAGGTCATGGAGTTCAGAGCTTCAGGTGTGTGGATTTTTAATGTATGCAAAAACCTTTCCCATATCCCTAAACTCATCTGAGGTATGCTCAATGAGGTAAAAAAGGGCCGAGAAGATCTTTGCAACACATGGAAAACAGTTCTGTAGGAGATGGTGTGGACATGAAGATGACCCTCATGATACTGATCCACCCTCATTAACATGCACAGGTGTGTGGAGGGATAACACCAAGGGTTTCAAAATTCCACGTGATCATGGTAGAGTAGAAAGGGACATGAGTGACATGACCAATAATTAAGTCTTAATGTGGGTGGAATAACAATGTTGGATAACTATTGACCAAATTCAACACAAAGCATCAATATCGTGTGATAGAAAATTGGAAAAATCAATTGAGGGTTGGTCACTAAAAATATTCACATGTGGAACCTGCTACATAATGTCATCCAAGATCCTCTGGGACATTGTCCAAAGATGGTAGGAGAGCACTCAGTCCTAGTATCCATGCCATTTAAGGGTCTGTTTGGATGTGGAAGATGATGTAAACCCAAATAATGGGAAGGATGAAACATGGAAACAAATGAAAACATGTTCATGTAGAATCCAACACACTAGGTCCTAAACCACAGTTCATATAGGAACATTTTTTAGGCATAATAGATTTTGAGGAGTCCGGAGATAAAGTGGAAAAAATGGGTCGATGAACCTAGGGCCCATAACCATGGAAATATTCATAGTTGTTCTTATGTATTTCCATGATGATGGGAATCAAGCCATATGTAGTTCTGGAAGATTTTGTGTTGTTTATCCTCATGCGACAAGGACGTTGGAGAATGAATGTTAGATCTCCAAAGGGAATTAAATTGATTGGATATCATAAATCCAATTTGAATGAGGACCCAAGAGTTCATCACCACACCATGTACTTCTAACAATGTTCAGGCCAAGGGGATGGAAAGAGGGAAGGATTTGAGGTACCTGGGGTTGCACCAGAAGAAAAAATAACTGGGTATTTGTACGTATCCTAAGAGGATGGGAATCAATCAATATGTATATCTAGAAAACTTCATGGTAGAGTACCAATGCCAGGGGAAATAATTTTGTGATGGTCTGGCCCAAGAACCAAAAGAAGTGGGATTTGAGGGATCTTGTTTGTTCTTTAGGGTGGATGTGTTTTTTTTAAGTAACAAACCTTTGAAAGAGAATTCAGGCATCACTTCTATAATAAATCTATATTTATGCCTTGAAAAATATAAATTTGGATGATTAATATGACACATGATGTCCCCTTGAGTGAGAAAACCAAAATGTTTTTTCATTTTTCATCATGTCTCAAGGATGATAATGTCATAGTTTTGAGTCATATGATAGGACCAACACATGCGTTTTAACATCGTATGGAAAAGACGCAACATTTTATAGTCATGTGGGACCATGTGACATAGTTTAACATCATATGGATTTGATACATATAGAAGAACGAGATTCAAGAGGAAATGCACAAGAATGATAAAGCATACCCGATGTGAATGAGGATATCAGTTTACACCACACCGCGTTCAACCCCTATGGGAGGGGACCGAAATCCAAGGGGCCATAAAAGATCAAACATCATGGGGCTCAACCCAAAGACAAAATGTCAGGTCATTCCAATGTATCCCATGAGTATGTGAATCAAGCCACACATAGTTCTTGAATTGTTGAATAGTTTAACGTAATTTGGTAAGGAAAGATATGGGAGAGACTAGCTCCTTGGGGGGTACATGGTGCGACTATTATAGATCCTATGTGAATGAGGACATAATCCCACATACGAAACATACACCTGGGAGAACATAGGCCATGGATCTGGAAGAAATATATGGTTCTTAAAAAATTAGGTTGGACACGAAGACAAAATGTCTGTGTATTCCTATGTGTCCCATGAGGATGGGAATAAAGCCATATGTAGTTCTAGAGATGCAATTAAGTTTAACTTCATATGGTAAGGATGGGGGAAAGGGTATATTGAAGTTTAATATTAATGGTTTAGTGAATAACCTGATATGAATGAGGACATAATCCCACATATTACACACCATTCATATTTCAAGGAGATAACATAGGACAAGTGTCCATGAGAAAGAATATATAAACCATAGATAGACCCAAATATGAAATATTCGAGCCTTACTGTGTATCCCATGAGGATGGGAATCAATCTATACATAGTTCTAGTGAGGTTGTGCAATTTAATATCATGCATTTAGAACATGGTAGATCTTATTTTATGGTCATAGATATCAGTCTGTAGAAGCCCAATTTACTGTTGTGTGCGTGGGCGGAAGGGTGGAAAATGTGAATCACTGCTCCCATAATTTGGGAGAAAATGGTATTACAATAACAATTGAGGATAACTACTAACCATGTTTTCAACATAGTATCCATCTCATGTGACTACGAATGGGAATAAATAATTGAGCATCGACCATTGACCATATTCGCAATGTGGGGCTTGTGTCAAATTGTTGTTCCAGATCCTCTGGTACATTTCACCCAAATGGTTCATGATTCAATGTGGCATGAAATAAAGATAATAAGGGGTCATTTTGGATGTGAAAGATGATGAAGATCCAAATGGTGGGACACGTGAAGCATGGTGGTACCCGTGGAGTTGAAAATCATTTGGTAAGGATGTGGGATGAAGGAGGAGTGTCTCAAGGGGATGTGTGTGGGATGGAAAAAATATCCTTACATGAACATGCACATATATTCCATACCACACCACACAATACTAATTGAAAACATTGGACAAGAGGCCATAATAGTTGAGTGACCTGAGGCTAGGCCATAGATGAATTGTACAGGCATTCCAATGTATCCCATTAGGATAGTAATTCTTCCATACATAGTTCTAAAATGTCATGATGTTTAACATCATGTGGTAAGGATGATATGATATCGTAATTTATGGTCATAGAGCTCATATAATATTGCATTTTTTCATCATACGACACGATTTTGGTGTTACAACATCCACCATAATGAGTGTAGGCAGTTTAATGACTCACAGGATGGGTATACAGTTTAACATTGTTCAGGACGAGTACTGGGTAGATTTACATCCTTCAACCTGGAAAAGACACATAGTTTGATGTCGTGTGGTAGAGATGGTAAAATTTAAATTCATTTGGTACTATTATGTAAAATATTTCTTGAGGAATTTAGCATTGGTGGGAGGACTAATACACTCTCCATCCATAGTGACTAGTTAGTACGCACCATTAGGGTAAACCTTGTGAATGATATAAGGCCCCTCCCATTTGTGCTCCATCATTGGAAGATTCTTGGTGGGTATCATTTCAATTGTAAGGGCCTACACTATTTTACCTTGTAAAAAATAATAGAGGAAAACTTTCTTATTGAATGCTCTGGATATCATGTCCTGATACCCTCCTAGATTGTGCAAGGCACAAAGCCTATACACGTCAAGCACTTCCAGTTCATCCTGATGTATTTAGGCTACTATTTTTTGTTCCTACAGATCATATATAGCTATATGTAATTTAGGTAACTGAATATCAATGTTCATAACTACTTCTGTTTCTTACACCTGAAAATATGGTGTCGCCTGAGTGGAATTACAGGTCATTGTCTGGTAAGCCCAGAGAGCATTGGTGTGTTTTTCTAACCAACTCTTAATTTTCTGACCAACCATCTTCTGTAAAATGTTAGAGAGGTTTTTTTGGACACCTCGATCTACCCATATTATTATTCATGATAGTGAGAGGGATGATTAGAAAAGATGTTGTATGTGGCATGAAATTTCATTAACTCAGCATCTTGTAAGTTGGTGTCATTATCAGTGAGGACTACATGAGGTACTCTGAATCTGTAGATGATATTGGAGCTCACAAACTCAATGATATAATGGGCCTTGAATTCCTTGATTTGAACTACCTCTTCCCACATAGAAAATAAATAAATAGCGGTCAGGATGAACCTACACTATAGAGCTATTGCAAGTGGATATGGTCAAACAACATCACATCCCAATACCACAAAGGTACAAGAATACATGGTAGTGTATAGAGGCTCTGGCAGCCGATTCACAATATTAACATGGATCTGGCACGCAGGGAACATCATGGAAAACATGATACAATCATAGATCATGGTGGAAAAAAATGACACAAACTCAAGATCTTATGAAAGAGTTTTTCCCCATCAGATGTGCGCCACATGAACCTACAATAAAATCATTCATGACCAAAAAAATCTCAAATCCCAAAATAAAATGTAATATAATCCCTCCAAACACATATCTATAGTGGATCTTCTCATGATTGAGACCACTCTGGTGGGTGAACTACAATGCACGCCAGAAAACTCTCTCATATTTGGTTTCATCTGTCAGTAGATTATCATGATGGAATTACTAGATTACGGGAGTTGTCCAGTCATGGGTCTCCTCCAATACCACGATAGGGAAACCAGGAGTTCATGATGTGGTGGTACCACCTATAAGGTGGCTTACATGTGTTCTACCAATCTCGTACGGAGTTACATGAGCGATTACTCTTCGATGAACCACCTTGATAATCAATTTATCCAATTCAAGATCTACAAGAGATGTGGCTGGGAAGGCCAAGATTTTGACTTGACCATTATGTGAATGAGGGAAATGAGTAAATTCTATCCAAGAAGGGAACTTATCCATCATTTAGTAGGTATTCTCTATTTATGGTATGACCTATGGCAGCCTAACGATGTAGTCACCATTGATCTACTTGATGACAAGTTTGGTGTCCCATTTCACCTATAGGTGGGGAACACCAATCTCAAGGGACATCTCGAGAACAATTATCAGGGCCTGGTACGTTTTCCTCAATGTCGGTATATCCTTATAAGAACATGAATGAAAAGGGCATGACATCTTGTATAGGTGTGGTAAAGATGATTCCCATACCCGCTCTATTGAGATTGGGATCATTGATCCTTCGTCCAGTGGGGCTTTGGGAAGCTCCATAAAAGTGAATTTGATAAAAAAGAATGGATTGACCTTCTAAGAGGACCGACTCAATTGGGTGGCATGAAAATCATCCATGGCCTTTCCATTTAGAACCTTCTGGGGACATAACATGATGTCGAACTTTGAAAGGATCACTTCCCACTGAGCTGGATAACCTGTCAATATAGGTTAGTTTAGAATGTACTTCAATAGATCCACTCTTGACAATAGCTGTATCTCATGGTGATGCAGGTAATGTCACAATTTCCGGACTAATAATACCAGCTCGAGGAAACTCTTATTGATATTGGAGTATCTTCTCTTCATATTGAGGATCATGAAGCTGAGATAATATAATCCTTTCTTTGTTATGTTGGGACCACTCTGTGTATGATGATTGTATTCCTTGTCGACAGTTTTCAATACTCGTCAAAATAATAAGAAGATGAAGAACGACTAAAAATATAGTAGTGATTGGCTGATGTGAGGTTTCCTGGAGAATTGTTATGGAATCATAGCATTAGATTTCATACTTTAGAAATTCTCTAAGAAGATAAATTCAGAAGATTGTTGAACTGATCCTAAGTTCAAAGATCTTGTGTCAAAGGTGACACATTGTTTGTAACAATGAATAATGGAGAAGTATCATCCATTTGAGGATTATTAGAGCAGAATTGTGGAGAATCATCAATCTAGGGATGGTTGAAGAATAATGAGGATTTGATGAAGACAATGAAATGATTCATGATTTCATGAGAATCATGCAAGAGCTTACTTGAAGAAAAGAAACAAACGATTTGAATGAAGTAGAGAATGACGGATGAAGATGAAGAGAGATTGTGGAAGGACATGGTATTCTATAAAGGTCATGAATTACACATTTACATGAAATCAGATGACTGTTACACTGTTCTTTAAAGTTCCAAATACATGTATCAAAGGTGGTACATTGTCTACAACATTGAAGGCGTTTGAAGAAGTCTTAAGCCTCCAATTTTGGAAGAAGAGTGATAAATGGAGTTATTTTGAATTATTACTCCAAAATGAACTGAGGAGATGAAGTGAGGATGAAAGAAGTACTTTGGAATTCATATTCCAAAAAGAATTGATGAAACTAGATGATTCTTTGCTGATATGTATTTCAGAAATATCATAAGTTGAGAGAACTTGTGATGCAATACTTATGAAGGAAAGGGAGAGAAATGATGATGCCATTCATATACAGTTTTGATTAGAAATAATGTTTTTGCTGGAAGATAAGATTGTTTAAGTATTTCCCATTATAATTCTGACAATGCTAAATCTGGTCTATCAAAGGATATATATCATGATAGTGGAGTTCGTGATAAAATATGAAGAATGGTTGTAGGAAGCAATGAATAAAGAAATTACTATGGAATGGACAATATTGAGGTGGAAAAATTTCACAGTTTAAGGTGGCAACGTTTTCTACTGTTTTCTATATTTTTGGGCCAGAAAATCGTAAAATGTAAGGAAGTGAAATTGGAAAAGGAAAGTAAGTGGTGCACAAGTCAAGAGTGGCACGTGAGTTTTGGAATGCATGTTTTGGAGTGCAAGTATTAGGGTGCTAGTATTGGAACGCAAGTATATGTGGTGCACAAGTCATATTTCAGAGAACATCCAATAAAAATATGACAAAGGAAATAAAGTGGCGCGTAAGTTAGAAAGTGTCATGCAATTCAAGAGTTTCGTGCAAGTACTGGCACACATGTCTTGGCGCATAAGTGCATGTTTCATGCATTTCATATTCCAACATCATCATATCAATATATGACATATGAAAGAAATTGTCGCACTAGTGATGGAAGGGTGCGCAAGTGATGGAGCGGCGCACAAGTGATGAATCGGCGGGCAAGTTTTGGCGTTCATGTGTATGTGGTGTGCAAGTCACCAAAATGGCTATAAATAGATGACTTGCCTCCTGATTTTTAAGGCTCAATACTTAATAGAAAATTTGAGAAATAATTGTGCTAGTAGTGGAAGTGACGTGAAAGCTGAAGTGGGGTGCAAGCTAAGGGTTATTTATAAGTTGCGCAAGCTGGGTTTCGTGCAAGTGGTGTCACACAAGTTTTGACGCACAAGCTGCCATAGGTGAGCAAGAAGGAAGTGTGTATAAGCCAATGGTGGCGCACAAGTTGTGAGCTTTTCACAATAGTGACATGCATGTAGTGAGTGGCGCACAGGAAGGTGGCGCGCAAGTTGGGTGGCATGCAAGCTGGGTGGTGCGCAAGAAGAGAGGTCTGCAAGGTGGGTGGCATGCATGTAAGGATTGGAACGCATGATCAAGAAGAAGAAGAAGAGCTCGGTGTAGATGGTTTTTCACTGAGAGAGAATGTGTGAAGAAGAGTAGGTTTCAGTGGAGTTGGTTTTTTCATTAAAGAAGAAGAAGAAGAGGAAGAAGAGTGTCAATCTTATAGGTTTGCTGCATAAAGAGAAGATAAGAAGAAGATGAATAAGTATAGAGTATTCCCAAATAAAGCCTACAAATTTTTATAGAAATTTATTTTAGATGATACTTTGTGATGTGATCCTTAGTTTTTTAATAATCACATTGGTATATGTGATTCATGCTAAGATAGAAGAAGTCTTTGTGTATTCTGTTATTGCACTAAAGAAAAAGAAGAAGTCCTAGTGAAGTTGTGTTTTCACTAGTGAAGAAGAAAAAAAGAAGAAAAGAAGAATTTCTTGCCTACTTCTTTGCAAGTAATCAAGTGAAGAGCACTGAAATAGATCAAGAGAAAGAACCTACCCTTCAAAGAAGGAAGAAGACTATCTATATAGGATGTATAAAGGACCAGCTAGACGCTGCAAGTTGGGCTAGATCATCACCAGTCCAGGGAAGAGGATTGTTTCCCACCCCCATCTAAAGTGTTGGGACTCACACATGCTAGAGGATTGTTTTCCTAGCCACTCCATTGTAACATCATATCACATTACTATAGATAATCCATGCACTGGTCATCCCCATGCATGGAAAGGATGTAGCTACTCTTATTGAGTGGTTAACCTTGTATAAATATCATGTGCATATTTTTACTGCTTTCTATTATTGAATGCAATAGGGAATTGAAATTAAGAGAATCAGGATCCTAACAGGTCGAGAGATACATGGATAAAAGTTGAAATTGGTTTTAAAAGTCCCCAACACTGATTCACCCCCCTCTCAGTGTTAGATATATCCCAAACCAGTCCTCCCAATTGTTATTATAGAGACAGGTTCACCTCTGTTGTATTCTCTATAGTGAGGTTATTCTCTTTCGAAAACATGAGTTCCTTTCTTGAGTCAACAATGAAGAATAGTTTTTGTAAATATCCATCTATATCTAATAATTATGAAATATCTATCAAGACCATGATTAACAGGAAAAATAAAGAGAAGAGAAAATTGAAGAATAATTCTCTCTTATCTAAAGAAGAGGAAGCATTTGGTTCAATATATTTTTCTAACGTTGAAGACACATCAGACATGGAAAGTAATGAGAAGGTGGCTCAAGTCCCCACCAAGAAGATGGAAAACCTTCTTATCTCAACTAATCAAGAGGTATGTGTTAGTACATTTATAAATTATCCTCATCATGAAAATTCTAGCACTAGTGGTGATGATAAATCTACAACATCTCAAGAAATATTAGTTGAGAGATTAAGAATTATTCTGCATGGTATTCTTAAATAAAGTGTATCCATGGTATTTGGAGTATTTCAAAGCATGCAGGAAAATATCACTCAGTTGGAAGAAGAAACTGATGTGTTTTAGAAAGGCTTACAAGCAAAAAATTTTGAATGTTTAATGCCCTCCAGATAGGTTGTAGCCTTTAAAACAACCAAGAGAGGATTTGAAGTAAGATCTTCAAAGTGGATAAAAGATGTTGAAGACAAAGAGGGAGTCAATAATACTCTAGAAGGGAAGATCCATGCACTTGAAGATGAGATTAAAAAATTAAATTATGTTAAGGAGTAATATATGGAAAAACATTCCATGAAGATCAATGACCTTGAATCTTTGTTAGAAAACAAAGTGAAGAGGATGAAGCTGATGTTGAAAGATTAAAAAAGGCTTATGAAGAGAAGATAAAAATGATTGAAGACTAGGAAGTCATCCTCAATATGATATGTCTAGAATTGGAATCTGAGTTTACCAATATTGAGAATACCCATATTGAGTCTCCACAAAAGAAGGAAACCATTTCTACCAATATTGAATTCTCAATGGAGTATTCTACTATCAAAAGACCTCCAACACGTGATAAGAGGATCATGGATTTAATCATTTATCTATCACAAGTAGTTGAGAAAGTAAAGGTACCATCCTTACCAACTTGTACTAATGGTTCTAAAATTGATTCTATAAAAAGTGAAGGTTGGAAGAAAAATTCTAAACAAGTATGGATAAAGAAAACTAAGGAGATAACTATGACCATGGCTATGGTGAATAGGAAGAAGAGTATGGAAGATAGATCCTCACAGAATGCACAACATATCATGAAGAAGCATCAGCAACCTTATAAAGAAGATGTTAGGAAGTCAAGGATTGCTGGTCAATGCTGGTGATGTAATAGATTCAGGCATTGTGCACTGGATTTCTGGAACAATCCCTTATATATAAAAGCATAGAGAAATCCCATCCCAAGGGGGAGAAATCCAGAGAAGAAGAGGCAACATCCACAGATCCTGAAACATCTGTATACTGCAAATATATTTGGAATGTTAGATAACATCTGTGATGTTTGCAATAGGAGTGGTCATATGAATGGTGCATGTTCATATAAGAAAAGAAAACCAAGAATGTGGGCAAGAATGAAGAAGCATCCATGGGAAGAAATCATATGAAGAATGTGAAAACAAATTCTCCCAATAAGATTTCAGGAAAGAAAGATGAGAAGTCTTTGGATTCTAAATCCAGAAAGGTGAAGGTTGGTGCATCCAAAAGAACTTCTAAGAAAGAAGCCACTCATAAGAATCCATGTAGAATATCCTATCATATTGCCCCAATCCCTAATGATATATTGGTGGTTTGGCCAGAATATTTGGACAAAATGCTGAAAATTATAGATTCACAAGGTAAGGCTAGTGAAAAATACAAAAAGAAGATTCTATATGAATACAATAATGTTATGTGTGTGAGGTGCAACAAGGCTGGTCATATAGTGAGTATGTGCTTTAAATTTATTCCAGCACAACATGAATTCCTCAAAAAGTTGAAAGTTTCACCTAGAGATTCTAGTTCTTTGAAAGCACTTGAAGAATGAATATTCACACACAAAGAGGTGGAAGAAATAGTAAGGTCCACACAATCAAAGTCAGCATTGAAGATCAGTTGTGAAAGTGTGAAGAATGGAGCATCATGGTTGAGAAGATCATTTCAACCTTGTTGTACACATTGATTGAGAAAATAGGATCCACATTATTCCATTAAATATTTATTTATTGTATTTTTTATTATCGTACAATGACATGAAGGTGAAGTAAGATATCAGAAGGAAAACCTAGGATTCATTGAGGAAAAGTGGTCTCTTGTGGGGGAGAAACATAAAGAAGCTTTCAGAGTCGTTATCATAATCAGTATCAACATCAGTTGGTATAGAATTCAATTACTCTGAAGATTGTATGAAGACCATGTCATTGGAAAAGGTATGTCGTTTCTTAATTTCTCATCCTTGGTTACTCAAAATAAATATATTTTTACAAATGTGGAGTAACTAGGTTAATCAATGGAATAAGAAGAATGAAAGTGCCACAAGGCCACTTATCCTGCTAATTGCACCTGAATGTTTTTGATCATTTTGTTGAAGTGAGAGTAGGAATTTCAGGATTGATTATTTCCTATCACATTCAATATATTTGTCCTGGAATGAAAGAGGAAAACCCTTAAAGACAAGTGTAGAAGATCTCATCTCATGAGGTATCACGATCAGTAGATAATGGACAGCTTTGTTGTCTAAATCAAATTCTATTGTTTTCTACATCGAGCTTTGCTCAAGTACACATAGAGTGAAATGATTGATGGAACACTGCTTAAGTAATCAATGATACCCTCTCAACCATGAAATTTTTATTTCTTTTCAATAAGGGGAGAGAATGTGAAATGAAAGTTTGAAATAAAAGTGGAAGTGAAACAAGTAAAGGGGAGATAGAAGATTCTTATTTTGACAGTGACTCAATAATTTGGGGAGACTTTGTGGTATTGACAACAAAATACAAAGGGGAGATTGTTGGGACCACTTTGTGTGTAAAGATTGTATTTTATGTCAAAAGTTGTCAATACTCTTCAAAATGATGAGGGAGATGAAGAAGGACTAAAAAGTTAGTGGAGATTGGCTGAAGTGAGGTTGACTGGAGAATTATTATGGAATCATAGTATTGGATTTCATAGGTGAGAAATTCTCTAAGAAGATAAATTTAGTTGATTTTTGAACTGATCCTAAGTTCAATAAACTTGTTTCAAATGTGATAAATTGTTTACAACAACAACGAATGGAGAATTATCATCCATTCGTGGATTATTGGAGCGGAATGGTGAAGTATCGTCTATCTATGGATGATTTATGAAGAATTGGTATTTGAAGAAGACAATGCAATACTTCATGATTGCATGAGAACCAGTCAAGAGATTACTTGAAGAAATGAATCATACGATTTGAATGAAGTAGAGAATAATGGTTGAAGATGAAGAGAGAGTGTGGATTGACTTGGAATTCTAAGAAGTTCATGAATTACACATTTCCTTGAAATCTGATGATTGTTTCACTTTTCATTAAATTTCCAAATACATGTATCAAAGGTGATACACTGTCTGCAACAATGAAAGTGTTTGAAGAATCCTTAAGAAACCACTTTTTTAAGTAGAGAGATAAATGGAGTTCTTTGGACTGAACACTCCAAAAGGAATTAAGGATTTGAAGTGAGGATGAAAGAAGTACTTCGGAATTCATATTCCAAAATGAATTGATGTGACCCCACGATGTTTTGCTGATATGTATTTCAGAAATATCATATGTTAAGAGAACTTGTGATTCAAGACTTATGAAGTAAAGGGTGAGAAATGATGATTCCATTCATATATAGTATTTATTGGAAGGAATTATGTTGTTGTAAGATAAAAAAGTTTTTAGTACTTCCCATTATAATTCTGACGATGCTAAATCTGGTATATCAATGGATATATATCAAGATGGTGGAGTTCATGATAAAAGCGGAAGAATGGTTATGTGATGTAATGAAGATATAAATGAAAAAGGAATGGACAATCCGGAGGCAGCACAAATGCACAGTTTAATGTGTCGCCTTTTTCCATTGTTTGCCATTTTTTTGGGCATGAAAATCAGAAAATGTAAGGAACTGATTTTGGAAATGGAAAGAAAGTGGCGCACAAATCAAGAGTCACGTGCATGTTTTGGAGCTCATGTTTTGGGGTGCAAGTATTGGTGATCAAGTGTATTCAGTGAGAAACTCATATTTCAGAGATCATCCAATCAAAATAAGACAATGAAAATAATGTGGCGCGCACGTTTGAATGTGTCGCGCAAGTCAAGAGTGTCACGCAAGTATTGTCATACAAGTATTAGCGCGCAAGTTCATGTTTCGCGCAAGTCATATTACAACATCATCTTATCAAAATATTAAAAAGGAAAGAAAGTGTCACGCTAGTTATGGATGGGAACACAAGTGATAGAGCGACGCGCAAGTGATGAAGCGGTGAAAAAGTATTGGTGTGCAAGTGTATGTGGCACGCAAGTCACCAAAATGGCTATAAATAGATGAAATTCCCCTTCATTTATTATGGCTCAACACTTAAGAGAAAATTTGAGGTCTGATCGCACAAGTAGTGGAAGTGACATGGAAGCTGAACTGGCGTGCAAGATAGGGGTTATTTATAAGGCGCACAAGCTGGGTGCCGCATAAGTTTTGTCGCACAAGTTTTTCCACACAAGATCCCATAGGTACGCAGGAAATAAGTGTGTATAAGGAAATGGTGGCACGCAAGTTGTGAGATGTGAACAATAGTGACACACAAGTAGTGAGTGGCGCACAAGTAGGTGGTCCGAATGCTTGGTGTCACGCAAGCTAGGTGGCGCACATGCATGGAGGTGCGCAAGCAGGGTGGCGTGCAAGTAAGGATTCACACGCAAGATCAAGAAGAATAAGATGAAGATCTTGGTGTTGATGTTTTTTCACTGTGATAGAATGTGTGAAGAAGAATGGGTTTCATTGTAGTCGGTTTTTTCATTGAAGAAGAAGAAGAAGAAGAAGAGTGTGCATCTTAGAGGTTTGCTGCATAAAGTGGAGAGAAGAAGAAGAAGAATAAAAATAGAGTATGCCCAATTAAATCCTACAAATTTTTAGGTCAATTTAATTCAGATGATTCCTTGTGATCTAATCCTCAGTTTTTCAATAATCACAATGGTATATGTGATTCATTCTAATAAAGAATAAGAAGTGTCAGTGCATTCTGTTATTTCACTAAAGAAAAAGAAGAAGTCCTAGTGTATCTGGGTTTGCACTAGTGAAGAAGAAAAGAAGAAGACAAGTAGAATTGCTTTCCTACTGATTTGAAAGTAATCAAGTGAAGAGCACTGAAATAGATCAAGATCAGAAACTTCATTTTGATGAAGGAAGAATACTGTCTCCATAGGCAGTATAAAGAACTAGCTTGACACTGCATGTTGGGCAAGGTCATCACTAGTCTAGGGAAGATGATTGTTTCCCACCCCCCTCTAAAGTGTAGGGACTAACACTGGCTAGAGGATTGTTTTTCTAGATACTCCATTGTAACAGTATATCACATTATAGTGGAGAAGCCATGATTTGGTCATCCCCATGCATGGCAAGGATATATCTACTCTTACTGAGTGTTGAACCTTGTAAAAATATCATGTGCATAATTTTAATGTTTTCTATTGTTTCATGGGACAGGGAAAAGAGAATAAGAGAATCAAGATCCTAACAGGTCAAGAGGTACAGGGATAAAAGTTAAAATTGGTTTTGAAAGTCCCCAACATTGATTCACCCACCTCTCAGTGTTAGGTATATCCCAAAATGGTCCTCTCCATTGGTATCATAGGGATAGTTTCACCTCTATTGGATTCTCTACAGTGGCGTTATTCTCTTTTGAAAACATGAGATCCTTTCCCGAGTCAACAATGAAGATAAGTATTTTTAAAGATAAATCTATCTCTTAGGAAAAATAAATATCTACCAAGACCATGACGAACATGAAAAAGAAAGGGAAGAAAAAATTTAAGAAGAATTCCCTCTTATCTAAAGAAGAGGTAGAATCTGTTTCTCCATATTTGGATGACTTTGAAGATACAACAGACTTGGAAAGTAATGAGAAGGTGGCTCAAGTCACTACAAAGAAGATGGACAACCTTCATACCTCAACTGATCAAGAGTTATGTGTTAGTACATTTGGAAATTATCCTCGTCATGAAAATGCTAGCACAAGTGGTGATGATCAATCTACAACATCTCCTGAAATATCAGTTGATATATTAATAATGATTCTTTATGGTATTCCTGAAGAAAGTGCTTCCCTGTTTTGTGAGGTATTACAATGTATTCAGGAAAATATCACTCAACTAGAAGAAGAAACTGATGTGTTGGAGAAAGGCTTACAAACAATTTTTTTTGAATGTTTAAAGCTCTTCAGACAGGTTGGAGCCTTTGAAGCAACCAAGAGGGGATTTGAAGTATTCTCTGAAAAGTGTCTAAAAGATGTTGAAGAAAAATAGGGAGTCAATAACACTCTATAAGAGAAGATCCATGAACTTGAAGATGAGCTTAAAAAAGGCAATTATGTCCAGAGTAATATTTAGGAAAATATTTCATGAAGATCAATGGCAGTGAATCATTGTTACAAAACAAAGTGAAGATTCATGAAGCTAATGTTGAAAGATTAATGAAGGCTTGTAAAGAGAATATGACTATGATTGACGACCACGAATTCATCCTCAATATGAGATTTCTAGAATTGGAAGCTAAATTTACCAATCTTGAGAAGACATATATTGAGTCTCCACAAAAGAAGGAAACATTTTCTTTCAACATTCAATGATCAATGGAGGATTCTATTGTCAAAATTCCTCCAACATGTGATAAGAAGATCATGGCATAACTCATTGATCTATCATAAATAGCTGAGAATGTAAAGGTACCATCCATACCAACTTGTACACATGGTTCTAAAATTGTTTCTACAAAAAGTGCAGGTTGGAAGAAAAATTATAAACAAGTATGGATAAAGAAAAGTGAAAAGATAACTATCACCATTGCTATGGTGAATAGGAAGAAGAGTATAGAAGTATATCCCAACAAAAAGCACAACATATCATGAAGAAGCATCAGAAACCTTATAAAGAAGATGTCAGGAAATCAAGATTTGATGGTCAACGCTGGTGCTGTAATAGATTCTGGCTTTGTGAACTGGATTGTTGGTACAATCCCTTAAATGTAAAAGCACAGGGAAAGCCCATATCAAGGGGTAGAAATCCAGAGAAGAATAAGAAACATCCACAGATCTAGAAACATCTGTATACTTCAAAGAGATTTGGAATGTTAGATAACATCTCTGATGTATGCATTAGGAGTGCTCATTTGAATGGAGCATATTCATATAAGAAATGAAGACCACAAAAGCTGGTCAAGAATGAAGAAGCATCATTGGGAGGAAATCAGATGAAGAATGTGAAAAAAAATTCTCCCTAGAAGATTTCAGGAAGAAAATATGAGAAGTATTTGGATTCGAAATCCAAAAAGGCGATGGTTGGTGCATCCAAATAAACTACTAAGAAAGAAGCCACTCAGAAGAATCCTTGTACAAGATCCTATCATAATGCATCAATCCCTAGTGATATATTGGTGTTTGTCTAGAATATTTTGATAGAATGAGGAAAATGAAAGATTCACAAGCTAAGGCTAGTGATAAATACAAAAGGAAGATTCTACGTGAAGACAATGAAGTTCTGTGTGTGAGGTGCAACAAGGCTGGTCATACTGTGAGAAAGTGCTTCAAATGTATTCTAGCACAACAAGAATTCCTCAAAAAGATTAATGTTGCACCAGGAGATTCTAGTTCTTTGAAATCCATTGAGTAAATAATATTAACAAACAAATATATGGAAGAAATAGTGAGGTCCACACAATCACAGTCAGCATTGAAGATCAGTTGTGAAAGTGTGGACAATTGAGTATCCGGGTTGAGAAGATCATCGCAACCTTGTTGTTCACATTGATTGAGAAAAGAGGATCCACCTTATTCCATTAAATATTTGTGTATTGTATATGTTATTATCATACAAGGAATTGAAGGTGAAGTAATATCTTTGGAGGAAAAACTAGGATTCAGTGAGGAGAAGTGTTCTACTCAGGGCGAGACACATGAAGAAGCTGTCAGGGTCTTTATCTCAATCAGTATCAACATTAGTTGGTATGAAATTCAATTAATCTGACGATTTTATGAAGAACATGTCATTGAAAAAGGTAGGTAATTTCATAATCTCTCATCATTGGTTACTCAAAAAAATATATTTTTACAAAGGGGGAGTAACTAGGTTAATCAGTGGCATAAGAAGAATGAATGTGCCCTAAGGCCACTTATCCTCTTAATTGCACCTGAATGTTTTATATCCTTTTATTGAAGTGAGTGATGGAATTTCCGGATTGATTATTTCCTATCACATTTAATATTATTATCCTGGAATGAAAGTGGAAAACACTTGACGACAAGTGTAGGAGATCTCATCTCATGAGGTATGACGATTAGTGGATAATGGACAGCTTTGTTGTCTAAATCAAATTCTCTTGTTTTCTACATCGAGATTTGCTCAGGTTGACATAGAGTGAAATGATTGATGGAACACTTCTTAAGTATGAACGGATACCCTCTCAACCATGAACTTTTTATTTCATTACAATAATGGGGAGAGAAAGTGAAATGAACGTTTGAAATGAAAGGGGATGAGAAACAAGTAAAGGGGAGATAAAAGATTCTTATTTTTACATTGACTCATTAATTTGAAGAGACTTTGTGGTATTGATAAAAAATACAAAGGGGAATATTGTAAGGACCACTTTGTGTGTGAATATTGTAGTTGTTTTCAACAGTTTTCAATACTCATCAAAATGAAGAAGGAGATGAAGAAGGACTAAAAAGTTATTGGAGATTGGCTAAAGTGAGGTTTCCTATAGAATTGTTATGGAATCATAGCATTGGATTTCACACTTGAGAAATTCTCTAAGAAGATAAATTCAGACAATTTTTGAACTGATCCTAAGATCGATGAACTTGTTTCAGAGGTGACAAATTGTTTATAAAAGTAAATAATGGAGATCTATCATCCATTTGATTATTATTGGAGAAGAATGGTGATGTATAATCTATCTAAGGATGGTTGATGAAGAATGAGGATTTGAAGAAGACAATGAAATGCTTCATGAGTTCATGAGGACTATGTAAGAGCATACATGAAGAAAATAATCATACAATTTGAATGAATTAGTGAATGATGGATGAAGATGAAGAGAGGGTGTGGATGGACTTGTAATTCTAAGAAGGTCATGAATTACACATTTCCTAGAAATCAGATGAATGTTGCACTGTTCTTTAATGTTCCAAATACATGTATCAAAGGTGATACATTTTCTAAAAAATTTAATTTGTTTGAAGAATCCGTAGGCCTCCTCTTTTGGAAGAAGAGAGATAAATGGAGTTCTTTTGAATTAACACTCCAAAATGAATTGAGGATTTGATGTGAGGATGAAATAAGTACATTGGAATTCATATTCAAAAATTAATGGATGAAACCAGGCGATGTTTTGCTGATACAAATTTAAGAAATATCATATGTTAATAGAACCTATGATGCAAGCCTTATGAATGAAAGGGGGAGTAACGATGATTCCAGTCAAATACAGTTTTTATTAGAACGAATGATGTTGTTGGAAGATGAGGATGTTTTAGTACTTCCCATTATAATTCTAATGATGCTAAATCTTGTCTATCAAATGATATATATCACGATAGTAAAGTTTGTGATAAAATCTAATGAATGGTTATGGGAATAAATGAAGATTTAAATGACAAAGGAATGGACAATCTGGAGGCGGCACAAATGTATAGTTTAAGGTGGTGTCGTTTTCTAGTGTTTTCCATATTTCTGGGCCTAGAAATCAGGAAAAGTAAATAAGTGATTTTGGAAAAGGAACAAAAGTGGCACGCAAGTCAAGAGTGGCGCACATGTTTTGGTGTGCAAGTTTTGGCATGCATGTATTGGGGCACAAGTATTGGCACACAAGAATTATGGTGCGCAATTCATATTTTAGAGATCATCCAATCCAAATATGACATAGGAAATAAATTTGCGTGCAATTTAGAAAGTGTCACACAAGTCAGGAGTGTCGCGTAAGTATTGGAACGCAAATGCATGTTTCGCACAACTCATATTACAACATCATCATATCAAAATATGAAAATGGAATGAAAATGTCATGATAGTGATGGAAGGGTGCGCAAGTGATAGAGCGACGTGCAAGTGATGAAGCGTCGTGAAAGTATTGTCGCGCAAGTGTATGTGGTGCGCAAGACACCAAAATGGAAATAAATAGATGACTAGCCTCTTCATTTTTTAAGGATCAACACTTAAGAGAATATTTGAGGTCTGATCGTGCAAGTAGAGGAACTGATGTGCAAGATGAAGTGGTGTGGAAGCTAAGGGTTTTTTATAAGGTGCTCAAGCTGGGTTCTGCGCAAGTGGTGTCGCGCATGTTTTTCCACGCGTGTTTTTCCTTTCAAGCTTCCATAGGTGCTCACGAAGTAAGTGTGTATAATCCAAAGGTGGCACGCAAGTTGTGAGCTGTGAAAAATAGTGATGTCCAAGTAGTGAGTGTCGCACAAGCAGGTGGTGCACAAGCTAGGTGGCACACAATCTGGGTGGCGCGCAAGCAGGGAGGCACACAAGCAGGGTGGCATGCAAGTAAGGATTGGTGCGCAAGCTCAAGAAGAAGAAGAATAATAAGAAAGGCTTGGTGAAGATGGTTTTGCAATGAGTAAGAACATGTGGAGAAGAGTAGGTTTTAGTGTAGTTGGTTTTTGCATTGAAGAAGCAGA
Source organism: Viscum album (assembly GCA_963277665.1). Taxonomy (NCBI): domain Eukaryota; kingdom Viridiplantae; phylum Streptophyta; class Magnoliopsida; order Santalales; family Viscaceae; genus Viscum; species Viscum album. The sequence goes on from OY728140.1 coordinate 828,069,206, forward strand.
AGAAGAAGAAGAAGAAGAAGAGTGTGTGTCTTATAGTTTTGCTGCCTAAAGAGAAGAGAATAATAATAATAATAATAATAGAGTATACCCAATTAAATCCTACAAATGTTTAGGGAAATTTAATTCAGATGATGCTTTATGAGCTGATCCTCAGTTTCTGAACAATAACATTGGTATATGTGATTCATGATAAGAAAGAAGAAGAAGTGTTAGTGCATTATGTTATTGCACCAAAGAAAAAGAAGAGGTCCTAGTGTAGTTGGGTTTTCACAAGTGAAGAAGAAAATAATAATACAAGATGAAATGCTTTCCTACTACATTGCAAGTAATCAAGTGAAGAGCACTGAGATAGATCAGGAGCAGAACCTACCTTTTAAATATGGAAGAAGACTTTCTCCATAGGTAGTATAAAGAACCACCTAGACGCTACAAGTTGGGCTAGGTCATCACCAGTCGAGGGAAGAGGATTGTTTCCCACCCCCCTCTAATGTGTAGGGACTCACACTGGCTAGAGGGTTGTTTTCCTTTCCACTCCATTGTAACATAATATCACATTATAGTAGAGAATCCATGCACTAGTCATCCCCATGCATGGAAAGGATGTAACTACTCTTATTGAGTGGTGAACCTTGTAAATATATCAAGTGCATATTTTTACTGCTTTCTGTTATTGCATGTGATGGGGAAAAGAGAATAAGATAATCAAGATCCTAACAGGTCAAGAGGTATAGAGATAAAAGTTGAAATTGGTTTTGAAAGTCCCCAACACTGATTCACCCCTCTCTCAGTGTTAGGTATATCCCAAACTGGTCCTCTCATGTTCCCTCATTATTCTTCAGGGAAAAAAGGCACCAAAGGACCATTCCAAAGAGGCCACATATAGGAGTAGTGGATTTCTGGGAATGGGTGTCATCATAAATAGATGTTGTAGATAGTACTACTTGATTTCCAAGAAATATGTATATAACTCTTCATCCCACAAATAATCGTCACCTTTATTCACTCTCCAGGGAAAGGGATTACTCATTCCAGCCATATTAGTGATGAATATTAATATGTATGTTGTGTGGCCTTGAAAACCTTAGATCACCCAAATGTTGCTTTGAGAAGACATTTGACAAATGGCCTTGAACTTTCATGGATCAATTTTAATTCCTCTGTATCTAAAAATGAATCTAATAAAATTTCCAATGGTTACCCTAAATGGACAATTCAAGGGGTTCATCTTTAGATGGCGGGAATGGAGTAAGTCGATCACTATATAAAGATCTCTGACATGGTTATCGCGCTAGAGATATTTAATCACCAGATCTTCACTATAAAATTCGACTAATGTCCTGAGGATCGTCATTAATATCTGGTGCATGACATGCTGGTTGGTGGAACCTGCATTCTCTATATTGAAAGGAATTACCTTATAGAAAAAAGTACCATGAGGTTATCTGATAGAGGTAGAATGTTCATACTTAGGGTCCATTAAGATTTTAATATATTTATAATATCCATCCAAGATGAAGAGAGCTTGGAATCTAGTGGGGACCTCAATAAAAATTTCAAACTAATGAACAGGAAAGTCATTAATCAGACAGTGATAGTTTAGATCATAGAAATTGATACCGACTTAGATCTATCTATTCTTATTCCTTACAAGAACAATTTTATCAAACCATATAGGGTATTGGACCTCTTTGATTATGTTGTCTATGGTGAGCTTATCAACTTCGGCTTCAACCTTGGCATTGTGAGAAGGGATCATCTTTTTGGGAGGTTTTATAAACCCATGATGGATTAGAGGAAGATCGAGACGGTGGATTGTGACCAGAGGATATAGCCCCAGAATCTCCTCATAGCTCCATTAAATTACATCATGAGTCTACATTAGGAAATAATTGTATAGTTGATTCTCTTTGACATGAATAGAGGCATTGATTCGCATTGGTTTTAGATTCCTCATTACCTATGTTCACATGTTCCAATTAATCAGCCATGGTGGAGACACCATCTTCGAATGCAAGAGGAGAAACCTCAAAATCTTATTATTCATCCATAGTGGGAGTATCATTATAGAAAAAAATTACTCCATGTCGAATGATACAGATAGGACATTGGCCCCAGCCTTGGCGGCGGTGGACACCTCATCGGGAGACTCATGTGCCGCTAAAATAATAAGGATAAAAGATATAAACCCGATCTCATATGGCCTTCAACCTAGGGGCCACATTTGATTATATGAAATCAATAGTGGTTTTTATATTATTTCAATTTACCCCATCCCGGTGAAGCAACAAGTATACAGTATTGGTTTTGTTATGGGGAAGACATCCTGATACCTTATTGAAGTAGGGGCTCTGTAATCCCTCAAGCCTAATTTTTATATGAATATGTGGTGATCTTCCAACACTCCTTATACATGGGAATGAGATCCCCCTCATTATAGAGAAAAACAATCATTTTTTTCATGTTTGGGTTCGTGGCCTCCAATCAGTGAATTGGTAAAATGTATGTGTCATATAGGTTTTTCCATGTGTCGGCTTCAACCATTGCGTGTTCAACCTCATTAGCCTAACTATGTTTGTCTATTCTCTTGTAACGGTCAACTTCTATATTTATGTCTTCACAAGAGGACAAGGTAGATAAATCACCTTGGTGTATGCCTACCTGACTATTAATTGACTACCTAAGGTATTAGTGATATGATGAAGGGGCTACCGTAGGTAGGTGGTGCCAAAGATGAAGGACTCTACGTCACCCTGAGAGAGGGGGTGAATCAAGGTGTCTTCTTTTTCTACCGTTTATTGGATATTTATCCCACATATTCAAAAACAAATTTTAACATATATGATGGATATTATCAGTAATTAAAACATTCCCATGAAAAAGGAAAACACATCACTTTTACATGGTTCATCACTAAGGGCTACATTCAAGGAGAATATGGTCACATGTTATCGGTCAAACCTAATTACTCTATTATTCACTAGATGTGGATTACATGGTTCGGTTAAAGACACTCTGTCCTACGAACTCTTCCTTTACAAAGGTTTAGGGAAAACTCATTACATCCCTAGGATCACTTTTGTTGACTACCCTGGCATACTACCCTGGGTGAAATCACACTCAGTTTATGGATGTGAAGGTTCCTTCAATGGATAGGCATGGAAATATTTGTCTCCTATTCCACATGATACTTTTCTTTCATCAAGATATAGTATTGATTCTCTTTAATGAATCATCTTCTAGTTTAGTTAAATAGCCATATGTACGAAGACTTCTTATTCTTCTCATCCAGAATCACAATTCCTTTTTATAATTGGTAAAAAACTGAAGATCAGTTAAGTAGGAATCATTATAATATACCCATATTCTTCATTCTTCACATGTACACATTAGATCATGATTTTAGTATTTCAAATGAACTCATCCCTTTCATTTACTTAGTTTTATTCTTCACACACGTGCACCCACAGTTGTGGATCTTCTTTTAAATTTCTTCACATATACAAACAAGCATACAAATTTTATTCATCATTTTATTCTACTTTATTCATAAATTCACACATCTTATGCCTTTATTTAATTCAAATTAAACGTACATGCATTTACTTACTTTCTTTTGTCTTCTTCTCAACAACACAACCAAATCCTTGTTTATTTCATTCTATTTTATGTGTCATATATATGTTTATCCATGAATCTTCATCAAAACCCGAATGGGAGTATTCCACTATTTAGATTATTCTTTAACATCTGGGGGTCTCAAATCATGCATTTTAATTGCTTGTGAATCATGAATGTGATCTCCACTTTTTCGTTAAACACACATATTTCCTCTGGTTTTTTATAGTGTTAGTTTTTTCATCCTTCACATCGAGGGTATGTTGTTCTCCCTTGCACAAAGTGTGAAAGACTTCATGGAGAACTAGGATTGTTTGATTCTCCTCTTCATACATGACATTCTTGGAACTCCTACCCACATAGAATACATGCCTCCTTCATGTACCAAGTTGTATGCAATTCTACACTTCGCCGAAATAGAGCTGGATTGCGGGACCTTCTCTTCATAGAACCTAAACGATATGTGGTACTGTTTCCTCATGAACCCAGAATGGTTTTTAAGAACTATCTTCTCAAACCATGAATGGTTTTAATTTCTCCTTCTTCTCATACCAAAATGGTATGCGTTTCCTTGTTTTCAAACATATGGGGTATGTGGAACTCCTCTTCACTGAACCAGAGTGGTTTATGGTTTACTCTTCACGAACTGAGAATGGTTCATAGATCTTTCATTCCCCTCATGAATTGGAAGAGCAGAGAGACTATGTTTCTCAAAACATGATTTCTCAATATCTTGGGAGTATAAGCCTCTTATTAGATTATTGGATTCTTTTTTATCAGTAAGGATCAAATAATTTTGCATCCAAATTCCTCAAGATTTTTCATGAATATCACAGTTTTGTAATTTTTAAACCACGATCATTTGATACACTAAGATTTCCTGGTTGTTTCCTTTTCAAGCTCATGTACTTCACTTCGACCACGTACATTCTTTCAATAACAAATATATCTCGCTTAAATATTCACAGGAATCCTTGTGGCCTCAAAAATACCATTTTCCTTAGCTAAACATCCCATTTGAGTCATTCGCATGCATGAAAAATGTATGTTTCATGCATTCCTTTGGCATGTTCCACTAGTCCTCCTGACACCAAAATGATCTTCATGGTGATTGTATCATGGTTTTTCATTAACTCTGGAAAGTTCCAGTGGTGCCGGTAAGCACTCAGGTTTGAAGATGATGCCACTGCTTCGTCTAATTCCACATGAGCATCAAATGACCTTGGATCAAATTTCTGAGGTTCGAATGTGATGAATGGTGGTGATTAGATCAGGATGGAAGAAAAGATGTGCAGCCGAGATTACACATTTGTTTTCAAATGTTGAACATCAACCCACATTTCCTTGTCCCACATAGAAACAGATACGTGGGGTAGCTGCTATTTATCAATAAATGTGCTCTACAATCTACCCATAATTCTCCCACCCTCTCCACAATACCACCCTATACCTTGTTTTGTGGGTGCTCTCTATGTCCACATTCTCTGTGTGGGCTTCGGACAAGCTATGCATGGCTCGTCCCCCATTCACTCCTATAGGCCTACACAAAGCCCTGCATGCGGGCATGTGCCACGGCCAATCAAATGGCACCTTATGTATTGCCAGGGATGGATCCCTCATCATGGTTAACCCTTGTTTCTGATGTGATTTGTGGTTGAGTTGGCCTCAGCTATCTTTGGAGGTTAGCACAAATTTTTATGTAAGCCACATAAAAACACTTTGTTAAGTGCATGGCTGCCTTAAAGCCTAGTATCCTAATCCCATGCATGGAATAATTAAAATTCCAATACCATGTAATGTCTTTTCCTTTTTTTAATTTTACTACGGATAGTTCCTTTCTTCCCATTGGTCATCAGTGACATCTATTTTGCACCCATTGAAAACAAATACAAACAACACACCAAAGTGTTCACAACAATCTCCCTCTCTGAATTTGATGGAAATACCAAAACTTTCTCCAAAATGAATGTGTCAATATGAGTCATCTTTCTATTTATCTCCCTCAACTTTTCAAATATTCACTCCATGGCCAAACTTTTCTTTCAAATGAATGTGTCAATGTGAATCTTCTTTAACTTGATCTCCCCCAACTTTTTAAACATTCCTTCCACTTCTCAACCACTTATTGACAAAATAAAAAGGCCATGGTAGAGAGGGTATCATTCAATGCTAAAGTAATGTGTTATCCCTAATTTCACTCTAAGTCTACATGACCAATGATTATTATAGAAAATAAAAGGATTTGATTTAGACTACATAGTAGTCCAATATATACTGATCATGATACAATGAAATGAGAACTCATGTACTTGTCTCCAAGGGAATTTACACTTTCATTCTAGGTAATAGATATGAAATATTTTTAATAACAAGAAAAATGAGACTCATTTTCTAATGACATGATCTTCCAAAAATCTTCAGAGTAATTGAATTTGATACCAACTGAAGTGGAAACAAATGGAAATAATAACTCTGGCAGCTTCAATATGTATTTCTCCCACTCAAGGGGAAACTTATCAGGTTCTCCCTCTGAGATATTGTTTCACCTTAAAATCCCTATAAAATCAGTACAATACCAAATGTGTTAAGAGAATAATGTGGATCCTCATTACTTATTCAATGTGAGTAGGAAGGATGTGATGATTTTCCGAATCAAGATGCTACATTTTATCCAATCTTTACACGTGCACATGTGATCTTTAGTCCTGAATTTGGTTGTGTGGATCTCAATATTTCATCCACCACTTTGTTTCTGAGTCTTCCTTATTCAGGAACATTCAATTCACTAGATTATCATGGTGAAACATTCATATTATTGAGGAATTATTCTTGAGAAGTAATAAATGAGCTGTAATTCATAATAGTGTGACCGACCTTTTTCCACCTCACATATAGGACTTCTCTATATTCATGTGGAATATTCTTATTTCATGTTGCACTAGCCTTAGACTATTCATATACTATCATTCCCATTCATTCCAAATTATCATGCTAAATAATAAATATTTATCTAGGAACTACGACATTAAATTTAGATTTTCCACACGGACTCTTCAGAGTATCATCATTTTATGAATTCTTTTGGATGTACCTCTCTTCAACTTCTTGGATTTTGAATCCATGAAATTTTCACCTTTTCTTCTTGGAGTCTTCTTAACAGAATTTTCTTTATCAATATTCATTTGATTTATTCTCAAGGTAGATTCTTCTTTATTAGTTGGATTTTTTGGTCTTCTATTCTTATCAGCTCTATATAAATGTTGAGATAAGTATGCCATATTCATGTGACCACTCCCATTGCCTACATCACAGATGTTTTCTACCATTCAAAATCTGTTTATTGTATATAGATGCTTCCTGATTTGTTGATGTTCCCTCTTATTCTATGTTTTTCTCCCTTTGGAGATATGATTTCTCTGTGATTTTTCATTTAAAGTATTGTACGATCAATCTAGTGTATAATTCTCAAATCTATTTCAGCACCAACATTGACCCACAAATCTTTTTTTCTTTATACCTTCTATGTGAGGTTGTTGGGCCTTCTTATTAATGTGATGTGATAAATCTGGGGAACCATATTCTAGATTTTTCTTACATGCCCCCTATCCATTTTGGTAGGTTTCTTCACCCCACATTTCATCATCCATACTTATTTAGAATTTTTATTCCAACATGCACTTATAGTAGAAACATATTTAGAAACAATAGTACTTGTTTTTATGGATGATTAATTAGCTTTCTCAACAACATGTGATAGATCAATTAGTGAATTAATGATCTTATTATAAAATTTTGGAGGTCTTTTGTATTTATAATCCTTTAGTGAGCATTGACTACCATAAACAATTGTTTCATTCTTTTGGGAAGTCAAAATTTGTGTGTTCTCAAGATATGTAAAATAGGATTCCAATTTTTGAAATTCCATATTGAGGATGGTCTTTTAATCTTCAATCATGATCATCTTCTCATTAAAAGCCTTTTTAAATCTTTAACCCCGTATTCATGAGACTTTACTTCATTTTTTCACAACGAGTCATGTTACTTGAATTTCATGGAAGATTCTTCCAAATTTAGAACCTTGACTTCAGTGCCCTTTTTCAGATCATCGTTAAATTCATGTATCATTTCTTATAGAGTCTCATTGACTCCATCTTTCTCATATAAAGTATTTAATATTTATAGAGAGATTATAAAATTATAAAACTCTCATTACCAATCCATCCTTTATACTATCGTCTTCCCTTACCAGTTAAGTGATCTCAGTATGTTGACATTGAAATATTCTATAAATAGAAGGAACTATTTCTCTAGGAATATCATGTAGATAGGATATTAATCTCTCCTGATCACCTAAAAATTATATTAAAGTATCATCCTTTACTCTAGTAGAAACTGGATCCACCTTCTATTTTCTTTCCAGTCTTGATATTTCGTTATTATTGGAATTTTATGGAGAACCAGACACTACATCTTATTGGGACAAGAGAGGATTATTCAACTACTTCTTATCTTTCTTTTTCTGATTCATCATGATCCTATTGGGTATAGACTTATGCATAGAGATAACTAATAATTCATCAAGAATTCTCTTCATTGTTGACTCAGGATGGAAAACAAAAATCCTCTTCTAAACATAATTATTGGATAGTATCCAACATATATAGACCATTTCACTCTAATACCAATTGATAGACCCTAGGTCAACCTTATAGAGGAGGGGCTGAATCAATGTGTTGACTTTTTCTCCTATTAATTGGATATTATTACTAGGATTGTAAGAACTAAATTAAACATGTTTGATGGGTATGTGTAGTAATTTAAACATTTACATGCATAAGGACAACACCACACATTTTCATGGTTCCCCACTATGGGATATGTCTGAGAATCATACATTGATATGTTGTCGGTCGTACCTATTTCTAGTATTATTCAGTATCTATGGATTTGATGGTTTGGGTACAATAACTATGTCTTAAGCACATTGCCTTTACAAAAGATCGGGGATAGCTCACTGCTTCCCTAGGATCACTTCAGTTGAATATTCCTGGCTCACAACATTGGATGAAGTCACCCTCAATTTATGTATGTGAAGGTACCTTCAATGGAAAGACAGGGAAGTCATTTTCTCCTATTTAGAATAATTCTTTCCTTGCATCGAGGTCTAGAATTGATTCTCATTAATGTTCAATATTCTTCTTTAGTGAAATAGACAGATGTACTTAGACTTCTTATTCTTCTTGGCCAAAGTCACAAATCCTTTTGTGATTGTTAGAACACTAAAGATCAGTTCACTAGGAATCATCAGAATAAGATCTTATTCTTCCTTCTTCACATATATTCATGATATTGTTCTTGTTGTATTTTAAATTAACTCTTCCCTTTCATTTACATCATCTTATTCCCCAAACACGTTCACCCACTATTGTGTATCTTTCTATAAATGTCCTCACATATGCAAACAAGCATAAAAATTCCCCTCAGATTTTAATTTTTCTTTGTTTATAAATGAAAACACCTGATACCTTTAATTTATTAAAATTAAATGTGCATGCATGTATGTAATTTCGTTTTTCTTCTTCTAAAGTTCACACCCAAAGCCTTATTTAGTTCATTAAATTTTATGTGTCATGTATATGTTTATAAATGAATCTTCTTCAAAACCTAAATTTGGGTATTCTATGGTTTATTTAATTCTTCAACACAAGGGATTCTAAAATCATGCATTTTAATTGCATGTGCATCGTGCATGTGATCTCCACTTTTTCTTTAAACACACAAATTTTTTCATCTTTATTATGGTTTTTGTTTTTTCCTTTTTCACACTGTGGGTATAGAGTTCCTCCTTCCATAATGTTTTTCTATCCTCCTTTGGGAACCATGTTGGTTTACAAATCCTCATGCATGAGATTCTTGGAACTCCTAGGCGTAGAGAGTGTGGCCCTCCTTCACGTACCAAGTGGAACACGGTTCTCCACTTCACTGAAATAGTCATGGTTTGTGGGACCTTATCTTCATAGATTTAGAATGGTATGTGGTACAGTTTCTTCAAAAACCTATAATGGATCACGTGAACTCTTTTTTTGACCCAAAAATGGTTTTAATCTCTTCTTCTTTGGGTACCAATGTATTATGCGGTCCCCACTTCTTAAACCTGAGGGCTATGCATAACTCCTTCTCTTTAAGGAACTAGAATTGTTTGCTGTTCACTCTTCATTAACCCAAAATAATTTGTAGATCTTTCATGCCCCACATGAATTGGATTATTAGAGAGAATATTTTTCTCAGAATAGGAGCTCTTGAATTCTTGGGAGTAGTAGCCTCTTATCAGATCAATGTATCCCTTTTTATTAGTAGAGATCAAATCTCCTCTGCATTAGAATTCCTCAAGATGTTATGTGAAGATCTTGGATATAAAATCTTTGAACCATGGTAATGAGATATGACAAGATTCTTGGTAGTTTCCTTTTCAAGATCAGGAACTTCTCCTTGATCACATGCATCCATTTGAGAATGAATTTATCCCATTTTAGATCATCGCATTCTTCCTCGTAGCCTCAAAAACTACATTTTCCTCGGCCAAACATCCCCTTCCATTAATTCACATGAATTAACAACATATGTGGCATGAATTCCTTTGTAATGTTCTATTGGTATTCATGATACCTTAATGATCTTCATGGTGATCCGATCATGGTTCTTCATTAACATCAATGATATGCATCGATGTCAGCAAGCACTCGGGCTTGAAGATGATGAACTGCTTCTTCAAATGTCACGTGAGCATCAAAAATACCTTGTTCAAATGTCTGATGTTTAGATGAGATGAATGGTTGTGATTAAATCATGACGGTAGATGAGATTTGTGTCCATTATTACACCCATGTTTTTAAATGATTAACATTAACATGCATTTCTTTGTCCCACATCGAAATAGATACGCGGTGTAGCTGTGGTTTATCCATCAATGTACTCTGAAATCCACTCTTAATTCTCCTCCTCTATCCATTGTACTACCTTATACCATGTTATATGGGTTCTCTTTATACCCACCATCATTGTGCATGCTTCTTCCTTGTTATTCATGTCTTATCCACTGTGCGCTCCTCAAGTCTTACACATAGCCCTGCATGAGGGCATGTGCCTCTGCCAAACCCATGACACCATAGTTCTAGCCATGGATGGATCCCTTATCATGGATTACCCTTGGGTCCCACATGTGCTGAGACTGAGTTGGACTCAACTATATTTGGATGCGGGCCCAAATTTTTAAGTATGTCACATAAAAAATCTTGGTTAAGTGAATCAACACCTTCAAGCCTAGTACCCTAACCCCATTTAGGGAACTTTAAAATTCCCAGCATGTTCAGTCTTTTTTCTTTTTTTAATTTTACTACGGAGAGTTCCTTTCATCACATTTATCATCGTTGACATCCATTTGACAACCATTGAATATAAATACAACAAAGACACCAATGTGGTCCCAAAAATGGCCTACCCATCAATGCGTAGTAAGAGGTGTCTTATGAGACAACCATGAACTCGATACTGAAAACTAGGACACTGAACAAGTTATCTAGGTGAATCATTCCAACTACTACCTACACAATCCTATCGCAATCAATAATTTTCAAGTCAAAGTTACTTTGATCTTCCTTTTACAATCCCATCATTCGGAGTGTACATGTCAGGATAAGGTTGATCCCATAGCCTTTGTCAACATGACATCGGTGAACTAACATGACATTAAAATGGCCAGTGATGAACAATGGGTAGACGTGACCCTGTATAGGGGAACCTTCATCTTTTTCGAAAAATAGATGATGGCATGACACTCTTCATTTTCAAGTATCTTAGCGTGGAAGAGTAATGTGGCTGCTACCTCTGTCTAAAACTGAAGAGGGATTTTAAAAGATTTCTCAATGGTGTCACACATATCTACTGATAGGAGGAGATCCTCAAGAATAGAGTGCTTTTATAGAAAGTGGGAAATATTCTTGTGGATATTGTACTTCCTTGGCAGGAATACACCTCTACTGAAAAGGTGTTTGGTAAATGGATTGAGGTTTGACGACCAATACTAGTTGGACTGGAGGATCCTGGATGGTACTAGGAATGTCCAGTTACACACTTTATGAATAATATAGAGTGACTACCGACTGAGGGCCCAATGATGGAGTTCTATTCAAAATGTAATGTGATTTATTATAGAATGTTCACGGTGGATCTTCCTGGTCATGTAGTAAAACTAGTGGCAGAGGCGGATATGATAAAATTAATTTAGAAGGTTGCATGTTTTGAGCTCTGCATTTGGAATGTTTTCTGGTCTGGTGGCATGCACAACTTGGCTAAAAGCACTATCCATTGCATTTTTTCGATTCACGTATCCTCAGCTATTTTGATGCTAGTGTTGGTTAGGGACATTGGTAGGGTCGTTCTAGTGATCTTATTCATCTAGAATCATGTAGGGTTTTACTAGCTCCATGATGTTAACCATATCATACCCTTGATCGCCGCATGAAGAATCCCCCATCACAGGGAATATTCTCAGTAAAATCACCATCTCTAGTGGAATGAAATCCCCGAGAGTATAGGTTGATGATGGTATTAGTGGGGTAATTTTCTTTCCCTTACATCATTGATGCTCCCCCTTTTGGGAAGAAGAAGGATGATATGTCAACACAGTAGTTGTGGATGCAGGTAATATGGTGAATTCTAAAGGAACTCTTTAATTCAAACATGCATGGATAAAACCATGGGTATTGGCAACTACCTTGTGAGAAAACTGGTCATTGTGTTTTTGAGACCCATAGTTAGAAACCTGATGTCATTCACCATCACTGTCACTATCGCTATTATGAATTACTGACACACATTCCATCTGTTCCAAGGATGCACCTAACCTAAATATGTTATTATCAATATAGTATTATATAAAATCTTTTAACACATAACACTACATGAGGGTATTCCCAATGATCCAGTGATAGGGGCCATAATTGGGGTGATCAGTGAGATCCACCTTTTTGGGCCTCCTGCATTCTGGAAAACATATGATTCCATGTTCCAAGGCACTTCAGAAATAACTAGGGCCCTAAGCCTCATTAAATGAGTAGGGCTAGTTCCTTCTTTCCATGAAGGGGGTTTAGGATCTTGGACCTGACAAGATGTTGGAGGTCCCAATCAAGGAGGTGGAACTTGATTATCTCTCCTAGGTTGCGATGATGCATTATGTGGGGGAACCTTCCACTTCTGAGGTGGGAGCTGCTGGGCCGGAAGCTACGCCTGGGGTTGTGTCTCTTAAAGGGACTATAGATTTGGTTCCACTAGTAATAAATCTAGCTTCCTAGTGTCCACTATTTGATCTATCATGGTAGGATTGACTTTATCAGCTCTTCTCTTAGGGACTAATGTAGGAAAATGGGTTTCCATGATAGTCTTTCTGTAAGACTTCCTACAGAGGGTAGTATTTTTCAGAGAAATATTGAAATCCCCCAAGTAGTTTTGAGTGATTAGAGAAGGGAAAAATTATGTTTTTACATTCCCCACACATATTGTTAGTAGTTGTTCCTGAATTAGTGGAATATCAAGGGAGTATCTGAGGCCTTTCCACTTAGAGTCAATGTTTTTGATGCGTTCATTAGGTCTCTACATGCATTTGAATAAGTCAGAAACACCTGTCATCCAGGTTGTGGAATTGATCTGCTAAAAGAAAGTTTATACGAAGGAATTCCTAACTAGCTATTGACCAAATGGTTAATTAGTTGTACCAAACAAATGTGGGGCCTTCCAGCATCTATAAGAAACACCAGAGCTTAGTAGCCCCTAGTTAAGATGAACATCCAAGTATGGGTCCACACCTTAAATAAAGTGGTCCAGATGCTTCAGTGGATCTGATGTCTCATTAATGAGTGAGAAGCTATGATTTCTGAAACCAGGGGTGCTGGCTTATCATCCACCCATTCTAGATACGGTTTTCCGTCATGTGGGATCACCACTGTTGGGTTTCAAAACCCTCAAGGTGGGAAATGAGGGTGGGAATCAGATCATCTTCGAAGGGATTCATTTCTTGATGAGGATTTATTTCCACCATTGTTTTTTTAGGTTATTCAACATGGTAAGAATTCCCAGTAGCTCATAGAAGATTTTGTGAGATGACTTGCAGGGATTTTGAGGGGACGACCTACAGAGCTGCTGGGGTAACCTGATCTGGGTCCCATAGAGGTATATCGTGAAACTCAGTTGGATTTGGTGATGCATATATCACATACCTATTGTAAAATTTAGTATCTTCCCGGTCTACGTGGGCAAGATGGTCAAGGTCACTAGGAGTCAACTCACGAAGGGGAGGCTGTACCCACCCCTACAACTGTGTTTTAGGATTACCGTAACATGGTCGTCATTCTGAAACATGTTTAGTGAGAAGTCCATCAACCATATTTTTTATGTTCCATGAGTAATTAATGCAACACAACCATTTTAGGTTCATCTTCTATCTTTTTCACTAATCAAGATGGGTCAGAGTGTTTGGAAGTCCTAGTGTTTTTTTACCCTTATCGGGGTCATGATCAAATGAAAATGATTCGTAAGGTGCAGGAAGGCCCAGTAATCTTAGATTCTAGCGAGTAACCATTACCAAAGGATCTAACTGGTGTGGAACAACCCTAGAGGTTAAATTATCATCAATGAGTCTTAATTTGGTCTCCTCCTCTGATAGGTCAGACATGTTAACTTTGACTATACCTGAAAGAATATCCTCAATATCCCATGGAAAGTCAGCCTGGCACCAGATATAACTTATGTGAAGGGTATAATACTGACTATAACCATGGATCTAAACATTAGGGGGGGGGGATTTCTCCATAATAATATAGCAGAGCACTATAAAGCACTAGATGCATCATTTCTGGAGTTTCTAATGATGCCTGGGTAACTTAGGGTGTTGATCCACATGGAACACAACCAATTAGACCATGCGTCACTACTAGACGATGTCATCAAATTGTTCCTGGATAATGGTGTAAGCCACCAATTGATTACGAAGATAGAAATGTGTTTCCCATAGTGTTTTGTGGAAGCACAGGACCTCCTCCTGGGTGAGAGATTCCATAATACTGAAACCTTCTAATATAACAGGCTAGAACACCTCAGGGAACTGGTCTGCTAAATGGATGTACAAAATGATCATTGGCTCAGAATCAATATCCAGCCCTTGGTTCCCCGATTCATATACTAGGGGAATTTGATGGACCCATGAAGGAACTGAATAGGACCGTTGTAATGGTAGGCTAGCCAGTGGAGACTGTGGCGTGTATGCTGACAAGTTGGTGTATCTCGATTTGTCTTCTGATGAATGCACTGATTGCACCACCACATACATGTAAGACATACTAACAACCACTACTTCCCACACTAGGGTTGCAGTCATTTGCAGCGAGTCATGATATTTTTCACCCTATATTATTCCCTAGAACAACTCTCCATGATATCTGGTTGTGTTAGAGAATGATCATGTTGACGATAGGAAGGATTTTTCTGCCATGCCTTGGAAAGAGTCCCAATATTCCTCCTCCTTGATGTATCATCGGTGGAATGAACGGATCATATGGAACTCACATTTTTGGAGGATGAGCCTTATATGCCTTATTCCTACCCATATCCTCGAAATAGAAGACTGGGGTGAGGATTCCATCACTAAATAACACCCTACCTTAAAATATGAAAAAGGGACTAGCTTAATCACAGTTTGGAACTTCCCTAGATTCTTCTTCTGGTAGTGGTGACCCACCATCCTTCCCTAGTACTATTCATTAAGATAGGGTATGTCTTTGTCTTGGGTAGTCCTCTATTCATATTGGTGATAGAGTGGGGAGGACCTCCACCTACACTATATGGGATATGAGGAGGGCCTTCAAATTAGTTGTAGCTGACGCAGGGGGGTCCCCCACTCTGTTTAGATGGGGTGAGAGGGGCACCTTGAAAATGTCAAACAAAACAAGGGGTGGACTTCCAGGTTGGAAAATACTAGAGTGGGGAGGAACTCCACTGGAAATGGTAAACACATTGGGAGGACCTCCATGGTTACCATTCATAGTGCGGGGAGGACCTTCGCATCGTTCATATATGATATATGTGGTTTAAAGAGGGAATTCATACTAATGATATTAGGAATGAGAAGGACCTTCGTTCTCTACACTAAGTAAGTAGGGAGAAAATTCATTTTAGTAATAACAGGAATTAGGAGGGCCACTTTCGGAATTGATGAGCACATGAGGTGGGCCTCCATGTTGTTGGGTGACCAGCTAAGAAAAACCCTCGCATTTAGAACATGGTAAATGAGGTAAATTATCATACTTGATTCTCATAGCATAGGTAGGGCCTTCGTGCCAAATTAATGAATGGGGGAGACCTAAAATCTGTCTGATACTTTTACAAGGAGGATCTCTGTACTATGTACTATCATCTCGGGTCATCCTATTACGACTACTGCTTACCCGGGTAATTGGGAGAGCTAGCTCAACATGTTCATATATTAACTGGTTCGTTTACTTTGGATAGTATTAGAAATTACCATTCCCTGTAACTAAGTGGTTCTCCTACAAAATTATGAATTGAGGTTTATATATCATGTCAGTGGTGGATTGATCAATTGATGCCAATTACAATGGTGCCCCATGGTGGGAATACTCCTAATCCTGCACCCGACATTAATGTCAGGTCAACTGTACAAGATTCGTCTTTTCTAGGTGATAGACCACTTCATCCTCTATCTGTAGAAATGGATGGAGATTTTGATGTAGCCGAGTGGGATCCCTCCTTTGCGGCTCCCAATTTGAAGTCTTGGCTGGGTGGACTTAGACAATCCTTATATCAGCATAAGAGATTGAGTTGTATGAGTGCTCTAGGGATAGGCACCAAAAGATTTTAAAGCTTGGAGTGGGGAGGATTGGCTCCCTACACGGCCCTTAGGGGAGGATGTTTTGATGGGGCATGGAGGCCTCAATGTCTTGGGGCACTAGGTCCCTCACCAGGATTACCCATTCTTATACATATTGACAAACAAAAGTCTTCATCACCCTTCCCTAAAACAATTTGGTGGGTGAGAGAGGTAATGTTCACCCTATAGCTATGGGCATGGGATCCATCATTGGGGTGATAAGCCATAGGGAATTTCTACATTCATACTACCCCTGACCCTGCATCTACATGAGGGATATTATCAGTTTTCTAGAGCTTGGGCTTGGGTCCTGATAATAAATAAAATTCACTCGTTATCACAGAAAATTGGAAAGTGATGTATAGTGACTCAGTGTAGTTCATTCATCGATGGATGGATAGAATGATACATGCTGACAATATTGCAGACCGGGATGCCCAACAATCAATTGCCCCGTATTTAGTGAGTGTCATGCCAGGACCACTATTCTTGGAAGGACCTGGCGGGAGATGGCTGGATCTAGGGACATTTTTATCCACGAATTTCTCAAATTCCACTAATCTTCATATTTATGACAACATTCACATCAGGATCACCATTTTTTTTTGACAATTTCTCCAGGGCATACAAAGTCGTTCTCTGATGTGGTGGTTGTTTCCCTACATTCCCTCTTTCTAAAGGTGGGAAGTGGCCATCGCTAACTCAGGGACGTTTCATCATTGATCAAAACATGATGATGGGATTTCAGTCCCTCCTTCTAGGGATTCCACTTCAAAAATCATCTCCTAGTCTGGGTCTCCCCCATATATCTAAGATGCTGTTCATGAATATAATTCCTAGTTCCATATCATTGTTTATGTTAGTTAATTACACAACTTATGTCAGGACATTCTAAGGGGTTAACTCAGGGTAGAAACCCCCAGCCAGGGGAGTTGTCACATTGGACATCGCACACGTTTCTGTATTCGGAAACACTAGTACACCTAGTTTTCTTCCCTTTATGGCAGGGCTTCTAGAGAGTGTGTAAGCCCAAGGCATCCCACATAGAGTTCCAGGAATTATATGACATAGGCATATCCATAATGTTTCCCTAAGTTTCTTATGTTTTAAATGGGGTATGTCTTGTGTTTAACATCCAGTGGAGATATATCTCATATATCAAGACACTAATGATAGTAAACTGGTTGGGTACTTCCCTAGGAGGGAGAACATGGGAGGATTAATAGATAGGTGGATCAAAATTCCCAATGAGTACAGATCCAAAAATGATTGGGTCCCTATAAGGGGGACACTATGGTTTACCATTGTTTTGGATTGTACCTTTTAGAGACCTCCTATGTACCATATATAGAGGAAACAGATAAAAACCCATGTAGTCCTAGAGGTTGATGAATTAGTGTGTACACAATGGAAAAGAACTCTGAGACATGTTTGGTCTTACACATGGTTACTCTCCCATCACATGAGAGACACTCTTGGTTGGATGATTATGAATTGTGTGGGGATTATGCATGGTTAGCTACCTAGGTTCCACAAGGATAGGCGATGGGATGGATGGCATGATCTCACTAGGATGTGGTGGCCCGAGTAAGAATCGGAATGGATGACCGATTATTTGATGAAATGTAGTAGATAAATGGGATGGAACCGATGTAATGATGATGGTGGTGTTGGGATTGAACCTTGAATAGGACTCATATATATCATTGTAGTAGGGAATCAATGTCCATGTAGTTCATTGGGGTGATGGGACACCTAAAAAGGTATCCCATGGGAATAGACACGTGAATAGAGCCTATAGGAAGTAGAACCTCTAGGTTGGGGCATAACCTTCCCTTAACACAAAGTCTCAATGGAGAGACCAGTATAAGACATGATTGATGGGCTTGAACCTCAATGAGGATTCCTACATATCCTTATGGTGTAGAAACAATGTCCACATAGTTCAGGGGGGGCACCGAATTTGGGTTTACACAAAGGACAGCGACCCAACTACATGATGAGGCTTGTGCGTGACTAGCTTCCCATCACAAGAGGGACACTCCAAGTTGGAGGAATACAGATTGTGTGAGGGGAGTACATGTGGTTAGCTACCCAAGAAATTGTTTGACACCACTAAGGGACATACCAAGATGTGGGATCCAAATTTGGGTCCACCTGAGATTACCAGTGTTTGGGGTGGAACCTCGGGTAGGATTCCAACGCACCCTACCTAGAAAATAAGGGTAAAACTCATGTAGTTCGAAATAATTCTCTTTAATTATATGTAGGAAAATTTTTTAATACAGTTTACCATCATGAGGTATGATGATAATCCTACATGATGTAGTCGAGACCTATGGGTCGGGGGATTGAACCTCAAAGAGGCTTCTTACGTACACTTCTTGGATAAGAAAAGGATAGAATTCCAAGTAGTTTGGTAGTGCAAGGATAAGGATTACACAATAATTCATACCAATGATGGTTTCATAGTCGATGCTTACTCTAATCCCACACGAGTCATGCTCAGTGTGAGAAATAAGAGGCAATAAAGACCTTACGATCATGTCGCAAAATGTGAATCTGAAAGAAATGTAGTGGGGATTATGCATGGTTATAGGCCCAGATATATGGAGAGAAGGACTTACTCTATGATGGAGGGCCAATGGAAATAAATCCCAAAGGGAGAGGGATGGGGTACCAAGATTCCCATGAGACCATAACTCTTATGGTCTTTGTGCTCAGAAGAAGCAAGAGGGGAAAGGGTGTTATCTCTTTTATGAAAGGCTAGTAGACTACACCAGGATAGTCACCCATCTCTAGGAGAAGATTTTACCCCATGCAGGGAGTATCTCATTCCATGTGTGGATAATATCACTCCTATGGAGACTAGTGGGTGTTGAAGACGTCTGAGTTAGGGAACCCCATGGACATTGCAAGGGGAGAGGAAATAGTTTAACATCATATGATGGGTATTATGTTTATTTAAAGCTTAACGTCTGTTAACTCAGATGATGAAGATTAAATTTTCATCCCTTGGACATACCTAACTAGCACACATTAACCCTTGGTGAAGGGATGGTACCGGTTATTCAATGGTGAGGTGGGGTTATGGAGTGATTCATGGAGTGTAACACCCTGACCCTAGTTACCCAGAGTTGATGCATTATTATATAACATTGGCACGATAAAAGGTATCACGTCCCAAAATATCGATCAGTTTAGTAACTTTGAATGTACTAGATACATACATATGTTTTACATTACAACATGAAAAAAATAACATCGTGTTCCCTTTGAACACTCATATATCCCATAGCCTATACCCGTAGGTTACACGTTATATACTTCTTTGCATCCTAGGAAAACTAAACTATAATAGGGGGGATCATATTCTCAGTAAGGATTACAATATAGCGGAAAATATAATAAATAAGGATGAACATTTGAGGAAATATGAATGACTAAAACATAATCCTTTTAAACATAAACTTAAGCATAATATGGAAAGATAAATAAAATAATTCCATTTACTTATTCACATGGATATTCTACTAGTCTAATAATCAAATGTAATATCAATATCCAATTTCATAATTATGGAATGCATAATGTCGGACATCATAACAACATAGTCAAGGCCTCGTGCTAATACTACAAATACGATTTTGTCAAGTCCTTGTGCGAAGACACTATTTAGACTCATGAGACCTACCGATTCATCGAGCAACTATATAGGGATCCACTCTTCACTTAATATGTCCAATTCATTCCTCATATGAATAGGATGGAACATAACATAAATAGTCATATTAAAAGTAGAATATGAAATGATAATATTTTTTCCCTAAACCTTGAATGGTATAAAAATAACACATCCACATTCAATCATATCTCAAAACCTTTAATAAAATATGGAAGATTTTATCATAATAAATCAACATCAAACAAGTGTAAAATCATTCAATGGATGTTGACATAGATTAAATCAAAACAATTTGATAGAAATATTTATTTCTATTTTTAAAACATTTAAAAGTCACATATTTATAAAACAAAAAATTTTATTTTAAAATATTTCTTATAAAGTTGTAATTGATTCTTTGATGGTGTTATAATGCCAGAAAATAGCAACAGTCGTCGTATAAGTTAAAAAGACATTCATTCCTTAATTTTGTCAAAAAACGTCATAAAGAAACATATTTGGAAAATGACAGAAATATTCCTTTATAATCATTTTATTAAAATTCAAAAAAGGTTATAAATTAAATTAACCCATAGTCTGGGAAATAGTAAATCTTTTTTGAAATACACATTAATGAAACATGGGTGTGCATTATTAAGAGGTCCTGGTAGATACTCACGTATAAACAACCTCAAATAATGAAGAGGTTGTAGAATTTACCCTTACTTTGAACATTTCCTTATTAAAGGGTACTTTAACCTCCTGTATAATATTTAAATCATTGTTATTAAATTATAAAAAACAAAATACAAAAATATGATATTATATACGATCTTCTAATATTTCTCCGTTAATAGAATTCTAGTAGTATCATTGTTTCCGGTATTAATTGATTTGTTTTCATTTATATGTTTTGTTATGTAAGTCATGATGTTTATGGATAGGATGTATTTTATTCATATCCATAATTATATAAGGTTCTTAAAAATTCTTTTTAATCATAAAATGAAAATTATTCTTGAATTATTACGATGGAGAATTAATCTCATCGCGTTCATGGAGAAAGTAATCCATACATAGGTACGTGTGAAAATATAATTATATTGATGATTAAATCATATGTAATTGGATGATATATAATATATAAAGAATCATTAACATGTTATATTTACTATTTAATTCAAATATTCTCATTATTATACCCATACAAATAATGAAGTGTTGAATAACAAACTATGAAACAATGTGGAGACGGTAAGCCGTATGTACGCATGTATGGTGAATTTTTCATTCATTGGATGGATAGAATAATGAATATGGTTGTACAATTTTTATAATAAAATAAATGTATTTATAAGGTTCTGGATTTATTATTTTTGTATGGAAACAACAAAGAAAGAGGAAGTGGATGATGAAAAGAACTTTGAAAGATGTGATGATATTATTACCTCTTATTCGGTTGCTTCCTTTTGAATTGATCAAAAGGGCTCCTTAGGTTGGATTATGATCAAAGTAAGTCCTCTTCGATGAAGTGAGGGAAGTTGGGAAGTATATTTGAGCATGGGTTGGAAAATCCAAATGGAATTGGAGGTGTGATTTTGAGAGAAGGGCGAGTATCCTTTTATAAGAGAGGTGAGGGTCACTTTAGGAAAATCTTGAAATATTAATTTATTATTCAATCATATTCAGTTTATAATGGATCCAAAAGGATTTATTTAGATTATAAGGTGGTAATGGGACAAAAAACTATAAAAAAATAGGTTTTAGAACGGTTCTGGTCAACATATTAATCTTATAATTTAGATTTAACTCTTAGTTAAATAGTTTAACTTTTACCATGAATTCTTGTGTTATTATAATAAATGGATGATAAACATACTAGAAAAAGACAAGAAACCCCAATTGGTTCATTATTGATATATATAACCTTTTCAATGTCCTTTTTTCAAACCTTATTTTTTTATACATATTATATTAATTAATAATATAGTATTTATTTTAAAAACTAATTAATGTCAATTTTAACACTATTTAGTACTTGTTTTTTGTGAAAGTCAAAACAACATTATAAATTCAAAAAAAAATTATAATAAACCCTAACATGTCATATTAACCTATAAAATTAGTAGAATGAATCAAAAGTCTAAATTTACAGTTATCTGGATATTTATAATATCAATTATACTAATATTTGATGAATAAGGTAATTATTATATCATCCATGTGTCATAAATAAATTTAATTATTTAATTTCTAAAAATTATAAATAAAATACTATTACATAATAAATAGGTTTATATTTATAAATAATATTTTTAGTTGAATTTATCTTATTTATAAACCTATATTAAAAAAAATTTAATTATTAAAAATTAAATTTAACACTTTTAACTCTTCTTTAAATATAATAATGATTGATATCCTAATCTAAACCAAGTCGGCCAAAAGGATAATATTTTATTCATAAGAATGATTTTGGTAGAAATAAACATATCTAATATAATTAGGACATGTCTTAGGGTAATTATAATTTCATCTTTAACATTAATTACCCTATTTACTTTTAATTGTGGTAAATAATCAAAAGATACTATTCATCAAAAATTATTTTCATCTTATTGAACCATATTATAGTTACTGATGTCAACCATGTCTCTTTGATTTGTGAAATTAAATTCAATGAAGCTGTAAAATTACATTCTATGAAAATTTGCTAACGCGCATAGAAGGTGAGTAAAATACATTAAAAGTTCAATAAATTTTTATATATTAAATAGTATAATAGAATGACTCGAATGAATTACATTGATCATATATAGGTATTATGTATTTATATTGACCTAAAACAAATTTAAAAAAAAATATTAATTATTTAAATAAAAATTCTATTTTAAACAATAACGCAATGTTTTTCACTATTCATCAAAAATTGAATGTTTTCCGAAAAACACAGAAAATTCACCCAAAGATAATTTTGATATTTCAAATCCAAAAATAAAGTCCATTTTGAAAAATAAAATCTAAAAGATATCTAAATGATGGTATTACTATTCATAATGTCTAGTTTGATTAGTCAGGGTGAGCTGGAACTCATTGTTGCCTACAACGCAAGCTATTACATTAATCTAAGAGAAACTTATCGTGGATGCATGGGGTGTTACATTATTCCCTCTTTCAAATAATGTTTTCCTATAAATTTCTATAATATTACTGTTTAAAATGATTTAGGTGCTTCTTCAAAATATATTCTTCACGTTCCCACATTTCCTCTTCCATTTTATGGGTTTTACATAGATCTTTTACCAGACGAGTCGTCTTTTTTCGAAAAACATGTTATATGGTATCAAAAATCTTCACAGTCTCTTCACAATAAGAAAGATCAGGTTCCAGTTCTATTTCTTCATTAGTGATTACATCTATTGGGTCAGGCATGTATTTTCTCGACAGTGATATGTTGAACACATCATCAACTTTAGAGAGACATGGAGGCATTTCCATATGGTAAGCTACAACTCCAAATTGTTCTTGAATTTTGAAAGTTCTGCTATACCTGGGACTTAATTTACCCTTATTACTGAATCGTACAACACCCT
This sequence comes from Viscum album, assembly GCA_963277665.1. Classification (NCBI taxonomy): domain Eukaryota; kingdom Viridiplantae; phylum Streptophyta; class Magnoliopsida; order Santalales; family Viscaceae; genus Viscum; species Viscum album. Next base: position 828,093,015 of record OY728140.1, read on the forward strand.
TACATGTATATACCTTTAAAAAACATGATCTCCTACTTAAAATTTCGAATTCTTCATTCTTTTATTGGAATTGATCTTTTTCCTACATTGAGCTTCTTTGATGTGGGTCAGAATAATCTTTACCTTTTCCATTGTTTCCTCAAAATGTTCTGGACCTACGAGTTTTCATTCACAAACACCATCCCAAAAAGTTGGTGTGTGACATCTCTATCCATATAATACATTATATAGTTCCATATTAATTATTTAATGGAAGCTACTGTTAATGTAAAATTCTACCATAGGTAAATATTGATCCCACATAACTTCAATGTCAAGTGAGAAAGATCGCAACATGTCTTCTAAGGTTTGAATAGTCCATTCTGATTGCCCATCAGTTTGAGGGTGGTATGCAGTGCTCAAACACAGTTCAGTATCTAGAATCTTCTGATGAATTTTCCAGAATCATGATGTAAAATGCGGATCAGAATCAGAACAAATCAGAAGGGGTACACCATTATGTCTTAAAACTTCATTAATATATAGCCTTTAAAAACGTTCAAGTGTTAAATATTATCTTATAGAAGGAAAATGTGTTGACTTGGAAAGGCGATCAATAATGACCCATATTACATTATTCCATCTAGGAGTCTTTGGTAACCCCATGAAAAATTCCATTGTAATATCATCCCATTTCCACTCAGGTATGGGAAGAGGTTTCATGACTCCTCTAGGATGTTGTCTTCCAGCCTTAACATGTTGACAAACCATAAATCATAACACATAATCATAAATCTTCCTCTTCATGTTGTCCCACAAAAAATGTTCCTTAAAATCTCTGTAAATCTTATTTCTACCAGGATGTATAGAGAAATTGGATCTATGAGCATCATCCAACAATTCCCATTTTAGATTAAGTATGTCAGGAACACAAATTCTCTTAAAAAATTTCAAAATCCAATTTTAAAATAAGAATTTGATCAATCTCCAATCATTTGAAGAATTAATTTTTATTTGAAACTCTTCATCATCAGTATGATATTTTTTTCATTCTAGTAAATAAGGTTTGGAAACCATTTGAAAAAGTATTGATGTTTCACCTTACTTGATTACTCCCATATCTATATTTACAAGATCCATGAATATAGGATCCCTTTAAACACTCATCTTTTTCAAAACTATATGATCCTTTCTGCTCAAATAAACTGCCACCTTATTTGCCTTCCCTGAATGGTAGTGTATTGTGAAATCATAATCCTTGATTAGTTCAAGCCATCATGTTTTCCTCATGTTGAATTTTTTGTGATCAGTATATACCTCACATTATTCACCATATAGATATTGTCTCCATATCTTCAATGAAAACAATACAGCTGCTATCTCAAGATCATGATTGGGATAGTTTTGTTAATGAATTTTTAGCTTTCATGAAGAATAGGAAATAACTATATCATCATGCCTAAGGAAACAATAAAGACCATCCTTTAAAGCATCACAATAAATAACAAACCTATCATTACCCAGTGGTAGAGTCAATATAATATAATTGAATAATCTTCTCATTAGTTATTAAAAAAATTATTCACACTCTTTTTTTCAAACAAATTTAACCCTTTTATGTGTGAGTTTGATAAATGGGTTGGCCAATTGAGAAAAATCATGGAAAAAACACAGATAATAACCTATAAAGCCAATAAAACTACATACCTCTGTTATACTCATCGGTGTTTTCCATTATTGTATTGAACGGGTCTTATAAGGATCAACTGAGATTACATCCATAGAGACAATATGGCCAAGAAAAGAAATGACCTAAATCCAGAATTCACACTTGCTAAACTTTCTATATACTTAATTTCATCTGAGAGCTTTCAGAATAGTGTGGATGTGATTTTAATGATCTTTTTAGATTTTGGAGTATACCAAGATATCATCAATAAATACTGCTAAAAGTCATCAAGATAATTTTTTAAAACACTATTCATTAGATCCAGGAAAAAATAGGGTGCATTAGTCATTCCAAAAGTTGTTATTGTAAACTCGTAATGCCCATACCTGGTTCGAAAGGATGTCTTTGGAATGCCTTCTTTCTTTACGCACAACTAATGATATCCATATTGATGGTCAGTCATTAGAAATTGTTTATCTCTGTGATGTTGATTGAATAAATCATCCATTTTAGGTAGGGGATACATGTTCTTTATTATTATAGCATTGATATCCCGATTATCAATGCACAACATCATAGATCCATATTTCTTATTAACAAAATGATTAGGGTCTCTCCCTGGAGAAACAAAATGGTGAATAATTCCTTTTTTAATCAATTCCTCTAGTTGTTTCTTTAGTTCCACTAATTCCACATTGGACATTCTATAATAGTTCTTTGATATAGGCCTTGAACCAGAAATTAAATCATTGGGAAACTTAATTTTTCATTCTGGAGGACTTCTAGGTAAGTCCTCTAGAAACACATCAACATATTCTTTCACAATAGGTGCATCCTTTATTTGAACATTGTTCGCATCACCCATAGTTATTTCATTCTCTTCCTCCCCAATAATTGAATTTAGTAGAGTTACTGGGGTGGATCTATATAAGAATCATATTGTGATGTTTCTGCTCTAAATATAAGGTACTCCTTAAAATGGTCAAAACTTGTAACCTCCATTTTCTCCCAATAAATTTTTCATCAAGGCCCAAAAACCAATACATACTGAGGATTATACCAAATTCAATCATGGGTAGGATAGTAAGATCCACAAATAAAACATTATTATATTCCACAATGGGAATTGATTCAGAAAACATTATTCCAATGATACTTCCCTTATAAGTATTGATTCAAAACTCCTTTGATAAATAAAATTTAAAATATCTAATTTTCATAGAAAACTGGGAAGTTATAAAACAATTCAATGATCCAGAATCAAATAAAGCATTGGATAAATTTGAGGAAACCATTAAATTACCTACCAACACATCATTCAGAGCTTCGACCTCAGTAGTAGTGATCACATAAGATATACCGTTATCCCATATCCTTTTATGATGTAATATTCCTTTGCGCTTAGGAAATTAATTTTCATAATTCACCATTTCTCTATAATTTTAGAATTCAACATTGATAGCCTCTTTATTTCCCTTTCCATCATGAGATTAGTGGCCTTTTTCACATCACATATGAGAGAGTCTCATTCCCTTGAGGAAAGTACCAAGGTGTTTCTTCCCATATTTACTACTGGATGGAAATTCAAATTTTCCCTTCTTCCCCTTTTTTCCATTTCTAGAGTGTTTAAATGATCTCTTATTCTATTGGTTTTCATTAAAGTCATTAGACTTAGAGAATTTAGTTTTTGTCTTGGTAAAACATGAGACAATATCTTCATACAATGAGTTGGACTATGAGACTAATTATCGATGGAGAAATGGATTTAATGCATAAAATATTCGATAAATCTTACTCCTTGGGTTACATATATAATATACTATATGACATACTAACCATGTAATTTTATCCTCATACTTTGAGATATTATAATCCTCCTTTTTCCTCAGACTCAGAAATTGTATTTCTTGATCTGCTCAATAGTCTCAAGGAATGTATTTTTCTATGTATTTTTTTAAACTCCCTCCATTCCATATTTGATACTTCTCCATCCTCCTTTGTGTTTTGAATTAATGACCACCATTGATCTGTATCTCCCGTGAGGTGATATAGTGCCATGAAATCTTTTTCCCTTTTGCTACTCCCTAATGAATGCAATATTTTCTCTAAGGAACTTATCCATTTCTCAGCTAAAAATGGATTTGTAGACCCATTTAATGTTGGTGGTAATTTCCTCATGTAGCAGTCTAACATTGATCCTCTACGTTGTTGTTTTTGGTTCCCCACACATGTAAGGTTATTATTCATAACCTAAGTGAGTTGACTCAGTATGGTTATCTGTTTTTTAGCACTGGTTGCATCACCAGCTCCACTTTAATTATCTTTATTAGTTGGTTAATACCTATATGGATTATGTTTTTTGATAAAGTTTACATTCCTTCAACTAGGAACCATTTCCAAAAAATCTCATACACTAAATTAGTTTATAAATCTCAATAAATAAATCCAAACTAGTAAAATAGCTAACATAAATTGAATTTTTTATGCATATAATCCATAAGAATAATAAAAATGTTTTCTTTGTGGTGGTATATACTCATAAATTTTTCATGATGGTTTGTAAAGAAAATTTTAATTATCTTAAACATATCCCCTAGGAGTGTCGTAACCATGAGTGTAGAAAGGCCCGTTTTCATGTACTAGGATACCCTAGGTCAATCTCGAAACTCCTAGTTTTAATTTTCACTCCTAGGTACATCTGCGCGAGAGCTCCCTCTACCTGCTCGTATCCGAACATGGATGTATTGCTTGGAAAATTCAAAAAATCTCCACATTACCAAAATTCTAGGATGTTTTTCTATACAAATCCTTAAAGTATATCTTAGAGTAATGTCTTCTAATTAAGGTTTTTATAAATATAGTTTCTAGGTTTTGTACTAAACTTCCTCAATTACCAACTAAAATTCACTGACCCCATTTATCTAGAATCATTTCATTATTACATAAAATTGGCATGATTTAAGGAATCCTGTCTCGAAAGACTGATCAGTTTAGAATCCATGTAAGTACTAGATATATACATAAGTTTTACATTAAATCATGAAATAAAAAAACAATATTATGTCCCCTTTGACCAGTATTATATCCCTTAGCTTATTCTTTTATGTTAATCGTAATATAATAGTTTTGTATCCTATGAAAATAAAACATAAGGAAGGGAGAGATCAGATGCTCATTAAGGATAAAAATATAGTAGAAAATATCATAAATAAGCATAAAACATTAAGGAAATGTATAAGACTAAAACAAAAGTCTTTTAATCATAAACATCAGCATAATATGGAAAAGATAAATCAAATAATTCTATTTACTTATTCACATAGATATTCTATGGGTCAAATAATCACATGTAATATCAATATAAAATTTCATAATGATGTAATTCATAATGTCAGACATTATAACCACATAGTCAAGGCCTCGTGCCAAGAATACAAATAATATTTTTTTGAAGGCCTAGTTACAAGACACTTGTTTGTCTAATGAGATATTTCATTGCATCAATGAGCTATAACGAGCTCCACCCATCACTTACTACGTCCAATGCATTCCAAATATGAAAAGGTTGAAACGTAACGTAAACATTCATATTCAAAATATCATACAAAATGTAAATACTAAAACCATAAACCATGGATGTTATAAAAATAACACATCCATAGTCAAACATATCACAAAACCATCAATATAATACACAAGATTGTATAATAATAAATCAACTTCAAATAAGTGTAATATCCATCAAATGATGTTTACATAGATAAAATAAAAATTATTTTGGAGAAATATATTTTTCTATTTTAAAATCATTTAAAACTCATATAATTATAAATGAAAACATTTATTTTGAAAATAATATTATAATATTGTATTGTAAGCTTCTAAGGTGTTATAATGGCGCAAAATAGCCGCACTTTCCATATAATTTTAAAAACAAATCTTTCTTTAATATTGTCGAAAATGTCGTAAAGAACCTTTTTTGGAAAACAATTAAAACATTCCTTTATAAATTTTTTATAAAAAGTCAAAAAAGGGTATAAATGACTTTAACCAATATTCTAGGATATAGTAAAAAAATTTTGAAATACATTTTTGAGAAACAATTATGTGGAAGATAAATATGTCTTTCTACATACTCACGTATAAAAAACCTAAAAAATGTAGAGATTGTAGAATTAACCCTTGCCTTGAATTTTTAGTTGGTAGAGGTATTTAACCTCATGTATAATAGTTAAATCATTGTTATTAAATTATAAAAGGACCAAATATATAAATATTATATCATATATGATCATCTAATTTTGATTTGTTAATAATATTTCAGTAGTATTATTGTTTCGTTTGTTAATTGATTCATTTTACATTATCTGTTTTGGTAATTAAGTCATGTTGGTTATGGATAGGATGTATTTGATTCATATAAAAATTGATATTAAGTTCTTAAAAATTAATTTTTATCATAGAATGAAAATTATTCTTCACTGACTACGATGGGGAATAAATCTCATCGCGTTGGTGGAGACGGTAATCCATACATATGCACGAGCAATAATATCATTATATTGGTGGTGAAATAGTATCTAATTGGATGTTATATAATATTTGAAGAATACTTAACATGTTAAATTTATTATTTACATCGATTATACTCATTATTCTACCCATCCAAATAATGAAGTGTTCAATAACAAAATACACCACGACGTGGAGTCAGTAAGCCGTACGTACACAAGTATGGTGACTTTGTCATTCATATGTTGGATATAATAATGAGTTTGGTTTCACCATATTTATAATAAAATAATTTTATGTATAAGGTTCTATATTTATTATTTTCATACAGAAACAACAAACAAAGAGGATGTGGAAAAAGAAAAGAACTTTCAAAGAGGTGATAAAAGTATATCATCTTATTTGTGTTCTTCCTTTTTATTTGAACAAAAGGGATTATTTGGATGGATTATAATCATTGTAAGGCCTCTAGGTTGAAGTTATGGTATTTGGGAGCTTATTTGAGGAGGGTTTGTCTGAGACAAATGGCTTTGGAGGTGTAATTTTGAGAGAAGGGGATGTACTCTTTTATAAGAGAGGTGAGGGTCACTTTAGGAAAAGCATGAAATATTAACATATTATACAATAATATAAATTTTCTAATTGCTCTAAAAGAATTTATTTAGATAATAATATGGGTATTGGTCTAAAAAATCTCAACCAATAGGTTTTAGATTGGTTTAGGTCCACATATTAACCTTATCTTTTAGATTTAACTCTTAGTTAAATAGTTTAATATTTACCATGTTTTCTTGTATTATAATAATAAATGGATAATAAAAATACTATAAAAATAAAAGAGAACCCCAAGTGTTTAATAATTGATATATCTAACTTTTTCTATGTCCTTTTTCTGAACCATATGTTTTTAGAAATATTATATCAATTAATATTATAGTATTAGTTTTAAAAACTCATTTATCTAAATTTTGACACTATTTAGTATTTATTTTCATAAAATTCATAAAATACTATAAAATAAAAAAATATTTATTTATTCAACCTTATCATGTCATATTAACCTAGAAAATTAGTTTAATTCCTCAAAAGTTTCAATCTAAATTTATTTGGATATTTATAATATCAATTATTTTAGTCTTTCAACATTAAGGAAATTTCTGCATCATCATTATGTCATAAATTAATTTAAATATTTAATGTCAAAAAATTATAAATAAAATACAATAATGTATTAAATATTTTTTTCTAATGAATATTTATAGTCGAATTTATCTTATGTATAGCCCTATATTAAAAAAAATTTAGTTATTAAACCTTAAATTTAACACTTTTAAATCTCCATTAAATAAAATAATAATAAATGTCCTAATATAATAAAAGTGGACCAAAAGGATCATATTTAATTCCAAAGGATTATTTTGGTTGAAATACACATATAAAATAGAATTAGGACACGTGTTAGGGTAATTATAATATCTTTTTTGACTTCAATTACCCTATTTACATATAACCGTGGTAAATAAAATTCAAATGTTAATATTCACCAACAATTATTTTCATATTATTGAACCTCATTTTATATAATTATGTCATCTGAGTCTCTCGGATTTTTTAAATTCAATTCACAGAAGCATAAAAATTATGTTTTATGCAAATTTTCTAACATGCCTAGAAGGTGGGTTAAAGACGTTAAAAGTTCAATAAAATATTATTTATCTAATCTTATTATAAATTGACTCCAATGAACTAAATTGAACATATATAGGTATTATTTATCTATATTGTGCTAAAATAAATTTATATAAAATAAAAAATTATTTAAATTAAAAGTTGGTCTTAAGCAATAACATAGTTTTTTTCACTATTAATCGAAAATTAGATGTTTTCAGAAATATATCAAAAATTTACCCAAATATAATTTTCAAATTCTGAGTCCAAAATGAAGTCCATTTTGAAAAAAAAAATTAATACAATTTCAAAAAGTGGGTATTAATGTTATACCAGTTTGTTTGATTGGTCATGGTGTTCTAGAAATCGACATTGCGTACAGTGCATGCTATTGCATTATTCAGAGAGAAATGTATCATTGATGCTAGTTGGGTTACATTTGGGGGATCACGTTAGTGTTGATATGTGAAGAAAAAATATTCGTTAGAGTGCCTAATCAAAGAATAATGAAGAAATGTAAGACAACATTAATAACCAACCAAGGGACCTTTAAATCACTTTGTAAAAACCTAGAGGTCTGTACATGAGAAGCATATTCATGACAGGGTTGTCGCACATAAGTGGGTCTCATACATGGTTCCTTAGGATAAGGGAGACACATGGAGTGCATAACTAGGGGTACGTGCACGATTGAAGGGGTGTGCACAAGATGCGAGGTTGGGTGAAATATGGGTTGGTTGTGCACTAACGGAGACCATGTATGTAATTTCTACATGACATAACGGATAACAGGTTCACAATAAAGATTTTTTGAGCACAATTTCCTTAGATTAAGGAAATGGGAGAGGATAAAGCCCTAGTGGTCCCACCCAATGGAGAACCTCTAGTAGAACTGTCACAAATGATCTGATACATTGAGGCCATGCCTCCCATGCAGTCATGGATGTGATGTCTTTCAGGAAGCAGATTTTCAGTTCTTCTTCTATAACTGCCCCAAAGGGTGGGGGTATATTTCTATTTATAGCTGGAAATGTTAGTGGTGACGAGAAAGAGGAATGACGCGCAAGAGTCCATTTTATTTCGCATTGGGAATAGAATAGCTTACATACATATAAGAATATTGCATGCCAGGAAATATTCTTTCGAGCTATTGACTTGTCTTTTTTTGTATGGTCACTATGGATGGAACCATTTGACATATCATTGGGAGTGTAAGGTTTTTCATGCCATTTCTAATCATTCACGCATGTTTTAAATCTTTCACCTAGCTTCTTCAGGAATCTCAGAATTGTCCACAGATTCAAAATTTTCCTTAGGTTGGTGCAACAATGTCCATTCATGGACCTATATGAAATTATCCATCAACAACGTCCCTCAGAATACATTCTTTGACTCCCCCTATCTCTCTGATTTTAGAAAATTTTAACACATTTTATCACCATGAATTTCACTTTAATGGATTGGAATTAAATTCTTTGTCCCTATCTTAGCATGGGACTCTTCTTGTACCGTAGACATATGTTGATGCACTTTGAATCCCATATTCCCTAATAATATGATATTCAAAACTGCCTATCACAAAGCTCACTACCTTCGCGAAGCACCCTATCATCATGAAAAAAACTGACTTCTTGAATCTCAATAAGTCAACAATGAATACCCCATCATCATAAAGCACTCATTAATCCAAATCATTGGAATCAATCAAGACTCAAAAGGACTTCTCATGATGCTCATGCTTGTATAGAAAGTTAGATTTATGAATGTTCCTTATCTTCGTTAAATTAGAGTGATTGTGGATTTTCCTTGGAAATGTTCATGTGTAATGAAGAAGGGTGGTCTTATATATATACGCTATCCTAGTTGCGAATCTCTACCACCTCTTAGATAATTTTCTAGAGCATTAAAAAACACCTTCACATATCTCATCAATTCGTGATTTTCCATTGTGATTTATCATTTTTTTGAAGCTTTCCATCAAACCATCACACACTGAGATGCTCTAATTATTATAAATATAGATATCACAATCACCATTTGTGAAGCTCCAATTCTTCTTTGTTTTCGATTCTCATCGTTTTCACGTACACCATCATCAAATTTATTTTACCCTTCTCAAAACACAATTCACTAATCACATATTTAAAAAAATTTCATTTTCCATATTTTCAAAAGGCCTTCAAGGAAATAAAATTTTCATGATGCATGACAACCTACAAATTTTCAACCTCAAAAAATTATAAAGAACTAGGAAAAGATTCCACAATCAATACTATTGTCAGCTTAAACTATAAGAACAATTTCAATAAAACATCATGATATTCTATGTGAGGATTGTCAATAAGCACAATCCAGAATACATTTTCAAAAAAATAATAGATTTTGTTCCATCATTTTCTCCATTTGGGTTTTTTGGAAATTTGTAGATAAATTCATTAAGGTACTAGCCAAAATCAAAACCTGATATGCAAGAAGTAACTCATCCAACACTCTAAGTGTAAATAAGAAGTTATTGGTGGAGAAAACAATATGGGAAGTATGAATTGGGTATTTATGTTTTAATATCATAAAATATGTCCAAGCTAAGATCTAATCAAGTCACATAACAATTTCATGGGTTTTCAAAAACATGCGACTACTTTCTTCATTATCCTAAAACATGAAAACCATAAAATATTTATTCTCCAACTTTGTACCGTTGAACTGTGGAATTGAATTTCTCTAATTTTCCCCATTGGTAAAAATCTCCAAAAACATATTTTTAATCTTTTAGAGCACAAAAAACACTCCTCATAGATCATATCTACCCCATAAACCTATTCCCCTTCTACAAGTATATTAAAAAAATAATACAAGTTGGGATAGGTGAGAATCTATGAACTCCCCATAAAATAAAATGTGGTTGAAAGTCAATGATCAAATGATGTTTATTGAACCCGTGTACTCACAATGGTTTGGGATATATTTCATCCACATCATCATCTATTCTAGTATGATCCATTTTAGTCATCCATTGTTAAAATATTTCCATCATGAAGTGATATATTATTTCAATATGATTTTTATGAGAATGTTGAACATGATTATTCATAATATTAATCACTATTTTGTTATCATAGTGAATTACCAAATATTGTTTCACCTCCTCATCCTTATTAGTCATTTATTGATTCATCCATAAAATTTTAGTAAAATCATTTTTCTTATAGCTATATTCTACTTAAAAAGTACTATGATAATTACATTACAACTTCTTACTCAACCATTCATTAAATTTTATTCCAATAAAGAATGTGCCACCACTTATGGACTTTCTATCCATTAAATCTCTAGCCCTATCAGAATTAAGAAATGTTGATATTTCATTATCATTCCTTATATTAATGTATAATACATTATTGGGAGTTCCTTTAATGTACTTCATGAAAGTTTTTTGTATTGTTATAGGTTATTACATCAGATTACTCTGAGAGAGGTCCACTAAGCATGTTGCAAGGAAAATATTTGGTCATATTGCAGTCAAGTAAAAAAATATTCCAATTATTCTCCTCTATATTGTGGGATCAACCGATGTCCCACCTTCATGATTTTATAGTCTTTCCCAAACAAAATTGGATTCGACATTGGTTTGGAGTCAGTAATATTTTATTTCTTCTATAACTCTCTTGCATAATTTTTATGTGAAATAAAATTTTAGTCTTTTATCTAAATCACTTGAGACCCCAAGAAATATGTGAGCTCAACAATCATAGTCATTTCAAATTCTAATTTCAAGTGATTGAAAAATTCATCCACTGATCACTATTTACTTCCACCAAATATAATATCATCATCAAACACTAGTACCATAAACTGATTTTTCTTATAATTCTTCACAGAGTGATTGTGATCCACATATCCTCTTTTAAATTAAAGGTTCTTTAGATAATAATTTAGGTGATAGTAACATGCTCTTGGTTCCTACATCTGACCATAGAGTGCCTTTTAAAATTGCCGAACCATCATTTCAACATTATCAGGTAGAAAATCAAATGGTTGTTCAATGTAGAATTATTTTTCAAGAACACCATTGAATAAAGTTCTTTTATCATCCATTTAATAAACATTTTACCCTTTTTGAATTTTCTTGTAAAGAAAAAATCTGATTAACTCCAATATATCATTCAATGTATATGATTCTTAAACATCAACATCTTCAGTCTATGAATATCCTTTACACCACAATATTTCTTTAATTCTTATCACATTACCATGATCATCAAATTTATTCTTAAAAATATACTTCATACCAATGACATTGTGATTTTTGGGTATCTTACCAAGATACCATGTATGGTTCTTGTAATTCTGATCAAACTCTCCATTCATGTCCTTATCATGTGATTCATCCTTTGTAGCTTCAAAAAATGATGATTCTTCCGCAACTGATAGGAAAAATTATTGTTCATTATTCTTTATTCTATTTCTATTTTTGGGTTCTATCTAATCCCCAAGGATATTTGATTGACCATTTTTAGTTATTCCTTTTTCCTATGAGGTTCAAATGAATTTTTCTCACCCATCTTTTCTTCTTCTTATTCTTCTTCTGATTTATCATCATTTTTTGACTTTTGAACATTTTTCACACATTCCTCCACATCTGTATTTGAGTCTATTCCATGTCAAATATATGTGTTATCTTCAATAATACCATAATAAGGGATTTTTTAGGTATTTTTTGATCTTATATTCAAGTATCATAACACTATTAATTTCAATAATTATACGAAGATTATTTTTGACACATTTGTAAAATTTTCTCTGCATTGAATAACAAAGGAATATTCCCTCATCAGCTACATCTACATACTTTACTTTTTTTTCATATGATAATTTTTTTTCTGAAGACATGAAAATAATTCAAAGATTTTTTACTTCCATGACACATATCATATGGTGTCTTGGTTTCTCCTATATAATTCTGGGTTGTATTTTGTGTATACACTATTTCTTGAATGGCTTATTTCTAGTAATGGCGAGAGATACAACTCCCAATTAGCATTGTTCTGTCCATATTTATCACCTACTAATTCTTGTACGTAATAAATCCATTGTGTTCTTGGGTTTATATTGCATCCAATCATGATTCATTCCTTGTTTCTTTTGGTAATTTTCAAATCAATGGATGCGTATTCCCCTTCATTGTCTGATTGTAGAACATTGATCGTGTGTTAAGTATAATTCTCTATAATTTAGTGATTAATTATCATGGAATCAAGTAGTTTTTGTATCATATGTATGAATATCACACAACCCATCTTAATATAATCATAAATGAAAATATTTAAGTAACATTATCTTTATCTTCCATCAAAATTTATCAAACCACATATTTATTTCTGGATGAGATCAATAATGATTGATTCCCTTTTCTTCTTTGGTTGATATGAACTGTAGATCAACTTCTCTCATATAAATCATCACAATCCATTTCCCATTAACATTTTATATGGTGGATATACATGACTATATTCATCATAGATATATTTTCTATTTATTTTTTATTAATGTGACCACACCTTTAATGCCACAATTTTTTTCTTCTTCAATTGTTATATAACAAATAATCTCTTTACACTCAACCCGATATACATTTCCATTTATCATCCATCCTTTCAGGATAGAATTCTATATGTTTCCTTCTATTATGAATTTTTTGGATTTAAAGTCATTATAAGTCCTGAGTCACATGTTTGACTCACACTTAGATGATTGTGACGCAATCCTTCCACAAAAACAACATCAGTTTTCTTAACCTCTTCACTTGTTGGTTTTTCACTCCCACTACCTTTTGACATCAACCCACCATCATTGTCAAACCTAAAAATTATATTAACCCATTTCTTTGAATTCATCAATAATTATGAATTTACCATCATATTTTATGACATACACTATCAATAATTCATATTTTACTAAACCTAGTATCATTAATAGACTTCTACATTTTCAGATTTATTTACATTCTTCATTTCATTACATGAAATATTTGATTGAATGGAAAATAAATATGGAATTTTTACTCCCTTTTCCATGTGTATTGGTTCGTGATACTCATATTTTTCTTTAATATGAGAATTGTTTTTAAGAGAACCCCCATTTGGTTGAAGATTATTGATTTTCCTCTCAGTTTTGTAGGTATCATTTTCCACCTTCCCACTACCTGTAATGAATTTATAAATGGAAAAAAGATATAGTAGTGACAAAAATATCCATAAAATCTATTTCTTCTATAAGATATAGTATATTTATTGGTTCGACTTTTTTGAATTATAACCTCTTCCCCATTTAAATAGCTCCTTGCCTCTTTGTAGATTGACATGGTGTGACCCAGATAACTACATAATTGAAATTGCATATGTGGAAACATCTTCTCACTTTTATTCCTTTTCTTGTCCCTTTAGTTAGGAAATTAGTTTGACTAATGATCTTTTTTGGATACTGGAGGATATTATTCCGTTCTCCATTCAGTTTGATTTAAGTATTTCTTCGTTAGGACTTCAGGTGACATTATAATATGTCCAACTTTTTTACTGACCTTAATTTTGGCATATTTTATTTCCATTATTTTATGTATCTACACCACAACCAATTCCATTTTTCCCATGAATATATATTTTTAATCATTAAATGTATTCTCCACACCTTTAGATCCACTCTTAACTCCCTCCAGTAGCTCAGTGTCTATGAATCTTCTAAATAGTATAAACATATTTGTTTTTTGAGATTGATTTAATTTTATGTTAACTCTTAAGAGTAACAAATTATTCTTCATGAAGTTCAATAGTCATGGAATTATCCTCTATTTTGGATGTATGGTCATTAATGGCCTTTTACTATTCTTAAATTCTATGATTAAGTTCAAATATGACTATTGACCTTTCAATTTATTTTTAATGTTCTTTTAATACTTCTTCCAATTAAATAATTTCATCTTCCAGTCAATCAACATATTAAGATGACTCTTCCAAAACATTTATCCACATTATAATTTTCATTATTAGATTATAAGGCTCACAAAGAGGATCCTCTTGTTTCTTCTTGAGATCAAAATCATAAATCAGCTGATTATCTCTATCATTATCTTTTTATGAATATCACTTTTCTACTGTATCCATCAATGGTGTGTGGTTTACAAATTTGAACTCCGGTTCTTCATCCTCAAAAACATTATTATCATCATATTTTTCTTTATAGAAAAAATAAGTTCTCTATAATTTCATTCTATATTTTATGTCTCCCTTCTGGAAAACCTTTTTCATAGTCATCTTATACATTTCAGCTTCACATTCTTCATCATCAAACTTCCTAGAACACCAAGAGGAAATGTTTCAAACTCTACCACAAAAAAAACATGTTATGGGTATCTTTCCTTCAAATATCCCATTTCCTATCTCAAATTTAATATCAAATAGATTAAGGATACTTTCATCCTCATTTACTTTTTAAAAACTGTCTAAATAAATATCAATTTTATGTGGATTTAAATGATATATCCTTCTAACACAAAATTCTTCATCAACTGGTTTTACTCTAATTTCATATGGTATCATGCTATTCAGTAGATCTTCCAATGATAATTTCGAAATATCCCCTACCACAAGGGCTAATACTATTAAATTTTAAATAGGTGGAAGTATTCCCATTATTTTCCTTACAATTTCAATTCCTTAAATTTCTTCACCAAGAAATCAAATTGCTCCTTTGACTTTAGTAATTCAATCAAAAAATGAATATCTATGTTCGTCTATATTAATCTTAATATCATTAATACTCTTGTAAAAAACATGTAGTTTGGCCTCCTTCAATATATTTTCACCTTTATATATATTTTTTAGCTTTTCTTACATTTACATGGTAGAGGTGAAACTCCTTATCATTAGAAATATTCGATAAAAAATTACTTAGGTAAGGGAATTGGGTGCTTTGGCATCTACATCAATCATTTTTATCTTTTTTTCATTCATATATATTCTCATTGCATTAGATACCTAAATACATTAAACAATATCAATGAGTATCTCCATTCTGAAAAATCATAGACAATATCTCATCATAATATTCCAAACATGAATGTTTCTTCCATTAATGAGGAGGAATCCCCTAACATTTAATGAGTTATCCATGATAGAAAATAAGGATATATTTAACACCAACAACCTCCCATTGATACCTCATGAATGACCCTAGAACACCCTGAGAGGGGAGGGGTGAATCAAGGTGTATTGTTTTTATTCAAAAGTGGAAGTTCTTGTTCCCATATTTTTAGGAAACAATTAAAATAATTGAAGGGAATTGTGAAGAAAATAAATGCCCACATGTAAAGAGATCACACGACAATATTACTTGGTTCATCGTTAAATTCTAGTCTATGGAGAATATTCTCCCAGTGTTTTGGTCAAACCTAAATACAGTAATCATCACTTGTTGTGTAATAAAATTGTTCATACACAACCACTCTATGCTAGGACGACTACCATTAAAAAATTTAATGAATAGTACACTATGTCCCTTGGAACACTTCAATCGACTCCCCCTAGCTCACTGCTTTGAGATATGTCTAAATTAGTTTATTGAATCGATGCTCGTTTCAATGAATTACAATTAAACTCTTTTTACTTGTATTATAATGAGACCCTTATTCCTTCATAGACCTACTTTTATTCTCGTTGAATTCTCTGTTCACTAAGAATATGATATTCAGAACTGCCTTTCATAATGATCCTTCATGAATCCCACTACCTTTTTGAAGCACCCAGTCTTTTAGAAGAAAACATCCTACAAAAATATCACAATTTTAATGTGGAATACCCCATCATCACAAATAACTAATTAACCAAAATCATTATCATCATTCATGACTAAAAAATTAATTTCATGATGCTCAAGATAGCATGGAATGATAGATTTTCAAAGCTCCCCCAACATCACAAAATAATAGTGATTTTGGATTTTCTGTGAAAGTATTCATTTGAAATAATTAGGGGTCTTCTTATATTGTTAGGCTTGGCTGATAATGATGCCCCACCACCACATAGAGTATTTTTTAGATATTTCAATGTACCTTCATGTATCTTCTTTATTTGAAATTATCTATTGTGATTTTTTGTTTCCATGAGGATTTCCTTCAATCCATAGTGTGTTGTGATACTCTAATTCTCGTAATCATAGTGATCACCATATATTATCCCGATTCTCCAATTATTAATAATTTTTTATTCTCATAATTATTAAATAGATTACTGTAAACATTATTTTATCCTTCGTGAAACATAATTCAAAACTACCATATTCAGGAAACTCATTCCATTTCTGTATTTCAGAAGGACTTTAATGAAATCAATTATTCTTGATGCAACGCATACTTAAAATTATGAACCCCAAAAATTTAAAATAATCTATGAAAAAAACACCATTAATATTATTTTCATATTGAATTGTATTACCCCTTTCCTTAAAAACTCACTGGACTTCCATGTGATGATTTACAACAAACACAGACCATACTCCATTTCCTATAAAAAAACCATCATTCCAACCCTACGACGTAAATCTTGGAAGTTAGGTAGTCAATAATCATAATGTAAATCAATGAAAATGGGACATTTACTTATAACATAAATATAGGAATATATAAAAAGCATAACATCATAAAATAGTGAACATGTATAAATAGAAATATATTAACTTTTTAGGATAAGTACATGAAATCAAGACCTTGTATGAAATTCTTGACATGAAATTCAGGTCCACGTATAATTATTATTGTCATCAAACCATGTGCATGCATCATATTTTGAACATAAAAATCAATTTTATTCATAACATAATTATCTTATGAGTTATCCATATTTACACAATGCATTGGAAAACTATATCATTCTTATAATAGCACAAAACCATCACTTCCAGATCCTATGCTGAAATCCATAACATTTCATTTCCAGATTTGATGCTAATAATCGTTACCCAAATTTTTCTTCTAAATATCACCACATAAAAGGAAAACATGGATCACTCACATTCTAGATTTCCTTTTAGGTTTAGAGTTTTAGTTAATTTGGAAACCCTATTACATAAATAATTCATAAGTCATTAAAAGATCATTTATCCCATTTAACCTATTATTTATTATTTCAAAATAGTTCTTCGACATCATCCTTTTGATATCTTTTATAGACATAAATGATTCAAAATCATTCATTAAAACCTATGGAAAAGAAAACATAAGAATGGTAATCTCAAATGATCTATATGGGATAATTTAAGCATTAACAAATGAATATAAATAATGAGAATAAGAGTGAATAAGTGTATGATGACATAATAAAAGTGCATGAGTGAATTATAAAAAAACTCAAACCCATAACTACCGAGATCGTAAAATATGAAATCCTGGAAAAGTAAATATTCAAAAAAACAATAATCAATGGACATGTGTTATTAATATCCATCATATGATACACTATAAACTCATAATAAGAAATTAAAACACTTTTTTGTTACATGGAAAATCACTTTCATAATCCCCTTTAAAAACCATATCAAACCCCTTTTAATTGGAATAACCAAACATCTATCTTCTAACATTATCATTACCCAATGCATTAGAGAGCTAAAATGATCCCACCGGATGCTATCTAGGACACCCCATATTAATTTGTAATTGTATTTCCCAGTGATATCTGGATCACCCCATGTTAGCCTTACATGGGATACCTTATTCTTTCTAGGGAACCCCAAGTTAATCTATAGTGGTCTTACTCGATGCTATTTAGGTTTCCAAACTGTGTATGATGTCTAAGAACCAGAACCCGAATATAAATAATTGAAACAATCCCTATTTCATTAAAAACATTATTAAACCATGGAAAAAAATTTATATCATGTCAATATATTTGTGACAACATTAACCTACATAAAATCAATGTGTTCCAAAACAACCTCTTTAAAACCTGGTTATCCTGTGGAAAGTAAACAGGTTCGAAAACAATCAATTTGAAACATGATTAACACATGGTAAACAAATGGGTTCCAAAAAATGCTTTTGAAACATGGTTACCCTATGGAAAAGAAATGGGTTCCAAAAAATCACTTCGAAATATGATTAACCCATAGAAACAAAAAGAGTTCCATATCAAATCTATTTTAAATATGATTAACCAATAGATAGGGAATTGGTTCCATAAAAATCAATCTGAAACAAGATAAACACGTGGAAAACAAATGGGTTCTTTAACAATGCTACACCCCTGACCCGAGAACCACTAGAAATTTTCTCTGAGCCAGGTTGGTCACATGACCTCAAGTACATCTCCCTAAATGCCTGGGGCTACCGACTTGCAGCGATGGAATTTTTAAAATTTCTGGGGGGAGACTATGCCCTCATAGGTAAAAGGTAATACATAGAGACAGATAATAAATTTATATCAAGTTGTATAAGCATATAAATAGATAAACTAAAATAGAAGTAAATAAATAATCCCATCTGATTAAATTACATGTGTGAATGCTGATAAATAAAACTAGATACACAATTATGTCAAGGTATGATTTATGTACTAATGTAAAAGTACATAAAACATGAATACAAGCATGCTATAAAAAATTTAATGAAGATTCCACTAATTGAAACAATACATCTCATGTCAATTCTTGGTACTCTATCCCATGTCTTCATCCAAATAAATAAGATACACTCAACCATCTAAAAGAGAAAACTTCCCTTTATCCATACCTATGAACATAAAATATACTCATGTACAAAACGATGACCTAGGAGGGTGTGAGATATAATATATGTAGGTTGGAATCCACAGTGACTAAAACATTATATTAAATGTTGTAGACAATAATCAGTGTTCCATATTTATAATAAATGAAAGAAACATAAACAAATAAAATTTTATGTAACATGTTCTGGGTTCCCAAGAAAACACCCATCCATACCACCTACTTTGGCATAAGCTAGTAATCATAATAAAGTACCTGTATAAAGTATGATTCATATATATATATATATAAGATAAGATAATATAATAAAAACTAAAAAAAATCATACATTCAAGCTTGTGTTATAGCTTGGGGTCTAATTTTTGTGTCAAAAAGTGTTATTCAACGAACCAGAGTGGTGTAAAAATTCAAAGGGAACACGAAGTGGCATCAATAAAAACCATCCATGCATTAGAATTATTATTATTTTAATGTTTATAGTTCGTGTCTGAGCTCATACAAAAGGTATCTCTGTCGTACATCATTCAATATATCAAATAATACTAAAATCATATATATAAATCTTTTGAAAAACCATGTATCGTTGAAGGCATGGTTTTATCATTAGTATATACTGGGTATTGTATATAAGGGGCCAAGTATCACCCAAGTCTTGGTGTCGCATCTGTTCGAATGGGTCCATCTTCAATTGTCCCTTAGGGAACCTGTATCACTCATCAGTATATTGAAAACCTTTGGAAACCTTTGTCTGGAAAAGACTAAGACACCCCCCTAGTGCATAGTGTGGTCACCAATCAGGAATGTAGAGTCCATGTGTGGGTCCTTAATACATAACCCATTTTCTTTCTCCCTACATTGAATTTAAATATATTTTAATGAAGAATATATCTTAGAATACGTATTTTTAATTGCAACCAATCAATTTTAACTAATAAAAGCCACTTACATCCTGATTTTTCAAGACCAACAATTGAAGCCAAATATATGTAGCCCAATAAATATATCAACATCTAGATATTCCAAAAGAAACAAACTAAAAAAATTTGGGATGAAATAATTGCACCTCCATTAAAGTAGTTTTATTTAAAAACAAGACATTAATCTTATAGAAAATAAAATATTCAATAATATTTATATCATAGTGTATGGTTTATCATACAAAGAAACAATATCAGTGAATATAGAATAAAAATATATTTTTTTATTATCATTTCATACCATATTATAAATTATAACAAAGAAATAATTATTCATAAATAAAAAAATAAAACTCAATGTTTTATGGTTCAAAATTATCCTAAATAATTTATTTGGCATAAAACATAACCAAAATATGCCGCACAAACACATGCATTTAATAAATTTATTATTCAGTGATAAATCAATTTAGAACAATTATGTCGACACAACCAAATGGGAATCTAATGATATTGAAATAATATAATCATGTTTTTTCACCCCAAACAATGTTACAATAGTAAATAAAATCAGATTAATTAAATTATGTTGGGTTAAATTGAGTATCGTTGGTAAGCACCGATTAGCGGCATAAACATGAGATGAAGAAGGCTCAACAAAAAAATGGGAAATAGAGTATAATCATTACCTTGTAGTCATAGAATATCCCACACCCTACAAGAAACTTTTGATTTTACCAAAAATTGTAGAAATCAGAGGATTAAAGAAAACCAAAATTTTAGGTAAAAACATTCCACCGTAGATTATGTGATGGAGATTGGATAAAAATCAATGATTCTTGGTGAGGAATATTATCCTTAATGAGATCATCATATCACATTCCAAATAATTAAATATTAATAAGAATCATAGGTACAATAGGTTTTCAAAGCGGTGATGGGGGGGGGGGGTGGCGCACCACTTGGATTGGAGGGTGGCTCGACACACATGAGATGAGAGAGAAAGAAAAGAAATGAAAAAATAGATAATAGAATGAAATAATGATAGAAAAAAAGAAAAAATAAATGAAATAAAAATTAAACGAATAAAATTAAAATAGAATAAAAATGAAGGTTAGGGAAAATAAATATATAATAATAAAAATCACTAAAACCATTTTTAATTCTCTCTAATCTTATTGTGTATTCTTTTTATTTTCTGAATTATTTATTTTAATTTTTTCATTTCATTTTATTTTATTAAATTTATTTTTTTTGTTTTTAATCCTTTTTAATTATTGTTACCTGAACATTGCACTAGGGTGTGATGTTTTATTTTACATAAATCAAGTACAACCATTTAAATAATTTATTAATTGCATAATTATATTCTAATTATTTTTTAATTATAATTACAATATTCGAAAATATAATTTGTATTATTATTTCTAAAAACATATATTATATTTATAAACAAATGAAATTATTATCAGATGTGATCTGGAAAAACATCTAATCCTCAAACAATTTATACCCAACCAAGGGTAATTTCCATGTTCCAAACCCTAATAGTGGTCTTATATTTCTCATACGAAGCATTATTTATGATAAAAAATTATTTATTATAAAAAAAATATGACTAATAAATTAATTAAAAATAAATAGTGTATTATCATGTTTGAGGTTTCCAAACACCTGATGCCCATCAATGTTATACCATACCTAGGGTAAACCTGGAGTTCAGGACCTTAAAGAGGTCTAAGATTTCTTATACAATGAACCGTTTGAGAGTTATTTAATTTTTTTCTAAAAAATTGCTCATGCCTATGAATATATATATTCAATATTTTTATTCAATCATCATTTAGGGTCTATGGGCCTTGAAATCCCACGCTGACTCAGCATTTAACTATAAAACTATTTCATAGAATTTTTCAATGTTTTAAAGAAGGATTATACCCTTCATTTTATTTATTTTAATTTTAATTTTGATATAATTATTTTAATTCAATTTATTTAAAAGACACATCACAATGTAAACTATCTAAAATAAAGTGTTCTGATGCTCGATTTTAAAACCAACATGCCCACCTAATGGAAAAAATTATCTTTCATTACCTTTTCATCTAGTTCAATGTGGGGACGTTACAGCCTTCCCACCTTAGAAATTATTATCCCTGAGGAGGGTTTGGGAATAATGTAACCCTCAATCGACATAGAAGTTTCTTGATTTCTCACACAAAAGGTTTTGTTGCATCTCAAAAAACCCAACGCATATTCAAGAATTAGTTAGGAAATATGCACATAAAAAATTATTATCTGATCCAACACCCATTTTCCAATCAAAACACTAGAATGGAACATACCTAAGCCTGTTTGTCTAGATGCATGACCATGTCATTCCATCATAAAACATAAGTCCAAATATACTTCCCAACATAGGATTTAACATTAAAAAGGGAGAAAATTCCAATCCATGTAACCTTTTATCGTCAGAATTTCCTACTAGTCATGCCTTTAAAAATTATGGTGATGATTCTTGCATGAGTTCCACAATAGATAAAATTGTTCATTCCCCATCAACCTCAAAGACCAGGTCAGGAAATCATTTCATGAAAATCCATGACCGACACAAATCTAACTCATCTTATGTAAGGATGTTACATAGATGTTCATTCATTGATCACTCTGTTGAACAAGAGAGAAAACTAGTCGAGCCATTTCAGATGACTATTGAAGAAGAAATTTAGCCAAATGGATGATATTTTATAAACAAAATTGTGATTCCTTATTACAAGTGTCACGACCTGTCCTCAGGGCCCGTGCCGTGACTACCCCAAGCCAGCCTTCCACAGGCCCGGGGCTGGCGACTAGCACCAAAGGCATAAATCCCAATAACTGGAAGGCATTTCCTTTATAAAAGTAAATGAGACACCACAGAGTACAAGAGGAAGTAAAACACTAAGTACAAAAGAAAGTGTTGAAAAGTATATGGGCGAGAATACAAACCCAACTGAAAGTATAACTACAACTTAAATAATGTTCAATGGAAAAGAAAACAGCTAGAAGAAATAAAGCAGCTCCTGGGTCATCCTCCTCGGATCCTACCTGAAGGGTAGGTACAGATAGCGCAGCTCTTGGATCGTCCACCATGGATCCTACCTGAAGGGTAGGTACAGATAGCCTCCACAACGCTCTCGCCCGTCAACCTCCCGAGTGTCGTCTTTCCGTGAAGTCCACCTCCGGGTACCATCCAGTCCTCAAACACTCGGCTTCTACCAGCGCTGCCCATCATATGAAACCAACACAATGAGGTGCAGGCATAGCCTATGTAGGGGTGAGTAAAACTATACTAAGTGGGGACCCCGAGACCCTCAAGGTCTCACTAAAACAAACAAGGATAACCACAAGAAGATCTCAACAGATAACCTCTACTTAGGTACATGCCAATACATATACCCAAGTTATCAAGTAACCCATCTCAATCATGAGGAAACACAAGGATTATGAAATCAATGGATAACCTCTACCCAGGTATATGCCCATACATATACATAAGTTATCAAGTGACCCATCTCAATCATGAGGAAAACACAATGGTCATAGACTCAACTGAAACCAGGATTTTCATTATCGAAACCGTAACTACTGAAGAGCTCCTCCTCTGTGAGTATAGAGATCTTGTCACGTCTCCGACGTACTGCTAACCAACCTATGGCTGCTGAGGTACTACTCCTGTCAAGTACCGCGGGTCTACCACCTCACACAGTAGTGCACCTCTTCCATGGGTCTGCCACCTCACACAGTAGTTCTCCCCCTCATAGCCTACAGAGGTACTCCTCCTGTCGAGTACCGTGGGTCTGCCACCTCACACAGTAGTGCTCCTCCTCCATGGTTCTGCCACCTCACAAAGTAGTGCTCCCCACTGGGCTATGCTAGTCACTCCGAATCGAATCGGACAAGCAGTCATCAGGTCACAGCCAGCTACACGGTCTCCATACTTCGTACGCTCGTCTCCTAGAGGGTCCGCTCCACGAGCTACTAGTAGATACTCCAAGTATCTCAATGAACCTCCTTGTCATAGGGGTCTCAACGCGACAGACAGCGTGTCAATCGGACGCCTGGTCTGTGAATTACTAGCCTTTTTGTCCCTGGGAACCTGTTTGTTTCGTGTGCAAACCAACACGGTCGTATCTCAACTATACCCCGAACTCTCATGGGGTATACTCAAAGGGACCGTTTCTCCACGTGATCACCAACACCACTGACGGGTTGTCAAACGAACGTCCGGTCTGAAAGATATCAGCTTTTCTGTTCCAGGGGCCCTATTGGATTTCAGGTGCAATCCACCCCGGACACTATCCAACTCCATCCAAAACTCAAGCGATGTATGCCAAAAGTTCCGTCTCATCATGAAGAGATCAACGAGACAGACGGCGCGTCAATCGGACGCCTGGTCTGTGAGTTATTGGATTTTTCGTTCTAGGGGCCCAGTTGGTTTCGCGAGTGATCCAACCCGACCACACTCCAACGACATTAAAACCTCAAGAGGAGTAATCCAAAAGTTCCGTCTCATAGATAGGAATCAAACAAAGTTGACGGCACATCAATTGGATGTCCGTAGCTCATGTTACGAGCATTTCCGCTCCGAGGGCCCGGTTGGTTTCGTGTACGAACCAACACAGCCGAACACAAATTATTCCGAAACCTTGAGTGCGATATGTCAAAACGACCATCTCTGTCCAAGGACTGCATCGCCACTGACGGTGCATCGATCGATGGTCCGTAGCCCAGGATATGGGAAAAATATCAAAAAGGTCCAAAAACGGGGGGTCTGGGCCCGTACCGACCCGACCCAACCCCCCCTGGGTCGGACCGAACCGGGTCGACCCGATTGGGCGCAACCCGGCCCGATCCTCCCAAGCCGGCCCGACTCGACCGGGAGGCTCACTGGCACGGCCAGCGAGCCGGTGCTCCGCGGACACGGCGCGCACCACGTCCCCCCTGGATCACGCCCAGCCGCAGAATCCGCCAGCTCGCAGCTGCGGCTGAAGCCGCGGCGGTGTCTCTAGGCGGCGCACCGGGTCGCAGCTGCCTCTGGCCGCCGGTGGTGTCCACGAGCCACCAAAGTTGCTCCAGTGGTCATTTTCAATTCCACCTGCGCCGATGCTCATCCCGGGTCCCGTTCTTCACTGCCAAAACATCAAATCGTCTCAGTGGACCGATCCGTCAATTCCCGATGATCTGCACGTCAAAAGAATAAACTTCGGAGTCTTCTGTTCGCCTTCGTGGCCCTGACTACGACCACACTTTTGTTGGGCCTTGACGGCGCGGCGCGACGGTGCCGCGCAACCTTGCCGCATCACTCCAGGTTCCCGCGGGGTGCTGTCGCACCGTGCCACCATCTTCTGAACTGCAACATAATCAATAACAAGGGGGAGGAGGGTCGGTCGTATTTGTGTAGTCCGACCTCCTCCTGTTATAATGATATCAATAGGCCATCGAATAGAAGTCGACGTACGACAAAGAAATATTTCACGGAAAAATCAATAAACATCAACATCAACCTGCATGAACGAACGATCTGTAGATCAACCTGGAAATGGTTGGTCCGTGCTCGTCGTTCTTTTCTCAAAAGATAAGAGAACACCAAATAAATTTCCCTACCTCGAAATTGACGTCGCACGTCGTGGAGTCGCGGAAGTCGAACGTCGTGGTAGTCGAACGTTGGGTTATTCGGGTGTCACAGAAGAAAGGTATCACTTCCGTGAATGTCGGAAGAAGAAGGAGAACATTGTTGTTGGCATCGGTCACCATAGTCGGTGTCTCTTTCCTTGTCGTGGAAGAGGAAGAAAAAGGATTGGAGAAAACGTAGAGCGCTCTTCGCCGAGTTGGAAGGTCGTTCTTCGTTTGGAGATGATGTTCTTCAGAAGAGGGAAGAGCTCTCTCCCAAATTCTCCCACACAACAAAACTCAAAGAAATAAAATCAGGCCTCTCCTTATTTTATTATTTTTCCATGCATTCAAACTTTTTTAAAAATTCAAAAACTTAGTTAAATTAATTGAAGAGGTTTAATCAATTAATTTATGATGTGTTTTGGCAAAATTAAAGAGGAGAGAGGGGAGAGTTACACAAGTTAAAGTGGAGTTACAAAATTTAAGAGGGAAGTGAGTTATGGGATGTCAAGGGGGTTATGGGAAGATCAAGGGGGTTAGGGTCTCGTGTGGGCCCCACCTCCCACATATCCACACATGGGATGTTGGGTGGTTGTGGGTCCCACCAACAACTTCCCATGGTAGAATTTAACTCCCTTGGTTAACAAAAATAAAATTGTTCACAATTTTATTTATTTCTTCCTTAAACCCAAAAATTTAAATTCTCCTCCCAATCAAACGCACCTACGGTAAAAGTCCTCTTAAGAAAATATCGGCGCTGCGAGTTCATCAGTGTCCTCATATTTCAATTCCGAGTACCGGTTCAAAATATAGAAAAACATACTCGTTCGTTCACTAATCGTACCCGAGCTAAACTTTGGAAATTGATTCCGGGCACACCGGGCCTCGGAATCAAGCGCCGTCAGAAACTGTGTTCTTGTAAAATTACAATGAAAATTAAGAAAAAATTTCCCTTGAGTTTTACGGGTCTTTACATTACTCCCGGCTCAGGGATTTACGTCCTCGTAACGATTTAACACAATCTAGGGATACAAAAGCGGTACTGAGCACCCATCTGAGCCTCCCGCTCTCATGTCCTCACCTGGAGGTTCCCGTACTGTCAGAGAAAGCGCAACCGAGGAATCTTCCATCCTCATAGGATCCGCTCCTATCTATCCTAGATCCCCACTGGATCCTCCGAGTATGTCGCCCTGTCATCGACATCCAAATCCCTGAGGTCGATGATATGCAAAGGATCACGCACATATCTCCTCAGTTGAGATACGTGGAAGTCATCGTGCACCAGGTGCAACTAAGGTGGATGCATCAAGCGGTAAACTACTTCTCCTACCAAGCTGAGGACCTAAGAAGGTTCACTGATCCTCAAGGAGAACATGCCACCTTGGCCACATCTCCGTAAACCTCGTCGAGGTGAAACTCGTATAAGGACGTGATCGCCATCCTCGAACTCTAGAGGTCTCCAATTCCTGTCAGCATAAGGCTTCTTTCGGCCCTGTGCTGTCCTCATCCGCTCTTGGATGACCTGGACCTTCTCTAGTCTCACAAGAGTTGCTATGATTTCTTCATTGCCGATAAGAGAAATCCGGTCTCATCCCCTGGATGAACCACGTTCATTTCCTAATACAGTCAATCCTGACATGAACGATGCATTCATTCCATGGATGACGCCATAAGGCCTCGACGTATCTACCAAGATATCCAACTGTCACTCTCACCTCCAAGGGTCGAGTCACACTATCGGAATCAGTGTGAGGTCACTAGGTCTCCTCCAGTAGAAATCTCGAATGTGAGGGTCATGTCAACAGTCTTAACCGGGACCACTCAGTATCAACTAAACAAAAGGACAGGAAATAAAACTTCACAAAGATAAGTGTCTTTATATTATTGCAGCTCATGGTAGAAAGACACAAATGTAACAACAACAACATGGAACTAGATATACACCACTAGTTCCGCTCCTGTCCACTCGCTTCGGGAGCTCTGTAGTCATATGCTTCTACTGCCTGAAGCTGACCTCTCCCATGTCCACCTGTTCCTTGCGGTCGGGGTGAACCACTTGGTGGTGGTGGTGGCAACACCTCGAAGCGTCGTCCACCTCCAGCTGCACGGCCAGATCCCCTCCCTCGGCCTTCATCTCATAGCGGTCTGCCTTGATCAAACCTCTGCCACTGCCTGGGAGGTTCTTCATTTAACTACCGGTCATCTGCATGGTGGGTGGGACAGTCACATGCCATTTGACCAATCCCGATGTAGGAGTAACACTGCATGGCAGGTCTGGCTCTGTCATTTCCCTTGGTGCCTCGCACTACCGACCCTGAGTCATGCAGTCGACCACCAATAAGTCTGGTCCTCTTGGACCTCTACGTCATCTGTCTACTTCCTGCTACAGAAGACTCTGTCGCATGCCTGCTAGTGGTGGTTCATACTGCTGGATACTGCTCAGCAAGGAAATTATACACTAAGAGGGATCGCTCCAACACCCCTTTCTACATCGGAATGTTGTGAGAAACAAAAGAAGCTCTAATCTCTCACCTGAGCCCGTACTCGAAGGTTTGGGCCCTGAAAAACGGGTCCCGTACCATATCTGTGGAGTAGCGCGAGAGGTCTGTAAACCTCGCTGAATACTGCGCCACTGTCATGATGCCCTTCCGCAGCTGAAGTACCTCCTGTATACGCACCGCTCGAAGGGTGGCTGGTACAATCTCTGCCCGAAACAGGCTCTCGAAGCCTATCCATAGAAGTGTCACCTCATCATGAATCTGGAGCATCAGGAACCACCATCTACCTACTGCTGCCTGAAGTAGGCTGGCAGCAAGGATCACCATGAAATCTGATGGTGTCCCCACTAGCCTGAAGACTCTCACCACAGCCTCCAGCCAATATTCCGCCGCATGCGGGTCCATCTCTCCCCTGAACCTGGGTGGCCTCTAGCACTGGAACTCGGGCAGTGCACTCAAGCGATGTGCACCCTTTGCTGTTAGGGCTGGTGGCATCGGTGGCCCAATGGGTAGTGGTACCGCTGGTGCCTCCGCTAGTGCCTCAACTGTGATAGGGCCATGTACTGAGGCCACACCGCTTGACAGGCTGTCAGTATGAACAACTCTTGGGGATCTAGCTGGTCGTCCACGGGGAGGCATCCTGAAAGAAACAAACATGACACGGTCAAACAATTTATACCTGGTGAGCTGACTTGGTTTGAGCTGACTTTTAAAAACTTCTGGAAACACACACGCAATCAGTATTTTCATGCATAAAGTCGGAAATTAGTTGTCAGGGTCCTGGTGTATGGATACGTCGACCGCCCGCACCAACACTGGACTCCCTGAACTGAAGACCACACTCGGTACCCTTAACATTATTGCTTCACAGAAAGAAAATATCAGAGTTATAAGTTATGCGGTAGAACCGACTCCTCTGATTCCAATTTTCAATGACCCGTCCTTGGGGCCCATGTCGTGACTACCTCAAGCCCGCCTTCCATAGGCCAGGGGCTGGTGACTAGCACAAAAGGCATAAATCCCGATAACTGGAAGGAATTTCTTTTATAAAAGTAAACAAAACACCATAGAGTAAAGCAGAAGTAAAACACTAAGTACAAAAGAAATTGATGAAAAGTATATGGGCCAGAATAAAAACCCAACTGAAAGTACAACTACAACTGAACGGAAGCATGTAATGTCCCAAAGTTTTTCAATGGAAAATTCCCTTCTAATATCTATGTCATAAAAACACAAAATAATGAACTACTAAGTGATTAGTGAACTTTAAACATAATTTTTTCACCCCTATGTTTGGAATTTTAAAAATCCGACATACACGGTTGTGTTCAAGATATTTTTGGAGTCTAATGAAATAAAAATAATTTTTGGTGAATAGTAACATTCCCTCATGAATAGTAACCTTCCCTTATGAATAGTAATATGACCCTTATTAATAGTAAATAAGAGTAACATTACCTATGAATAATAAAATAAAATTTAGACATCATAGAAAGTGATAATTTGTCCTTATTAAACGTTTTTGGTATTTTATAAGTCATAAATAATTAATTATAATTTATTAATTAATTTATTTCCTTGAAATATATTCATAAATTATTGAATCAATTTCTAATAGTTTTTAGATAATTTTATAAGACCCTAATTAATTTTTGAAAGAACTGCAAAATCAGTTTTAATTTTAAAAAAACTGTTTTTGTAAGAAAATTATGATTTTAAATAAATATTAAATTAATAATATTTAGAGAGTTATTTTTGAAAAATGGAAATCATTTTTTGATTCTACACTTAGAAAAATGGTAGGGGTAAATTTTTGGGTTTATTCTGAAATACTTCAATTTTCGGGTGAATAGTAAAAAATACAGTTTTTGGCATAATCGATATACACTAAATTTCATCATTAATGATGTAATGATGACATAAACATTCTAGAACTTTAGTTCTGGCCAAAATATATTAAATTTCCTAAATTTTTCCTTGAAATACAATAAATCCAATTCTCAAACCTAAAAAGAACTTTCCAAAGCCTAAAGTCAAAAGGTGATTTCTTAAAGTGTATTTTTCTCTTTCTTTCACTTTCCTTTTAATAAAGTAATGAATTCTAAATATAAAGAAGAGTTAAAGCCTAAAACGAATATTATTATATTAATATATGATTTAGGATGTCAAAAAACTACTATTACAAGTCTAACTTATGGTATATTATTTTATTTAATATTTTATTCCAAAAACACCTCCCTCCTCATGTATAAATAAGCCCTCCCCCTCCTCTTACCAAACATAACCTCTCAAGCTTGAAGCATTGTCTATGCTCTGCCCAATCATCTCTCCTAGCCCCTTCCCCACGTCCAAGAGCTCTCGGGCTCATCAAAAGGCCAAGCATAGGCCCTTAAGGAGGTTCTTAAGAGGAGGATTCTAAAGGTAATTTCCCTCTCTCTTCTACTTTAATTTTCTTTCATGTTCAAGTTCCTTTCTTGATCTCTCTCTATATATCTTCATCCAAATTGTTCTTTAAATCTTGTATTATATATATATACTGTAATATAATGATTATAATGTTATATTATATCACCCCACACCCTTTCCCCCTTCCTTTTATTTTATTAAAGAGAACGTTGTTCATGTGGTGATAATTTATCACCTTCAAAAACAACATGCTCTCTTCTTCCATTTATACCTTCAATATGGTCATGAAACCATTTTTATGGTTGAACCAGAATGTTTTATATGTATTATGTTCTATTTTAAGTTCTGGAAATAACCTATGTCCATTCTAATAAGTGGAAAGTTAAAATGAGTTGGTTGATATCCAAAAACCGCTCAAATTAGCCCAAATAATCTTCATTTAATTCTTATCTAATGATTCGGCCACATGGATCTAATATAACTCATTATAAAATCATTCAAGATTATGTAATATCATTAATTACATGTAATATAAGTTCTGTATGGTTACCCATGATCTACCCAAATGTCAAATTAAGAATACAAGTGGACCGCTCAAGAAAACCATGAAAACGAACATCCTCGATCAATGTTTTTAAACTCTATAAGTCATCCAAAGGAACATAATATGAAATAATGAAACCATAATGAACCCTATTAATGTATAAAAGGTTATGGAATTTCTAATTAATGAATATAATGTCATTATACAGGACATTAAAGTGAAGGAGGCACTCGATTACAAGGTAAGGGGAAATCTCGAACCCAATTTTCTTCCTTCGGGTTCTCCCTCTTTCACTCCATTTTTGATATGGTTACTCCTCAAAGATCATTTTTTCATCATTTCCTTTACTTTTATGGGATATAAATGTTTTTCAATGGTTTTTATGTCCATCAAAACGTTTCCCAAAAGAAATCTTCTTTCAAGATCTCACATTTTACCTCTCATTCAAGGTTGATGGTTCTTATATCAAGTATGTTGTTCCCTCTTTCTTTTGGGAACCCAAAGCTTATGAATGTGTTATTATGAGATGAAACCCATTCCTTTACATGGGTTATTTATGTACATGTTTGATATTTGTTCTATGTGGCAAGCATGATAATGATAATGTTATGATGTGACGGGTGCGCCTGGAATTATATAGCGCAAAATGAATGTTTAAATGTGACGGGTGCGCCCGGAATTTTATAGCGCTCCAATGCATTGGGTAAAGTGATGAATCTCATGAGTAAATGTGAAATTATGCATGAACATGATGCTAGATTTGTTCACAAGTATGTGTGGTAGTTAACCACTAAGACATGATGTTTCATTTTTATGCTTTGCCACATTTCATGTTTATTGTTTATGCTCCTCTCATGTTCAAGATCTTCTTCCTATGTCATGATTATGCTCACCCCATGCTATATTGTTATTATCTATCCTCTTACTGGGCTTTTAGCTCAACCCTTTTGATGTATATCCTCAGGTGGCTACATGTACTAAGGAAAGGACAAGTGCTACTAAGAAGCTATAGAAGAAGAGATTAAATGAATTTTTATGCTTGATGTTGTACTTGTTATGTGTTGTCCTAGTTTTCCCAAGACACTAAACCTCTGGATCCTCCATGTGTAATACTATTATGTTGTTTATCTTTGAAATTATGTAATAGTAATGTATGAAAAGGCCGGGTCTCTATAGTTGGTATCAGAGGAAAGGTTCAGTTATTTTGGGAATTAGGATTAGTAAACCCTAAAGAAAACCTCTAGCATGAGACTAAGTACAAATATGAACACAAGGATATTTACCTAGGGATCCCAAATGTTATGTTATTGGTATAATTGTTTAAAAGGATAAGTTATTCATGACTTTTTTACTTATGTTTTGTTCTAACCTTTTCTATTTTTGAAATTGGTGGGAACGAGGTGAGGTAGTGAAGGAGAAGTACCCTCACCTGTTTGTATGAAGTGATATTTCGGGGGCGAAATTTCTTAAGGGGGGAAGAATGTAACGACCCAAAGTTTTTCAATGGAAAATTACCTTCTTATATCTATGTCATAAAAACACAAAATAATGAACTACTAAGTGATTAGTGACCTTTAAACCAAATTTTGTCACCCCTATGTTTGGAATTTTAAAAATCCGACATACACGGTTATGTTCAAGATATTTTTGGAGTCTA
Source organism: Viscum album (assembly GCA_963277665.1). Classification (NCBI taxonomy): domain Eukaryota; kingdom Viridiplantae; phylum Streptophyta; class Magnoliopsida; order Santalales; family Viscaceae; genus Viscum; species Viscum album. The sequence continues at coordinate 828,126,292 of OY728140.1, forward strand.
ATGAAATAATAATAATTTTTGGTGAATAGTAACCTACCCTCATGAATAGTAACCTACCCTTATGAATAGTACTATGATCCTTATTAATAGTAAATAAGAGTAACATTACCTATGAATAATAAAATAAAATTTAGACATCATAGAAAGTGATAATTTGACTTTAGTAAACGTTTTTGGTATTTTATAAGTCATAAATAATTAATTATAATTTATTAATTAATTTATTTCCCTGAAATATATTCATAAATTATTGAATCAATTTCTAATAGTTTTTAGATAATTTTATAAGACCCTAAGTAATTTTTGAAAGAACTGCAAAATCAGTTTTATTTTTAAAAAAACTGTTTTTTTATGTAAATTATGATTTTAATTAAATATTAAATTAATAATATTTAGAAAATTATTTTTGAAAAATGGACATCATTTTTGGATTCTACACGTTGAAAAATGGTAGGGGTAAATTTTTGGGTTTATTCTGAAATACTTCAATTTCGGGTGAATAGTAAAAAATACAGTTTTTCGCATAATCGGTGTACACTAAATTGCATCATTAATGATGTAATGATGACATAAACATTCTAGAACTTTAGTTTCGGCCAAAACATATTAAATTTCCTAAATTTTTCCTTGAAATACAATAAATACAAATCTCAAACCTAAAAAGAACTTTCCAAAGCCTAAAGTCAAATGGTGATTTCTTAAAGTGTCTTTTTCTCTTTCTTTCACTTTCCTTTTAATAAAGTAATGAATTAGAATTATAAAGAAGGGTTAAAGCCTAAAACGAATTTTATTATATTAATATATGATTTAGGATTTCAAAAAACTACTATTACAAGTCTATCTTATGATATATTATTTTATTTAATATTTTATGCAAAAAACACCTCCCTCCTCATGTATAAATAAGCCCTCCCCCTCCTCTTGCCAAACCACACCTATCAATCTTCAAGCATTGTCTAAGCTCTTCACAATCATCTCTCTTAGCCCCTTCCCCATGTCCAAGATCTCCTGTTCTCATCAAAAGACCAAGAATAGGCCCTTAAGGAGGTTCTTAAGAGGAGGATTCTAAAGGTAATTTCCCTCTCTCTTCTCCTTTAATTTCCTTTCAAGTTCAAGTTCCTTTCTTGATCTCTCTCTATCTATCTTCATCCAAATTGTTCTGTAAATCCAGTATTATACATATACTGTAATATTATGATTCTAATGTTATATTATATCACCCCACACCCTTTCCCCCTTCCTTTTATTTTATTAAAGAGAACGTTGTTCATGTGGTGATAATTTATCACCTTCGAAAACAACATGCTCTCTTCATCCATTCATACCTTCAATCTGGTCATGAAACCATTTTTATGGTTGAACCAGAAGGTTTTATATGTATTATGTTCTATTTTAAGTTCTGGAAATAACTTATGGCCATACTACTAAGTGAAAAGTTAAAATGAGTTGGTTGAGATCAAAAAACCGCTCAAATTAGCCCAAATAATCTTCATTTAATTCTTATCTAATGATTCAGACACATGGATCTAATATAACTAATTATAAAATAATTAAAGCTTCTATAATATCATTAATTATATGTTATATCAGTTCTGGATGTTTACCCATGATCTACCCAAACTTCAAATTAAGAATACAAGTGGACCGCTCAAGAAAACCATGAAAACGAACATCCCCGATCAATGTTTTTAAACTCAATAAGTCATCCAAAGGAACATAATATGAAATAATGAAACCAGAATGAACCCTATTAATGTATAAAAGGTTCTGGAATTTCTAATTAATTAATATAATGTCATTATACAGTAAATTAAAGAGAACGAGGCACTCAATTACAAGGTAAGGGGAAATCTCGAACACAATTTTCTTCCTTCAGGTTCTCCCTCTTTCACTCCATTTTTGATATGGTTACTCCTAAAAGATCATTTTTTCATCATTTCCTTTACTTTTCTGGGATATAAATGTTTGTCACTGGTTTTTATGTCCATCAAAACGTTTTTCAAAAGAACTCTTCTTTCAAGATCTCACATTTTACCTCTCATTCAAGGTTGATGGTTATTATATCAAGTATGGTGTTCCATCTTTCTTTTGGGAACCCAAATCATATGAATGTGTTATTATTAGATTAAACCCATTCCTTTAAATGGGTTATTTATGTACATGTTTGAAATGTGTTCTATGTGGTAAGCATGATAATGATAATGTTATGATGTGACAGGTGCGCCCGGAATTATATAGCGCAAAATGAATGTTTAAATGTGACGGGTGTGCCCGGAATTATATAGTGCTCCAATGCATTGGGTAAAGTGATGAATCTCATGAGTAAATGTGAAATGATGCGTGAACATGATGCTAGCTTTGTTCACAATTATGTTTGGTAGTTTACCACTAAGACATGATGTTTCATTTTTATGCTTTGCCGCATTTCAAGTTTATTGTTTATGCTCCTCTCATGTTCAAGATCTTATTCCTATGTTATGATTATTATCACCCCATGCTATATTGTTCTTATCTATCCTCTTACTAGTCTTTTAGATCACCCCTTTTGATGTATATCCTCAGGTGGCTACATGTACTAAGGAGAGGACAACTGTTACTAAGAAGCTATAGAAGAAGAGATTAAATGAATTTTTATGCTTGATGTTGTACTTGTTATGTGTTGTCCTAGTTTTCCCAAGACACTAAACCTTTAGATCCTCCATGTGTAATACTATTATGTTTTCTATCTTTGAAATGATGTAATAGTAATGTAGGAAAAGGCTGGGTCACTATAAAGCACAACGGAAAAGACAACAGCCAGAAGAAAGGAACCAGCTCCTGGGTCATCCTCTTCGGATCCTATCTGAAAGGTAGGTACAGATACCGCAGCTCCTGGATCGTCCACCACAGATCCTACCTGAAGGGTAGGTACGGATAGCCTCCACAACACTCTAGTGCGTCAACCTCCTGAGTGTCGTCTTTCCATGAAGTCCACCTCCGGGTACCGTCCAGTCCTGGAAAACTCGGCTTCTACCAGCATTGCCCGTCGTCTGCAACCATCACAAATAGGTGTGGGCATAGCCCATGCAGGGGTGAGTATAATGATACTCAGTAGGGACCCTGAGACCCTAAATGTCTCACTAAAACCAACAAGTATAACCACAAGAAGATCTCAATAGATAACCTCTACTTAGGTACATGCCCATACATATACCCAAGTTATCAAGTAACCCATCTCAATCATGAAGAAACAAAAGGATTATGAAATCAACGGATAACCTGTACCCAGGTATATGCCCATACATATACCTAATTTATCATGTGACCCATCTCAATCATGAGGAAAATACAAAGTTCATAGACTCAGCTCAAACCAGGATTTTCATTATCGAAACCGTAACTGCTGAAGTGCTCCGTCTCTGGGAGTACAGTGATCCTATCACATCTCTGAGGTACTACTCACCAACCTATGACTACTAAGGTACTCCTCCTGTCGAGTACCGCGGGTCTGCCACCTCACACAGTAGTGCTCCTCCGCCATGGGTCTGCCACCTCACACAATAGTGATCCCCCTCATAGCCTACAGAGGTACTCCTCCTGTCGAGTACCACGGGTCTGCTACCTTACACAGTAGTGCTCGTCCGCCATGGGTCTTCCACCTCACAAAGTATTGCTCCCCACTGGGCTATGCTAGTCACTCTGAATCGAATCAGACAAGTAGTCATCTAGTCACATCCAGCTACACGGTCTCCGTACTTCGCATGCTCATCTCTGGGAGGGTCCGCTCCATGAGATACTAGTAGATACTCCAAGTATCTCAAAGAACCTCCTCGTCATAGGGGTCTCAACGTGGCAGACGACGTGTCAATCGGACGCCCGGTCTGTGAGTTACTAGCCTTTTCATCCCCGGGGCCCGGTTGGTTTCGTGTGCAAACCAACACGGCCATATCACAAATGTACCCCAAACTCTCATAGGGTATACTCAAAGAGACTGTTTCTCCTCGTGATCACCAACGCCGCTGACGGTTCGTCAAACGGACATCCGGTCTGAAAGATATCAGTTTTTCTGTTCCAGGGGCCCGGTTGGATTTCGGGTGCAATCAAACCTAGCCACTATCCAACTACATCCAAAACTCAAGCTACGTATTCCAAAAGTTCCGTATCATCAAGAGGAGATCAACGAGACAGACGACGCATCAATCGGACGCTCGATCCGTGAGTTATTGGGTTTTTCGTTCCAGGGGCCCGGTAGGTTTTGTGAGCGAACCAACCTGATCTCACTCCGACGACATTCAAACCTTGAGAGGAGTAATCCAAAAGTTCTATCTCATCAAGAGGAATCCAACAAAGTCGACGGCACGTCAATCAGATGTCCAGAGCTCATGTTACGAGTGTTTCTGCTCCGAGGGCCCGGTTGGTTTCGTGTACGAACCAACACGGCCGAACCCAAAGTATTCCGAAACCATGAGTGAAATATGTTAAAACGACCGTCTCGTTCCAAGGATCGCATCACCACTGACGGTGCGTCGATTGGAGGTCCATAGCCCAGGATATGGGCAAAATACAGTAAAGGTCCGAAAACGGGGGGTCTGGGCCCGTACCGACCCGGCCCAACCCCCCATGGGTCGGCCCGAACTGGGTCAACCCGACTTGGTGCGACCCGGCCCGGCCGGCGTGGCCCGGACCGGTCGGGGCGCGCCCCGTCCCGGTCCGCCCAAGCCGGCCCGGCTCCGCCGGGTGGCTTGCTGGCTCGGCCAGCGAGCCGGTGCTCCGCGGACGCGGCGCGCGCCGCGTCCCCCCTAGATCCCGCATGGCCGCAGGATCCGCCAGGTCACCACCGCGGCTGAAGCCGCGGCGGTTTCATTTGGCGGCGCACCGGGGCACCACCTCCGGTGGTGTCCGCGGGCCAACAATGTTACTCTGGGGGGTCCATTTTCAATTCTTCCTACGCCGATGCTAATCCCGGGTCCCGTTCTTCATTGCGGAAATATCAAATTGTTTCAGCGGCCCGATCCATCAATTCCCGAAGATCTGCACGTCAATAGAAACAACTGTGGAGTATTCCGTTCTCCTTCCTGGCCCTGACTACGACCACACTTTTGTTCGGCCTTGACGGCGCGGCGCGACGGTGCCGCACATCCTTGCCGCATCACTCCAGGTTCTCGCGCGGTGCAGTCGCACCATGCCACCATCTTCCAAACCGCAACATAATCAACAAAAAGGGGGAGGGGGGGTCAGCCGTGTTTGTTTGGTCCAACCTCTTCCCGTTATAATTATTGGAAGCTGCAATCAAATAGATGTAGACGTACGATAAAGAAATATTTCACGGCACAATCAATAAACCTCAACATCAACCTGCATGAACGAACGATTCGTGGATCAACCAGGAAATGGTTGGTCCGCACTCGTCGTTTTTTTCTCAAAAGATATGAGAAAACCAAATAAATTTCCCTACCTCGAAATTGACGTCGCACGTCGTCGAGTCACGGAAGTCGAAGGCCGCGGTAGTCGAACGTCGGGGTAGTCGGGTGTCGCAGAAGAAAGGTATCGCTTCCGTCAACGTCGGAAGAAGAAGGAGAACGTTGTTGTTGGCGTCGGCCTCCACGGTCGACATCTCCTTCCTTGTCACGGAAGAGTAAGAAAAAGGATTGGAGAAAAGGTAGAGAATTCTTCGCTGAGTCGGAAGGTCTTTCTTCGTTTGGAGATGATGTTCTTCAGAAGAGGGAAGAGATCTCTCCCAAATTCTACCACAAAACAAAACTCACAAAAATAAAATAAGGCCTCTCCTTATTTTATTATTTTTCCATGCATTCAAAATTTTTTAAAAATTCAAACACTTAGTTAAATTAATTGAAGAGGTTTAATAAATTAATTTAAGATTTGTTTGGGAAAAATTAAAGAGGAGAGAGGGGAGAGTTACACAAGTTAAAGTGGAGTTACAAAATTTAAGAGGGAAGTGAGTTATGGGAGGTCAAGGGGGTTATGGGAAGATCAAAGGGGGTTAGGGTCTCGTGTGGGCCCCGCCTCCCACATATCCACACATGGGAAGTTGGGTGGTTGTGGGTCCCACCAACAACTTCCCATGGTATAATTTAACTCCCTTGGTTAACAAAAATAAAATTGTTCACAATTTTATTTATTTCTTCCTTAAACCCCAAAATTTAACATCTCCTCCCAAGAAAACGCACCTACGGTAAAAGTCCTCATAAGAAAATACCAGCGATGCGAGTTCATCGGTGTCCTCAGATTTCAATTCCGAGTACCGGTTCAAAATATAGAAAAAACTGCTCGTTCGTTCACTGAACGTACCTGAGCTAAACTTCATAAATTAATTCCGGGCACACCGGGCCTCAGAATCAGATGCTGTCAGAAACTGCGTTCTTGTAAAATTACAATGAAAATTAAGAAAAAATTTCCCTTGAATTTTACGGTTCTTAACAACAAGGTAACTTGAATTCACCACGAACATGTCCACCACAGTTCATACCATAGTTCTGGTGATGTTCCTTGATTTAAGAAATATAGATCCTGAAAAAATTCTAGAATAACCTCAGTTTTTCATGACTATAGTATAAAAAACTAACCTAAGATAGTACATAATCCATAATTGAAATTGAGATGCTGGTAAAGATCCAATAAGTCCACATTGGAGAATTAATTGAGCCCAGATCTACATTAGACTTGTGTTCTTGATAGATAAAACTAATTTTGTTCAAGAGTTCTTCCAATAAAATAATCCATAGAAATCCAAGGTTCAATCAATAATAACCGAGATTTCATATGAACCACACATTCAGTGTGGAACCAAATATTGATTACCCAACATCTGTTTAATATTATTTTGACCTAACACTGATGCTCTCTTAGTGTATCAATGATGATATCATGATAAAGGACATGTTTATCACTAAACTAAAGTACAATAGGATGATTTTAATGTTTACAAGAATTTAAACAGCTGAACCACTAATTATCAACAACATAGAGTAATCTTTGCATCACCTACTGATTCACTACCATTAACCAATCACCAAGCCATTACCACCAAAGGTATCCTGTGATCGGTCAATCTTAACCAGCTTAGTCCTCCCAAGACTAATGACGTTACTCAAAGGTTGAATACACCACCAATCACTATAACTTTATGTTACTGAGAAAGCACTGACATGATTTAATGTTCACATGCCTCACGTCATTTAAGCTAGATCGACCATTCTCTAATGGTTATCCATTGTTTTGTTCTTCTACCTAGAAAGAAAAGTACTTACAATATTCGACATGCCACTTCCCACATCAAGAGTTTCCTAATCATCAATAAGAAGAGATAGAATGCCACTCATAAATGTGATAGATCATAATCACCATAAATAAAAAAATTTAAAAAATTGGCATAAAAACCAAAAAAAACCGAACAGAATGTCAAAACACTCGTGTTTCTAGAATCATCCTGAGAATTGGGAAAAAAATTATTCATTTAACGCAAAAGTCACTCTACTACAGAGATTACCTATTTCGTATTTAATAGTATATGTCCTAATGATTACACTGAACTCGTCAATTTCATATCAACATTAAGAACTCTATGACATTGCGTACGTGAACACATACTACCTCCAGATGACATAAAATAAATATTTCATTTAACTCAGATGAAAACATACTGAGACATCCATCATTGTAGAGAAGAAAGGGTTCAATGACCTACGAAGAATATAACCATACTTGAAGAATTTCTAACCTACTGAAAATGATCATTACATGATGATCAAGCCTGAAACAAAAGTAAAATAAACCATGACCACCTGTCTAGAAAAAGGACTCATTTAGAAATAAAGAGTCCTACTAGGTATTCAAATAACTGAACATCACTAAATGATAGAAAACTCTTGGAATTAAAAGGACATTTAAACTCAATGGGTGATACCTACCACGAGAAACCCACTTACGAAAGAAAAAAAATCATAGACCCAAAACAGGTTGTCATCAACTAAAGTCACTAGGCTCAAGATCCCACCATTAATGCCATTTCCAAAGAGAAGAATGCCTATAGAAGAAACTTACGATTTTGTTCCAAGGATACTCAAGGAGAAACTCAAACTATCTTACACGAGGTTATTAAACAGAGGATACCACTATGGGTTTTATTTACAATCACATTACATTAAATACAATTTCATAAAATATCATGCATATGTTTAAAAGTCCATTCATATGGACGACCATCTACCAATCCATAAAGCACCTATACACATTAGTGGTTTTATTTTTCTCCCACATAATTTCAACCCATAAACATTAGCAAAATAAACCAATTACATATCAAAGAAGATATCATGTCACTACATAAACATACCTAAGGGAAACTAGGTGAAATAATAGTATCATGACATTTTAATCACTGATACATACTAATAAGAACAGAAGAATGATATAAGTAGAGAATTATAGTAAATAGGTATAATGGAAACATGCCAGCATTATATATTTTTCACTAAAACATGGAATCTATAAGACATTCTAAATAAATAACAGACGTGGAAAAAATTCATGGAATGAAATTTTGAATCAATAGGAAAACTAAATTGAACATACATGGCATTGAACTATCCATGGAATGTGAATTTTTATGTGCCTAATATGATTCATGCAATGTTTCATCCTCTGCAAACCAGTCCAATTGTAAATTTCAATAAATTCTATAAAACCATAAAAATATAGATTACACCAATAACTCAAGCTTAAATCATATCAACTACAATATAAAAAGGCATGAACATCAATTCCTATCCCTGGACACATGGTCATTTCCTGTATGTGGGTTGAGCAGCCCCAGGAACATCTATTAAACAAGTGTCGACACATTCCTAGTCTCATGTCTACTAATCCAAAAATGCATGACAAAAAAAATAAACCACTTATGATACCACTTTGAAAATTTCTCACTAAAGGATCCATTGGAAGGATTCTTCAAGCCAAATTTTCCACACGGCCTCAAGTGCATCTCCCCGAATGCCAAAGGCTGGTAACTAGCAGCAAGGTCATTTTTAACCTGACTGCAAGGGAGTCTATTCCCTCATATTTAAAAGGTAATACACATCAAAATAAAATCAATTTATAACAATTAGAGGAATCATATATATAAAAAATACTATAATAGAAGAAAATAAATAATCCCAATAGAATAAATGACAAGTGTGGAAGCTAATAAATTAAAATAGATACACAATGATGTAATGAAATAATGGCCTTAATAAATTAAATGTTTGGAAAGCAAGAATAAAATCATGATTTCAAAACAATAATGAAAACGACACAATGTGTAAAAACTGCATCTTAAGAAAAGGCTTGGTCCTCTACCCTCAATCTTCATACTATATAGCAAAAAACACTCAAACATCGGAACCATAATGCTTCCCTTTATCCATACCTACAATCACATAATATACTTGGGTACCATACAACACATGAGTTGGGTGTGAGATATAATCTCAATAGTCTTATACCCATAGTTTCAAGAGCTTTCTTTTTCGTACTGTGGAAAAAAATCAATGTGCCATATTTATAATAAGTGAAATAAAGTTAAATAAATAAATATAAATGTATCTTGGTATGGGTTAACAAGTGAACACCTATCCATACTACCTTCTTCATCATAGTTGAGAATCATAATAAAGTACCTATGTAATGAATTATTTATATATATATATATATAATCCTAGAAAATAGACAGTAGAATAAAATGGAGAATACCCTCAAGATTTTGTTACTTATTTGGGTCTAATTTATGTTTCAAATAGAGTCTGCATCATAGAACTAGAGTGGTCTCATAATTCACAAGGAACTCAAAGCGGAATCAACAAAAACCACTCATGCATTAACAATATTATTATATTAAATTTTAGAGTTATATTTTGAGATAATCCCAAAGATATTAGTATGGTACACCATTAAATTTATTCAATACCACCTATCTGATTCATAGAAACTTTTTAAAACCCAAGTATCGCTCAAGGAAAGGTTTTATCATGAGTCCATCTCAGGTATCACACATAAGGGGTGAAGTACCACATGGGGATTGGTGTATCAACCTTTCCAATGGGTCCATCCTTGATTGTCCCTTACGGAACCATTATCAGTCAAGTGTATATAGAAAAACTAAGTCAACACTTGTGTGGAATATCCGGAGACATCCCCTCTAAAGGAATATTGTGTTCACCAATCAGAAATAGAGAGTGCATGTTTGGGTCCTTAATATGGAACCCATGTTCTCTCTCCCATCCCGAACTTATTTATATTTTAATTAAGTAGGTATCATAGAGTACACATTTATACTTGCAAGAAATAAATTTAATATACTAAAAGCCACGCCATTCTTGATTATTCAAGACCAACTATCAAAACAAAATATAGGTAGCACAATAAATATATCAACATCAAAACATACCTACTGAAACCAACTCATCAAATTTTCTGTTGAAAGTAGTGCACATCCATTGAATGAATTTTATTTTAAAACATGAAATTATATTGTTTCATGTAAATTAATCAATTAATTTAATGTCATAGACCAATGTTTATCATATGGAAACACTTTATTAGTGAAATTAGAATAAAAAATATTTTGTTCTATTATAATTTCATACCATTGTATGAATTATTACAAGGAAATCATTAGCCGTTAGAAAACCCAATTAAACCCCAAATTTCATGGTTCACATTTATCCTAAATAATTTATTTGATTTAAAACTCAATCAAAGTGGTCCACACAAACACATGAACTTAAAAAATTAATTATTTTGGGATACCTAAATTTAGACCGATTATTTTAGCACACCCAAAGTGGTATCCAATACTGTTTCAAAAATTAAAATAAGTTATTTCACCTCAAACAATTTTACAATAGTCATTCGAAGAAGTTTCATTAAATTTAGTTGAGTAAAATTTAGTATCACTAATAAAAATTGATGAGTGGCACAAACATGCGATGTAAAAGACAGAAAAATGAATGTAATGAGAGTACACACCCTACCTCATAGTCATAGTATATTACACACCCTTCTAAAACCATTTATTTGACCTAAAACGGGAGAAACAGATGGATTTAAGAAATACCATAATTTCATATAAAGACATTCCATAGAAGATCATGCCACAGATAGTGGATGTAAGTTACAGATTCTCATTGAAGATGATAATCATTATCAATATCTTCACAACACTTCAGCTGGTGTTGTAAATGGAGAAGAACCGGAGGTGCAACGTTCTTATGATGAGAAGACATTGGGTGGCGCACCACTTGGATAGTGTGGGGCACGACACATGGGTGAGCAGAAGGAGAGAAAAAAATAAAAAATAAAGAAAGGAATTAAATAAGGAAAGAAAACAAACAAAAAAATAAAAAGGAAAAGAATAAAATAAAAATAAAATATATATTATATATTTAGATAAGGGAAAATAATAACATAATAATAAAAATGGTTAAACCCATTTTTAATAATTTTTACTCTTCTCATGTCCACTTTTTATTTTATTATATATTTTCATCTATTTTAGACTTTTTGGACTGCATTAAAAAATATTATTCCTATTAATCCGTTTTAATTATTTTTACGAGATCCTTATGCTAGGGTGCGATGTATTATTTTCCCTAAATCAAGTGAACCTATTTTAATAATGTATTAATTGCTGAAGTATATTTTCATTATTTTTTTCCACAAAAATAAAAATATTAACCATAAAAATTATTTGTATTATTTCTAGCTTCCAATAAAATATTTATAATGAAATGAAATTATCTTCGAGTGTGATCTGACCAAACCTCTGATGCTCAAGAAATCTATAGCCTTCCTAGGGTAAAACCCATGTTTCAGGCCTAACAATGGTATTAGATTTATCATAAAATGAACCATTTGTAAGAAAATAAGTATTTATAATAAAAAAACCGAATAATAAAGTAATTAAAAATAATGTGGGTATTATCACATGTGAGGTTTCCAAACACCTAATGTGTATAAAAATTATACTCTACCTATGGTAAACCTGATGTTCCAAACCTAACAGTGGTCTCAGCTTTTAAATACAGTGCACTGTTTGAGATCTATTTTATTTTATTGAAATTAAATGCACATGTGTATGAATAAATTTATTTAAAATTATATTCTATCTAATTAATGGGTCTACGGGCCTCAATATCTTGTGCTGACTCAGAGTATAACTCTGAAAATACTTCATAGAATATTTCACAGGGCTAAAGAAGGATTTTACCCTTATTTTAATTTTTTTCCATTATAATTTTAATCTAATTAATTTAATTTAATTTCATTAAAAGACGCATTATAGTGTCCACTACGAGAAATAAAATTTTCCATCACCTAGTTTCGAAACTAGTCTTCCTAGTTAATAGAAAAATTTAATTTCCATCACTTTTTCATCTAGTGAAAAACATGTTACATTACAAACATTATCCTCAAAACAATAACAATTTATATGAAAAAATAATTAGGATGGTATCAATAAAATATATACAAATTATATGATAATAAAAAACAAGGTTTGTTAACATTTATGAATGTAAATACCATTAAAATGACATTATAACATTCATGAGAAAAATAATCTTTAAACATTATAAGGCATCCCATAAAAAATTGAAACATTTTTATAATTAAATAATTATAATATCATTAGAATAAGTAGATTCAACATATAACATGTTAATGGAGCGGCATATACAACTAATAAAATAATATAGGTTTAAAACATAATGAACATCTCACAAAGAAAAATTGTGAAAAAAAATCCATTACCGCTTTGGTAAATTTGAAATTATAAACCCCATGAAAGATAGATCATAAAAAGGATATGTAAAACCCCATAAACATACGAAAAAGAATATTCAAATAAGTTCATGTTCATTATATAAACCACATAAAAAATGTGATGACCATGGAATAAATCTCTTAGAAATAAAATTAAGACAAGAAATTGCCTTACAAATATCGTATCATTGGAGTGAGAATAAATTGATGAAATAATTTTCTGTGTAAATTTTAGAAATAAAAAATAAAATTTGAAAATCTAGAATAATAAAATTATAGGACATTTCATTTATATTCTTTTCATAACATATCCAATGACATAGATGTTTAACATAATTAATGGAAACTGATTTAAGAAATACCTTATTACTTAATTAACATTTGAATCATGATATCTGTGAATTAAAAACATAAATTAAAACATTTTATAAAATTATATAAATTAAATTAATTCTAATAAATTTCATATGAGTAGTTTATACACCACAAAAAATAAAAAAGGCACATTACCATATAATCTGCCTCAATGAAATGAAATTGATACAAAATATCTTACCTTTAGTCTGATTTTTCATGCTTTTCCTCTATCGTCCAAAATAATAAACTTTTGTAAATTATTTTATTAAATTAGAATATTTTACAAGTTATTATTACATATATTTCATTTCTACACATGTTATATACAATTACTTAATTAATAATGTTTTCATCAGATGTTTTAACCACATTCAATTTATATGTCAAAACTAACATCGATTGGATGACTATGGTCATTTTGGTCATCAGTTAAACAAATAAATAATAATAAAAATTACATAAATATAAAATTTTAAAATTATTTATAAATATTATAAGAAATTTGGTTTTGATAAATGATCCAATTATGTGGTCATGGAGAGGTTAGGTCATACGTACACATGAGTATTGTTCCAATATTTCATTGAACATTATATAATGAAGTTAATAAAACTTTGTCTTTCTAGAATGGTCATTACATCATAATTATAAATTTATTTATTTATATATAATTATATATATCTTTCTTGATATTTGGTTATGAGAAAGGAAGAATCACATTGCTTTGAGGAGGTGATTGTCCACAGGTCCAGGATGGATGTTAACACCGTTTCAGTGTGTGAAATGGAAAGAAAAATAATGATATATTGAATGTTCAAATATATAATTATGTTAACCATGTAATAAAAATTTTATTTATATAATATATTTCAATTAAACTCATATTTAATACATTCCATTTAAATATTGAATTAATCACATTGCTTTGAGGAGGTGGTAGTTCACACATCGACAAACAATGTTATCTTCTTCCCAAAAATGGAAATAATATAGGTATCTATTATATGACAATAAAATAAGAATAATAACACTATAAATATCATATATATCATATAAAACCTGTAAATAAAACATTATTATCAGCCTTTAGAGGTGGTAATGGAATAATGAATGACATCGGTTCGCGTGCTGGGAGTCTTGCATACACATAAGAGATGATTGTGTACTCCATTTTATAGAAGTGTATGAAGGTGTAGGTATAAACCTTAAAATAATAATATATTATTATATTTAATATACTAATTTTATTATATTATAATGGTAAAAGATAATTTTATGTGGTTCGAGAAACAAAAAAAATGAAAGTTATCATTTATGAATTTTACCTCTTTTTTTGGTAACTCCTTTTGGTTTGCACACAAAAGGATTTCCAAGGATTGAATTATTACAATAGTGAGGCATAAATTATGATATTAGGGATTTTTGAATAAAATTTGGGTAGGGTTTGGTTTAGAAACAGGTCTTCATCTGTGTGAATATGTGGGGAGGATGACTTCCTTTTTATAGTGGCGGCGGAGTAGTATTCCTATATCTATAATAGGTAAAACCTATTGGGAGGTCTCCATTACATAATTTTCATCCAATAATGATACTAATTCCATAACTTATCTGATATGGTCGAATAATGTCCTTTAAATGGGGTTTTTAAATGTTCTTATGTCATTTTTCAATTTAATATTAAAGTTTAACAACTAGGTAAACACATTTGATTACCCTAGTCAGTATAATTAATTTTAATTTCTCTCACAATATATTTTGTTAAAACCTAATTTGAATATAATAGAAGTTATATACTATTTTAATTCTATATATTAAATCCATTTTTAAAAATTAAAATCTCGTAATTGGCATAATGTAATCTAAAAATAATCTCTCAGACGACACGAGAAAATAGGTTTTTTTAAAGAGAATGGTTTGGATGTTTGAACTATTTTTATATCTAATTTAAATGTGAAATTTATTAAAATGACATATATTATTTTAAATGATATAAATTTTATATAATTATACTTTTAAACTAATTAAAAATATAATTTACTACTATAAATTTTTAAAACAAAAAAAATGAATTAAAATTTGGTGTTATTCATTATTCTTCATAATCTGAAAGTTCTCAGAAAAATACTAAAAATTAACCCAATGTAAATTTTGATAATATTTTATTAAAAACTATTTTTATTTACCCAAATAAATATTATATTTGTTTGATAATTTACTTTTAAAACAAATCTTCTGTAAAAAGGTGGTAAAATTGTCTTTAAAAAAACATACAATCATTTATGCTTAAAATTGAATAAATTCTCATCTAAATCATATAAAACTGATTAATTGAATTGAAAAATAATTAATTAAATATATATAGTATATAAATAAATATTTTCATTCAATAATTATGATTAATTTAATTTATTAGTTTAAAAAACTCTTATTATAAAAGTAGTTTTTCTTAAAACACATCATTTATATTAAATTGATTTTTTATTTTCCTTTCTAATTAACTAATCAATGAATAATTCATTATATAAACATGTTTAAACCATATATTCATTACTTATTAAGTCATAATCAATCACATTATTCTAATTAATGGTTGATAACTATCTTATTAAATATTAGTATTATATTGTTTTCTGGTAAGATACATGCTTGTGTAAACAATAAGCAATCAAAAGGACTCGATGTTTCATGAAATGAAAGTTAAATATGGGTTTTCATACTATTAATTATAAAATATTAATTTTATTTAATTAAAGTTATCAATGAATTTATATTTATTTTAATGAAGATATTTCTTAAAATCTCATGATGTTATATCCCACCCCCTTAAAATAAATTTCTCCATAGAAATTAATCATTGTTATCAAAGGATTTACATTTTAAAATTAATTTATTGAAACCCAAAATTTTAAAATGGTTAAAAAGACATACTCTTAAAAAGGTAAATTCGGGGACCTTATGTTCACAAAAAGTTACACATAATAGAGATTTCACATAGGGGAAACATAAGTGGGAATGCATGAAATTGATACATATTTATGGAGATTTATTGAGGACATTAATCATAAACAAGTGAAGGATCAATTGAAAGTTAGGGGACTAAAAATATTAATCTTTTATGATAAAAAAGTACATCTTTTCATTATAATTAATGATATTAGCATAATATTTTAAATTGAAGATCCTTTTCTAAGAGTTAAAGTATTTTCTTAACATCCAGACGAAGGGAAAACAACAAAGGGAAATATACTAACTTGATCAAAAAAATTTCACCATATAATAAATTTCCCACAAAATCATATCTTTTTATCCAATTAATTAATTTTTTAGATGAATTTTTTAATTCATGAACCACAAAAATCAAATTTTAAAGACTGTATATCCATAAAAGGGAATGTAATTCTATTTATATTTTTTTTAGACGTTACCCAAAAGAAAAAAGGATAGAACAAATAATGATAATTCCCAAAATGAGTAGACAGTCGAATTATACACTGATCTTAAAAATTGAATATTAATACCTAATTTTGATACTAAATTATTCCATAAATAACAATCCTTAAAATTCATCAAACATTTCCTCACTATGTTTGGAACTCAAATATTTGAAATACAAGATCATATATTCTTCCAAGATAAATCTACCATTATTACTCAAATAAATTCAATAGTTTTTTAACATAATATTTATATTTTAAAAATTTCATGTTAACTAGGACATTGTGTAGGCAATTACTAGTTCATGAAAACCTTATTTTCCTTTTGTTATGGGTTCAAGCTCCACTTTCTAGAGGGATGTGATTGGTTGTCACTGAGCATTCATGTTAACATTTTTTTCATTAAATATGAAAAATAATTCCAATTTAAAATAATTTATTTTTATTATAGGGTTTAAAAATACATCATCATAAAAAACATGAAAAATTGGTTTAATATCTTATCACTAGGAACCTCAATGGGGTGTTGATCACGCAATGAATCACTATTTCATTTCAACACATACACCACAACACTAAACTAGTTTTGTAGTGAAGAGTATAAAAATAATAACAAATTACACTTCATGTATGATTCAATTATTATGTTTTTTCACTATCAAAATGGTAAATGTTTCTTGTTTTTATAATTACAATATAGGTGGGGGTGATTTAGAGGGCCCATGATGAAGTCCAAGAAAAATGGTCCAAGCAACAAATGATCCAAGAACACCAATGCACTAGACTACAAAATTTTACAGAATTATTCATCAAAATGGGCTGAAAATTTTTTTGGGTCAAAACATTAATGGTATATATTACCTCTTAAGGAACCCAAGACCAATTCCTCTTCATAGAGGAATATATGAACTGATCATTCTAGAGAATCAAATCAACATAAATTCAATAGTGGTGTTCTATATTATGTCCATATATAGAGATTTAGGGGTCCAATGGGTGACAAATATTTATTAGAGATAAAAACTAGGTTTGGATACATCGTTTTAGTTTTCTCCAAAGCGATATAAGACTTTTTGGAGGTCAAATAATGGTCTTAGTGGATTAACACAATATGTGTTTTCAAAACCACAATCCACTTTTCTTATAAAATGATACCTTGATAACCTCATTTGTGAATTAAAACTAGAAGAAAATATATTCCATTTTGGAGTTACATAAGTGTCCTCTCTTCATCCAAGATGTTTTTAAGGTCCCTATCATCATAGGGGGTTCAAGGATGAAGAAAGAGTTCCACCTGACATTCCTCCTCCACTCGATGTTGGGCTAAAAGTTGGGAGTTTGTTGTGACATAGCTATACTAATTGTAAAGGGAGTTCCAACACATGTACTAATAATTATTTGATGTATTTTAGGATTGAAAACATTTTATTTAGAATTATATTAATTTTATTCATGTTATAATTTTTTGTTTTATTGAAACAAATGAAATTATCTTTGCTTTTAACTGATTAGTTTAAAGTCTGGAGTGGGTGACTTCTGTTGTTCTGATTGGATAACACAATAAACCTTTTCTTCCCAAATTATTTGAGATATCAATTTGATTTGGATGTTATTATACCGTGCCTGGGATCTGAACCCTACCAATATGATTGTCATTTCCATGTTTGTCTCAAGTTTATTTGATATAAAAACTCAGAAAGTAATCAGGATTCCTATTAATTTCATCCAAAGACATAAATCAAACCCCAATTAATCTCCAATATCGATGAACATGAAATTTATGTAGTGAATTCAAAATTAACTCTTTTTCTCGTATTTTTTAAAATCCACCTTATTCTTCAATCTATTAAACTCTATAAATTATGTTATTTTCATTAAGCTATTTTTTAAAAAAAATCCCCTATTTGAGGAAATTTAATTAAAAACAAATTATCTAAACCTATAAACACTCATTGAGAGATAACCTATGGTCTTCCCTAGACTATAAATACCCTTTAAAATCTTAATAATTTTGATCTATCATGGAAATGCTTTTAGTTTCCTAATAAATGGAATTATGATCATCCTTAAGCTTATAGACCTATAACAGAATCCATAACTCTTAAGATAACTTCATATAAAAACATTTTAACATATAAATTTATCTGAAAAACCTTTAATACCAACTCTAATATCCAATAACCAACAATTAAAAATTATATGCTAAAATACATAACATTACATTCACGACATTGATGTCGATAATTGTGGCCCAAATTTTTCATAAAATAAATTACTACATCAAAATGAAAACATGGATCCCTTAAATATTAGTTTACTTTTTAGGTTTATATTTTTAGATAATTATAAAAAAAATTCAACAAAAATAATTCACATGTCATAAGAAGAAAATATATCCCATTTAACCCATATTTTAATATTTCATAATCGGTCATCAAAATCATCCTTGTGAAATCCTTTATAGACATAAATAATTCAATATCATTTGTTGAGGATTGGGAAAAAAGAAAAATAACAATGGTGATATCAAATGGTCATTAAAGGAAAATGTATTCATTAAAAAGTGAAAGTCATGAATGAGCATAAGAGTGAAAATTGATATGGTGAAATAATCAAAGTGCACGAGTGAATTATAAAAGATCCCAAACCCATCAGTACATAGATTATAAATACTGAAAACATAAAAATGTTAAGATATATAAAAATAAAAAATAAAAATACATTTGATATCAATATTGATCACAAGAAACATTATAAACTCATAACAAGTAATGAAAACTCTTTTTGGTATCATGGAGCCCCAGTTTCAAAAAACCGTTTCAAAACACTTTCAAATCCTATTTAATTGAAATAACTATATATTTTAATTAAAACATTATCATTACCCAATGAATTTGATATCTATAACAATCCCACTCGTTGTTTTCTGGGGAAACCCATGTTAAGATGTACTGAGATTTCCCTGAGCAATCTGAGCCACCCCATGTTAATCTATAATGTGATTACTTGACACTATTTATGCCACCCCAAGTTAAGTTGTAACCAGCTTACCAAATAATAATTGGGCCACCCAATCATATAAGTTGTCTATTAATCACAACATGAATAAAACTAATCAAAAAATAATTATTACAATTAAAACATGATTAACCCATGGAAAATAAATGGTTATTAGGTCAATCTATTTGTAATAGAATTAATCCATTGAAAATAAATAAGTTCCATAAAAATGTGTATGAATCATGGTCATCCCATGGAAAATAAATGGGTAGCCAGAAAATCTATTTGAAACATGATTAACCCGTGGAAACTAAATGGATTCTATAACAATTACCTTGAAAAATGGTTCTTCCATGAAAAAGAAATAGGTTCCCAAAAAATATATTGATAACATTATTAAACCATACAAAATGGATTCAATAAAAATATCTATTTGAGTATTCAGTAACCCATGGAAAGTAAATGGGTTCCAAACAATCTCATTGAATCAAGATTAACTTGAGGAAAATCAAAACATTCCTTAACAACATCTTTAAGAAGATCATAATCCATCCAAATAAATAATGAGGACGGTATCAATAAAAAATACCTCTACTGTATGATAATTACATACATAGTTTATCATGTTGATGAATGCAATTACCATTAAAATTTCTTTAAAACATTCTAGAGGAAAATAATCATTAAACATTCCAAAATGTCCCATTCAACTTATAAACATTTTAATCATGAACCCCATAAATGGAATAATAATAAATAATACCTATAATATAATTTGAAAAAGAAAATTCATGATATAAAATGTCAGGGGATCCTTATATACACCTTATAAATTAATATAGGTGAACAACATAACAAATGTCTCAAAGATAGAAAATTGTGACAAAAATCCATTACCTCTTGGTAATATTGAAACTATAAACACCATTAAAGATACATATTAGAAAAAATATTTAATACACCATAAATATAAGGATAAGAATCATATAATTAATTGATAGTATATACAACCAAAAAAATAAGTGGTGAATATGGAATATGTCTCATAGAAATAAAAGTTATACAAAAAAAGCCTTAAAATCATATCACTGCTGTGAGAATAAATCGATGAGATAATTATGTGTGAAAAATGAAAAAAAATACAAAATAATAATATCATATGTAATTTTACACATATTTTTCTCATAATATTATAATTGACTTATAATTTTATCTCAATGAATGTAAATTAAGGGATGAAATCTCTTACAATATGAGTAACATTAGAATCCTGAAATCCATAAAAGAATAACATCAATGAAAATTTTAAATATAATTAAATTAATTAATTAATGAAATTATATTTTATAGAATCATTATATAAACTGAAAAAATAAACTAGGTTCATAAAATTATAGTATGTGTCAATGAAATGAAATTGAACCAAAATCCATTACATAGAGTCTGTTTTATCATGATTTTCCCAAGTCTTCATGAATAATAATATTATATGAATATTTAAATTTCGTAATAAACTTTTAAAAGTTTATTATTTAGTTCATTTCTCTTATAAACTATATATATAATATTACATAATCAGAAATATTTAGGTCAGATGTTTTAACCATATTCTCCTTTTGTGTTAATACATATTTTGATTTGATTACAATGGTCAATGAGAACATTATTTAATAATATAAAGAATAATTACCATGAAATAATAATCTCATTTTTACCTTAACTGTACTATTAAAATCATATAGTAAATATTGTTATGATAAATGAACCAATGTTATGATAATCGAGATGGTAGGTCGTACAAAAGAATGAGTAACGTTCCCATTTTATAATGATCGTTATAGAAAGAAGGTAATTAAAGTTTATCATTAATAATTAAATTTATATCATAAATAATTTTTTTTAATTATATATACATATATATCATTCTTGTGATCTGGTGGTGAAAAATAATGATTCAACTCATTTTAAGGAGACGATAGACCACAAGTCCATAAAAGAAAATATCATAATTTTAGTTTATCATATGGAAGGAAGAAAAATGATATATTATACTTAAATAATGTTACTTATTTAATAAATATTTCATTTATATCATTTATTTCTATTAAACCCATCTTTAATATATTCGATGTATAGAGTCAGTGAATCACTTCGCATTGAGGAGTTGGCAGTCCATATATCCACAAACAATATTGTCGTATTCCAAAAAAATAGAAAGAATAGATTTATGTGATATATAAAAACTAAATAATAATATTATCATTATATTTATCATATATATCATATAAAAATATACCTTTTATCATTATTCCCAAAAATAAGAGGTGGTAATTGAAGAATAAACGACAACATTTCATGAGACGATAGTCCACCATTGGCACAAATAATGAATGGCTATCCCATTTGATGTAAATGTGGGAATGCTCAGGAGGAAAAATTAACATAAGAACATATTAGTATATTGATAATACTTAATATATTATATATCTATGTAATTATAATAATTTAATTGGTTTCATAAATAAATAAAATGAATGTGAATATTGAAGAATGTTACCTATTTTTTTAGTAACTTCTTTTTATTTTTACTAAAGGAATTATTTGGTTTGATTTATTCAAAAAAATTGACTTATATAATTAAAGGATGGATTTTCGCACTTTATTTTGGCAGGTTTTGTATGATCCAAAATTCTTGAGGGGTGTAAATAAATGAGGAAATTGAGTGTTTTTTTATAGTATAAGGGCAGTGAAATTCATGTTATTATAAAATCATAAACACTATTGAGAGGTCTCCCTGATATCATGTTCAAAAAATAATGATACTAATTAGATAAAATAGTTTATATGGTCTAATCATGTAAATACAATGTGTTTTTACAAGTGTTTATGTCATTTTGCCACTTAAGATTAATTTTTAATCACTATCTAATCACATTTGTTTACCTTAATTACTATAATTGATTTTATTTTCTTTTACAAATATGTAAAATATATGTCAATAATAATATAAATTATAAATGATAATTATTAAAAATATTTAATCCATTTTTCAAAATTCCAATCCCATAAGTGGAAGAAATTAATTTAAAATTAATCATGCAAAAGGGATGCTAATTTTTTATTCTTTAAAAGAGGTTTTCAAAAGATTGAGATGTTTTTATATCATATTTCAATTTTAAATTGATTTAAATCACCTAAATCGTCTTAAAATATATAAAATTAATGTAAACATACATTAAAATAAACTAAAAATATATTTTTACACAATAAATTAAGCAGAAAAAAATTAGTTTTCAATTATAATTTGGGGTCATGTACTATTCATCAAAGTATGAAAGATCTCATAAACACCCAAAAATTATCCAAAAGTAAATTTTCATATTAAAATATAAAAAATTTATTTTATTTTTAAAAATAAAAATTTCAAAATTTCAAAATTTATTTTTAAGACAACTATTCCATAATATGGTTGTAAAACCACCTTTTAAAAAATATAAAACCTTTTATTTTTAAAATTGGATTTATTATTATCATAAAATAATCAAACATATTGGATTAATTTTAAAAAATATTATTGAATATAAAACATCTAAATTTTCATTATGATATTTCAATTATATATATTAATTTATTTTGTTATTATATAATTCCATTTGGGTTATCAAAATTTTTGTTCTTAAAACACATTATTTATATTCAATTTTTAATTATTTTCATTTATAAATAATTTTTCAACAAAAATTAATTATATAGACATGTGTAAAGAATATATTTATAATTTAGTTGATAATATTCAGTCACTTAATTCAAATGATACGGTGATAACTATCATATTAAATATTTATATTATGTTATTGTCTGGTTAGACTCAAGCATATATAAAACATAAGTAATCAAAGGAAAGTGATTTTGAGTTCAATGCAAGATAAAAATCCTGTTACATAAAAATCAAGATATACTATAAATTCTATGTAACACATTCTATCAAATAATTTAAATAAATTTTAATGTACATATTTATTCACATATTGGGATGTTACAGTGTTCACCCATTAATATTTTATAACAGTTCAACCAATCTTTGGTTTATAATTTATTCTCATATTCTAGGTTAAAAATATAACCACCCATCATTGGTTTTAAACATAACCAACAATCCTTATTTTATAATTTAACCACTTATCTGTTGTTATTATGTAACAACCATACCTGGTATATAATGGAACCACCCATCACATACTAAAAACCATACATATGTATGCCACAAGACCAGAAAACATTCATCATATCATTAAATCATAAACCATGCTATGAAAACTAGTTTTATATGAATTTATTCAATTCTTCATAGAAAGACCCAAGAGAATAAATGGGTTTTATAAATTTATCATATTATAATCATACATTATTCGTATAAAGAATGATTATGATACCATTGGATTATATCCCAAGTAAAACAAATGAAATAAAAAAGGTTGAGGTAATTATTGAATAAAATTGCCAAAGATCATGTAACCTAGTGGTATAGGATCCTGCTTGGCATCCAAAAAGACACAGGATCAAATCTAGGCAGGTGAGAATTGCTGGGGTACTGTGGCAGTACTGTAGTAGTACTTTAGTAGCGGCAGAACTGTTGCTACAACGACACTTTTACGGTGGAGGGAATGTAGCAGTACTATAGCAGCATGAGTACTATAGAAGTATTTTTTACTAAGGGGTCCTTTAGGACAAAAAATGGGCTTTCAGGCCTTGTATTCAGGCCACATGGCCTTGGGCCTTTGGGCTATGTAATGGTTCCCCCTCTACCCAGTTAAAGAGGCCTTTGCTTTAAATAATAAATTGAGGCTTCATCCCCAATCATAAAAAAAAATTCCATATAAATATCATTGAAACATTATTGATTAAAATATACATTCAATTAAAAATAACTTCATTAATATCAAAAAATTTACCAAATATTAATGATTTTTGTCTAAATATACTTTTAAACTTGAATATGATGATTTTAATCATTTAGTGTTCATGATGGTAGAAATTAAACTTTATTTAATTAATTTCCAAACAATTATTTCATATATATTTTTGGTAAAAAGACAAAAAAAATCCATTTTTAGAAAAAATAAAAGAAGATTCATTTCAAACCATTTTGTTACAGGTAAAAAGGAGGGAAATGACTTAAATATATATATATAATACTAAAAGCATTATTTTAAACATTTTTTTGAACACATGGACATGGAAAAACTATATATTCTACTAAAGTGATAAATAATTTATTTTTTCTATAAAAATTTTCTTCTGATCTCTTAAGTACATAAATAGAGGAAAATAAAAGGAAAACATATAATTTTCATAAATTACTAGAAGATAAAACAATTGGTGAGATTCTTGATAGATATATAATAAAATTCCATCATCAGAAATCAATCATAAACAACCCTGAAAAACATTGATGTTGCAATATAAGACTCTTACCACTTTAGTATCTTTTTAACCATAAGCCCCATGAAATAAATCATGACACATAGATATGTATATTCTGAAATTTCATTAGAAGAATCATAGAAACATTAATAGAAATTATATAAAACATAGAAATAAACAAGTGGTTTATAAGATATATGTCCCCCAAAATATACAAGTTCTTTGAAAATCCATTGCCTTATGTTTCAAATCTCTTCATACACATTCAAATTATGTATTCTTTAGAGAACTTATAATGGTTTATACATAATTTCTTATTAAGATGGTTTTATATTAAATATGAGTCCTTTAGGATGTACGTAGTGAAGTAAGTAATATATTTGGGTTGGTCTTGGTTGAACTAATGTTCTTTAGAAGTGTGAATAGGATATTAGAGGGGGTTCCCTGCAATAAGTGGGGGAGAGGACACAGTTGGTATTTTTGAAAATAAAGAAATATTCCCATCTTTTACACATTCTAAAGAGATTAAAAATGTATAATTCTCAAAATTATGGTTATATAATATCTAAATATGGATATACAACTGTCCTTGATTAGTGTTTTTTTTATTTTAACTCTAATCTATTTAATTTAACCCCTCCCAATATACATGGTTAACCTTAAACATGATAATTAATTTTTTTTCTATTCATTATGAAAAATTCACCATATTATCTAATAATAATTATTTTTATTAAAAATATATATTCCATTTTTAAAAATTAAATTTTTAAATTTGGAGTAATTTAATTTTTAATTAATGACATAGATGCGATGAAGAAATAACTTTCTGAAAAAAATTATAAAATTAAAAAGTCATTAAATCAAAATACATCATGGAAAATATTTAAATGAATAAAATTTTATTCATAATACTATTATTGAACAAATATTACGTTTAAAACATTTTTACACAATATTTATCTTTGTAAAATTTTTAAAAGAAAATGGTTATTTTTTTAAAAAAAAACTCCGTCATTATTCACAATGTAATTATTGTTTTCTGAAAATCATCAGAAAATCAGTGTAAGACCATTTTGACATATTTTTTCAAAAAATACGTTACTTTTTTAAAATAAAAGTTTTTACCAGTTTGAAAATTTAATTTTATTATATGTTCCCAAAAATAAAGACAGTTACCATTTTTGAGAAAATGTATTTACAAAACATATAAAGACATTACAAAAAATAAAAAATTATTTATAAATATATATTATTTATTTATAATCTTGATACATAATTTTAAATATACTTATATTTCTATTTACAACAAAAAACTTAATGGTTACGTTATAATAATAATTGTTAGATTATATTAATAACGTGTTATGGTTCCCTAAAACTCAGTGTTACGTGTAACATTAACAATCAATGAAATAAAATATACATGAAGAAAAAAATATTTCATAAAATATTGGAGTGTCATATTATGCCCCTTATAAAATTATTCTTTCACTAGAAACTCATTTACTTGGATAAAAATAACTAAGGATACTTCTACATCATCATATCCTTAAACTCCCATGTATATTCTCCATGTTTTTGGTTTCTTCATAAACAATTAACCATGTGACCAGGCTTGTTTTGTAGCACCTTATATCAATGATATAGAATCTCAAAATAGTAATCTCTGAAGAAAATATCATAATTTTTTTCATATGACCTATGATTTCAGTACTAGTGAAGAATTAGTTATGTACTTCCTCAGAAGGGTTACATTGAACACATTGTGCTCTTAAGAGAGGTATAATAGAAGCGCAAAGCAATAAACTACATTCTCTACACGATCTATAATTTAAAAAATAAAAATACATAGGTAATATAATTCCTTTATTTTTTAATATCATAACATTCTTTCATCGTGAATTCATTGAAAACCCTTCTCAATATCATCAAACTCCAAATCACACCAATGACTATAAACATGACTTTTCTGTCAACTATGGTCTACTCTTATGTGTTGCTAATTGAATATAACCACCAATAACATTTCTTCATATAATTAAAATCATAATATATTCTTTTCTACAACTTCATTGAATTATTTTTTTTGTTCTAAAATTTATCCATATAGGGCTTCATTAGTATATTTTTAAATTATTGTGTGAAAGCTATTATTGTAAGAAAAATGAACTAGAGGAAGGTGTTAGTCCCAAAAAACCATTTAAATATATAGAAAAAGTTCTTAGTATATTCGATATGGTATGATTGGTTCCCTCAAACTAAGCACATGTCTGAGTATGATACACAGTGCTGAAACTCAACTATGTATCAAGGGATTACTGAAGACTCTTCGAGAACAAAGATATAATCCTTTGATCCCAACCAGAGACAATAAATATGGTACTCAATGAAAACTTATCACTTATTTAATTCATATTCAGTTAAAATAAACATGAGATGAATCTTCTATAATAGTGATGAAATGTGCTAATTGCTTAAGGTGGTCAACTACAAGACATATAGAATTGTGAACTTTAGATGTAATAGGGGGTCGAATGAAAAAATTGATTCTGTTATTTTTTCCATTTCAATATATTATGGGTAGAGGTTGAAATATCCCCATAGTATCCTTTAACTTATCCTGAAATTTATAACATACAAACCATGAATATACATATTCTAAAATTGCACTCATTATTTATTTACACTAGAAATAATCTTTGAAAACTCTCTACATCATTGTAATTTTAGGATAAATAGATAACAAAAACTATGAATTTCCTATAACATATCCATCCAAAAATATAATATTTATGTAAACATACATGTATATTGACCCATGTTATTCCACCATAATCATGGTTAAACTAAGGAACATTTGAAACCTCATTCTATAACTCTATATCTTCTTTATGTGCCCTTTTATTCATTATGTGGATATATGTTTGAAAACTCATTTGAGAAATTCAAATTTCTCTCCTACCTTCAATATTTATAAATCATTCCACTATAAATTCATAAATATTCTATATTTTGTGATCCTTATCATGTGTAATCTATCATGATCCTTTCGACTCAAATAATCAGCCACTTTTTTCCCTTTCTGAGGGTGGAAGTGTAATTAGTGGTCATAATCTTTAATAAATTCCAAACATCTTCACTGGGGCATATTCAGATCCTTATATATGATAATATATACTATGATATTATGATAAACATATATATCATATATTTTCTATTTATATGTAATTTATCAATATCATTAAGGAAAAAAAGTACCGTAGTTAACTCCAAATCATTATTTGGGAAATTTTTCACATGAACCTTTGATTGTCATGTGGCATAAGTGGTAAACATATAATTCGGCATGAGAACGCATACTAATACCTTATTAGATGTATCACTTTAGATTAAAAATCCTTTTCCAATATAGGGTAATTTAAGCATAGGTGAATGGACTAACCTTATCTTCAATTCCTTGATATTATATCACATTCCTCTTTACAAATTAACATGGCTCTCTTCCATATTAAATTATTGAGTGGATTGGAAATATGGGAGAAATATTGAACATAAACTCCGTAATATCAATCCAAACCAAGAAACATATGGATCTCAGTCATCGTGATTATTCAAGGAAAATTTCTAATAACTTTTATCTTTGATTGATCAATATATATTCACTCTCTTGAGAGTATGTGAAACAAAAAATGGAATCTTTTAAAACCAAAATTTACAATTGGTAATTTTTTATTATAAATTTTTTTTACTTGTGTTCTTTATTATAAATCTCAAGTGATCATAATTCCCTAAATATAACATTGAATAAATTAGAATATGAAATCTAAAGATGATCGTAAACTGACCAAGGTTACATCTAATAACTATTCAATAAATCCATGACCATAACAAGGGAATTAATTAGACTAAATGTAACTACTATATAATCAGAGTTTTCATAACCTATATGAAATATGTTCTTGGGTATATCCTTTTTCTTAACCCTTAATTGATGATATCCTAAATGAAGTTCAATCGTGGAAATGTATTGATATTCATGCAGTTGTTCAAACAAGTCGTTAATATGGGTTATAGGATACATGTTGTTGATTATGATCTAATTTAGTTCCTGATAATCAATGAAGACTTGAATCAATACATATTTCTTATTAATGAAATGAATATGTTTATCATAAGGTCATACACATGGGTAAATATTTTCATGATCAATATTCTATGGGAGACTCTTCTTCAATTCATACAACCAAATACTTTCAATATAGTTTATTTGAAATATGTTTATCACCAAGTATGATTAATATTGAGAAATAAACATCTTTTTTGTGTGTAAGATAGAGATAATATTATAGAATAGCATCAATAAACATAATCATAATAGGAATTTATCGATGTTCAGTTTCTCCAAAACAAACAATGATAAACATGTCTATTGAATAGGAATCAGGACCCATATAATACATGCAATTATAATTGGATATTTTTATTAATTATCACATCTGTAAATAAGTATGGGTTCATTGAGAATATAAAATTTAACTTCCCTGTAAATAACCATAAATTTCAAGGGAATTTTTTTCTTAAATACGTTGGAATTTTACAAGTATGCGGTTTTTGACGGCACTTGATTCTGAGGCCCGGTGTTCCTGGAATCAATTTCAAAAGTTTTGTTCAAGTACGTTCAGTAAACATACGTGCATGTTTTTCTATCTTTTGATCTAGTGTTCGGAATTGAAAAACTGAGGACACCGATGAACTCATAGTGCTGGTATTCACCTAAGGGGACCTTTATCACAGATGCATTTTATCCGAGTTGAGAGTTAATTTTAGGGGATTAAGAATAAAATAAATAAAATTGTAGCACACAATTTTATTTATAGATGTTGGTTAATTCCTACAATGGGGAGTAAGGGGTGGGGCCCACACCCACATAACAAACCATGAGAGGAATTAGTGTGGTGGGGCCCACACGAACCCTAATCCTTTCATCTTCCTTTAGCACCCCATTAACACTCGCCTTTATTTAATTTTTTATTACCCACTTTAAACCTTTGGCCTTACACTTAAATTTGGAGCCTCTCCATCTCCCATCCATTAATGTTGCCAACTATAATGCCTCAGTTAATTAAATTTACATTTTTAATTAATTTGAAAATACATGGAAATGTTATATTATGGGAGGGCCTTATTATTATTATGGTGCGAAAATATTTGGGGGAGAACTCTTGAGAAATAAAAGAATAGGGTTCTTCTTTCGACAAAGAACCGCCAAAGAATGATGATCATCTCCTTCAATCTTCGGCCAAGACAAAGGAGGAGACACCAGCAAGGAACGCCGATGACATGCAATCCCCGACTCCTTCTTCCCTGACGACAACGAGTTGACGCCATCTCCCCACGACATTATCTTCCGGGACGCCTGACTACCATGAACGTTATTTCTAGGTAGGGATTTTTATAATTTGAAGTGAATATTTTGTACATTGTTCCTCATTGAGAATCATTGTTTGTCTTTTTCTTTATGATACATCTTAATTCGTAGGTCGCAGGCGGAACAAACATGTCCCATCGACCCCCTGATGTTTCATGTTTTGTTTCTCAAAAATGTATATTGGAAGAAGGCGGCGGCTTCGCGTCGGTCGTGTGCAGAAGAACCGCGGCCCGTAACCACGGGCCGCTCAGCCAAGGAAGAACCAGCCGACCATAGCCGTCCGGGCTGAAGAGACCGCGATGACAGAAGGGGCACCGTGCGATGGAGGACAGTAGCCCGCGCTCCGTGGGCCGCTTCGGCAGGTGAACTGGCCTGCTCGTCAGCCGACCGAGTTAGAGAAGGTGCGCCACCTACAGGTTCCCCGCGACAGGAGAGCGGCCCGCACGGACCGCTCTCACTGGAGAAGTCGGCCGGCTTCGGTGGCCAGGAAAGTGGGTGGCGCCACTTGGCACCGCCGGTTTCGAAGACCGGGGGGGGGGCCACACCCCCCCCCCCCACCCTACAGTGCTCAGCCCATCGGGCAGCACCGTGCCACACCGGGATGTTCCATGCCGGGCCGCAATGTGCCAGGCCAGGCCGTGCCGCGTCTGGTTGGGTCGCGCCCCGCCGGGTCGGGTCGTGCCCCCTCAGGTTGGACCATGAGCTTCACTGGGCCGGTCTGACCCTATGACAGGTCGGACCTGCCGAATCGGGTTGGGCCAACCCTCCAACCCACTGGGCTTAACGGGTCGGGCCTGTTTTAACTTAAACGTGAATAACTTAAAGACCATGCGTCCGATCGACGCGCCGTCTGTGGAATTGGTGCCCTCGCGATGAAGCGATCGTTTTCCGTTACTGTAGGTGAGTTTTTAATGAATTTGAAAATCAACCAGGTTTGGAATGAGCGTATTTCCAACTGGGCCCCTAGAACGGAAAAGCCAATATCTCTTAGACCGGGCGTCTGATTGATGCATCGTCTGTCGTGTTGGGTTCCTTTTGACGAGTCGGAACATCAGTGTAAATTAACTCTAGACATAGTGATAATTGATGTGACGACCCCTTTGCTTGAGGAGAAGACTCTCCCAGAATCGAGCGTGTTGTGTGCTGGAACCCTAATGATGGTTGCGACTGCAATGACTACCGTACAAGAATTCATCCTGGGTTCGACGACGAAGATTACCGTACTGGAATCCTCTATGGGTTCAGCGACGATGACTACCATACTAGAATACTTTGTGGGTTTGAAAATGATGATTATTGTTCTTGTATCCTACCTGGGTCCGACAGATTGACTTCTATTATAGTATCCTATGTGGGTCCGACATCTTAGATGAATCAGTGACTACATCAGATCATCTTTATTAGTTTACGAAAGATATATACCTGTGTGGGATGAGTCTTTACATTCAATCATTATCATAGATGTGATTGACTTCATTCATGTGTGTACTGGGTTGTGCTTTGGCTCGAGATTTGGAGCCAAACAGGGATTGATGACTTAGGTATATGTATTTGCATATACCTATGTAGAGTTGGATGATACTTTGTGATTGTATCTTTCCTTTGTGGTCTAACCTTCGTGGATTCCAGGAGACCTTCGGGGGTCTCAGGGTCCCTACGGAGTATTGTCATACTCACCCCTGCATGGTCTATTCCCACACTACGTTGTGTTGGATGAAGAAGACAGACATCACTGATCGTGGTAGAGACTTGTGGAGCTGGACGGTGCCCAAAGGTGGACCACTCAGCAGGACATACATGGAGCGGATGGACGGACCCGAGGTGCAGAGGAGACCATTTTTACCCTCCCTTTAGTTGGGATTCATGGAGGATGTCTTAGTGGTTGCTGCTTTACTTTTCTATTGTTGTACTAGTCTTTCAGTTGTACTGTACTTACTGTTGGGATTGTATTTCTGGCCCCTTACCTATCAACACTTACTATTGTATTTCAGTATTACTTAGTGGTTACATTTTTTTCGTACTCCGTTGTGTTTGTTTACTATATAAAGGCAATGCCTTCACTTTTTATCAGGATTTATGCCTTTGGTGCTAGTAACGAGCCCCTGGCCTATGGAAGGAGGGCTTGGGGTAGTCATGGCTTGGGCCCTAAGAATGGGTCATCAAAAATTGGTATCAGAAGAGTAGGTTCTACTATAGAAATCAGGACTTTGATCATTTATTTCTGTGAAGCAACAATGTTTAGAGTATTTAGTGTGGTTTTCAGTCCAGGGAGTCCAGTGTTGTTGTGGCGGCCGACGTATCTGTAAACCAGGACCCTGACCTATGATTTCTGACTCAGTGCAAAAAAACACTGATTGCATGTGTGATTCCAAAGTTTTATTTTTGAATACTTTGTATTAGCTCACAAGGTATATTGTTTGACCGTGGAGCAGCTGTTTCTTTTTAAGATTCCCCACGAAGGAAGCAAGCTAGTTTTCCGAGTTATGTACAAGATGATAGCCCACCGAGCGATGAGTCTTCGGTGCAGGGCCCCATCATAGCTGAGGCACCAGTGGTACCATTTCCCACTGGGGCACCGATACCACCATCCCCAGAAGTAGAGAGTTCACGCCGCCAGAGTGCATTTCACGAGTTCTAGTGATAGGGGCCTCCCAAGTTCTGCGGAGAGACGGACCCTTAAGAAGCTGAGGATTGGTTGGAGTCTATCGTCAGAGTTTTCATATTGGTAGGGAAGCCAGCTGACCTTATGGTGGTCATTATCGCGAGTTTCTTACACACTACAGTAGTTAGATGGTGGAGCCTGATGCTCTAGGTGCACGGAGAGGCATCTTTACTCTGGATGGACTTTCAGAGTCTCTTCCACTCGGAGTTTTTTCCAACCACTCTTCATGCGTTGCAGATTTAGGTGTTACTTTATCTGCGGCATGGCATCATGACAGTAGCTCAGTACTCAGCGAGGTTCACTGACCTCTCATGCTACTCCACGTACATAGTACGAGACCCATTCATCAGGTCTCGGACCTTTGATAAGGGACTCAGACATGAGATTAGGGCTTCAATGATCTCCCTCAGTATTCCGATAGAGGCAGGAGTACTAGAGTGATCCCTTTTGGTGGATAGCTTTCTTGCGGAGATGACATCAGCTGTGAGACCCACTACAGGACGACACATAACGGAGTCTTCTGCAGACAACAGTAGACAGTTGACACAGAGGTCCAAGAGGACCAGACCATCAGGTGGGAGACCCAAGGATATAGGTTCAGTTGTGCAGGGCACATGGAACAGAGCCATCTATACGAGGATCAGGCAGTGCTATGAATGCAGTGGGCATGGTCACATGGCTCGAGACTGTCCAAACCGCCATGCGGATGAGCATCAGACAGTAGAGGGGCATCCCAATCAGAGGAAGAGGTTCGACCATGGTAGTCCATCGGGAGCAGTCGGACGAGGCATAAGAGTGGCCGAGCAGCGGGTCATGGAAAATGCTTTGAGGCTCTGCCACCACCACCACCAGGAAGACTACCCTGACCACATGGAGCCGGCAGATAGGGGCAGGCTCAGCTCCAGACAGTCGAGGCCTATGACCACGGCGCACCTGAGATGATTCAAGGTACTATCTGTGTCTACTCCACCCTTTCTATAGTACTTATAGACACGTGGGTGAGTTATTATTTTATATCTTGTTCCCTTTTTTGGAGCTCGGAGATTCCAGTGGAGCCGTTGGCTCGATCGTTACAGCTAGAGATTCATATGGGAGTAGACTCGACGATTATGCACTGGTGTTGGCAGTGTGTGCTTACTCTAGGAGGAGAGAGCTTCAATTAGGATCTTCTTATAGCAACGTCGAGTCCTTACAACATCATATGGGGTATGGACTGGTTGACTATAGTCCATCCTCAGATAGAATGCAATAGGCACGAAGTGCAGTGTGTCCGCACAGATGGGACCGGGTTCACCTTCGTCGGCGATAAGGAAGCTTTTTCAGTGCAGGATGGACTTTCGTGGATGAGAGGGTAGCTGATCACACATCAGATGGCATGTCTCATCCTCAGAGCGGTTGATGTACGAAGTCTGAGTTTTCCTATTGTGGTGGATTAGTGTGTCGATGTTTTTCCTGACGACGTTCCAGGACTACCTCCTCGCATAGAGGTAGACATATACATAGACTTATACCCCAGGATAGCACCGATATCTACTCCAACATATCGGATGGCTCCCGCCAAGCATCGTGAGCTGCAGGTATAGCTGGAGGACTTACAGGAAAAGCGATTCATCCGACCCAGTGTTTCACCCTGGGCTTCTCTGATTTTGTTCGCCAAGAAGGCGTATGGGAGCTTGCTACTGTGTGTCGACTACAATCGCCTGAATCAGGTGACTATGAAGATCAAGTACCCACTCCCGAGGATTTAAGTCCTCTTTGATCAACTCAATGGAGCATGATGGTTCTCGAAGACAGACCCCAGGTCATGCTATCACCGAATTAGAGTTCGAGTCGAGGATGTGCAGAAGACGACTTTCAAGTGTCGGTATGGCCACTACGAGTTCTTGGTTATGCCTTTCGGTGTAACCAATGCACAAGCAGTGTTCATGAGTCTAATGAACATGATCTTCTAGCCTTACCTTGATCCATTTATTGTAGTGTTCATCGACGACATACTGATTTACTCGACTACTGAGGAGGAGCATGCATACCACATGCGGGTTGTACTGGATACACTCCGAGAGAACCATCTTTATGGTAAGATCTCGATGTTCCAGATCTAGATTCGAGAGGTTCATTTTCTGGGACACATCATCTCAGAGGCTGCAGTTGCAGTGGATCTAGCGAAGATTGAGGCAGTACTTTCTTGGGATCCATCCAGGAGCGTGACGGAGGTGTGGAGTTTCCTAGGTCTGGCTGGGTACTATTAGAGATTATTGCCAGACATTTCCAAAGTTGTAGCATCACTTTTATCCTTGATAAAGAAGGTTAAACCCTTCATGTGGTCAGATAGATGTCAGCAGAGCTTTCAGGATCTGAGGAAGAGGTGGACCTTGAAGAAGACCAGGACACCCTGAGAGGTGAGGGGTGAATCAGGGCGTCAACTTGTTTTTTAAAAGTTATGGATCTTGTTACCATGTTGGTAAGAACTTGTTAAACCTTTATGATGGATAAGAACAAAAACCAAGCATTCACATGTAGAGAGACGACACAACACTTTTTACTTGGTTCACCACTAAGGGTTACATCCAAGGAGAATATGATGACAGGTTGTCGGTCGTACCAAATTCCGCTAAACTTCACTAGTTGTGGATTACAATGGTTTGGGCATAGTCACTCTCTCCCAAGCTCACTGCCTTTATTAAAGGTTCAGGGAAATCTCCCAGCATTCCTTGAGTCACTCCCGTTTACTCACCCTGGCTCACTGCCCTTGGTAAAGTCACACTCAGTTTATATACGTGAAGGTCTCCTCATCATTGTAATAGAATTCATCATCTATTGTGTGTAGATTCTCTGTTGAAGTCCAACATTCACTCGTAGACTAATCTTATTTTGCACTGAAGATATCGGGAAATCTTCCAGCATTCGTGCAGCTCCAAAACGACCGGCATAATCCAACCTCTCCTGGCGCGCTTCTCCAATACCAGCACATAATTTTCAAGAATGGTACGCAAGTCACTTGCGCGGTACAAATTCGGAATGCAGGTGACACCACCCCACTTGCGTGACACTGCCTCTTTCAACTCCAAACTTGTGCGACGCTTCACCTTTAACTCCCAACCCGCCTTGGTCACACATCCAACAACTGGCACACATCCTCTACTTGCGCAACCTAACTAACACTTGCGCGACTCAACCACATGCGTGAAGAGAGCTAATAAAATCACTAATTATTGAACTTCATGCCAAATGAGGTGGGGTGGTCCTCTATTTATAGGCAAAAAAGGACCCCCTGCGCGGTGGCGCGCAAGTATCCTCACAGTGCGCAGCTCCAATCAACCGAGCCTATATCGCCTAACTCACTTGTGTGACCAAACCAATACTTGCACGACCTTCTTTCCTTTTCCATATTTTGAAGTTCTGATCATGATGAACAATAGGTGTGCATGTTTACAGACCTCCTAGGCACCAGCGCAAAAGTCCATTCTCGGTGCGCTAGTTACTTGGGCGACCCTTATCCCTTTTCCATTTTTCCACATTCTGATCTTGAAAAACTCTAGGCACAAATGGTACCTCTCCTTCAAGTACACGGCACCACCTTCAATACTATTTCCTGCATGAACTGTATGATCACGTTACTGGTACACATTATTAACTTCTGCTGAGGATTTCCACCAAACACAAACCATACTCCAATTTATTCATAGAAGACCATGGTTAAAATAGACCAGTGCACCCATCTTGAGGTTACCAGACGAGGGAATTGGGTATGTAGTTTACTGCAACGCATCAGGAACCAGACTCGGGTGTGCCCTGATGTAGGAGTGGGAAGTGATCGCGTATGGTTCATAACAGTTGAGACAACATGAGTAGTATTACGCTACCCATGACATGGAGTTTTCGGCAGTGGTCTTCACCTTGAATATGTGGAAGCACTATCTGATGGGTGAGCGCTTTACAGTCTACTCTGACCACCAGAGTCTCAGTTATATCTTCTCCCAGAAAGACCTTAACCTGAGTTAGGGGCGATGGCTCGAGTTCCTATAGGACTGTGACTTTGAGATTATCTATAATCCTGGGTAGGGGAACGTTGTAGCTGATGCTCTCAATAAGAGATCGGGCATTCAGCTACTAGGATAGGAGACAGAGCAGCTAACACAATTGTAGATATCCTTTGTGGATGGAGATGGATCATCCTTTCTATAGTCACTCATAGTCACTCCTCAACTCCTTCAGCGATTCAGAGATGCATAGCGTGGGGACGTTGACTATGAGATGTGATGTGATCATATATCCACAGGGCAGGCGCCTGATGGATTTGCTGAAAGAGGGGAGCACGTCATCCTCTTCAGGGGATGTACTATGGTACCAGTTGCACTGCAGGAGGAAGTAATGAGGGAGATTAACACTTCCCCTCTAGCAGTACATCTATGAGTGGTAAAGATGTTACAGGACCTCAGACGACAACACTGGTGGCCAGGAATGAAGAAGGTTGTAGCAGAGTTTGTATCCCGATGCCTCAGTTGTCAGCATATGAAGGCAGAGAACCTGGTACTGGTGGGCATGGTACATCCCTTAGAGGTTCCATAGTGGAAGTGTTATGGGATATCCATGTATTTTGTGACGGGGATTCCACGTACATCTAGAGGACATGACTCAATCTAGTTGATCGTAGACCAAATCACCAAGTCGGCCCGCTTCATACCGATCAGAGAGTAGGGCATGGTAGAGAGCATAGGATTCCTCTACATTCAAGAGATCGTACGGCTTCATGGTGTTCCATTGTCTATCGTTTCTAATCGAGATGCTCATTTCACTTCCTGGCTATGGAAGGGGTTAAAGGAGGCTTTTGGGACATGGTTATGTCTGAGAACCTCCTTCCATCCACAAATGGATGGCCAAACTAAGGGGACCATTCATACACTCGAGGACATGCTCTGTGCCTGTGTCCTTGACTTTGGTCGCACCTGGGAGGTTCACCAACCCTTGGTGGAGTTTGCGTACAAAAATATCTACCACTCCACCATAGAAATGGCACCTTACAAGGCACCGTATGGCCGACCTTAAAGATCACCTCTATGCTGGACTGACCCAGGGGAGTCAGCACTTGTAAGACCATATATGGTTCAGGCTACAACAGAGAAGGTGTAGATCATCCAGGAGTAGATGAAGACTGCACAGAGTAGACAGAAGTCCAATGCTGATAGGAGACGAAGACCGCTAGAGTTCGACGATGGAGACCACATCTTCTTATGTGTCACACCTCGACGGGGTCTACAGAGAATTGGCTGGGGCGTCAAGTTATCTCTTCATTTCATAGGACCTTTCCAGGTCCTCAGTAGAGTAGGCGAGGTGTCTTACCACCTTGCCCTTCCACCTCAGTTACATCGGGTGCATGACGTCTTCCACGTATCTCAGCAGAGGAGATACGTGCACGACCCATCCCACATCATCGATAACGGGGAGTTAGAAATCAATGACTGGGAGACATTTATGTAGGTCCTGGTGGAGATCGATGATTGACAAGAGCGGGTCCTGCATGGACGGTCGATTCCTCTGGTGTACATACACTGGCAGCACAGGAACCTCCACGAGAGCACTTGGGAGCTGGAGGCTCAGATGCATGTACAAAACATTATTTGTTTCTCTAATGTGTGTTCTAGCATTAAGGGGGCATAAAGCCTTGAGGTGGGAGTAATGTAAATTCCATGAAATTTCAAGGAAATGTTTTTCTTAAATACTTTGGAATTTTATGAGTCTGCAGTTTCTAACAGCACTTGATTCCGAGGCCCGGTGTGCCCAGAATTAATTTCAGAAGTTTTGTTCGGGTACGTTCAGTAAAAATACGTGTGGGTTTTTCTATCTATTGAAACGGTGCTCAGAATTGAAAACCTGAGGACACCGATGAAATCATAGTGCCGATATTCGCTTAAGGGGACCTTTACTGTAGTTGTGTTTTATGCGGGTTGAGAGTTAATTTTAGGGGATT
Organism: Viscum album; assembly: GCA_963277665.1. Lineage (NCBI taxonomy): Eukaryota > Viridiplantae > Streptophyta > Magnoliopsida > Santalales > Viscaceae > Viscum > Viscum album. The sequence goes on from OY728140.1 coordinate 828,165,366, forward strand.
TACAATAAAATAAATAAAATTGTAGCACACAATTTTATTTAAAGCCGTTGGTTAATTCCTACAATGGCGACATAGGGGTGGGTCCCACACCCACAAATCCTCCCATGAGAGGAATTAGTGTTGTGGGGCCCACATGAACTCTAATCCTTTCATCTTCCTTTAACTCCCCATTAACAATTCCCTTTATTTAATTCTTGACAACCCACTTTAAACCTTTGGACTTCCACTTAAATGTGGAGCCTCTCCATCTCGAATCCATTAATGTTGTCAACTCTAATGCCTTCATTAATTCAATTTACATTTTGAATTAATTTGAAAATACATAGAAATGTTATATTATTGGAGGGACTTATTATTATTTTGGTAGGAAAATATTTTGGGGAGAACTATTGAGAAATAAAAGAATAGGGTTCTTATTTCAACGAAGAACCACCGAAGAACGACGATCATCTCCTTAGATATTCAGTGAAGACAAAGCAGAAGAAGTCACCAACAAGAAACGTCGACAACGCGCTATCCTTGGCTCCTTCTTCCCCGACGTCAATGAGTTGACGATATCTCCCTACGACACTGTCTTCTGTGATGCCCGACTACTACGAACCTTATTTCACGGTAGGGATTTGTACAATTTTAAGTGAATATTTAGTACCATGTTCTTCATTGAGAATCATAGTTTTTCATTGGCGATATAATACCGCCTAATGCGGATGGCGCGGGCCGAATGAACATGGCTCGTCGAACCTCCGTTGTTTTCTGTTTTGGTTCGCAATAAATGTGTGTTTGGAGAAGGCGGCGGCTGGCACTGGCCGTGTGCAGAAGAAATGTGGCCCGCAACCGCGGTCTGCTCAGCAAATGAATAACCGGATGACCATAGCAGGCCTGGCCGAAGAGACCGCGTCGCCACAAGGGGCGCCGCACTACGGAGGACCGCAGCCGGCGCTCCGCGGGCCGCTTCGGCGGGCGAACTGGCCGGCTCGTCGGCCGGACGGGTTAGAGAATGTGTGGCACCCGCAGCTCCTACGCAAGAGGAGAGCGGCCCACACAGGCTTCTCACAGTGGAGTAGTCGTCCGGCTTTGGCCGGCCAGGCAGGAGGGCACCGCCACTGGTTTGAAAGACCCCCCCTGCAGCGCTCGGCCACCCAGGTCGAGCTGCGACCAGCCGCCCTGTGCTGGGCCGTGCCGCACCTGGCCGAGTCGTGACGCGCGGCGCCGTGCCAGGCCGTACCCCGCCGGGCTGGGCCGCTCCCCCTCGGGTCGAACCGTTCCCTTCACTGGGTCGGTCCGACCTTCTACCGAATCAGACTCGTCGAATCGGGTCGGGCCGACCCGCCAGCCCACTGGGCTTAAAGGGTCGGGCCTGTTTTTAGTTAAATTTGAATAACATAAAGTCCATGCGTCCGATCGACATTCCTTCTATGCATTGGGTCCCTCATGACGAAGCAGTCCTTTTTCATTACTCAAAGGGAGTTTTGGATGAATTTGGAAAATGGCCGGGTTTGGAACGAGCATATTTCCAACCGGGCCCTTGGAACTAAAAAGCCAATATCTCACATACCGGGCGTCTGATTGACGTGTTTTCTATCATGTTGGGTTCCTTTTGACGATACGGAACATCGGGGTACATCAACTCTAGAATTCGTGATAGTTGATGTGATGACCCCTTTGCTTGAGGAGTGGACCCTCCCTAAATCGAGCGTGTTGTGTGCGGCAACCCTAGAGCTGGCTGCGACTGCAACGACTACAGTACCGGAATCCTCTGTGGGTTCGGCGACGACGACTACCATACCGGAATCCTCCGTAGGTTCGGTGACAACGACTACCGTACTGAAATCCTCCGAGGGTTTGACGGTGATTATTATTGTTCTTGTATCCAACATGGTTCTGACAGTTTTACTTCTGTTCTAGTATCCTACATGGGTCTGACAGAGTAGCTTGTCTAGTATCCTATGTGGGTACGACAGCTTAACCGGTCTAGTATCCTACGTGAGTCTGATAGCATAGATGAATTAGTCACTACATTTGATCATCATTATCACTTTATGAAAGATATATACATGTGTGATATAATTCTTGACATTCCATCATTATCATCGATGTGATTGACTTCATTCCTGTGTGGACTGGGTTGTACTTGGGCTCGAGAGTTAGATCCCAACTAGGATTGATGAATTAGGTATATGTATGGGCATATACCTAAGTAGAGTTGGTTGATACTTCATGATTGTATCTTTCCTTTGTGTTTTATCCTTACTGGATTCTGGGAGACCTTCGTGGGTCTCGGGTTCCCTAATGAGTATTGTTATACTCACACCTGCACAGGCTATGCCCACACTACGTTGTGTTGGATACAGACGACAGAAAACACTGATCGTGGAAGCGAATTGTGGAGCTGGACGGTACCTGGAGATTGACCACTCGGTGGGACGTACACAAAGCGGACAGACGGACCTGTGGTGCCGAGGAGACCGTCTGTACCCACCCTTCAGGTGGGATACCTAGAGGACGACTCAGTGGTTGCTGCTTTACTTTTCTACTATTGTACTAGTCATCCAGTTGTACTGTATTTAATTTTGGGCTTGTATTTCCAGCCCCTTACCTTTCAGCACTTACATTTGTATTTAACTATTACTTAGTGCTTACTTCTTTTGCGTACTCTGTTGTGATTGTTTACTATATGAAGGTAATGCCTTCCCTTTTAATCAGGATTTACACCTTTGGTGCTAGTCTCTAGCCTTTGGCCTATGGAAGGCGGGCTTGGGGTAGTCACGACACGTGACCTAAGGACAGGTCGTGACATTCCATCCCTTAGAAATTAATATGGTTTTCATTTAAAAATCCAATCCACTCCTAGGATGAAATCAAATTCAACTAGAGGGTGAATTATAAGTCTTTCAAAAATCACTTTCCTAAAAACAACAATCAGAGTTGAGCTATAGACTCTAGATGAGACCATCAAACCATTATAATTTGTTATCACTAACTTAATAACTAATTATTCATATGATGATTCAATTCCCTTTTTAGATTACATAGATATAAATGTGTAGGTTGAACTACAATAAAAAAATTATCTATTTTATATTATATTAAAATTGTTCCTTTCACCGCATCATTCTTGTAATCCACTTTAGTAGTTATGGTCACATGATATTTCTGTTTTCCTTTGGGATTAAGAGTTTTTTGACACAGATAGTCAAAACACATTCAAATTCAATGATGGGTTTGAATAATAGACCGAATTCTTTCATTTTAAGAATTGAAGCATGGGTGGTCCACTGGTGGGCATTTTTCTTTTCTCTATTGACTTAGATAGTCTCTTTACCACATTTGGGAATTCCCCAGATAATTGACCAGCCTTCCCACATTTATAATTGTTCCTATTTCCACTCAAGATATTTTCATTATAGTTCTTCATACATTTTCCTCATGTAGGTGACTCGGATTTTATTCCACCATTTGATTTTTTGAGTTACCACGAGATTTGGTATTCTAATTCATATCAAAATTGTGTGGGTGTTTGGAATCTCCAATTTCAATTTATACTTTTGGTGGACATAGAATGATTTCTTCATAGCTAAAAAGTCTCTGATAATTAATTCTTTTTCAAGACATTTTTTTAAGACACAAAAATATCGATCAATGTTTCTTTCAAGGTTGATGATTAAAAAATAATGGTACCTTGAAAGTGTTATAAAATTATCTTCATAGGTAACAATTGTTCCATAATCCATCTTCTTGTGATAATAAAATTACTTCTTCATCTTAGTATGTAGAATAAAATGGAATCACTCGATAAAAAATATCCTCTTAAACTCAACCCATTACATGGAGTTAATTGTTTCATCCTAAAACTTATTCTGAATAATATTTTAGGATTGATCATTTTCTTCTTCCAAATGATAAATATAATGGATGGATTTTTTTCATATTTTTCCATTACATAACTAAAAATATATTCATAACTGTGTTGATCTATTACTAAAACACTAGTGGATCAAAATATTTACTAAATGAAAATCAGTTTCCTCATGGAAGACTCAACAATATGGTGTTCCATTATTTTTCAATTTTTAAGCTCATGATAACTCATGGATTGAGATAGATGTGTGAGCATATAATTTGTGTTTAGCATCAAGGATCTAAAATCTTTTGGTTATTTAGGTTTAAAATTGTTTCATTATCAATTACATTCTTTATTATACAAGTTATTTTATGTTTCAACCATTAATGAAAATGAAAAATCATAGTGTGAGAAACAATAATCATAGTAAAAAACCACACAATCAAGAAAAATAATTTATAGGATGTCTAAATCATGGCTCATAATTTTTAATATACGACACATTAGGTTTGACCTATTTCATCAATGATAATAATTTTTACATATTCTTCATAATGATTAAAAAGTAAAATGTGAAATAAACTAATAATATCCCTCAATAGTTTCAAACCATGTGTGCTAAAATGCCCATTTACATGCACCATGTGACGATCAATTCAAACCCCAATACACACTATTCAGAGTCATGACCCCTTGGTAATAATTTATAAGTGACGCATCCAGTTTTTGTATCTGGATAGAGATTTTTTTAAGAAACCCACAATCAATTATTAACAATATATTATGGAGTTCCTCATATACATATGATTATCTTATTAGCTCTTACTAATATTTTCTCATCCTAGTTTTCAAAGGTTAACTAAACCTTTATTCCAATACCAACAATAGTGACATATGTTATTCATAAAAAAATATTATATATTCTATATGAGTATTAATTAAAATTTAAAATTGGACACCTTCTAATAATATAGGTTTGGTGACATTGGAAAATAGATACAAGATATTATTATTTCATGAAAAATATTCAATATCTCCCACAAAGATCTCCCCATTTAGTAATCTTTAATGAAATTTCCTAATAAAAACATTTCTTCTTAGTATGGGGAAAGGGAATATAAAAATGGGTGAGTCAGATTTTTAGTAAGGGTAATCTTGGTAAATATTAATCAATGACCATATGAAATAATGACATAAGAATAGAGGTATTATATCATTACCATAATTTTAAAAATTTCATACCCAATATTTCAAAGATCATATTCCTGAGTCATGAATTAAATCATGGTAGATCATAAGATATGAATCTTAAAGGAAAACACTGAACATGTTCCATGACATCATGACATAAATACAATAATGTGGAAAAATCATAATCTCATATCATTTTAAACATGTATAAATAGAAAATGGCTCACTCCTTTGGTTAAGGACATGAAATCAGGAACTCACATAAACATATGGACATGAAATCCATATCCATACATAATATTAGAGATTTCAATCCATGTCCACATATAATATTTTGAACATGAAATCAATTTCATGCATAATATAATAAAAAAATGAGTATCCAACTTGTCCCAATAAATTTGAGAGGTATGATGTGCTCACCTGTACTCAGTTTATAACATGTCCACCCATACTTGGTTTATAACATACCTACTCATCATTGGATTATAATATAACCACTCTTCCTTGGTTTATAAAGTAAATACCAATATATGGTTTACAATATTACCATATATCCTTCGATATAACATAAACATTATCCAGGTTTTATAATGGAAATGACAACCATAAAAATATGTTTTATTATATCACAAAACAATCATCACTTCATCACATCAGAACTCATACAAGTGGAACATGTTTTATAAACATTTCATCAATTTATTATAGATTAACCCATGGTAATAAATGGTTTTCATAAATAATTAATCATCATAATTGCAAACAATGTATAGAAAAAATAATCAGTTTAACATTGTATTATATTCCAAAGAAAACATAAGAAACATCAAAATTTGTTTCCATTTATGAATATAAATTCCATAAAAATATCCTAAAAACATTCTTGAGGAAAATATCCTTCCCATGTGAAATAAGATGTTTAAAATCTATAAATTTCCCAAATATTAATAAAATGATATTATTATATAACCATAGAGTCCTTGATGGGAAGCTTTAAATAATTGAGAGAACATGATAGTTTAAAATAACAATTATTTTATATACATCAAAAAAATATTCCTTTCACACTTTCAGTAAAAAGTATGAAATGCATTATTTAGGAAAATAACAAGGAGATTCGTTTTAAACCAATTTTTTTAAAAAAACAAGGTTAACATAATTTAAAATTATTTGGAGAATACTAAAAAATTCCTTTTAAACATTTATTGAAAACATTAACATAGAAAAAAATGATTTTTAATTAAATAAAAAATGCTTTTTCCCTTAAATACATTCTTTTTATTTCTTTCATACATATAAAATGGAAAATGAAATTAATTTTTTTTTATAGAAATAACATGATTAGAAGAAAATTAATGAGAAAATTAAGAGAAAGATAATAAGATTTCATCATCAAATAATAACCATAAAAACATGATAAACAATGAGGTTGTAACATAATAACACTCCCAATTTAGTATCATATTATTCATAAGCCTCGTGCGAGAATGTACATCATATGAATATTTAATTCCCATTATATCAGGAGAAGAATAAAACATACATTAATTGGAAGTATGTACTCCCCACAGAAGAACATGTTCTGTTTAATTCATTTTTACCATAGAAATAAAAGTTATAAGAAGATCTCGTACCTTAAGTCTTGACTTAATTTTTACATGTTCAAACATGCTCTTCTTCCGAGAACCTATTTAGGATTATAATTAGAGATTTATTTTGAGACTTTAATAATAAATATAAGGCCTCTAAAATATATTTAGGAAAGTAATAAAGATTTTTGGATAGGTATTAGTTGATCCAAAATGATTTGAATGTGTGAATATGAGAGGAGAGGGGTTCCCTTTTATAAGCATGGGAGTAGAAACATTCTAATTTTTGAAAATATTATATAAATATTAGACAGTAAAAAAGGATCCAAAATGTCTCATTGTTGATCCTTAGATGAAATAAGTTCTAAATATATCTCAAAAATATGAGTTGGACAAGTTATTTGGTCATTTTAACCCTTATCTTTTTAGTTTAACCCCACCCCTTGCTATCCTGTTTTAACCTGAACTGTAATAATTACTTTTTACTATTTTACTCTTTATTTTTGACCTAAAATTTATTTATAATTATTATATAATATTTATTTTTATGATTAAATATATGAAGTCCATATTTTACAAATTCAATTCACCGATGTGGATGTATTTAATTTATAATTAAACGCGAAAATTGATTAAAAAAGTGGTTTTTCAAAGAGAAACTTTTTACACGTATTAAATGTTTTTATAGAAAAATTAAATATTTATATGATTTTAATAACATAAATTTAATGAATCATAATATAGTTTAACTAATTTTTTTAAACAATATAAAATAATATATAGTTTTTTAAAATTTTTAAAAGGAATGGAAATTATTAAAAAAATAAAATATTTTTTCTATTCGTAGACAAATTAAATTTATTTGAAAAATTTTAGAAATTCACACTAAGATAATATTGATAATTTTACTTCAATAACAAAATATATTTATTCCAATACAATTTATAGAATTGTAAAAAATTAGAAATATTATTTTTTCCATAAAAAACAATAAAAATCATTTTTTGAGAAAAAAGGAATTTTCATAGAATATAAATACTTTACTATAAATATGTTCAGATTTATAAATATAACTTATTTATATAAAACATTGATAATTAATTATAAAAAAATTTGGTCATTCTTATTTATACATCTATGTTTAATTACATGTTTAGAAGTAACATGTTTAAATAATATCTATAGTATATTTTTTTCCTTTAAAACACGGTGTCTTGTTTAATGTAAGATATCAATGAAATAAATTCTATTTTAAAAGAATAGTTCATATAATTTTAGGGTGTTATGGGTTCTTTATTTCCTGAATTTTAAATTAAGGAATTCCGATTATAGATAATTTAATTTAAAACTATGAACTCCGCTTCATTGATTTTTAGTAAATACAACTATATTTCATTAAACATATTATTCTTTGGTAGGTTGTTTAGTGAAACATTGTTTTTTTTAAAAACCATGATTTTTTTTATTATTTTTAAAAATTAATTCTAGGAAATTAAATACATATTTTATATCTATGTCGATATTATGATAATTATGTTGTGGTTTTCTATTATGAATCACTAGATATGGGGAATGGTTTTCATAAAATTTATTAATTCATTTTTAAAAGAATGTTACAGAAAATTACTTTTCTAAAACATTATGTGTAATTTTATAGTGAAATATTTGATGTTTGTTTCATAGAATGATTAATTATGAATTATAAATGATGGATATCAAAGTTTTATGATGATTTCAAATAATAAATATATGTTTTTATAATTTTATGTTGTTCATTGAAAATATTTAGTTGAATAAAAAAAATACTTTGTTATTTTTTTTCTTATTTTTCACATATTATGGTTTTTTTATTATTTAATTTTTATATTGATATTTTTTTTTCATTTTTATATTTATGCACCTTGATGTGTTTTACTTTAATGATTAATTATACTATGATGATGGATTGTTATTATTGTGAAAGGGTTCATTTCATTGAATATTGTTAAAAGGTGCGATGTGAGATATATAAATCAAATGTTAAATTTATTATTGATGTTTTAGTTTATGAAAATTTTATTTTGAAACTATATATATATTTTTTTTTCACACCTCCTATTGGAAAATATATTGGTAATCTTTAGATATATAAAGGGTAATTCCAGAGTAGTGTATTATACCATTTTATTATTATTCTCTAATAAGTGTCATCTATTATGTGATTATTCTCTAAATATGGTCCTCTATTGTATGATTATTCCCTTTTAGGGGATTTTACACTATATAATACTAGTTAGGGAATGATGGGTGAATGTGTGTATAATATTTCATCACATCTAAGTATATGGATTCGCCCAAGATAATTCATAGATTATCTCCTTAGGACCTGGGAAATTATTTGATGATGATCATGAATTGAATGATACTTATGTTTTTAGTAATTTTATTATTCATTAATATGAATATAATGATACTATGTATTCTTATTTTAATCAAGGTACCATTAAAATTTAATTTTTATTTTATTATTTTAATCTAACAACAAACAAAGTTTTTTTATAGAAGTAATTGTGAAGTTATTATAAAAAACGATTCAATACATTTTTTTACTTATTTAAAATTCTTAAGGAAAATAATTAAAAGTTTAACCTTTTTCTATCATAAATATTTTTTTCTTGATAACATATATTTAATTTTTTTTAATTTGAGGATAATTAATGTACTCATTATTACCCGTTTTAGTAAATAAAAATCGTATTTTTTACATTTTTATTTCGAACTACATATTTTCATATTGTTTGATAAATTTTCATAATAGAGAGTTAGTGGTATTCTATCAGTATTCTCAATCAAACCATACATAAATAATTTTTTTGTGTCAACAAGATTTCATCCCATATAAGTAAAATATTTTATCCATTTTGATCGAGATGATGATTTGAGAGTTCGATCAAGTTTGAGTTGGTGATATATGAATAATTTTTTTCTTTTTTACATGGATTTGGTTAGTTTAAATAGTTTTTTATGGTTTCTATTTTTTTAATTTTATGTATTTGGACTTATTGGACAACCATTTGTCTTGTATTCCTGTTTTGAGTTCAATTTTGTTGTATTGTTGAAGATCCCTTGATGATTTAGGATGTTAATGAGTCATTGAGTATAATAAATCTTATGAATTGTATTGAAAAATGGGGATTTAAGAGTTTATTATAATTGATACATGGTCAATATAGCATTCATATTGAGACCATGGGTTAGAATACTTTTTTATTTTAATTCTATTATATGATGTTGTGTTTAGAATACTTCTACATTGAGAGTGTATTAAGAATTATTTTTATAAGAATTTCATCATTATGTATTGAATTTGGTTTCATATTTTATTTATTAGCAACCTGGTTATAGATTGGTTGAAAGAGTATTTGAGTATAGATGATATAATGTAATAATGATCTATTATATTTGAGTAAATCTCATTGTTAAGTCAGTCTCATTATGTCTTCTTTCATAAAAATTAAATGAGTATTCTACTATTATTTAAGAATAATGTTGATGTGCATATGTGTTCCATTGTGATGTTTTTATAAGGAATCAATGGTTTTGGATTATTCTATGATGTGAGTGCTCAAATTTTGATTACAAGGTTGTCTACATGATATGAATATCATCAAATCGTAGGGAGTGTCATGTGACATAGTTGGAGATATCTAGCTATAATGAGCCTAGGCCAGAAAATATTAGTGTGTAGATATTTTGGTGAAGAAATATGGGTCACATCCTAATGTAATAGATAAAACCATAATGCAGATATGTTTTTAGAAGATAACCTTAAGGATTTGAAAAGAAATATAGAGTTAAAATTTGATCCAAAGAGCATACCATGACATGGTTCATCATGTCATAGAGACATAAATGTATAAAAATAAGAAGAGTCTTTCCCATAAAATATATTATAAAACATTGAGTTAAATGCCCATATATTTCAAATAGTATTCCAAGGATGAGTTGGCCATGATTTATGTAAATAAAAAGAGTTCAAACGTTATCTAATGTTTGGAGGCTCTCAAGGATTTTACGAGAGATCAATAAAATTGATGTCTCTCATCTATATATTTCTTATACATAGAGTTCATAATCATATTACTTCTCCTAATAATAATTATTATTGATAATAATGTAAGAATATGAATAGATGGATTAAAACTATTATATACCATGGAATGTTCACTTAATAAAAAGAGAGAATGCATCTTGTAAAAACACATATCTTTCATGAATTCTATATTTACATGTAAATTTATCCCCTTATGTTCTATATTTTCCAATAAAATAATTATATATTGGAAGATTTCTCATGAGTGAGAGTTTTGGTAACTATTAATTCATCTTCCCCTTCTAATTGGTGGTATACTCGAACTTGGGTCTCTAAGTGGTGTTATATTTTGATTATTGTTCAATATTTTCCTAAAATGACCCATCCGGGATCAAGACACAACTACCCCAAGCCCACATCCAATAGGCCAGGGCTGGAGACCAACACCGAGTAGGAATATCAGACACATGCTAGGAATTTTTGTAATGTACACGTACTCACGAACACACATTTATAATCCCAAAAATACTAAAATGTAAAACAAATAATAAAAATGCATACATAAATCAATAATATCAAAAATAAAAGTATGACATAAAGCACTAGAAATAATAAAAGGGTGTAAAATACCTGCTCGTCCAAAATTGGAATATAATGTCTAACCTTCTAAGAAGGAGGGGACTGCTATCAAATGCAACACTAACATACACCTCCATCTATCTATCCCAAACTAAGATCTACCTAGTTCTGATCCAATGTGGAATCGATAAAATATACTATAATATATATAATACCTGACTTGTGTGGGCACAACCTGTGCACTGTGGAGTATAACAATATCCAGTAGGACACTCCAAAATCCCCAAGCATAAATAATAAAATATAATCAAATAATCATAGAATATTTTTAAAATAATATGATAAATAAAATAAAACATATATATATCCTTATAATAGAAACAAATTCTCAAGGTAAGGTCACAAATACAATGTTAGCATATGATTCCCACTTGAATGTTCCATAAAACACTCATTTAGAAGAACACAATCCCTGTGTTATAATATAACTAAATACACTTATCCTAGATGTCATGATCATATGGTCTATCAAAAAAGATGCATAAATTAGTTCTAATATGATTCATCTATGAAAAAACCAGATCAAACTACACCAAATCAAAAAAATTATCTTGATATGTAGATAAGGGTCAATGCATTGATATCACTGGGGGAACACCTAACCCTACTAGAAACATCCTCCTAAATAGGTGAATAACACTAATGTCAATATTAGTCACAATAGTTCTAAAAATACCTACCTTGGAAAATCACAGAGGATTCCAGGATCCCTTTAGTCCTCTTATAGGGATACATATTCCAATATGTTGAGGGGTATAGTCAAATAAGATTCTGTCAACTCACATGAAAATAAGGGAACTGGCCAACACTGTATTATTCATCAAGATATATATATTGGTCACCACCAATAATGAGAATGGGATACTTCACTGAACACTCATAGGAATGGACTAACATAACATAGTCAACTAATACTGGTCAAAAGAAGCTCAAAAAAAAAACTCACAATGCAGCTAAACATAGAAGGAAAATGTATCCAACTGGCCCTCAATGGAGTACAATGAAGGTCCCTCTGGGTAAATGACTTGTCTCACTAATCCTAGAACTTCATGTATCTCTCTATCTCTCTCTCTATCCCTTTTATGATGGATCTTTCCAAAATACACATCATGTCCCTCTATGTACATAGAATGTAGATGTCGATTTGGCACTGAACCTTCCATTCTTCTCGTGCCTGAGTACTTGGTTGTGTCTGAGTAAATGTCTCTTCTCATGTAATCTTACATTCTCTTGTACATCCAATGTACATGGGATATAGGTCCACATGTCCACATGGGTCTTGAATCCCTGTATATTTTAAGGTATTCACTATGAGTTACACAAAATGTAACTTGAAACACATGGTGTGTAACACTACGTGGCCACCAATGTGTGTACCACTTGTAAATGCGATGTTGGTCAGCTAAGGGTCACATGTCAAGTTAGACATTTTACATAACATATTATACTTCTATCTATATATAAACTCTAGTACCAAACATAATATACAACATAGTGTTATTTCATAAGACCACACGTCAGGTAGTTAGGTTTTTCACAAAACCACTGGATAACACACAAGTCTTCATATTTTTTTTTGTTTTTGCCTCAGCTTTTACTGGTGGAACTCGTATATAGTCAAAATTAGAATCTTTTTTACCTAATCTATAGATTCCAATGACAAAATCATCCAAAATACACCTCATGTCACATATCATCCTCAGGACATGAAGAACCACACAGGAGGATCTATGATCGATACCTGATCCATCGGTAGATTTCCTTCTATTGATATATAATACAACCATGACTTCGTATCTCCATCCCATACTTGTTGTAGTGATATATTCCACCAATGAACAACCACACAATGATCGTTCACTAGATATTCATCAAACCATAGACCAAAAGAAATGAAAAAAATGATCACATGTTGAATGGGTGATGAAAAATATTAAAAAAATATGTGTAATAATCCTTGACCAATTTTTATATAGGACCCGATCGATTTTATTTATAAAAATAAATGAATATCCAATAATGAACAATAAATTAATTTTCCCTCATATCCTAGATAAACAAACCCATACTCGAAAAAATTATTGGAAGTTAAATCAATCCATTAGTCGAATTATTCATGGTCATCATGGGATAAGAAAACAAACATAGATAAAAAAACTACCTTAATTTATATCATTCAATGAAAAAGAACAATTTCACGTCTTTTTCATTTGATGAGATCCACTGGAATCATTGGGACACAATCCATTATTTAATCTTGATTTGATGTTGTCTTCCAATAATCCTCCAATAGGTCCTCTAAATCCCTAAGTTATTTGTATTACCTATCGGATTATGAGTAGCCATGTTTAAATACATTATTCAAGGTTAGTGTGTTGAAATAAAGATATAATGAAATTAATTTATTTTATTTTATTATATGCTTCTACTATAGCACATTACCAAAACACCTAATGTTATAAAATATTATATCATTCTTAGTTTAAACCCTATAATCTAAACTCTAAGGTGGAATCAACTTTCCAATATGATACTTTGGTTTTGGTTCATTACACATATTTAAGAAAAACAATAAGTGTGCGATTTTAATGTATTAAATATTTTGAAAATATCAATTTCAAGCACATCGGGCCTGATAATCTTATGTCGTCTCTGCTACTAGATCTAAAAATATTCCATGAAATATTACAATGTATTACCTGGAAAAAATGTAGACAATAAATTATTCCCATGTTCTTGAATTCGCATCCCCCAAAAGCACAACTAAATCAAAAATGTGGGGATACAAAACTCTCAATGGGGTCTCACACTCCCAAGAGTTCTCATGATTCATTCCTATGATGTCAAAAAACCCGCACCCAAGGAAAACAAGTTTTCATGATAGGATTTTCTCACTCATTTCTCAACACAAACAGCTCCTTGATAAAGGAAGCTATACTCTCAAAACCTTTCATACCCAGGTTTATATCGTGCAATGTTTCATCCAAATACATATTCATTTGAACCAAGTGGAGATCACTAAGAAACAAAATGAAATTTTGTTATGGGGTTATGTAATAAACTGCCTCACTAACCTATAACAAAAGCAAAAAAAATAAATGTCTTAAGAACCCTCGAGATAGAAGAACGCCCTAGATAAATATATGCAACTCTCAAACTCCAATTTCCTTCACCATTGATCTTTAAAATACTCCTAACACTTTTGGGTAGTATTTATTTTCCCTTGCGTGAACTATATTATCACAGCCATATATAGTACCAAAAATAACACCAAATAACTATATCCCACAACCTCCAACCAGTTTGATAGTGACATGAAAGGAATCTCATACATGTCTTAAAAAATGTGATACACCATTAGTGGATTGGTAGTCACTATGATACACAAACTCCACTGATGGTATATTATCCTCAAAACTATGGCTCAAAATTGACATGTGAATGCAAATCATATTTAATAGAACCTAAATAGTTGACTTTACTTGGCCAACTGAAATGGGTAAAGCAATGTTCTCAACTGTAACCTTGTACCAAAATATTTTATTCATCCTCTCCCAAATAATTCCATGATGTAATCATAACTGTTTTCAAGGATCATCATGGGAAATCCACGATGCTAAACTAACTCTTTCATTCAAAACTGTCCCAAAATATCCAAAATTCGTTTTTGTTCTTCACCCATATATTGGTAAGACACTGATAGATTAAATTCCAAACCTAACACAACTCCTTTGGTTTCCCTGAAAAATACACAATATTTGGGTACATCCTAACATCTACATGATTTACTACTATGCAGAAAAATCACCTCAAACCCTCCTTACACAACATGAATGATGTCAAAATCCATCATCAAACAAGGAAAAAAAGATTCCCCCTTCTTAATATCCATGATGAACATATCCAATGGATATATAGTCAAAAAACATCTCATAATTTATATCACTAAGTCATACCTCCATGGATCTCAAATGAAGTGTAAGGATAGTAACTATGAACTAGAGGTAAACATCACTATCCATATATACCACATGTTATCAAACGTGGATGGAAAAAACTCAGAGATTTTATCAAAGAATACTACTAAAAACTAATCCAATAAGAGTTCAGGATCTAATCAATATGATTCACAATTTTGTGGTGGCGTAAATATATCCAAAGGGTATCACCACAACCTCAAAAAAACAATCATAGTGGTTTTGGAAATCCACATATGGTATATTGTACAAAAAAACCAAAGATAGTGAAAACATGTCACACATTCAACTCTAAAAACCACATCACCCCATGACAAAGATCAAAGAACTCAATGATTATCGTGTGCAAAGACTCTTCCTCTCATCTCTTAGTTCATGTAACACCAATTAAAACCAAACATCAAGCACTTTTCTTCCTTCTGGGAGATCAGAACTGGGATTCCTAAGAAAACAAACAGTTTCTTATGAATCCAATTCATTGAAACTCCTCTAACCACACCCCTATATCTCACTGCTATATAGGGTCATAAGAAATGTTACCAAAAATATCATGTCATCTCTAGTGCTTGTCTATACAGAAAACAAACTCTCAATGTGGAGGTAAACATGACCACTCCTATTAAAGAAATTATTAAACTAAACTGGAACTATCAATAAAAATATCATATAATCCACTACTCTTTTGGTATAAGCAGACAACCATTGAGAAGTTGGTCATAACCTCCCACACATGAGCTCATACTGCTCTTCATGGGCCCAGAACATATCAAATGAATAGAAATACATCCCAACAATCAAAAACACCAAAAAACACATTGATGGAAACAGCTGAGCATGTATGGCTGGAAACTAGTCCACAGTGAGGAGCACATAATAGGGTCTCCCCGCCACCATGAAGATATTGAACATGAGGCTCTCTCTCTCCTTCTAGAGTTAGGCCTTACTATTGGTAGAATCATGTAAACCTTGATCATCTATATAGAAGAATCAAATCCAAGGGTCTAGAAAAAATCAAAACCAATATCACTAAGAATCTAATAGGGGATATTATCAAGTATAAGGGTCTCATGGATTCATTTAAAATTTTTAGCTGGTGAATTGAAAACACACATCATAACTCAAACAACACATGAAGCCTCTATGATATCCTACTATTTGGACAAAATTCGTTCCATTGTCCAAATATTTACCAAATTCATTTCATTATATAATAACTAGATACAAAAAAAACCTCAACACACAATTCATAGGAACTCATAAACCACACCTCAACACGATCTTTATTGGGAGGAACTGACTCACCTACATGGTTTTGGATCATGTCTCAAGAACATGTCTTCTTGGGGGAATTCTCCCTCACCCTTTTATGTCCAATGGAATGTATAACATAAAAAATATACGGATTTTATGAAACCATGAATCACCCTAGGGAAATATCACTTCCCGTACCACTATCAGAAGTAGTCCTACCCAACTAGGATGTTCTCACAATAGGTTCGATCCAATCCTATACCATATGAGATGGTTATTAGGCTCACCATGAAACATTACTGGTATCTATCTCTAAAACCTAAGATTTTATCTCAATGTAGTTGTTTCACATTATAGAACATCAATAGATCACAGCTGCTCCATAGTGAATATTTGTTTCCAACACAACTATCTGATTATTTAGGATCCATATATGTAGGAATACACAAGCCATTACCTCATGTCAATCCTATACTATCTAAGGGTTTTCCTTATTGTGTAGCCTTTGATGCCTCCTTTTTTGGAACTCTCATAATGCACTAAGAATTCACATACCATCATCCTGACCTTCATTATATATCAAATATTGAACACGCAAATTGTCATAGGCCTGATCCACAAAATGATCCATGTATAGCTCAATAAGTGGTAACACAACTCGATTCCCACATATATAAGACCACCCCATAGTATGTCCCTTAACTAAAGCCTCGTCACTCAACCAGACATCAATAGAACATTGTTTTATAATCCTACTTGGTTTTCATCATAGAGAAATATTGAATATTAACCAGACGTACCACATTCAATGAGTATATAAGTGAGATGACTCATGAAGGTCATGGAAACTACAATCCCTTCTTTTATGATACATATACTAATGTTTTTTACATAGAACTTTTTTCTAAATGTACTGATTCAAGATTCAAGTAATAAATGTAGTGGTGGAAGGATATATCATCCACCACACCAATATGGGAATCCCTGGGCTAAAATCCAAACTTAAAATATTTTAACATTTTTTCCCTTGTTCCTAAAACAAACCTCACATATAGTCAAAATAATCTAAAAAATATGATCCTAAAACTAAGAAGTTTGATTTCAATTGTGGCTAGGAATTCCATATAATAACACTATGTAATGTCCTAACATGATTAGACTTGAGCATAAACTACCCCACTCCCACCTTGAATAGTTCATGGGATGGCAACCAGCATCGAGTAGGAAGATCACACAAATGTGAGGCACTAGCCTAATGTACCTATACACACACACACACACACACACATCTCCAAGCCTATAAAAATTTTAAATTAGAGAAAAATGTTAAAAATGCATGTATAAATCTATAATACATAAATTATAGTATGGAATAAATTACTATAAATAATAAAAGGGGGCCAAATACCCACCAACCCAAAACTGTAAACTAAATTCTAACCATCTTAGATGGAGGGGATTGTTATCAAAGGAAAATGTTGCATACAACTCGATCAGTAAAGACTAAAATAAGCTCCACCTACCCATTTTAATTTAAGAACTCCATAAAATGGTCAATTGTATGAATAATACATGACATTTGAGGGATGATTCCCAATAGGGGTGAGTCTAATAATATACATTTGGACACCCAGAAATCACCAAGCATAAAGGATGATGAGTAATTAGCTCATAATATTATATGCCAATAATAATATGAGACATAAATTAAAAAATATAGATATAATAATAGTAAAAACCCTGTCTCAAGGTAAGGCCACAGAAACATTTACATTCATGTATTCCCAATCAAAGGTTCTATATAACACCCATTCTGAAGAAAATAATTCATAAGATACGTTTTCTCTGATGAAAATTATCCCAGATGTCATGTTAGTCTGGTCTATCTAAGAATAACCATGAAGGATACTAAGAGGGTTCATCTGAGAAACAAACTCAATTGGACTACACCTCATTAGGAAGGATTATATACTGATACATTATAGGTGTCACATCCCAGGGCTCATTATGGAGACACCTAAAACTACTAGAAAAATACATTTAGATAGGGTATTGAAACCCATGTATATATTGGTCACACCAATTCCATAAATATCTACCTATGGGAATCATTAAGGACATTATAATCACTCTAAAACTCTTAGAAGGTTATATAATCCATGCCAGTGAGGGGGTATAGTTGAAGGGAATTGAGACAAATCACACATAAATAAGGGAACTCACCCAAACTGTTACTATCATCCGAAAAATATATAGGGATCACCCTATATGAAAAAATACGATGAATTATTGAACCATGATAAGAATGGACCACCAAAACAAAATCTAATGATTCTAGTGTCAGTGATATCACACAATCAGACACTGACGTTGATCTGAGAAGAAATTGTAATACAATATATCCTTAAAGGAGTACACAATGTGTCTCTATGTGTACATGGTGTATCTCACTAAGAATAGAACTAATTCTGTATCATGATCACATGGAAAGATGAATTCAAAATAAATAGTGTTTTTATTTTAATGTACACAGTGTGTTGATGTCGATCTAGAAACCAGCATGTGGTTCTGCCTACAACGCCCTGAAAATCTTAAGCAAGAACCTTGAATTTGATAACATGTGTGACACATGACACAAAGAGTGTAAGGTAATATAATATCTAGATAGATTATAATATATTTAGTATTTAAAATAGATTCCAGATAATTAAATGAAAGCAACATCGAGTTAGTGGGTGTTACATGTAAGAGATACCTTCCTCGATGGTTTGCATTACACACAATGGTGAGTCTTACCGGAAAATGATATATTAATAAAATATTGTTATTTAATAAAATAATATATAAAATAAAATTTATGACTATTATTAACTAACATATGATAATTTATGTTTTATATAAATATAAAATTAATTCATGTTTTACTAATTATTGGGAAATGAAAATAAGTACCAATTTGATATAAAAAAGAATTATTATTTTTTCCTTCTAAATGTGCTTTATCTTAAGAAAAATAAATAATTTAAATTATTAAACTATTTTAATGAAATATATATTATATTTTCAATAAATTGTTTTTATTTCCATCCATTAGGATTGATAACAATAAGATAAGAACAATATTTATTTTACACCTAAAAATATATATTTTTATAAAGGAAATTTTATAACGTTTTAATAGAGATCCCATTTAAATTTAAATATTGACACCTTAATTGATTTAATATATAAAAATAAACTTCATAATTATAAATTGAATATAATAATTATATTTTAGTAAATTTTTTATATTTTTCTAAAACAATTCATTTTTTTAATGAATAGTTAAAAACTACTAAATTTTAGTTCAAAAGTATTTTTTCATAAAATTTATTTATTAAGAAAAATAAAATTTTAAATTGGGTTTAAATATTAATTATTTACTATTTTTTATCAATTATTAATGTTTATGTTGTTTTAATAAATTTAACTTTGAAATTGATTGTAAAAACATAGCGAACTTTCAGACATTTTTACATAAAAACCCAAATTGTCTTCCCACAAGTGGGATTAAATTTAAATAAACTTTGACCAGTTAAATGAATTTTATTTCTAAAAATGGATTAAATATTTTGAATCATAATTTTTTATAATTTTGAATAAGAAAAACTTTATTTTTACAAAAAATATTACTAAAAGTGATTAAAATTAATTAGAATCGTTATGGTAATATTATGCTTAATAAAGGACTAAATCTTTATCTTAAGGGACCAGATGACCCATAGACTTATCCAAAACCCATTAGATGGAAATAAAGTGGCCCTAAACCTTTATGTATTGATTTTTTTTTGTTTTCTATGACTTTTTGACATAAAAATGTAGGTAAACCTAACTTCATTTCCAAAATATGAAGTTGGTCTTTTTCCTCCCTTATAAAATGCCACCATATTTTCCCATTCATAGCACCTATGAAAACACTTTTGTTAAAACAATATATACCCATATATCTTCCAAAAATATCTCCCCTAAAACATGAATCCTCCGCTTGATACCAAATCAATCAAAATAATTTTTTTTTGATACAAACCAAAAGAAGTTACCCAATTAAGAGGTATTGTATTCTCTCGAACTCTCTAGTTTTATTTCCATTATCCAACCCATAAACATTTCTTATTCTTTGATTTTATAAAACCAAAATTATTATAAATGTACTAGGATGTTTTTTATTCAAAGAGTTAAACCCTCACTTACACACAATTCCATCTAATGGTTAACGAATATTTTGTTTCTATGTATGGAGAACTACTACCTTGTGAAAAGATGATAGTCCATTTTTTTCATGAACACCTATAATGGGTGGAAATTATGATATAAATATGTTAATATATGATATATATGATATTTTTTATTTTTTATACTTCATTAATAATTTAATTACACATAAAATTAAAACAATCCATTTTATGTTAATATGATAACATCATTTTAGCTTGTGTGGTCTACCGCCCCCTCAATGTGATGTGATTCATTCACACTATACATTGAATGTATAAAATACAGACTCAATTAAACAAATGTCACATGAAATTGCTATATATTATATTCATGACATAATTAAATTTCTATAAATATAATATATATCATTTTCTTTATTACTTTTTCCCATACACCTAAAAAGTGATAACATCGTTCATATAGCTATGGACTACCATTTTCCTCGACATAATGTGATTCCTTTTACATCACAATAATTATATATCTATGTAAATATGAATAATTAATATTTTATTTATGATAAAATTATAATTCTGGAATTATTTTATTTACTTACATTCATTCAATAATTATCATTGAAATGGGAACATAACTCATCTGTTTGTTTAGCCTATCGTTTCCATGATTGTAACGCAGGTTCATTCTTTATAACCATATTAAATGTTTTATTTTAAATGTATAATTGACATATAAATATGATAATTATGTCACTATTATTATTTTGGATATTTTATATAATGACCCATTTAATAATACTTGACCAACCGATGTTATTTTTGACACATAAACCGAATTTGGTCAAAAAACCAGACATAAACATAACATTTTATGTATTTCTACACAACATGGTAATAATTAAAATAAATGTAATGCAAATATTAAAATTGTTCTCAAGAAAATGGATAATTAAAATAAGTTTTATATATATGAATTCAAAGGATGGTCACCTAAAAGAAAATGCAAGGTGCGTGATTTTCGTCTCAATTTATATTCCATTGAGACATAATTGTTTTCAAGCACCTAGTTTATTTTATATTGTTTATATAATAACTTTTAAAATTTATATAATTAATCCCATTATTATCATGATATTATAAATTTCTTTTAATATTATTATTTCTTGAGTATTATAGTTTGAAATGCTTCAAAGTGGTATAAGACACTTTGGAATATTAAAAGATTATTTTCCTTAATACTTTGGTTAATGATATTTCAATGGAATTTCCTTTTTATGAAATTATATAACCATTTTTAAATAAACCATTTCATTATTTTATGGTTATGAATTAAAATTTTCATGTATTAGTTCCATTTTCCACTTTTTGTTATATAAAGTATATTAGATATTGTTTTTTAGAAAACTTGAATTTATTTATCTCTCAAGTAAAAGAACCCATTTTCTTCTAAAAACCATGTTTTATTAAAATATTCTCAAATGTTATTTTAAAATGACTTTGTATGTAAATTGTAACCTTTTTTATTTTACTAATTTTTCCAATAGAATCTTCTTGTCTCTTTTCAAATAATAATTTTTTATGACCCTTTTATTGGAAAAAAGGAATGCCCTTTTTACCTAGTACGACATTTATGGATTTACCTACCATAATTCCTTAAATGATTCCTTAATGTGTTTAAAATTTTAATTTTTTCAGTAATTTTTTTTAAATGCTATTTTAAAATAAAAGTGTATCATAAAAAATTTCCAAAATAAAGTAATATTTTTCTCAATAATGTTTTGGATGAATATTTTATACTATTTATATTCATCCATTAAAAAATGATGATTTTTTAATCCACAAAGGTTTTATTTTTTTATACCATCCATATTCTTCCTATAAATGGATCATGATTGGTTTAAAAAAGATAGTATTTACATTCAATTCCTTTATTACTTTTATTCCCCTTTAAATATTTAATTTTATATGATTATTTAACATTGAATTTCTCCTATTTATCCAAATAATAAACCTTGTATATGTTCATTTTCTTAATCATATTCCATTTTTCATTACTTTTTGACTTTTAAATTTATATAATTATTTGGGGAAATATTGATAAATCCAGATAATTTAGTCAATAAGGATTTTTGTTAAGGAATATTTTTTATTCGATATGAGAAATCATTCAAATAGGAAAGACAATTGTTGGGGACCGTTTAAGGTCATCTCTAGGGGTTAGGGATAGGTTATTGAAATCACCTAGATGAATCCTTAGTCTCATGAGATAAATTTTTTACAAAAATTATATTGGTTTCTACTTAATATGATAAACTGTCTTGTGATATGTCTGGATGGTAATGGTTCTTTGTTCCTAGGAAACATGGTGACTAATAATTATGTATTGACATCATATTAGTTTCAATTATTATTCATCTATGAGATTTTCTGTCAACATATCTATGGATACATTTCATTTTCATTTCATTGATTAAATGGAATGTTTTTAAGTTTCGTACCTTGATACATTTATTTTTCCTTATCAAGTTATTTGAATGCCATGTGTGTTTAGTTATATTCCATTCCATATTGACTATTATCCTAGATTCATTTTTAGTAAAAATACTTTTTCCCTTACTAATAATTTTATATCACCCTTATTATGTTTCATTCCCTATAAATCCAAAAAGCGTACTATTAAATGTACGTAGGGATTTATCATATGAATTGGAGTTATCATCAAGGTTAATAATTGAGAATTAAAAAATGTTATAATTAGTTTCTTTTGTAATAAAAGTGTCATGTATTTATCTTCATTACCAAGACTACTAAACCCTTCAGTCCAATGGGTCCTGATTCCTTGTAATCAAGACAATGTAATAGTAGCAGATATTGGCTCTTGGATATCTGGGGTCGGTTCACTACAGTTGGTATCAGAGAAAGTTTAGTAGAAACCATGGGAACTATATTTAGGAAAAAATAGGTCATAGAACATTAAAAAGGTATAATTTGAGGATAATTATAGAAAAACATCTTAAAATGTTTTAAGGTAAAAATTATGTAAGTATTCCTAGAAATACATCCATGTCTGGATACAAAAAGTGGGTATAGATTTGGGGAAGAGAATCTTTGGAGTAATAACTATAAAAATATATTCCATTATTGACTTAGGGTAACCTAGTAAGGGACAACGAGCCTTACTGCACACCTAGGTTGACACACCAAATGTATATTCTTAGGATAATTCATCTTTTCATTACAAACAATTATGATGTAATTTAATAGATAATGACAATGAATGTCTTAGGTTAAACCTAAGGTGTTATAGATTGAAGATAATGTTTCATGATTATAAAATCCAATAAATGATATTGTAGATGAAATCTAGACCACGGAAGTACCATTGTGGAATTAAATGGGTGATATATTTGTGTAATGAGTTTGTATTCATAACCGTAGTTAACAAACTGTCTAGTATTTAACCTAATTTCAAGGATATAAATCATATATATTTTGAAAATTATATTAATTTAGTTTTTTAAATGTTCCACATGTATTCTAGTTCATAGCTAATTAAATCATTATGGTTACAGGTCTTGAACCCATATTCAATGGGAGATAACGGTTTCCTGCAAAACACTAACCTCTGTAATGTTCTGGTTAATTTTTCAATTATTAGTTAATAAATTTGATGAAAAAAATTTATTTATTAACTATTAGTATCAATTATTAAGATTAGAGATTAATCAATGAACCATATTAGTTTTCTAGTATAGTTAAAGAAAAATAGTTAGACTTTTCACTCTTTTACATGCATTATGATCCTTTAAAAGTAAGTTTTAGTGCTTCGGGAATAAAAAACATTATTAGTAATTAATTTCTTATAATAATGAAATGAATTAGAATTTGATTGATGTAAAACAAAATGATAGGATTTCTCAAATGAATTTTAAAACTATCAAGTAATAATATATCCTGATATTCTTAGGTAGTAAATGAAATACACAACATTATGAAAATGACATAGAAATAAAATATTTTACTCATACCTTTATTTCTATTGAACCAATGGTCTTCTAAATGATAAAAAAATTATTTATTTGAGTCCTTAGACATTAAATTGATCATTAAATTTTTTTATTGATTACCTCATTCACTCCCGATAAATATTTATTCTTTTGCTCTAAATAGGTATCTCAACATTCCACACGTGTTCTCCAAAATAGAGACCCAGTTACATTATATCCCATGTGAACTTTGTACATTAAAGTATATCATTGGTTAAAGATGAATTATAAATCCTTATCATGATGTGGGACTTCAAAAATTGGATGTTTCAATAATATATCATGATTATCTGGTTTAAATTGTGAGGACATAATTTAAATAAGGTTGGAAGAATGTGATGACCTGAAAATATAAAATAAGAACCTTTTATTTTATACCATGTATGACATGTGAAACCAAGAACATAATTTAATATAATATCTAGATACATTTTAATATATTTAATATTAGAATATATTATATATATTTCAATTCATATAACACATAGTTAGTGTGTGTTACAAGCAAGAGCGACATTCCTCGATGGTTTGGGTTACACGCAATACCGATTTTTACTAAAAAATAATATATTATGTAATATAACAATATATAAAATAGATATTATAATTATTATTAAATAATTTATTTAAATTTGTGGTTTATATAAATATGTAATAAATTTATGGGTTACAAATTAAAGATAACCAAAATAAGATCCAATGGGATATAAAAACAAATGATATTATTTTTATGCTTTCCAAGAAGTTTTATCTTAATAAAAATAATTAATTAAATTTATTGAATGAATTTAATTATATATATATATATATATTAAATATAATATTTTTAGTATTCATCCATTAGGGTTGATAGACAAAAGATAAGAACAAACATTATTTTACACATGAAAACCAATATTTTTATAAATGGAACCTTACAAGCTTTTAATGGAGAACACATTTTAAATATGAATTTTGACACTTTAATTAATTTAATATGTAAAAATAATCTTTATATATTAAATTGAAACATAATAAATAGGTTTTGTTTAATTTTTTATGTTTTCCTGAATCATTTTTTAATGAATAGTTGAAAATATAATATTTTAATTCCAAAAATATTTTTCATCTAATTTATTTATATTGTTAAATCATATATTAAATTTGTTTTAATTTTCAATTAAATAATTTTATTATAAATTGTAAAAAATTATTTCAATGGAATAAATTTTACTTTTAAATTGAATATAAAAATATAGAAAACATTTAGATGTTTTTACTTTAAAACCCAGCATGGTCGGCCCAACTACAGGATTAAATTTAAATCAACTTTTCCCAATTATGTGATTTTAATTTGGAAAAAATGGGATCTATATTTTGAATAATAATAATTTTTAATGTATAAATATACTATCTTTTTATTGACTATATATTTTAGTGAATGTGATTAAAATTAATTACAATTATTTAAGTAAAATAAATCTTAATAAAGGAATAAACCTTTAAATTAATGGCCCAAATGAGTAATCCACTTGTCCAAAGACCATTTTCTGGACATAATTCTAATACTAACATTTCATTGTTGAGTTTTCTTGTTTTTAAATACATTTTTAGTTAAAAATTTTGGTAAACCTAACTTCTTTTCAAAAATACCAAGTGATTCATTTTCATCACTTATAAAAGGCCACTAACCATCCCCATTCCTAACACATCTAAACCCACATAGGATCATTAAATATCTTTCCATATATTTTCCCAAAATACCTCACATATACCATGAATCCCCTATTTTTAAAAATGTAATCCAAATAATCCTTTTGGAACAAACTAAAAGAAGTTACTTGATTAAGAGATAATATTTCTTCTCAACATCTCTAGTTTTATTTTAATTCTAAAACCACTAAAAAATTATTATACCATTATTTTATAATAAAAATAATATCCTAAATAAACTATGATTTTTTTATGATTTTTGTTATACCTACCAATAAACAAAATTCTATCTAATATGCAATGAGAGTATTGTTTCAATGTACAGCGATCTGTTGCCTCATGAAATGATGTTTGTTCATTTTTTCCTTTACCACCTCTCGTGGTGGAAATTATGATGGAAAACATATTTTTATATGATATTTATTATCTTTATTATTTATTTATACTTATTTAATACTTCAATTAAACATAACATTAACACATTACATTTTACAGTAATACGATAACATTATTTGAGAAAGTGTGGACTATCGCCCCCTCGAAGCGATTTGATTCATTCACAATACACATGTTATTTATAAAGGATGGTTTAATTTAAAAATATGGGAAATATAAAAAATTATATTAATTATATAATTACCACTATGTAAATATATTATATATCATTTTCCTTTTTACATTTTCACACACACTAGAAAACGTTATAACGTCATTCCTAGACATGTGGACTACCACCTCATCAACACGACATGATTCCTTTTACATCATAATAATTATATATATAAGTAAATATGATTAAATAATATGGTACTTATTATATAATTATCATACTATAAATATTCAATTTACTTACCTTCATTTCATGATGATCATTGAAAAATTAGAATGTTACTCATGTGTATGTGTGACCTACCGTCTCCATGGTTGTAATGTTGGTTAAATTTTCATAACCATATTTAATGATTGATTTTAAAATTATATTAGATTTATAAATATGATAATTATTTCATTATTATTATTCATTTTATGTTATATAATTTCCCCATTAACCATAGATGACCTACCAATGTTAATTTTAACTCATTTTTTAAAAAATTGCGACATAAAAATAATTGTTTAAATAGTTGTAAACAACATGGTAATAATTGAAATAAAATTAATGATAAATATGAACAAAATTACCAAGAAATAATATTATTAATATAATTATATTTTATAGGTTAATAGAGTAGGTTAACCTAAAAGGAAACACAAGGTAAGAGATTTTGTTCTAAATTTATATTTTAATGAGATTTGATTATTGTTACAAACCAAGTTTCTTTTATGGGGTTTATATGAAGACATTGAAATGTTATATCATGACTAAAATTATTCTCAATATATTATAAGTTTATTTTAATTTTATTATTTCATTAGGTTTATTATTTAAAATGTTTCAAAGTGGTAATGGACACATTTTTATATTTAAATATTATTTTTCTCAATACTAATACTAATGAACTTTTAATGAAATTTCCTTTTTATGAAATTATGTAACCATTTATAAATAAATCATTTCATTATTATATATTTATTAAAAACCATTTTCATTTATTATTACCAATTTTTCCCTACTTGGTTCACAAAATTTTTTACAAAATGTTTTTCAGAAAACCCGACATCATTCTTTTTTTATAAAAATGTTTTTTAGTAAAATGTTTTCAAAAATTATTTAAAAATGATTTTGTAATGGTATTTTTTCCATTTTTTATGTTACTAATTTTTTCAATGGAATATTTTTGTCTCTTTGCAAATAAGTAATATTTCTTATGCTTTTATCGCGCACAAGTAATGTCCTTTTTACCTTTTATGACATGTATGTATTTAACTACCATAGTTACTTTGAATATTTCATTACATGTTTGAAAGAACATTTTGTAATTAATTTTTTTAATGTCATTTTAAAATAAGTGGTTTATTAGAATTTTTTTTCAAAAATAAAACTACATTTTCCTCAATAATGGTTTTAAAATATCTTTTATAGTATTTTTATTCATCAACAGCAATAACCCTTTATTTTTACTCCATGTGGGCTATGTTTTATTACTTCCATAATTATTCTTCATATATATGGTATGTGATTGATTTTTACTAGGATATTATTGATATTCACTTCCTTGATTCCTTTTACTCTCATTTAAATATTCAATTTTCTATTCTTATTGAGCATTGAATTTACCCTATTTATCCATATCATCTATTAATGTTGTATTCATTTTTGAAACCATAGAACAAGTTTCCTTCAAGGTTTACATTAAGATTTATTTGATTATTCAGGGAAATATTAATAAATTTATATACTTTATTCAATATGTATTTTTGATATTCCATATTGATTATTCGATATGTGTAATTAATTGGACATGTAAGATATAGGTTGGGGACTCTTTTAGGTAAGCCCTACGGGTTGGGGAGTGGTTAATGAAAGTCCCTCGATGAATTAGTAGTCTCTTAATCTGAATTAGTTGGAAAAAATAATTGGGTTTCAACATCATATGAAAAAAAAATTTATGAAATGTCTTGACAATAATATTACCATATTCTTAAGAAACATGGATCCTAATAATTAATAATTTCTTTTATATAAGTTTCAGTTATTATTAATCCATGATATTCTGTGACAACTTATCCATAGAAACATTTCATTTTCAGTTCACTAATTAAATGCCATGTGTTTTTGTTTCCTACCTTGCCATATTTATTTTTTCATATCTAGTTACTTGAATAGAATGTGTGTTCCCTTATTTACCTTGCTATATTTACTATTCTCATTGATTAATTATTGTTTCCACATCATTTTATTCCTTATTATGAATGTCATATCACCATATTATGTTTCATTCCATAGGAATCCAATAAGTGTACTATAAATGATATTCATGAATTTACTAGATGGATTAGAGATATCATCTATGTTATGTATTTATAATTAAGGAAAAATTATGATTTAATTAGTGTATTTATTTTTAATCAAAGTCTCATGTATGTATCTATTTTACCAACAATACTCAGCTCTTTGGTCCTTGGGGTATGGATTTCTTATAATGAAGAAAATATAATAGTCCAAGACACTTGTTCTGGAAAATCTATGGTAGGGTCACTACACTACCCATACACATGTACATTGGGTCATGCTCATGTACTTGGCCATGTCTAAGTAAATGGAACTTCCCTTCTACTAAGGCCTTCCCAGGTACTTTTTAAGTATATGGATTGTGGGGCTATATGGACTCCTATGAATATACTCCATGTACACACCACTCCATCTCCAAAAAGATAAATATTGTGTGGCTTGGAACACATAACATGTAACACTTCATGCACTCCTGGGTCATGCACCCCCTACACACACTGTGATTTTCAGATAAGATTCACACTAAGTGTGACACTTGTACCATTACATATGATACTTACCTCTATATGAAAACCCTATCTCTATGTAGAGTATACTTCATGTCATGTTTTCATAGTACTAAAATTTGTGTAGTAGGGTTACTCAGAGAACCTCCAGAAGACTCATGTGTGTTTAGATTTTGATGTTTTGGCCACTGTTTCTGCCTGTGGGACTTAGATCCGATACAACTGAGTCCCACGAACACCTTCTTAGTGGATCTCGGCCAATAAATAATCCATAACACGCCTCTTTTCACCAATACTTTTTGGGAAGTGAGGATTCAAACATGAGGATCTTCGATCTATACATGATCCATCCATGGATTTAATACGATCATTATGTATCACAACTATGATTTCTAACCTCTAGACCAAACCCAATCCATTGTACCAATGACAAATAAAATAATCATTCATCAGGTATTCATCAAACTACTAGCCAAAAGAAATATCAATGATGATCTTATGTATAATGGTTGAAGAATACCAAAAAAAACAAAATATAAGGAATGAACACCATCCATTATTCAGATTGTCCTTGATCCATTTCCATTATAATAATAAAAAAAATTCCAACAACGAAAATTAAATTAATTATATCTCAAATCCTGATAAACCACCATATAATAGAAAAAATTATTGGTCTAGGAGTCAATTTTTTAGTTGATTGATTTTCATTCACCATGGGATAAGAAATTGGGGATATGTCCACAAAAAATGTCCTACCTCAATGTTGATCAATTTCCAAGGAATAATGATTTCACAACATTGTCATTGATGATATTGTTTTATCTCCCTCAAAAACACATGTTCCAATTAGGAATCACAACTTCCATGCAGTTTCCATTGGATTTATCTTTGGAACCAGAACATCCAATGGTACGTTATCCAAAGGTTCATTCTTTCCAAAGGTAGGCATTTGTT
This sequence comes from Viscum album, assembly GCA_963277665.1. NCBI lineage: Eukaryota > Viridiplantae > Streptophyta > Magnoliopsida > Santalales > Viscaceae > Viscum > Viscum album. The sequence goes on from OY728140.1 coordinate 828,196,234, forward strand.
AGGTTTGGACCTACAATACTTAATAACATACATTGTTCAAGAGTATGAGAGGTAATACACCCCACACATTGTAACAGCCCGAGATTTTATGAAAAATATTCTTTTTAATTTTATTAATGTCTTGTGTTGTACGCTACACCAAAAGGAGCTTGCACAACACGAATCTTTGACTTTCCTTGCATTACACGCAATCACAACCTTCCTCGATTGCGTGTGTAGTACGCAATACTCAGTTTCACGAAACAACGATATGCTATTAAAATATTATTAAAACTAGCCGTTATGAATAGTAATAACCACTTTTTAAATTTTAGAAATTTTAGCTCTCAAAATGGACTCCATTTTTGGATTCGTAGTATCGAATTTAGCCTAAGGTGAAATTTTGGTACTTTTCGGATAACTTTCATATTCTGATGAATAGTGAAAATTACTCAATTATAATTAAAAACTACTTTTTTAATCGAAATAATTAATAGTGATAAATTATTAATTTGAGTGGTTTTAAAGTATATTTAGAATATATTTTTACAATTTAATACAATGTTTGTCATTGAATGTAATTTCACATTTAAACCAGACATAATCAAGTGTCAATCTTTTGATAGATATTGTTTCTTAAAAACACGCTATTTGTTTTAACAGCGGGATTTAATTATAAAATTAATTAAAGCATCTTCTATGTTATGAATTTGGTAAAATAGACTTCATTTTTGAATTCAGAATATGAAATATAGCTTAGGATGAAATTTTGGCATTGTTCTAAAAAACATCAATTTTTGATGAATAGTGAAACTACTAAGTGGTAGTTAAAAAACTGAATTTTTCATAAAAATTAATTTTACCGCTTCTGTGAATGGAATTTCAAAAATCCGAGAGACACGGTTGATGTCAGTAAGTAAAATGTGGTTCAATGAGATGAAAATAATTTTTGGTGAATAGTAGCTTTTTACTTTTATTTACCACGGTTAAAAGTAAATAGGGTAATTAAGGGTAAGAATGATATTAATATTACCCTAAAACATGTCCTAATTCTATTGGACAAGTGTATATCGACCAAAAACAACCTTAAGTGTAAAATATTATCATTTAGGCCCACTTGGATTAGATTAGGACATTTATTATTATTTAATTCAAAGAAGAGTTAAAAGAGTTAAAATCAAAGTTTATTTACTAAAACATTCTTAATATAGGGTTATACATAAGATAAATTCGATTGTAAATATTCATTAGAAATATAAAACGATTTCCTACATAATGGTATTTTATTTGTAATTTTTAGACATCATATAAGTTAATTTATTTATGACACAATGATGATGCAGTAATTATCTTTTTAATGAAATATTGATAGAATTGATGTTATAAACACCAAATTAAATGAAATTTGAGACTTTTTATCAATCCCACAAATTTTTTAGGTTACTAAGATATATTAGTGTTGATTTAATCAACTTGGTTCGAACATATAATTCTGTTATGACTTTCATAAAAATCATATATCAAATAGTGTCAAAATTGACACAAAATAGTTTTTAAATCAAATATTATATTATTAATTGTTATTTTATTCCTAAAAATCTAAGGTTCGGCCAAATGACTTAGATAAGGATATATATATTAATAATAAACAATTTGGGGTTCTTTTGGCATGTTATAGTAAGTGTATTAACCATATAGTGTAAGAAAACAAAACGAAACGGTAAAAGTTAAATTATTTAACTTAGAGTTAAATCTAATTGATAAGGTTAAAATAATAACCTAAACTTGTCTAAATCCTCTTGGTTGATAGTATTTCGACCCATCCCCACTTTAGCTTCGAAATAAGACCCTTTGGAACCATTATAAACCGATTTCGACTTTAATATAAAATAATATTTTGAGATATTCCTAAGGTGCCCCTCTCCTCCCTTATAAAAGGGCACCTCCTCCCTCTCCTCCTCACACGAATTTGAGCATTAAAGCTCGGCCAACCCCTGCCAAAATCTCTTCTCCACTTTTATAGAATAATCCTAGAGGTCCTGGTTTTCTTCAAATACCAATCTTAGTTCCCTAAGTGAAGGATTCAAAGAGGCGTTTCAAAGAAGAGGAGGTTCGGACACTTACGAAGAAAATCGGACCTAAGGTAAGGGAAATATCACAATTTCATTTTTATCCGAGATTGTTTATTCATAAGTATTTATTGGGGTGTATTTTATCATCCACATCCATGTTCCATCAATATGTAATATTGTTTCCATCCACTTACAATAGTTTAAATCCAATTTTACCCTTCGATGAGTTTTTAGTAAAGAATATGAAAGGAATCTTTTGTCGTTTTTTTTGTACGATGTACTTTTTGACTTTTCCGAGAAAAGTACGAAAAATGTTTTTTTTAACTTATACGGCATGAATGGATTTTTAAAACATTATTTCCAAGAAGCTTCCTTTAAAAGTTTTCAAGTTTATTTTTAATCAACTTCTTTTATTTTAAAGTCGTATGACATGTTATGAAAGGAAAAATGCTTTTTTTGAAGTAGAAAGGATATTTTCCTCAAGAATGGAGTTCAAGTGTTTTATCAAAATTATTTTCCATCTAAGATAATAAAGGGTTCTGTTTTTATCCCTATTATTACATTGATTTGATTATGTTGGGATGGAATTATTTTTATGAATTCCTTTATCTTATATGAATTGTTTTATGATGTCATGATGTTTAAGATTCCCATTTGTATTATATGGGTTATGTAATGATGTAAGATTTATGATTTTGTGGCACACATAAGAAAGGATTCATTATAAGATGGGTGGGACCTATATCTCCCTCCAATGCATTGGGTAAAGATTTTATATCTCATGAGATAGACATGGCTGGAATGGTAGGTTATACCGGTTCAGTGAAACAGGACTGAAATGAGGGTTACTCGATTCAGAAAGGGACTTTGTCCACTAAGATAGTCTTGGAAATGAGTCTTGACTAACAAGAAATGATTCTATATGATTATGTGTGAATGCCACAAAGTTTCATGTTTTAAGTTATGATTATTGTGATTACATTTCACTACCATGATTTATCCCATGTTATGAAATTATGCTCTCTTTTGCAGGTTATGATTTCCAAAATGTTATGTTCTTATGAATACAATGTGATTGATATTTCTTTTGTTTACCCTTACTGAGCATTTGAGCTCACCCTTTTATGTTTTCTTTTCCCCAGGAAATAAAGAAAGGTTTTAGGTAAAAAAAAAGGAAGATCTTTATAGGAGATGTTGAAGATCTTTCACCACGATTAGAAGATTTTATTCCGAGTTTCCAAAGACACTAAACTATTACGATCCTTGTGTGTGTGTTTTTGTTATGTACTAAGTATTCCGCAAAAGTAATGTAAATTCCATGTAAGTTAGGCTTCGGGTTTCTACAGTTGGTATCAGAGGAAAGGTTTAGTCAACCTTTGGAAACTAGGATGCGAAAACGTTAGTGAGATCCCTAGAGATATTTCTAAGGTATGTCTAGGGATGTCCCTAAGGATAAGTATACGTATAGGATATAATCCCAGAACTACGATAACGATCTTATAATTTAACCTAAGATGTTAGATATTAAGGGTACTCCCCCTTTACTATGTTGTTTTCCCTAGCATTATTTTGCCTCTCACACTATTCTGTTTGGGTTTTAGAAAATGGCTGGAAACAAGATGATTCACAATAATGGAGGATATGATGGACAATGGAATGTTATTCTTCATGAGCAACCAAATGAAATGGGATTTGGATGCCCAAACATCATTATTATGCAGAATCAGCAATCTCATAATATGATCAATAAAGTAAAATTTGGTAAGTTTCCTGACTCGACTAATAAGAGAAATATGGAGTTCCATGATGATCATAGAGGAAAGAAAGTTCAATTTCCCCTATGTAAATCATGTGGGAAGAGGTATCAAGGAGAATGTTTCAAGGGAACTGGAAGATGATTTGGGTGTGGAAAAGAAGGACACAAAGCAAGTAAGTGAAAAGGCAAAGGTTCAGTTAACACCATGGATGAGGATAATGGTATTGCTACGACATCAAAAATGGTTAAGTGTTTTAAATGTGGAATGTATGGGCATTATGAAAACCAATGCCCTAAGGGAAAGACTCATGAAGAGAATCAATATGGTCGTATGGGTAGTATTTATGTGGATGATGATGAAGAGACTACAAATGATATGTGAGATGAAATAATTGTTGAATCTCTGTTAATGGTTTAATAATGTAGTGAAATGATTACATGTTTATCATGTGTAATGTTGTATAAGAAATATCATGGTACTATGGAATAAAGAGACATCTAAGGATTGTTACATTGTTGTCTTTCCTTGAGTTTTAACAGTGTTTTATTAATGTTACCAGTATCCATGAAAGGTTATTCAGATATTTTTGGAATGTAGATGATATGCACATAATGAAGGGATAAGGAGAAAATTAAATGTTTAATAGTATTCATGAGCTCATGATTGATATAAGGACTAAGTGATATCATGGTTTGAGTATATAGAATTTTGAGGATTTTGGTATGTGGAAAGTGTTAACTTTAAACTGCATTCATGTTTTCACTAAGGTATTCAAGAGAATACATGATTAAGGACTTTGAATGTTTGGAATGTGACCAACAAAACATATCTTATGATATATGGGGATCAACGATGGTATTAAATCTCTGGTAATCGTTTTCACTATGTTATGAGAGTGGACTGCAGTATTATGGATAAGCCTAAAGATTGGAATGGATTATGTTGGACATAAGTTAGTATTGTTTAAGGATAGAAGTTTTTTTTCTATGGGATGTTATAGTAATATAGTTTTAGAAAAAGGACAACCTGCAGAACGGGCGACAGCCCATCGCGTCGGACAAGGCTGTGGGAATCGAACCCACAACCGAAGTGCGACTGGCCTTTATCACCTACCACTGGCCTACAGGAATTCCCTATTTAGTAGAAACTAGTTTTATTATATTAAGCAGTATGATATATAAAGTATAAGTCCATTTTAGGAACCATATATGATTAATCTCACTATATATTAACTTATGTATATAAATTCTGCTAACCTTTTGAGGCAGATGGAATTACCCGTCATTCTATCACATGATCTGCTAACACTTCATGAATACCAAATTCAACTTCATTTATTTAAGAGATGAAGTGGAAATTGTTAAAGGCACGAACAACAGTGAGGTTGTACCAACATAAAGTAAGTATTTATTCTAATTCAAATTCTTTAACTTTAGGGAAACGATCTTGAAAACCAAAAATGTTGTCCTAGTGATCTTATATCTGATGAATCAGATGGTACCTTAGATCGTCACAAATTTATGGCTTTGTGATTACTGGCTTTTCCATAGCCATGTTCTCTACCACTCTCCATCAGAACATGATGGTTAGATTTCTCTTCCATATCCATATTTTCACCAATGTGGAAACCCAGTGATTAGTTTATTTGGGTAACTGTTACATTTCATACTTTTGTTTTTGAATATTGGTTTTGATATTCCTTTTTACAATGTGGGTTTCTATTAAATAAACTTTCGAATAGTAAACCATTTATAACCCCGACGAAATTCGAGGGCAAAATTCATTTTAAGGGGGGTAGAATGTAACAGCCCGAGATTTTATGAAAAATATTCTTTTTAATTTTTTTAATGTCTTGTGTTGTACGCTACACCAAAAGGAGCTTGCACAACACGCATCTTTGACTTGCCTTGCATTACACTCAATCACAACCTTCCTCGATAGCGTGTGTAGTACGCAATACTCAGTTTCACGAAACAACGATATGCTATTAAAATATTATTAAAACTACCCGTTATGATTAGTAATAACCACTTTTTAAATTTTAGAAATTTTAGCTCTCAAAATGGACTTCATTTTTGGATTCGGAGTATCAAATTTAGCCTAAGGTGATATTTTGGTACTTTTCGGATAACTTTCATATTCTGATGAATAGTGAAAATTACTAAATTATAATTAAAAACAACTTTTTTAATCGAAATAATTAATAGTGTTAAATTATTAATTTTAGTGGTTTTAAAGTATATTTAGAATATATTTTTACAATTTAATACAATGTTGGTCATTGAATGTAATTTCACATTTAAACCAGACATAATCAAGTGTCAATCTTTTGATAGATATTATTTCTTAATAACACGCTATTTGTTTTAACAGCGGGATTTAATTATAAAATTAATTAAAGCATCATCTATATTATTAATTTGGTAAAATAGACTTCATTTTTGAATTCATAATATGAAATATAGCTTAGGATGAAATTTTGGCATTGTTCTGAAAAACATCAATTTTTGATGAATAGTGAAACTACTAAGTGGTAGTTAAAAAACTTAATTTTTCATAAAACATAATTTTACCGCTTCTGTTAATGGAATTTCAAAAATCCAAGAGACACAGTTGATGTCATTAAGTAAAATGCGGTTCAATGAGATGAAAATAATTTTTGGTGAATAGTAACTTTTTACTTTTATTTACCACGGTTAAAAGTAAATAGGGTAATTAAGGGTAAGAATGATATTAATATTACCCTAAAACATGTCCTAATTCTATTGGACAAGTGTATCTCGACCAGAAACAACCTTAAGTGTAAAATATTATCATTTAGGCCCACTTGGATTAGATTAGGACATTTATTATTATTTAATTCAAAGAAGAGTTAAAAGAGTTAAAATCAATGTTTATTTACTAAAACATTTTTAATATAGGGTTATACATAAGATAAATTAGATTGTAAATATTCATTAGAAAGATAAAACGATTTCCTACATAATGGTATTTTATTTGTAATTTTTAGACATCATATAAGTTAATTTATTTATGAAACAATAATGATGCAGTAATTATCTTTTTAATGAAATATTGATAGAATTGATGTTATAAACACCAAATTAAATGTAATTTGAGACTTTTTATCAATACCACTAATTTTTTAGGTTACTAATATATATTAGTGTTGATTTAATCAACTTGGATCGAACATATAATTCTGTTATGACTTTCATAAAAATCATATATCAAATAGTGTCAAAATTGACACAAACTAGTTTTTAAATCAAATATTATATTATTAATTGTTATTTTATTCCTAAAAATCTAAGGTTCAGCCAAATGACTTAGATAAGGATATATATATTAATAATAAACAATTTGGGGTTCTTTTTGCATGTTATAGTAAGTTTATTAACCATATAGTGTAAGAAAGCAAAAAGACACGGTAAAAGTTAAATTATTTAACTTAGAGTTAAATCTAATTGATAAGGTTAAAATAATAACCTAAACTTGTCTAAATCCTATTGGTTGATAGGATTTCGACCCATCCCCACATTAGATTCGAAATAAGACCTTTTGGAACCATTATAAACAGATTTTTACTTTAATATAAAATAATATTTTGAGATATTCCTAAGGTGCCCCTCTCCTCCCTTATAAAAGGGCACCTCCTCCCTCTCCTCCTCACACGAATTTGAGCATTAAAGCTCAGCCAACCCCTGCCAAAATCTCTTCTCCACTTTCCTAGAATAATCCTAGAGGTCCTGGTCTTCTTCAAAGACCAATCTTAGTTCCCTAAGTGAAGGATTCAAAGAGGAGTTTCAAAGAAGAGGAGGTTCAGACACTTACGAAGCAAATCGGACCTAAGGTAAGGGAAATATCACAATTTCATTTTTATCCGAGATTGTTTATTCTTAAGTATTTATTGGGGTGTATTTTATCATCCACATCCATGTTCCATCAATATGTAATATTGTTTCCATCCACTTACAATAGTTTAAATCCAATTTTACCCTTCGATGAGTTTTTAGTAAAGAATATGAAAGGAATCTTTTGTCGTTTTTTTACGAGGTACTTTTTGACTTTTCCGACAAAAGTACGAAGAATGTTCTTTTTAACTTATACGGAATGAATGGATTTTTAAAACATTATTTCCAAGAAGCTTCCTTTACAGGTTTTCAAGTTTATTTTTAATCAACTTGTTTTATTTTAAAGTCGTATGACATGTTATGAAAGGAAAAATGTTTTTTTTGAAGAAGAAAGGATATTTTCCTCAAGAATGGAGTTCAAGTGTTTTATCAAAATTATTTTCCATCTAAGATAATAAAGGGTTCTGTTTTTATCCCTATTATTACATTGATTTGATTATGTTGTTATGGAATTATTTTTATGAATTCCTTTATCTTATATGAATTGTTTTATGATGTCATGATGTTTAAGATTCCCATTTGTATTATATGGGTTATGTAATGATGTATGATTTATGATTTTGTGGCACACATAAGAAAGGATTCATTATAAGATGGGTGGGAACTATATCTCCCTCCAATTCATTGGGTAAAGATTTTATATATCATGAGATAGACATGGCTGGAATGGTAGGTTATACCGGTTCAGTGAAACAGGACTGAAACGAGGGTTACTCGATTCAGAAAGGGACTTTGTCCACTAAGATAGTCTTGGAAATGAGTCTTGACTAACAAGAAATGATTCTCTATGATTATGTGTGAATGCCACAAAGTATCATGTTTTAAGTTATGATTATTGTGATTACATTTCACTACCATGATTTATCCCATGTTATGAAATTATGCTCTCTTTTGCAGGTTATGATTTCCAAAATGTTATGTTCTTATGAATACAATGTGATTGATATTTATTTTGTTTACCCTTACTAAGCATTTGAGCTCACCCTTTTATGTTTTCTTTTCCCCAGGATATAAATAAAGTTTTTAGGTAAAAAAAGGAAGATCTTTATGGGAGATGTTGAAGATCTTTCACCACGATTAGAAGATTTTATTCCGAGTTTCCAAAGACACTAAACTATTACGATCCTTGTGTGTGTGTTTTTGTTATGTACTAAGTATTCCTCAAAAGTAATGTAAAGTCCATGTAAGTTAGGCTTCGGGTCTCTACACACATTTTTGGGGGGAATTATTTCCTACTTTGGGACACTCTTATAGATTTAAGATATTTCATGTGAATCCTTATTAATTTACCAAGTATAACATAGGTTTCCCTTGAAACATGAAAACAATTATTTGCATGTGTGAAATTTAGAATCATCCATATGTATTCTAGGTTCTTTATTAATGGAGACATCCATATGTTTTAACTATTCTCCATAAAAGATATCCCATCATATATTATTTATAAATTCTGTTAACCATTATTATGATAATACTAGTTTTTAACCCACTCCCTGGGGAAATATAGAATTTTTTGTCATCCAGGGAGATGAAAGTTTGTTTTTATGTCAGGATCATACCCATAAATGGGATACATATGTATCCTTATGAATGGAATCAAAAACATTATAGATTGGTTCCACCTAATGGGACACATCATACCTTTTATTGTCATGTGAAATGGACCTAGTTGTACATTTTAATGTCAGGTGGTATGGACATCGAAGAGGAAGGTGGTTAGTAAAATCTTGGTGTGGAACTTATTCCTAAGTACCCTAAGGAACATGAAAAAGTTATGTGTTTCCATGTTGGATTATACCCAATTGGTATTATGGCTCAAAAAGATTAGGTTTGATTTCAAGTGTTGAGTTTTAACCCCACAGAGGCTTCCTACGTATCCAACATGGATGGGAATAAAATCCCATTTAGAATGATGAGTCTCATAAGAGAGTGTAGTCCTTTGAGTGAAATGAGTTTGGGCTTACTTCTTAAAAAGGATGCCTTTGTGATTTTGAAGATTAATTTTGCACATACTCTTAAGGGGGATTCCCATTTATGGATGAAATGAGATGGATCTCGAGCCCTAGTAAAGATTCCTACAAATCCTAATTATAGTGTGAATCTGAGTTTTTGTAGTTCATTCATTTGAGGTTTTTTTTTAAAATGCTGTGATCATAAAAAATCTATAATCCCACATGAGTCATGATTGATGTGAGAAACAAGAGGATGTGAAATATTCAAGAAACACACACAAACATCTCATCCTTTTCTGGTGGAAGTGGATGGGCCTATGGTAGTGAGGGTTTATGAGGCTAACGAAACGAACCATCCCACTATTCACATTAAATTTGACAACGATCCACTGTTAGGAAGGATTGAAGGTGAAGGAAGTAGGGAGGAGAAATACTGAAACCTCCTAAATTAAAGGCTTGGGGATTACACCAAGATGGTTTCCATAAAATTGGTCCAGGTAGGGGAGGGTGACTTCTACTTTGTTTAAAATGAAAAGTTGGTGTGAACCATAACTTTCCTACCAAAGACCTGAGGTTCTAGATTTTAGAGCTAATAAGGGGAGTTCCTGACCCAATGCAAATCCTCTAAACCGGGAAACCCCAAAACTATTCAAGAGAGAATGGTTCTTGTGATTTTGGTTATACAAACCCACAGACACTCCATGAATCCTAACCCCATTGATAAAAAATGTGGGAATCCTCTGAATGATGATATAAAAACCAAAATAAGAGACACACTGATATTACCTTCCCAATAGATTGATAATTCTATAGGTTATTGTGCTAGTTTCCCCAAAATCCCTTTCTATTAAGGTAGACAATTAAGAGTAATATTGTCAATGAAGGACTTAAAAAGGTTTTATGAAAGGATTATATAAGTTGAAGGTATAAGGTGAATGAAATAAGGGAGCCCAAATAGGTTTTTGGAATCCAAGTTTGGGCATGGAAGTAGGCTTGGGTGACCTGTTGGTCACATGATTTATGAACAAACTGCATATTAATACATGGGTGAGACATGACTCAAGCCTCAAGAGTATTCACAAGTATTCCCATTATTGGGCTTCTCATGTTCCTTTGAGATGAATTTCTGGCACACAAGTGTTTCTAATTTATGGATGTTGGGAACTTTAGGCATGCATGTGTAATGGATTTAAAACACTAAAGGGAGTTAATTCTTATGATTCTTCTCTAATTACTCCACTCAAGGTGTTAAAAAAACTAGCTTGAAGGTTTAGAAAGACTTGGTTGAAGCATTAGGGTAGCCATAGAAATAATTAGTCTTTAATGAAAATTTTCCATTCAAATAATGGACGTAAGAGTCTATTTATAGAAAAATAAGTGACCCTAGAAAAATGGTGGTCAGATATACAAGTGGCTTGCATGCCTGAAATATGGCATACAAGTACCTTGTGCACAGATGGAGCCTCTGCTTGAATAGGGCTATCCAATTTTCATGCCTTTGAAAATATCGATTTTCTTCTTTTATTTTCCCCTCTTTTTTCTAAGGCATTTATTTTTTTTTATTTATTTTTTGGTGTGATGGAACAGAATTTCAACAAAATCCCCACCACATAATTCGATCTGAAATGAAAGGAGGGTATTATAATGAGTTAAAATTATGAAAATGGTAAAAGAGGTCGGTGAGGCTTGAAAACTGATAGTGTGAAAGGTATGAGCGCTCAATTTGATGGTGAATAGGGTAATCTACATCCTTTAAATATAGTGTCCTCACTTTAATGAAAGTTAAAAAGGACATTGGAACTCTAGATCATGGCACACAACTTTTTTCTCTCATATGCTCCTATAGGTCGCGCTTTATATATACATGTTTTGTTTTCACACTAAAAATGGGGCTCCATACTTTTGTGATATATTTATACTTCCACGCAAAATCCTTAATTGCATTCCAAAATTCCTATTTCAAAATTTCATAATGCATTTTTCAACAAAAATCCGAAATAAGATACCTTTATGATGAATTTTGATCTCTTTTGTGGGTTCAATAGCACCCAAGAGAATCAGAACTGCTAATGAGTTGGCTAGAAAGAGAATTTACAATATGATGAAGATTGTGGAGAATGATTACATTGTCTTCCCTGACACTACTCTCCAATATTTGGAAAAGTTTTTGAAGAACTATCACATCAATTTTTCAAGGAGTATTTATTTTCATATGTATGGTTATACCCATTTTCAGGATGTCAACATACCAGACCCAATGAATTATATTCAACTTTCTTTTCTTCAAGACCATACCAATTTCTCATATGCCAATATTTCTATTATAGGCACATATTTTAATATTGGGACAATAGATAAGGCCCATTTATTACATCACAACCCGTGTGCTCCAAATTTGAAAGCACATTCACCCATTCTACTATCACACTGCTATTCGTCCATTTTTTGAGATTCTAATATAGACCAATCAAAGGGTTCGATAAAATGATAATATTTTCACCTAGGAGGGTGCGTTAAATCTGTATGGATGTGAGAGTTTTGGGTTCACAAGTCTTTTTCAGTGTTTATTGATGACTTAAATGGTGTTGGAATTTATGAGGTTGTATGGGTTTGGAAAACATATGTATATTAGAAATATGATTTCATTCCCGAGATTCTAAGTTGATGGAGTCCAGAGGATAATTCCTTCAATTTGACACATGGAGAAGTTGGAATCAGCCTTTTGAATAACGATATGATATTTGGCACTCCAAACCTTGGATATATATATATATATATATGATGAGTTTGTTCCTCCAAAGGTGACATGGATTAACTCAGAAAAGACACCAACCATGGTTTTTGAGTTAATGAATATATTTTTTAAACTCGAGAATAAGAACACAATAAATACACACACAAGATGAGATATTAACCCAAAGGAGTGGATGTAAATATTTCTTGTGAAGAAGAAGGATAAGGGTTCCACATGCAAGCACCCAACAAGATGTCCAAAGGCAGAAAAGAGAGGTATACCAGACACTTTCTGGAAAACAATAGATAAAGAAGAGTTTAAAAAGTGGTGGTATGAAATCAATTCCAAAAATCATGTGAAGAATCTTCTTGTGGGTTTCCTAGCCATGTGTATCAGTGTATATCAATTTCTTATATGAGATTCCAAGGTCATCATAAGGCCATGAACTATTATTATTGTATCCAAGTTGGTTGAGAAAAGGATGGTAGGATTGAATGCTTATATATTGGGAAATATTCATAATAGATTTTTACATATCTAAAGAGGAAAATCTCTGTTAAAAATAATAGTATCATTCTAGATGTTATGGGGGTGGATCACTGGTCATTTCAGATATTATGATGTGAAAAGTGGGGTACAGTTCATTCAATGTTCGTTCTGACCATTTGTTCATGATTGTTCTGGTATTTAACCTCTGTCATTGAATGATTATGACAATAAGCCTAAGTTAAGTATATAAAAGGAATTTCATCTTTTCCCTTATGGTAATTCCCTTACATGGTGATTTGTTGATGACAGGACAACTAGTTTAGATCCATGGGCATATATTTTAGCTTGTAGGGATGGCGTATTGGCCACCAAGAATGATAGGGAAATCATATGTGAGGCCTATGCTCATTATATATTCACACATCATTTATAATGTCTACAAAATATTACCATATCTCTTATATTGCATGTTAGCATAGAGCTATATCGGATGGTGGCGCAACAACTATGGTTGATAACGACTGTATAGAAAAATGGGGAAATATTCAACTTACATGTCATCAATGAAACAATGAAGATTGACTATCTAGTATGCTAAGAAATAGGTTGCATCATACCTTAAAGGGGAGATAAACTATATTTTCCCTTGATTAGGGATAAAGAGAGGTAGTATAAAGAAACCTTCTCATTTGGATGGAAATTCAACATCATTGGAGGGTGACTCATTGAATTTAGTGGGTGAGAGTGATAAGGATTTAAGTTCACTGATGAGACATCATGCATGATAGAATCCACCTATTAGAGTCAAGTGAGCTACACTATCAATCCCAAGTAAAGTTTTACCGAGGTTTCCTAGCTTTCATCATTCAGAAGAGTAATGAGTCCTATTTTTTCATCCACCATTTGTGATTGCAGGAATTGGGAAGAAACAAAAATCTTAAACAATTGGATCATCTTTAAAACCCTCTAGAAGGTACTTTGAAAATATAAAACCAGAGGATGTTCAAACATGGAAAATATTGCATTGTGATGACGAATCCACACGGATAGATTAATTTGATGGGTTTCATATTCTAGGATTAGGTGATCTATACGCCTCTTCTCATATTATTTTTAAGAACATCCCTGATTAAGTACGAACTTATATCTAGGAACCGTAGACGCTCATATATGAAACTAATAAATCAACTCCCACAAAAAAACGAGTGAAATAGATGATTTATCATGGTGCCACATAAGGGATTGACCTATCATTAGTTGAATCAGGGGGTGATTTTTTTGATCTTGAAGATTTAATTTTTCTTTTTCTCTCATTTTTTGATAATTTTCTATTTGAATTTATTCAAAGAATTGTTACTTAGGGGACATATAATTTTAACTTGTGGCTAGCTAAAGGAAAATAGACTATAGTTCCAACACCACAATATAGCCCTAGTGGTATAGTAAATAGAACTACTGGATCATCCAGTGAGTAGGGAGATATATCTATAGGCCAACAGGACATAGAGGATGATATGGAAAGGGTATTTTGGTCTCCAATACATGTTTTTTGAGCAGATGATTCAATCCCTCCCTCGAATAAAAAGAAATAGAAACATTGAAAAAAGAAATTTCATCCAACCAAGTAATTCCATTGACTAAAGAGGTATTTAGGCCATAGGAGTCAACATCTGTTCTTGGCACAACTCTTGTTCTAACTACGAGGAGAGATGAGATCTCTTATAAATCAGAAGTACTTTATGATGAACTAAGTGTATCAAACACTATCTTCAACTCTAATAATTTAGGTTAATCACATGCACCATAAAATCCTCTAACAACTAATGCAGACAACAAAACTACCATCGATTAAGTTGTTCGGTGTCAAAATTTGTTAGATAGAGTCACGAAACAATCACTATAAGTGGTCCCATAGGTGATAAAAACTTGGTATTTGCTATGTCATTGGATTCTATGATGAATCTTGTCATGTATTTTGAAGAACTATTAGAACATGATAATATGCCAAATAATTTAGAAGATTTTGAAGGTCCATTTATAGAACCAAATGGATGTGAATTTTTATTGTTCATCTTATCAATATTCTTATATATAATATTATTACCATAATTTTTTAAAATATGCAGTTCCATTTAATGAAACTACTACTGTGATGATGCCTGAAGGAAGTTTCAGTGTCATTATTAATCCCACCATTGTGTATACATTGGTTCAAGTGAACCCTGAAACATAAAATAATTATGAGATACCTTTATAGAATCTTAAGTAGGTAAAAGAAATAACTCCCCACAAAAATGATGTAAACCAAAACTGTTGAATCTGAGAAATTTGGGGAGGAGTATTCTCAAGCTTCAAATATATTGTTAGCTAAGGTTTACCAATATTGTGATCGTGCTCAATATCATTTTTCTTTTAAAATTACCCATAACAATAAATTTAATTCACCATATTGATTTATCAAATATAATTGCAAGATTTGGAGGTGAATCTTATGCATCAGCTCAAATAGCATTAGGAACTAAAGTAACCACTATCAATGAATAACCAGAATAAGGAACATAATTAGGTGCATTAATCCTAGAATACATACCTCCTTATGAAATAAATTATGAATTAGATCTAAACTTGAAAAAGGAAATTTGTATTTCACATATCAAGGAATGGTATAACATATGGAAGATAATATCATAAATTCCTATTGAAGAACATTCCTCATGAATTCCACAACTTTTATCATTATTTATTACTCTGGGATTTAGCAGTTTTGAATACCACAAAATCCATACACTATTGTAAGAGATTATCCAAAAAATAGAGAAAGAGTAGAAACTTCGACAAAATCTGATAAAATCCAGACAATTGATCAATACTGATGAATTCTAATATGAATTATCCCATTTTGTAGCCAATAATACTACAAAGATGATAGAAATTAAGTAGAAAAATTAAATAAAAGAAAGTTCAGTAGTTGGATCTCCAAAAAAAGTTTGATATTTTTATAGGGGATCTTGAATAACTTCATTATTCAATAGGAGAAGTCTAGAAATATGGTTAAAAATCCATTGAATATGCTAAGGAAACACTTAATCATGCTGAAGAGAATGAGACTGGTCGGATAACTAAACTTCAACAGGAATCTTATGAAGCTCAAGAGGCTATTATTCGAATTTGAAGTTATGTTGAAAACCACTTTTGATATATGAAAGATAGACTCCAGTTTTTGAATGTTTCTATATGTGTTTTCAGTCACAAAATGCAAAGAATTTTTTCTCTAATCATATATTTCTTTATCCATACAAACTATTAAATGTAATGACAAAGGTGATGATGATGATGATGATTTTTTAACATTAATCATTTATGTTTGATAATCATAATTACAATAACCTGAATAGAGGTGCTCGAAATTTTCAAATTAATATAATGGGCCTAATAACCATATTTTGATTATTACTAGGTTTATATACACAAACAACAAAAACATTGTATCTTTTGGATTTTTTACTCCATATTTCCTAAACCATAAATAAATATATATATATTAGTGATTTGACACTCATCTTCTTTATAGGTTTCCCTTTGTGGGATTTCAATCTAGTGAGTACCATGTTGGTTGTTATTGATAGTTTAGATTCTTGTTTTCCAGACTAATAAGGCTAGGGATTATGGTCGAATAGCTTTGTCCTTAAACATTTAAATTAGATCCCAGAAAAGTCTCATTGTCTAGTAATTTCTCCAATGTTATTTAGATACATCCAAGATGAATCTTGAGTCATGATATTTATGGTCACCAAATCCAAAAATTGTATAATCATAGGGGAGGTCTTTTCCAAAATATTTTTTTACCATTAATAGAAAATTCAATTATTGGGGTTTTATTATGTAGGGTCGAGAGGGAGATATGTTGCATATCCAAATAGTGGCATCATCTCAATGACGTGCCATTTATATAAGAAACTTACGAAAGGCCAGATATTGGCACATACTACATAGTCGAGTAAATGATATCTAAAAAATATAACATTTTATTTTTGATAGGATAGGGAAAAAACAATTTAGGTTATTTAAGACCACAGTGGTTGGTTTTTCCAAGGAAAAGAGATTTTATGAATAATACTTCCATCTATTCCATAATTGGCATGAATGGAAAAACCACTTCTATAAAAATTTAGTGTGTGATGAATGGTAAAAAAAATTCAGAAATGTGGATTTTTGATATCATCCTATGCAATTTTAAAGTCATGCCATGAGGAAATTATACTGTGCATTTTAGTTTTATGCACTGAGGACATTATACTATGAGGTTTAGAGTCATGCAGTGAGGACATTATACTATGCATTTAAGAGTCATGTAGTGCGGAAATTATATTGTGTAGTTTAGATTCATGCAGTGAGGAAATTATATTGTGCAATTTATTGTAATGTAGTGATAATATTATATTGTGCTGTTTAGAGTCATGTAGTGAGGAAATTATACTATGTAGTTTAGAGTCTTGCAGTCAGGACATCACATGGCTTTAATTTATGGTCTTTAGATTGGAAAATATTTTCATGAGTCTCCTATTTAAGTACAATTCATATGAAAACACACTACCATATTTATTTATTGAAAGGATGATTTGTATCCTATGATTTTATAATTTCTAGATCCGAAGAATGATACTAGAAAAGGGATAATGGAAATAGAGGAATTCCTTTAAAAGAATGGAGATACCATTATTTGACAAACTCATTATGTGGGAAGTATTATGCAAGGCCAACTAGGGCATATACCGCATATCCAAACAGTTTCATCTTTTTTACTAGCATGCCTTTTATATAGGAAAATTTTATCCAAGGCCATTGGGGGCATGTACTATATAGTCAGAAAAAAGAGATTATAAAATATTGACATTCAATTGCTAAAATCTGGAAAAAAATATGGTGATTCATATTTTCCACAACAAAGTTTTTGGTTTATAAGGAAAAGTACCAGAATATAGAAATAATACTTTCTACCATGATTTCCAAATAACATGAGGAATTGGTTCACTACGATGATCTAGACTAGACGTTGGAAGTGGTTCATGTAGTTTTAGGTCATGCTACAAGGACCAATATATAATGGAAATAATATATGATATGTTGTCAAATTATCAAAGGTTTTTTAAATATTAGTTGACCACATGGAAAGGGAAATTTGTAAACCATGGTTTAAGAGAATTTCATATCAAGATAATGTTGATGTGTTAAATATGCACTGATGACAGCATTAAGATATAAATTCTTATATATTGTCATCAATGTTTGGAGGGGACGAAATATGATTTTACTAAGAATGAATTTACCATTATTTGAAAAACCCATTATGGGGTCTGTATTATGCATAGCCAACTACGGATTATGTTTCATAGTCAAACAGAGTAATCTATTGACTCATAGGACTGTTATATAGGAAAATTATGTAATCCCACCTAGGGGAACGTACTGCATAGTCAAGAAAAAGAGCTCTCAGATATCAGAAACTCTGGCATTAAAAACTGTAAGAAAAATTACGATGATCATAAAATATTCAATATTAAGAGTGCGTAATACGAAAGGGTAAATAATCAATTCCTAGATTAAATATTTGAATAAATATTATCCATGAGTTTGGAGTTCCTTACATCGATCATATTCATATGTAAAATGGGTAAATTTCTTTTTTCCTTGGTCGACTCTCAAAGGAGATGGCGCAAATTGAAGGGTTCCAGAATAGATTTTAAATTGTATTTGGGAGAGGAAAAAATTTATTTTATCTCATGGATAGGACTACGTGTTAAGGCATATTATTTACTACGCATCTCAATGGGGTAAGAATCAATCCACACATAGTTCTTGAGATTTTTTTATCATATCAATCACATTTTGATGTGGGGAAGAGGGGGTTTTTTTAGTTGTTGGGCCCCTAATTGGAGATCTATTCATATCTACATATCCATATTAAACATGAGAATCAAGTCAAATTATGTTCTTGAATTAATCATTTTCCACACCAATTGAGTTTGATGTGAGAGACGGGGGATTTTAACACATTCTGGAAGAATTGTTAAACTTATGTCACAAGATGGTATGAAGATCAAACCATTTATCCTAAAAGAGTAATTTATATCAATTTGGTTCATATAGGTGAGGAGAAAGCGGGAAAAAATTATAGATGCACCTGGGCCCAAGATTGTTGATTTCAACATCTCTATATGTCCCAATGGAATGGGAATCAAAACACACATAGTTCTTGAAATGTGGTTTCTATGCTGATCTGATTCAAAAATATGTAGAAATGGAACTCATGTTCCATTATAGAGTAGAAATGATGTCATTGATTCTTGATCATGGAAGATACTTATCAATTTTTTAAATAATCACAAGGAATACCAATTTATGGTATCTTATATTATTTCTTAACATCAAATGAAGAAGATGTTAACTGTACAGTATAATTCCATGTAGTGAGGAAAAAATATTTCATGTAGTTTAACATCATGAATCTAGGAAAAAGATGCTACGCATTTTAATGTCATGAAACATGGACACATATGGTTGTTAGGATGATTAATTTCTTTAAACTAGGACATTGTGTTGTGCATTTTAGAGTCTTGTAGTGAAGAAAAATAATGTGTAATTACCCAAAGTACTTCTTCAAGAATCATCTATTTGTTGGAGTTGTAATAAGTTCTTCAACCATTGAGATTAGAGAATAATCTCCATTTGAGTAGACCTTATTTATTGAATAAGGTACATACCACTTTGGATCAAGCTTTGGAGGCTCCTTTTCTAGTATCATTAGAGTCCTGAGGACTAATACCAATTCTCTTTGGAGAAATGCGTAGAGCTGAACTTTCTTGTTAAAATATTATGATATTATGTTAATATACACTTATGAAGGATGAAATTTATGAAATATATTATTATCTAATCATTCCAACTCATCAAATTTCTCTAAGAATATTCATCTATAGATAATAGATCCCATATTTCAACTCAGAGCGGTAAAAATTGAATTTAAATTAGAAGAACTACTTTTGTTCAGTACACCGAAGAATATGGAGTCGACTGAGTGGCAGTATGGGTAGTAGTCTCATAAGACCATAAATCATGAAAATATTTATCAAGACAATATTTCATATCTTTTTTTCACCACTTTCTAGAGTATATTTGATAGGGTCTTGTTAAATTCTTCTATTTGTCTGTTGTCCACTTCATGATAGCGAGATAAAGAGATGAATTTGATATTATGGGCCTGATATAACTTCTTTACCACAACAGAATAGAAATTCGGGCCTTTATCCATCAATATAGTATTAGGGACACCAAATATGGTAATGATATTATGTTTGAAAAAGATAACATCGCTTTTGTATTTGACTGCTTTGGGAGGTATTGCCTCAACCCATTTCGAAAAGAAATCAGTAGAAGTAAGAATATACTTGACTACATATCCGTATCTAGAGGATAAGTTCATAATATTTCCATTACCCATGTAATAAATAGAAAAAAATTATCCATCTTCATGTATTAACAATGAGGGTTGATGAATGGAGTTGGCATGCACTTGGCAGGGCTGATGCTTTTTTGTGAAATATGTGCTATCATGTGACATTGAAGGCCAGAAGTTTCCAAGCCTTTGGGTTTGATTAGAAATATTATTCCCAGACTGGTGAGCACCACAATCTCTTGAATGTACTTATTTCATGAAAGCTATAGTTTCTTCTCTATCAATACATCTGAAGAGGACACCATAGAAGTGTTGTTTGCAGAGGATCTTCTTGTGATCTGGGATATCATAAAGAGTGAAATTCATCATTCATCATCTGATCTGTTATTTTTGTTATCTCTATCTAGTAGAAGTAATCCATTTTGGATTTATTACATTATAGGTTTAATACATTGTATAGTATGATCGTATGAATCCGAAATAGGACTGATTTCATTAATTTCTTCCATTTTAGTTTGAATAAAAGGTTAAACCACACGATGATGGGAAATACTGATGATTATAATATTTTTATTTGGATCTGATAGGGTTGTGGCTGCATTATCCAATGCACCAACATTGGTTTTTTGTGTTTGTGGGACATATGACAGTGTTGGATATGAGGGAAATTCATCCATTAACCCGATGACATAATCACACAAAGGGATTAAATCTTCTTTTATAATAGAATTATACCCATTGATAATTTGGATTACCAATTCTAAATCACCTCTCACTTTCAGGTGGTTTACATGTACCTAGAGTTCTAATTCCATGCCTACTAAGAGATCTTGATATTCTATCTCATTGTTGGTAATGCCTTCTGATAACAGAAAGGAATATGGAAACACTGCCTTTTGTGCGAGATAACCACAATTCCTAACCTAACATTTTTGAGTTTAGGGTTTTCCATTCCCTTCCCCGTTGGACTTCTAGAAGAACCCTAAAATTATATTTACCATTTTTTGGGATTATCTTGAATAGAGAAAATTTATTCATCAATAAGGTCCATATTTAATGATCTATCTTCTGCATATGGGTGTTAAGTATGTAATTCTACCAAGTCTTGGATTTTTATTTCTTTCTGAGGCACAAAATTGATATCAAACTATTGCAAAATAACTGCCCACCATGCCAAACATTTTGTAAGCATAGAACAACAAAGGAAAAAATTTAGTGGTTTGTTACAAGATACAAGGAGTACCATGTGATGTTGTAGGTAGTTCCTCAACTTCTGAACTGCAAAGATTAATGCCAGACATCACTTTTCAATAGATTAATATCGAGTCTCTATATCATGTATAGTTTGACTAAGATAGTACATGATGTTTTCATTCCCATCATCAATCTTTTGTGCAAGGAAGTCACCTAGGGATCTCTCTAAATCTGTCACATAGAGAATAAGTGTCTTTCTTCAAACAAGTGGAATTAATACCAGTGTAATCAATAGATATTTTTTGAAGGTGTCAAATGCCTCTTGGAAGTCGTCAGTTCATTGATATGTAACACCCTCCTTTATTAATCTGGTGATGGGTAAACACTTACCTATCAAATTGGTGATAATGTTCCAAATATAATCTATGATTCCATGAATTCCTCTTAATTAATTAAAATTTCTAAGAGGTGGCATGATAAGGATTTATTTTTCTTTATCGAGATCAACATCGATGCCATAATGGCATAGAAAAAAGATAAGTAATATTCCTGAGGTTACCCCAAAAGCACATTTCAATGGATTCATCTTCAAATTATTTTTTCAATGTTTACTAAATATGGTCCTTAGATCAGATTGGTTATCATAATGGTGTCTGGATTCAACCATTGGATCATCCACATAACATTCTACAAATTTTCCTAGGAAGGGATTGAATATGTGCAAGGCAAGTTGATACTTTAAACATAAATTATTTTAGCCAAATGGAATTACATGATATCTAAAAAACATGAGGTGATATGAAGTCTATATACTACTCATCCTCTATGTCCATTGGGATTTTATTATACCTATCATAGAAATCCATTAAGGAGTGATCTTCATAGCATGTCATTGCATTAATCAAAATTTATGTGGTCAAAAATGGAATGTCATCTTTTGGACAATGCAAGATCCCTAAAATTAACAAAATCTATGATTTTACCATTCTTCTTTTTCACTGGGACAATGTTTTCAAAAAAATTAGTATATTTCATCTCCCCAACATAGTTATCTTTGATAATCTGGTCAACTTCAGCTTCAATTTTAGAGGTATGGCTTGGGTGCATTTATCTTTCCATCTGTATAAACCCTCAATACTCTTTTGGAAAACCCAAATGATGATTGGCCACATATGGATTAAGGACTATCATTTCTGAATAGTTCCAAGAAAATCTATCTCTATGTTTCTTTTAAAATTAAGTATACATATCTTGCTCATCATAATCCATGGCTTCATTAATTTGAGTAGAGAATTTATTATCTTATGTACCATAATTTATTTCTATGAGCTCATCCAAAATGGAGGAGAAATCATACTCAGATTTTGGAGGATAATCCTTGAAATATTATTCTTATTATTCAATAAATTTCACTTAATCTATTTCTTCTTGTAGAGTAGATGATGAATCAATGCTTCCAAATCTAGGGGAGGAGTCCCTATTTGAACATTCTGCTGAAGTGGAAACCATTTCTAACCCTACTGACGATGAAGGTTCTTCTTAGATCATTAATGAGAGACTAATGGGTTTGTAATTAACATCCTTATATTCCATTATTAGTGTGATAACTTATTCTAGACTGATTGATGAGGAAAATTCTTTTTGAATATTAGTGGATGAAATGAATATATCTTTATTCAGAATTTTATTATCATCATCTTCTCTCATGTTTTCAGACTTGATTTCCCCAATTGATGTTATGAATGTAGTTGGATGAGTGCTTGGATTTGGGTTTATCATTTCAATTTGATTGATCAGAAACACGAAATCTATACACAGATATTTGAATGGGTTATCCAAAATATTTTCCAAACCATTTATAGCATTGATTCTTGATACATCTTTTTCCACGTAACTTGTTCCCTTTGTGGGATATAATTCTGCCTTAATATACTAAGATTCACATATTTGTAATAGATCCAAATCACCATACAATGTACCAATTTGACCATTGATTTAATACTTGAGATATTGGTGATATGATGAATGAATAGCTCCATGTGGATGTAGCCAAGGACTTCCAAGAAAAATGTTGAGAGTTGTGTCCTGTTGGACAACCATGAAATCTGAATTAGACACAAGATCTCCAAATTGAGTTCTGAGTGTACTACTACCTAGAGGTTCTTTTTAATTCATTAATAACCTTGAAACATCAATTTGGATGGACATAATTCAGATTTAGTGAGACCCAATCATTTAAGTGTATAGATGGAAATAAGGTTGACTCCTAATCCATTATCAATGAAGGCTCATCATATCCCTATATCATTAATCTTCCCAGATCGATACAAGATCCTGATGTGTCCTTGTACAACAATGTTATCATATTCATCCATAAAATATACGATTTCCTCAAATTTTGTAGTATCATTCTCTATACGGTAAACCTCAATAGAAACAACTTCATATTTGAACTTTTGAGGACTTGAAAAATCCTCAATAAGTGCTTTTCAAATATATTTTGATAGATTCAAGGCATCCAAGTATGAAAAATTGGCTGGTACTTGGGATAGATATTTCCATACATCATACTTTTGGTCCATAGGTATGTGTTTTCCAGCATGGATATGCAGTTTTGCAGGTACCATGGAAGTTGATGCTCCTGATGTATATGTATCACGTGTCGGGGAATAAGATGGAAATACTTCTTCTCATAGAAGATTAGAATATCTAGGTCCATCTATTTTATGAGGAAATGATTGCGTAATATCTAATCATTCTTCGAAGATAATCATGTCATGGCTGATCCTGCCATGTGTTGGACAATTTCCTTGTTCTTTCTGAGCCCACTGAAGGGTTCTCCCATGAATTTCATTCGCATAAACGATTTGAGTAGGGGTATAGTTAAAATAGTGGTTTCTATACATCATTCCTGATATCCTCAGCCATGGATTCTTCCTATAGTTCACCAGTCAGGTATAGGGAATTCACACTCATCATAACCAGAATCGTCATTTTCATAAGGATCCATTATGTTGATAATGATAATGGAACAGAAGATTAATTCTTCATCTGATGAAGATTGTTCTTGATTATTCAGTTCTGCTTATTCTATTAGGTAATGTGGGCCCGTGATTTTGAAACTAATGGTATGAAATTGTGAAAATTCAAGGACATTTTTTCCAGGACATGATCTCATCCACTTTCGAATTCTCTTTATCTTTCTAATCACATATCTTCTTTAAGGATTGACCTTTGGAGGAAAGATCTATTTATGATGATGGATTTTCTATAGCGTAAGTGATAGAATACATAGTTGGTTGTCTAAAATGTGTTCATAGAGTGGCATGAGATCATTTGAACATTTTCCTAACCATCAAATCATCATACTTCCAGCAATTTTTTCTTTTGACATCCTTCTATTCATATTCTTTCTCTGGATTTTTAGCAGTAACACGTGCTACATGGGCTGATGAACTTTTTAGTTTCACTTTTCTAGAGTCAATTTTTTTTCCAAGAGGTATTTTAAATCAAAACACTCTTAAATGGGATTCCCAGTCATTTGATAAAGGGGCAATAATTTGGGAGATCATCATCTCCATATTTGTTTGGATTCTTCGTCCTTTACAACTGAACGAAATTATTTTCCAAATATAAAATTAAGTAACTGATAACCTATTTATTCAGAAAAGAATTAAATTTATTCTTTAATTCCTAAAACTATATCCTTCTTTTATCTTTTTGGTCATCTTGAAGAGGCGGTCATTACTGCTGATGCTCAGGAGGTGGAGCCCTTTGGTATGATAAATATTTTGAGGTATAATCAAGTACATGTACTAGATTGAGTGTGACTGTAGAAGCCTCTACTTTCTATATTATTTTTCATAGAGATGATGTGATTTCATAATCTTTATCTCTTGTTTCCATAAAATAATCCTCTACATGTTGGGTAATTGATGAAAGGTCTCAAAATCCTCTTGTATATTTCAAAGGGATTAGTTGTGTTTGTAACTCATCACACATATTATCCACAAAAAATGGCAGAAAATATTATTGATGGAGTAGTAGATTTAAGGAATATGTTAATTATTTTCATCAGAAAATGAAATTTAAAACCCATCCATTACGCCTTTTTTCAATTTTTACGATCAAAAACTATTGTCTTCTGCAGCATTGTGATGAATTTGAGAAGTAATTTCTAACGGAGGTCTTCACATAAAATATTTTATCGAGACTGCAAACGTGTATACAAGATAGTGGTTGGACCCTATAATTATTTCAAAAAACATCTGAGATATACTACTTATTACTTTAGAGGGTTCCCAATCATGGGATCACAACAATAACAACAATGCATTATGTGCTGCTCTGGATCTCCCAAACCATTAAGGATTAAAAATTTGGTATTCACAATGTTTTGTGGTGGAGGGATCAGATCTACCCATTCATGGTAAGCATTCTTTTCTGTTTCTATTGGTACACTCCATTATTTTATAGCTTCCAACTGATCTATTAATTCTTGAATTGTATTCATAAGAATTTTGGGAATATTTGGATGAGCTGGGACCTATACAAGTACAAAAGTCAGAGCATGAACTAGTGTGACGACTGGAAAAACCACTGGTGGTGATACTGATGGTATTTATCTTGGATTACCCATGGTGAAAGATCTATAAGGATGTGTTTGATCTTGTTCGGGCTATGTACTCAATCAAGGTAATTCATTATCTACATCTACAGTTGCAACAAACCCTCTTTTCCGAGAAGTTCCTACAGGAAGTGAATGTTGATGATTTTCTTGAGGGGAATGTCTTGCAAAAATACTACTTCAAAGTAACTATATATTGCGTCTTTTCAACTCCTTCATGTAATACTATTCTTTCTGGGAAAATAATTCTTAAAACGAAAGATATTGACCTTCTACAGTGGAAAATGATACATGATATAACTTTTACCTTTACCCTTATTATACGCCTATCGAAGGGGGGGGGGAGGTACTTACATGAAGGAATACCTAGATTCTAGGTAACCCTTTTATTTTGAGTACGCAGACATCCTTCCTTTCCTTTAATGTGTACCATATTATTGATAAGAACATAATCCATTGACTCCCTATAACTAAACTCATTTTCTGTTGGATCTTCCATGATGTTATTAATGAAATTCACTCACACCTAATGCATTGATGGCATTCTGTTAGTATCTTTTTAAGATCTCATTTTTATGTGTCCTCCATGAGGCTTTTTTCTCCCATATTCTGAATTCCCAGAAAGTGTTTTACAAAAAATAACCTACAGGAAACCCTCAGATAGTTCAGTTGTTCATTCACTTTGTGACTTCTTCCCTAATCGAGTGAAATATGGCTTCTATTAATAGAGGATGGTAGTGGTGAAAAATTCCCCAGCCCTACAGGTTGGGGTTATTCCTATTATTCTTCTTCAAACCTTTAAAAATTTATTATTTATTTCGAATGTTGAGGTAAACATGACCCCAACCCTGTAATATGGGGTGGATCTTGAACTATTATAGCAGATATTAACACACCACCTCTTCTGATATTTTGAATTCTGGTCCAAACATTGGCTATATTCATTATTTATCAACCACATAAATAACCTATTTTTAATGATTTTTGTGCGATATTAGGCATTTTCACAATATGATGGATGAAATCCTCTAAGTATGAGGCATGCTTATTAGTATCAGATTCTTGATGAAAAATTATGTCAATATATTTTTCACTTTGGGTCTGACTTTTATGAGAGCTAGTTGAGGCATGTTCTTCATCATATCTTTGATTACACACAGAATCTATAGATTTTAGCAGTCCAAGGGCATTAAAATTGCATGAGACCACTTTTAGTGGGATTTTCTGATTTTAGAGCATAGTGAAATGCAATGCTCTGTGTGAACCCCATCCTCTAATACATACTTCTGATGTGTTATCGGTAATTAACCAGAGTATCCTCTTTAGTGCATCAAGGCATGCATGCTGATGGGTTCTCTACATAATTTAAAACATTGGATGTCATGAAATTAAGATATATTCCAAGTCAATTTGGAATTGAAACCCTTCTATTACCTTTCCATGAATTTGAAATTCATCATGTGGTAAAACATTGACTTTCAGATGACGAGGTGTTTCCCATATATTGAGGTGGATAACATGAATGCAATATTCAGCCATCAATTTTGGAATGTTATATTTGAGGGGATTACAATGGTGTGTACATGACAGGTATTTTTCCCTTATCCAGTTGTTTTCTCATATTCATCATATCATCATCATCATTTTCTATAGTTTTATCAAATTGGTTCAACGAGAGTGGACACCTCTCGATTTTTTTATCATAATCAATAGGATCAGTTGTTTCTTCCTCTTATATATTATAAGAAAAATGACCCAAGAGAGAATTAGAGAATTAACATCACCTTGGTATGTATTCAGGTTGAGAAATTATTACACCTTTTAGTAACAAGGAATCATACATGACTGTAATTATGTTGTCAATTTCCATGAGATAATAGGGATTTTTCGTTACTATATTGTTATTTATAGAATTATCCTAAAAATGTGAAACACTACTGCGGAGTGAAAATTCATAAAGAATGCCATCATGGGGGGATGAACATAGAGGATTACAATAAGGGATAAATCATCTTTCCCCTTAGTCTTCTGGCCACATGAAGGGTTTCTGTTTCTCTCATCCAAAGATAGATTCTTTAGATGAACTGAATTTTCATGAAGAAAGACTTCATGAAAATGATTCGGATAAAAAAATTTAAAATTACTACTACCACTCCCATAATTTGGAAATGAGAGATTATGATCTTATGTTGAAATATATAAATGATTGAGTTCTTCCTGAACACCAACATTAAGAGGAGCCAGATCAATGATTGTCTCTTGATTCCCCAAATGTGTTTTTACGAGACTTCTCTATATATGAACATTTACATGTAGTAGGGACCACTTACTATTAGAAGTGGTTATCATGGGAAATTTTATGTGCCTACCTTGGAGTGGTCAATAGAATGTGCCATTTTCTTTAATTGAAAAGGGTGTATATTCCTGATCTAGTTGTTTGTTTGATATAAGGGAGTATTCCCCATAACCCTCAGAGACTGAAACAGTGGTGTTTATCTACTCAAGGATGGAATGTTGTAAAGTCATCCCAGTTGAAGGCTCAGAATTATCTTTATGTCTCCAGGTACTACTGAAGTTGTTGCTATGATATAATGTCATGCTTCCAGAATATGGGAAAGAATTTTTGTTTGCCCTTTCATGATTGTTAAAAAAAATTAGTGACTTAACTGACTGGAACAAGAATATTTCTCCATCCCATATCTTGAGTATGAGTATGTTCCTACTCTTATCCTCTCTTTCCAATCAGTGGATAATAACATTACTCATGTATGGGAGTCGAAAGTCGAGTCTACCCCAGGTTTATCTTGAGATATTTTTTACTAATTTCTCCAGGTGCTGCCAAATGAGACTACTGGTAGGATTAATGAATGTTGATAGGTGTATGTGCATGATGGATATTTTCCTAAAAGCATGGTTGGAAGATTTCATTCAATGATGATAGATGAGACTTCTGGAAGGATTGGTGCGTGTATGCAGGTTTATGATCCTGCTTACTAGTATCCACCATATTTAATTGTAAGGATTCCTTCAATGCAGTTAGATGTGTTTGCTGACTGGATGATCGTTTGTAAGCAAATATATGTTCCTGCTCATGGGACTCCATCATATTCAAAAGGAATGATTGGTTGGTCTCCTCTAAACGGGTATACTATATAATAGAATTGGGATGGATGGTTGTATGTCCTTATTCGTTTTTTTCCACCATGATAGGCTGATGGACTTGTCCTAAGGGGGAAAAACTAATAACCTACTCCCTGTTGGCCATATTATTTCCCCAGTGGTTTCTCTTCTTTTCTCGGCTCTCAAGGATGTGGGCCAATCAAATTAAGGAAATACCACTTTATTGTTGGGGGTTCACTTCCGTATGATTCCATTGGCGGCGATTGTTGGTGGGAGCCCTTGCGAAGGACCCCTATATCTTTGAATTGAGGTAATGAGTGGCCAACTGATCCACCTCATTATAGTATGGGAGGGACTGGTTATTTCATTCTTGGGATAAAGTCCTAAAATGTTTGAAGACAGTGGTTGGCATCGTCTACTTCTTGACCACCAGTCATTAATATCTATAGATCAATTGTATTTGTTAACATGGAGAGATTTTCAGGCAGCCTCTAGTGTTGGGATATTATTATGTTGATGGTATTTCTAAACCAATACATTTGATACCAATCATTGAAGATTCCTAGTTGGTGATGATGTCCTTCTAGCGGGCATGGATCAATCTTGAGTAGCATTCGAGGCATTCACATGTGAAAATGTGAATAAATTCATTTGGAGTGAAATAAGTTATGATAAAATTGATAATCAATAAAAACCATTAATGCATCATTCTCATATATGGACACATGAATGATCAATTTCTTTGTCTAGCCTTCCGTTATCAATTAATAGGGGCCTGAAATATGTGTAATACTATCGAATTGGTTAAGGATTCACATTGGTTTCACCTTTTTTATTTTTTCTCCCTCTGAACATGTGTTCCAGTTAGGAATCCCTACTTTCGAGTGGTTTCCCATGAATTTATTCATGGAACCATAAACATCCAAGGGTTATTTAACCAAAGGAACCCGCATTCCAAAGACATGTGTTCATTAGGTTTGGACCTACAAAACATAAGAACATACAACGGTTGAGAGGATGGGATGCCAAACTCATCACACCATTTTGAGGGGAATTATTTCCTACTCTAGGACTCTATTATATATTTTAGATATTCATTGTGAATCCTTATTAATTTACCAAGTATAACATAGTTTTTCATTGAAAGTTTTAATCAATTATTAGCATGTGTAAAATTTAGAACCATCTACCTATATTGGAGGATCTAAATTATTGGAGTCATACATATGTATTCGAGGTTCTCCATCAATGGTATCCTCTCATATACTACTTAGTGATTTTTTAACCATTTTTTGATAATACTGGTTTTTAATCCATTTAGTTGGGCAGTCTGGAATTTATTATCGTCTTGGGAGATGAAATATTTTTTGGATATTGGGATTATACCCATAAATGGGCTACCTTTGTATCTTTTTGAAAATAATATTAACCCTCGTTTTTCATTTCTTCTTAATGGGACCCATCATACCTTTTAAGTTTGTGACATAAGGACCTAGTATTAAATTTTAATGTCATGTGGTAAGGACATCTACTCAGAAGGTTCTTATTCATGGATTGTAGTGGGATTTATGCCTAAGAGTCCAAGGAATGTGGGAACTTATATGAGTATCAAATTTGGATTAGACCCTGTTGCAAATATGGCCTAGGAAGAACTGGGTTAATTTGAAGTGTTCGATTTGATCCTCATAGAGGCCTCCTATGTATCCCACTTGTGTGGAAATCAAATCCCACATATTTCGATGAGTCTCATAGGAGAGTTTAGTCCATTGAGATAAATGTTTTTGGTTTTACTTCCTAAAAAGGATGCCTTGGTGATTTTGGGGTTTAATTTAGGACTTACACATAAAGAGGATTCCCATTTATGTATGAAATGAGATGGACCTCGAGCTTTAGGAAGGCTTCCTACATATCCCAATTATGATGGGAATTAGAGTTTTTTTAGTTCATTCATATGAGGAATTTGTACAAATGTTGGGTTAATCAAAAATCCATTATCCCAGGTGATTCATGCTCGATGTGAGAAAGAAGAGGATGTGAAAGATTAAACAAAGGCACCCACATTTTTCCTCCATTGTTGGTGGAATATGAAAGGCCTATAGTGGTGAAGGTGGATGAGTTTGAGGACATAATCCTTCCATGTATTCACTTTACATTAGAGAAGGGTCTAATGTAAGGAAAGAATGATGTCGAAACAAGTAGAGGGAGACAAGACTGCAACCTCCTGCATAAATTTCTAGGGGATTGCACCATGATTCTTTCCCTAAAATTGGTCCTGGTAGGGGAGGGATACTTAACATTTTTACAAAAAGAAATGTAGGTTTGAACCATAACTTTCCTACCAAAGTCATGAGGTTCCTAATTTTAACGATTAGAAGGGGAGTTCATGTCTCAAAACCTAATTCTCTAAACTAGGAACTCCAAATCGTTGTTCCTAGTAGAAAGTTCCATGTGACTATAGATATACAACCCTAAAGACACTCCATGGATCCAAAGACAATTGAAAAAAATGTGGTAAACCTCTAACTGTAGATATACAAACCCGAATAGGAGACACATTGATGTTCCCTTCCCAAAGGTTTGATAAGATATGAGGGTTTGGTGGAGGTTTCAACGTAATTATTTTCAAAAAAGGGTGCCAAGGAATAAAGATCCTTTCCATGAATGACTTTGAAGAAGTCTTAACGAAAGGCTTGTACATGCTAAAGCGATTTGGTAAATCAAATAAGGGAACCCAAGTAGGTATCTGGACTGCAGGTATGGGCATGCAAGTGGGCTTGGGTGACCTGATTTGAATTTAGTGATAAACAAACAGGATGAAAATACCTAGTCAAGACTTGACTCAAGCATTTAGGAGTATTCATGTGTATTAAAGGAAGTGGGCACTCATGTTCTTTTGAGAGGAATGTCTAGTGTTCAAGTGTTTATAATTTAGGGTGATTTGGTTCATTAGGCGTGAAAGTGTTATGAATTTCAAAAACTAAAGGGACTTAAGTCTTATGATCCTCCTTCAATTCCTCTAACCTAGGTTTTAAAAACAACCTTAATGGTTTCATAATACTTGGGTGATTGATTAGGGACACCATAGCAGCAATTGGGCTTCATGAAAATGTTTTCGTACAAATGAAGTCCCTGATGGTCTATTTATTGTAAAATAAGTGACCATGGGTGAATGGTGGTGGGGAATGCATGTGGCTTGGATGACTGTAATGTATCGCACAAGTACCTTGCATGCTGATAGACCCTCAGCTTGACTGGGTTGATACAACTTTCAAGACTTTTAATATCTTTATTTTCTTCATGTATTTTATCCACTTTTTCAATATGAATTTTCTATTTTTCATTTTTTATTGATGTGATGGAACAGAGTGTCAACAAATATCGACAAGATGCACTGGTGCATAATCTTCAATCTAATCATGATCTAATGTCGTCTACCAATGATCCTCCAATGGATCCTCTTGATTTCTAGGTTATGGGTTTGATCCTAGGGATTAAGATTAGCTATGATTAAATAGATTGTTTAAGGTCTTTATGTCAAAATAATGAAATAAAGAAATTAAATAGATTAATTTAATAATTATCACCCATAATAGAGAATTACCTAAAGGCCTGACTCTTTTAGAGATTGTCACACACCTTGGGTAAACCCGACATTCTGAACATAATAATGTCCTTATACATTTAATCTTGGAATCCTTTTGGAATTTCTTCCACTTTTTTAGGAAAACTATACATTCCTGATATAGATATATTCAATATTTTTAAAATATCAATCCCGAGTTCACCGATCCTTGGAATCTCATGCCGGCTTAGTGCATGGATTATAAAATATTCCTAAAAATATTCAATTTCAAACATTATTAAAATTGAGAAATTACAAAGATATTTATTTTTTATATTTATTAATTGTTATTAGGAATAGTTTTATATAAAGAGAATAAATTAAATGTTCTCCTGAGGATCGTAGTTCATTTTTTTATTAATAATATATTTTTCTCTATGAGATATATGTAAATCTTGAAGACCATCAATAACAAGTGCTCTCCCAAGTTCGATGGGAAGGTATTTTGTCTAACATAACCTAGATTTTTTTTGTATCACTGATAATAGTGTGTATAATCTTCAATTAGGGATAACGTACACTTTTATTAACATGAATTATATTAATGTTTTTAGGAGATTATATAATATGTAACTCTAATTCATATTAGAGAATGAGTTGACACATATTATGGGTATAAAAACATGGTATCCCTAAGTGTGACAATTATATAAAGGAGTAATGATTAAAGACATTTCATTCCCAATTTAAGGATATTTTAATGAATATGAATAGGTGGATGAGTTATTCATTTGTTTGGATAAATCTGTCAACTCAATGATAATGTATAGATAATCTCTTGATGTATCTTCTATGGTGAAAATACAGATAATAATTCTCTCAGATAAGTTAAATAAGATATTTCTACCCTAGAAGATCATAAATTGGATTAGTAGACCACTGATAAGTTCAATAATGTCATTATCAATAGATATATGATGGGAGGAATGATTTTAATTAATATGTTAATATATAAAAAGGTTAACATGTTCAAATATTCTAAAGGTTCCAAATATATTTAATAAAATATGTCACAGAAGATGGAATTTTTTTCAAATAAAATTCCATAAATTTCAATAAATTCATTCTTTATTTTCAAAAAATAATGTAATAATTAAAATAAGAATACAAATTTATACTTCCATTTAATAGTTTCACTTATTTAAATAATGTAAACTTTTCATCTAGTTTCCCTAGAAAGGAGTAAGAAGATAAAAAATGATCAGCCAAAAAGATCTTCTACGGGAAGGACTGTGGCATGTGTTAATAATAGAGGAACATATTTGGAAATAAAAAATAATGTAAAAAACATAAATGAAAAGTATCATTCTCCCAAAACACGATTCCAAATGATGTGAATAAGAAATAAAAAATCAGGATGAGGACTCTGAGTATTAGGCCCTAAATATTTCATGGATAAATCAAAACAATCCAATGAAATATTTAGTGAATAAAATGGTAAAATTAAATATGATATAAGTGATATTGAGAATAAAAATATGTTTTAATTGTGGTTAAATCACATATTGTAATATAGATATAAACTAATCCATAGTGATAAAATAAATCATTGAAAATGAGAATGATTCATTAAAGAAATCTCTTAATGAATCAAAATATAGGGATACACATGAGATAGAAATAGAGTTTCTACAATATATGGGAGATCCCAATGAAATATTTAAATAATGTGATAATATTCTTGAGATTACTATAGAAAATATAATATATAGTAAACAGGTATTTTAAGGATCCTTAATTGAATTCGGTAGATTATTAAAATTCCATGAATTATTTCTATCATGTGGTGGTAAAAAATATATTCAACGAAATTTATAGGAATTTTATATCACATAAGAATTTTTTTGATACTAATATGAATATTATTAATTATTTTTTGGTGTTAATAACTATTATTTTTAAAAATGAACTTTCATCAAAAATTGTGATAGTATTGGTAAAATGGAAATGAGTTTATTATTTAACCTAAGAAAGAGAATACACTTCTCAAAAAATCAGGTGATATTGATGAAAATTATAGAAATAGTGATGTGTGGAAGAAGAAATAAAACTATTTTAAGCCTACGTCCAAGTATAAGATAAATTTGGATTCTTTTAAACATTAATAACTTTAAAAGAGGTTATGGGCCACAATTTAAAGGTAAAATAAATGATCATAATTTTATAGACAATATTTTCGACTGGATAATTTTTTAAGAAAGATATTTTTGTTTCAAATTATATGGACATGGATTATAGTAATTTAGTTATCTCTAAATAAAAGGGTTTCTATGGATCCAGGGGTAATCAATTTGAATATTTTATAGGATAACAGAGAAAACATCTAAAAGATAAGGTACAATTACAAAATAATATTTATTCTCATGAGGAATTTTATGAGAGGTGTGATAAGTCCAAAAATATAACCAACGTTTGTCCCAAAATACAAGAATAGAAATTTAAATGGAATGAGAATTCCAAATTTATCCATAGGATAATTAATTATGAAAAATCATTAGTGGTTGTACTATATAACAACGCAGTGAAAAGTTCAAATACCAGGGTAATTGAAAATATTTTCCTATCACATGTGACTGTAAATAAAAAAATATTTAAATATATATATAATTTTACGATTGGGGAGCTTCTAATTTTACAAATGATAGATCCATAAATGTGAAATTATTCTAAATCACCAAAATTAATGACAGGATGCTTTAATCGGATAATATTATATATATTGGTGCAATGAGGAATAGTACCCTGAGTGCCTCTCAACATTGTGATAATTTTAATAAAGTGATACTTCATTACAATGTGTGTAGAATAACGAATTTAGTGTATGTTGTAGTCCTTATGATGTTTTAGGGAATAAAGGGAAACATATTTTAAAACTCAAATGATCAAAAAAAATTTGTATGAGTTTGAAGGAGTTGAATGATCTTTGAAATATAATTCTTAGACATTTGGGTCAAAATAATTTGGATATATTTTTTTATCATGAATTATATGACAGTTTTGGTATATGTTATAATAGAAAAATGGTAAAAAAAATTCATAACACAGTGGAGATAAAAATAAATAAACCAAATGAATTGAAACACTCAAGTGTGTGTGGTTTAAAGGTATTGAATTTGACCAATAATTATAGGTATTTCATTAATTTAATTAATTGTTTAACTAAAATGACTTATTATTATTGAATATCAACTAAATCATAAGATATTGTGATGTTTATCAATTTTAATGGTGTGTTGAAAATAAAATTTAATGTCATATAAAAATATTTTAGTTTGATAATAGATCTAAACATAATAAAACATAGTTTGAGGAATATGATGAGAAACATGGTATAAGGCCTGAATTTAATGCTTCCTAGGCACCATATAAAAAATAATGTATCTTAGAGTAAGAAATAAATCTTGGTGTACATGATAAGAACAATGATTTCAAAGTAAGGAATGAAAAAAAAATTCTATATAAAGTCCTCTATAATGGATTTCCATATTCTCAGTCGGTGTTTAATCATAACAAATCCAATGAATATGCCCTATTAGATGTGGTTTTCTTAATATTGTTAGTTCCATAAGTCTTAATACCCTAAGAGGGGAGGTGAATCAGTTTGTGACTAATTTAAAATTAAATCCGGTTCTGATCTTGTTTCACTGTTAAGATAAAAACCCTTCTCACTCTTTCCAGGTGCACAATATAAACAGAAAGTAAAGCATGAACATGACACATCAATTTTTACTTGGTTCACCCATACTGGGCTACGTCCAAGGAGCATACACAGGCAATGTGATGATGTACCAAATCCACTAAAATCACATTGATCTTTACAAATTTTGATATAGATAACTTCTACTATCAGGCTCACTGCCTTTAAAATGTTTAGGGTCAGCTCACTCCTTTCCCAAGGGTCACTCCCTATTTCTCTCTCTCTAGATAATTGTCGGTGGAGAGGATCACCTTCTTCCACTTCCTTTTATCACTGCTCTGAAAATAATCCACTCATAGTTTATAGACATGTAGTTCTCTTCATTATCACTAATGAATACATCCTCTTTTTTATGTCGATTCTCTTTTGAAGTTCAACTTTCACCCGTAGATGAATCTCACTTTGCACTAAAGGTATTAGGCAATCTTCTAGCTTTCATGCAGCCCTGAATCATTGTCATGCTTTAACCATACCTGAATCCCTTCTGCATGCCAGTGTGCATGTCTCAACATGTAAGTTAAAACTGGTGTGTATGTTCACCTCAACCACTTCCGCGACACAAGCTTCTGTAACTCCAAACATGCGTTACTCACACCATTTTACGCCCAAACCAATATCGGCGCACAACCACCAAATGTATCACTTCTTCAAAACCTGGCATGCATGTGTCACCAAACCAAATGCGTGACAATCCCTTCTTCAACTCAAAACTTGGGTGACTCCTTTCCATTCTCTCCCAAACAACTTTGGATGCACAAAAATCAACTAGCGCACAACTTCTACTTGCGCGGCCACACCACCACTTGAACGACCACCACAAAAGAACGATGGGAGCTCTGATTTTCTCTAAGTGTTGAACTCACACCAAATGAGGAGGGGTCGACCTCTATTTATAGACATTTGGACACCCTTCTCGATGGTGTTCAAGTCTCCTCTCGGTGCACAAGTCTCAGCACGCAAGTCTCTGCCGCGCAAGTCCCTTGTGTGACCAACCATAAAACTTGGGCGCCCCTTTTACCTTTGCCATATTTTGATATTCTGATATTGTAAAACATATGGTGCACACATTTTATCTCCTTCAAGACAACGGCGTGCCTATCCCATTTCTATAACCACTTTTCTCCATTGGTTGATTTTCAGGCCCAAAAATTTGGCAAACAATGGAAAATGGTGCCACCTTGTATCTTCTCTTTCTGTACCACCTCCATATCAACCATTCCATTGTCGATGTTATTGAATCAAACATTGATCGTTAACCACATCCCTTGAACTCAACATTCCTCAAAGAAATCCCGTTTGTCAAAAAATTTGTATTTCATGGTTTTCTTTGTCAATAATCAGAACACAGATGTCCACTTTGTCAACAAACACAATCACCTCAAAAATACTTCAATGATACCTTGTGGGGATTTTTCCCAACAATCTCCCCCTTTGGGTTTGTTGAAAACTCTTCCATAAAAAGATATATCGTTAAATCTTTAGGCACTATTAGCATATGGTGACTCTGATAGCGATCAAGGATTTACTCCCCATATACTCTAAGCCCACATGAGCAATGCTCGGTGTGAGAAACATGAGTAAATGAAAAGTTCGTCAATGAATCACATCAACTCTGACAACCACTGTTGATACCAAATTGATACCAATTTTTGGAAATATTCATACCGCATTCCAACACCACTCTTTTGAATTTATCATGATCCTCAGCTGTCATGATATCTATTCTATGATCGATCACTTCTAGCATCATTAGATTTAATACTCTCCCCCTTTCTTCTCACAGCATTAACTCTTGTCAGCTTCAAATCTTCTTCAGCACTATTGCCTGTTTTTTCCAAGCTAAGATCTGGATAAGCACTTTGAACCAGCTTCAACTCCCCATATATGGCTGCTCCACCTTTCAACTTCTCCCCGTATCTTTCATGATATCTCAAATATCCACACTGTCTCCCCCTAGATCAATCACTATTTTCTCCCCCTTTGTAAACAAACCCAAAGGTCACTCCATTGCAGTCTATAACAGAGTAGATAACACATATAAGTACATTTGGGAAAAAAACATCACAACTTGGGGAGAGGGGGTGCCACATCCACACTCTTTTATGTGCGGGGAGTCGACTGAACTCCGAGATCCAGTCGATGCCTTTCAATCGCTTCCTTTGGTAAGGCATTTTTTCAGAATATCTGCAACCTGTTGCTCTGTAGGAACGTACTCCAACTTTAAAAGCCCTTACTCTACCTTCTCCTTGATGAAATGATATTTGATCTCAATTATCTTTGTCCTTGAGTGATGAACTGGATTTTTTCTAAGATTGATATCACTTTAGTTAGCGCACTGGACTCTGATCGGAGACTTCACTTCAACTCCCATATCTTCAAGTCACTGCTTCATCCTCAATAATTGTGTGCATGCTTGAGTGGCAGCAATATAATAAGATTCCATGGTGTTCAATGAAATTCAATCTTTCTTCGTTCTTAGCCAAGAAATACACAATTCACCAAGATAGAAATCAACACTTGACGTTGATTTCCTATCATCCGATGAACCGGCCATGTCTGCATCAGTATATCCCAATAACTCTATCTAAGATTTTTCATTATATGTCAAGCCAAAGTCCACCATGCCCTTGATATAAATAATTATTCTTTTCACTGAAATCATGTGGATTTCCTTGGGATTACTCTCATATATCGCTTCTTCGCATGTGGCTAATATAATGTCAGGCCTTGTTACGGTAAAGTACAACAAACTTCCAATAATTTTCATGTATTCTTGATATTAACGACATTGCCATCCTCATCTTTGGACAGTTTCATATGGGTAGAAACTTAAGTCATCAGTTCATTAGAATTTTCCATTAAAAGTCTTTTCAAAACGTGCTTGGAATATTTGGATTGAGAAATGAATGTTCCATTCATTCCTTCAATCACCTGTAGACCAAGGAAAAACGTTTTCTCTCCAATCATTGACATTTCTAACTCATTTTTTATGAATTCCGAAAACTGTCTGAATATAGCTTCATCTGATCCACCAAATATTATGTCATATATATAAACCAACACCATCATCCTTTGATTACTTTCGTTGCTGAAATAGAGATTGTAATCAACTCCCCCACGCTAGAATCCAAGCATCTTCAAATAATGATCCAATCTTGAGTATCATGCTCTTGATGTTTGTTTCAGCCCATACAATGCCTTCTTCAGTTTTCAAAACATGTTATCATACTCATGAATGAGAAAACCATCTGGCATTTCAATATACACTTCCTCCTCCAAATACCCATTCAGGAATGCAGATTTGACATCCATCTGGAATACGTTAAACTTCCGTTGCACTGCAATGGCTAGGAATAATCTGATTTTCTCTAGCATTGTAACCAGTGAATATGTATCCTCGATATCTATTCCCTCTATTTGGGAGTATCCTTTGACCACTAGTAATTCTTTGTTTCGAACCACTGCACAATCTTCATTCATCTTGTTCTGATAGACCCATTTAGCCCCGTTGACATTCTTATATGCTTGTCTCGAAACAATCTCCCACGTATGATTCTTCTCAATCTAGTCTAATTCTTAATTCATAACCTGAACCCAGTACTCATCTTCAGATGCATTAGAAAAACATTTCGGCTCTTCCTGAGATAAAAATGATGTTTGCTGCAATGATTTCATTCTTAGAGTCTAAACTGGATCTCTCTGATCACCAATGATATTTTTCCTATCAATTTCACCATGAATCTTTGGATTCGTAGCAGATAGAAAATTTGTTCCCTCTTATTCATCATCCGTATCATCTTCTCAGTCTTCCTCTGCCAGTTCTATTCCACCTATGTTTCTTACCTCTTCATCACTTTCATCTATAAACTGTTCACTAGGTCGTTGAGTATTCTGTTCATTTTCAACTATAGTGAAATCATTTCTCTCAACAATTTTTCCCAGCCTTTCATTAAAGAATTCATATGCTTTGCTTTTTCCTGAGTATCCAAGGAATATCCCCTCATCTCTTTGTGACTCAAACTTCATGTGGTTTTCATGGTTGAACATGAAATACTTACTTCCAAATATCTAAATGTATTTCAACATTATTTTTTTCCATTCCACAGTTCATATGGAGTCTTCCCTTCTTTCGGACACAACAGAGCCCTGTTCGAAATATAGACTGATGTCAAAACTGTTTCCTTCCTAAATTTATCTGGTAGGTCCTTTTCAATAAGCATTTCCCTGGAAATGTTGTTGATAATCTGATTTCACTTTTTAATTACTCCATCCTGTTGGGGAGTTCTCACTGATAAAACTTGACGCATTATCCCGTGTTTCTCGAGATAGTATTGTACTTGACTGTTTGTGAATTTTTTACCGTTATCAAAACAAGACATTAGATTTTTCTACCCAAGCAACCTTTATGATTCTCTTATATACTTCTTGATACAACTGAACACTTCTGTCTTATGGGTAATGACAAATACCCATTCCATTCAGCTATAATCATCAACCAAAAGGACATAGTATATAAGGACCTGACCTTAAACATTACATAATATTGAATTAAATGAATAATTCACATTATGGATCATTTCAGGTTTACATTTTTAGATAATTAGTACATAACTATTACATCTTATAAGATTACAAAGTACAAACTTCTACACAGTTTCCATTTTTTTCATAAAACAAGAAATCTTAAAAAAGGGACATATCTAGTTCCATGTTTAGGATATCATGACTTTTCCTTGATCCCATCCTTGACCCTATTCCACAATAATTCCGGTGAAAAACATTTCAAAAACTTGGAAAGAGCCTAAAAATATCAGTAAGGGATACACAAAGAAGGAAAACTGTTAGTTTTTCAAAACAACAAGAAAACCATGAATACTTTAACATAAGTAATACTTTTAACCTTTATGAAGTAGTAAATACTCTTCACTGAATAAAATATTACTTCTTACCCTTTTAACTAAAAGATTACCCATATAAATAACACATAACATATAAAGGTAACTTGGTACATAAACATACATAAATGGAATAACCATATGGCAGACTTCCACACATATCACTCAATGGAATAGTCATACTGCCAACATCCATACCCAATGTATTAGAGGTTATAACATAACCACCCATCCTGGTATTCACAGAACCACACATCATTTGGTTTATCACGTAACCACCCATAAAATGTCTAAGTACCATTATAAAATCATAAAACATAATGCAAATATTAAAAAATGAAAACATTTCCACAATATATCCCATAAATATATTGACATAACAAATCCATTATCAAAACCATTTTCAATACCAAAATACATAAAATATTATATGGTATTTATTTTCTTTTAAAAACATTACGGCTTGTTGAGGAATCCAATGATCAAATAATACTCGCTACGGACGAAAGGTCGTTGTCACCGCATACGTTAAAAGATACATTCCTTTTTTTCCTTTAGAAAAAAGCTTCGTTGAAAAATATTCCCTTTGAAAATTCAAGGGTGTTCATACAACGTATAAAATAATGTCATGTATTAAAACAAAATTTTCCTCAATAAAAGGAGATTGAGATGAAGTCCCTTACCTCATGTCCAACTTGACTCGATCATTCTTTAATCACCTGAATAATAAATGAAATTTAATTTCTACTTTCTTAAGAGAATTTTTAAATTTTATTATTCCTTTTATATCACTTATTACCATGTTATAAACATTATGTAGTCATTTAAGTTAATAATGTTCGTTTTTTCGATATTTGGTACTTGTTTCAAAAATTTACTTCTTCTAATTACATGTTGTTATTGTGGTCAAAGTTCATTATATCCAAATTATATTCTTGATTTAGATACCATATATGTCATATATTTCCAGTGTATACATGTATTTATAATAGTACATAACATATGGAGGTATGAAATGAAATGCACCGTTCAAGGAGAGGGTAAGCCGTACGTATGCATGAACGCTACTTTCATTCATATTTCTTAATTTAAGGGAATTTATACAAAATAATATATAGTTATATTATAATTAAAGTATCATATCATATATTATATCATTAACTCTATCCTTTATACATCCCACATAAGGCATTAACGAGTCGCATCACATTGAGGGGCGGTAGTCCGCACTTCCTCAAATGAGATTATCGTATCTACCAACTATGGAAACCATAATGGCATGATTTAAATGGAAAATACAGAAGAATAAAGAAAAAATAAACATAATATATATCATATAAAAATAGAGTTTCATCAAAATGGCCACCATGAGAGGTGGTAATAGGTAATTAAATAATCATTGTTTCATGAGGCACTGGTTTTCCATCCACAGAATTATTATGTACTTCAACCATTAGATAGAGGTGTGTGTGAGTGTAGTTTTAATCCTTCTCATAAAAACATACTATTCTATTTAGGATACTGTTCTTCTTACAAAATAATGGAATAAAAATAGTTTAGGGGTTGGAGAAGTAAAATAAAAGAAAACAATTTAAGAGAAACTGTTACCTTTAATTTGGGTAACTCCCTTTTGTTTGAACCAAATGACTTCTTGAAGTGCCTTATGCCTAAGGTAAGGCTTCTATGTGGAAGAGATATACGTAGGGATATTAATTGGGTAGAGTTTGGATGAGAAAAAAGGCTTCAGAGGGGTGTGTAATTGGTTAGAAGTTGTCTATTTTTATAAGGGAGAGGAGGGGCTCTTTAGGAAGGTGTGAAAACATTATTTTATCATATAATGATATTCGATTTATAATAGTCCAAAAATCATTATAGTCGAATATAAGATTACTCATGGTAGAAATAAAATAATCCAATAGATATTGGATAGGTTTTGGATAATATTTTAATCATTATAATCTTGTTTATTTAAATGATTTATTAATTAGGTAAACACTGAATCATTATTGTGTCATAAATAATTTAAAATATTTGATATCTAAAATTATGAAAAAAATACCATGATGTAGGGAATAATTTTAGATTTCCAATAAATATTTATAGTCGAATAGATAATTTATATAACCCCTTCTAAAAATTAATTTACGAAAAGATATTTTCTTGTG
The DNA here is from genome assembly GCA_963277665.1 of Viscum album. Taxonomy (NCBI): domain Eukaryota; kingdom Viridiplantae; phylum Streptophyta; class Magnoliopsida; order Santalales; family Viscaceae; genus Viscum; species Viscum album. Next base: position 828,239,904 of record OY728140.1, read on the forward strand.
TCATTTTTGCCTTTAATTTATTTAATCTAAATTGTCATTATCACTTAGGTGTGCCTCAAAGGGATCCCAAAATCGACCCAAAGATGTCCATGGCCGTACATGACTTAATAAATAAGGTTTGGACAAGTGTTAAGGTAATTTTGAATTATTATAATATTCTTTTTATCTTGAATTACCTGATTTACCTTTAACTATGGTAAAGAAAAGTGAAAAGTTACTATTAACCAAAAATAATTTTAATCTTATTAAACCACATTTTAGTTCATGATTAAAACCATGTATGTCGTATTTTTGAAATTCAATTCACAGAAGAGCTAAAATTTCATTTCAATCAAAAAACAGTTTTTTAAATACTACTAAGTGGATTCACTATTCACCAAAAATAGATGTTTTTCAAAAAAATACAAAAAATTCAGCATAAGATTTATTTGATATTCTGAATTAAAAAATGATGTTCATTTTTACAAATTCAAAACGTAAATTTGTCATTAATTAATTTGAAAATTAATTCCCGTTGTAAAAACAAATAGCGTGTTTTTAAGAAATAATAACTATCAAAAGATCAACATTTGTCTATGTCCAATTTGGATGTGATATTAATTCCAATGAAAAACATTGGATTAAATAGTAAAAATATATTCTAATTACACTTTAAAACCAATTAAAATTATAATCTAACCATATAAATAAATTAGATTAAAAAGAACTTTTGAATTAAAATACTATATTTTCATTATTCATTAAAAAATGAACATTATCGGAAAAATCCCAAAAATTTACATAAAGTAAATTATGATGTCCCCATTATAAATAAGGATTTTATTTGGTCAATTATAATTTATTGAAGCAGAAAAAATAATATTTAAAGAGGGTTCTCCATTAAAAGGCGGTAAATCGACCTTTTAATGTAAATTATGCTTAAAATTTGATTCATTCACATTTTAAGCCAAAAAATTTAATTGGATAAATGTAAATACATTTAACAAAAATTTATAATCATATTTTAGTTTATTGTTTTCATTCCCACCAATACAACGACTAAAATTTAACTACCATTTAAAATAATAATATTATATTATTAGTGTGAAACGTAAGATTTCAAAGAAACATGTTGTTGCGTATCGGGTACGCTATCGAACATAAAAACCCCTTTAAAGTAAAATTAATATTTAAGTCACAAATATTAATAAATATGAAATATTTCTTATTCTTTATTTACCTATGATGTTAAATCCTTCCCCCCTTTTGGGAATTGTGTCCTCGAAATTTTTATTCACTTATCAAAATAAGTGGGGGTGTTTATCCCTCATAGAATTTTCAGATTCCCACCTTGCCTCATCAATAATGTGGTTTTTCCACAAAACCATTACCTGGTGAATTACCTTATTCTGCAACACTTTTTCTCTAAGGTCAATAATCTGGACTGGTTGTTCTTGATAAGAGTGATTATATTCCAACTGAAATACCTCTGGGCTCAAAACATGAGATGGATCTGGAATATACTTTCTCTACATCAAAACATGAAAAAAAAATTGTGTAGCTGGGATAAACATAGAGGTAAATCCACTCTGTATGCTACTGATCCAAATTTCTCCATAATTTCATAAGATCCAATGAACCTCGGACTCAACTTCCCCTTCTTACCAAAATTAATCACACTTTTCCATGGAGAAACATTGAGAAAGACATGATCACCAACTCAAATGAAAGATCCTTCCTCCGGTTATCTACATAAATTTAATGTCTACTCTGATCTATTCTCATGTGTTTCTAAATAAACTAAACTTTCTCTATGATATCTTCTACCAATTCTGGTCCCATCAGCTTCCTTTCACATACTTCATCCCAAAAAGATGGAGTTCGACTACGCATTCCATATAATTCCTCAAATGGAGCCATTTGTAAACTGGAATGAAAATTGTTGTTATTTGAAAATTCAACCAAAGAAAGATGTTAGTCCCAACTTCCCTGATAATCCAGTGAACAAGCACATAGCATATCCTCCACGTTATGAATTGTTCTTTCTAATTGCCCATTTGATTGAGGATGAAAAGATGTACTAAAATTTAATTTATTACCCAATGACTTCTGAAGGCCTTTCCAATAGTTAAAAGTAAACCTGGGATCATGATCAGATACAATGTAGAAGGGAACTCCATGAAACCTGACTATATCTTTAACATAAAACCGAGAAAGAAGATCTAGAGACAATGTATGTCGAATAGGAAGGAAATGAGAATATTTAGTCAATCGATCAACTATAACCCATATAGCATTATTACCTCGAGATGTCTTTCGTAATCCTACAAAGAAGTCCATGGATATATTTTCCCATTTCCACTCTGGAACTGGTAGAGGCTGAAGCATCCCTTTCGGTAACTAGATCTCTTCTTTACCCTGCTAACAAGTCAAACACATCACAGTAAAATCAGCAATATCTCTTTTCATTCTATCCCAACAGTAATTGTTTTGAAGATCGTTGTACATCTTAGTACTACCAGGATGAACTAAAAATGAAGAACTATGAGCTTCACATAACAAATCATTCTTCAACTGTGAATCACAAGGTACACATAATCTCTTTCCAAATCTCAAAGCATAATCATTATCAATGTTAAATTCGGGAAAATTATCCTTCTAAACCAACTCTACCTTTTTCTACAACTCACTGTCTTCTTTTTGAGCTTAATTTATTCTGTCAGATAGAGATGATCTCACTAACACCTGAAACAAAAAATAATAATTTTCTTGCACCAACAACTTCTATTCCATAGTTTATCAAATCAATAACCAAAGGATCTCATTCCAAATATAGCATGGATAATGAGACATTACTTTTTCGACTCAAAGCATCAACCACTTTATTTGATTTTTTTGGATGGTAATGGATCGTGCAATCATAATCCTTTATTAATTCCAACCATCTCCTCTGTCTCATGGTCAATTATTTTTGACTAAATATATACTTCAACCTTTTGTGATCAGTATATATTCCATACTTCACTCCATACAAATGATTCCTCCAAATTTTTAAAGAAAAAACTTCAGCAGCTAACTCCAAATCATATGAAGGGTAATTTAACTCAATGGTTTCAACTGACATGAATCATAAGCCATTACCTGATCATTCTACATAAGGACACATCAAATTCCTTTCAACAAAGCATCATAGTAGATAAAAAACTCACCATTTCTGGATGGCCGTGCCAAAACTAAAGTATTCACCAATCTTCTTTTCAATTCCTTAAAAAAATCACATTCCTTTGTTCAATTGAACATAATATCTTTTCGAGTTAACTTAGTCATTGGAATAGATAACTATTCAAAATTCTCTAAAAACCTCCGGTAATAACCTGCCAAACCATGAAAATTACGAATCTTGGTTATATTTGTGGGTCTTGGCCATTCTTCAAAAACTTATTTTTTTGTAGGATCAATAGTTCTGCAATTTTTTGAAACAATGTGACCAAGGAAAGAAATTTTTTGAAACCAAAATTCACACATACTGAATTTACCAACTAGTTTATTTTATTTTAAGGTTTTCAAGAAAGCCATTAAATGACTTTCATGTTCCCCCATACTTTTTGAATAAACCAAAATAACATCAATGAACAAAACCACAAACTTATCTAAGATCTCACGGAAAATTCTATTCATAAGATCCATGAATACAGCAGGTGCATTGGTTAAACCAAAATGCATAACAACAAATTCATAATGCCCATATCTAGTACGAAATTTAGTCTTCGGAATGCCTGCTTCTTTTACTTTCAACTGATGGTACCCCGACATGAAATAAATCTTCAAAAAATACTGAGCTCCCTAGAGCTGATCAAACAAATCATTGATATGAGGAAAAGAATACTTATACTTAACAGTGATTTTATTCAATGCTCTATAATCAATGCAAAGTCTTATGGAACCATCTTTATTTTTAAAAAACAAGACAAGATCCCCCCATGGTGATGTGCTAGGTCGAATGAAATCTTTATCTAATAACTCCTGTAATTGCTTCTTTAACTATAAAAGTTCAATTTGAGCCTTTCGATAAGGGGGTTTTGATATTGGATTAGCATCAAGAATTAAGTAAACAGTAAATTCAACTTCTCGATCAGGTATAATTCCAGGGAACTCATCAAAAAAAATATCAAGGTACTCATTTACCACTGGCACATCATTAATCTCTACACTTTCTTTATTTTCAACAATACTAGTAGTGTAAAATTCATTTCCTTATTTTACAAGTTTTTCAACTTCCTGATATGTTATCAAATGTAAGGGATCATTATTTTACACATACTGAAAATAATTCTGAAAATAATTCCCTTTTAGCTCTTCAGTCAATCTTAGCATGATAAATAGACAACCAATCCATGCCCAAAATAACATCAAACTATTCTAGAGGAAAAACATTAAGGTTTGTATGTCGATTCTTTCCGCACACAAGGACATGAAGGTTATTATGTTTTCTTTTTGTATCAACATTTCCTCCAGGTGTTTTTACCACATGTTTTGTATTCAAATCTTGAGATGAAATCCCCAATTTATTAGAAAACATCTCATAAATGAAGGACTGTGTAGACCGTAAATCAAACAACACATTGGCATAATCTGAACAAACAAACAGTGTACTTGATACTAATTTGTTTAATGGCCCAACATCTACTGAAGTAGTTACAAAGGATTTCACCACCCCTTTTGGATTGTAGTATGGCTTCTTTCCTTCAGTTGAGTTCTTTGTTGGACACTCATTTGCATAATGACCTATTTCATTGCACTTAAAAAAATTTACTGACTGTAAATTATATTTCTTCTTTCCATTACCATGATATTTTTCGGTGCAATTACATTTCTTATGTCCCATTTTACCACATCGGTAGCACTTACTAGAATTTAAAAGACATTCCCCAACATATTTTTTTCCACAATTTTTACAAATTGTAAACTTATGTTTCTTACCATCAGAATTTTTTTGAAGAGTTCTTATCTTTCACCTACCACCTTGACCTCTTATTCTATTATTTGTCAAAGAATACTTGATCATTGGAAAACTCCATATAAACCATCTCCGCACAACGAACAAGTTTTTAATTAAATTTGATCTCACGAGAATCTAAAGCCCTTACATACCTTGGCATTAGTCCTGAGTAAAAATGGTTGATTTTACTATCAAGATCGCGTATGAAATTTGGTGCATACATTGTCAGTCGAGTCAACTTTGCTTCATAAGTAGCCACTGAGTCATCCTCCTTCCTAAATTCTAAGAATTGTTTTTCCATTCTAAGATGAACCACCTTAGGAAAATTTTCCTCAAGGAACATACTGTTGAATTCATCCCAATCAAGAGCATCCATATCCTCACTATCCCTAATATTTTTAACCATCGACCACCACTGATCAGATTCACCTTCAAAACAGTAAATATTGAGACTAACCTATTGATGTTTTGAACAACCCATGACATCTAAAATCATCTCGAGTAATTTAATCCACCCTTCAACTAGAACCATGTCAAATGATCCTCTGAATGATAGGGGATGTTGCCTCATGAAATGCTCCACTACTGACATGTTCCTCTACGGTTGATCCGGCTGATCTCGTGCACGGATACCACCACCATTTATATCCTAAGTCAACTATGCCATCACTACAACAAACTATTCAGTTCCGATTCCAACCATCTCAGGTTTCTTATTTGGAAGGTTGTATTCCTCCTGATCTCATCCCAACATAGCTGCCCAGTTTTCTCTGTGGAAAACCATTCTGAACACAGAAATATCTTAGGTGAAGAAACCTAGAAATTTGAAAATGATATATGATTTCAATATTAACATAAATTACTTTATGAATATTAATTTAACATTACACTAACTCCTAAATTTATCTAAACCGGCATCTTATACCAACTATATGGAATCGACCTTAAACATTACATAATATTGAATTATATGAATAATTCACATTGAGGATCTTTTCAGGTTTAGAGTTTTAGAGAATTAGGACATAACTATTACATCTCAAAAGATTAAAAAGTAGACACTTCTCCACAGTTTCCATTTTTTTCATAAAACAAGAACTCTTAAAAAAAGAGTTATGTATAGTTCTATGTTTAAGACAACATGAATTTTCTTTGACCCCATCCTCAACCCTATTACACATTATGTCATGTGGAAAACATTTCAAAAACATGGGATGAGCATAAAAATCTCAGTAAGGGATACAAAAAGAAGGAAAACTGTTAGTTTTTCAAAACAACATGTAAATCCTGAATACATTAACATAAGTAATACTTTTCACCTTTATGAAGTAGTAAATATTTTTCACTAAATAAAATATTACTAATTACCCTTTTATAACCAAAACATTACCCATATAAATAACACATAACATATAAAGGTAACTTGGGACACAAACATATATAAATGGAATTACCATACGGTCAACTTCCACACATATCACTAAATGGAATAGCCATACGTCCAACTTCCATATCCAATGCATTGGAGGTTATAACGTAATGACCCGTCCTGGTATTCACAACACCACCAATATTTGGTTTATCATGTAACCACCCGTCCAATTCCCAAGTACCATTATAAAATCATAATACATAAAAAAATATTATGGAAAGAAAACATTTCCACATTTCAATAACAATATATCACATAAATATATTGACATAAAAAATCCATTATCAAAAACATTTTCAATACCAAAATACATAAAATAGTTTATGGTTTTTATTTTCTTTTAAAAACATTACGGCTTGTTGTGGAAGCAAAAGATCAAATAATATTCGCGGTGGCAGAAAGGTCATTGTCATCACTTACAATAAATGAAACATTCCTTTTTTCGTTTAGTTAAACACTTCGTAGAAAAATATTCCATTTAAAAATTCAAGGGTGTTTATACATCGTATAATAGAAATGTGTGTAATAAAACAAAATATTCCTCAATGAAAGGAGATTGAGACGAAGTCCCTTACCTCGTGTCCGACATGACTCGATTTTTCTTCAATCTCCTAAATAATAAACTAAATCTATTTAATATTTTTATAAGAACCTTTTTCAATTTTATTATTCCTTTTATTTCACTTATTACCATGTTATAAACATTATTTAATCATTTAATTTAATAATGTTCATTTTGTCGATATTTGGTACTCGAGTCAAAAATAGACTTCTTATAATTACAAGTTGGTCATGTGGTCAAAGGTTAATTATATACAGAATTATATTCATGATTTAGATATCATATATGTCATATATATCCAGTATATACATGTATTTATAATAGTACATAACATATGGAGGTATGAATTGAAATTCATCGTTCATGGAGACGGTAAGCTGTACGTAAGCTTCAATGCTACTTTAATTTATATTTCTTATTTTAATGGAATTTAAACATAATGATACATAGGTATATTATAATTACAATATAATATCATATATAATATCATTAACTCTATCCTTTATACATCCCACATATGGCATTAAAGAGCCACATCACTTTGAGGGGGCGGTAGTCCACACATCCTCAAATGAGATTATCATATCTATCCACTATGGAAAACCATAAAGGCGGGATATAAATGGAAAATAAAGAAGAATAAATAAAACATAAACATAGTATATGTCATATATAAATAAAGGTCCATCAAAATGGCCACCATGAGAGGTGGTAAGAGGTAATTGAACAATCATCGTTTCGTGAAGCCTTAGTTTTCCACAGAAACATTATGTTCTTCATAAATTAGATAGAGGTGTGCATAAGTGTAGTTCGAATACTTATAATAAAAACATCCTAGTATATTTTGGATACTATTGTTGTTACAAAATAAAGGAATAAAAAGAGTTTAGGTTTTGGAGAAGTAAAATAAAAGAAAACAATTTACGAGAAACTTTTAACTTTAATTTGGGTAACTCCTTTTGGTTTGAACCAAAGGGCTTCATGAAGTTCCTTCTACCTAAGGTAAGGCTTCTAGGTGGAATAGAGGGATGTAGGGAGCTTAATTGGTCAGATTTTAGACAATAAAAAAGGCTTGATAGGTGCGTGGAAAAGGATAGAAATGGTCTTCTTTTATAAGGGAGAGGAGGGGCTCTTTAGGAAAGTGTAAAAACATTATTTTATTATATAATGATATTTGGTTTATAATGGTCCAAAATGATTTATATTCGAATATAATATGATGAATTATTGAAATAAAATCATCCAATAGGAATTGGACAGGTTGTGGATAATATTTTAGTCATTATAATCTTATTTATTTAAATGATTTATTAATGAGGTAAACACTACATCATTATTGTGTCATAAATAATTCAAATTATTTGATGTCTCAAAATAATAAAGAAAATACCATGATGTAGGAAATATTTTTATCTATTCAATTAATATTTATAGTCTAAAAGATAATTTTTATAACCCCTTCTAAAAATTATTTTACTAAAATAGATTTTCTTTTGTCATTTTTTCCTTTACTTTAAGTTAATTAATATAAAATGTCATTATCACTCCCAAGTGGCTCAACGGTGTCAAAAAATCGAAACAAATATGCCCATGGTCGTAAATGACTCAACCAACAAGGTTTGGAAAAGTGTTAAGATAATTTTGAATTATTATAATATTCTTTTTACCTTGAATTACCCTATTCACCTTTAACCGCGGTAAATAAAAGTCAAAAGTTAATATTAACCAAACATTATTTTCATCTTATCGAACCAAATTTTAGTTCGTGATAACAAAAATGTATGTAATATTTTATAAATTAAATTAACAGAAGTGGTAAAATTTCATTTAAATCAAAAATTCAGTTTTTTAACTACTACTAAGTGGCTTCACTAATCATAAAAAATTGATGTTTTTCAGAAAAATACCAAAAATTCAGCCTAAGATTTATTTAAAATTACAAATTCAGAAATGATGTTTATTTTTCCAAATTCACAACATAAAATTGTCATTAATTAATTTTAAAATTATTTCCCATTGTTAAAACAAATAGCGTGTTTTTAAGAAATAATAACTATCAAAAGATCGACACTTGTTTATGACTAATTTCAAAGTGAAATTAATTACAATGAGAAAAATTGGATTAAATGGTAAAAATATATTCTAATTACACTTTAAAAAAATTAAAAATATAATCTAACCATATAAATAAATTATATTAAAAGTCGCTTTTGAATTAAAATACAATATTTTCACAATTCATTAAAATATGAACTTTATAGGAAAAAATACTAAAAATTTACACAAAGTAAATTTTGATTTCCCCATTCTAAAGAAGGATTTTATTTGGTCAATTATAATGTATTAAAGTGACAAAAACTATATTTAAATAGGTTTCTCCATTAAAAGGTGGTAAATCAACATTTTAATGTAAATTATGCTTAAAATTTGATTCATTCACATTTTAAGCCTCTAACTTTAATTGGATAAATGGAAATACATTTAAAAAACATTTAAAATCATATTATAGTCTATTTTGTTCATTCTTGTCAATACAACGACTAGAATTTAACTACCATTTAAAATAATAATATTTTATTATTAGTGTGCAATGTAAGATTTCAAAGAAACCTCTTGTTTCCTATCGCGTACGCTATCAAATATAGAAACCCCTTTAAAGTAAAATTAATATTTAATTCAAAAATATAAATAAATATGAAATATGACTTATTATTTATTTTCCTAGGATGTTACATAGTTCCTTTTCCCATTTATGGATCGAGGTGAGATAGGTCCATAAACATCAGCATGCACCAATTCGAGCACTCTGCTTGATTTATGTTCCTTTAGATTGTATGTCCTTTTGATGATCTTCCCTTTTTCACAAACAACGCACATATGTGTGTGATCATGTGAGAATTTGGGAAGGTCTCTAGAAGTATCACACTTTACAAGATCTTCCATAGATGGATGGAATATATGACAATGTAGCTTAAGCCACAACTTGTTTTCTTCCTCTCAGGATAAAAGACACATATCTTCTTCCACACTTACAAGGTAAAGATATCCCTTTTCCCTTTTTCCTTATAGAACAACTTCTCCATCCTTTCCTTTCACAACACACATTTTCTTTATAAACAGGATAGAGTTACCAGAGTCACATAGCTTACTTACCCTAATCCAGTTATGACTGAGGCCCTCTAAAACCATGATATCAGCACGTCTCATTTATTTTCCCCCAAATTTATCCTTTCTGGAACCAATAATCTTCCTCCCTTCATCATTCCCAAACATGACAACACCTTCTTTTTAATATTTAATTCTTGTAATTAGATCCATGTTACCTGTCATGTTGTATGTGCACCCACTATCAAGGATCCATACTCCTAAATGATCTGAAGCTTTAAGGGAAATTTCCACAACTATTACCTTCTCATCCTTTTTTCTTTTTGATCCATGTCTTCAAATTCATTCTCGGTGTGTTTTGGAGAACATTATCTTTCTTAGAGTGCGATGGACTAACTTCATCCTGTAGTGCTGCAAATCGATTTTGTGTTTTCATCCCACTTGTCAATTCTCTAATTTGCTGCTTATGACTGCTCGAGTTTTGTTTTGGCACATTCATCTATAAGATTGATGTCCAATATCTAACCATGTGCCAAAATAATCCACACCAAAAACAATGACCTCCAAAGGATGTTCTATAATATTGAGCTCTATTTGGATTTCATGGTTGTTCTTGTGTCCTTCGGTATCTTTTACCTATAGAACACACATTCTATGAGTGTCCCATCTTTCCACAGTAATAGCACCTAATATAAGGAGAATTAATGTTTGTCATGTCGGTAATGCTGGTTTTCCCTATAGATCTGCTAATATCCTGATTCTATTTTATACCCAACTCTATATTCTTTCTCAGAGAAGGTTCTTGCAGTTTGACTTTATCCATTATTGATTTCTGTTTTCATTCATGTACCATACCAGTCTTGTCGTTGCAACACGACTTTTGTTTCTTTTCCGCAGGAGGTCTATGCTACACTTCTAACTATTCAGTCGTCTGAATACTCTATTTCCTTAGCACTGTACTGGGTTTCAAGAGTTTTTATTGATCCTTAATTCTTTTTCGCGGACCAAAAACATATTTTTCGATTTCTTTGATACGTTTGACCTGCTTTTTTCTTATGTTAGTCAAACCATTGATTTCATTCTTTTGTTCCACGATTTTAAGCTTATACTCAAAAATATTTTTTCAGCTCTCTAGTGTTGAAGATTTTAGTTTTTCATTTTATTATAACATCATAGACTTTTATTCATCTTTTTGTTGCATAGAGAGTTTGGCATCTTGAACCACTTTATATGATTTCTTCATTTTGGCTCTCCAAACATCCATCTCCTCAAGAGCTGCTTCCAATTCGGCCTCCATATCAACTCATCCTTCAAATTCTTCTTCTTCTTCTCTAGAGTTAGTTTCTTCCTTTTCATGAGAACTACTAACGACCGCCACCATGGAATTTCACCATGATCTTTGCTGTTTTCTATCTCTTCAACCTTTTCAACCTCATACTCATATGAACATTCATAGTCTTGTGAAAGAAGATTCCTTTTCTTGAAGAAATTTCATTTGAACTATTTCATTCCATTTACATTGGATGAAGACTTCTTTTTGGGGATTTTAACTTCATCCTCTTCATCCTCTTGAGAATTCTCTAGGCACATTGCTACGAGATGTCCAACCTTTTCACATCTAAAGAACGCAAGTGGAAGTTTCCCGTTAAACTTTCATTTTTCCTCATTGAAGGTTCGATGAAAGGAATAAAATCACTTCATCTATCTCTTCATTATCATGATATTATTCAATGGTGAGATTATTCATGTCCTTAAATTCCACATCCTTGGATTTCCCCTTTTCCATAGCATCATTGTCATCATTCCCCATTTCATATGCAATGTGGGTACTATGCAGGTTATCAAACGTTAGCTCTTTTGGGTCTTTATTTTCCAAGACTGAGACTTTCAAGTTAAACTGAGGATGAAGTTTTCTCAAGATACACTTCACAATATTTATATCTTCAATGAATTCTACAAGACCCCACATGTCATCCATGACAACATTTACCCTGTCGAAAAATGTATCAACATATTTATTCGTGCTAATTCTCATATCTTCATACTTGTTCCACAAAACATGCAGTTTTACCTCTCTGACTTTTGTATCCCCTTTATATATATTCAAAATCTTTCCCCACATATCATGTGGTGTTTTTCATGACATCACCTTTATATAGATCTCATTGAAAGGGCTCCACCTAAAGCATTAATACCCTTAGCATTAGTATCTACCTCCCTTATTTCAGCTTCTGATAATGATCCACTATTGATTTCTACTGAGATACAATGCATATCTGCTTTAAACACATCCATTCCCAAAGATCAGAAATAGTGTTGCATTCAATTCTTCCATATCTAAAAATTAATTCTGTCAAATATCGAAATATCTTTATGATTAGTGACCTCATTTGAGAGAGAACCACTGATAAAAGCCTTTCCCTATGATACCAATTGTTAGGTCCACAAGGCTGAATAACCTGAGGGGGGGTGGATCTCGGTATGACTAATTTAAATTTAAAGCATTTTCTGATCTTGTTTTTATGTTAAAAAAACACTCTTCTCTCTCTTTCCTGGTGCGAAAATATAAACAGAAATTAAAGCATGCATATGACACATCAATTTTTACATGGTTCACCATCACTGGGATATGTCTAAGGATCATACACCAGCAATGTGACGATTACCAAACCCACTAAAAGTGAACTGTGGTTTACAATGTTCGGGATAGATCACTTCTATTACCAGGCTCACTACCTTTACAATGTTCAGGGTCAGCTCACTGCTTTTCCAAGGGTCACTCGCTGTTTCTATTTCTCTGGCTCACTGCCGGTGGAGAGGATCACCTTCTTCCTATTCCTTTTCTCACTACACTAGAACGGATCCACTCATAGTTTATAGACCTGTATATCTCCTCATTATTACTAAGTAATACATCCTCTTTTTTATGTTGGTGCTCTTTTGAAGTTCAACGTTCACCCATAGATGAATCTCACTTTTCACCGAAGGTATTGGGTAATCTTCCAGCTTTCACGTAGCCCTGAATCACTACCGTTCTTTAACCATACCTGGCGCCCTTCTCCAAACTGGCGTGCAAGTCTCGTCATGCAAGTTAAAACATGTGTGCAAGTTCACCTCAACCACTTGCGCGACACTAGCTTCTGCCACTCCAAACTTGCGCGACTCACACCCTTTTATGGCCAAACAAATATTGTGGCGCAACCCACAATATTCGCGTGTCTTCCAAACCAGGTGTGCAAGTGTCACCAAACCACTTACACAACACCCCCTTTTTCAACTCAAAACTTGGGAGACTCCATTCCATTCTTCCCCAAACCACTTTAGATGTGCAATAATCAACTGGCGCACAACTTCTACTTGCGCGACCACACTACCACTTGCGCGACCACCACACCTGCACGACAGGAGATCTGATTTTCTATATGTTTTTAACACACACTGAATGAGGAGTGGTTGACCTCTATATATAGGCATTTGGACAACCTTTACGATGATGTGCAAGTATCTTATCGGTGAGCTAGTCTCTGCCGCGCAAGTCACTTGCACGACAAACCCTAAAACATGGGTGCCCCTTATCCATTTTCTATATGTTGATGTTGTGATCTTGTAAAAGAAATGGAGCACAAGTTTCTTCTCCTTCAATAAAATGGCACACAAGTCCCTTTTCCAAAACCACTTTTCTCCATTTGTCGATTTTCAAGCCCAAAAATTTGGAAAACACTGGAAAATGGCACCACCTTGTATCTTCTCTTTTTGTACCACCTCCAGATCAACCATTCCTTTGTTGACGTTCTTGAATAAAACATAGATCATTAACTACATCCCTTGAACTCTACATGCTACAAAGAAATCCCCTTTGTCAAAAAATTTTTATTTCATGGTTTTCTTTGTTAACAATCACAACACAGATGTCCACTTTGTCAACAAACACAATCGCCTCAAAAATGCTTCAATGATACCTTGAGGGATTTTTTCCCAACAAATACAAACATGAAAATATTATTATTATTATTAATCCCATTATAAATCAATATTGAATAAATATATTTGTGAATGATTCATAAAATATAAAATGATGGGATATTTTTAGATATACACTCGGTGGAAGGAGTTATTGATGTTATGAAAAAAAATCATTGGAAAATCAATTAATTCTATTATTTGATTGTTTTTTAAAATAAAAATTCATTTCAAAAAACAAAGAATCTCGATTATGAGATTAAATATATATCTTAATGAGAATATTTTGGACAAAATGAGGCAGATTTAAATTTTTAAGATGTATTTTAAGGTTCTTATATCGATATTAAAATTTATAAGCATAAGGCAGTCCCAAGGTAAGGAGAATCCAAGTTTCAAAGTAATATATTCAATTCTGAGTTTGAAAACATCCTCGGAGATACAAATAAAAGTTCATAAAACTATTTTTTTCTTACACCTTCTAATGATACCATATTTCATTCTTAGAATAAAATAAAAAGTGTTAAAGAGGTATTTTTATGTTAGGATTATATTATAGTGATTGAGAAAGATCTAATTTAGATTGAGAAGACTGATTCTTTGGAATTTTTGTTTTAACATAAATACAAGAATGTGAAATGGATAAATTGGTTATTCAGAATTAATTTCAATATGAAGTGCCCAGATCAGTGTGAATCACTGAGAGGGGGAGGGGGTGAATCAGTGATCCCTTAAAACTTTTTACTAATTGATTCTTATCAATTAAACCTCTATGGCTGATTAAAGCCTCGATCCACTCTTCTTGTATCTCTCAACCTTTCCCGGATAATGCAGTAATGAAAAGGCACAGGACACAAGGATTTACAAGGTTCGGCACCAAAGGCCTACATCCTTTCCATGCTCTCCAAGCATGGATTCTCCCATTATAATCTGTTCGTATTACAATGGTCGATACAGCTTCCCACCGCATCTCTCCTGAGTCCCACAGGAGGGTCTTTATACTGCGTCCCACAGTGTTACCAGAGTCCCACTGGCCTGCTCCAGAATCCCACTGAAGACTTCTTCTCCCTGAGTCCCACAGGGTCTTCTCTTGGCTCCTCGAGTCACACGAGTAGCACTTCTTCACTTTAAGTTCTTCAAGTAACTTCAGCAGCCTGGGATAAAGGCTGCTGGCCTTGCTCTTCTTCTGATCACTTGTGGTGATCAGGGTCTTCTCGTCTAGCTTGGGCTTTATCACCTTCTTCTAAGGATGACCCGGCTTATCTCTAATTACTGAATGCTCAGACAAATAATATCTTTATCTTCGGTCTGGTCCAATCTCAGTTGCACACCACTGATTTAGCACTGTTCACGTGTGCACGTGCATGCATGCATGCATGCACTCTCCTTTTCTTCCTCTTGGTGCAGTAGACCCACAAAGGGTGTAGTAACTTTAGGCACACACCTTCACTGAACTTCACACACTTTATCCAATTGGTTTACACACTTAGAGTGTGTTCTACTTTAGTGTGGGTCTTTCACTTATTTCTTCTTCTAAGTGTGAACACACTTTTAGTGCACACACTAGGTTCGGCCTTCACTTTTTAAGAACACACAAGTTCTTCACTTTGCACACACTTTAGACTTGGCCTATTCTCCTCTTCTTGTTGCACACACTCACTTTAGTGTTCTTTTAGTTTGTTCTTCAAGGTATGCACACACACACTAAGGTGTGGTCTTCACTTCACCCACACAAGGCTACGGCCTTTACTTCTTAACTTCACACACACAAGAGGTGTGGAATCGGGTTCTCTTCTGTTTTTGCACACACAAGCCGTAGAGTCTATAATGGCCTTCCTCCTTTGCACACACACCTATGTGTGGTCTTCCTCTTGGTGCACACAAGGCACTAAGGCCTTGGCCTTGTACTGCCTTTGCACACACTGCCCGAATGTTCTTGGTGTAGCAAGCACACAGGGTGCGAGGTGCAAGGGCCTCCTCCTCTTCTTTCCCACTATCGGGCAAGTCCTCAAGCACTTGAGTGCAAGGAGGCTCGGGTTCGCAAGTGCCACTGCCCAGAGGCGCGCAAGACCTCCTACCCGCGGGGCGCGCAAGTGCAACACCCGCGGGATCTTCCTCCTGCCGCGCAAGGGTGCGGGCAGAGAGGGAACAAGAGACTCGAGCGCGCAAATATGCGGCTCGGCTCCTTCCTGTCACGCAAGAGAGGCGCACAGGGATCTCTTTCTGGCCTCGGGTGGCACCGAGATCTTCAGTCGCGCAAGTACTTTGCGCGGAGGCTTCTTCTTCACGAGGCAGAGGGATGCGCTCACGGGACTTCAGGTATTCAACAGAACTTCAGCAAAAAAGCACAGAGGGCTCGGCCTCATTTTTATAGGCAGAGACTGCCTCAGATTATCCGCGTGCAATAACTTCAAACACCCGAGATCTTCGGATCTTTCAAGATTTCCAAAATCTTGTTTCTCCTCTGTTTCACGCGGCTTCCCTTAGTTTTCGGCCTTCTTCACGTGCATGCGACTTAGAACGCATGCACGGCCTTCCTTCGATCCAAACCATGCAGAGTATCAACACCGAATGGCCTCGCACCTTCGGTTTCCTTCGGCCTTCATCGAAATCTCCCAAACATTGCATGCATGTGTATTTTTAAGCATGGATCGGTTCAGTAGGTCCAGACGATCACCATGGAGGCTTTACTTCGATCAGCGGTGGCCGGGAGCTCGAAAACACTGCTCGGGTTACTCCTGGTTCGAACGGAGTTCGCGGGGAGCTTCGGTCGAGCTCGAGGGAGGAGACGATGCCACGGCCGTCAGATCAGACGATGGAGATACATCGGACGGCCGCGATCTGGTTGGGCCGCGGCAGATTAGATGGGCGGCCGAGATCTGGCGCGCGATTGATCGTGCGGCCAGGATCGTTCCCGGGTGAAAATTCCGTGTCCCACATCGAAACGGGGCGCGGTTTTCACGCGGCTTATCAATATGCCACTGCCGCTCCACTCCCAGTTGCACTTCTCCCTCCACGGTGCCGCCCCGCACCGTGTTCTCCCTGCGGGCGCGCTCTGCGCCCACTCTCTGCTCCTGCGGGCGCGCTCCTAGCGCCCACTATGCTCCTCCGGCGCGCGGGTTTCACCACCGCGTGCCCTCGGGGGCTTATACACGGCCCCCTGCGCTCCTCCGGGCGTGCCCCAGCGCCTCTGTGGTGTCTGCGGGTGCGCCCCTGCCGCCCTGAGCTCGCCCCATGGGTTCCCCCTTGGGCGTGGCGCCTTAGGCCCACATGAGCCTTGGGGTTGAACCCACAAGGTGCTCACGGGTGGCCAATTTTTTGGCTAAGTCTTGAATAAGACTTTGTAAAAAAAACAAAGTCCTCCATGTAAAATGCCATATCAAGCCCTTTCATTCTTCTTCTCAATTTCTTCCCTTCTCTACTTCTTGAGAATTCCTTAATCCTCCTCAACATATAATCTTCACTTAGGATATGGAATTCAAAAGGTTTCTTCATCTTCAACCGAGCTCCTGAATCAAATATTTCTTCAATAAACTTTGTTGATCTAATCAGAGATCAAATTGGGACTTCTTCAGATTCACATGCACTAAGTGTTAGTGCTTGGACTTCATTAATGCACATCATCCACTTAGTAGTTGTGGATGGAACTTCTTTCATCTCCAACTCCTCATGCATTGTCACTACAATGCATGGTCTTCTAATCATGTTGTGACTTTGTATCATCTTGATACAAGTTCTTGGAACTCTAAGAACAGCTCAACAATCGTCTGATTTTAATGGAGAATGTTTCAACCATATTCTCCAATGCCACTTAGTGAATCTCCTAAGTGACATTCCTCTTAGTACCACGGCCATTCTCCTTCATCACCAACACCATCACAACCTTTGGCATTCACCTCTTGACATTCCTTGACTTCCATTCATTCCAAGACAACTTTATGCCTCATTGACAACAAATGCAACACAATGCACTTCAATCTCCCCCTTTGTATTTGTTGTCAATACACCACTTCAGCACATATGAATGGGTCAATATGTGTGCCAATATTTTCTCCCCCTTATTGGCAATCAAATGCAAAGGTGTGGTGTGGTTCTCTTTCAAAAATATCTTCCTCCCTTTAAATAGCATCTTCTTGAAAAACACTGAGAGAGGGATGATGCCACATGTTCTTATTTAGCAAAGAACCTTTAGTAAATCAGCTCTAAGTCTACTTGGGCTAACCCGGTGTAGAAAACAAGAGTGATGTAACCAAGGAACTCAATGCTGTCCACAATTCTCTACACATGTGAGATCATGGTTAGGGGCTTGAAATTTTTCAGATATAACAATGAATTGCTAAATCCTTCACTTTCTCAAGATGATATTAATTTTAGAACATCATCTTCTCCAGATTGGCTCCCCCTCAAGGGGTGCACTCCATTCAATCCAATCCATCCTCCAGCTGAGAATGATCATCATCTTCAATTCCCTGCAATGTTAGCACATGTAAATACCAATGTATAAGGGAATAAGATGGAACCTCCTTGGTTCATCAATGTGAACAACAAGGTTGAGAAGATTCTCTCAACCGAGATGTCCCATTTTCACCATTCTTCACACTTACACATTTGATCTTCATTGATGATTGTGCTGGTGTGGTTCTCAACCCATCTTCATGTGAAATCTTTTTCTTCCCTTTTTCTTTAGCAAATGCCAGAGCTTCATCTTCAACTCTTTGTAGTTCTCTGGCAAGTTGCAACTGATGTGGCCATATGACAAGTAAATCATTTGGAAGAGTGGCCTCAGTTTTGGAAATTCCACATGGTTCTTTTGATGCAACTAAGCTACCTCTCTTAGGCAACTTATTTTCAATCAATCCCTTCTTCTTCTGGATTGATTGTCTTTTGGAGTTCAGTCTGCTTCTATTGAATTTCATGGCTTCTTTACAAAGATCCATGATATGCCCTTTCTTTCCACAGTAGAAGCATTTCTTGGTGGTCCTTCTGGATGCATCACCCTTCTTGGACTCAGACTCCAAGGACTTCTCTTCATTTCTCAAACACTTCTTGGGAGCATTCTCTACTTTCTTCTTGCTTCCCAAGGAATCTTTTTGAGCCAGGTTCTGTGATCTTTTCTTCTTTTGAGCTCTGGATACAGTTGGAGACTGACATGTATCTTTTTGACCACTTTTGCAATCATCCCAGATGTTGTCAAGCAATCCAAATCTGTTAGCAGTAAACAGATGTCTCTGGACCTGTGGATGCTGCTTCTTTTCTTCTGGCTTGCTCCCCCTAGGCATGGGCTTCCTTTGTGCTTTGACATTCAGTGGATTGTACCAACAATCCTTTGCACAGTGCCCATACTTATTACAACACCAACATTGACCCACAAATCTTGACATCTTCAGTCCTTTTGATTGTAGGGTACTTTTCTTGACCTGTTGTGCTGTTTCAGGAGAGGTCTGCTTCTTTACTGTCTTCATCCATACTTGTTTGGAGTTATTCTTCCATCCTGCACTTTTTGTGGAAACACATTTAGAAACATGAGTACAAGATGGGATGGATGGTACCTTCCTTTTAGAAGTTGTTGCACTTTCACTAGAGGATGTCTTTCTTTTAGAATCATCCTGCTGAATGCATACTTGAGTAGCAACATTTCTTCTTTCAGCTGACTGGGAGGATTCAGCTTTAGGTGATTGCAGATTTTTCAATATCACCTCTAGTTCTAAGCATTTCATGTTAAGGGAGTTCTTCTCATCCTCAACAGTTCTTAGCCTTCCTTCCCAATTTTCTTTCAGCTGTTCCATCTGGTCTTCATGCACCTGCTTCATTTCAAGCAATGAGTTGTCAAGCTCCTTCACCCTTTTGACTTTGTCTTCTAGTTGAGCATCTCTGACAATCATTGAGACTTTGTGCAGCTTCTCCAGTGCATGGAACACTTCTTTGACCATTACTTTAAAGAATTCTTTCTCAGAAAGGCTTCTCTGCAATTCTTCAGCAGTGTCTTCATATATTTCATTGCAAAGAGAAACTGTTTCATCTTTAGCATTTACCAGCTTTCTGAGAGTGTTGGTTATGCCAACCCTTTTTGCCAATTGGACTTCTAGAGAATTGGCTTCATCTTCTAGCTGTGATTTTTCTTATTGAAGATCAAGGAGGCCTGTAGCTATACACATTGCCACTTCCTTGGGGACTGTCTTCTGAAGATATTTGATTGCATTTAGAAGATCATTGTTCCTTCCATCTTCATCACAGCTAGAGCAGGCTTCATCAGAAGAATGATAAAAGGAATTGTCATCTGATGTGACTTTCACATTTCTTTCCATAGAAGGAGTTTCTCTGATTGCAGCAACCTTCTTCCTCATCTTCTTTTCCTGTTTCTTCATTCTGTTTTTCAGAGTCTTGGCAGATATCTCCATTTGAGGCTGTTCTTTCATTTCCTCAAATCTGCACTCCATATAGACTCCCTTGGATCTTTTAAAGGGAACCTCCCTTTGATACCAATTGAAGTGCCCAGATCAGTGTGAATCACTGAGAGGGGGAGGGGGTGAATCAGTGATCCCTTAAAACTTTTTACTAATTGATTCTTATCAATTAAACCTCTATGGCTGATTAAAGCCTCGATCCACTCTTCTTGTATCTCTCAACCTTTCCCGGATAATGCAGTAATGAAAAGGCACAGGACACAAGGATTTACAAGGTTCGGCACCAAAGGCCTACATCCTTGCCATGCTCTCCAAGCATGGATTCTACCATTATAATCTGTTAGTATTACAATGGTCGATACAGCTTCCCACCGTATCTCTCCTGAGTCCCACAGGAGGGTCTTTATACTGCATCCCACAGTGTTACCAGAGTCCCACTGGCCTTCTCCAGAATCCCACTGAAGACTTCTTCTCCCTGAGTCCCACAGGGTCTTCTCTTGGCTCCTCGAGTCACACGAGTAGCACTTCTTCACTTTAAGTTCTTCAAGTAACTTCAGCAGCCTGGGATAAAGGCTGCTGGCCTTGCTCTTCTTCTGATCACTTGTGGTGATCAGGGTCTTCTCGTCTAGCTCGGTCTTTATCACCTTCTTCTAAGGATGACCCGGCTTATCTCTAATTACTGAATGCTCAGACAAATAATATCTTTATCTTCGGTCTGGTCCAGTCTCAGTTGCACACCACTGATTTAGCACTGTTCACGTGTGCACATGCATGCATGCATGCATGCACTCTCCTTTTCTTCCTCTTGGTGCAGTAGACCCACAAAGGGTGTAGTCACTTTAAGCACACACCTTCACTGAACTTCACACACTTTATCCAATTGGTTTACACACTTAGAGTGTGTTCTACTTTAGTGTGGGTCTTTCACTTCTTTCTTCTTCTAAGTGTGAACACACTTTTAGTGCACACACTAGGTTCGGCCTTCACTTGTTAAGCACACACAAGTTCTTCACTTTGCACACACTTTAGACTTGGCCTATTCTCCTCTTCTTGTTGCACACACTCACTTTAGTGTTCTTTTAGTTTGTTCTTCAAGGTATGCACACACACACTAAGGTGTGGTCTTCACTTCACCCACACAAGGCTACGGCCTTTACTTCTTAACTTCACACACACAAGAGGTGTGGAATCGGGTTCTCTTCTGTTTTTGCACACACAAGCCGTAGAGTCTATAATGGCCTTCCTCCTTTGCACACACACCTATGTGTGGTCTTCCTCTTGGTGCACACAAGGCACTAAGGCCTTGGCCTTCTACTGCCTTTGCACACACTGCCCGAATGTTCTTGGTGTAGCAAGCACACAGGGTGCGAGGTGCAAGGGCCTCCTCCTCTTCTTTCCCACTATCGGGCAAGTCCTCAAGCACTTGAGTGCAAGGAGGCTCGGGTTCGCAAGTGCCACTGCCCAGAGGCGCGCAAGACCTCCTACCCGCGGGGCGCGCAAGTGCAACACCCGCGGGATCTTCCTCCTGCCGCGCAAGGGTGCGGGAAGAGAGGGAACAAGATAATCGAGCGCGCAAATATGCGGCTCGGCTCCTTCCTGTCGCGCAAGAGAGGCGCACAGGGATCTCTTTCTGGCCTCGGGTGGCACCGAGATCTTCAGCCGCGCAAGTACTTTGCGCGGCGGCTTCTTCTTCGCGAGGCAGAGGGATGCGCTCACGGGACTTCAGGTATTCAACAGAACTTCAGCAAAAAAGCACAGAGGGCTCGGCCTCATTTTTATAGGTAGAGACTGCCTCAGATTATCCGCGTGCAATAACTTCAAACACCCGAGATCTTCGGATCTTTCAAGATTTCCAAAATCTTGTTTCTCCTCTGTTTCACGCGGCTTCCCTTAGTTTTCGGCCTTCTTCACGTACATGCGACTTAGAACGCATGCACGGCCTTCCTTCGATCCAAACCATGCAGAGTATCAACACCGAATGGCCTCGCACCTTCGGTTTGCTTCGGCCTTCATCGAAATCTCCCAAACATTGAATGCATGTGTATTTTTAAGCATGGATCGGTTCAGTAGGTCCAGACGATCACCATGGAGGCTTTACTTCGATCAGCGGTGGCCGGGAGCTCGAAAACACTGCTCGGGTTACTCCTGGTTCGAACGGAGTTCGCGGGGAGCTTCGGTCGAGCTCGAGGGAGGAGACGATGCCACGGCCGTCAGATCAGACGATGGAGATACATCGGACGGCCGCGATCTGGTTGGGCCGCGGCGGATTAGATGGGCGGCCGAGATCTGGCGCGCGATTGATCGTGCGGCCAGGATCATTCCCGGGTGAAAATTCCGCGTCCCACATCGAAACGGGGCGCGGTTTTCACGAGGCTTATCAATATGCCGCTGCCGCTCCACTCCCAGTTGCACTTCTCCCTCCACGGTGCCGCCCTGCACTGTGTTCTCCCTGCGGGCGCGCTCTGCGCCCACTCTCTGCTCCTGCGGGCGCGCTCCTAGCGCCCACTATGCTCCTCCGGCACGCGGGTTTCACCACCGCGTGCCCTCGGGGGCTTATACACGGCCCCCTGCGCTCCTCCGGGCGTGCCCCAGCGCCTCTGTGGTGTCTGCGGGTGCGCCCCTGCCGCCCTGAGCTCGCCCCACGGGTTCCCCCTTGGGCGTGGCGCCTTAGGCCCACATGAGCCTTGGGGTTGAACCCACAAGGTGCTCACGGGCTGGCCAATTTTTTGGCTAAGTCTTGAATAAGACTTTGTAAAAAAAACAAAGTCCTCCATGTAAAATGCCATATCAAGCCCTTTCATTCTTCTTCTCAATTTCTTCCCTTCTCTACTTCTTGAGAATTCCTTAATCCTCCTCAACATATAATCTTCACTTAGGATATGGAATTCAAAAGGTTTCTTCATCTTCAACCGAGCTCCTGAATCAAATATTTCTTCAATAAACTTTGTTGATCTAATCAGAGATCAAATTGGGACTTCTTCAGATTCACATGCACTAAGTGCTAGTGCTTGGACTTCATTAATGCACATCATCCACTTAGTAGTTGTGGATGGAACTTCTTTCATCTCCAACTCCTCATGCATTGTCACTACAATGCATGGTCTTCTAATCATGTTGTGACTTTGTATCATCTTGATACAAGTTCTTGGAACTCTAAGAACAACTCAACAATCGTCTGATTTTAATGGAGAATGTTTCAACCATATTCTCCAATGCCACTTAGTGAATCTCCTAAGTGACATTCCTCTTAGTACCACGGCCATTCTCCTTCATCACCAACACCATCACAACCTTTGGCATTCACCTCTTGACATTCCTTGACTTCCATTCATTCCAAGACAACTTTATGCCTCATTGACAACAAATGCAACACAATGCACTTCACAATACGATAGGAGAAGTAACTTTTAACAAGGATAATATTATATATAAGGGCCCTATCAAATTGAGGGCATTGACTATAATGAGGCTTTTGTAATTTTGAATTATTAAATGTATCTAAATATTTTTTATAATATGAGCTAAAATAAATTATTAAGTGTTCTAAATGGGAGTAAAATTTATATTATTGAATGGTTGACTTGAGGAAAATGTATACATTGAATAACGAAAAGTATTTAGTCTTGATGATGGTGGTTCTAGAGTTTTTAAGAAAAACATTTTTATATGGGATAACTAATGTATCCTAATTATGGTATTCAATGTTGAATGATATCTTCAAGAGTATAGATTTTATGAAATATATGGTGGATAAAAATATTTTTTTAAAATGGTATGATGAATTCTCATTGATTTCTATTATGTATACTGATGAAATTATTTTTGTGGTGAAATAACGAGAAATATTGTAAGGAATTTCTCTCCTAAGTGAGTAAATAAAATAATATTTTAATGATAAATTTTTCTATATAATTTTTAGTGTTTAAATGTAATGAACACATAATTTTTTATCTTTTTATTACAAGAAAATTATTCTTGGGAGTTGATGAAGAAGTTCTAAATTGAATAATTGAGGTATATAATCATATTGAATTTTTGGCCATGTTATCATTGGATAAAGAAGGGGAAGTATTGATAAAAAGTATTCTTAGTGACTTTTTTTAATCTTACTGTAATTCATATTGTTTATGCTATAAAACATGTTTATGGTTTCTATTTGTGCATGATCCCATCTAAATACTGAGTTGTAGCATCCTGTGTTAGTGAAAAAAAAATTTATTACATAAAAAAGGAATCTTGATTATGGATTTATGATCCAACTAGGACCCCTGTAGTCCATAGTTGGTGTCCTACTTTATTAAATTATCATAAGACAGAAGTAATCACATCCAAAAGGTCGTAATAGCATAGGAGTGTTGAAAACAAGAAACATACACGATTCCTATATTACGTTTGAATACACAAATTACAACATTTTTTAGAATAAAATTATTCACTCTAGTATATCAATAAATATAAAACATCGTACTATTTATGGATTCTTAATAAATGAAACAAATTAACAGAGAGATCAAATTATCTGTAAGGGATAAGTACAATATAAGAAATCATGAAGCGATAATTATAGTCAATATAAATAGGAAAAAAATTGAATACATCTTCCATTTAAATAACATAACTATCACAATTAAATTTGAAATAATCAATTTGGAAAGGTAAATAACATAACAAAAATTCAATTTAAATAATTTTACTATGTTAATAGATAAGGAACAGTTAAGGTAGTAGGGTAAATAAATTAATTCATATTCTATTTAATCAATAAATAAAATTTAAATAAATCCAGAGATAATATTATAGTTAAAATCTCCTAGATAATTATAAGAAAACACTGAGTGAAATAAATTCAAAATTATTTGATTTTGTGTCTCGAGAACATGATACGTGTATCATAAATACCTTTAAAAAGATAACTTAATTTATATGAAAAAACCATTTAGTGCTAACTTCGATAATTAGTCTCATGAGACCCACTGATGCATTAAGGATCTATAAAATTTCATAGCCCAACTATCACATTAGGTCCAAATAATTCATCCTATATCCAATAATCAATTTATTTAATGAATAAATATATCATTACATCAAATATCAGTATTTAGTAGAAAATAAAGATTTATCAATTTTTCCTCAGTTAATCAAATTACATTCAGAGTAAATGTTTTATGTAAAAATAATATATGGTATACGAAATAAACATATCCATGATATATAATATGGATATTAAGGTGAAAATTATTTTATTTTGGAATGTAAATAATTAAATTGATAAATAATTACTAAAATAATCAATCAAAGACATGAATATAAAAAATATCCGTGGTCAAAATTATATTAAACAATCTAGAATAAGAATAAAGATTGTATCAATACAAAATATACCCATTATTTTAAGTCTAAAGGGTTTTTTTCATTAATTTATTGAAAAAAAATACTTTAAAACATTCTTGAGGAAAATATAATTTTCATTTTTAGATCATTTTCCATGAAAATAACATTTAAAACTTTTTATTTAAAATGATCTTCATAAAACCAAAAATGGAGAATAAAAAAATATTTTTCAGGATGGTGAGAAACTTCTTACAATCCAACAAATTTAAATATAACAATCTCTTTTCATTATAAAATGTTGAGGAAAGTACCATGTTCAGAAAAAATGATAACATTCCATTCACATTTTTTGTAAAATCGAAATACTGGTATGTTTTCTAAAATGACATAAATTTCTTTTGAAACCATTTTAAAGAATATAAAATGGTTTAAAATGTGTGAGGTAAATCATTTTTAAAAGTAAATAATATTTTTTAAATCATTTTTAAAAAATATATTTTTAATAAAATAGATTTTGGACTGAAGATAAAAATACAATTGGAATTTTTAAAAAACATTATAAATACCATAGAGTGAGAAATAGTAATATTACTTGGAAATATAATTAGTAACTAGATGATGTGAAAATTAATTTGTTTATGAATCAATGACCAAATAATTGCCTTCAATGGTTATTCCAGAATAAACAGTCTCAAGAAAAATATTATTTTAAAATGAACCCTTAAATTGATTATAACATTAGAGTGAGAATTAATCAATTAATCAATTTGGAATATAAAATATTAATCCACATATAAAAATTTTAAATGGAACAATATATAGTAAAAATTCATTTTACACATAATCATATAATATCAATGAATAATTAATATCACACAAAGAAATGAAATGGAATTCCGAAATTCTTTACCACTTGGTAAATTTTAATTCAAATACCCTTTGATAAAATAATTCAAATTGAATCATAAAAAAAGATCAAAAATATATTGTTCAAAATATTACTAGTAAAATTTTATTTATATTCACTATATAAGAGAAACAACTTTTGTAACATTACAATATGCCTCAGTGAATAAAATTGAGATGAAATGTATTACCTTTTGATTCCTTTTGTTATAAAACTCATTAACCTCGTTTATAAGGGATTTTTTCATGTTATTAACATATATCATAACCATATTAATTGTTATAATAACCTATATTATCTTATTATATCTTTTAACAATCTGTTTGATAATACTCTTTCATTATTTATTTAGTTTTGGGAGTTAATCGACGCATTTTCTCATGCGTGTTTTGTAATGAATGATTTAAATAATGCTCATAATATATAGTTCTATCATATAAATAATAATAATAATGACATAATTATCATATTAATTATTTAATTATATATATATATCATCCATTTTATGTGTTGATGAAAAGAAAGTAATATCACGTGGTCAATTTGGTAGTCCACCCATACAAGAATGATGTTATCTCCATAACATGAGTGAAAAGGAAAAAATTAAATGATATATATATATATATATTATCTATAAAAAATTTAATTAATTCATTAATATCATAAATATTTCATTAATATCACATATAATTTAAAACCTTGTTTTTGTCACCTTTAAAGTGAAGCATTAGTGAAACACGAATCAAATCGCTTCGTGAGGCAGTAGTCTTCTATACTCATGTGTGACGTTATCATATCTTCTGGGTAATTGAAGGTATATATATATATATTTACTCCGAAGTTATATGTATTGTATAAACATCACATATATTATCTATATCTATCATCATACCTAACATTGAGAGGTGGTGATAGAAAAAACGAATGACATCGGTTCGTGATGTTGTAGTTTTCCATAAACATGGAAGATGATTTCATAACCCATTTGATAAAAGTGTGTGTGGTTTTAGTTAGTAACATTAACATAATATTATATAATTATATTTAATATACTTATTTTATTATATAATCATTGTATAATTTGAATTGGAAGAGGTGTAGAAGGAGATAAAATGAAGATGTTTATTGAAGAACATTAACTCATCATCGGGTATCTTCATTTAGTTTTCACTAAACCCTAACAAGATATTAATTTGGATGAAAATGTGGATTATATGATTATTATATGATAGGTTTTTAGTGATTTTGGTAGATTTTTTAGTGTCCAAATTCCATGATAGGTGTGAGTAAGTGAGTAGAGTGAGATCCCTTTTATAGTTGAGGAGTGTTATTTTGTAAATATTCAAAATTATTCACTATTTTGAGGTATCCCTTACTAGTGTGGATAAAAAATTGAATAATGAATTATTTTAGGGTATATATAATCTATTAAATCCACCCATAAAATGATAATCATTTTTATAATTTTTCTATCAGTCATTATGTTTACTCGATTTTACCCTTTTAGTTTTTACTATGGTAACTAATTTTCTAGCCTAAGTGATTTCTCATTTAATACATAACTAAAGTGATAAATATTATAAAATTTATATAAAATAATTATAAATTTCATAAATAATTTATAAAATTAAAAATCGCAAGTGTTTTTTAAATTAATTTTAAAAAAAGCATAGGTAACACTCAAAAAACATTGTTTCAACCCTAAATGTGCCAACAAAGATTTTACTATTTTAGGGTCAACATTTTTACTATAATAGATATATTATACCATTAAAGGACCATATTTTATATTTAATAATATTTCTAAAACACTTGGAATAATATTTTGTTTTTATTAATTTTACATCATTTTATAAAATATCATTTTTATAGAATAACATTACTATTTGTTTTTACATTAATAATTTAATTTGATTTTAAAAATATCAAGAAAATGATAGAATTAAAATAAGTTAATTTAAAAATAGTTTTTGGTGATATATTAATCTAATAAATTTTTTTATTATAATGATATATTTAATATACCTCACTTTCTATATTTTTAGAATCATTTACGAAAGTTAGGTATTAACTAAATAATTCATGCGTTGGAATTTCATATGCATTTTATGTAACTATATAATATATAAAAATTAAATATAAATTAGTATGATAAAAATAAAATCATTTATTTTTCAATATAATATTTATAACTTAACCAATGTTTTTCCTGTCCCAATCTCAAATCATTATAGATAATAAAAGGAAGGAAGATTCCTTTTTGGTCATCTTCTTTACTTAACTAATTATATAGGTCTCTTTCATATAGTATTATCACAATAACTCATAAATACTGATCTTAATGTGATATTTGTGGAAATAGTTACATAAAATTGGTGTTATACATGTTTCTAGGTCATTTGGAACCTTAATTAATTGTGTAATCTCTCGGTTTATTCATTTTTACTTTAATCACTATAATTAATTTTAAATATTTTCACTGATCCCATTGGTAAAAAAGTAAGTTGGTCTTATTAAAAATTAAATATTATTATAATTAAAAGTATTGAATCTATTTTTCTAAATTAAATTCATATAAGTGAACATTTTTAATTTAAAACCAATCTCATAGATGTTATGTGAAAGCGGATTTTTAAAAAGTATGTGTTCAAAAGATTACACTGTTTTTATTCGTAAATTAAATAGGAAATGATTTAAATGAAATAAATTGCATTAATAAATGTATTATTAAACTACTATGACTTTAATACTAATTAAAAATATAATTTAACATTTTAAATTATTGAGATAAAATTAGAGTTATCAATTAAAATCCAGTATTTTTCAATATTCAACAAAAATGGAACTTTTCAGAAAAATATAGAAAATTCAACCTAAGATAATTTTAATATTAAAAATTCAAAAATTATTTATATTTTTTCAAATCAACTTTTAATTTTTTTAACTAAATATTTTAAATTATGTGTGAAAATCACTACTAATATGTATTTTAGGAAAATAATGTTTTCTGAAAACATTTCATTTTCATTTAAATGATTCCAATTATTGTTTATAATAAATATATAAATAATAAATTTTTGTAAAATATATAATTTCATTATTTATTTATCCATATTAATAACCACCTTTACAATGCACAAGTGTTAATAATCTTATTAAATAGTAATATTAACCGTATATTATTGTATGGTATAACTTGGTCTTACATATAATTTGAGATATTGAATAAACACGTTCTTTCATGTATCGTAAGATATCAATGAAATAAAATTTATTATAAAAATATATATTTCAATTTATTGGGTTTTAATATTATCTTTTAATCTAGGTTTTTTGTTTAACATATTGTATTGAATAAAAAGTTCTTCTTTTATATTTTTTGGGTGTTACATTCTCTCCACCTTAAATAAATCGTGTCCTCACAATTTAAATTTGATCTCAATAATCTATAGTTTTATATATACAAATTCCATTGTTCAAACAACGACAATATAATAATATTTAATAAAATATCCCCTTAATAATATTGAAAATTAGTGTACATGGGTCTTATGTAATAACAGATAACGTGGTTTCTATGAATGAATATATTGGTAGAATGTGAAGGTATGGAAATGGAGTAAAATCATTAATATTTAATGTTAGTGGTTTAAGTTATTGTTCACAATAAAGTGGATGGTAAAAGGAGAGTTTAGGGTGAAAAATATATAAATATATTATGGTTTAAAAGGCCATCAGTTAAATTTAAATAAAGGCATTTGGATAACATTTTTTTTATATGATCATTTTCCTAATTTTGAGTTATTATTTTTCTACAAAATAATATATAGAAATATAATTACATGATATATTCATATTTCATAAACATAATTTTTTTCATTTGGTTGTTCTTTGATCAATTTTAAATATATCCCTTTACTCCTGAGAATGAATACAAAAAATTATTTTTTTATGAATGAAGCACTAAAATTTAATTTTAAATATTAATAAGATCAATAAAATAAGTTTTTAATTTTTTATCTAACTATATTCCAAGACTAATATGTTTATAAAAAGATATCTAATATAATACACCAATACCTAAACATAAATGGTAACACCATTGGTTCATTGTCAATATTTATTCATCAAATTGTTTAAAAAAAGAATAACACATTAACCAATACATCACATAGGCTTGTGGTCTAAGAAAAAACCCTTATTGTCATTACATCATGGGTTCAAACCCTAATTATTTAATGAAGATAATGGTTTTTCACCCAGTATATTGGTTGTCTTTTTTTACGCTATATTTATATAAATCCCATAATAAATAGGATGTACATCCTCAAAATTTATTCATTAAAAAAAATTCATTAAGGTTTTCAATACAAATTATTTTTAAAAAAAAGTTTAATAACCTAATTTGACTAATATTAAAATTTCAATAATGTTAGCAATAACTCTTAAGTTTATCATTAGCTTTAAATTTATGTCTACAAACTATAATTGCACTATTACTCAAATAAATTTTCATCTAAAACAAAAACCAAAAATAAATTCTAAAAAATGTTCTTAATCTCAATATACTCCCATCATCCAAAACATAAAAAGATGTTTTAAGGAATTTTAAATTATGATAAATCATAAACTCATGACCCAAAATGGTATTCCTAAAATTTAATTTAATAATGAAAAATGTGCTTCTAAAATTTTACACAATCCTTTGATGTTTTTAGATTTATATAGCCAAAATACCATTGGTAAATATACTTCTACATTTTAAATCTTTATTCTCAAAACAATGTCAATTTTATTTACAACATAATTAAATCCTTGGTATACAGTTTGACTTATACAATTCATTTTCATTATCTAACCAAATCCTTTATAATAGTCTAAAAAAAATAATTATCCAAATCATATCAATCAAGAGTTTCAGACCAGGTGTGCAGAAAATCCCATTGTCGGGTATTAGGTTATTGTTTTATTCAATCTCAATGTTCATTTTTTGGATTTATAACCCCTATATACCTCTATTATAGAACCACATCCCCGTGTATTATATATATTGAGATGTATTTCTTGAAAAAGTCGCATAATCTATACCTTACCAAAACATTAGGTATTTCTTTTATACATATCCTCAAATTATGACTTAGTATTTGGTTCCTTAATATATATTTTCTTAAATCAATTTACCAAGGTTTGTAATGAACTTACATGGATAAAAATTGTAGAAACTTATACCCCAATAGTCTTGGGATGGTGTCTTACATCATTACATTTCCATAAGAAGTAATGAATTTCTTTTTGAAGGATTGAATAGTTTATTAGTCTTGGTCAACTCGATACAAATATGATTCCCTTGTTATATTTGAATACAAAAGTTAAAAAATAATTTCTCTCAATAATAACATTATTCAATCTATCATATCCTTAAATTTCAATAATAATAAACTTCATGTATTTCTAAGAAACCAAATAAAATATCGGTGATCTCGAATGATCAGAAAGTGTAATGTTATAAGGACCCGACCTTAAAACTTACATAATCTTGAATTATGTCAAATTGTCACATTGAGGATATTTTTAGGTTTAGATTATTATAGAATTAGGCAATAACTATTACATATCAACTTGAAAATTACATGTAGACACTACTACTCAGTATCAATTTTTTCATCAAATAAAAACTCTTTATAAGAAACATGTCTAGATCCATGTTTTAGACAACATAAATTTTCCATGATCCCATCCTTGACCCAATTCATCTTTAATTCCTATGGAAAACATTTCAAAAACCTAGTATGAGTATAAAAATCTTAGTAAGGGATATAAAATAAAGATGGAAAACATTTTTTGATCAATAAATAAAAATCAATGAAACTATAATTTTCAATCATAACATACCTTACAAAATCATAAGATTTATGAATAACACATAGAAATCATAAATCATAAAGGTTACTTATGAAATCCATATCAAACATACATTATAGCTATCACAGCTATGTAGGGAGTTACACTTGGAATACCCATCACAGTATATTCCCTAAATCTCTTAGGAGAAACATCGTGTTTACCTCTGTCACATTACCCAACACATTAGAGAGCTATCTCGGGCTCACCTGCCCTAGGTTTGTCACGGAACCACCCGTATATGCTAACAATTCCCAATAACTATAAAATAATCATAACACATAACAAAATCATAAAGGATATATAATTTTTCTACATTACAAACACAATATATCTTACCAAGATATTGACATAATCAATGCTTTATCAAACCATTTTCAAAACCATTTCAATTATTTAATAAAGATATTTTTGAATCAAGTGTCCCATACCACTATGAATATTTTAAAGGATTTAAAATTTTAAAACATTAATATAAATAAATAATATAAAACATTTTTAAAACATGGAAATTAATGAGAAAAATTTAGAATATAAAATCTTTAAATCATTTAAATTGATATTTTAGTTAAAGAGTTTTTAACAAAATGAGTGATGCTTGAAAACGAATAATTGAGCAATAAAATTTTATCAAAATTTAGAATATCATGATAATAAATGGATTCACGATATAATATGACATAGGATTGTATATACACCATATAATAGTTAATTGGTGCATAACAACAATGAATTCTAAATGGAAATGTGAATTGAGATGAAATTTCTTATAAAGGCGGGATCATTAAATCAAGGATAAATAAATCACAAAACTATGTGTGAAAAAAATAAATACACCCAATATAAGTGGATATTAAGTGTAAAATAGTCATAGTTCATTCACACATATTCATATGATGACATATTCAAGAAGTGAAAGTTTAACCCAAATAATTGAAATTTGGTTAAGAAGTTCCCTTGCAAAAACTCGATACCCTAAATGTGTCACATTAATGTTAAAAAATGTGTTGATGAGATAAAAAGGGTATATCATCACTAGGATATAAAATTTAAATCAACAAGGATATATAATAAATGATCCCAACATCATAATATGTTAATTAAAATACATAACAAAAATAAGTCTATTAAAAAGAGGAGGGAGAAAGGTTCCCTTACCGATTTGGTAACTTACAAAATATACGCCATATGAAAGAAAGATCATAAAATGAAGATGTAAATACTCATAAATGAAAGTATATTGCACATATTACAATCATGGTCATTACATGCACCACAAAAAATTAAATAGTGGCAAATATAGCATGAATCTCAGAGAAATAAGAAGTGAGATGAAATCCTCGTACCACGTTATAATCAATCGAGTCGTATGAAAAAAAGTTAATAACAACCAAATAATTCACAGAATACCATGAATATAAACATAATCATGATAATATATACTAAATGTAAGTATTCAATACACCACATGCAATAAATAAGTGGAAAACAATGGAAATCTCACAGAATTAAAAGCGAGATAAGAAATCTCTTACCATGTTGTCTAACTTGACACACTCGATATTTATTCTATTGAATAATAAACTAAAGTTAATTTATAATTGTATAAGAACTATTTTCAAGTTTATTAATCCTTTTATATCATTTATTACCATGTTATAAACACTATTTAATCATTTATGTTAACAACATCCATTTTGTCGATATTTGGTACTTGAGTCAAAAATGAAAACATTATATTTACAAGTTTTCTATGTCGTCAATAGTCCATTATATCCAGAATGATATAAATTATTTAGATATCATATATATCATATATATCCAATATATATATATATATATAATAGTACATATCATTTTGGAGATAAGAAATGAAATGCATCGTTCATGGAGACGGTAAGTTGTACGTACACATGAACGCTACTTTCATTTCTATTTTGTATTTTAATGTAATTAAAACTTAATGATACATAGTAATATTTTAATTCTAGTATAATATCATATATAATATCATATATAATATCATTAACTCTATCCATTATAAATCCCACATATGGAATTAACGAGTCATATCACTTTGAGGGGGCGGTAGTCTGCACTTCCTCAAATGAAATTATTGCATTTACCCATTATGGAAACAATAAAGGTAGGATATAAATGTAAAATACAGAAGCATAAATAATCTAGAAACATAATATATATCATATATACATAAATTTCCATCTTAATTTCCACCATGATAGGCTGTAGGAGATAATTGAACAATCATTGTTTCGTGAGGCATTAGTTTTCCATCAACAGTAACAGTATGTTCTTCACCAATTATATAGTGGTGTGTGTAAGTGTAGTTAAAATACTTCTCATAAAAACATTCTAATATATTTAGGATAATTTTTTTGTTATAAAATAAAGAAATACAAATATTTTAGGGGTTTGAGAAGTAAAATAAAATTAAATAAGTTAACAGGAAATGTTACTTTTAATTTGGGTAACTTCATTTGGTTTGATCCAAAAGGACTTCTTGATGTGCCTTCTGCCTAAGGTAAGGCTTCTAGGAGGATTAAAGGGGTGTATGGAGATTATTTGGACAGAATTTGGATGATAAAAAAAGTCTTGATAGGTGTGAAAAATTGGTTGGATGTGGTGTCCATTTATATTTAGGAGGAGGGGCTCTTTTGGAAAGTGTGAAAATATTATTTTTTTATATAAAGATATTTTGTTTCTAAATGTCAAAAACTAATTAAATTTGAAGATAAAATGACTCATGATCGAAATAAAATCATCCAATAATAATTGGATAGGTTTTGAATGTTATTTTAATATTTATAATCTTATTTATTTAAATCAATTTTAATGAGGTAAACACTGCGTCATTATTGTGATATAAATAATTTAATTTATTTGATGTCTAAAAATTATATAAAAAAATAAAATGCAGTAGGAAATATTTTTAGATGTTAAATGAATAATTATAGTCGAAAACATATCTTATATAACCCCATGTAAATATTAATTTACTAAAAGATATTTTTTATGTCATTTTGGTCTTTATATTAAATTAATTAAAATAATGTGTCATTATCACTCTTACGACGATCCATGGGGTCCCAAAATTGACACAAAGATGACCATGGTCGGAAATTACTAATACAATAAGGTAAGGACAAATTTTAAGATAATTTTAAATTATTATAATATTCTTTTTACCTTGAATTACCTTATTTACCATTAACCGCGGTAAATAAAAGTCATAAGTTACTATTCACCAAAAATTATTTTTATCTTATTGAACAACATTTAATTACTAATAACAACCATGTATGATTGATTTTTTAAATTCAATTCATATAAGCGGTAAAATTACATTTAAATGAAAAAGTCAGTTTTTTAACTACTATTAAGTGGTTTCACTATTCATCAAAAATTGATATTTTTCAGACAAATACCAAAAATTATTCCTAAGCTATATTTTATATTCCAAAATCAGGAATGATGTCTATTTTACAAAATTATAAAAATATATGTTTAATTAATTAATTTATAATTAATTCTCATTGTCAAAACAAATAGCTTGTTTTTAAGAAACAATAACTATCAAAATATTGACACATGTTTATGTCCAATTTCAAAGTGAAATTAATTCAATGACCCATATTGAATTAAATGGTAAAAATATAATCTAATTACAATTTAAAATCAATTAAAAATATAGTCTAACCATATAAATAAATTATATTAAAATGCAAATTTGAATTAAAATATTTTATGTTTTAATATTCACCAAAAAATGAATTTTATCAGAAAAATACCAAAATATTACCCAAAGTGAATTTTTATTTCGTAATTATAAAGAAGAATTTTATTTTTTGAAATATAACATATTAAAGTGTCCAAAAATTTATTTAAATAGAGTTCTCCATCAAAGGCTGTAAACCGGCCTTTTATTGAATATTAGAGTATTTATGATTAAAATTTGATTCATTCATATTTTAAGCCCATTATATTAATCGGATAAATGTAAAAACATTTAACAAACATGTATAATCATATTTCAGTTAGTTCTATTCATTATAATCAATACAATGGCTAGGCGTTAACTACCATTTAAAATAATATTATTATATTATTATTGTGCAACGTAAGATTTCAACAAAACTTGTTGTTACGTATCGGGTACGCCATCGATCATATAAACCCCTATAAAGTTAATTTAATATTTAATCCACAAATATTAATAAATATGAAAATTTCATATTCTCTATTTACCTGTGATGTTACATCTTTTCCCCATTTTGGAAATTGCATCCTTGCAATTTTGAAATTGGGCTCGGAAACATCATTGAAGGTCCCACATTGGATAAATAGTAAATAAAACTATCACTTTAAAATAAATAAATAAATATTAAATGGTCACCCAAGACAACAGATACTAGGATTCCTTGAAAAAATGGATATAGAAGAGAAAAAAACTCTCAAAGATTAGTAAAGTGTGATAGGGAACATGATCCCGTAAAGTTAACCACAACAATACCATAAATTTGTGGTTGGGTAAATGTTTGATGATAAAAGACAGCTTATAATTTTTTTTATTTCAATATCCTTTTCATAGAGTTGATGAATTTTATTTATAACTAGACTAAGATAGTAAGGAAATATACTTAATTTTCAGGTAAAGTTTCATCCTTTAATAAAATTCTACCACGAACTCATATTTTCTCAAAGTGGTAATTATTCAAGATTACTTGGTTACACCTGAATTTCCAGAATAAAAATCTAGAGTATCA
This sequence comes from Viscum album, assembly GCA_963277665.1. Classification (NCBI taxonomy): domain Eukaryota; kingdom Viridiplantae; phylum Streptophyta; class Magnoliopsida; order Santalales; family Viscaceae; genus Viscum; species Viscum album. The sequence goes on from OY728140.1 coordinate 828,277,268, forward strand.
CATAATCTAAAAAAGATTAATTATATATTTCCCCTATCTTTAGACATCATCCAAAACCAAAATTGGTTAGTAGATGCTCAGATCATCCCCAAAAATTATAATCTTTTACAAAAAGGAAAACTAATCTTAATCTCCAAAAAATTTCACAACATTCCCAAAGTTCAATCAAGACCATTCAATAAACAATTGTCTATAAAATTCATCAAATAATTCAAATTAATATTGACACCCACATCTCAGAAGTATTTAATCACATCGTCTTCCAAGATAAATCTTAACAGTTATCTCCAAATAAAATCGACTACTCTAAATGTATCATACTGAAGTGTAATGAAAAAAATAACATATTCTCTAGGATAGGTTAATCATTTCCATTAAAAACCAAAATCATCATAGGTCCATAATAAAAATAGAATCTCTCAATATTAAATTCCACAATTACTCATTAGAAGAAAAGATAATTATTCTTCAAATAACATTTTCATATATCAAATTTCAGGGTTACACATACTATAAAATGTCTTCCAATGTAATCTCATCATCAAAAGAGCCTTAATAAATTTAAGCATTTCACCATCCTAAAATCTACCATAACTCTTGAATCCCTTATAATTTGACTGCTTACTCATTCAACGTTATTCATGATCCATTAACCATTCTATACCAACTTATTCTGAAATACTTATTTCCTACAAACAAAATCATGAATCGTATTCTAAAATTAAATAATGTCAATGCTTATGTTAAGAAATAATCCATATCATTCATTGGTCATTGTAGGTTTCTTCATCCACAATTGGATTGAAATTAGGAATTGGTAAACATAAATTTGTATGATCTTGGTGATCCATTTCTTGAAACTTCTTTGTAGTACAACTGTTATCATAATGACCATGCACACCACATTTAAAACATTCAATTTACCCCTCAGAAATAAATTCTTTCCCCTTCCACAAGTCAACTGGATATGTCCTTTTTCCCTTACAGGTTCTTGCTTTATGACCTTCAGTTCCACATCTATAGCATCTTCCCGTCCCTTTGAAACATTTTCTTATGGGTTTCTTTCCACATCCTTGACACATAGGTTTTTTAATATACTTACCTTTATGATTATTACCTGAACTTCCATGGGGATTTGTTTCCCGCATATACGATTCCTTATAAAAATCAACAACGATCAGGTGGTCAATCATGACTCCAGGTAGTTGGATTAGAATAACCACAATAGTTCTCATTGTAGCTCCCATTTCATTTAATTTCTCATTCAAAAAATCATATCGATTTTCTTCACATCCACTATTATTTTGGTGCCTACTAGATCCATCCATTTACTAAAACAAAAAGGTAAGTGTTAGTATATTAGTAAAATCATCATATAATATCTTATGAGGAGGGTAGATAAATAGATATACTTATTCATGTTATCTTAAACTCATTCAATTTATATATATAAACTATGTCTCTTTCTAAAATCAAAACCATTATGGTAATGTCAGTTATATTTAAAGAACACCCTAACCTTAAAAGTTATCTAAACCGACCTCTGATGCCATCTATAAGAACATGGACTTAAACATTATATAATCTTGAATTATGTCAACATTTCGCATTGAGGATCTTTTCAAGGTTTATAGTTCTAGAGAATTAGGCCATTACTATTACATATCAACCTAAAAATTACATGTAGACACTACCACTCAGTGTCAATTTGTTTTCATAAAATAAAAACTCTAAAAAAGAAACTTGTCGAGTTCAATGTTTTAGACATCATGACTTTTCCTTGATCCCATCCTTGACCCTATTTATCATTAAGTCCTCTGGAAAACATTTCAAACATGTGGGATGCGCATAAAAATATCAGTAAGGGTTATAAAATAAGGAAGGAAATCGTTATCCCATCAATAAATAAAAATCAAGGAAACCATACTTTTCATTCATAACATACCATAGGAAATCATAAGATTTATGAATAACACACACAAATCATAAATCATAAAGGTTACTTATGGAATCCATATCAAACGTACATTGTATCTATCACAGCTACGTAGGGAGTTACACTTTGAATACCTATCACAGTATATTCCCTAAATCAATTAGTAGAAACATCACATTTACCTCTATCACGTTACCCAATGCATTGGACAGTTATCTCAGGATCACCCACCTCAGGTTTATCACGGAACCACCCGTATATGTAAACTATTCCCATTAAACATAACATAATCATAACACATAACACATGAATAATGGAAATATAACATTTTCACATTACAATCACAATATATTATGTCAAGATATTGACATAATCAATGCTTTATCAAACCATTTTCAAAACTATTTAAAATATTTAATATAGTAATTTTTGAATCCAATTGTCCCATACCACTTTGAAAATTTTAAAGGAATTAATTTTTTTAAAAATTATAATTAATAAATAATTTTTTTTTTGAAAACATGGACATTAATGATAAATATTTAGAAGAATTAATCTTTAAAACATTTAAAACGATATTTTAGTTAAAGAGTTTTTCACAAAATGAGAAATGCTTCAATACAAATAATCGAGGAATAACATTTAATCCATAAATTATAATATCCAGAGAATAAATGGATTCATAATATAATATGACATAGGATATTATATCACCATATAAGATTGAATTGGTGCATAAAAACAATGAAGCCTCAATGGAAATGTAAATTGAGATGAAATACCTTTTAAAGACAATATACTTAAATTTAGGATAAATCAATCACATAATTATGTGTGAAAAATATAAATACACCGAATATAAATGGATTTTATGTGTAAACAAATCAGAGGTTATTCCCACATATTAATATGACAACATATTCAAGAAGTACAAGTGTGTCCCAAAGAATTGAAATTGGGTTAAGAAGTTCCCTTGTAAAAATTCGACAGCCTAACGACATCACATTAAAATTAAAAAATGAGTTGATGAGATAAAAAGGGTATCTAATCACTTGGAAATAAAATTTACATAAATAATGATATTGAAGAACATATCCCATCATAATAATATCTAAATTAAAAGACATAACAAAAATAAGTCTTTTAAAAAGATGAGGGTGAAAGGTTCCCTTAACTATTTGGTATCATACAAAACATATGACACATGAAAGAAGGATCATACAATGAAGAAGTAAATACTCTTAAATGAAATTATATTACACAGATAGTACAATAATTGGAATTACATACCCCACACAAAAGGAAATAGTGGAAAATATAGCATGAATCTCACGAGAATAAGAAATGAGATGAAATCCCCTTACCACGTTGTAATCAATCGAGTCATATGAAGAAAAGTTAATAACCACCAAATCAGTCACATAATACCATAAATATAAGGAGAATCATGATAATATATATTAAATGGAAGTACTCAATACACCACATGGAATAAATAAGTGGTGAACAATGGAAATTTCACATAATTACACGTGAGATAAGAAATCCCTTACCTCGTTGTCCGACATGACCTGTTCGTTATTTAATCTCCTGAATAATAAACTAAAGTTAATTTCTATATTCTTTTGAACTATTTTCAAGTTTATTAATCCTTTTATATAAATTATTACCATGTTATAAACCATATGTAATCATTTAATTTAATAACTTTTGTTTTGTAGATATTTGTTACTTGAGTCAAAACTGAACACTTTATATGTAAAAGTTGTCCATGTGGTCAATAGTCTATTATATACAGAAGATTATTAATTATTTATATATCATATATATCATATATATCCAGTGTATATATATTTATAACAGTACATATCATTTTGGAGATAAGAAATGAAATGCACCGTTCATGGAGACAGTAAGCTGTACGTACGCTTTAACGTTACATTCATTTCTATTTCATATTTAATGGAATTAAAACATAATGATACATATTAATATTATAATTATAGTATAATATCTTATATAATATCATTAACTCTATCCTTTATACATCCCACATATGGCATTAACGAGTCATATCATTTTGAGGGGGCGGTAGTCCACACTTCCTCAAATGAAATTATCGTGTTTACCCATTATGGACACCATAATGGTAGGATATAAATGTAAAATACAGAATCATAAAAAATATAGACATTATATATGTCCTATATAAATATATTTCAATCTTAATGTCCACCATAATAGGTGATAGGTGATAATCAAACAATCATCGTTTCGTGTTGCATTAGTTTGTCATCCACATAAACAATATGTTCTTCATCCATTAGATGGATGTGAGTGTAAGTGTAGTTAAAATACTTCTCATAACAACATACTACTATATTTAGGATATTATTTTTGTTTTAAAATTACGGAATAAAAAGATTTTAGGGGTTGGAGAAGTAAAATAAAAGAAAAGAAGTTAAGAGGAACATTTACCTTTAATTTGGGTAACTCCCTTTGGTTTGAACCAAAATGACTTCTTGAAGTGCCTTCTGCCTACGTTAAGACTACTATAAAGAGAAGAGGGATGTTGGGTGCTTAATTAGTTAGAGTTTGGATGAGACAAAAGACTTGAGAGTTATGAGGAATTGGTTAGAAGTGGTGTCCTTTTATAAGGGGAAGGAAGGGATCTTTAGGAAAGTGTAAAAATATTATTTTATTATATAATGATATTTGGTTTATAAAGGTCCAATACTAATTAAAGTGGAATATAGGATGACCCATGGTCTAAATAAAATCATACAATAATAATTGTATAGGTTTTTAGTGTTATTTTAATATTTATAATCTTATTTATTTAAATCATTTATTAATGAGGTAAAGAATGTATCATAATTGTTTCATTAATAATTTAATTTATTTGACGTATAGAAAATTTAATTAAACTCCAATGATGTAGGAAATTTTTTTATCTTTATAATTATTATTTATAGCCTAAATTATAACTTATATAACCCCATGTAAAATCTAACTAACTAAAAGATATTAGTTTATGTCATTTTGGTCTTTACATTAAATAAATTAAATTAAATGTCATTATCACTCTTAAGTGGCATCATGGGGTCCCAAAAACGACCCAAAGATGCCAATGGTCGTCCATTACTCATCCAATAAGGGTAGTACCAGTGTTAAGGTAATTTTGATTTATTATAATATTTGTTTCCTTGAATTACCCTATTTACATTTAGCAGCGACAAATAAAAGTCAAAAGTTACTATTCACCTAAAATTATTTTAATCTTATTAAACAACATTTTACATACTAATAACAACCTTGTCTGTTGGATTTTTGATATTCAATTCATAGTAGCAGTAAAATTTTATTTAAATAAAAAAGTCTGTTTTTTAACTACTACTAAGTAGTTTAACTATTCATCAAAAAAAAATTGACGATTTTCTGAAAAATTCCAAAAATTAAGCCTAAGCTATATTTGATATTAAAAATTCAAAAATGATGTCTATTTTAAAAAATTATAAACATAGAGGTTGCATTAATTAATTTAAAATTAATTCCACTTGTCAAAACAAATAGCGTGTTTTTAAAAAATAGTAACTATCAAAAGATTGACACTTGTTTGTGTCCAATTTCGAAGTAAATTAATTCCAATGACAACCATTTAATTAAATGGTAAAAATATAATCAAATAAAAAATTATAAAAAATTAAAAATATAATATATCCATATAAATAAATTATATTAAAAAGCATCTTTGAATTATAATATAGTATATTCCACTATTCATGAAAAAATGAATTTTGTCTGAAAAATACCAAAATATTACCCAAAGGTAATTTTTATGTCCCAATTCAAAAGAAGAATTTTATTTTGTCAAATAAAAAATTAAAAAGTTACCAAAACATTATTTAATGTGGGTTCGCTATCAAAAGGCGAAAAACTGACCTTTCACTGAATATTAGAGTATTTATGCTTAAAATTAGATTCTTTCATATTTTTAGCTCCTAAAATTTATTGGATAAATGTAAAAACATTTAAAAACATGTTTAATCATATTTTAGTCAGTTCTATTCATTCTCGTCAATACAACGACTAAGCGTTAACTACCTTTTGAAATAATATTATTATATTATTATTGTGCAACGTAAGATTTCAATGAAACTCGTTGTTGCATATCAGGTACGCCATTGAGCATATCAACCCATTTAAATTAAAATTAATATTTAATGAACAAATATTAATAAATATGAAAACTCCATATTCTTTATTTACATGGGATGTTACATATGTACTATGCGAGGAATCCTGAATCAATAATAATAGTCATATATAAAGAAAAAGAAAAAACAAAAATTCTATTTAAATAAATTTCTACATAAATATATATGGAATAATAAATATTATTGGGTAAATAATTGAACACGTATTCCATTAAAAAAATAAACTGAAAATGAAATTAATCTAGAGATAATATCATTGTGAAAATCTCCTTGATAATAACTAATAAAATCTAAATAACCAAAATTCCAAATTATTATATGTTAGGTCTTAGGTACATGATAACTCTACCATCATGACCTTTCACGAAACGATTTAATCTATAGGTAAAAAGTCATTTCATAAAAGCTTAACTAATTTTTCTAGTGATACCTATTGATGTAATGGGGGGTTTATAATTTCATGATCCACTAATCACGTCTAGTCTAAATAATTCCTCATATATCACATAATTAGTTTAATTCATGAATCAATATACCTTAACATCAAAAATCTATATTGAGTAAATGGTGCATATTTATCAATATTTACCTAATTAATAAAATAGCTTTCAAAGTAAACACCATATGTAAAATCGAGACATGGTTAAAAGAATAATCATATCAATGATAAATAATATGAATATTTAGGGTAAATTTAATATCTAATGTAAAGTGAATAATTCAACAAAAGATTAATGACTATAGGAATGAATCAAGAAGTGAATGTCAACACTTCCATTGGTCAAAATGATCTTAAACCATCCCATGGAAGAATAAATATTCTTCTAATACAACATATACTCACTAAACTAAGGTTAAATTGATATTTTCATTTATTAATATAAATACCATAAAATGATATTTAAAAAGTTTGGATGAAAATATCATTTTCATTTATACAAACATATTCAAATTTTTTTTTCATTCAAAATCACTATTGAAAACATTTACTTTGTATTAATCCATACAAACATGCAGAGGAATCATCAATGAAACATTGATATTGATTAAATTTAATTACATAAAATTTTCAAAAATTTAAAAAGAAGATTACTTTTTAATTTTACTTTTTTTTGGAAAGGTCTGTTCTCATTGAACAATAAGAAGATTCCTTTCACATTTTTAGTAAAATAAAAATGGGAATTATCTTTTAAAAAATAAAGATTCCGTTGAGAACATTTTTTTAAGAGTATTAATTGGGTGAAATATAATTTATTAATAATTTTTAAAAGTAAAAAACATTTTTGAAAACATTTTTAGAAAACACGGAATTTGAAAAAATAGATTTCTGAATGAAGAGAGAAATGAATTCACATTTTCTCAAAACCATTTTCTAAAAAAAATTACATACCAACGAGTTCGTAAATGGTACTATTACTTTTAAATATCTTCATTAACCAACATAGGAAAAATTAAAGGGTTTATTAATCAATGAAAAAATAATTCCCTTTAATGGATATTCGGTAATAATAAATCTTTATTAAAATGATATTGGGAAATAAACCCTTAAAATGATTATAACATCAAATTAAATATAATTAAATAAATTTATTAAGTGCATCAAATTTAGATCTAAATAAAACTATGGTAACTAAAAAAACAAATAGTTAAAATTCATTATACACAAAAAGAATAATATCAATGAAGAAGTTATTTGTCCCAATGAAAGGAAATTGTGTTTTGAAATTCGTTACAAGTTAGTAACTTTTATTTCAAATACCCTCTGATGAAATTATTAAAATTGAATTATAAAATACCATTAACGATGATGTGTTCATTAAAATACACATAAAAGGGGAATTATATACCCCATATAAAACAAACTAGGTTCATAACATTATAAATGCCTCAATGAAGGAAATTGAGATGAAATCCCTTACTTTATGCTTCATTTTGGTTAGATTCTATTTAACCTCTTATGTAATAGTTTTAGATATGGTATTAACTTATATCAGAAGAAATTTACTAATTATAATATCATATATGATACTATTAAATAATTTTAATATCCATTTGATAATAATCATTCATTATTTCTATTTTTGTGGGTGTAAATTGACTCATTTTATTATGTGTGTTTTGTCATAAAAGATCCATCTCTTTCCGATATTATATATTTAAATAATATCTAGAAAAATAATTATAAAATAATTTTCATATTGATTATTTAATTATAATTATATATAATTCATTTTATTGTGATGATAATAGTGTTTCCCAACTTCATGAAGGTGGTAGTCCACACATACACAAATGATGTAATAACATTAACGTGTGTGGAAAAGAATAAAATAAAGTAATATATATATATATTACTTAATTAAATATAATTATTTCATAAAAATAATAATTAATCATTTAAATTATATATAATTATTAAACAGGTCTATATCACCTTTCATTTGAAGCATTAGTGAAAGATGAATCACATCACTTCATGAGACGGAAGTCCATCGTACACACAAGCGATGTTATTATATCTCCAATGTAACTGATATTAAATATAAATATATATATATATATATATGTTATAATTTCCCCAAATTTATAATTATGTTATTAAAATAATATATATAATTTATATCCATCAACACACCAATCTTTGAGAGGTGGTAATGGGAAAACGAATGACATCGGTTCGCGAGGTGGTAGTCTGCCTTACACATGAACGATGATTTTGTAACCCATTTCATAGAAGTTTGTGTGTTTCTAGGTAATAATATTAATATAAAAAATCTACAAAAATGGAATATACTGTTGATATTATATAATCATGGTATAATATTATTTTAATGAGATTGATAATGAAATAAAATAAAGTCTCTTATTAAAGAACATTGCCTCTTCTTAAGGTATATTCTTTTTGTTTTAACTAACCACCTCCTAGATTAGATTGTTTCATAAAATTAGTCATTAAGGATAAGTATATATATGTTTTAATATTATTGTTTCAAGGTTTTTATGATCCAAATTGTTTGTGAGTTGTGAGGAAGTGATGGGAGTGAGTTCCATTTTATAGTTGAGAAGGGGAGGAGTTCTTTTAAATACTCAACAATATTCACCATTGGGAGGTATCACATACCTCATGTACCTAGAAAATTTAATAATAATGGAACGTAGGGTTTTTTAGTTGATAAAAACAACCAAAATATAAAAATTAAATCATTTTTTCCTTAGTCATTATGTCCAATCAATTTTACCCTTTTTGGTTTTACCGTGGTAACTACTCTTCTAACCTTGGTAAGTTATCATTTAAGACTAAAAAATAGTGATAATTGTTAAAAAAAATTAAACCCAATTATTATAAATATGATATCTGATTTATAAAATAGAAAAAACCATGTTTTTTAAAAGTTAATTTAAGGAGTAGCACATGTAACGCCCAAAAACATTGTTTTAACCTTAACCATTCTAATAATGATTTTTCTATTTTGGGGTCAAAATTTCCATTATAAAAGATAAATAGATCCATTATGGGAACATATTTGATATTTAATAAAATTTAAAACAACTTTTATGAAGATATGAATATAGTAATTTTATATCAATTAATGAAATGTCGTTTATTATAAAATAATATTAATATCAATTTTGATATTATTTATTTTGTTTGAATTAAAAAATATCATTAAAATTATGTAATATTAATATATTTAGTTAAAACATATTTAAAATAAAAAATAATATAAACCAATAATGTAAGATAATAATTCATTAAATTTCTCACTTTTAATATTTTTATTATCATTTATTTTAGTTAATTATTACCAAAATAATTATTACATTGGAGTTTGTTAAGTATTTTTTGTAATTATTAAAATAAAAAATTAAAGATAAATTATCATGACAAATAAAACACATTTATCTTTAAAAATAATATGTATAACCAAACCAATGTTTTTCTTCCTATCCCAAAGCATTATTGATATTAAAAGGAAGGTTTATTTGTTTTCTTTCACTTTACTTAATTTATTAGACATGGAATAATATCAAAATAACTCATAAAACTTGGTAAAAATGTGATAAGTCAATAAATATGTCTATTAAATGGATTTTATCCTAGTTTCACAGAATTTGTCCCATAATATAAAAGAATAATCCCCTAGTAAGCTCATTTTTACCTCAATTGTTGTAATTAATTTTAACTTTTTTGACTAATCACTTTGTCCAAAAATTAATTTAGCCTTATTATACAATATAAAATATTCTAATTCAAAATATTTATTCCTTTATTCCAAATTAAATTATAAGGCCCCGGCCTTAAACCTTACTTAATATTGAATTAAATGAATAATTCACATTGAGGATCTTTTCAAGTTTAGAGTTTTAGAGGATTAGGACATAACAATTAAATCTCAAAAGATTACAAAGTAGTCACTTCTACTAAATTTCCATAAAAAAAACTCTTAGAAAGAAACATGTCTAGTTCCATGTATTAGATAACATGACTTCCCCTTGATCCCATTCTTGATCCTATTCCACATTAAGTCCTGTGAAAAACATTTCAAAAAAACTTGCGTTGAGCATAAAAAGCTCAGTAAGGGATACACAAAGAATGGAAACTGTTATTTTTTCAAAACAACAAGTAAACAATGTATACTTTATCAAAGTAATACCTTTCTCCTTTTGGAAGTAGTAAAAACTCTTCACCGAATAAAATATCATTACTTACCCTTTTGTAACCAAAAGATTACCATAAAACCCATATAAAGAACACATAACATATAAAGGTAACTTGGGATATAAACATACTTAAATGGAATAACCATATGGTCTACTTCCACACATACTTAATGGAATAGCCATACGGCCGACTTCCATACCAAATGCATTGCAGGTTATAATGTAACCACCCCTCCTGGTATTCACGGCACCACCCGTCATATGGTTTATCACGTAACAACCCGTAAAGTGTCCAAGTACCATCATTACACATAAAATATTGAAAATATAAACATTTCAATAACAAAATTTCATTTTCAATCAAAATAAGTAATTCTATGATATTGAATTAATCAATCCATTTTCAAAAACCATTTAAAAAAGATTTTTGAATCAAAGTGTCCCATACCACTTTGAAGCTTTTAATGGAATTATAATTTTAAAACATTAATTTACATGTAAATAAATACTGAAAAACATTTTTAAAACATGGACATTAAAGATAAAGATTTAGAATAATGAATCATTAAAACATTTAAAATGATATATTTGTTAAAGAGTTTTTAACAAAATGAGAGACTCTTGAATACAAATACATTCGGAATAACATTTAATCAGAAATTTATAATATCATGAGAATAAAGGTATTCATGATTTAATATGTCAAATAATAGTATATACACCATATAAGAGTGAATTTTTCATAACAATAATGGATTCTCAATGGAAATGTAAATTGAGATGAAATCCATTATAAAGATGGTATCCTTAAATAAAGGATAAATATATCACATAATTATGTGTGAGAAATATAAATACACCCAATATAAGTGGATATTATGTATGAAACAATCATAGTTCATTCACACATATACATAGGATGACATATTCAAGAATTACAAGTTGAACCCAAAGAAATCGAAATTGGGTTAAGACGTTCCCTTGTAAAAATTTGACAGCCTAACGGTGTCACTTAAAAATTCAGAAAATGAGTTGATGAGACAAAAAGGGTAACTAATATCTTGGAAATAAATTTTACATCAATAAGGATATAGAATAACATATCCCAACATAATAATATGTAAATTAAAAGACATAACAAAAATAAGTCTTTTAAAAAGAGGAGGGTGAAAGGTCCCCTTACCGAGTTGGGTAACTTTCGAAACGTACACCCCATGGAAGAAGGGTCATACAATGAATATGTAAATACCCATAAATAAAATTATACTAAAAAAATTGTATAATAATTGGCAGTACATAAACCACTCAAAGGAAATAGTGGCAAATGTAGAATAAATGTCACGAGAATAAAAGTGAGATGAAAAATCCCCTACGAAAACTAGGCCGCCTAACGGTGCCACTTAAAACTTCAAAAATGGATTGATGAGATCAAATAGGGTATCTCATCATATTAACATAATATTTACAGTAATATTAATATAAAATAACATCCCAATCATAATAAATTTGAGCTTAAAAAAAATGACATAAAAGAGTGTACTTAAAAAGAAAGAGAGGGGTAGGATCCCTTACATTGGGTCCAACTTGACATGATCGTTCTTTAACGTCCTGAATAATAAATTGGATTTAATTTATACTTTCATAAGAACCTTTTTCACAGTAATTATTAATTTTATATCACTTATTTCCATTTTATAAACATTATGTAATCCTTTAAGTTAATAATGTTTGTTTTGTCGATATTTGGTTCTTAAGTCGAGAGTGGACTTCTTACAATCACATGTTGTTCATTTGGTCAAAGTTTCATTATATCCATAATTATATTCATGATTTTGATATCATATATATCATATATATCTAGCATATACATGTTTTTATAATATTACATAATCATTTAGAGGTAAGAAATGAAATGCACCGTTCATGGAGACGGTAGGCCGTACGTACGCATGAACGCTACTTTCATTTATTTGTCATATTAATGGAATTAAAAATAATTGAGAGATATATATCTTATAATTCCAGTATAATATATATGTTATATAGGTCACATATTTTCATTAGTTTTATTCTGTATACATTCCATGTATTGCATGAGCGAGTCACATCACTTGAGGGGGTGGTAGTCTACACTTCCTCGTATGAAATTATCGCATTTGCACAACATGAAAAGCATAAAGGCATGATTTAAATATAAAATTCAGAAGCATATAGAAAACATAAATACCATATAAATCATATATAAAATATATTTACATCATAATGGACACCATGAAAGGTGTTAAGAGGATATTGAACAATCATCGTTTCGTGAGGCAGAAATTCACCATCCACAGAAACAATATGTTCTTTAACCATTAGACAATGGTGTGTGTAATTATAGCTCGAATACTTCACATAAAAACAACATAGTATATTGAATATACTTTTTTTGTTTCAAAGTAAAGGAATAATAAGATTTTAGGGGTTTGTAGAAGCAAAATAAAACAAAAGAACACAAGGGAAGACATTACCTTTAAATCGGGTAACACTTTTTTATTTGGGCTCAAAAGCTTCCTTGTAAAGGATTCTTCCCAATGGTGAGGATTAAATGATGAAGAGAGGGATGTGGAGAGATGAAATGTTCAGGGTGTGTCTGAGCCAAAGGCTTGAGAGGTGTGGGTAAGGTGGTAGAGGTGGGGGCCTTTTATAAGAGGAGAGGAGGGGCACTCTTGGAAGGTTATAAAATATTACTTTATTATATAATGATTTTCGGATTTTAAAGGACCCAAAAGAATATATTTCGAGGATAAGGTGATAAGATTTCTAAATCCACCCATCCAATAAGTTTTTGACAAGTTTAGTTCTTATATTTTATATTATCTTTTCATTTTATTTAAATCGTTAAATAATGAGGTAATCGCTGCATCATCATGGTGTCATAAATAATTTAACTTATTTAGTGTCTCATAATTATAAAAAAAAATATCATGATGTATGAAATATTTTTATCTTTATAATGAATATTTTTAGTCAAAAATATGACTTGAATAACCCCATGTAATAATTGTTTTAGTAAAACAACACATGTTTGTGACATTTTAACTTTAAATTTAAATAAAAAGGTATTAGTGTCATTTTCCTACCAAAGTGGATTTATGGGGTCCCCAAGTTGACCCATGGATTTTCTTGGTCTGCCATGACACATCCAAAGAGGGTAGGACATGTTTCTATGTCATTTCATATTAATAAAATATTATTTTTACCTTAAACTACACTAATTACCTCTAATCGAGATTAATAAACCTAAAAATTACTATTCACCAAAAAATTATTTTTGTCCATTGAACCACATTTTACTTCTTAATGATAACCATGTATGTCGAATTTTTGAAATTCAAATCACAGAAGTGGTAAAGTTTCATTTAAACGAAAAATCAGTTTCGTTAACTACCACTTTTTGGTTTCACTATTCACCAAAAATTGAAGTTTTTCAGAAAATTACAAAAAAATAACCCTATGCTATATTTGATATTCCGAACTCAACAAATGATGTCTATTTTACAAAATTCAAAACATATAAGTTGCATTAATTAATTTAATAATTAATTCCCGTTGTCAAAACAAATAGCGTGTTTTTAAGAAACAATATCAATTAAAAGATTGACACTAGTTTAAGTCCAATTTCAAAGTGAAATTAATTCCAATGACCACTATTGGATTAAATGGTAAAAATATATTATAATTTTACTTTAAAAACAATTCAATAGATAATCTAATCATATAAATAAATTAGATTAAAAAGTGGTTTTGAATTAAAATACAACATTTTTCACTATTTATTAAAAGATGAACATTATCGGAAAAATACCAAAAATTTACACAAAGTAAATTTTGATGTCCCGATTCTATAGAATAATTTTATTCTGTAAAATATAACACATAACATTGTCAAAAAGTGGATTTAAAGGAGGTTCGTCATCAAAAGGCGGTTAATCGACCTTTTAAAGAATATTAGAATGTTTACACTTAAAATTGGATTCATTCGCATTTTTAATCCTCTAACATTTATTGTAAAAAGTAAAAATATTTGACAAACATATATAATCATTTTTTAGTTAGTTCTGTTAATTACCTCCATTACAACGGCTAGTCGTTAACTACAATTTAAAATAATATTATTTTATTATTAGAGTGCAATGTAAGATTCCCAAGAAACTCGTTGTTGCGTATTGGGTACGCCATCAAGCATAGTGTCCCCTTTAATGTTATATTAATATTTTATTCACAAATAGGGATAAATGTGAAAATTTCATATTCTTTATTTACCTGGGTGTTACATCCTTCCCCCCTTTTGATAATTGCATCCTCGCAATTTTAAAATTGGGCTTGGAAACTTCATTGGAAATCCCACATCGGAACAAGAGTATGTAAAACTATCACTTCAAAATAAAGAAAGAGAAGTACAAAGGTCACCCGAGATAACCCATACTAGGATTCCAAGTATGAAAATATGGATATGGAGGAGAAAACAAAGGGATATGTCCTGATGGAGATTGATAGAAAACATTTTTAGGAGAAAGGTAACCACAAGAAAATCACAAACTTGTGATGGGTTAAACGGTATTCAATTCCCCAGTAGGAAAAGTTAACAGACAACATTTATATTTTAAGTTACTCTTAATTGAGGAATTTATTTTTGAGCTTAACTAAATCATAATGAAACATACTTACTTGTCACGTAGACTTTCAACTTTTACTTGATTCCTTAATCAAACTCATATTTTCTCCAAAAGAAAATTATTTAGGAAGACTTGTTTGCATTAAGAGTACTATAATCAACTTCATGAGAATCACCTAATCTAAAAAAGAGAACTATATATTTCCCATGTCTTTAGACAAAATCCAAAACCAAAATTTTTAGTATGAGATCAGATAATCCACAAAAGTATAATGCTTTATAAAAAGAAAATCTATTCATAATCTCCAAAATTTGTCCCAAAAAACCAAATGTTCACTAAAGACCATTCGATAAACAATTGTTCCATAATATTCTTCAATGTAAACCAAACTAAGATTGAAACCCAAATATTTTAAGGATTTAATCACATAGTCTTCCAAGGTACAAATTAACTTTTATCTCCAAATAACATCAGTTGCTCTTAATTCTCATATTGAAAAGTAATTAACCTAATCACATATCCTCTATGATAGGTAAATCATTTCCATAGATAGCCCAAAATAAACATACTCTTGATTCCTAAAATCATCTAACTAAAAAGAATTATTCAAACTAACCAGGGACTTCACATAGTCCAGTGGTAGGCGATAAATACCAGTCGCACTTTGGTTGTGGGTTTGATTCCCGCAGCTTTGTTCGACGCGATGGGTTGTCACACGGTCTGTGTGTTGTCCTTTTTCCAAAACACTATAATTCTTAAAACATTCCCCAAAACGAGATAAAATCATCAAAAATAATAATAACATTATTTAACCTCAATTTTTTTCTCATGCCTTTCACTTTCCATCATAACATATAGTAACCCATAATTACCTCAAAAGTAAGGATCATATATACCCAAATAGTCCTTTATAACTATGTCCACAAAAGAACAGATAACTATTTCTTGAATAAAATTTTCATATATCAAACATAAGGGTTACACATACTATAAAAAGACTTCTAATGTAACCCTATCATCAAAAGAGACTTAATACTCTTAAGAATTTCACCATAACTCTTGAAGACCTTATATGATGACTTCTTAAAAATTCAACATTCTTCATGATCCATTAAAAATTCCTTTCCAAATTATTCTGAAATACTTCTTTCCTACAAAAAAAATCATGAATCATATCCCAAGATTCAAAAATAGGAAATCAAAAGTTAAGAAATAATCCATACCTTTGATTGGTCATTGTCAATTTCGTCATCCTCAACCGGAATGGCATTAGGTATTGGTAAATGAATATTTGAACGATCTTGGTGATCCCATTCCCGAAAATTCTTCATAGGACATGTGTTATCATAATGACCATGCACACCACATTTAACACATTCAGTTGATCCCTCAGAAATAACGTCTTTCCCTTTCCTCGAGTCAACTGGATGCTTCCTTTTTCCAGGGCAGGTTCTTGCTTTATGACCTTCATTTCCACATCTATAGAATATTTCTGTCCCTCTGAAACAATTTCTTAGGTTTTTCTTTCCACATCTTTGACAAATAGGTTTTTGAACACACTTACCTTTATGATTATTACCTGTAGTTCCGTAGGGATTTGTTTCTCGCATATGTTCTGCCTTATAGAAATCACAAAGGTTTAGGTGGTCAATCATGACTCTAGATAGTTGTTTGAGGATAAACACAAGAGTTCTCATTTCTAATACCATATCATTCAGTTGCTCGCTCAGAAAACTATCATAGTTTCCTTCGCATCCACTGTTACTTTGGTGCCTGCTAGATCCAACCATTTACTAAAACCAAAAAGTTTAGTGTGAGTATATCAACAAAAGCATCATGAAATAATGAGGAAGATAAACACTAAGATATACTTAATCATTCACTTTATATAAAACTAGGACTCTTTCTGAAATCCTAACCATTATGGTAATGTCACTTATTCTTAAATAATACCCTAACCTCTAGAGTTATCTCAACCAACCTTTGATACCAACTATAAGGCCCCGACCTTAAACCTTACTTAATATTGAATTAAATGAATAATTCACATTGAGGATCTTTTCTGGTTTAGAGTTTTATAGAATTAGGACACAACTATAACATCTCAAAAGATTACAAAGTAGTCACTTATACTAAATTTCTATAAAATAAAAACCCTTAAAAAGAAACATGTCTAGGTCCATGTTTTAGATAGCATGACTTCCCCTTGATCCCATTCATGACCCTATTCCACATTAATTCCTGTGAAAAAAATTTCAAAAAAACATCCGGTGAGCATAGAAAGCTCAGTAAGGGATACACAAAGAATGGAAACTGTTAGTTTTTCAAAACAACAAGTAAACCAAGTATACATTATCAAAGTAATACCTTTCACCTTTAGGATGTAGTAAAAACTCTTCACTAAATAAAATATCATTACTTACCATTTTGAAACCAAAATATTACCATAAAACCCATATAAAGAACACATAACATATAAAGGTAACTTGGGACATAAACATACTTAAATGGAATAACCATACGGTTGACTTCCACACATACTTAATGGAATAGCCCTACGGCCGACTTCCATACCCAATGCATTGGAGGTTATAACGTAATCACCCGTCCTGGTATTCACAGCACCACCCATCATATGGTTTATCACGTAACCACCCATAAAATGTCCAAGTACCATCATTACACATAAAATATTGAAAATATAAACATTTCAATAACAAAATTTCATTTTCAATCACAATAAGTAATTCCAAGATATTGAATTAATCAATCCATTTTCAAAAACCATTTAAAATAGATTTTTGAATCAAAGTATCCCATACCACTCTGAAGCTTTTAATGGAATTATAATTTTCAAACAATAATTTCCATATAAATAAATACTGAGAACCATTTTGAAAACATGGACATTAAATATAAAGAGTTATAATAATGAATCTTTAAAACATTTAAAACGATATTTTTGTTAAAGAGTTTTTAACAAAATGAGGGAATCTTGAATACAAATAATATCAGAATAACATTTAATCAGAACTTTATATTATCATGAGAATAAAGGGATTCATGATATAATATGTCAAAGGACTGTATATACACCATATAAGAGTGAATTGGTGCATAACAACAATGGATTCTCAATGGAAATGTAAAATTGAGATGAAATCCATTATAAAGATGGTATCCCTAAATTAAGGATAAATATATCACATAATTATGTGTGAGAAATATAAATACACCCAATATAAGTTGTTATTAAGTGTGAAACAATAATAGGTCATTCACACATATTCATAGGATGACATGTTCAAGAATTACATGTTGAACCCAAAGAAATCGAAATTGGGTTAAGACGTTCCCTTATAAAAATTCGACAGCCTAACGGCGTCACTTTAAAATTCAGAAAATGAGTTGATGAGAAAAAAATGGTATCTCATCTCTTGGAAATAAATTTTACATCAATAAGGATATAGAATAAAATATCCCAACATAATAAGATGTAAATTAATATACATAACAAAAATAAGTCTTTTAAAAAGAGGAGGGTGAAAGGTCCCCTTACTGAGTTGGGTAACTATCGAAACGTACACCCCAAGGAAGAAGGGTCATACAATGATGATGTAAATAACCATAAATTAAATTATACTAAAAAATGTTTATAATAATGGGCATTACATACACCACTCGAAGGAAATAGTGGAAAACGTAGCATAAATGTTACGGGAATAAAAGTGAGAGTAATAATCCCCTACGAAAACTCAGCCGCCTAACGGCGCCAATTAAAACTTCAAAAATGGATTGATGAGATCAAATAGGGTATCTCATCATATTCACGTAATATTTATAGTAATAGTAATATAAAATAACATCCCAATCATAAGAAATATGAGCTTAATAGAAAAGACATAAAAGAGTGTACTTAAAAAGAAAGAGGGGTAGGATCCCTTACCTCGGGTCTCACTTGACTCGATCGTTCTTTAACGTACTGAATAATAATCTTGATATAATTTATACTTTCTAATTAACCTTTTTCACGTTCATTATTCCTTTTATATCACTTATTTCCATGTTATAAACATTATGTAATCATTTATGTTAATAATGGTTGTTTTGTCGATATTTGGTTCTTAAGTCGAAGGTGGACTTCTTACAATCACATGTTGTTCGTGTGGTCAAAGGTTCGTTATATCCAGAATGATATTAATTATTTTTATATCATATATATCATATATATCCATCATATACATGTTTTTATAATATTACATAGTCATTTAGAGGTAAGAAATGAAATGCACCATTCATGGAGACGGTAGGCCGTACGTACGCATGAATGCTACTTTCATTTCGTTGTCATATTAATGGAATTAAAAATAATTGAGAGATATATATATATTATAATTCCAGTATAATATATATTTTATATAGGTCACATATGTTCATTAATTTTATTCTTTATAAATTCCATGTATTGCATGAATGAGTCACATCACTTGAGGGGGTGGTAGTCCACACTTCCTCGTATGAAATTACTGCATTTGCACAACATGAAAAGCATAAAGGTGTTGTTTAAATATAAAATTCAGAAGCATATAGAAAACATAAATACCATATAAATCATATATAATATATAGTGACATCATAATGGCCACCATGAAAGGTGTTATGAGAATATTGAACAATCATCGTTTCGTGAGGCATAAATTCGCCATCCACAGAAACAGTATGTTCTTTAACCATTAGACGAAGGTGTGTGTAAGTATAGCTCTAATAATTCACATAACAACATAATAGTATATTTAAGATACTGGTTTTGTTAAAAAATAAATGAATAAATAGATTTTAGGGGTTTGTAGAAGCAAAATAAAAAAAAGAACACAAGGGAAGACATTACCTTTAAATCGGGTAACTTTTTTTATTTGAGCTCAAAGGATTCCTTGGAAAGGATTCTTCCCAAAGTGAAGCATCAATGATGAAGAGAGAGATGTGGAGAGATGAAATGAGAAGTGTTTGGCTGATCCAAAGGCTTGATAGGTGTGGGTAAGGTGGTAGAGGTGGGGGCCTTTTATAATAGGAGAGGAGGGGCGCTCTTGGAAAGTTATAAAATATTACTTTATTATATAATGATTTTCGGATTTTAAAGGTCCCAAAAGGATATATTTAGAGGTTAAGGTGATAATTTTTTTAAATCCACCAATAAAATAGGTTTGTGACAAGTGTAGGTCTTAGATTTTACATTATCTTTTAATTTCATTTAAATCGTTAAATAATGAGGTAATCACTGCATCATCATGGTGTCATAAATAATTTTATTTATTTAGTGTCTAAAAATTATTAAAAAAATATCATGATGTAGTAAATATTTTTAGATTTCTAATGAATATTTATAGTCAAATATATGACTTGTATAACCCCATGTAAAAATTGTTTTAGTAAAACAACACATGTTTGTGATATTTTAACATTAAATTTAAATAAAAAGGTATTAATGTCATTTTCCTACCGAATTTGCTCCATGGGGTCCCCAAGTTGACCCATGGATTGTCTTGGTAGGACATGACACATCCAATGAGGGTAGGACATGTGTATAGGTCATTTAAAATTATTAAAACATTATTTTTACCTTAAATTACACTAATTACCTGTAATCGCGATTAATAAACTTAAAAGTTACTATTCACCAAAAAATTCATTTTAATCCCATTGAACCACAATTTACTTATTAATGGCAACCATGTATGTCAGATTTTTGAAAATAAAATCACAGAAGTGGTGATGTTTCATTTAAACGAAAAATCAGTTTCGTTAACTACCACTTAGTGGTTTCACTATTCATAAAAAATTGATGATTTTCAGAAAATTACCAAAAATTCACCCTAAGATATATTTGATATTCCGAACTCAAAAATGATGTCTATTTTACAAAATTAAAAACATATAAGTTGCATTAATTAATTTAATAATAAATTCCCAGTGTCAAAACAAATAGCGTGTTTTTAAGAAATAATATCTATTAAAAGATTGACACTAGTTTAAGTCCAATTTCAAAGTGATTTTAATTCCAATGACCACTGTTAGATTAAATGGTTAAAATATATTCTAATTTTACTTCAAAAACAATTCAAAAAATAATGTAATCATATAAATAAATTATATTAAAAAGTGGTTTTTAATTAAAATACAACATTTTTCACTATTCATTAAAAAATGAACATTATCGGAAAAATATCTAAAATTTACACAAAGTAAATTTTGATGTCCCAATTCTAAAGAAGAATTTAGTTTTTTCAAATATAACACATAAAACTGTTAAAAACTGGATTTAAAGGTGGTTCGTCATCAAATGGAGGTTATTCGACCTTTTAAAGAATATTAGAATGTTTACGCTTAAAATTGGATTCATTCGCATTTTTAATTCTCTAACATTTATTGTAAAAAGAAAAAATATTTGACAAACATATATAATAATTTTTTAGTTAGTTCTGTTCATTCCATCCATTACAAAGGCTAGGCATTAACTACAATTTAAAATAATATTATTTTATTATTAGAGTGCAACGTAAGATTCCCAAGAAACTCGTTGTTGTGTATTGGGTACGCCATCAAGCATAGCATCCCCTTTAAAGTTATATTAACATTTTATTCACAAATATGGATAAATGTGAAAATTTCATATGCTTTATTTACCTAGGGTGTTACATAAATTCATATCAGTGGAAAATTATAATATAAAATTAATCATGGAGACGTGATTAGAAAGCAGGTTTTTAAAGTGAAAATGTTCAAAAGTTTACAAATATTTCACTTCTAAATTCAATATGAGATTGATTAAAATGATTCAAATTGGATTAATATATGTATAATAGAACAATTTATAATTTAAAGACAATTAAATATATGATTTAACATTAAAAATTATTTAGATGAAAATACTGTTTAAAAATAAAATAATTTTTTTTCACTATTCAACAAAAAAAGAAAATTTTTAGTAAAATCCAAAAAATTCAACAGATGAAAATTTAAATATTAAAAACTAAATATTTATTTTTTATATAAATTTTATTAAAGTGGTAAAAATAATTAGAAATTATGTTCACGTATTATTATTAATCCTTATTTTTGGAATATAATGTTTCTCTAGAAAAATTTATTTTTATTTTATATTATTATTATCATTTATAAAAAATAGATACGCAGTAAAACTGTGTAAACTATAAATTTTAATAATTTATTTAATACTATTAATACCCACCTTTTCAATGTATAATCTATAACTATAATATTAAATGATATTATTATTAGTATATTGTTGTTCTGTAAAACTCGGTATTGCGTGTAACGAAATCTATCAAAGATACTTGTTGTCTGTGTATCATTAAATATAAATTTAATTAAAATTATTTAAAAAATTATTATTTTAATGTTCTAGCCTGTTATATTTTAATCTAAACTAGGTTTTTCATGTGATATAATTTATCTAATAAAGTGATATTATTTTATAATTTTTGGGTGTTACAATTGAGGCATAGAAAATACATCAATCTTTTGGTTTATATTAATTACTATTTGGATTTGGTAGGTGAAGTTGGAGATAAAAATTCAACTAATGGTGGTTCGATTTTTATTAGATAAAAATACATTTTTCCCCTTCAAGAAGAAAAACTCATCCACATTAAACTCAATAAAAGATGAATATACTACAATATCACTACACATAAATTGATGATGTGGATGATGTCACATATTGAATACATGAGGCTAAATATTTTCTACCCATCAATGATTGGGTGTGATAATCAAAGTGAAATCAACTTGTCAAAGTATTTAGAACAACATTAAAGGTAAAAAAGTATTTATATCTTATTCCAATTCATCAAAGAGATGGTATGATATAGAGATATTTTATTAGAATATGTTTTAACAAAGAATAATATTATGGATATCGTAATAAATAATTTGATAAATAATTTCTTCCCACACTTTTGATTGTTGTGGATAGAGAATTTTAAATCATAATTGATGTATGTTAATTATTTTATTTTACCTATTTCATTCCATTTATTTTCTTATAATGGTGTGAAATACATAGGTTATCATATTAAAATATAGTATAGAATATATTTATTTTTAAAGGTGATGATAATGGGAGAAGAGAATAATATTTTTCATTATATAGGGATATATAAGGACTTATCAGTTGATATTTAGAGAATATTTTTTTACATGTTTCCAAAAAAATAAAAACGAGGTGATAAAAGAGCCATGATTATTTAGGGGTTTATGTCATAGAGTTAAATATCCCTTGTGTAGTGAGTTGATGAAGGGGGAGTTCTGATTTTAGCACAGTTAAGACATTATCAATATAGAATTAATCTTGGCATTATATGTTAGTAGAAATTCAAAAATAACATTATATCCTATGATTCAAAATTTAAATTACTTCTATATTGGAAGCATTTTATTACATGTATCGTAAAGAAATTCATTTATGAGTATTGTATGTGGATTTTTGTTATATTTATTCACTATAAGATCATGTATGGGTTATATATTTATTGTTAATGAATTGATACAATTTAATAAAGGTTTTTTATGATAGAGTAAGTCACAACATTAATGCATGCTCATTACACCGTTATTAGTTGCAATTAGAGGAGTATTCTACTAGTATGAAAGAGTCATGTTGCGACATACATGTTTTGTGTTCTCATATACTTCTGAGTAATCTGTATATTTGGATAGAAATATCATGAGTGGTCAATATTTTTTGTGTGGGGATATCTACATGAGCTAAAAAAATTCATGTCGCATGTACTTTCCCACACTACAACATAAGAGTTCAAATTGTAATGAGGACAAACCATGAAATATTTGTTTACAACTATTAATGGGGTGAAATATTCCACATTCCATAATACATAATATCATGACATGACATTGATATAATGTTTTTAGATCTCTTTATTCATTTTTAACGAAATATATTATGAGAATGGAAAATCTGATGATCACATAATAACAAGTCTCATCTCACTGGGATGAGTTTATGGTATATAAATAAGAGTACTATTGACCAAAAAAAATTTGTTGAAAATTTTCAATAAATATATATATATATTGTGTAGGTAATTTCTTTGATGGTTTTTCATGGATTGGGGATAATAAAAATGGTTAAAAATAGAGCCAATATTTGAAGTCACTTGAGTAGGTTATATAAGATTGATTGACTAGTATATAGACATTTAGATCTTTCTTATACTTCGATTTTAGGGATATATTTCTAATCTAATTCCTTATTCAT
The DNA here is from genome assembly GCA_963277665.1 of Viscum album. Classification (NCBI taxonomy): domain Eukaryota; kingdom Viridiplantae; phylum Streptophyta; class Magnoliopsida; order Santalales; family Viscaceae; genus Viscum; species Viscum album. The sequence continues at coordinate 828,302,039 of OY728140.1, forward strand.
ATTGATAATATGATAAGAACATATATATTAATATCACAATTTTTGGACATCGAGTATTAGATACATGATAATAAAACTGAGTGAAACTTATAAATACAATTTTTTGTGTTCATTATATCCCTCTCAATATCTGATCATATCATTGTTTCTTCCAAAATAATATGTACTATTGGTGAGTGGAAAATTATTAGAGAGTCGGTATTTTGGAAACCATTGATCCACCCCCTCCCACCTCAGTGGTGGTACACTCTCACTTAGGGAAACACAATTTTATATAACATTTGGATGTTTAAAAAGGATTTGTGGTTTCAATATGAAGTTTTTCCTTTTTTATATTTTATATCATTCAAAACTGTATATTTCACATCTGTGACATGTCCAATATATCTAGTATTCATTATATATTTTTGAGTGGATTTCCAAATTTTATTTTATTTACATTCATGAAAAAAGAATTCCCCAAGATTATCATTGATTCTTGAACCACTTATTTCCATCCCATAGAGATTCGGAATGTGCCTAAGGCCTTATAGAAGGCCATATCGGGTATTAGGATAGGTTATCCTAGGATATTTTATTAAATATGGTATTGTATTCTTATTATATAGTTTATTATGAAATAAGGTATAAATTATTTAAGACCTCATAACCAAAGGGTAATTTTATGAAGAAATTTAAATACAACGCATTTCATGATGATGCTTGAGTTACCATGGGATGATGAGCATATAAAATTTTTATTCTAAGAATTTAATTTTTTATGACATATGTTTATTTTATGAAATGGTTTGATATTTTTCTTGAGATATTTTATCTTTTAAAAAAATGAATAATTTTCTTGGGATGCATGGTTCAAGAGCATAGCTTATAGACTATCCTCGAAACTATAAAAGTAAATCTGGTGTTTCTAATAGTGATTCCATAGTTGAAACATGGTATATCTAACCATTCACTCATACTATAAATCATGGAAACATATTTTATTTATAAAGTATTAATCCTGAAGAATTTATATTATCTTAAATGGTGTTCATGAGATATTTGTAAATTATTTTGTTTTTCATATGTTTTTTTCGGAATTCAAGTGGTATTTATTATTTGGTTTTGATGAAATTATTACACTATCCTAAGGTGTTGAAACATTATTATGGGGTTGATGTTATGTTTATCATAATTTTGATTATTTATTTTATTGAGTGATATATATAAATATAATTATTTGTTTAGATTAATGGTTTAAATGAATTATTCACTATTTTTTTTAATTAATGTGTGTATCTAAATTTTATATGTATTTTTTTCTAATATATCAAGGAAAATGTAATTCTATAGTGTAAAATTACATGAGAGATATATAAATTATATTTTAGAAATTTTTAGATATAATAAATTTTAATTTCATTTTATGAGGAATTTTTTATAATGAATATAGCATTTTGGAGTTTTATTTGAAATTGAAAGTTTAGGGAATAATATTTTCTAATGTGATAAATTAATGGACTTCAATCAGTATGGTGAAAGTGTTTTGAAAATGATTGGTCTATAATTTTTTCACAAAACATGATTTAATTATGGGGATCATAAGGGGTTAATATGACCATATTATCAGTTTTACATGTATATTTCAAATTATTACTATAATAACATATGTTTTTATGAATCATTTTTCCATCTATGTGGTGTGAAAACAATAGTAAAAAACTTTTATACTATTATAATATGATTTTATGTCTACTAAATGTTACAAATAGGTTGGTGAGTGTATGTTTATTGATTTCACATGTGTATCTGTATTTTTTTTAGTTCTTATGTTTTTAGAAGAAGAATATTAGTGTATCATATATTTATTATGAGTGAAAGGATTTACAATGGATGATAAATATCATTATTATAGATGTAAATATCCATTCATATGTCTTAAGTTGAGTCATTGTAGTTATATTTTTTAAAATATCATCTATCATATTTTATCAATTATTTTTACGATATTTTTAAATATAAATTCTGTTTTTTTCGTATTTTATTGGTGGAGTTATTTATTTAGAATTACAATATTTTCAAGATTTAGAAGATGGAAAATTTAATTATTTAATTTGTATAGTTTTGTAAAATAAAATAGGACTTGAGATTAAATGTTTTCTTACATTTATTATTTGTTTAAGATAACATTGATAACCATTAATTTACCCCTCTTTAATCATTTGTGGAATAATAACTTGTTTGGGTGGGCTGGTATTTTAAATGAAATATATTTTTAGGACGGTGTGTATTAAACTCCAATAAATTTAGATTGCTATATTGGATTATATTTTTTTGGTTATAAAAGTTATTTTTATGGATATAAAATTAACTACAAAAATGATTCGTTTTAGATAAAAATTATAGTTTTATGTGAAAAAGTATTAATTCATATATTTTTTTTGTAAGGGTTAGGGTATCGAATGATATTTTTTCTTACCCTATAATGTTTTAATTTAATTTCATGTTTTAGTTAATTATTTTTAATATTTTTAATTGTGTTTTATTTTTTGGTGGTGTTTTAAAATTATATATATGAAGTGATATACATGAAAATATGAATGTTTTTTAAAGACCAATAAATTAAAATGATGAATTTTAAAGAAACTATTCCTTATTTGGTCATATATAAAATTATTTTCCATGATAAGATGAGTTTATTTTTATATTATAAACTGATATTAAAATAAATTTTATTTTTATACTCGCAAATGAGGATTTCATTAGAAATAATTTTATTTCAAAGATATTTATTTGTTTTATAAAATATCTATAAAAATTTACAATAGGTTTTTATAAATAAATATAGTATTAAATGTAAAGTGTTATTATATTAATTTATATTGAATTTTTTAATGAAAAATATTTTATAATTTCTTGTATTTTATAAATAGTTGATGTTTCTAATTATAATTATTTTTATGGTATTTTTTGGATTATTTTAAACAAAATGTGTTAACTTAGGTTAATGGTTTTATAGGTGTACAATTGATTTAAAATTAGTAAGCTAAAATTGAAACATTGGTAATATGCCCAAATTTGTTTATATATCATTAGTTTTATTGATTCTAAATGGGAATATTTAAAAAAATCATATTAATGTAATCAATGATTGATATTTTTAAATATTTATAGGTTGAATTTTTTATTTAACAATATATTTATTTGATTGATATTTTTATTTTTGTGACTAATAAGGTGTTCATGAGATTTATGATTTTTATAGTAATATGGTTTGGATAGACCCACATATAAATGTTGTTTAAATTAATGAAATATGTATGCTTTTTTATATTTTCAAATATATAAAAAATAATCCATAAAATATAATTATTTAAAATAACGTTTTTGTGAATTTATAAGGAAAAATAGTGTAATGGTGTGGAGAATTATGATACCCGCGATGTTGTAAATTTATATGTAACTTATATGTTGATTATTTAATGGTTTTTCTTAGTTTTAAAATTAAAATATTAAATTTTCGATGGAATTTACATGTTTCATGGTTTATGCATGACTTTTATAACCCTTTATCAAAATAATTATTGTCAAAAAGAATTCCTCATATGAATATTTATGGATTCTCAAACAATTAATCTAAACTAGGCTTTAATTAAAAATTTTAAAAATTTTCATATCATAAATTCAATTTATATGATGCCTATAAAAATTCACCACTAATATTTATGATACATCTATGGATTACCTATTCCATTGATACCATAATATTCATTATTCTCTCCAATGATTCATCATTATCTTACGTTGAATTTTTATGGTAAATTATCTGCTCTCTTTATTCTCTTATGTATTCTCGCATATTATTTCCATAATATGGCTATAGAAGCCAAAATTCCCCTAGATAAGGTATTATAACTTGGTGTTTCATAATTTTAGGGCCTAAAATCCTAATATAAGGGCACCTATTAATCTATTGTAATTAAATAACTTCATTTTTAATCATATTCTCTAATTCCAAGTAGGTGGTCTAATATTTTATAAATCTATGGGTGATTTCTTATTTTTAATTTTATTTTCTTTGATATAAAATCTATATTTGATATCTATATTGATTTTTCTACAAATATTTCGTTTTATCTATTTTTTATCAACTAACTTGGATAAAGGGTTTTTTAAAATTAATATTTTTTTTATAATTATGTTTTCAATATGATTTCATTCAAATTATTAAGTGTAGTTTTATAGAGAAAAATTTATAGGTGTGTTCATGGAATGATTTATAATGATTTATAATGGATGAATATAATTTTAACTATAATATTTAAAATGATAAATATTGGGTTTTATTACTAGAATTTTGTCATTAATCTGTATTAGTTAAAATATAAAAATAAATTCATTATGTTTTTCTTTTTATTTTCTTAATATTCTATTTTTCATCATTTAAAATTATATTAATATTGATTGTTTTCACACTATAAGTTATGCACAATGATGTGGCTTATTTAAATTTGTAATTACATTTTTATGATGAGTTTTTATCCTTATGAAATTATTTATTACTTTGAAGGGCAGTCAAAGGTGAGATTTGAGATATTTATATAGAGTATTGGTAATGACCAACTGGTCTTCTCACTCACACACTATATACACACATTTACTGTGTATAGACTTAAGTTTATCATATATGATAAAAATAATGAATATATTCTGATAAATTTTATGATATTTGAGTTTGATTTGGTCAGAGTAGGTGAAAAGTGAAACAGGTTTTCTTATCCAATAGATATGGTCTTGGATTGTTTTTTGGGTTATAAATTTTAGTACTTTTATGTAACCAGCCTTATCATCATCTCATTGCATTTTTTTATTTTTTGAGGTTCATTTTTGTGTATTATATATAAATTTTTGTTGTATAAAAGGATTTAATATCTCAAAATGATGTTATTCCTTTTTTGGATGTTGTTTATTCCCATGTTTTTATTTCACATGTATAACATATCAATCATAGGAAAAGTCCATAAAATATTTTTGAGTGAATTTATTCATTTTATTTTATTTATATTCAGTTGTAATTATTCCCAATATTTAAGGTTGATTCCCTTCACACTTGTTTCCAACCCAAGGAAATGAGGAAAATGCTATAGGCCATATAAGAGGTAGGCTTGGGTATTGGGACATGATAACCCAGGTAAGACAATGACAATAAATGTATCAATGAATCACATAATGTATGAACTAATGTAATATTATCAAAACACATATATACTTAACGGTGTATATCCTTACAATAAATATATATTTAAAAAATTATTTAATCCTCACTTTTTTATGTAAGTAGATTTTGGATGTTTTGTGAATTTATCAAAGTGAAATTTTAGGTCCCTACCATTTTATAGGATTACGTGTAGTTTTTTTAATTCTTCTATTATAAATGATAGAGATTACAATATTTTAATAAAAAATAATTATAATGTTTAATTGATACAAAATAAATAAATATATAGGAATATAAAATAATTTCATTTCATTTCATTTGATTTAAAATGAAACATAACTGCATTTGATAGCATGAGAAAATCTTATATAAATAAAAGAATATTATAATTAAAAAATTGACAAATATTAAAATATTATTAAACATTTAGATATATATAATATTAATATTAATATATTTATTACTATAAATATAATATAATTCATATAAATATAAATTTTTATATATTTATTATATTATTAATATAAATCGTGTGTGATAGTATTTACATTTTAATATAATCAATTTATTTTTCGATTTTAATTTTCTTATATGTATATATATATATATAAAGACTATTATTCTTAGTTAGATGCATAATCATAGTTCTTTGTTTTAAGAACTTGTTTACATCCAATAGTAAGAATATTGAGGCAACATGTAAAAACAGAAACTTTAAAAACAGAAAACCACATGTCAGAACTTCCAAACCAAATAAAATTAGAATAATAAAAATAGCCCAATAATAGTCTCTACACTATACATATTATATAATTGTAGCATTGTGATATTGTATCTGATCCTATTTATTATTTCCTAAAACCTTGTGAGATATATTCCTGCCACCTATAACACTTAGAAGTGTTTTTGTGAAAAATTATACAAAGGTGACCAGTTATAAACCCTAAATATAAATTCAATAAAATATAAACTTTAGTAACATTATTATATATATCTAGAAAAAAACCTTATCTATTATTGGAATTCCAAAATAATGGAAGCATATAGCTATCTCTAGATAATTATAGGTATTTTTTAATGGACATTCCTTATCCTAGAATTTTCAATTTAAATAATTGGGAAATTAAACACTCAACCAATAATTATTATAAAAAATGTCACTCATTATTTTCTAATAAAGAAATAATGTATTTTTCCTCTTAAATGAATCCATTTAGACTATGTCAATATAGATTTTAGTCATCAATCATAGCTTTAATCAATGGAGTTCCCATGCTATTCAAATGGATGATACATCTCATATATGATGGTCTAATAATATTTCCTAGTTGTAGTTCCTGTTTTATGATCTACAGTAAATATTCATTGAATCAGTTGTGGAATTTACATTACATGGAAAGGTATAAATTAAACAATCTTGTAAGATATCAAGTATACCTAATATTTTTTACCTAGTGGTTTAAAAATACCCATGTGCATAATATCTCTTCTAAATAGATAAAATCCATTTAAGAGAATTCATACCAATGAGAATATTATAGGTATTATTACTCCTAGACCATTTTTGTGGATGAAAATAGGAAACAACCTCATCATTATGTACACTTCTAGCATTAAGCACTTTCATATCAGAGGTATAAATTTTAACTTGTAATGTACAAACAATCTTGGAAACAATCAACTCTTCTTCATTTAATAAAGTGATGGGTATTATGGGATCATAGTATGATCATATGAAATGGAAGAAAATATATATATGATTTATCTATCTTTAATATAATCAAAATGAATAGAAATGAAGATTATAATATACATTTAATGTTGATATGGTATCCTCTAACCCAATGGAATATTCTTTATGATTATCAATGAATCAAACAAATGTTTCCTACAACTGTATGTAATATAGTGACAAAAGAATCCTATAAAACATCTTAAGGATTCTCATATGCACAAAGGTGTATTACTGCCATCATTGTGAAGCGATGAAAAGTGTATCGAATAGAATATGTCTTTAGAAATATTTACATGAAACGGGTGGTCTTTCCTACCCATAAATGAATAGATCTTGTTCCCTTTATATAGTCCATGCATAATACTATTTTTTCAATAATGTGCATTGATGTGTACCAGATGAATATGATATGCCCCAAATCCTTGAATATATTTATATATATATATAATGTATATTGAGATACATGCATGTAATTAGATTTTATGCATTCCATTGGATTTAATCAAATAATCAAATAAATATTATGTATGTTGATAATTTTTTATTTAAACTCACTTAAAATTTTCATTTATTTATATGTTACATGATATGTAATGCTGGTGAAGAGTATAACTCATGAGATGAATTCACAAGTCATGTAATTTAATCATTATTTATAAATTAATTTTTAAATGTAGTATAAATAAACATGTGTCTTTGATAGGCTATAAATATTATTTTCATTTGATGGAAACAATGAGTGTGTGTGTGTGGATATATAGTCAGCGACTCCTAGGAAATTGTTTCTATATTTCATCTTTATCCTTTTAATTTATAGGTACTCACATACCATGGAGTTTGGTCGATATTGCTCAAATATTGAATGGTTTAGGTTTAACACTTGGATACCACTGGTGGTGGGATGATGTTTTTTCACATAGTGATCTCTCTCAAACTAATTAGATAAAGGATATTTTTTTGAGGTAGTATAACTCTGGTGTACTATAGACTAAATTTATAGTAGTTTCTGATTTTCATTGATAACGTGTTTCATATTTCTTGCATTGATATCTTCATAAAATTGTTATTAATCACTTTTTTATAAAATAATTTTTATTAGAATTATATAAAACCTGCTAGTTTTTTATAGGAGTTCCATGGATTAGATATATGAATGTTTTGATTGAATAAAGAAGAAAATTGAAATATATAGAGGCATCTGTGATTTAGGAAATTCAATTTTCAAAAGATTTTAACCTTATATAGATAGGATACGTAAAGGTATACATGATTTTACCCTAACATAGATGAGATACATAAGGGTAACCAAAGATTTACACTTGTGTAGAGTGGTCTGTGTAACAATCATATTTCTTTATCCTTCCATAGATTGGTCTGTGTAAGGGTCACATAATCTTACCCTCATGTGTAAATAGTTGCACAATGGTATGATAATATTACCCCTCACATGGTACAATGGTACATAAGGGTAATCATGTTTTTTTAGAATCTACATCATAGAAAACATCCTCTTAACCTAATGAAAAGATTTACAATGTAAAGGAAGATAAGTTGTTACCCTTATAATATACCATTACATAGATGGTGTACATAAGGTTAACCTTTTTATTACCTTTATAGAAATTATTTTTGTAACAATAGTACCATTATGTAGTAGTACCCTTATGTTTCTATTCTAGAAAACTGAAAAATGGTATATCATGACTTAACCTTTTATGAAGATTCAATATAAGGGTCTTACCCATACATATAATGAAAATAATAAAGGAAATCATCATATTACCTTTGTAATATTTATTATATCTAAGTTGTGTAAGTGTAATTATTCACTTAACATTATACAAGGTCTTCTAGATAGAATGTGAAATGGTATAAGTATTAACCTTTATTCAAGAATACCAATATTTGTAAGGGTAATTAGAAATAAATTAAAAATTGATAAAAAAATGTTTTAATAAAAATAAAGTAATTTATATGGATTATAAAATTTTCATAAATCATTATAAAGGGTATTTTGATCATATTTAATTTATAATTTTTTATAAATAAATTAAAAATAAATTATTTATAAATTATTTATTGATTGTGAAACATTTTTTTCTAAAATATTAAATTTTAACATACTAAATAAAATTTATCAAATTATATGGAACTTATTATAATTAATATATAAAGGTATTTATTTAGAAATAAAGGGTGATAATTTATAAAGGATTAGAAATTATGAAATAAGTCTAGAGTATAAAACATTTATATTTAATTTATAAATTTTTCATAATTATTTATATTGAATTCTTCATAATAAAAGTGGTCCTTATATGGATATTATTTAAACCAAATCAAATACGTTTTTATGATTGATATGATAATAGTTTAAATAATGGTTTAATTTATTATATTTAAATTATGTAAAATGTATACATAATAGAAGTTTTATTTTAAATAGTTTATAATTCATATAATATCCTATTATTTAAATTTAAATTTCATGTAATTATAAATAAAAAAGAGTTAATATTGAAATTAATATAAAATGTTAATAATTAAAATTATAGAAATAAATATAATATAAATCTAATATTATAAAATGACTATAATTATATTTTATTTATAAATTATTCATAAATTTTTACCTCATGTTTAAATATTTCAATTGATAATTTATTTACATGATTATTTCCTTATATATTTATGTTTAGAAAATGTTTTAGGAATTTTTAATATTTATTACTATTTAGTTTAGTTTTTAAACATCTTCACGATAGAGTCTTGCATTGCATTCTATGAGTGTTTGCATAATAAATTTAATATTTTCATCTACATTATCCTTACTTTTTATTTGACTTCACTGTAATACATTTAATTATTAAATATAATTTTACATATTATGTGTTAAAGATATAATAAAATGGATTCTATCTTGATTAGAATATCCCCAATTAGAGGTAATTGGGTTCTAACTACCTACCTACCAAGATTCTTAGTCATTGTCTAGGATGGATAATGTGGTTGGTTATCTACCTCTTAGGACTTACTCAGATAATGATTGTAAATCATATATAATTTTTTATCTTTACATGATTTTTTCATATAACTTATGCTTATGATGGATGTAGATGTATATAAATGTTTTTGAATTCTATTTTTAGGTATGTAACACAAACTTTTTGGTCGTATAAAGAGCTTCACATTAATATGGATATGGCATGTTGAATTTTTGGAATGAGTAGAATTTAAACCAAATTAAATGAATCTTTCATACATAAAAGATGATAACATGAGATAATATGGTCCGATTAAAATCCCATTAAAATAATAAGTGTGAGGTTCCTTCCTAATAGGCACATATCAGGATAACTAACATTCAACTAGGTATGTTTTTATACAGTATACTTCACCAGAATTATCTTATGTAAGAAAATAATGTTAGAGGTGACACTAGAAAACTATTGGGTATTTTTCTCTAGAAAAGGGTTCCCTTGTGTTTCCTTTTGTTAATTTTTTTTGGGTTACACTTAGATATAAACCCCTTGGGAAGAAAGTATAATGAATAGATTTGGGAATATATTTAAGATGGAATGGAAAAAGGGTTGTCTTATTAGATATCCAAGAATAATATATGTTATGACTGGGATAATTCCCTTCCAAAATAATTATGTGATGATAAGAATGCTAAAGGGGACTCAGTTCTTAGTAAAATAAGGATCATGGATCACTAATGGATGTGATGTATTTAAATATGGGACATAATTTTATTGGGAGTCCATTTAATAAAATTCCATAGTAAATGGTTATTAATACTTGATAATCATATTCTAAAATATTCTAATGTATATAATATCAACATCATAATCATTAGGATAAACTAGGATATCAATCCATGAAAGGGGAATCTAAATGTAAGATGCTCCATATACTAGTAACTTAATAAAAAGTTATCAATAAGTATTGGTTATCTAGGAAGCAATATTAAAGAAATTTATATATTCCATAACATTTACTTCTTCAGAAACAAAGTGTTGTAATTTTTCAATAGGTGAATCTCGAATATTATGGAATCATAGATAGATTCATTAATGTTATCAATGATATTAGAAAAAAATGTCTCTTTATAGTCATGTAATTTATCCAATTATCATCTATAGAAATTTTATGAAAATATTATTTAATTAAATAGGCTTTTACTTTATATTCTCAAAGTATTGATAATGGTTATACTGGAAATATTATGTTTGAATTTTGGTAGAGTATGTATAGTAAAAGTGGGTAAAAGTTAAAACCAGAAAAATAAAACTACATTTAAAAGTTCAAAAATTTATATTTAATCATAAAGTCAAGGTCACTGAAACATAGTTGTTCAGTAAGGAAGAGTGCTAATTCAACATGTTTGGATTATCCATGATATACCTGAATGAGTTTGTGAAAATCTATATAATTTCCATGTTAGATGTAGATTTTATATAAATTAATCATTTGATTTTTAAGGAATTATGATACAAAATATATATTATATTGAGTGTTTTAGACATAAAGGAGTTAAAAAAGGAATAATTGATTGTCGTGGTAGTTTATATTCATGAGATGTTGTAAATAGTAACTACATCATGTATTTGAATGTAAATAATTTTATCATGGTCAAATGAATCTATGTAAATGATTTGTAATTTTTTCTCATTTCCCCAAAGTGATAATATAAGATTCTTGATAAAAATTATTTTTTGTTAAAATATATGAGGAAATTAATTTCAAAAAAAAGTTTCATGATTCATAAATTTAAATAACATATTTTGAGAAAAGATATGGATAAATCTATTTTATCCTTATTAAAAAATTTATCCATGAATGTTTTTAAAATATTAAGGAATTTTTTCCCACCACCCATAAATGGTATATTTTATTAAAATGTTTTTATGTGAAAAAATTGTTCCAAACACATTGAATACCATATATTATATGAAAAAAAATAGTTTTTTTGTTACATATTCATACAAAAATAAAATTAAGAATATTTACTAACGAAAAAGTGTTTTCATATATTTGAAATATATTATATAAATAAGACAGTGTCTAATATGTGAGTGGGATTTATTATAATTATTATGTTCAATGTTCAAAAATAAATAATTTCACCAATCTATGTTTAAGATTGTTTTTAATCAATATCAAATGAGAGATAGAATATATTAGTAAAAAAGAATATAAGTTGGTATATTATTTCAAGGAAATTGTTTTATGGAATAATGGTTAAATGGATGATGATCATTCACATAGGAAGAGTTCTAATTTGACTATTGATTTTAACAATATAAAATTTTATGTTGTGATAATAAGAAGTGGGAATATGTTAAAAAGTTTTATATTTAGGAATATGATTTGTAAATCTTCCCATTATTCAAACTCACATACTTCAAAGAAGTTTCTCAGTAAATATTTTAGTGGAGTATTTTTATCAGATGGTTATATTGATATGTGACATGGATTACATATGATGTTATGTATTAACAAAACTCAAACAGTTTAGAAAACATATGGATGATCTGGAATTTTATCATATATGATATGATAAACTAGTGATTATGTTGGAATTATTAAATATTATAAATGATTTTATGAATATTAAAATGTATCATATTTAAGGTAGCTTCCATTTTATCATTACTATAAGTTAGAAATATAAATGTATATAATTAAATATATTTCATGAAGTGTAATGATAATTGGACTCTCAAAGTATGACTTTGATTTTAACACACACTTATGTTCATCATAGAGTATTATATATTATGAAAAAATGTTAATGTTACCATGAGTATAATTCTTATAAATAGATAAAAAATTTGATCTTGAGGCAAAATACATAGACTATTATTCTTTCTTTTCATTGGAAAACCCACTAATTTATACCACATGGATTATCATACATATTTTGTTAGTATAATTGGGGTGTAAGGAATATATTTTATTCCCCACTACCAAAGGATGGAGAGATACTTAGCATGATAACATTAATACTTTGATACCCTACTTAATCAAGTCTATATATTAACCTAGATAATATATCAATTTTTGGGTATGTTGTGGATCATGTCATCAATTGGGGATTAACCAATATGGAATTTTTTCCCCATATAATAATAGTGTGAAATATTGGACCTCATTTTCAATATACTCTAGGAGTGTATGGATCGCCTTAGATATTATAGTCTACGTAGATAAGGTGCATGTGATTTGGTTATCCATATGTATGAATGACATCTGATGTATTCATCAATTTGGTTAATCAACACTCATAAATTTGAGAACATATGAGTTGGATATATTGGATTGGCATGATCTATGAACTCTGTTCACTCAATGTATGATATGTGGGAAAATATGAGATTTCATGTTTGCATATGATGAATACTACTAGAAAAAGTTTTAGATATACAAGTGTTTAATGGAGATCATTCCATATTCCTTTATATCTTGAGTATCATTGACCCTTTTCTAAAGGCTTATCTTTTCTAATATATATGTAACCATATATTCATATTTTTTTCATTGTAATAATGGACTATAGGGTCACACTTTGTGTTAGAATAAATTGGGACTGAGGTTGAGTTAGACAGATACTCTAAAATTATTTTAGAGTAGATCGAAAATTAGTTTAGGATGGGTATTGATGATTAATTTCATGTAATGTGATACATGGTAAAGTTAATGATAGTTTTCCAAAAATGTTCTAGATGATATACACAAGGTTATTGGGATAAGGTTTCAAAAGATATTTTATCAGATTTGGAATATGGTAAAATTGTAAAAATTGTGTTTTGATTTAGTGAAAGTGGGATATTGAAGGAAATATACCCTAAATCCATGAGTATATATATATGATATATATATATATAGTATATCGAGATACATTCAAAAAATTATATTTTATTTAATCTACTACCTTTAATAAAATAACTAAATGAATATTTAATGTGTTAATATTTTTTTAATTTATACACACTTAGAGATTTCATTTATTTATACATTACAAGAGATGTATTGCTAGAGTAATGTCTACATTCATGGGATGAATGCACTAGTTGTGGAATTTAAACATGCATTACTAATGCATGAGTAAAGGCCATTTAAATAAAATATTATCTTCAATAGGAAATATATATTATTTTTCATCAAATATTAGTGGTGTTTGTGTGCATGAATATTCAACTAGTGTCTTCTAGGACCCTATTTGTCACATCCATATTCCAGTTTTGAATTAAAAGGCATTATAATAACATTTAGGTAAGTGGAAACCTCTCGATCATCAATTGATTTAGGCACAACATGAGGAAACATATGGAGGTGTGATGCTTTTTTTCCACATAGTGATCTCTATCAAACTCATCAGGTGAAGGATATAAGGTTTTATTTTAATGGATATTTGGTGTAATGTGTGATAATTTTTAGTTGTTATTTATTTCAGTTTTATCACATGTTTCTTATTTAATGCATCAAAATCCTTGGATAAGGATTGTTAATTGATTCTTCTTGATTTGATAAATGTTATTATAATCATTTAAAACATACCACCATATATGTTATTATTTTTTGGTATAATTTAAAGATCTCTATCAATGAACATTACATTCCTATTTTAATGAATTTATAATAAATGATAACTAATGAACCATGAAAGTGATGAGATGGTGGTGGTTCCAAAACGGAACATGTACTCTGTTTGGAACAACATAGTTTTAGGTTTCATAGTATGCAACCAGTCTATGTTATAACTAATGTAATCATGGATTAATTATGAAGGATATATTGGAAGAAACATTTCCATACGTTATATGAATTACTTAAATGTATATTTTCCATGTCTAAAAATATATCACTTGCACTAAAACCCCTAAGAGACTTTGTCTAAAATTTCACAACTATTTAGGAATCCATCTAAACAAATTTTGTTTATGGTTTATCAAGATCTCATTATTTTTGAAGAAACATTTTACTTAGAACTTAATACTTATTCAATGACCTAACTATGTGCCCCTTTTAGAATTACTATCACTAAAAACAAATATTAAATCCCTATTATATATATGTAAGAAAAGAGTGTGCTTTAAGAAATAAATAGTAAAACAAAATATAATAGGGTATAGTGTGATTTGCATCAAACATACTCTTATCTCAATGTGAACATGTCTACTAAAGGAAGTACCATATAAATAAAATTTATACCTATGTATTCCATATTTACATGACATTGACTGACAACTAAACATATAACGATTTTAATCATTTATATTTAATCATATATTTTCTCTATTCCCTAAAGTATATTGATTAGGTCAATGGATACATCACTTTTGATTCACATGAAAGTTGATAAAATCACATGATACTCATCTATTAATGTGAAAAAATAACATGATAATAAACTAGGAAGGGACATTAATTTCCTTAGCCTAATTAAATAAAGGGACAAATGTACTCACTTAATATACAAGTGGGAAATTCCCATCTTGGTTGTGCTCTAACCAATGACATGATCACTAACATATGCAACCACATCTTGATTAGATAATTTGTAGTGGAATATATTAGAAAGGTATAAAAGTATGTAGGTTATAAGGCTTGATATCATTTCTAATTAAAGTAATAATGATTAATTATAAGTAGACACCCCGGTGTATATTGATAACTTTTTGATATTCCATGGGATATAACTAGCGGGTCAGTCCAAGTAAATAGTATCTACTTATTAACTCATACATTTATTATTTTTATCTCATAGTAATCACTTTATAATGTGTATAATATTCTATTTATGGTAACATCATCATATCATGAAACCCCATAATACTCTGTAATGATAAAAGATTAAGGAAAACTCAAATTCATACACTGAATGGATACAATCATTCCACTATTCATGGAAAGTAAATTTGAACATGAATGAATGAATGATAATTAAATATTACCTTAATTATAATATCATGATACATCATCCAGTATTTATATCAATATCTAATGTGTCTTACATTTAGATAGTCTATATGACCCTTATGATTCTACTGCGATAACGATTTCATCAATTGATCTGCAATGTTTTCCCTATAGCTACCCAATAGATACTAACATCAACCCTATCAATTTTCTCATGTATATAATGGTAATTGAGAATAATGTTTTTCATTTTTGTGAGATAAGAGTTCCATATACTAAGAAATAACTCCATTGTTATTATAGTAAAGCTCAATTTCTCCATTGTTTCTAGGAACAACCTCCAATTCCGAGAAGAACTACCTAATCAAAACAGATTTTGTCACTAAATTTAATATAGTGATATATTCTTCCTCTATTTTTGAGTATTATATGGTGTATATTTTGGAACTCTTCTAATTAATGTCTCTACTAATTGGGAAAAACATTAATCCAGATTAATATTTCATATCATGTCTTCCAAATTTGATGCTAGAATTTGTGTAACTTGTCACATGGATCTCATACTCTCCTCCAAATATCAATATCATGTATTTTACCTTAAAAATTAACTAACAATATTATTCATATAAATTTACTGGCTCTGATCAGGATTGAAATAGTATATCGAAGTAATCATAAGATCAGAGGTTATATTAGTTTGAGTACAGAAAATGGATCACATGATAGATCCTATAAATAATTCATATGGAATTCCACCCATATTTACTTATGCTTTAGTAGTATCTTGATCAGCTTAATATATGTGCCATGTAACAATGATAATGAAACATTCTTAGAGATATCCATTCTAAAGAAATTCACCACTTTACCAATGTATCTTTCATGACTGACTACAAAAATCCTCTGAGAACTATCTCAATAGATATTCATAGTCAGTATGTAGGTAGCTTCTCCAATACCTTCCTTCATGAATGATTTACCCAACCACATATTCAAATTGTACTGAT
The DNA here is from genome assembly GCA_963277665.1 of Viscum album. Classification (NCBI taxonomy): domain Eukaryota; kingdom Viridiplantae; phylum Streptophyta; class Magnoliopsida; order Santalales; family Viscaceae; genus Viscum; species Viscum album. The sequence continues at coordinate 828,318,903 of OY728140.1, forward strand.
TTCGGATATCATTTTTGATAAGAAGTAAATATTTTTTATACAGATTCATAAATAATAAAACTCTCTCACTATTCCATTATTATAAAAATTAGTCATTTTGGTTTCTGATGAATCCAAACTCATTAATGGTATCATCAAATTTTAAATTCAAACTTTTGGAATCTTACTTCAACCCATAAATGGGTCGCTGAAACTTTTATACATTAATAGTCTCATTTGGAACATCAAAACCATTAGTTTGTATCATTTAAACATCCTCGACTGTATTCTCATTGAGGAAAGCGGTTTTTATATCTTTTTTAGATATCTCATAATAAAAGTAATCTAATTTAGAAATTAATATATTAAGAGAAATTTTCATTGTTATAAGAGAAAAGGTGTCATCATTGTCAATTACATGAATTTTATTGTAGTTTTTTACAACCAGGAATGTTATATAGGTAGAATTTATACTGTTTATACCATTATTTTTTTTCTAAACCCCACTTCCACTCTATAGACCTCATAGCTTTAGATGCATCCACCATGTTCGAAAGATGGTAAGTGTACATAGATTCCATTTCAAATTCAATGTAAATCTACCATTTATTGCAGTCTGAACTCTTAATGGCCTTTTAATAGGTCTTATGTCCATATCCAATGATAATTACCTCATCATTATTATCTATGATATATACATATCTCATCATCACTAAATGAATCCTACCAGAATATTGAGGTTCATATTTATTTTTATTTGGTTATTTTTTAGTAATTCTCTTTGGGACCAGATCAATATCAACATCCAGAACATTTCTTGTTTATCATGATTATACTTATCTATGGTAAAATTTCATCCCATTGATTGCATTAATAATGTTTTACATATCAATAAAAACCCACTTCGGGTCACAATAAATGTGTGTTCTAGACGATTATATAAATAATATATCAATGTGTCCCTAACATAACTAATAAATATAAATTCATCATATTTGGTGTTAATATTTTTAGAATAAAAATGTTTTACTATAACTTTGCATCCCCAAATCTATATAAAATACTTCATGTATTTCTTTCATTGTCTATATCACATATGGCTTCTATGTGATTGGTTTATATGGAACACACTTTAGTAAAAATATTGAAACCTTTAGAATAAAACCCATTACGAAATAGAAAGTTCTTATTGACTGGTCATTAATGGAACTATATCCAAAATTTAAAATTACTCCTATTATTTACATCATTCCATTATTATGTTATAGGAGGAGTGATTTTTTAAACAATTAAATAATCTCTTAGAAGGTCTGTGAATTCTGGGGTCATGTATTCACCATCTCGATCTAATCTAAGAATATTAATAATTTTTCCAGGATTATTATTTAATTTATTCTAAAATTAATTAAACTTCTAAAATGTTTCATAATTTCTACTCATCTGAGACACATATCCATATAAACTAAAATTATCATTAATGGTACGAAAGTAATTTAAACCACCACTTTCTATAGTAATTATTAGTCCACATACATCACTAAGTATAAGATCCAATAGTCCCCTAGCCCTCTTTTTCTTTTTCACTAAAATATTATTTTTCTATATTTCGTTTAAAAGGATTCATAAATTTTCATATGATTGATAATATAATAGTTCCAATAATATATCATTATGGAGTCTTTGGATACATTTCTCGTTTATATGACCATGGAAACGGTGTCAATGAAAGGTTGGATTGGAATCTACCTAGACATGTTTATTTTTAATGTGATAAATAGGATTATCGATATTTATAATATATAAAATATTCCTTATATTCTTAATGACATAAAAATATTTCATTATTATATATTTAATAACTAATTTTCTAAATAGTGCATTAATAATCCATTTTATCAAAAAAATGTTATAGAAATCAAATTTGTTATTGTAGTGACAACATAATTGCACTTCTCCAATAATTGTATTTATCACGAAAATTTATTTTTATTTTATTATTCAATGAAATTAAAAATTATTTTTTAGTGGAAACATATATAGTCAATGAACACATCATAACATTAAGTAGAAAAGATAATTTGAACTTAATACCAAAAAAATAACTATTCCAGACCGTTGAAACATTTGAAATCTCTAATCGCCTTGAATTTATTCAACTCCTGATTATTTTGGATAATATGATTAAATTAGTTTGTTATATTATCTATATACTTGATTTAATCCTCTATATTAATCCCCACATCATTAAATTTTTAGATCAGGATCTAATCTTGGGCAACAATTCATTATGTTTTATCTTTATTGATGTCAAATTAAAGACTACAATAATTTATAATTTTTAAATATAATTCAAACTACTCAAAACCCATATTCTATTCTTCTATAGCCTCCCTATAGTATAGGATCAGAAACCTATCACCATCATTTAAATAGATTTCTATGTTACCCTTGATCTGAATTAGAAAACACATGTTATACCTTGCCTTGAGTTGTTTGGTTTCAATTCTAACCCTCGATTTCAGTTTAGAAACTATCAATTCGTTATTATTATTTTATAATCTACCTTATAACTTTTTTAATACCCCAATAACAATATCCCCTTTCATTATCGAACTCCCTTGCATCCTTGATCCAATCACATTACATTCAAACTTAGTGTTCATTGGTCTCGATGGACTAGTGTAATCCTTGAGTTTCTCAGTTTTCCTTACATTTTTTACTGGGTTCCACCCATATCAAAGATATCATTCATCACATTATTCATGAGAAACTCAACTGATTCCATATCCTTCCCATAGTCATTGGAAACTTTTAGATAAAAGTCACTCCCTTGGGATTCTTCAAAATAATATTCACATCCCACTTTAAGTATTCCTACTTACCCAACTCTAGAGTATTTTTTTCTCATGTACTTCCTCTTAAATAAGGTAATATCTTGAATTTATCCATTAGGATCATCATTTCTCATTTATTATTCATCTAAATTAATGATATAAATATTGGGGAATACTCTTAAATAATTTTATAAGCTCAGGTTCCTAATAAGGTTCTTCACCATGATCGTATCGTAGGGTTCCAGAAGTTCTTGTTATGTCCAAAATAATCGGCTGCATGTTAGCACTAACTTCAAGACAAATGATGTCTTGAGGTAAATCCTATGTTAACACCCTAAAATAAGATATACCTAGATTTAGTGCTTATAAATATAATGGAACTCCAACCATCAAACTTTGAAGAATAATCCTTCCACCCCAAAATTTCCCTAGAGCTCATAGATGGAGTCTCCATGCCAATGATGGGATGAATATAAGGTTTAGAATCAATAGAAAAATCTACAAGCATCCATTATTTAATAAAGGATTGAACTACACTATAATCAACCAATTTCATCATACATTGGTGAAAATCCTGTTTTATATTACATAATAGGTGTAAATATGAGTAATGATCATTCCATGATTCAAAAATTACCATTGGATAGAATCATAATTCCCCTCTAACGTAAAACCAAATATCCTCTACCAAGGTTTTGAAAACATCATCTTTAATGAAAATGTTTGAATCTATGGGGTGTCCAATGAATTTAAACCTAATATAAAAACATTATAAATGGATTATTAAGTGTCCAAGAATTAAGGTTTTGTGTTTTTCATTAAAACAATTTAACACACAACTAATATTTAACACTCATGATTTAGAGTTACTGAAATTGATCTTTATAACATTCAAAATCATATGGACTATATGATTCAATTTTACAATACTTTTCAAACCTATTAAATAATATATAACACTTCTATAGGCCACAATTATAAGGGATATCAATATTATTGTCATGAAATAAGTAATAACCCATAACAGATACTTATATTTGGGTGAGTGTCATGTATTATATCATTATATCAATAAATTTAATTTAATTAATCCCACAAAAATTATAAATTCATACATTATATCCATTTTGTGATCCAAGTTCCATAGTTTCTAAAGAATTAAACTAGTTTGAGTACTTAAATATTCCATAACTCCATCTAGTGGATAAAGTTTTTTTAAATCATATCATATATGATACGTAGATAACTGGTGGATAAAATCTTTATTAAAATTGATTAAAATGATTTAACCAAGTTTATTACTAGAGTATCTAAAATGCAAGGGTTTCCCATATAATATAGCCCAAATAAAACTCTAGGAAATATGAACATATCCATTAGGGTTTCTCTATTACTTATGATCCTTACAAAAGATAATCCATAGTCTCCTAGCCATTAGGGTCACTTGTAATAATTGATAGAGGTTTTAACATGTTTCACTTTGGATGGAATCCCATAATAATTATTTTAAATGGTTTTATCTGAACATCTCAACAACATAATATACATTATATTAATAATACATTCCTAAAAATTTCAAAAAGATCCAATTTTGAAGGAATCTCGCACTTATTTTTTTAAATGGTTTTATTTCAACATCTCAATAAATATACATTATATTTATATTAAATTCATCATAGTTTCATTATATAAAATCTTTATTGTAATTATTTTATTCTATTGTGTATGTGTGATTCTAATTATTTTGTTTTAGAATCCCAATTCCATCCACCAAATCAATGTGGTAACACAATGGTAATATGTATCTAATTACACAATGCATATATATTTGTTACATACCAAAAAATAGAAGAAAAGTATAATTATACTTATCTTGATGAATATCATGAATAAGTTACATTATCCCTTTATTTTATAGGAATATATTTGTATGGTATTTATAAAAATCATGTGAGTAATATTAGAGTGATAGTTATCCAAACCCTTGCCTTTTTAGAATAATAAAAATTTCTCTTAGTTGGTGGATAGTCTGACCCCAAGTCCCTCTCCCACGGATAAATTTAATCAAGATATAATTAAATTCATGGAATCTCTAACACAAAATATTCATAAAATATATTCCAAAAATATTATCAAGATTACAATAATTAAAATAAACCTAGGATATGGTATATGATAAATTAAATATTATGATATCCTAACTAGTGTAACATCCTGGATTTTCTCAATGGTATGAACCATTGGGTTTTTGTTTAAATTCAATAATTTTACCCGAAGGATTCATCCTAATAGATTCAATGTGGTTTCAAGGGTGTATAATAATTCTATGGAGCTTAGAGCATAAAATTTTGATTACATTCACTGGGTATCATGGATACGAGAAACTATGCAACCTAGCCCACATGGTTTCTCAAAATAGTGAATCTTAAGATAGTGGGGTTTTTGGGACATATATTTTTTCTTTTATCATGAGAACCCAGACACAAGACCTAAATAGTTACAGACCTCTTGGACAGAGGCCAGTGGTGAAGTTGGTGCATGGTTTGGAAAATTGTGTTCCCCTATCTTTGTGGGTAAATTTCCACTTTTTTCCTTAATGAACCAAAAATATATACCTTCCTCTCTTCCAATTTCTATTGTACTAGAAACTATCTCTCCTACATTAAGATCACACTCATCCTATCCATAGGAGTTTTTGTGCCACTTTAAGTAGATATCCAATTCTCAAACTAGAAAAGCATCAGAAATATTTAGGTAAGCTCTAAACTCCTCTTACTTCTAGTTGTTTTTTCTCCACACCTCTGTTGCGCTATTTATATATAACCTCATTTCCCCATTTTAGGTAATTTGATTATTTCATAAATATATATCATTCTAAATCAATTCATGAGTCTTTAATGGATTTTTGGAGTTATAATACACTAATGTAGGAGGTATAGTTCTATCCCACGTGTTTCATTGTGTTCTATATGGTGTTTCAGTGTTCCATGTACCATAACCTTATGAATATGACCCTATAAAGTTAAATAAATTGATATAATTTATTTCTCATGTCAATTAATACATTACACTATGTATAAACACATCATTGAGTTGTTATCATGGTTGGGAGTCACCCCTAGATGTTTCCACCCTAAACATCCTTATTTCCATTAATTTTACTTGTTTACCACCACATGCGTGTTTGTGTGTTTCAACTAATGTAAATAAATTTAATTTACAAACATTATTTATATGAATTGTATGCTATTAGTATAGAACTTAATATTGATTCAACATGCTTTTTATTTTCCATCCTTAATGATTATGCCTTATACTATATGCCTTACATCATTAGTTATGCTTATTTCTTTGTGTGCATCATTTGTATCCATGTGCTTATACTCTATATCTCATTGATTATGATTTATGATTATTCCATTCCACATTACTTATAATTTTATATTTTATCTCAGTGTCATATGCTTGTCTAATTATTCCATGGATGTTTGGATTGAAAAAAATGAGTTGCCCAACTTGCTTATATTATTGTGCATGTTATTCGTTTTTTGGTGATCTGTGATCATGATTTATGAGCTTTATCTTCTTGTAGGCCAGGAGTGAACATGGGTCCCAATATAAGGATTCCTTGGATGGAGTAATCATTATTTTCATTGAAACTACGTGAAACTCCTTTACTAACACTTGAATTTCCATATATGGTCTCTTAAAGAGAATTACTTATACTCTTCAGTTACAGTAGTTCCATAGGGGAGAAACCATGGAAAAACCCATTGGAATGATGGTTATACCATGCCTCAAGTGATACTTGGTCCCCTAGGAAAGTTCCCAGTTAGATTATTGTATCACTGATAGGAGGAGCGGGCGAATCAGTTATACTCTTTTTATTTTATATTTCAATTCAATTTAAACAACATTCATCACCTATTAAAGATTTGAATTCCCTACCAAGAAAGAAATCAGCACACATCCAAAGGAATAAAATATTTACAAGGTTCACTATTCAATAAGACTAGATGCATCCATGGTAGGGTTAGGAAATGGTCCAATACCATAGAATCCACTAGAAATAAATCCTTGGATTACAATGAGTAAGATGCACCATTACACTCATGTGGCACTTTGAAACAATAAAACTAGTGCATGTGCACCCTCTCAACACAATAGGGCAATACATTTGTTTCATAACACCTCATGTTACCTATTCATCGTTTAAATAAACCAAATGTATTTAATTGTAAAACAATTTTATATTCCTTACCATGAATAAAAGTAAGAACCTCTTGGACTGTGTCAATCAATCAGTCAAATTTCTCTGAGTATAATGCTCCTAGTCTGATTCTTCTCAATCTGATCACTTCAAAACATGTATGTAATAATCAAGAAAATTAAAATCGGAAACCACTTAAAAACCACATCTTCTCTCTCTAAAACCTAGAGCTTCTCTTTCTTATACTTTGAACAGTACTCGTTGTCATAAAGTACAATGTACCTCCACTTTTTATAGTTTATAATTGGTAGGAATCCCCATGACTATCCCACTATCTCAAAATTTTCCAAATTTGTATTTCCCCTTGAAATTATGGGATACATTTTGACTTCATCATAATTTCTCAAAGATTTGAGAATCATTATGAAACTACATCTCAGTATTTGGATATTTATTTTGTATCACCATAACCATTTCATATTGCAAAAAACCAAAAACAAATTATTTTAGAAAAAATAAATGTGGGAACAAATGTTGAGTATGATTGTTTTTGGATACGAAGGTCCTTAATCGGCACAATATATTTTCTTTCACATTCACCTGTTAGTCTGATGAAAAACAACGTCATTACCCTTTCGGCACGGCAGGAATCATCTCTTCACATTATCTTTTCTTCGGTATGACTCTTTCCTTTTTTCCATCGGCATGACTATTTCTATTTGGATGACTATTCCAATTGGAACAACTATTCCCATCGACATGACAATTCCCATCAGCAGGACTAGTCCCATTAGCACGAGTATTCCCATCAGCATGACTATTCCCATAGGCCCGACTATTCACATTATCACGACTATTCTATCCGCACAACTCTGAGTGTGATGCAAAAAAAAGTCATTACCATGTCGGCATGACATGCATCATCTCTTCTTTCAACAGTATGACTATTCCATCAACACAACTATTCCACCAGCATAACTATTGAGTCTGATAAAAAATAAAGACATTATTATGTTGGAATGACAAGAATAATCTCTTCTTTCATCGGCATGACTATTCCATCGACGCAACTATTCCAACAGTAAGACTATTCCATCGGCACGACTATTGATTCTCATACAAAACAAAGTCATTGCTATGACAGAATGACAAGAATTATCTCTTCTTTCACCAAAATGATAATTCCATCGACATGACTATTGAGTTTGATACAAAACAATTTCATTACTATGAAAACATGACATGAATCATCTCTTATTATATCTGCATGAATAATCTATTATAAAGACTATTCCATTAGCACAACTAGTCCATTATCATGACTATTGAGTTCAATAAAAAAAGTTGTTACTATGAAGGCATGAAAATTATCATATATTCTTTCATCAGCATGACTATTCCATTAGAATGATAATTCCATCATCACAATTATTCTATCGACATGACTATTCATTCTAATACAAAACAAATACATTAGTATGTCAGAATGAAAACCATTGTCTCTTATTTCATCATCATGATTATTCTATCGGCATGACTATTCCCATCATCATCACAATTCCATGTGTTTTAATAGTCACCACCATTCACAAATTTTCAATAGTCACCACCATTCACAGCATTGTAATAGACACAACTATTCATAGCTTTGTAATAGTCATCATCATTCACTGCTTTGTAATAGTCACCACCACTAATTTCTTTGTAACAGTCACCACTACTCACAACTTTGTAATAGTCATCACCATTCAAAGCATTGTTATAGTCACCACCACTCACATCTTTTTATTATTAACTTCAATTCAAAGCTTTGTAATAGTCACCACCATTCATAGCTTTTACTTACCTATTTCATCCATCAAGGTTGCATCATAAGTTTTACCACATTACTTATGATTTATAAGAATTCCAAAATAGAAAATATTTATCACATTTAACATTGGTAAGTATAATAACCTTCCATTCATTCTATTTTCATTCTTTCCTTCAAATGCTGGGGATAAAATTTCCGAATAAAAGTCAGATTCTTTTCAAAAAAAATCCCAAAACAAATATTTCCAAAACCAAGTGAAGTGATTAATTTTCTATAAAACCGACCTTCACAACAAAATACAACACTTTAAACATTCATCACCTTTATCCTCATCTTGGTCCCAACAATTTCCCCTTCATATTTTGTTTTCAGCCACATTTCATAAATCACTAAACATTGTAACCTCATGCAATGGATTACATATAAACTATTTTAATCCTACTTGAGCTAAATATTTGATGGAATCAAGAATAATTAATAGATTAACCATGAAAACAAAAAAAATTATCATCAAGACCTATATATTTTCATCATTATTCCTGGAAAAAAAATAAATTTCATTTCCTACAAACACTCCAACAAATAGTTAGAATTGTTCAATCAAAAAACAATGCTAAATTCACATCTTGCCTATAACTCTCTGTTTTATGCAAAAGATTTATGAAACAAAACAATTATCCCCCTTGAAGAAACATTCGAATGGTAAGATGAGAGAGGGGATAGAAACAAACACATCAAACTTGAAGATAAGGAGGTTTCACACCTATTTTCAACCTCATTTTTGAAAATTATTCCTTCGATAAAGGTTTTGTGAAAATATCATCACCTTTTTGTGATGCTAGAAAATACTCAAACTTCAATTCATTCTTATCCACATGATCTTTGATGAAATTATATTTTATATTGAAATGTATTGACTAAGAATGTTGCACTGGATTCCTGGTGATATTCATTGAACTTTGATTGTCACAACCCAAGATCATGGGTAACTTCACTTATACAAGTAAATCATCCAATTGTGTTTTCATCCACTTAAGTTGAGTAGCGGATTGAGTAGTAACAACATACTCTACTTCAGCCGTACTAAGAGTTACTGAATTATGATTCTTTGAATTCCAGCAAACACAATTCTTTTCAATAAAGAATACCCCACTATATGTGGATCTTCTATAATCAACATTTTCTTCCCAATCTGCATCTGAATACCCAAACTATTCAATACAATTTCAGCTATCATATTTGATTCCGATGATAGGTGTGACTTTGATGTACCTTAGAATTATTTTTCCAGCATGTAAATGTGATTATTTTGTGACAGTATGAAATCTTGCACATAAGGTAACAACATAAACAATGTTGGGTCTTAAGGAATTCAAATTCAATATACTTCCAATCATCTTCTGATAAATTTTTTGATCAACTTACTTTCCTACTCTATCTCTAATTTTCTTTGTTCCTACTGAAATGGGTGTGGAAATAAGTTTTTAATTTTCCATGACAAAACTCTTGAAAATTTCTTTTGAAAACATTTATTGGGAATGAAAAATGTATTATTTATCTTACTAGATTTGTAACCCAATAAATTTTTTCATTTATCCTGGCATGGACATTTCAAAAACATTCTTCATTTCTTCAAAAAATCATTCACATCTTCATTCATCCTCCCCAGCAAAGATAATTCCATCAACATAAAAAATTACAATGAGGGAATAATCTTGACTTTCTATAATGTAAAGACTGATATCAACTCTTCCATTGATAAAGTTCATATTTCTAAAACATGTATCCAATTGTAAATACCATTCCCTAAAAGATTGTTTTAGTCCATACAATTCCTTTTTCAATCTGCACACATAACTGTCATCTTTTCCAATAAAAAAACAATAAATCTGTTCCATATAAAACTATTCTTCAAGATCATAATTTTAGAATGCAGATTTAACATTCATTTGGATGAAATTATAGCCTCTTTGTGCAACAATAACATGTATGATTTTGATTATTTCAAGTCTTATCATTGGAGGAAAGGTTTCATTAAAACCAATACCCTCAATCTGGGAATTCCCTTTTCAAACCAATCTTGTTTTGATTCTTATAACTCGCAATTTTCATTGACCTTTTTCGGAAAAACATATTTTTTCCAAATATGTTTTGGTTTTTAGGCCTAGGTATGAGTTTCCAAGTGTTATTCTTTTTAATATGATCCAATTCTTCATTCATGGATTGAACCCATTACAAATGCTCTAAAAGAAACTTTCATATCATTTGGTTCCACTTTTGAATACAAAGAAGTATGTGTAATTGAATTAGTTGTTATTATTATTTGAACATTCTAATGTTGATCACCAATTATATTTTTTGCTTCTACATGTTTCTTCATCCTTGGATTAGATTTTAGATGGTCTTCCTCATTACTAGAAATGGATATGTCTGATTAATCACCTTTATTAGGATTAAAATTTTTTGTATTCTTATAGGAATTATCTTTTTAGTCTTTCTTAACATCAGTGTAATCTTAAACATGTTTCTCTTTCTCAGATGCTTCAATCACTTTTACATCAATAGAATGAACCAATCTTCTTATTTCATTGTGGAAGAATCTGTAACCTCTTCCGTCCAGATAATAGCCATGTAAGATTCCATCATCACCTTTTTTCTAAAACATATTATAGTATCCACCTTTCAAAATTATAATACAAGGACTCCTGAAAACACTAATGTTCTTCAAACTTGGAGTTTTTTTATAAAACAGTTCATAGGGAGTCATACATGATTGAGACCTATAGAAACAACAGATCTGAATATAAATAGCAGTCCTCATGGCTTGCCTGCATAATTAAGGGGAAATTCCATGCTAAAGTAACATGGTTCTTCCCATTTCCACTAGGCTTCTATTCCTTCCATCATAAAACCCATTTTGTTGGGGAGTGTATGGGGAGCTGCACTCATGCCTAATTCCATTCTTCTTATGATAGTATTCAAACTCTTCACTTCTGTATTCACTACCATTATCAGTTCTCAACTTCTTCATAGAAAACTGTCATTCTTTCCCAGCTTTTTTTCTAAAATATTTAAACATTTTCAAAGAATTTGATATGTGTTTCATGAACATAACCCAATTAATGTTGGTAAAATAATCAATTAATGGAAAGATGTACTTATCTCCATGTGTTTATTTTTTTCTCATTGGCCCACATATATTAGAATGTATCAGTTTTGGAAGTTGTTTTGAACAAATATTAACTTTTTTATGCCTAGAATTTGTAATATTTTTATTCTAGAAGATAGTGCAACACCAATATCTTCTTCTTGGAAAATAAGGAAAGTCTAAAACGCGATCTCTTTTCAATAACAAGATCTTGTTTCATTGACACATATGTCCAATCCTTTAATTCCATAACTGATTCTCTTCGACCATACTCATGTTACATGAGTTTTATAAATCACGAAACTGAAAACAAAAATTCATTTTGTGCATTGGCCTTCTGTAATTATCTTTCCATCTTCTTCACTTTTTTACATCAAATCCATATTTCTTGAAAATAACCATGTTACCCTCATCACAAAATTGTGTAAAAGTTATAAGGTTCTGTTTCATCCCATCAACATACAATTTTTTCTTAGAATTTAGATTTTATTTTCCAATATTTTCTGACCCAACACCTTTGATTTTCAATGATTTATCATTTCCGAATTTCATTATGACTTCTTTATAATCTTCCAAATACTTGAAAAATTTCATGTCTCACATCATGTGAGAGGAAAACCCACTATCAAGTACCCATGGTCATTCTTCTTTCATCGATTTTAATGGACTTTCAACAAAAAGTGCCTTTTATTTATTATTTTAATTCTTCAACTTCGTCTTTTGATAATTGATAATATTTTTCCAAGCTCTTAATAAAACAAGATATCCTTTTGTGAGTTTTCTAGGATTTTCACATATTTCACAAATAGTTTCCAAGGTTTGGAACCTATTTTAAATCTTCACAACATTCTTTTTAGATTTCTTCATGACAAACTTCTCATTTTTATTTCTTTGAGTATATTTACTGTAACACGTGAGATTTTTATGAGAAATATTTTGTTTTTATGTTATATAAATCATAAAAGGAATATTTCACAACACACAACACTATCTTGGATTTCTTTACACGCAACTGCGGCCTTCCTCGATAGCTTGCATTGTATGCAATACCGAGTTTCACTAAACAACGATATGCTATTAAAATATTATTAAAACTAGCCATTATGAATAGTAATTCCCACTTTTTGAATTTTTTTAAATTTTATCTTTCAAAATGGACTTCATTTTTAGTTTTGTAATATTGAAATTATCCTAGGGTGGAATTTTGGTATTTTTCTGAAAACGTTCAATTTTTGATGAATAGTGAAAACACAGGGTTACTATTTAAAAACCGACTTTTTATTTAAATAATTATTTATTTTATTTAAAATTATTTTAGGTCAAAATTGATACATAATACCTATACAAGTTCATATTATTTCATTGGAGTCATTTTATAATAATTTTAGATATATAAGAATTTTATTGAACTTTTCACCGTCTTTTACCCTCCTCCTTGGAAATTTGCCAATTCACATAAAACATTATTTTATAGCTTCTATGAGTTGAATTTCAAAAATCCTAGAGACACAGTATATATCAAGGACTAAAATTTGGTTCAATAAGAAGAAAATAATTTTTGGTGAATAATAACTTTTTAATTTTTTGACCACGGTTAAAAGTAAATAGGGTAATTAAGGGTAAAAATGATATTATTATTACCCAAACACATGACTTAATTCTATTAAATAAGTGAAATTCGACCTAAAAAAACCTTAGTAATAAAATATGACCATTTATGCCATCTTTAATTAGATTAGTACATTTATTTTTAATTTATTTAACGAAGGGTTAAAATAGTTAAAAACAATGTTTAATAACTAAATCATTTTTAATATAGGGTTATACATAAGATAAATTTGACTATAAATATTCACTAGAAAGATAAAAAGATTTCATACATAATGTTATTTTATTTATAATTTTTAGACATTAAATAATGTAATTTATTTATGACACAATGATGATGGAGTATTTATCCTATTAATGAAATATTGACATAATTGATGTTATAAATACCCAAATAAATGTAATTCGAGACTTTTTATGAATTACACTAATTTTCTAGGTTAATATAACATGTTTTTAATGATATTTTTAACTTTTTTTGGAATAATAATTCTTTTATGATTTTCACAAAAATCAATTACCAAATAGTGTCAAAATTGACAGAAAAGATTTTTTAAAACAAATATTATATTATTATTTTTTATTTTCCTAAAAATCTAAGGTTCATCCAAATGACTTAGATAAGGTTTTATATATTAATAATAAATATCTTGGGGTTCGTTTTTCTTGTTATAGTATGTCTATTAACCTTCTAGTGTTTGAAAACAAGAAGACGTGGTAAAAGTTAAATTATCTAACTTAAAGATAAATCTAAATGATAAGGTTAAAATAGAAACCTAAACTTTCCTAAATTCTATTGGATGAGAGGATTTCGACCCATCCCCATCTTAGATTCGAAATAAATCAATTTGGAGATATTAAAAACCGAATATTAATTTATAATAAAATAATATTTTAAGTTTTCCTAAGGTTCCCCTCTCCTCCCTTAAAAATGGTCACCTAATCCCTCTCTTCCACACACCACTTTGAGCCTTCAAGCTCGTCCAAACCCTACCAATTTCTCTTCTCCACTTCCCTAGAAACATCCTAGAGGTCCTGGTCTTCTTCAAAGACCATATTTAGTGCCCTAAGAGGAGGTTAAGAAGAGGTACTTCAAAGAAGAGGAGTTTCAGACACTTACGAAGCAAATCGGACCTAAGGTAAGGGAAAATATCACAATCTCATTATTATCTGAGATTGTTTATACATCAGAATTTAGTGGGGCATATTTATCATACACATCCAGGTTTTCTCAATATGTAATATTATTTATATACTCCTATAATTTTTTAAATCCTATTTTACCATTGGGTGTGTTTTTAGTAAAAGATATGAAAGGAATCTTTTGTTGTTTTTCGTACGAGTTACTTTTTGACATTTTCGGCCAAAAATACAAGAAGAATGTTTTTTAACTTATACGGAATGAATGGATTTTTAGAACATTATTTCCAAGAATCTTCCTTTACAAGTTTTCAAGTTTATTTTTAATCAACTTCTTTTAGTTTAAAATTATATGACATGTTATGAAAGGAAAATGTTTTTGAAGCAGAAAGGATATTTTCCTCAAGAATGGAGTTCAAGTGTTTTAAAAAAATTATTTTCCATCTAAGATAATATAGGGTTCTATTTCTCTCCCTATTTTTACATTGTTTTGATTATGTTATGATGGAATAATTTTTATGATGTCCTTTTATCTTATATGGATTGTGTTCTGATGGCATGATGATTAAAAATACCATTTTTATTACATGGGTTAGGCTATGATATGTGTTTTAAGATTTTTTGTCACACATAAGAATGGTTTCATTATGAGATGGGTGGGAACTATATATCCTTCCAATGCATTGGGTAAAGATTTATATCTCATGAGATAGACGTGGCTGGAATGGAAGGTTAATCCGGTTTAGTGAAACAGGACTGAAACTAGGAGTGAACTCGGTTCAGAAATGGAATTTTTCCACTAAGATAGTCTTAGCAATGAGTCTTGACTACTAAGAAATGATTCTTTATGATTATGTGTGTATTCCACAAATTTTCATGTTTATGTTATGATTATTTGGGATTACATTTCACCACTATGATTTATCCCATGTTATGATATTATGATCTCTTTTTTAGGTTATGTTTTCCAAAATGTTATGTTCTTGTGAATATGATGTGATTGATATTTCGTTGGTTTACCCTTACTGAGCATTTGAGCTCACCCTTTTGTATGTTTTCTTTCACCAGGCCAGGAAGAAGGTTATTAAGTAGAATATTCCAAAAGGGACTCTAGATATGATGAAATAATTGGAAGACAACGTAGATGATTTATGAACCAGTTGTTTATGTTTTCCAGTTTCTAAAGACACTATACCTATACGGTCCTTTCATTGTTTTGTTATTTGTTGTAATAAGTATGCTTCAATCCTAAAGTAATAACAATGTATGTAAACTATGGGTCATTATATTTGGTACCAGAGGAAGGGTATAGTCAACCATTGGAAACTAGGATGTGAAAGCCTTAGTAAGAACCCTAAGGATAAGTCTAAGCATAGAACACAATCATAGTGTTTTAGAAATGGCCATGAATAACCCAAGATAAGACCGTAAGTGTATAATGTTATTCTTGATTATGTGTTTTCCTATTATAATTAGTATTCCTCACACTAATCTTCTTGGTTTTAGTTAATTGTTGGAACCCGAAGGAACCGTGTTAACGCAGAATGCGATGGGAAATGCAATGATTGTCCCCCTGAGCAACCAAACTTTATGGGAGTTGGAATGAAAAATATTGTAACCATGATCACACAACTTTCTCAAGCTAGGAATCATACAGGACTTACAAACTAGCAAAGGAAAGAGCAACATTCTGTTGAATCCTTTATGAGGCATCGTCCAACTTCATTCAGCGGGTCTACTGATCCATTAGTTGCTGAACAATGGATCCGTACTACTGAAAATATATTTTCAGTTCTTCAATGTTCAGAACATGAAAAATTCATCTTACTAGTGTATCATTTGGATGGTGATGCTGATCAATGGTGGAATTTTATCAAGAATACGAGGCAAAGAGATGATATTTAGTCTATGGAATGGGACGAGTTCAAGAACTTATTTTTCAATAAGTACTTCCCTTGTATTCTTCGAACAAAGATAGAGAAGGTGTTTCTTGAACTGAAGCAAAAGATGACGAATCTGTTGGTACCTACGAAGCAAATTTTAAAAGACTTTCAAGGTACGCTTCCGTGATTATTATCCAACCTAAGAGTAAGATAGATCGATTCTTTAGTGGTTTAAAACCAAGTATTCGAAGGGTGTTAGCCATAAGGAACTTCACTAGCTAAAAGGAAATCGTTTGATGTGCTCTCAAGGTTTAAATGGAGATTGGAGTAACCCATTAGTCATATGGGTTTGATAAGAAGATGAAAATGGAATTCCAAGGAAAATATAAAGAGCACACTAAAAAGAATATGATTTTCTCTTATTCTCAAAGTGTGGAAAGAAACATGGAGGGAGTTGTCTTATAGGGATGAGTAAATGATTCAAATGTAGAAAGGAAAGTAATCAGGCATTTGAATGCTGCAATGATGGGAAGAAGATGTCTAGTGATGCGAACAAAGAAAGGGCTACATAGAGTGCACCTCCTATACTTCAATGTTAGAAGTGCAAGGAAAAGGGGCATTATTCCAATCAATTCTCTAATCCAAGGGTTTTTTATGATGATCGACGTCAACAAACTCTTAAGGCTAAAGAAAAAGGAAAGTCACATGAAATTTCTATCTGTGATGTGGAGTATGATAACGAATTGGTGAAAGGTACACTTACCATCCACTCTAAAGTGTCAAATGTTTTATTTGATTCTGGATCCACCCACACATTTATTTCTGAAGAATTTTCTATGGGTATAACCATATTACCTTGACAATTAGATGTTGAGTTAGCTGTGACAACCCCTAACGACACAACAGTGGCATCAAAAGTTAATAATTCTTCTCCGATTGATGTTTGTGGGAAAGTGCTTCCTGAAAATCTTGTGATCCTTCCTATAATGGAATATGTTGTGATTCATGGAACGGATTGGATTTATTTATATGGATCTCATATAAATTTCCAAATAAGGGAAGTCACATTTCATATTCCTAATCAATCTATGATCGTCTATCGATGCAAGGATGAACATAACCTTCCAGTGGAAATTTCTT
The DNA here is from genome assembly GCA_963277665.1 of Viscum album. Classification (NCBI taxonomy): domain Eukaryota; kingdom Viridiplantae; phylum Streptophyta; class Magnoliopsida; order Santalales; family Viscaceae; genus Viscum; species Viscum album. Next base: position 828,336,658 of record OY728140.1, read on the forward strand.
CCATCTTATGGGTCTTGATTCCACTAAATGAAGGTTGTTTATCTAAAATGGATGGAGAGAAACTCATGATTAAGAATAAACCCATTGTACGGGAGTTTGATGATGTCTTTCCAGATGAATTACCGGGTCTTCCACCAAATCATGAAGTTGAGTTATCAATAGAACTCGTACCGGGTGCTTTACATATTTCAAAGACACCTTATAGAATGGCCCCAATTGAGTTGCAGGAATTGAAGAAGCAACTCCAAGAGAATCTTTTTAAGGGATTCATATGCCCTAGTGTGTCACCTTGGGGAGCACCTATTCTATTTGTTATGAAGAAAGATGGATCAATGAGACTCTGCATTGATTATCGAGAACTTAACAAGATCACTATCAAGAAAAAATATCATCTCCCGTGCATTGATGACTTATTTGACCAACTACACGGATCTCAATTCTTTTCCAAGATTGATCTTCATTCCTGGTATCATCAATTAAGGGTCAAAATGGAGGATATACCAACGACAGATTTCCTTAAAAGGTATGGACACTATGAATTTATTATGATGTCATTTGGTCTTACTAATTCCCCTGCTATCTACATGGATCTAATGAATAGAGTCTTTAGAGACTATCTTTATCAGTTTTTGTCGTCTTTATAGACGATATTCATGTCTATTCAAAGAGAAACGAAGAACATGAAGATCACTTGAGAATTGTATTGAATACCCTGAGAAAGGATAAGATTTATGCCAAATTTACCAAGTGTGAATTTTGGCTTCAAAAAGTTTAATTATTGGGTCACATAATCTCAAAATAGGTGATATCTATTGATCCATCAAAGACAGAGGTTATCAATTATTGGATGAGACCAACAACAGTAACTGAGATCTGAATTTTTCTTTGTTTGGATGGATATTATTGACATTTGGTGAAAAAAAATTCAAAATTATCTAACCCACTCACTAGGTTGACTCGAAAATGAGTTAAGTTCATGTGAACGGAGGAATGTGACGATAATTTCAAGGAGTTGAAAAGAAGGTTATCCAGTGCACCTGTACTCACACTTCTTTGTAGCGGAGAAAGGTTTGTGATCTACACTGATGTATCCAAGATGGGTATGGGGTGTGTTCTTATGAAAAATGATATGGTGATAGCTTATTCCTCATGACAGTTGAAAATATATGAGAAAAATTACCCAACTCATGATTTAGAGTTATCTGTGGTAATCTTTGAATTAAGGATTTTGAGGCATTATCTTTATGGTCAAAGGTGTGATATTTATACTGATCATAAAATTTTGAAGTATATTTTCACACAAAAGGAGATGAATATGCGCTAAAGAAGAAGGTTGGAGTTGATTAAGGATTATGAATGCTCAATTAATTACCACCTAGGTAAAGCAAACAAGGTGGAAGATGCATTAAGTCGAAAAGGCCATGCTAGCTTATCCATGATGAGGATCACAAAAGATAAAATATTTATGGATTTACAAAGGATGGATCATGGAATTATAATGGAAGGGAAAAATCTTATCTTTCTCAAATGAATGTTCAACCATCTATACCTGTAAAGATTAAAGAGGAACAAAAAGAAGATGTAGAGTTACAAAAGTAGGTGAGAAATGTTCCTGAATTAAACCTTCATTGTGATGGGATAATAAGGTTCAGGAATCGGGTTTCTGTTCCTCACATCCCAGAATTAAAGAAGGAACTGCTGGATGAGGCTCATATTTAATCATTCTCTATTCATCCTGGAAGCACGAAGATGTATAGGGACCTGAAAGAGTACTTCTGGTGGATGGTATGAAAAGAAATGTTGCTGAATATATCTCTTGATGCTTGGTTTGTCAGCAAGTTAAAGCTGAGAGACAAAAGTCTAAGGGGATGTTACAACCATTACCCATACCTGAATGGAAATGGGAAACATCACTATGGACTTTGTCACCGAACTTCATAAAACATCCAAAGGAAATAATGCTATCTGGGTCATAGTTGATCATCTTACAATGTTGGAACACTTCATTTCTGTTAGAGAAGATTTATATCTAATCGGATTGCTCGGATATATGTAAAAGAAGTGGTCAGATTGTATGGAGTACCACTTTCCATTATATCTGATTGGGATCTGAGGTTTACCTCGAAGTTCCGGCAAAGTCTTTAGCATACTCTGGATACATAGTTGAGTTTCAGCACTGCATATCATCCTCAGACAGACGATCAGTCTGAGAGAACAATTCAAACTCTAGAAGATATGTTAAAATCTTTCTCTATGGATTTCAAAGGTGGTTGGGATCCACACCTACCTTTGGTAAAATTTTATTATAATAATAGCTTTCACTCTAGTATTTAGATGGCTCCTTATGAATCTCTCTATGGAAAGAAATGCCGAACTCCAACTTGCTAGGATGAAGTTGGGGAAAGAAATCTATTAGGACTTGATCTTGTTGATGAGAGGGAAGAAAAGGTCAGATCTATTCAACAACACATAAGAGCAGCTCAGAGTCGAAAAAAAGTTATGCCGATAACCAAAGAAAAGTCCTAGAGTTTGAAGTGGGTGATAAAGTTTTCTTACGAATATCTCCTTGGAAGAGAGTAATGAGATTTGGAAAGAAGGGAAAGCTGAGCTCTAGGTATATTGTTCCTTTCGAAATACTAGATTGTGTTGGGAAGGTAGCTTACCGATTGGCTCTTCAACTAAATCTCTCTCAAGTTCATGATGCGATCCATGTATCACTCCTGAGAAAGTACATACCCGATCCTTCACATGTACTCAGCTCAGAAGTTGTACCGCTGGAGCAAGATCGTTCTTATGAAGAACAACCGATAGAGATTCTAGATCGTAGCGAAAAAGTCCTACAGAACAAGACCACTTGCTTGGTGAAAGTTTTATGGAGGAACCACCAGTTAGAAGAAGCTACATGGGAGCTTGAGGATATGATGAGGTAGTGGTATCATCATCTGTTTGTTACAAAGTGACGAATTTCGAGGGCGAAATTCATTTTAAGGGGGGTAGAATGTAACACCTGAGATTTTTATGAGAAATATTTTGTTTTTATGTTATATAAATAATCAAAGGAATCTTTCACTACACACAACACTAGCTTGGCTTTCTTTACCCACAACTGTGGCCTTCCTCGATAGCTTGCGTTGTATGCAATATTGAGTTTCACTAAACAACGATATGCTATTAAAATATTATTAAAACTTGCCGTTATGAATAGTAATACCAACTTTTTAAAATTTTTTAAATTTTATCTTTCAAAATGGACTTAATTTTTGCATTCGGAATATCGAAATTAGCTTAGGGTGAAATTTTGGTATTTTTCTGAAAACTTTCAATTTTTGATGAATAGTGAAAACACTGGGTTACTATTTAAAGACAGACATTTTATTAAAAAAAATTATTTATTTTATTTAAATTTATTTGAGGACAATATTGATACATAATACCTATATATGTTCAAATAAATTCATTGGATTAATTTTATAATAATTTTAGATATATAAAAATTTTATTGAACTTTTCACCGTCTATTACCCACCTCCTAGGAGAATTTGCAAATTCACATAAAACATAATTTTACCTCTTCTTTGAGTGGAATATAGAAAATTTGAGAGACATGGTTAATATCCAGGACTAAAATCTGGTTCAATGAGATAAAAATAATTTTTAGTGAATAGTAACTTTTTTCTTTTTTTACCATGGTTAAAAGTAAATAGGGTAATTAAGGGTAAAAATGATATTATTATTACCCTAAAACATGTATTAATTCTATTTAATAAGTTTAATTCGACCAAAACCAACCCTAGGAATAATATATGACCATTTAGGCCCACATGGATAATATTAGGACATTTAATATTAATTTATTTAAAGAAGGGTTAAAATAGTTAAAATCAATGTTTAATAAGTAAATCATTTTTAATATTGGGTAATACATAAGAAAAATTCGACTATAAATATTTATTAGAAAGATAAAAATATTTCCTACATAATGGTATTTTATTTAAAATTTTTAAACATTAAATAATTTAAGTTATTTATGACACAATTATGATGTAGTAATTATCTTATTAATGAAATATTGACATAATTGATGTTATAAATACCCAAATAAATGTAACTTGAGCCTTTTTATGAATTACACTAATTTTATATGTTAATATGACATGTTAGTATTTATTTTATTAACAGTTTTCGAACTAATCATTCTTTTATGATTTCCACAAAAATCAATTACCAAATAGTGTCAAAATTTACATAAAATAGTTTTTAAAACAAATATTATATTGTTATTTGTTATTTTTTATTTTCCTAAAAATATAAGGTTCGGCCAAATGACTTAGATAAGGTTATATATATTAATAATAAACAACTTGGGGTTCTTTTGGATTGTTATAGTATGTTTATTAACCTTATAGTGTAGGAAAACACGAAGACACGGTAAAAGTTAAATTATCTAACTTAAAGTTAAATCTAAATGATAAGGTTAAAATATAAACCTAAACTTGTCTAAATTCTATTGGATGAGAGTATTTAGAACCATACCCACCTTATATTTTAAATAAATCAAATTGGAGCTATTAAAAACCGAATATGACATTATATTAAAATAATATTTTACGTTTTCCTAAGGTGCCCCTCTCCTCCCTTATAAAAGGGCACATCCTCCCTCTCTTACTCACACCAATTTGAGCCTTCAAGATCAGCCAACCCCTGTCAATTTCTCTTCTACACTTCCATAGAGACATCCTAGAGGTCCTGGTCTTCTTCAAACACCATCTTTAGTGCCCTAAGAGGAGGTTAAGAAGAGGCGCTTCAAGAAGAGGTGGTTCAGACACTTACGAAGCAAATCAGACCTAATGTAAGGGAATATATCACAATCTCATTTTTATCTGAGATTGCTTATACTTCAGAATTTACTGGGGAATATTTATCATCCACATCCATGTTTCCTCAATATGTAATATTATTTATATCCTCCTAAAATTTTTTAAATCCAATTTTACCCTTGGGTGAGTTTCTAGTAAAACATATGAAAGGAATATTTTGTCGTTTTTCGTACAAGTTACTTTTTGACTTTTCCGGCCAAAGTACGAGAACAATGTTTTTTCTAAATTATATGGAATGAATGGATTTTTAGAACATTATTTCGATGAATCTTCCTTTTCAAGTTTTCAAGATTATTTTTAATCATCTTCTTTTAGTTTAAAATTATATGACATGTTAAGAAAAGAAAATTTTATTGAAGTAGAAAGGGTATTTTCCTCAAGAATGGAGTTCAAGTGTTTTATCAAAATTATTTTCCATCTAAGATATTATAGGGTTCCATTTTTATCCCTATTTTTACATTGTTTTGATTATGTTATGATGGAATTATTTTTATGATGTCCTTTTATCTTACATGGATTGTCTTATGATGGCTTGATGATTAAGAATCCCATTTTTATTACATGGGTTATGATATGATGTGTGATTTATGATTTTGTGGCACAAATAAGAATGGTTTCATTATAAGATGGGTGGGACCTATATCTCCCTACAATGCATTGGGTAAATATTTATATATCATGAGATAAACATGGCTGGAACGGAAGGTTAATCCGGTTCAGTGAAACAGGACTGAAACAAGGAGTGAACTCGGTTCAGAAATGGACTTTCTCCGCTAAGATAGTCTTGGCAATGAGTCTTGACAACTAAGAAATTATTCTCTTTGATTATGTGTGTATGACACAACGTTTCATGTTTTTTTATGATTATTTGGGATTACATTTCACCACTATGATTTTTCCCATGTTATGATATTATGATCTCTTTTGCAGGTTATGTTTTCCAAAATGTTATGTCCTTATGAATATGATGTGATTGATATTTCTTTTGTTTACCCTTACTGAGCATTTGAGATCACCCTTTTGTATGTTTTCTTTCCCCAGGTCAGGAAGAAGGGTATTAAGTAGAATATGCCAAAAGGGACTCTAGATATGATGAAATAAATGGAAGACAACATAGATGATTTATGAACCAGTTGTTTATGTTTTCCAATTTCTAAACACACTATACCTATATGGTCCTTTTATGGTTTTGTTATATGTTGTAATAAGTATGCTTCAATTTTTAAGTAATAACAATGTATGTAAAGTATGGGTCGTTATATTTACTCCCCCTCAGTCTCTTCATTTTATAACATGTGGGATAATTGTAATTTTTTTATTGAACCAAAACATATTTACTGTGTTCATGAATCTCCCCACAATACCCGCAATACCCATAGAAAGAGTGTTTTCCTCTGAAACCTTGATACTGATCAAAATTGTGAAAACATTTCCCAAACACCTTCTTTTAACATTAAATCAAATTAATCTTATTCATTTCAGCTTTGATATTATTGGAAGTGTTTGGAACTTTTCCAAATCATGGATGTTTTAAAAAATTTAAAAATATAAGTTCCCATAAGACTTTAGAACTTACAAAATTCCTCCTTATAGAAATAAATTTATTCCTTTTCTCACCATTTGATGTTATATTTTTTTTAACCTTCTCAAGTTTCTCATTACGAGGACATTCAATAACTTTAGTGACAGAGTTTTGGAAACATATTTTTTTTCACTTTTAGAATTTTTTTGTTGGACAAGTTCAAACTCTTCTTCATTTTCATTAAAAATAACTTCCAAATTCATGTTATTATTCTTTTAAAATTGAAAATAATTATTCAAATCCTCAGTCTCTTTTACCGGATTATCCTTCTCAACAGAAACAAAATCATGGTTTCTTGATAATTCATCTTTTAGATTTTTTTTTCATATCAAGCCTTATAATCTTTCTAAGACATTCTCTCAACTCTTCTTTCAAATGAATTTCATACTAAGTTCCTTCTTCTTCATAATTACTACTTCTAAGTAATTCATCATTCACTATTTCAATGAATGTATTTTCATTACCATACTCAATGGATTTTTCAGATTCAACATCACTCTCTTCCTCTTCATCATTTTTGTACAAGAAACTTCTTTTTTATTAGATTTATTTTCTCTTTTTTGTCTCCATTTTCTTCCAAGATCTTCTTGTATTTATTTCATCAATATCTTTATCCTATTCTTTCCTTACATCCAACGTCACATTTTTATTCTAGAAAATAAACAAAAGAAAGAGTCCAGGTAGCCCGAAAACAAGACATGTAAAAACAACACAAAACAATGGAAACCACATGAAGACACCTGGGTCTAAAAGTTTACCCTAGCCTAGGGGGGCCTAAAATAATGTAGCTCGAGCACATCCCCTCTGATAAGATTAACACCTTCTGACTCAAGAAACCAATGGATGGAAGAAAGGTGATGCTGGAGCCCGGTTGCACCATAGATGCAAGGTGGCCTGCCACTTGATTCCCCTCATGACAGGTGTGAAACACACTAACACCATCCAGGAGGGCACTACACCTCCTAACAGGGTACACAATGGAAAAATGGACGTGGACATTACCAATTACAGCACCATAATGAATCATTGAATCTTTCTCTACTTGGGAGATAGCAATTCTCTTCTGACGACACAGCTGCAAACTAGAGAGAAGCACATTTTCCTCTACCTGAAGTGATGTACCACACCCAAGGTACACCGTAAACACCAGAATCACACAGGATCCATCAGAGTTTAACTTCAAACCCAAGACCGGCGGACTCCATCAGATCCATCGCCCCCCTCTCTACTGAGTGCTGGGATAGGAGATAGCCGGAGTAAGGGAACACACCTGAAGATTCCTGAATGAGGGGGCCTTGCACCACAGGGGAAACATATGAACCAAATCCTCCAGTATGACCCGGGTACGCATGATGATGACCCCCACTGTAGGCGAGGCTCCCTCAAACCGGGCCTGATTCCGAGCCTTCCACAAGCTCCAGTATCCATCAATAAGAACCATAGACCTCTCCATCCTCTCCATACCTAAGCCACCAAACCTGATGAACCATCTTTCTAGAAATGGATCCTCATGATAATCGGCTGAAGAGAGAGCAGTGAGATCCCCAAAGAAAATCCCAAGAGTGATAGCCCAAACACATTAGAAAATCAAATGGTTGGTGATCTCCACCTTTGGGAGGATACAACAGTGTCATTTGGAGGCCAGGAAGATACCCACCCTTTGGATCTGGGAATTTGTGGCGTCTTCTTGCTTCCTGATATGCCAAACAATAAAATTGTATTCCGAGGGGATTTTATTACACCAGAGCAGGACATCCCAGCTGTCTGGAGTCAGTTTGGGAGCCAAGAACATTCGATACACCTAAGAAGAGAACTTCCCCGATAGGGATGTAGTGAATACACACATGGATGGCTCTGATGTCAAAGAAAAAGAGTCCCAAACTCCCTGGTGATCAGAACCCATAACTTCCTTGATGAATGAAGGGTGACAGCTGGCTTCCTTGAAAGAGATAAGGCGAACTGAGCACCTAGGAAATCCAAGAACTGAACCCGACCAATTGTGTAACCAATACAGAAGATACCCATCACCAACGATCCATTGGAAATTCTGTTTAAGAACACTAATGAGAGGATTGATTTTTGACCAGAAGGGGGATGCATGGCCACCATCCTCCACCTCATCACCCACCCATTGGCTGGACATAATTTTCCCCCAAAGAGATTTCCCTTCAATCACCTCCCATGAAAGCTTGGCTTGGTAACATTGAAGAGTGGAACTCATACTCCTCACATTAAACCCCATACTGAACGGGATTTTCCATTCTCTCCCAGGACACACAAGGTCACTTCCCCTCTGAGCGTGCATCCCACATAAAACATTCCAAAATCTTGTCAACCCCACTAATGACCCCCTTGGGCACAGAGGCGGAAGCCAAAGCATGGATGGGTATGGCCGATAGGACATTGTTAATCAGGGAGATCCTCCCCCCCCCCAAAAGAGAGGTACATGTTCTTCCAATTCAGCACCTGACTAGAGAATTTACACACAATCTTATCAAAGTCCTGCACCTTGAGTCTTCTAGACGAAATGGGGGTTCCAAGGTACTCCATAGGAAAGAAACCATGCTGCATTCCCATCCTGCTTCAAAGAGATGAGATCCTGTCAACCTAAAACTTGGTAGAAATATAGAAGTTTCTCTTATCATTTTTCACAACTTTCCCACTCTAGTAACTATACTCCTCCATAACATTCTTGATTCCTCTAACTGACTTCATCCCCCATTCATGAAAATCAAAGTGTCATCCACAAACATTAAATGAGAAAAAGAACCACTGTTCCACCCCCTTCGAAATGAGAGCAAGCCACCACTGCTAAGACTCATGTTGATGAGGTGTCTAAGAGTGTCATGGGATAAGATAAAAATAATGGGGGAGATCAGATCACCCTAGAGAATCCCACATGCTGCCTTAATGAATCTATGAGTCTTCCCATAAATTAAAATTTAATTCATGAGGAGATGAAGTATCTGAACATAAGATCAGCAGCCCTAATAGAAAACCCCATTTCCCTAAGTACCCAGTTTTTGAAACCCCACTCCATCCTATCATAGGCCTTGTTCATGTCCATCTTGACAACCAAATTCGAACCATGATTGTTTTTGTTGATTTCTCTCAGCATTTCCTGCACTAGGCTGATGGCCCCCTGAATAGACTGACCCTTCACAAACCCATGTTGTTCAATTGAGACCCACTGAGGGAGGATCCTGGATAGCCTCAAGTTGATGGTAGAAGCCAAAATTTTGTAGGGAAAATTGCACATACTCATCAGGTGGAAATGAAAAAGAGAAGAAGGATTTATGATCTTTGGGATAAGCACAAGAGTGGTGGAACTAGCAACCCTTGAAATACTCCCACCCCGAAAGAAATTTTGTATGAAAGAAATATTATCATCTTTAATCACCTCCCAATCATCCCTATAAAATGGTCTGGGAAAACCATCAGGGCCTGGTGAACTCTCCGGGTTGAGATTCATCATGGCCGAATACACTTCCTCCTCATCTGAGATCCTCTCTAGGAACTCATTCTCACTGATAGCAACAGAGGGAATCAAAGCCTCCCAAAGGACCGAATTGCCACTAGGGTATCCTGTGGCCATCAGTTGGTTAGGACCGGCCAAGAGCTCCCTAATGTAAGAATGGGCCATTTTCCCCACCATGTCTCTGTCATCTGTGTACCAACCATCCTCAAGTAAGATTTTTGATTTATTGATGTGCCCTCGCTCCTTTAGGCAAGCATGAAAAAAGGCTGAATTCTAATCACCTTCGCGAAACCACTAAACTTGGATCATTCTCAAGAAACTCACTCCTGTTTGAGGATCAGCTCTGCCCAAACCTCCTTCTTCCCAGAGAGTTCCTAAAACATAGACTCTCTCCACCACTTCTCAAGGATAGTTTCTACACTATCAATACTCTATTTCAGACTCTCCAAATACTGATCAGGAGGTAGTAGGACCACTGCCCACACCTGCAGCCCAGACTTCAGGCACCTCAGCATGTTGTGAACTGCAACCCACAAGTGCCCCTGCATCAGCCTACTCCAAAGCTCAGAAATGATCAACTTGAAACCAGGAAGGTTGTTCCATTAACGATAGAACCTGAACCCTCCTGGATTTTCATGCCCCGGGACAAGTGAAATCAGAAGAGGAGAATGGTAAATTATCCCATGGACCAGGTTCATAACACTGGCATTAGGTAACTTAGATAACACATTAACATTGGAAAGGCAACATTCAATACGACTCCATCACTGCCTCCTACCCCTCTAATTGTTACACCAAGTGAAAGAATCTCTTGAGAAACCCTAATCTGTCAAACTGGATCCTTCCATAAAGAGAGAAAAGTCCAAGCTGTTCCTCCTAGGAAAGGTACCCCTACCCTTCTTCTCCTTGGGATCGACCATCACATTGAAGTCACCCCCCACAAACAAAAGAGATTCCCCCAGATCATTAAGTCTCATGTCTTGCGCCAGCTGCTCCCTATGGCCAGCTCACAACATGCATACAAAAAAGTCACCAACACATTATCCCCTCCCTTCGACACCCTTGTAGTGATAAACTGGTCACCCGAGGAAATCAGATCAACCAAGACTCTCCTGTTCCAAAATATCCAAATGTGACTATTAACTGAGTATACATGAAATGCACCATGCAGATTGAGCCTCCAACAGAAACTCTTAATCCTGTCAGACCTCTGTTTGGGTTCAAGGATAGCCAGCAGAGACATTTTGTTCTTTTGAATCTCAGAGATGATGAAATCAGACTTCACTCGGGCTCCAAGGTCGTGGGAGTTACATATGAACAATGATAACATTAAATGGATGGGGACCTATTATTAACCCCATGAGTCATGGTCACTGCAAGAGGGGAAACCAGACCTTCCATAAGCTCTCTTAACTTAGACCTAGTGCACATCCCCGGGATAGAGGTCGGGCTGAAACCTCCTGACTAGACTGCTGAAGAGCCAGGAATAATGGGCCGTCTCCCCACTGTTCTAGGTGAGGATGGAGGGATTAGTTGCAACATGGCCACACCCGGACCCTGTGGATCACTAGCATGGGGGAGAGGAGGAAGAGGAACCTGCACATTGACCAACACAATAATGGAGAGGCAGGCTCTAGCCTGACCTCCTACTTCCGACGTGGGACCTCCTGGATCATAGTAGGCAGCACAAAGAGCCCAGAAGACCTGGGGGGATGCTGGAGCACTCTTTCTAGAATACCACCCCCAATAGAAACTATCTTGTATTGAAAAGAGAGGCAAGTAACTCAGAGTCCAAAACCCTGGGCTCCAGAGAAGAAGGCCTCACAGCAACCATCCCTGGAGGAGCACCTGGACAGGGCAGAACTGGATCTGAGCAGTAAACTGATCTGGGACAAATGACTCGTCCGCACCCTGAAAAGGAAAATAATACATAACCAGGCCAAACACCTGACCATCCGAGGAAGAAGCTGAGGGAGGCCCATGGGTAATCCTCTGATCGCCTCTCTTGCGATTTCTGTAGGCCTGGAATGACTGACCATGAAGACTACACGAGCTGTAGAAGTGAGGAAACATCAGGAAGACCAGGTCCTGATGCCACACCACTGACCCCTGCACCTGCAGCCCCCAAAAAAACAAAGCAATGGAACACTGAGAGAGGCGTCTTTTCAGCCCCGAAGAGGGCCACAAGGGTCTATCGGATGCCAGCCACTGCATCTTCAAAATCCAAAGGAGAAACCTCCAAGGTTATACAGAAGCCCTCCCACAACACCTTTAGGGAGATCAGGGAAGCTTTGGGAAAACACACCTGTGGGCCCTGGGACAAACCACATTGTGCATCCCTGAAGGACAGAACTGGCCGCCATCGCTGTGGAGAGCCATAGGGAACCTGTGCCGGGGGATACCTAGCTGCAACTGAATCAGGTCCTTGATCAAACACCCACAAGGCCGGGAGCGCCGCCAGATCTCGAGCAGCAGTCTTAGTACCAGGCGACAAGATTTGAAAACCAGGGGCACGTCAGGTGTGTTATTTCCTTTAAAACCCATGGTTCTCCTGCAATGTACTACCTCTTCTTTCCTTTTATGAGTACAATTAGTTTCAAAGTGACAAACTCCCCCACATTCATAACATTTCATGGATGTTTACCTTTTTATTTCATTGGTTAGAAAACAATGATATGATTTCTTTGAGATTTTTACGTACCTCATTTTGAGAGTCGAAATCACCAGCTTATTATTTAATAAAAATATTATTTGACATTTATTTCTTTATAGACAAGAAAGAAATTTCTCTATATAATTATTTTTTTCTCTTCTTACCATTTTCTCTTCCTATTTCATATGTGTTAATAGTGCAATATAAATCATCAAGAGATAATGTTTCAGGATCTCTGTCTTCCACTAAATAATCATTCACATAGACAATTTAGGTAAAATTATAAAGATCTTTTCAAAAACTATATAGAAATTCATCTTTTCACCAAGATATTTGATAGAACTCTCATAGTCATTCACCCTAGTAATTAATTCCCCAACAGATTCATGATCTCCCACCTTCAAATCTTTATACTTCAATCTCCAAATTTGTAACTTCTCCTTCTTCACTTTTTTATTTCATTCAAATATGTTTTACAATTAATCACATATACCTTTACCTATTGAAACACCTTTCACTCTCAAGAATTCACAATCAGAAATTGATGATAATATAATATTCTTGGCACTTCCATCATTCTCAAGAAAATTATGGTCAACAGGTGAAAGTGGAGCTCTATCATCAATGTGAGGAAACCCAACTGTTTCATCTTCAAGTACATCATAATTGATAGACATAAGATATGGAAGCATTCTATATTTCCAGATACGATAGTTCTTTTCATAAAATACCAGAATGCCTTTACTATTTCTATATTTAACATTCTCCATCAGCAAATTTTAGTGAAGGGAACCTCGCTCTGATACCAAATAAAAGTTCCAAGTTAGAGTATTATATCACTGAGAGGGGTAGGGGTGAATCATTGGTACTCTATTTCTTTTATATTTCTATTCAATTGAAACAACCTTCACCTCATGCTAAATATTCAAATTCCCCACTATGAAACCAATCAACCCACATCCAAAGGAACACATGGTTTAAATGGTTCATTATTCAATAAGAATAGCTATTTCCTTCGTATGGTTTGGAAATGATCGAATACCATATAATCCACTACAAATCAATACATGTTTTATAATGAGTAGTATGTACCCGTACACTCATGTCACACTGCGAAATAATACGAGGGCATGCGAACCCTCTTAGCATAATATGGTAATACATTTGTTTTTTAACATCTCATGTTACCTATTCTTCTTTTAAGTTCACCAAATGTATTAAATTGTAAAACAATTATGTAATTCCTTACCCATAATAAAGGTAAGAACCTCTTAGACTATGTAAATCAGTCAATCAGATTACCCTGAGTACGATACTCCTAGTTGGATTCTTCTGAGTCTGATCACATCAAAATATGTGTGCAGTAGTCCAGAAAAAATATAATAGGAACCCCTTCAAAACCTATTCTTATCTCTCTAAATCCTAGAGCTTCACTGTCCTCTGTTGTAAATAGTACACATTGTTAAAAGGTACAAAGTAAATACTCTTTTTATAGGTGACAATTGGTGAGAATACAAAAGTTCTCCCCACTCACTCAAATTTTTTCAAGTTTTAATTTCCCCTTGAAATTATGGGATACATTTTTAGCTCTTCATAGTTTCTTGAAACTTTTAAAATCTTCTTGAAAAATCATTTAAATCATCAGCTCTTTAATTTGTGTCATCACACCAATTTCATATTCTAGAAAATAAAAACAATTTCTCCTTTAGAAAACTATAAATATGGTCACAAATGTTGAGTATGATTGTTTATGGATAAGATGGTCTATAATAGGGATCATATATTTTATTTCACTTTCACCTATGAGTCTGATGTAAAACAAAGTCATTACCTTGTCATCATGACATTCATCATCTCTTCACTTTCTATTTTCATCAGTACAAAAATTTTCCCTTTTCCAAGGGCATAATTATTTCTATCTACATGAATATTCCCATCGGAAAGACTATTCCCATCAGTGCAACTATTCCCAACGGCACAACTATTCCCATAGGCACGACTATTCTCATCGACAAGACTATTCCCATCAGAAAAACTATTCCCATCAGCACAACTATTCATATCAACATGACTATTCAATCAGCACAACTCTGAGCCCGATGAAAAACAAAGTCATTACCATTTCGTCATGACATGCATCATTCCATCTTTCGTCATCATGACTAATCCATCAACACAACTATTCAATCGGCACAACTATTGAGTTTGATACAAAAAAATAATTTCTATGTTGGCATGACAAGCATCCTCTCTTCTTCATAAGTATGACTATTTCATCGGCACGAATATTGAGTCTAATACAAAACAAAGACATTTCTATTATGTCATGACAAGAATCATCTCATCTTTCATCAGAATGACTATTCCATCTGTAGGACTGTTCCATCGAGGTGACTATTCCATCGGCACTACTATTCCATCAGCACGACTGTTGAGCCTAATACAAAAAAAAGTCATCACTATAATGACATGACAAGCATCATCTCTTCCATCATTGGAATGACTATTCCATTGGCATGACTATTCCATTTGTGAGAATATTAAGTCCGATATAAAACAAATTCATTACTATGACGGCTTGACAAGAATCATCTCTTCTTTCATTAGCGTGACTATTCCATCGGCATAACTATTCCATCTGCACAAATATTCCATCAAAATCAATGTTGAGTCAAATACAAAACAAATCCATTACTATGTTGGCATGACAATAATCGTCTATTCTTTCCTCAGAATGACTATTTCATCAGCATTACTAATCCCATCATCATCACCATTCACAATTTTGTAATAGTCACCACCATTCACAGATTTGTAATAGTAACCACCGTTCATAGCTTTGTAATAGTCCCACTATTCAGAGCTTCATAATAGTAATCACTATTCATAGCATTTTAATTGTCACCACCATTAACATCTTGGTAATAGTCACCACCATTCACAACTTAGTAATAGTCAGCACCATTCACAGCTTTATAATAGTCACCATCATTCACATCTTTGTAATAGTCACCACCATTCACAACGTTGTAATAGGCACCACCATTCATGGCTTTTACTTACCTCTATCTTCCATACCTTTCATCATATGTTTTACCAGTTTAGTTATGATTTATGATAATTTTAAAATGGAAAATAATCAGCAAATTTTACATTGGGAAGTATCATAACTTTCCATTCATTCAAGTTTCTTTCTTCCTTTCAAATCCTAGGGACAAACATTCTAAAAATAAGCCTGATTATTTTCAAAACAAGAACCCAAAACAATTGTTTCCAAAAGAAATTGAAGTGATTTATTTTCATCAAAACCAACCTTGAAAACCAAAGACAACTCTTGAATCATTCATCAACATCATCATCATCTAGGTACCAACACCACATATGTTATTATTGGTATGGGCTCAGAGGTTATCGTGTTATGAGTGATACTAGGAACACCATTATAGTTCACCAGGTATGGAATATGTGTTATTCGATATATCGGAGGATTATGTAGTATCCATTGGGATTCCTTTATGGATTTCCTTGGATGGGTTCATGATGTAATTTTTGATTTTACGTATTTTTCATTTGGATTTTAGGTGATGCATTATTATTATAATTATTATTAATGTGTGAGATGCATGAATGATTTCATGTGGGTTTGAAGTCAAAGACAAAGAAAAATATTGGGGTCAACCCACTATTTATTACTTTATTTAGGATGAACCATGTACACACATTATTACTTGTACTAGTTTTGTTATTCTATACATATAACATCAATTGAAGCTGGTAGAATCGGTCATGTATCCATTTAGGAACCGAAAAAGAGTTTTATTTATTGTTAATTTTTTTATTTTTTGGTATTACATATATTATAACACTGTTCAATTTATAATGAATGAACTAGATTGATCTAGACACCATTGGTGGCGGCTTATTGAGATTGTATCATAGACCCTACATGGGCTACCTTGGGTAGCCAAGAAGACTTAATTATTATAGGTATAGATAAAGGGTATATTCTTGCTTTTGATGCTTGATTGAGTTTCCTAGAATGGAGTATGGGAGAAAGGGACTATACCTATGCTCATGATGCTAGTATTAGCTGCTTTTTTAAACTTTTTGTATTTTTCATACATGTGGTATATGCATGTATCACCTATTCCATGCTTAATCGTTTTTCTATAGCTACTTGATAATCATCATAATTGTATTAATTTCATAATAGCTTCTACCCGTTATTTATTTATCATTCATTATTATTTCATATTATTCCTCTATTATCTACCAGATCTTTCTACTTCATATATGGCAGGTTACCAGTCTGGTTATATAGTTATAAATTCTATTGTTTCATATTCCTTTTATCGTATTGGGCTACACTCTGACCTATGAGTTCATAGTATCTCCATGAACACACCCTAGGACCTCACTTCATATTGGGGGCCCTCTGGTATGTGGGGAGGAATGATTGAGGTCTTGTGACAACCATCATGGGGCACCATTATTTGTCTTCTAGGGATAGAGTCCACAAATTAGTATCAGAACATTTTCTTTTCACCTTACATATTATGTTTATACATGAGACTATAATATTGGGATTTTGTAATGAGAATATTCTAAAGAGTATCCAACCCACTTATAGGGGAAACCCAAATTAACTGGGATGGGTAAATGCTGTTATCAGTAGCACTATTATTGTTTTCTGGATTTTATCATTGGGCGATGACGTTGTTTTGTGTCGTTATCAGTGTTGATATTATTATAATGGGTTGTTTATATTTGTCCTAATGGTAGGAGTTGATATCAAATTCATTCATCATACTAGAAACCATGGGAATTAATTTTCATGAATTATTCCATGTCATTTCTAATTTTCACTCAGAATTACCTATTTCTCAGGTGAATTTTTTGATTCCATTTTTCTTATAAATTTCAATTTTCTATAGTTTCATGAAAGGTGAAAAAAATGTTTTTATTAAATTGCATAAATCAATATAAATTTTTTTCCTTCATACCTTGAAAATAACACCATAATTATTCAATTATTCCATGTTGGTTGGTTTGAATGGTGAATGATAAGGGAAATTAAGAGGTGTGTACTTATAAATTAAGGATGGTATTCAATCAATAAAATCATTATGTATAACTTGTTATTTTCTGATGAAGTTCAAGCATTCAAGGCCACAATTACATGATGTGTAAAATTCAATTTGTATGGACTATGGGAACTTACATATGTGGAATTAAGTGATCTAATTAACTTTGTTTTGATTATTATATCTAAATAGATATTAATGAACATATATAAGTTAAATATTAAAAATAAAAAATATTACCTCTAGATAAATATTTCAAATTCTATGTTAATGGATTTTTCCACTATACCTTTCATTATACAATCCATATATCAAAACCTCTATTGAGTTATATGAGACATTGAACATAGAACAACCTAGTAGTGGGAAATAAGTTGGGTCTCTTGAGGATTTTGTGTCCTTCCATTCCACCTAGGCTTGGAACTAGGAGTTCTCAGAGAGGTGTGACTTGTTTGAAGAAGGGGTAGATAAATTATTTTAATGTTATCATTTTTTATATCTGTTATATATCATTTTTTAATAGTGTACATGGAAATTGTCATGAAATTCCACCAAATAGTTTTTATTTTTTTTCCATGAATAGTTTAATGAGAATATTTCAGAGGTTTTGGTATTTGATCCACTAGTGATACCATCTATAGTTCCACTTGAGGAAACTCTAGAAGATCTTCCACAGGGCACCGATACTCAGTTCCATGATAGTCTCTTTGGGTTTATGAAGTCTATACAGGGTGCTCCAGTCTTTAACCTACTATGGAAAAGTTATCCCATGAGTTTCATCATCAATATACTCCCACCATTTCATTGGATGGATGACCTTTGGATAATGTGCCTTGGCTAGAATCCATGGTGTTTATCTTTGACCATATTGATATGCTTCTAGATCATATGGAAAACACTCACTACCAACATGTTACATGACTTCTTCAAACATTGGTTGGATTACATTTCTGAGGCTAATTTTCATGTGGGTTTGTTCTAGGAGAACTTTTAAGTGACCTTATTTGATCACTTCTTTCTACAGGATCTGAGAGAGAACCACACCGGAAAAATTTTTGGATCTTTAGTTGGGTACTATGACTGTTTTATTGTATCTTTATGCTTCACTGATCTTCATTGTTTTCATCAAATTTGACCGATGATGAGTGGACTACACCAAGGTGTTTTAAATAACGGTTTTCATATTGTCTTTTCTCAAATATGAACATATTTTTATTGAAAACCATTATAGATATTATTAACCATGCTCATATTATAAAATAGAACCTCAGAGAGGTTTTAAGAGCGATCTGGAGTGGTTCAATAATGATGCATGGTGATGGTTTATTTGGAATAGGAAGCATTTTTGGAGGGTGCATATGGGGGTAGTCCCTGCCATGTGACATATGCCTCCAATCATGTGGTGTGTCACAAGTGCGGTATTTGAGACCATAAAAATCTCTAGTGCATGAGCATGAAAATCGAGTGTTAATCTAGGGACATGATGGAATTCCATTAGTGCCTCTTGTGATCTTTTACTCTAGTGTCTAGTAATATGGGATTTTTACTAACATCAATATTAGGTATAGGATCAATGAATTCACGTCAGCCTAGTAGTGGGTATTCTATCGGCCGACCAGGACGAGGTGGTATTGGTCATAGAAAAGGTGGTTAGGCTTTAGAGGTTTAGCATCAGTAGAGTTGACTAGCCCGTACTAGTTAAGAATCATCTTAGAGAAATATTTTAGGATATATCTATGTAGTACAACATATTCCCTAGAGTAGATTCTATGGTTATTTATGGTTAGAGGTACTATATTAGTATCCTCTACTTTAGTTTCATCCGTTTTTGATATAGGTGCATCACACTATAATTCATTCAGTAGTTCTAAAATGTGTTGGCCTTAAAATTTAGTAATTTTGTGGCATCATGTATCTAAACACACCTTTAGGGGTCATAATAGAGGGAATATTTCAGTTTAGGGAGTGTCCCATTGAGATTTGTGGGTATTGATTCCTATGGAAATTCATAATCCTTTAGATTATCGGCTTCAACCTCATTCTTGATATGTACTGGATTGTTCCTTCTCATGGACATGTGGATTTATATATTCAATGGGTGTCTTTCGCATCATTTAAGGGAATCATGAATATGATTAAGGTATAATGGACTATCTAGGATGGTCAAGAAGTACCTAAGATTCAAGGTCTAGGTATGGTGAGAGCCCAGATGGAGAGTCTATTTTTGAGTGACTAGGGAATGCAGTTAGTAGAATTACTTCATGTGGTGAACCATTTCATGGATGTTTTCCAAGATGATTTATATTGATTACCACCTGATACAGAGGTTGGTTTCACCATATATTTAGTTCTAGGGGTATCACCCGTGTCCATTACACCCTATAGGATGAAACCCACAAAGATACAATAACTATAGAATCCACATGAAGATCTAGTGGAAAAGGGTTTTATGTGACCTACCGCATCGTCATAGGGTTCACCTATCCTTTTCACGAAGAAGAAGGATGGTACCCTTTGTTTTTTATGTATCACTACTGATTGAACTAGATTATGGTGTGGAATCAGTTTCCATTTCCTTGTTTCGATGAACACTTCAACAATCTCTGAGGAGAAATAGTTTTCTCCAATATAGATTTTAGGGCCTTCTATAATCAAGTGAATTTTAGACAATTAGACCTGCTATGCATAGAATTCTAATGAGGGTACGGCTTATACAGAGTATCCGGTCATGTCATTCGGTCTGATGAACATACTGAAAGTATTTATGGGTCTGATGAATTAGGTTTTCCACACATATATTGATTTCTTTATGTTATTAACACAAAATTAAATCTCATCCATATGTGGATTTAAAAATTATACTACCACTGACATTGGTTTACTTGAAACATCAACCCAAATATTTTCAACACTTTACCCATGAGAAATATCATATTATACTAATCGAGAGTGCACACCATATAATAAGATTGTATTTATCATTAACTCATTGGGTATTCATCAATTCTATTTTTTTCATTACGTAAGCATCGTTAATCATGAACCAATCTTGAAATTAATCAATTAACCAAGTATACAAGATCCAATCTTATTTAGAGGGTTTCTTGATATTTTACCTATACACGTTAAATTAATAGATATAGATTTTCAAGATTATATATAAAAATTCCTTACGATATATCTTATACGAGTGTCATGTCTACAATAAAGCACCGTCAACTAGTCTACAAACCACTTGGAAATAACCCATATTTCACATATATTATACTGTTCCAGGTCTCTATGACGTGGATTCATACATGTACCATATTTAAACCCATGAATACAAGCATAGAACACATAATCTAGGTACAATATATTTTTACTAATGTATATATAGAGAAATATTGAACCCTTAAAAAATCATCAATCATATTTTTTAGAAAAACTTGATTTTATGATTTTTCATTATACAAGGTGGATATGAAGCAATCTTTTTTTCAAAATAAGTAACATACTTTATCACTAATCATCAAATCTATATAATTTTGGATATTTCAAAAAACATTTTTATATTATAGTACCAAAATAATTAATATCATTGAATAAAAATTGAAAGATCATTCAAAATGATTTTCCACCACCTGTTTCTACATTATGTCATATACTCCTCAGATGCATATCTTCCTAGTTCAATGACTGTTAGATTCACATGTAATTTTCTATAAATATCAATTCATTCAAAAATAAATTAGATATCCTCAATCAAATTTGTAGTTTTATAGGTTATTAATCTACTTATAATAGTTGGATAAGATATCTCCTTGAAATATTGGATAACCATGATGTTAAAGGAACATCCAATGGATTTCCATTACTACACCTCCCATGGTTTTTTATCACTAACATATTATAAAACAGGGTTGTTAAATATTCATAGAAACCTCATAAACTGAAAATATTATCCTAGAGACATATAATACATCAAAACTAAAACAATAACATATGATTTTACTAACAAGTTCATGGATGTGTACTAAAATATACATGCATGAGATGAATGTACACATGAATATGATTCATGTACAAATGCATATGATTCATGAAATATATATATATATATAATATGATACTATATATATAAGAGTTTGTTTAATAATGGAACATGATGCATGTATTTTTCTTGAATGTGATGCATGGATATAATATATATATTATAGTTTACCCAAATTGTTTATTCATAAATTACAATCAATAATTAATGGATTAATTGCTTCACACTAAATACATTTCAAATGTTTAAAGAATAATACCCATGTAGTCAGAAATTCATACAATTCATTATGAATAGGAGATGCCTTAGGCTCTAGAAATATAAGAGGATGAGAACCTCTCATATTTTTTGTGTTTTGAATGTGGTGTACATGAGCCTCTCTTAAATTACCTTCAACTAAAAAGTATCATTTATCTCAGAAAATAAGTTGTTATGATCCCTTAATATTTTTAGTATCCTCATGATATGATTGTGGATCCTTTTTCTAGTGTTTCATCTTAGAGGTAGGGTGCTATTATTCACTGATCGTCAAGATATTCCTCAAATACTCTCAACTATATGAAGATGGAAAATATTTTTTTCATCAATTCCAAGGAATCTAATTTTCATATTAATTACAAGTAAATTTCTTAAATAAAGATCTCATGTGTTTGGAGTTTTCTTACACTAAAATAGCCAATAGATGATCATATAAAAATAAACCAGTTGAATCATAGGTAAGTTATTATAGAATTTATCTTTGTTTATAAAATAAAAATGAAAAAAAAATTGAAAAATTAGAGGAGGAATATAAACCCTGATGATGTTCATCTTTTTAAATTTTATACCCTCATAAGAAGAGTTTCCCAGAGTTAGATATTCCTTTAACCATATGAGATAAAATTATATAGAAGTTCTTTATAAGGGTAACCTCATTGTTACCATAACATAAATAGGTTGTGTTAAGTTATTTCCCTTAAACAAAGAATTTATGTAAGGTTTATTGTCACTTTACCCTTTCATATAAAGGTATTAGAGTGACTATATAAAGGTCCTAGAAGTTTAACTTTATATAGTGTATAGAATATTCATAGTATCCTTATGAAAAGGATAAATGTATATGTAATACATTTACATAGGGAAACTTCAAGAAGTTAATCTATGTATTACCTTTATGTAACAGTTTTGAAATTGAGATGTTTATTGATAACATTAATATTTACTTTAGATGGGCATAAGAATGCATAAATTACTCCTACACAGAGTGTCTTTATAAGGGTAATGAGGAGGATACCCTTATAAGGAATATGGATTTTTGATAATGGTACATAGAAACTATATTTAAAAAAATATTAAATGGTTTTATGGTTAATAAATTATTTATAAGTAATAATTAGAGGTATTATAGTTTATTTTAATTTTATAAATTAATTAATTATATTTTTTAGAAATTAATCAAAAAAATAATGAAATATTTTTCTCAAATAATAATTGTAAATATTTTGAAATACCTATTAAAAAAATAATTTGCATGCTTTATGATTTATACAAAAATTGATTATTTTGAAATCATAAGAGGTGATTTATGAAATGTTTATAAATTAGAAAATATATGATATTTAGATTAAATAAAATGTTTATATACTACATATTTATTTATAAATATTTATAATTAATGAAATATATAATAAATTCTATTTAATATAAAATATAAATGGGTTTATAATGAAATGTATATAAAATTATTATACTCATTGTAAATTAAATAAATATTTATAATTTATTTATAAATAGTTTAAAAATATACCATGTTTTCCAAAATAATTAAATTGATTATTTCATTGTTAATATTCATTGATATTCATTTTTCATTAATTTTTTAGGATATAAGAATACTTTTTATGCCTATATATATGGGAAATTACCTCTAGGTAGATCTTTTCATATAAAACGTTGTTTTATATCATAAAATTTTGTTCCCATATATATTAGTCTCAGTTTGTATTTTTATTTATGATCTTGAGAATAGTTGTTGGGAATAGTTTTCAAATATTAGGTGTTTTTGTTTCCATGAATTCAATTATCACTTGAGTAATGTATCCCTAGGTATAGGGATTTGGGGTCAAACCATATACTTTTATGGAAGCCTTCTATGGCTAGGAAATTTAATGGGGTTGGCTATCTGTCAGTCTAATCATGATCTTGTGGAGTTTCTAAATCTCATATTACTATATTCCATTCCTAAATAATTCATATACCTTATGAAAATGATTCTTATAGATATGTATAAATATTTTTGACTTTTTTTGGGTGATTAACCAATACTTTTGGGTTGTCTAAATAGATACACATAATGTGATGTAAACGCATTAACTTGGGTGTTCGAATTGGGATTTCCAAATCAAATTTGTTAGAAATTTAAAATAAACAAAAGGAAATAAAACTTGATTTTATAATGATTAAAAAAGATGTAATAATTATGAATTTAATATATATATATGATTTATATTAATTTCATGAGAATCAAAAGAAAACCCCAGAAATAAAAAGATTAAGATTCATTCCAAAGTAACACTTTTCAGGACAACGATCATCCAACTAGGTAGTGTTGTTCCACAATCAGGCTCCCCTTGGTTATCTTTTTTCAAGGAAGAAAATAATAATCAACTCTATATTATATTTTTGGTTTGCTTCATGTAACATTTCGGTACCCATGTATTATCCATGGTTAACTTATTTTTTATTATTTGGGTTACAATAGTTTTGAATCCAAAATGGTTAGGATACCAGGGAAACAAAGTTGAGTGAATCCATATATTGGATTTGGATAAGTGAGTATCTTCTCAACTATGAAAGATTAAGAATTATTATGATTGAAATGACTCCATAACTAAATAACTAATTAGTGATATGAACACCTTATAGGACTCATTACATAGTAAAATTGGGATTTTGGATCACTAAATTTATATGATGTATGGGGTCGTCATTGTTGTGGGACCACATTTATTTAAATATATTAATGAAAAGAAATAATAAATGATACTCACATACTAATATTTTATAGTAGTTGATTATGGAATACTTCACACTAATTATATTTAGATTATTAATGGATGTGACATATTTAATAGATAAATATTGGTATCTTGGATTGAGAATTGATCTCAAGGAGAAACATTGGGAGCACCCAAATGTGATTGTTTTAAAAATAATTCTCTCTAACTCTGAATCATCGGTATTAGATACTAGGTGTGCATCACATGTTTTTGTTGAAAAAAATAGACTCATAGATAAGAGTTAATTTATTAAGGATGAAGTAGATGTTTTTTAGAAATAGAGAAAAAATTACTACCTTATACGTTAGAACTTATAATATGATTTTACCAAGTAGATTGATCCTATAATTTAAAAATTGTTATTATGTTTCCTAAAAAAAATTATTTATATATTTATTTTGTACAAGTTTTTATTTTCAATCATTATTAAGAATAATATTTTTTCAATATATAAGGACGAAATTTTTTATGTCATTGGGAATATAATAAATTATTTAAATATTATTCATATAGATAATCTTAATTATATCATTCAATATAAGAAGTTTGGTTTTTATTTTAATCCCAATTACCATTAGAATTATTAGATTTAACATATAAACAAGAAACACATTCAGAGACACAATATAGATAGATTTTCAGACTTCTTATATTATGAATCAATTGATACATGTGAATCATGTTTATTAAAAAAAACTACACAGTCTTATATTGAGAAAAAAGTTGAGAGGGATTGTACACTATAGGATCTCATACACAGTGATGTATATAGACTAATGAGTACTCAAGTAAATGATTTTCTAGGTAATTAGTTACTTTTTATGTTGACTATAGTCAGTATGGGTATGTGTTTATGATAAAACGCAATTATGAAACATTTTAAAAGTTCAATAATTTTATGAAAAAAAATCTATATAATCAATTAGTAAAATGTATTATATTCATCTGATCTGGTTTGGGTGGTGAATACTTGATCCAGGAATCAATATCTTATCTGAGTGGATGTGGAATTATTTCCCAACTAACTCATCCAAGAACACCATAACAGAATGGTTTGTCTAAAAGGAAGAATCATACCTTGTAAGACATTGTACAATCAATGATGATTTTATGTTACCTTCCTTTATCATTTTAGGTTTATGCACTGGATATTGATATATTGCTACTAAACAGTCCTAAAGACAACATTTGAGATACTCTGTAGGAAATTTTATTATATGTATTATTTGAAAATTTTAGGTTTTGAAAATTATTTAGGATTCTTTTATTCTAAAAAACATGACCATATTTCTACAAATTTCATCTTTATTAGTTATCCCATAGAATAAATGGTTATTATTTCTATAATCCTACTGATCATCTAGTTTTTGAGGCCTAATATTATATTTTCATTAAGAGACATGAAATATGTCAATGATTTAGTAAGATGAAAGTAGAACATAAATTAGTTCATGATAAAAAAAAGAGTTCCTCATAAATAAGTTTATTTTTTCAATAAACTATTGTGGAATAAGAACCACCTAAATTACTAGGTAGACTTATGTTATTACCACATAACTCTGTTATTTATGTGATTTAATGATTCATAAATCCCTATTTTTCTTATAATTATTTTTTCATATGTTTATCATATTTTATCTTCTCATAAGTTGTGATCTATTTATTTCAAAGGAATATATCATATGTAAAGACATCATTTCTATTTGATTTTAACAATTTGGTTTATCATAAATTGAAAAATTATCTTGGGGTAGTAATATATTATACAGAGGTAGTGAATAATTTTTTTATGGAACAATAAATATAAATCATTAATAAATAAATTATAACCAAAAAATCTTATGAAGAAGGCATTCATTAGAATAGTTATCTTATAATAATAAAATTATTTCTCTCAGAAAAAATTTACCATAAAAATAGTTAATTTGGGAAATTATACACAGTTCAAGGTATGAAGTGTTTTTTCTTATAATTCTACTCAGAAATTTATTTTATGAATAATTGTGATGTAAGTTGTTTATCTAACGATGCATAAGATATTATGAAAATATTCTTTTAATATTAGCATAATATCTCTATATAAGTCATTTAAATACTATGTTTGTAAAATAATAGGAATTTTCTAAATAATGAAATATCTATTTGGATAATTTGTTATTTTTTGGAATGGAAAGATCCAAATATGATGGTTTCTAACATCATCACTCCAGAAACATATCCTATATTTGGAAAATAAGGAAACATGCCATTAAGAATATGTGTTTTAAAATTTTAATAGGATTTTGAATTTTATCATTATGATAACCTATTTTTGTTATGATTGAAATCATATAGGATATATAAATTAAAAATTTAGTTGTTTCATGAAGAAGGAATACACAAATACATATGAACATTATTACCAAGAATGTTGAAAACATGTACATAGAAGAAAACACATATATGATCCAAAAAATTCATGTATAATGTTATTACAAGTTAATTAATGAAATCAAATAAGCTACAGAGTTTTTATTTGAATATAATCATCTTCTATGGATTTGTCTTTATCTTCTATCAATTTCCACTAGAAACTATGTACTCTATTCATTCTTAAAATTTTATTCATTTATATTTCATTTACGCACACTGTAGTTAAGTGTGTTAAGGATGTCAATAGGTATTTTAATGGGATATATTGGTTAAAATATCTTTGAAATTTATACTAATTAATATATTCTATCACTAAGAAGGGAGCCCTCGTTACAAGAGTTTTCATAGATAAAATCCCCAAACATGGGGAGAAGAGTGTTGGTGGAGTGGACTAGAGGATATTTGTGTCACAAACCACTATAAATCTTATATTTTAAAACTTTTCATATTACTTTTATATTTCCAATACATTATTTTTCAATGAAAATTATTATAACCCACATTGCTTATGTTATGCAGTTTTAATGAGAATAAAAATTTGATTAATCAATTTAAGCCCTCTTGAATATTCAGTTAACCATTATATTGAAAAAAATAGTACCACGTATCATGGATCATGATCAATTTTTTTTAAAAGGTTTAAGTCCAAATATCTTTTTTAAATTCATTCTATGGATGATAAAATTGATGTTCAATTAATGGTTAAAGTAACCAATTTTTATAATGAATATTATCATTCTTATAAGGACCTAATAATAATATGTTTAAAGAACGGTGGCTTAAAATTTTACCTCTATATAGTTGATCCATATGAATTTGCATAAATAAAACCAATAACATGGTATACAAACACTGTACTGAGATATGATTTGAACACTAAATATATGAATTTTATAGTATGTGGACTAGGTCTAGAAGTGCTTAATTGTGTTTCCCAATGTCCAATATCCCATAAAATGTGCACTACCATTGTGGTTCCCTATTATGGAACAAACACTATAAATAATATTTGATATGAAACTTCTAAACATAAGTTCAACACATTCAAAAAAATTAATGGATAAATCATTACATAATTTAATGAATTACTCACTATGATTTTGAACAATACTTCCACTCTATGACTACTAATTACTGATCCTAAGAAAGGATTGAATGTTTTAAGATTTTTACCACATATTATTAGTCGAATATCTAGTATCATTGTATAATCTATATAGGAAAATTATTTCAATATAAAATATATCATTGGAACTCTTATGATGTATGAGGATGAAATGGAAGTCTAAGCTGGAAAACATAAAATGGTTAAAAAGTAAAATGTTTCATTGAAGGTTTCTACTTCTGAAGATAAAAAAATTAAAATGCTATAAATATATCTAAATCATATTAAGAAGAATATTCCTTGATAAATTCTGGATCAAATAATGAATGTGAAAAAATTTCACAAAAAGTTTATAAATTTATATAATAAGGGAATTGTTTTTAATACATTACATCAATTACAAGAAGTATTGTATAAATTCTAAATAATTAAGGTACTCTGAGTGAAAAATATCATACATATCAAGGAATACAATATAGAATTATAAGAAATTAAAAAATAATATTATTTATCAAAAAGATAGATATAATAAAAATCCAATAAAGTTGTGAAAGCCATATGGATTACTTCTCCAGACTCTAGAGAGTATTCATCTTCAGAATCATAAGCTATAATGTCTAATAAAAAAATCCAACATGTGATTCATGGAACATTTATATGCGGTATATTCTTATTATTCTTATATGCATGATTTTTATTCAAAATAAAATTATCATAGGAAGAATTAACTAAATACTATATAATGTTAAAAACAATATATGAAAAATTTAAAATAAAAATATATATATATATATAATTCCTACTACAAAATTTTTAATAAAGATAAGGAATTAAATAATAATATATTAGATTTGAAAGCCCAGTTTTAAAGTTCTACTAAAATATTTATTAAAGAAACTAGAACAATTGATTATATAAATAAATAAGTATAGAATTTCAAGTATATTGTAAGTGTTTTTAATAAGAGGTGGGATTACCTTTACAAAATTATCAGTCAAATATAACTTAATATAGAAACATTTGGAATATTAATTCAATG
Organism: Viscum album; assembly: GCA_963277665.1. Taxonomy (NCBI): domain Eukaryota; kingdom Viridiplantae; phylum Streptophyta; class Magnoliopsida; order Santalales; family Viscaceae; genus Viscum; species Viscum album. Next base: position 828,365,959 of record OY728140.1, read on the forward strand.
TTAAGGGGAAAAAATTTATAAAAGAATTTTTTCCTAGTTATAAGATAAAAATCCTCTTCAAAGTTACTTTTTTTTACTTTGGATATGTATGTTATTATTGCAATCTCTACAATATGATGAATTTTAATTTTGTGCAAAAAATAGATTTTCCCACAATTTTTTTTCAAATTTATTACTGTGTTTTCTATAAAACATAAATAGATTTGGGTTTTAACTTATTTCATAGCTGAAACTTTCATACTCAATGGTATTTGGGTACCCATAAATATTTTTGTTTGATTTATCATTGTAGGAAATGAGCCACATAAACAATAATGAAAAATAGTTCAAAAAATTGGTTGTTCAAGACCCATTAGTGGATATTTCTATAACGTTAAATCACTATCTAATGTTGATGGAGCCTTTCTCACATTTATTGACAATTAAAATGAAAATATGGTTAGTGTGGGATCTACTAGAAATTTTCAACCAATCCCCATCAATAAAGCACTTTATGTGGAATTCATAAAGAAAAACCTATCAAGTATTTCTCAAATTTGTGATGATGGTTATTCCGTGGATTTTTCAAAGAATACCTACTCGTTTTATAAGGAAACATCTCTCAATCTAATAGAACCAATAACAGATAACGTATATATATTAGATCATAGTTTTTTATATAGAAAAAAATTAAATCTTTTGAATGTCAAGGAAAATGAATAATGGATTTCGAATAGAGGCCTTAAAAATAATAATTTTTATTTTTTAAGAAAATTATAGAAACATAAGTTTGATTTATAATTTATCTAATATTAAATTATATAAAGTAAACTATGTGGTCCATGTAAAATAGGAAATAAACACAAATAGTCATTTAAACCAATTAATGAGTTTGATACTTCTGCACCCTAGGGATTATACATATGAATATATTAAATCCTCTTATAACTACAATCCTTGCTGGAATGTATTTTGTTTATATATTAGTTGATGATTTTTCAAGATTTATTTATGTTAATTTCATGAACATTATGGTTGTATCATGATTTTTTAATGTTTTTAAACATGTGAAAAATTAAAAAAGATTAAAACATGTGTAATTAAGAAGTTATCATGACAGAATATTTTTGTATAGTGGATTAATTTTTACTACTCAAAAAATGGTATTTAATGAATCATTTCTAAACTTAGTACACATAAAAATGGAATTTTTGAAATAAATAATATGATATTTTATGAAATGTTTAAAATAATGTTTTGGGAATATAACATTCCTACTTATTTTTGGGATTAATCAATTAACAAAATAGGTTATTCTATTAATATAATTATAATTACATCTATCTTAAATAAGACACCCTATAACTTATATAATAATAGAAAACCAAAGGTAGGATAATTAAAAATGTTTAGGTATATTTTTAATATTTTAAACACCAAGGATAATCTTGTTAAATTTTACACAATATCTAATAAAGTTATCTTAATTTGTTATTATACTACTTTAAAATATTATATAGCATACAATAAATGGTCAATGATTGTTAAAGGTTCAAATCATGTAATGTTTGATAAAAGTGGTCCCTTTGATCAAAAAGTGACTCAAGGGGACGAGTTGACTAATTGTATTAAAGACATGATACCTGAGAATCTTATTAACAATAAAAAGTTTGATGATTTAGAATTTATATTTAATAAACTGAATCATATAAGGGATGATAATGGTGAAACAAAAAATCTGTTACCTAGGCAACCAATAAACCTTAACGATCATCCTCTAGAAACAATTATATGAAGTTTAAATGAAGTAGTAATGACCAAATGAAAAATAGGTAACCATTTATAAGTCTCTTAATTTTTATCTAAGCTAGAACTATGAATTATATAAGAATATTTAGCTGATTGTTGTTAGTTTTTAGTAATTAAAGGATAATTAAACCAGTTTACGAGAAACATGGTTTGTAAATTGGTTGATATACCCAATGATAGTCCTATTATTGGAATTAAATTCATTGTTAAGAAAAAATTAGATGATCCTGGTGTGATCATAATAAATAAATATAGGTTAGTTAAAAGGTAATAATCAAGAATAAGGAACAAATTATGAAGATAATTTTTCTTCAGTAGGTACGTTAAAAGAAATAAGAATTCATATAGAATATACATCATATATTAATTTTGAATAATATCATGTAGATGTTAAATATTGATATATAAATGAATTTTTGAGGGAGTAATTTTATGTTTAACAACCTCTTGGTTTTGAAGAATCTCATTTTCACAATTATATTTTCAAACATTATAATGCACTTAATGGTCTTAAAAAACCACCAAGATCATCGTATGAATCCTTAATATATTTTATTTTATCAAATTATTTTAATTTGTGGTTGGAATACCACCTAATTCCAAGAAATATTTATTAAAATGTACTTATCTTGTAAAAATATATGTTAATGATGTAATTTTTTGTTCAAAAAACAAAAAAAAAGTGTAATAAATTTTCAAAACATAAGCATAAAGAATTTAAAATCAGTATAATGGGTGAGTTAAACTATATCGTTTGATTTAAAATTTATAAAAAATATTTTGAAAACGTTTTAAACCAAATAAAACACATACATGTTTACTTAAAAGGTTGGGAATTGAAAATAGTAAGATTTATTCACCTATTAAGGTTTATAACATTAAACTTGATATGGATAAAGCTATAAAATTAGTTCACAACAAGTTATAGAATGGAATAATTTGATGTTATTATTATCTTACTATATGTAGGAAAAAAATATGTTTTTAATATGTCTTTATGAAATGTTTCAATGTAATCTAAAATAATCCCACATAAATTTTACTAAAATGATTTTGATATATTTAGAATGAATTTTTTTTTCTTTCACTTGTTTTTTTCAGAAACCATTGGTTTTAGTTTAATTTTATGTTTGGATGCTAACTTATGTGGGTGTACAAAATATAAAAATAGACCCTCAATAATATATTACATTCTTGATTAATCCTTATTATTATATATAAGTAAGAAACAACATTTCATAGCATTATTAACTTCTCAGGATTAATATATTATAGCAATAATCATTTTCTCACAAGTGATGTAAATGAAATAAACCCTAATGTATTTTGGATTCAATTTTAATATTTTTGTAAAAATATGTGATATAACAAGTGCTATCATCATTTTAGAAAATCCAATAAATCATTCTAGATCAAATCACATTGATTTAAGGAATAATTTATTAATAGATCATGCAAAAAATGGTTTCATTTCCTTAGAACTTGATTTCATGAAAATAAATTAGTAAATATTTTCAATAATCCATTTACTATTGATATATTATATTTTTCTAACAAAAATTTGGTTTATTTAACTTTTTTTAAATTAATTTCTATTCTACATATTAATGAGACATTATCTTTAGTAGAAATTTTGTTTTCATTATTTCATTAAAGATTTAATGTCATCATTTTGAGTATTAGTCACATCCCCATAAGAAACCTAAGATAGTCTATCATGATTTTCCTATATGTCACACTGATAAAATCTTCAGTTACTAAAAATAAAAATAAATAAATTCAATCCTGTGTAGTAAACCCTAATAAATCACTAAATATTTATATCCTTTCCATTAGAAAGTTCTTTCCATAAACCATAAAAATTTCAACCCCCCTTTTAATTTTGAAAAAAAACAAGAGAGTAAATGGTTATACACCTAGTAGTTCTAATCACTAAAGGACTAAGAGAAAATGTTCGAGTGGATAAGCTACAAATTTGAGCTAGTAAGATGGTAAGGATATGCTTCCTAAAGAGTTTATTAATCATCAAAGATGGGAGTTAATTTATAATGAAAATAAAATAGAGTTTTTATATGAGAATTAAATAAAATAAATCTCTGAAATTTTTGTGTTTCATTTTGGTGATAAGGGGATATGGTTATAGAAATTATAAACTAGATGAATTTTGTGATAACATCTATAATAATGGTTGAATTGTTTCAATACCCTCATGATGGGCATTGTTATTTCAAAACCTTTTTAAATACAATAGACGATGTAATTCCTCTAAAAATAATGAATTCCATTTTTTTTACATCATGATGTGGGGAATAGTCCTATAATAACATATAACTAGAAAGAATAGTTCTTGTAAAGTTCATTCAGTCGGTCCTTTCTCGATGAAATTGTGAGATTGAGAAATTTATTTTTCAAGATGTTATATTGTTGTATCTATTTATGATAGAGATATTTGTGCATTTGTAATGATTTTTTATGATGTCAATATTCCATATTCGAAAAAATTAATAATTGTTTACCATTTTTTAAGGTTCTTAACATTGATTTTAGTAAAATATCTATTTTTTGGATGAAACCATTGCAAAATATTATTATGGATTGGAAACATTTATATCCATTGGGTATAAATGATGTTTAATTTACTATAATTTTTCTTATAATACATTTTTAAAATTAAATTAATAATAATATTTTTATAAATACCCTGATGATACTTAGGGTGTTCATCTCGTATGATTATTGTTTTTGACTTTTATGATCATGTTCAAGAAAGTTTTATTTCTCCTATAGAATAACGTGTTGATAATATGGAAAGAATATATTTTATGGACAATGAGTCTTTGGATTATAGTTTAAGAAGAGTTAGATTTATAATTTATAAAGATATTCAATCCAATTATAATGGTATCATAGAATTTCACTCTTAATCATGTTAGGTAGTTGATAGTCGTTCTCTTATTGCATCCTAACCATTTGTTTTACTTATTTACTCTGTAAAGAGAAATTTGGATTTGAAAAATAAAAATGTTAGTTTGAATTTTCTAATAGAAGGCCATTTATATTTCATCATAATTAATCCAAATCATTGAAATATCCCTATCAGTGAATACCAAAAGAAAATTCAGAAGATAATTAGTAATTTTTATCATTTGGAATGTTTCTAGTACTGATAAATAAGATTTAGATAATGAAGATAAATCCTCTCTACCTATTGAAAAAATAATAAAAATATCAAAATATAGGAAACCATATAATATCATAGAAGTATCCTATGTTAATTAAAATCAAAATTATGATTAAGATCACAGTTCTGATGTCTATTAGACTAGTTGTATTTTACTCCCATTCACCATACTTATTCTGAAATCCCTACATATGAATTAGATATTATGTATTAAAGAGCTTGAGATAACTATTTCATGAAAATTTCAAAGTGTATTCATTGAGGAATCAATTAGTTGATTTAATCTCTAAAATAAGGACACCCCAATAACAATCCATTTCAAAGGATAATATTTGCAGGTTATTTTTTGTTTCAATTACTATTTATGAAATTTTTGAAAGAATATACTAAAGAAGAATTTGGAAGTAAATCTTTGGATTATGTTTTTATAGAATACAATTTATAAGGAGTGCATATTTATATATACACTATAACATCCACAATATATTATATGTAATAAATGATCCTTTCAAAATAAAGACCATAAGAACTTCATAGAGGTGTGGTTTCTGGGATTAAGAGAATACCTATAATTTTAAAAATATATATTTTTAATATTGATCAATATAAGAAGAAAATCATTTAATTAATAAAGGATAGAATAATAGTAATTTAGGATGTTTTAGTTCATGTTAAATAATTTACCTATTTTATAATCACAAAATTATAAAAAGCTTTGGATCTTTAGCCAATAATTTTGTAGTGTTGGAAGATAAATTTGGAAAATTTCACAAGTTGGTAATAGAAAACATGAGATCAAAATAATTAGAGGAACAAGAAGAAGATACATTTTATGAACATTGAGTGCATCAATTATCCTCAAAAGGTAAGAATATATATTTTTCTCTTTCTATTTATATCTTATTGATGCTTAGGTTGGTTTTTAGGTAATTAATTTGAGCTGTTAAAGACAATAATTCAGAATTCTGTTTTTAAAGGGGAACTATATAACTTCTTTGTAAGGATCTATCAAAGTGTGTGGAATGTTTTTAGTAATCTATTATACTTTAGAAAAAATGTTATATGTGAAGATTCATTATAACCTCTCATAGGAAAAAAATATCTCTTGAACATTCTGTATTAGATCTTCTTGTCGAAACCTCTCATAGATTCAAATAGATATTCTACCCTTGTGAAATATATTTATATTAAGACCTCAATTTTTTCTAAATTGGTTTATTTATATCTATTTATACCTTATTTTATGTAATACTTTGTACCTATATGACACTTTGATTTGGCACAGGCTCACTAAAATCGTCTTGAAATTCAATCCACTTTTATAATGATCACTTACAGTGATAAATATAGACTTAGAAGATCATTAAAATATTGGATGATGTTTTTTGATAATGTGTTGATGAACCTATCCATATCACTATATCCCCTTTACCAATTTTTAGACCTCAATCCTATAATATTCCCCTTCTGAAACACTGACCAGTTCCGCAAAACTGATTTAATTTATTGATTGGGCTATTAAATTGTATAGAATATCGAAAACAATTTAATGGTTCTTTAGTTACATTACATGATTATAAAGCCTTTATATATTTATTTATTATTATATATTTAATTTAGCAGTATATTTTTATCATCTTTATAAATATTTTTGAATTTTATCATTCTTTGTTTTCATCAAATACTATCATTATGTATTTCTTTACTCTTTATTATTTTATTTCATTATTCACTCTCGATTTTATGAAATATTTTTATTATAATTAATCTATGATTTTTATTTATTTTATCTAATTATTTGAATTTTTAATTTATTAATTTTTTTATCTTACTAATAATATTTTCATTAAAATTATTGGAAAATGTTATTCATAATCTGTATATATTTCTCAAACCATTTACATTTTTTCATTTGAAACATTAGTTTTTCTCTTTTTCCTTTTGCCACTTCTTTTTTATATAATCAAAAGGAAGAGAAGAAAATGGAAAATATTTAAATTAAAATCTCATTAAACATCATAAATCAAATTTTTTTAATCATTTTATGAGTTTTATAATCATTAAAAGGGTGTATTATTGGAGAGATATATGTTATCAAACTTATCTCAGTTGTTTATGTGTTTTGATGATTCAAAATCAATAATTTTATTGTAATGAGTTTATATTATGTGTTTCCAATTTTATCATCACATAAGTTCTGAGAAAATTATTTTAATGGAATTGTTCAAGTGTAAAGTGATCTTTTCTTCTAGATTTTAGCTGTTTGATTTATCTTACGTAGATATATTATCTTACGGATATAGGAAAATATATTATGAATTAAGTAAATTCTCTATTATGTGCTCAAAACTAGATAAATAGTTAGAAAAAAAATGATGAAAAAAATATTGTGTAAAGATCTTATGTAAGAAGAGTTGTCTTATGATCATTAAATGAGTTCTTTTATAAAGTAGTTAAATTATGCAAATAGTGAATTCAAGTTATTTTACACGCTGCAAAATATGATGTGGTTTATATGAAAATTATTCTTACAAATTTATCTTACAATGTATAGTCTAATAAGAAAATCATCATGATTATGCTTATAACATTATAATAATCTCTCTTGATAATTTATTACATTATTTTATGTGTATTATACACTAATTTTTCTAAATAAGGAAATATCTATTTGGATAGAGTGTCATTTTTATATAGTATCTATTTGGATAGAGTGTCAACACCGTAAAAAATTATTCTATATTTGGAAAAGCTCACATTTTATTAATAATATATCTTATCATATTTTAAAAGAATTATTCATTTTACTGTTTTTATTATCTGGTAAGATTATGTTCAAAGTCCAATATAATATATAAATTATAAATTTTTTGCAGCATGAAGAATGAATTATAATGTAAATAATAACACTATTAACAATAATTACAAACACATGTTCATAGAAAAACCACATATTTTCTCCCAAATATTCTTTCATGTTTTGTATAAAAGTTTATTTGTTTCAATATAAGAATATCTAGAGATATTCTTTAATGATTATCATATTCTCTGGACATATATCTATCAATTGTTAGTTACCTCTTTCAAATTTTTGTTTCATTGTTCAATAAAATTTTATTCATTTTTTTCATCTAAACTTGTTTTAATTTATTTTGTTATAGTCTTGGATAGGTCTTGTAATGGGAGGTCCTGGTTATAATATCTTGGACCTTTATAACAGGTAACAACTTCTTTCACTCAGCTGTGAGTCCACTAAAAAAGAGATTTCATAGTGAAAATAATAAAACTAATAGAGAAGAATTTTTTGTAGTGGACTAGGGTATTTATGTTCCCCAAGTCACTATAAATATATTATTTTTTATAATTTCCTCTAATTTATATTCTCACTACCTAATATTTCTGAGGAAAATATTGGAACCTATATAAATTGAATTGGATAGTTTTAATGTGATGAAATTTTCAATAACAAAATTCAATCCATCTTGAGTTTTAAATTATCCATTTCCTATGAGAAAATAAATTTATATAAGATCCTCATAGTTATAATAGGATTTGATAAGAGCGTGAGATATATAGATATCTCACAGATAATGGTGATAATATAACATTCATATGATATTATCCTACTTCCTATAAAGAGTCCATTTAGAATTTTATTTCAATGAAATTGTTAATATCCATGGAATATAAGATTTAATCCATTTATACTGCTGAATTTTAGAAATTCTAAGATACAACTTAAGGGGTGAGACCAAGTGGATTCAAGTGCGTTTTTCAAAATAAAATTAAAATTTATGGTTAATTATTTACCTAAAAAATAATCCTAGTGGAAAAGGATATAAACAAGTTCACAATAATGATTATGAATATATATTTTTACCTATTGTTATGATAAATCCCATTATGACTCTCTAGATATAAAATATCATTATGATAATGAGATAAATCTAATGGATGTAAAAACTACATTCCATTTTCAGAATTAGGTTGTAGATGTTTATATGATATAAGTTGTGGATTTGTAAGTTCCAAATGATAATGTTATGTTCTTCAAGTTAAAATAGTCTATTTATAGACTAAATAAATCTTCTTGGATATGGAATATCCAGTTTTATCATGCATTCAATGAGTTTAGATACATTTAGAACGTAGATGATTCATGTATATACAAGAGTCTTAGTGGGAGTATAATTGTATTTCAAATAATATATGTAGATTGGATACTGCTTATTAGAAATTATGTCCCAACACTTCTCTCAATAAATATGTGTCTATGTAAATGTTTCTAAATGAAATGCCTGGGTGAATTAGTTTACATACTCAGTATGAGGATCTATAGAAGTAGAACAAATATTTTTCTTGGACTGAGTCAGAAATAATATATTAGTAAAGTTCTAAAAAAATTAACATAGATAAATATAATAAATATTATTTACTAATTTTATATGTAATTAATCTTATGATCATTTATGATTTTTCTAAGGAGTTATAAATGATGGATATGATTCTTTATGTGCATTCCATATGATCTATCATGTATGTCATGTTATTTCCTAAACCAAGTGTCTCATATTCTTTATGTATAAATTTATATATCAATCCCATCTTGGTGAGATTCATGGTATTTGTATGAATAAAATACTTATGTAATTGAGATGGTATAAGGATATATTATCAGTCTTTGGAAGACCAGATGTGATCTATGTAAATTGTTCTATAGATTCTAGTTTCCAATCTGAAAAAAATGAAATGAAGTCTCAATATAGATTGATGTTTTGAATATATGGTGGAGAAATTAGTTATAAGAGTTATAAACAATCCATTATATAAGACTCTACAATATAGGTTGAATATATCATTTCATCAAATGTTGTAATGGAAGCCTTTTGGATCAAGAAGATCATTTCAAAACATGGAGTAGTTCTTAGCATAGATAGATAAATCAATTTGTATTTTGATCAAAATAGTGTGCTTTATTTATTAAATTAATACCTAATATAATAAAAAAACCAAAAACATACTTCATTAATAACATCTCATATAGAAGATTTTTATGATGGTTGATGTAAAGAACAGTTGGGTGGCTACACAAGGGAATCTAGTAAATCCAATGACAAAAACATTATCACTGCAACATAATGATGGTCGTGTATAATCTTTTCATTTTAGAAACATGATTTATTGGTTATAATGGTTTTAAATGAATAATATAATTATTATAAATGAAATATCCAATTAGAAATAGTTTATGTGTGATGAAATTTTATTTTACTGGAACACATGAATAATAATATCCCCTCAAAGTACGACTTTGAGAAGCCCCTAACTGATGGTCATTATAGATTATTAAGGGTTGTAAAGATATGATAAATTTATCTTGAATAGAATATTTTCTTCTTTGAAAATATTTTCAAATGATATATGGACAATAGATTTATGAGGTAAAATGTGGAGACTTATTACATGTATTTATCTACTAAAGTACATCTCATGAAATGTCATATTGTATGTGATATACAGAGGGGTGTATACTTTTTACCAATAATTTTTACCCAGGGTTGGTTTGATACCTAGCGTTATAACCTTCACACATTGATAGCCTACTTAAAAAATTCAACATATGAACACAACAAATATGGGGGTGTTTGGGTATGTTGTTGGTTATGTTGTCGGTTGGAGTGAAACCATGATGAGCTTAATCTAATTGTATAATAATAAATTTATCATAACCTTAATAGAATTAGACTAATGAAATTTTGGGCCATACTTAGTTTTTTCACATATGGTTTCTTAAACTACATTGATATGTTACTTGTGATACACCTATCAGATAAATGAATTAAATGTGATGTGTTCATTAACTTGGTTAGTATTTTCTATAGATTCAAGAAATGATGAGAGGACAATACAATATTGACATGTTCCATGTCTAGTGGCCAATCTATTTCATGGATAAAGATATTATATAGTTATACTTATGATTTTTATGATACATCCTGTGTATGACATGTTTTTATAGAGATATGAGTATATTTGATGGATATCACACTAGACCCCTTAGTTTCATGAGTTTCACTAATGTTTTTATAGATGCTTCCTTTTCTTAAATATATGAAATAGAAAGTTCATAGTTTTTTTAATGATACTAAGGCCTACAAGGTCGCACAAATTATGCCTTGTATGAGGATATTTTTTTTGGAAAATGGTTTTAAGAAAATTAATAGAGTTTGATGAAAATCCATATGAAAATATTTTTGTGGATTCAAAAATATTTTTGAAGCCTTGCATGAAGTCCTTATGTTATTTTAATGAATGTGGGAGATTTATGTATGTTCACTAAAACATACATGCATGACATTCATGTAAAAAGTCATATAATGCATGAAATATACTTATAAAATATAATCTTATGACTATATAAGTATACATTTAATTAATTGTTATGATACAAGTATTTTTTCTACATTTGATACATGAATAATATATATATATATATATATAATTTATATTATTTATTTCTCTTGGAAGTTTTATTTATCAGTTAAATCCATTTTGAATGGATTAAACGTTTTTTGTTACATTCATTGAAAATGATAAATTAATTATACCCCAATACATAAAAAATCATAAAATGCAGTATGAATAGGATATGCCTTGGTATTTTGATATATAAATGGATGATATCCTATCTTATTGGGTGTGTGTGGTGTGTAATGTATATGATCCTCTAATAATATCTATTCCTCCTGAAACATCATTTATCTCACTTGAGAAGTTTTTAGCACCCGTTCATATTTTTGAGATCCTAACAATACTGTCATGGATCTATTAGTCATTGTATCGCCTCAGAGGTAGGGTGCTTTCATTCACTACTCCTCATTATCTTCCTCATAAACCCTCTATGGTATGAATATTGAAACTTTTTTTGTTTATAAACTCTAGTTACACTATTTCTCCAATTATTGACACAATAATTTCTTGAAAATATATCACAGATGTTTTGGGTTGTTTTCTACTATATATAATCATTTGATAATCATTTGAAACCCATCAATAAAAACTCTACTCATATAATAATGATTATAATCACATAAATCCTCAATCTATATACTTCGTTATTATGTCAGACATCCTATGTGTCTACCTCTAACACACTAACCAACCCTCATAAACACTATTTGGGCTTACCATCCATAGACACTCATGGAAACCCACATACTTAATATAACAAACCAAAATTACCCTAAACCCATAAAAACTACACCACTAAAGGTAAACCATATATCACATCCAATTCTAAAGAATAACTCTAATTTAGTGTTGTTGTAACATCCTGACTCTCCTAATAATGAACAGTAACTAGACCAGTGGTACTATGTGACCTTGGGGGGCCTCCTCATACACCAGATGATATCAAATTTTAATAGGGTGTAAAGGTGGTTCAATTATAAAAGTATTCCTCTTGTATTAGAGTATAAATAATGAAAGAAATAACAAATTATCAAAAAAAATAAAACTATTCATGTATATAGATAATAAAGTAACAAAATCATGGGGAAAAAAATAAAATGCAGACCTACATGAATGAAATATAGACCAACCATTGGGCTAGTCACATGTACAAATGAAGAAAGGAAAAATAAATTACATAAAAGGATCCACTAAATCCCATTGACTTAACATGTTCCAAGCTCTATAAACATGTTCATGATATCATGACAAATCAATCCCAAACTTCATCCCAACCTAAACCTACAATAAGTGAAGGATTCTTCGGTACCTGAGTGAAATGGATGATCAAGTCTGGTCTGGGTACATAATTTAGTAGGGAAAACCCTATGTGTTCACATATTTTGCTAGGAAATGCAGTGATATGATCATGCTACATGCTTAGAGTAAATAAATAAATAAAAACAGGACGTAAATAAACAAACACTATTGACCCTTGGGTTCCACGGGAACACCCGATGCTGGTTATACTTACTTTGGCTAGTGTCAGATTATCTTTGAGCATGTCATGTAATCATGCCTACCATGGTAACCCAAATTCTCCTTGAGCATGAAAACTAATCATTTTCAATCCTTGGGACCACATATAGGATCAACTATACCAGCTTTATCCCATTATGGGTTGACTCAAAACATGTCATGATTACTATGATTTCCAAAAAAATATATTGGAAAACTTGAACAACCCTAGAATATGAGTACCAATGGCCTTGAGGATAAAATACTCTATATGTAGGTAAGATAAAAACTAGGGGTCCTAATCCACCCAATTAGACAAGATTCAATAACCCGAAGGCTAATCTATCCCTTGTATATGTGAGATAGTTACTTAAGGGAATGATAAACCTCAATAGAAAAGTGTTAATGACCTGAGGGACAAATCCACCCCAGTATATAAATGAAAAAAACAAGGGGATAACTCACCCAAGAATATAGTACCGATCACACTCATTCCCAAGGGTTTTCTATATAGTAGGTAACCCTAGATCCCACCCCCACGCTAATCCACAATAGTTTACCTAATGTATTGGGAGAACCATACATGCCTGCAACCATAAATATGGTAGATTGAAGGTTCCCCCACTATGCCCCTAGAATAAGCCCCAATCTATTGAACAGAGAAGGGTCCTAAAATGTCCACCTTCTAATCCATGGTTCCCTTGCAATAATCATCATCCAGAACCTTAGAGAGTGTCAAATTTCTCCCCAATATATTTTTTACACAAGTAACCATATGTCAAACCAGCCATACAAACCATTATTAGGCTCCTTGGAGTGTGACCTAACTCATTCTATTTCTAACAAGCTCAAAATATCGATCCATTTTCTATTGTTACTCCCATGAACATTACAATCCATTTCTATTTAAACCTTCTCACTAGGTACATTATCAAACAAGGTTTCCCATAAGAATCCCCTAATTCTCATCACAGCTTTTTCACCTTATATGGGTCCCTAATATAAATCTCAACACTCTAGTCAACACCCACCACTCTGAGGGTAACATTTCACATGGAATCAATATTGTATCATTTAGTTCCCCTAGCCATCAAGTCGAGTCTTATAAGTGATAAGACCCTATGATATCACCTTTTCCATGTAATCATAGTTATGTTTGAACATTGTTCCTGTCTCCCAATCATTCAAAGATCCATCCACTAGGTTAAACATGTTACGATGGGGGATTATCAGTCACCACATTGTCACCCCACCAAACCCATGGTGCTAAGTCTTCATAAGGATCTTACGGTTCACTTAGTCCAACTAGCTCAACTCATTTCTATCCCATCATTGTCCTCTACTTGGAGGAATATAAGGAACCTATTATAAGGACCATCATTCTTACAGAAACAAAATATAACCCCATGGGGTCCTTGTATCTTGATTAATCTAAATATAAATTAGGTCTTAGCCATCGGTGGATGAGGTAATCCAACAAGTTCTCAGAGAATATCATGTCCACGTCACTTTAGGTGATTTAGTCAAATGATTATAATTTCAATTATACAGGTTGAATAAATTTAATAGTACCATCATGTAATGTTTTGAAACCACTGACATCAAATGTATATAAGAAACATGCATAAATAATACAGGGTATATGAACTAGGAAAACCTACATTAGATGATGTTTTACCCCATTTTAATTCATCACTTGGTAGATCCACCTAGGATTTCCAAGACCATATAACTCCCATTTTATCCCATTAAGACATCAACCTTCCATATGAGGCCCCAAAATATTCAAGAATCACAAACTAATTAATTACAAAAACATAATTAATTAAAATAATTAAATTAAAAAGTAATAATGCATAAACTCTCATCTAGCACACCAAACATACAGAAAATGTTCCCCATAAAACTTGAAAGAGTCATTTCATTTTGTAGTCCCAACTTACTAAAAATAACCAACATGTGATGTTAATTCACTATTCAATTTAACACAATTTTAAGTAAAAATTATTTAAAGTTCACTAATGTGACATACCTCATTGAAATGAAACACAGCGATAGGAGGACAATGTCTCAAGGAATCCTCAAGATAGGATGAAGGAAAGGCCCAACACATCAAGATTATTACACCATTATCTGTAGGAATAGTCTTTCAAGTTATTAAAAAAAAATAACAAAAAATAATTGATTATAAAATATGAGAAGAAATTAGGCTTCCATAAGGAGAGGCTTACCAAAAATCACCAACAAATGGGGCCAAAATCTCACAAATAATGGGGAAACAAATGAGAGGAGAGTAGATTTAGTTGGAATGGACTAAATGAATGAGGAATAAAAAGGTGTGTCTACCCTTTAAAAACCTAGGGGTTTTAATAACCTCCCCCCATACACAAATAAATAAAAACACAACTGACAAATCAATGGTTCCTTACCATCTAAATGGTGGATTACTTTCTACAATTTAGCATCTCAACCTCCTTGATCCCTCTCTATCAACCACTTGAGTTTTCGATCACCCATTTGATTCTTCTTATACGTCATAAAATGCCACTCGGTTTCACCTAAACTCTATAAAACGCATTCTATGTCCTGATTCACACAACATGCCACCCATAAAATGGGAAATTTAATTTCCCTCTGAATTATAAACACCCATATAGACACTGGGTTTTATAATCTATCCACCATAACACTACCCATTCTATATAAGACACAATGGTCATCTAACCATAAATTTTGGGCTATGTTAGTCATCAGGTCAGGATTAGTTCACTGTGTTCAACTCTAAAACACCAAAGGATCTCTCAATGTGCGGCTCCAAAAATGAAGTGCACTAACCATCACATTTCAAGCCACTTCTAAACGTCACTACCATAATATCAAGTAAAAAATCCAATTTATTAACTAATTTTGAGACACCCAAGTTCCATCATTCCATTAACCACTATTTATGTTCCACACCGCACTATACATCCTAGCAAATAATAGTTGATTTTGAGTCAAGATGATTCTAACTACTGTAATTTCAATCTAATATATGTTTCCAATGCCTAAAAATTCACTCCGGGTGGTTCCCAACTCACTATTCTGAAATCATAGGTGAAAACACTGAAAATTTTTGATACTTCACCTTCTTCTTGAATTCTTGATTGATTCAGTTTAGTCTCATCACATATTCACAAGGGCCTTGAATATATCGACTTTGAATGAAAATCCCTAGAAAATTATCAAATAAAAAACATCATACCTGACACAATGTACCTAATGTGATATTTAATGAATCACATCTCACACACACACAAAAAATATATCCAAACCTTCTCTAGAAATAGTTTTCAAAAAATGCATAGCTTTAGAAATGAATGAACTATTCATTTACCCGTTCATGATGCCTTATATCTTGATGACATTATATAATCATCCAATCACAAAAAAAAAAGTTAAAATATGACCCTTGGTGTAATTACATGGATTTATACTCAATTAACCATGCATGTGGTCATGTTTTACCAAGACCACCAACGCACCATCGGTCCTATGTACCTTCATATCACCTTGAGTTTTTCATGAGCCTGAAAAAAAATACTAGGACTCCATCCATCTTTTCATCTGAATCTCATACTCATTATATAACCTAAAACTATAAAAATCATATTTAATTTACCCACATATTGGAATCCCAATATACATCAACCATTCACTGATTGGTCTCACACATCCACAAACCTTTTGACACGAGGGTCACACAACCATAATTTATATAATATTACCTGCCAGGATAGTAAAAACACCATCACTCTACTAAAAAAAATTCCTAATAACCACTCCACATAATACATCAATTACCAAAAATAATAATTTGATGTAGTTTCCCGACTTATACATGAGCTCTACTAACAAATGTCACTTTCTAATAATTTCCTAATAATGGTAACAATATCCTCCGTTTTAACCAAATTTGACCCACATCGAGGGTCATTCCTTCAAAATATCCTATACATGACTCACCAAAATACATATTTCCTTATATTTATCATCAAGTGAAACACCTAATAGATCATAATATCACACATGTGTCACTCCACCCGAGTCATGCTCGTTGTCCTATCAATACCTAAGTAGGATCAAATTCAATGGTCACCCTGTCACCACAACCAAATCCAAATCCAATTTATTCCAAATAATTGGGTGTTATTTAAAATCCTCACCTAAATATTAAGACTTCATTCTGAAAAGTGACATGTCATATCATTCTGTCCTCAACACACACACACCCACTCACTCATTCACAATTTACCAGCAACATTTGTACCCAGTGTGTGCTACTCGATCCCATTCAATCCTAGTGGGTGTGTCTCTTATACATCCAATTTTAATAACTCATCTCATGATCTAAAAATTCGAATCACATTACCAAAACTTGTTATAAATCACATAAATCACCGACTATGTGTGCATGCAGGTTAGTTTCATTTAACTAGGAGTACCCTCGTCACTCCTATTAATAATTTTGTCACTTCAATTTTTATATGGTCAATCACACAATCTCCATCTAATTCAATATTTAATTATAATTAAAAAAAATCCATCCACAATCTGACATTATACAACTCAAAAACACATCCAAAATCCGCAGGTTTAGGAATCTCACTAATCTTTTCCTCAAAATCCCACTTTGATCCCCAAAAACCTAACCACTCAAAGTGATTATTATCACAAAAGTCCAAAGAATCCCCTCTCCTATATATAACATAACGAGTTACACTATACATGCACTAGTTTCAAAACCGGAGACACCTACATGTTCATCTCATTTTAATGGAAAAAAATAAATCTAGGTTGACTCGCACTCTTATTTCACCCACGTATACCCCAACTCATTCATAAAAAACACTTTTATCATAAATATATTGAGAAGTATCCAAAATATTAGGTCTCACCACTAGATACATATGTTATAAATCACAAAAAACACAACTCATTGGAATACTCTTTATTCTAGTCTCAAAATTAACACGATACCCACGTGAAAAAACACCCCCATCTTAGGATCTCACATATATTACATTGTAATCACATGAAAAATTAACCACATACTAGGGTTTCAATACTCAGCCCACTAGGGAATTGATTCACACTAATCGTCCCCATACAGAACAGCAACATTGAGAATCATGGTCTCATGAAAAGTTTTATATAAATTCATATATATATATATATATAACAACATTTCCCTTCCACGATATGTGTCTTTTGAATTACAGTCACCTTTTTCAATTAATTAGTATTTCATTCCACAATATATGGGTAAACTCTATATAATTTTTTAGTAAAAATTTATGTAAACAAACATAAATAACAACAAACCTTATGTAGTTCTTCTTCAACGAATAATGTTCTTTTACTAACCTACTAGGGTCACTGTACCTCTTTTCACAAGGGGATGAAATCATGGTTATAAACAATAAATCCTCCATAAATCTACATGAGATGACATTAGATGGATATATATATATATATATATCATGGTACAACTAATTAGAATTACACCATGAACTTATAATGGAAAAACTGAATGAGTTGTTGAAAATTTAAATTGTTGATCCCACATTGTTAGTAAAATTTCACACAAGTTGAAAGATATGTCTTTTAAATCCTATGTTGCAGGAATGATGCATGCAGATGACTCTATCCATGATAGTTCAATATCTAAATCTAATGAAATTCCATATCCCAAAAGTCCAAGAGAGAAAAT
This sequence comes from Viscum album, assembly GCA_963277665.1. Taxonomy (NCBI): domain Eukaryota; kingdom Viridiplantae; phylum Streptophyta; class Magnoliopsida; order Santalales; family Viscaceae; genus Viscum; species Viscum album. The sequence continues at coordinate 828,384,648 of OY728140.1, forward strand.
TCCATAAACAATAAATATTATATCTCAGACACTCAAGTGTACCAAAAGAAAAGAAACTAGTCAACCATAACATAAAATATATAGAACATCCTTAATAGTAATCTATTAACCTATAATTCCAACTGTAGAAGGAGTTTAGCATGCAATATTACAATATAAATCACAAGCTCTAACTCATCCCCATATCTCTAGTCTACCATATCCCAAAATAGTAAGACAAAATAAGACACTAATAATCCTAGGAATTTATTATACTAATAGTTATAACGCAAAATTATAACATCCTAGCCTAGTTCACTATGTACAATAACCATGTTGGTTGAACTACATGACCTCTAGTACACCACCTAATATGCAAAAGGATTCGGACTAGAAAAAAGTGTCTAAGGTGGTTCTATGAGGTGATTATACCCCTTATATTGGATTTTCTATAATAATAAAATAACCAAGTTTCATATAGAGTCCATAACTACTAGAGTTTATAGATAATAAAGAAATCGAAACTTGCGATATTAAAAACAATGATAATATATAGTCATACGTGACATATAGACCACTAGTTTGGTTCCATATAAAAATAAAGAAATGAAAATTAAAATATATGAAATGAACCAAAACATCATCTATCCATACATTATCCCAATATGTATAAACATTCATGAGCTATCCCAATTGATTAATCTATGGGCACTACCAAACCTAAACCTGTAACATGTGAGGGATAATTAGGTACCCAAGTATAATGGTTTCCTCATAAGGATGTGAGTACATAACTTAGTAGGGAACCACCAACACTGTATCATATATATATTCTCAATGTAGTGGTATTTTCATGTGACATGATTAGAATAAATAAATAAAAAAACTATATATAAATATATAGACATTATCTTCCCTCAGGTTCCATGCTAACACACAATGTCGGTTATACCTACTAAGACCAGCTCTAAACTATATCTGAGAATTTAATGTAATTATTACAACCATGGTAACCCAACTGCTCCATGATCCTGAAAAATAATCATTATAGATATTTGGGACCACATCCTTAGTAAACTATACTTGATTCCCCAAGTATAATTATGTCTCTAAGCGTGTCTTGGAGAATATTCCAACAAGTATAATGACTCAGGGGAATTAGACAACCCAATATATGGGTGTCAACAACTTAAGGGCTAATCTCACCCAAGTAATCATGAGATAAAAACACGGGGTCATGATACACCTTATTATAAAAGAGTTACTGAATCACAGGATAAACTCACCCAGGTATACTAGAGATAATGACTTAGAGGCCTGATCCACCCAGGTATAAAAGTGTCAACAACCTAAGGTCCTAAACCACCATTGTATACAATTTACAATGGCAATGGGGATAAACTCACCCTTGTATATAGGACTGGTTATACTCACACCCAGGGATCTAACATAATTTAGGTACCTACTACCCCCCCCCCACACATTGTAACCCCTTGTGGCTGGCCTCATCATTTATATGGATATTCCAAGCCCCTACCCATGGATCAGGTAGATAGAAAGTACCCATACTAGGCCCCACCATAAACCTTGGTGGATAGCATGTGGTAGGTTTCTAAATAATCCTACATCCAAATCCTTGGAATCCATGTAATTTTAACCATATGAACCCTTAGGATATGTATAAGGAATACCAAAGAAATGTCATTAACATGAGTGGACATCTTTTGAACCCATCATGAAAACCATGTTTGGGATCCCTAGCACCAACCCAAATGGGTAATGACTTGGATGAAGGGGTTTTTATTAGGTGAATCTCATCTACAGTGCATCGCAACACCCCACCACAACACTCGTTTTCTCACCATTTCTCTACATCTCACATTTCATGTAACGCCTCGACCCCAGCTACCCAGAGCCGGTGCATTACTTCGTAACATTGGCATGATCACAAAAGATAAAGTCTCGAAAGAACGATTAGTTTTGTAGCCTTGGAAACACAAGATACATTCATAAGTCTTTCATTACATCAAAAAGTAAACAAACTAAAATAACATGGTCTTCATAGTCCACAATCATATCCCTTTCTTGACTACCCCTGCAGGTCACTCATAAATTACTTCTTCACATCCTGGAAAAATATTAAAACATTGAAAGGGGTGAGCTTGGATGCTCAGTAAGGTTAACAATATAGCGGAAATTTTATAAATAAGAATAAACATTTAAGGCAATGTATAACTAAAACAAAATCCTTTTAAACTTGAATATCAACATAATATGGCAAAAGTAAAATGAAATAACGCCATTTACTCATTCACATGGATATTCTACTAATCGAATAATCACATGAAAAATAACTAACCACTTTCATAATGATGGAATGCATAATGAAAGACTATCATAACCACGTAGCCAAGGCCTCGTGCCAAGACCACAAATAAGATTTTGTCAATCCTCGTGCCAAGACACTAGTTTGTCTCATGAGACCTACCGATGCAATTTTTTTAGAATATAATTACATTTAAAATTGCTCAAATATATACTCCAGTGTTTTTTTGAAAACATTATGCAAGCTTCTGAAAGAAAAATAGAAAATTATAAGACTGCTCGACTAATTACAGGCCATGATGGGTCCACGCCCAATCCCTTCCTGTCTACCACACTCGGGAGTCGGGTTTTCTGAAAACATTTTTAAGCTTGCGTTAAATACGTATACATTTGCACTGGATTTTCAAATATTGGAGAGAAATATCTATTTTTTGAAATCATTTAATAATCACATATTTATAAAATAAAATCTTCTGAATAAATGTAAAAGTCAAAGGGGTTTATACACCGTATAAAAGAATGTTGTGTATAAAACGAAATATGCCTCAATGAAAGGAGATTGAGACGAAGTGCATACAAAGATCATTTTTAAAAATAAAATAGATCTATTATGTGTATTAACTATAATTAAACATAAATAAAGTACAAATACAATATAGTACATAATAATATCATGACATAATTTGAAAGTAGGAGATTAACCCAATGAATGGAAATTGGGTTAAGAAATTCCCTTACCTCGTGTCTGACTTGACTCAACCGTTCTTTAACCTCCTGAATAATAAACTAGAGTTAATATATACCTTATTAAGAACCATTTTCAATTTCATTGTCCTTATTATATCACTTATTACAATGATATGAACATTATGTAATTATTTATGTTAATAACGGTTGTTTTGTCGATCTTTGGTACTTGAGTCAACAATAAACTTCTTATAATTAAAAGTTGTTTATGTGGTAGAATATCCATTATCTCCAGAATTATATTCATGATTTAGATGTCATATATATCTTATATATCCAGTATATACATTCATTTATAATATTACGAAACATTTAGAGGTAAGAAATGAAATGCACCATTCATGGAGACGGTAAGTCGTACGTACGCATGAACGCTACTTTCATTTCAATTTCATATTTAATGGAACAAAATCATAATGATATAAATGTATAATATAATTCCAGTATAATATAGTGCATAATACCATTTACTCCATCCTTTATACATCCCACATATGGCATTAACGATTCAAATCACTTTGAGGGGGCGGTAGTCCGCACTTCCTAAAATGAAATTATCGCGTTTTACCCATAATGGAAATCATAAAGTATGCCATAAATGAGAAATACAGAAGCATAAGTAAAACATAAAAATATCATATATAAAAATAGTGACATCTTAATGGCCACCTTTGAAGGTGTTATATGAGTGTTGAACAATCATCGTTTCGTGAGGCAGAAATTCGCCATCCACAGAAACCGTATGTTCTTTAACCATTAGATGTAGGTGTGTGTAAGTGTAGATAGAATCCTTCTTATAACAAAATACTAGTATATTTAGGATACTGGTGTTGTTACAAAAGAAATGAATAAAAAGAGTTTAGGGGGTTGGAGAAGAAAAATAAAACAAAACAACATTAGAGAAGACATTACCTCAAAATCGGGTAACTCTTTTTGATTTGAGACAAAGGCTTCCTTGAGAAGAGTTATGCCCAATGTGAGGCTTCTAGGAGTAATAGGGGGAAGTTGGGAGAGTATTTGGGCAGAGGTTGGCCGAGCCAAATGGCTTGAAAGTTTAAATGATGTGGGAGAGGTGGGGGCCTTTTATAAGAGAAGAGGAGGGGCTCTTTTGGAAAGATTGAAATGTTACATTATTATAAAATTCTTTTCGGATTATAAAGGTCCCACACTTATATAATTCGTGGATAAGGTGATAAGGGTTCTAAATCCCCTCATCCAATAGGATTTGGACAAGTGTAAGCTTTCGATTTTGCATTATCTTCTCATTTTATTTAAATCGTTAAATAATGAGGTCATCGCTGCATCATAATTATGTCATAAATAATATAATTTATTTAATGTCTAAAAATTATAAAAAAACAACTATGATGTAGGAAATAGTTTTTTCTTTCTAATTAATATTTATAGTCAAAATTTGGACTTGTGTAACCCCACTTAAAAACGGTTTTAGTAAAACAACTCATGTTTGTGTCAATTTCATTTTAACATTAAATAAATATATATTAATGTCATTTTCCAACCGAAGTGGCTCCATGGGGTCCCCAAGTTGACCCATGGGTTTTCTTGGTCGGCCATGACTCATCCAATAGGAGTAGGACAAGTGTAAAGCTCATCTCATATTATTAAAACATTATTTTTACCTTAAACTACACTAATTACCTCTAATCGCGATTAAGAACTTAAAAGTTACTATTCCCCAAAAAATTATTTTAATCTCATTGAACCACATTTTACTTCTTAATGACAACCATGTATGTCGGATTTTTGAAAATCAAATCACAGAAGTGGTAATATTTCATTTTAACGAAAAATCAGTTTTTAACAACCACTTAGTGGTTTCACTATTCATCAAAAATTGAAGTTTTTCAGAATAAGGCCAAAATTTCACCCTAAGCTATAATTGATATTCCGAATTCAAAAATTATGTCTATTTTACAAAATTCCAAACATATAAGTTGTATTAATTAATTTTATAATTAATTCCCGTTGTCACAACAAATAGCGTGTTTTTAAGAAACAATTTATATCAAAAGATTGGCAATTGTTTATGTCCAATTTCAATGTTAAATTAATTCTAATGACCACCATTGGATAAAATGGTAAAAATATATTCTAATTATACTTTAAAACCACTAAATAGTACAATTTATCACTATAAATTATTTTGATTAAAAAATTTGTTTTAAAGTATTTTTCACTATTCATAAAAATTAGAAGTTCTCAGAAAAATACACAAAATTCAACATAGGCTAATTTCAATATTCCGAATCCAAAAATGAAGTCCATTTTGATAAATACAATTTATAAAATTTCAAAAAGTAGGTATTACTATTCACAACATCTAGTTTAATTAGTTGTAGTGTGTGTTAGAGCTCGAGGTTGCGTACAACACACGCTATTGCATTATTCGAAGAGAAACGTACAGTGGAAGCTTGGGGTGTTACATTCTCCCCTCCTTCAATAAATTGCGTCCTCGCAATTTGAAAAAAAAAAATTCTTTGAAAATAAAAGGTTGAAAAGAGAAAATACCTTTGTGGAAAACCCACATCGGAAATAAGATTAATAAAATTTAGCCTTAATAAGAGGGAAAGGGAAATGAAAAAGTCACCACCCAATTATGATCTTGATTAGGAGAACATTGGTGGCAATTAGAGACATATAATTGGAAGAAAAACGTAAATATTCGTAGGGAGTGATTGAGATCATCAATCACAATCAACTGTCAAATTGAGGGCCTCAAAGCCTTCAATCTATGTTGATTTAAAATATCATCAGTTCAACAAGACATAACGTATTAGGATAACACATTTTTTTGATTTAATATCCCTTTATTAAAGTTTAAGAATTAATTTATTCATTGAATAAGAGATAGGTATATATATATTTATGCTTGACAATTAGAGTTTCAACCTTCAACTCATCTTTCACTCAAAAAGATAATAGAACTCAAAAATATTATACTTATCCTAATTGTATAAGGTTCCAAATTTTAACACATACCATTTAGATTAGAAAAAATATTTTGTAAAAACCAGGGACATCACGTAGTCCAGTGGTAGGCGATTAATCCCAATCGCACTATGGTTGTGGGTTCGGTTCCCACAGCTTTATCCGACGCGATGGGTTGTCACTCGGTCTGCGTGTTGTCCTTTTTATAAATATCCAAAAATAACCTTAACAATATAATCCATTCCAACCTTTATAGTTATCCAAAATACTTTTGTCCAACTCACAGTCCAGATTTTATGAGGAAGGTAAACATAATGAAGCTCCTTTTTTTTGCGTAACAACATGTGAACACCGTCATCATGTATTCTTTTAAAACACTGCAACATACTGTATGACCATAAATCCTTATTGATTACATTCATGATCCCTTATTCCTTATATAAAACAAGATATACTCCTTCTATCCAAAAATCTATACAAATCATTAATCAGTTTCAAGGATGTTAAGAATATCCAACATAATTTATCCGAATCAATCATGTCTTAATCCAAAATCACTATCTTGGTATCAGAACCATATTATGGTTTATCTTTCTCTCAACCATATATTTTCCAAAAATTTAACCTACTGTGGAGTCACTTTTCTTGGTTCCACACAATCTCAAGTCCTAGATGAAATAGTACTGCAGTACAATCATTATATACTCCATAATTATTATAACAAGTACATCATTGATACAACACTCAAATTGAAAAATTCTTTAATAACAACATAAGAACTCTAATCATTCCTCCTCATCTGTGGTAGTATCATAACTCGATTATTATCCAATAACATCATTTGGGGCATACTCTGATGATTTGAACATTGGTTTGCGTAGTGTCCCCACTCCTTGCAGATGAAGCATTGTACATTTGAATCCTTTTTCTTACCCTTGCAGTCACGCACTTGGTGTCCTTTTTCTCCACACATATAACAAACTCCCATTCCCATCAGGCAAATTCCAAGGTGTTTCTTCCCACAGTTATCACATATTGGAAAATTCTTCTTTTCCCTCGTCCCTTTATCCATCATTCTCTCTTCCATCCTTTTCTTCTCTTTCATCCCTTCAAATCCATAAGACTCAGAGAATTATCTACTTATATTATTAACACATGATACTATTTCTTCATATGTTGATAAAACATGGGAGAATATTTCCCTTCTAAATGTTGGCTTAATACCATGAAAGATATGATACTTCTTACTCTTTGGATCATACGTATTGATGAAGTTCACATTCCTTCTACTGGGCGCCATTTCTATACAATGTCATAAACTAGATTAGTTTATGAAGAAAAATACATAATTCCATACTTATAAAATACTTAAAATAAATTGAACTATTTATGGATATAATCCATAATCATAAAAAGGTTTTCTTTGAGAAAGTATATACTCATAACCGTTCATAGTGGTTTGTAAAGAAATCGAGAATTATCCTAAGAATATCCCCCGGGAGTGTCATAACCAAGAGTGCAGCAAGGCCCGTTGTCGTGCACCAGTTCCCGTTCGAGTCTATCTCAAAGCGGTGTTTTCGGTTTTTGACCCTAGGTACATCTGTGCCAGAGCCTCCCCTACCTGCTCGTATCCAGACAGGGATGTATTGCTCAGAAAACTCACAAAATCTCTATAATACCAATATTCTAGGAAGTTCTTCTATACTAATCCTTAAAGTTCATCTTAGGTCTACGTGCTCTAATCAGAGTTTATCTAAATCTAGCTTCCAAGGTTTTTACTAAACTTCCTCTGATACCAACTGTAACGCCCCGACCCCAGCTACCCAGAGCCGGTGCATTACTTCGTAACATTGGCATGATCACAAAAGATCAAGTCTCGAAAGACCGATTAGTTTAGTAGCCTTGGAAACACTAGATACATTCATAAGTCTTTCATTACATCAAAAAGTAAACAAACTACAATAACATGGTCTTCATAGTCCACAATCGTATCCCTTTCTGACTACCCCTGCAGGTCACTCATAAATTACTTCTTCACATCCTGGAAAAATATTAAAACATTGAAAGGGGTGATCTCGGATGCTCAGTAAGGTTAAAAATATAGCGGAAACTTTCATAAATATGAATAAACATTTAAGGCAATGTATAACTAAAACAAAAGCCTTTTAAACTTGAATATCAACATAATATGGCAAAAGTAAAATGAAATAACGCCATTTACTCATTCACATGGATATTCTACTAATCAAATAATCACATGCAAAATCACTAACCACTTTCATAATGTTGGAATGCATAATTCCAGACTATCATAACCACGTAGCCAAGGCCTCGTGCCAAGACCACAAATAAGATTTTGTCAATCCTCGTGCCAAGACACTAGTTTGTCTCATGAGACCTGCCGATGCAATTTTTTTAGAATATAATTACATTTAAAATTGCTCAAATATACTCCAGTGTTTTTTTTTTGAAAACATTATGCAAGCTTCTGAAAACAAAATAGAAAATTCTGAGACTGCTCGACTAATTACAGGCCATGATGGGTCCACGCCCAATCCCTTCCTGTCTACCACACTCGAGAGTCGGGTTTTCTGAAAACATTTTTAAGCTTGCGTTAAATACGTATACATTTGCACTGGATTTTCAAATATTGGAGAGAAATATCTATTTTTTTAAATCATTTAAAAATCGCATATTTATAAAATAAAATCTTTTGAATAAATGTAAAAGTCAAAGGGGTTTATACACCGTATAAAAGAATGTTGTGTATAAAACGAAATATGCCTCAATGAAAGGAGATTGAGACGAAGTGCATACAAAGATCATTTTTAAAATAAAATAGATCTATTATGTGTATTCACTATAAGTACACATAAAGACAGTAAAAATACAATATAGTACATAATAATATCATGACATAATTTGAAAGTAGGAGATTAACCCAATGAATGGAAATTGGTTTAAGAAATTCCCTTACCTCGTGTCTGACTTGACTCAACCGTTCTTTAACCTCCTGAATAATAAACTAGAGTTAATATATACCTTATTAAGAAACATATTCAATTTCATTATCCTTATTATATCACTTATTACAATGATATGAACATTATGTAATTATTTAAGTTAATAACGGTTGTTTTGTCGATCTTTGGTACTTGAGTCAACAATAAACTTCTAATAATTACAAGTTGTTTATGTGGTAGAATATCCATTATCTCCAGAATTATATTAATGATTTAGATGTCATATATATCTTATATATCCAGTATATACATTCATTTATAATATTACGTAACATTTAGAGGTAAGAAATGAAATGCACCGTTCATGGAGACGGTAAGCCGTACGTACGCATGAACGCTACTTTCATTTCAATTTCATATTTAATGGAACAAAATCATAATGATATAAATGCATAATATAATTCCAGTATAATATAGTGCATAATAACATTTAATCCATCCTTTATACATCCCACATATGGCATTAACGATTCAAATCACTTTGAGGGGGCGGTAGTCCGCACTTCCTAAAATGAAATTATCGCGTTTTACCCATAATGGAAATCATAAAGTATGCCATAAATGAGAAATACAAAAGCATAAGTAAAACATAAAAATATCATATATAAAAATAGTGACATCTTAATGGCCACCTTTGAAGGTGTTATATGAGTGTTGAACAATCATCGTTTCATGAGGCAGAAATTCGCCATCCACAGAAACCGTATGTTCTTTAACCATTAGATGTAGGTGTGTGTAATTGTAGCTAGAATCCTTCTTATAAAAACATCCTAGTATATTGAGGATACTGGTGTTGTTACAAAAGAAATGAATAAAAAGATTTTAGGGGGTTGGAGAAGAAAAATAAAACAAAACAACATTAGAGAAGACATTACCTCAAAATCGGGTAACTCTTTTTGATTTGAGCCAAAGGCTTCCTTGAGAAGAGTTATGCCCAAAGTGAGGCTTCTAGGAGTAAGGGGGGGGGAGTTGGGAGAGTATTTGGGCAGAGTTTGGCCTATCCAAATGGCTTGAAAGTGTAAATGAGGTGGGAGAGGTGGGGGCCTTTTATAAGAGGAGAGGGGGGGCTCTTTTGGAAAGATTGAAATGTTACATTATTATACAATGATTTTCGGATTTTAAAGGTCCCACACATATATAATTCGTGGCTAAGGTGATAAGGGTTCGAAATCCCCTCATCCAATAGGCTTTGGACAAGTGTAAGCTTTCGATTTTGCATTATCTTCTCATTTTATTTAAATCGTTAAATAATGAGGTCATCGCTGCATCATAATTATGTCATAAATAATTTAATTTATATAATGTCTAAAAATTATAAAAAAACTACTATGATGTAGGAAATCTTTTTATATTTCTAATGAATATTTATAGTCAAAATTTGTACTTTTTTAACCCCACTTAAAAACGGTTTTCGTAAAACAACTCATGTTTGTGTCAATTTAATTTTAACATTAAATAAATATATATTAATGTCATTTTCCAACCAAAGTGGCTCCATGGGGTCCCCAAGTTGACCCATGGGTTTTATTGGTCGGCCATGACTCATCCAATAGGAGTAGGACAAGTGTAAAGCTCATCTCATATTATTAAAACATTATTTTTACCTTAAACTACACTAATTACCTCTAATCGCGATTAAGAACTTAAAAGATACTATTCACCAAAAAAATATTTTAATCTCATTGAACCACATTTTACTTCTTAATGACAACCATGTATGTCGGATTTTTGAAAATCAAATCACAGAAGTGGTAATATTTCATTTTAACGAAAAATCAGTTTTTAACAACCACTTAGTGGTTTCACTATTCATCAAAAATTGAAGTTTTTCAGAATAAGGCCAAAATTTCACCCTAAGTTATAATTGATATTCCGAATTCAAAAATGATGTCTATTTTACAAAATTCCAAACATATATGTTGTATTAATTAATTTTATAATTAATTCTCGTTGTCACAACAAATAGCGTGTTTTTAAGAAACAATTTATATCAAAAGATTGGCAATTGTTTATGTCCAATTTCAATGTTAAATTAATTCTAATGACCACCATTGGATAAAATGGTAAAAATATATTCTAATTATACTTTAAAACCACTAAATAGTATAATTTATCACTATAAATTATTTTTATTAAAAAAGTTGTTTTTAAGTATTTTTCACTGTTCAGAAAAATTAGAAGTTCTCATAAAAATACCCAAAATTCAACATAGGCTAATTTCAGTATTCCGAATCCAAAAATGAAGTCCATTTTGATAAATAAAATTTTTAAAATTTCAAAAAGTAGGTATTACTATTCACAAAAACTAGTTTAATTAGTTGTGGTGTGTGTTAGAGCTCGAGGTTGCGTACAACACACGCTATTGCATTATTCGAAGAGAAACGTACAGTGGAAGCTTGGGGTGTTAAATTTCACGTGCTTTTTTTAACCATTTATAATTTTTTCCTTAACTTTTATTTTGTGTTTAATGATTCCCATCCCATTATTCACACTTCTCACATTATCCCAAAACCCACCTTAATCAGAATGAAACTTTTGATTTAGACTTATTTTTTCATTTTTTAAACAATAAACAATACTTTAAACAATAAAAAAATAACACATATAATATTAAAAATGATAAATATATAGTCATAAACATATAATTAAGTTTTTCTATATAAAAATTATATATTTATAACATATTCTCTTTTTTTATTTTATTTCATAAATTCATAAATATATATATCATTTTTGAGTTTTTTAAGTATGTATTACATAAACAAAATAATATATATATTCTTATATGTGTATATTTATATACATACATATACATACATATACATATATATATATTTAAGACATTGAAATTAGTTTACCATTCTTATTTAAAAGTATATACTCATTCTTATTATCTTCTACGATTATTTTATCCAATTAACAAATTGCATTTTGTTAATTTTATTAATTAAAAATATAATTTTAAACTTTTAAATCACCAACGGTTATAATACTAACAGTCACTAAAATTATAAATTCCCATGTTGTAATTTTAAAATCTATATATATTAAAAACTATCTTGAATTAAAACTATATTTTTATTAACTAAAATTGATACCTTCAAACATTTAAAATTTTAAACACTTAAAATACATAATGGTTAAAAAATTATAACGATCATAAAAAAAATATCAATGACCACTTAATATTAAATACCAAGGGATATTTATTATTCAATGGCCATAAAATTTTTATTAATACTAGTCTCTACACAAACCAAAATCATCCGTGTTCTCCTGCTTCATAATTTTTTTTGTACGTTACTCTAATTCTCAGCATCTCTCTTATTATTATAGTTATTTTTATTCTAACAATGGAAGACCCAAAGGAAGAATCCTACTCAATATTTCTTCTTATGCTACTCGCAGAGAACCATTTATTTTTCTAGGTCTTTTTATGAGTTTTCTAGATTAGATATAGCCATTTTGTATGTGATGTTGTAATGTATCGTTGTTTTGTTAAATAAAATGTTCCTTGAATATTCATTATTTATTGAGTTCTCTCAGAATTAATTTCATTCATTTGAATAAAATGGTTGTTTGTATTAAAAACAACAATAATATTAATATTAATTTTACAACTAGGGTTCTGGGAATTACACCCAGATTATCTGCTCCAAATCTACTTCCCTTGAAATCCCACTCACCCTTTTGAATATAAGTACCACCCTCTAGTTCTGTAAACAACACCCTTCTATGATAATAATACATATACATATGATAGGTAACCAAAAAACACATTCTGAGAATGACATAAAAATCAATCATCTTAGGAACATAGTGGTCTAATAAGAAACAATGGATTCGTTCATCCAGATGATAGTCGTTATACAAGAGTATACTCCCTGAACATATACCAAAATGTGTATCAAGAATTGTAACACCACAAGAAAACTCAACATAAATCCCATGACTCTTTAAATAAGCAATAAACATAAATGAATATGGTAAAATTGTATCTAATAATGAATAAATTATAGTAGATGATACTAAAATAGTACCTCAAATAGTATATGGACCAACATTGGCTCCTTTGGTATATACAAGATTGAATAAATCTATCTCGAACCATATCCCAATTCTACATCCTCACTACCTAGACCAGGTCTTCTCTACTTGAGCTATATATCTAATTCTTCTCTACCATGGCCATAACCTCCACCTCTAAATGTACGAAAAATGGTCCTCTAAATACCAACCTAGAGAGGTGCTACTGAACCTACTCTTAATGGTGGAGCTTGTACCGATCCTCTCCCACTCGGCATAGATCAGAAGTTCTTGTAGAAACAATGAATATTCCCCAACCTGCAGAAAACTCATCACTCGATGAAGTCTCTAGGATACTAGGTCTTTCTATTCTTAGGATTCCAACTCTATTGACATACAATGTAATTTCTAAGATATTTCACTTGTCTTACACTACTCATATTTGCAATCGTAGAGTCTCTTCCAACCACTAGTAGTACCACTTCTATGTCAAGGTTTTGAACCACCCTAACTAACACTGTCAGCTTCCCTCATGTTCCTCTTGGTGATGAGGACCTAGTTCACTATATCTGATATGGTGTTCAACCGTAAAACATTTAACTTACAATTAATAGAAAGTCAAATTACATCCCTATATAATCATGCTTTCACCAACTCATTAGTAGTATAAATAAGAACAAACGGATGAAGCTCAATAAAGTGAAATGAATTGTTTATATCTTTCATAGAACCCTACTACCTGATCATCAAATCTCTAGCATGATTGGATCTAAAAGGGTCAAGGAAAAAATAGTTAAAGTATCTTGAAAGGAAGTCCCTCTATTTTTCGTCCTGATACTAAGTAGCCTAATTCTGAATATCCCAATAGTGTTTAGAGGATACTCAAATTATATAAGTAGAGAGTTAAAATCTCATATCAGTGGGTGTCTCAAGATGATTTAATATAGGAATAACTATATCATTCCATAGATCTACAGCTTTTGGTCTACCATCCCCTTAATACATGGATAGATACTACTGCTGAAACTCCCAAGTCAACTCTCCTAGTGAAAGGGATGAGCTTGGATCTCCATGTATTGTCTACATAATATGGAACAAATATTCTCAAAATCGGGCATCAACTCTTCCATCATGGATAGAAATATGTTCTAAATGTGGATCTATTTTAGGTATCTATGTCGGATCAAGGCTCGCCACCTTTGGATCATGGATGTAACCTCCCTCCTGTAAAATTAGGTAAGGATTTCGTGGTAAAATAGCTCAATATATTCTAAATTCACTACTTAGAAATAATTTAGTAGGGATAAAATCATATATATTAGAATATGATGGGTACAAGACTTCCAATATAACTTTTTCACCCCACTTCTATCTCAATGAGTCATGTATGGGTGATTAAAATTTTATTAAGAACACTAAATAAGATACATACATCCCACTAATAAGTATAGTACTTGGTAAAGTTCTATGTTTTTCTATATTCAATTTCATTTAATTCATATTTATATTTAAATTTTCCTTAAAAGGATGAACCAAATGGTTCACCACCTCTAATCTATAAGTGACAATACACCATTTTAATCAAAGAGACTTGTCTATTTCATCCATACCATATCACATTTCAGTCCATGTGACCAATGGTCTGTTAATCAATGTTCCACAGTTGACTGCTCAGTGTGTCTTCTATAGCCTATGTAGAAAACACTATTTCTATTATAGAAGGAAATCTAAGTAACAACATTGTTTTCTCAATATTGTATGAACCATTAGTAGATAAAATACTATTTATAAAATTCAATAAACTCATGGAAATAATAGGTAATGAAAACAACACAATTCTCCTATATGGAAGGAAATATACAGTGCATGTGAATTTCTAACAGGTTCCAAAATGATGCATGTTATGGAATTCCCTAATCTCATTAAGAAATGAAAAAATAAAATCCATAATCATGGAAATAATAACATGATAATTCATGTGCATAACCCAATGGTAGAATCAAGTCAACTATAATATGAATAATAAAAAACAACAACAACATTCATCTATGGATATTAGACTTTTTATCAATAAATTGGAAAGCCCCTCCAAGGCATATCTCATTACCAAATGTGGAATAAATACAAATCTCATGTCTATTATCTCAAAATAGTAAAGAAAGAAAATAAACCTCTTATACCAAATTGTGACATCCCAGACCCAGATGCCACAAAATGATATGTCAAACCCAATTTCCCACATGGCCTCAAATTCACCTCCCTATATTCAAGAGGTTATAAACTATTATAGAGGACCTATGATGTGTCCATGGGGAGATTAGTCCCTCTTATCAGAGTGTAAAATCGATCATAGACACAATAACAACATGATCAGTAACCTACTATAGCAAAATAATATCAACAATAGAAAAGATAGAAGAAGAATAATAAATATACATTTACTGAATAATATAACCAAAAATAGTAATTTTAATCATATACAAAATATGATGATGTTGTGTATCTATGAAAAAGGTAAAACTTGTATACATGGAAGTAGGCAGTTGATAAATTACAAGGTATAAAAAAGGTACAAAAGGGCCAAAATCATTCCAAGAATCCCAAGCTCCATACGAACCATCTACTACAATGATCCCATCCAAATTTATATAAAATTCATGAATCCATTTTTGAGTCAATAAGGTTATCTTATGACTTCTTCATTCCTTATAGTCTTCTATTTTGAAATTCACAAACACCTTTTCTTAAGTTCTAGTTTTTTTCTTAAGATCTGGAATTGTCAATCCATTGTACATACAGTTGTATAATTACGATTTTTCATTATTTTATACTTACATGTGTATCATTGTTATTTTCCATTCTGTTAGATTTACCTATTTAGCATTCCATATTTATTATTCTGAATCCGGTGTATAAGTGATACCGTCATTATGATTCTGAATATGATGTATAAGTGATGTCGTCTTTATGATTCTGAATCCTGTGTATAAGTAATACCATCTTTATGATTTTGAATCCAGTGTATAAGTGATACCTTATTTATGATTCCGAATCTGGTGTATAAGTGATACTGTCTTTATGATTCAGAATCAGGAGGATAATTTATACCGTCTTTAGGATTACGAATATGGTGTATAGGTGATACTGTCTTTATGATTCTGAATCTGGTGCAAAATTCATTCTGGTTTTATGATTCTGATTCCAGAACTAATAAGATATTGGTTTCACAATCAGATTTACTTTTACTTATAAATCTATTTTCCTATTAATGTTTTTCTTAAGAATCTGATTTCTTGATAATGGTAGAGTTTTTTAAATGTATCATTCCAATATTATCGGATTCAATGTTTTTCTTATAAATAACAATTATCTTTCTCATAATATTGTTTTTGTTACTTGAAATGATGTCGTACAATATGTTACAAACTAACAATTGTATATTTGACACGTGTCTAGGTCCCTCTGAAATTTAAGAAAAATTTGACTGTTGGAGTGGAGCTGACCGTTGGGATGTTTTTCCTATAAATACAAGTACATTTGAATGAGCTTATATTTTTAATGAATGTGGATAGTGGATGAACATGACACTTGTGAAGAAGATGTGAAGTGATTTCTAGAGAGAGAGGCTCTTTAAACTATCAATGCTTCATGCGGATGTCAGGAAAAATCGTTTTTAGGTGTGAACAACTTGTTCAGACTTGTTTCGTGCAGACACCGATCGTGTTGATCGTGGGATCCAAGTTTGGAAGACAAAGCTCCTGATTACCTTCCAAATGCATGGCATATGGGGATAGCAAGACAAATACCGATCTTTGGATTGAGGTATTACCTGGTTCTGGGCAAGACAACCTTTCTTGAAAGTATAAATCATGTATCCTTTAACATAAGTTGTTAGATACCCTTCTCTTTGGGTTAAAAAAATCTTGATGTTACTTGTTTTCTATTTCAAGGTGTTTTATTTCTGTTGTAATCTTAACATTGTTAAAGTTAGAAAGTATAATTTTCTTATATATTATAATTCCATTACTCTGACTATATTACAGATTCTATATGATTTAAGGTATAATTATTCTTCTAACAAAATATTTCTTAAGTATTTATTCTAAGGTTGTTTTGTTTGATTAAAGGTTTCTTTAAGAGGGGTTGTGAATGTTTTTTTAAACTTTATTAAACTAAAAATTAAAGGTTCCACAGTAATTTTTAAAGTATAAAATTCACCCCTATTGTATATTGAGCATATACAATTATCATTTTGATCCTACAATTGGTATCAAATGAGGTCTCTGAAATTATTATATCCACATATAAGTTTTCTTGAACAATTTTTCCTTTTCTTATTTGGTTATAATCTTTTACTTCTAACAAGTTTTGTGGAAAGAAATTCCTTTTACTATGGAAGTAATTCATGTGGGATCCCTAGGTAATCTCAATCCTACTAGACCACTAATCTCTGATAGAAATGACTATGTGTACTAGAGAGAAATAATGAATACCTTTTTTGATAAACACGGGTGCAGAAAACTACATTATGTTAACTGGAGACTATAAGATTCTTGATAAGGAACATAGAACCTTTACTAATCCAAAAAAGTTAGAATAACAACTAAACATTAAGGTACGTAATACTTTTCTTTGTTCCATGACTAAAGATATATATATCGAAATTTAGTCCTGTGAAGATACAAAGAGAATTTAGACGAATTTTAAAGTAACTCACATTGTAAATTCCGAAGTTATCGAAACTATAAGAGCTATGCTCAGAGCTGAGTATCATAGTTTCTACATTCCTTATGGAGAACCCATATGTAAGGTACAAAAAAATTCATGACTATTGTCAACAGCTTACAGTCAGTGGGTGAGAAAGGTTTAGATGATGAATCTCTTGTAGATAAGATTATATACATAATTCCTAACGAATGGGGATCAAAGATAACTACTAACGATGAGGTTAAAAAAGTTACAACGATTTATCTAGAAAAACTTTTTAGAACCCTTATTCAACATGAAACCATAATGAAGAGAGATGTTGAGAATATTAAGAAGAAGAAAGGGAATTGAGGTTTTTCTTTTACAACTACTTAAAGTCATACAAATTCCAAGACTCCTGAGAGAGTTACAAGATCTAAATCCAAGAAGTTTGTTGTTCAATCGGAATCTAGTGAAAGTGAAACTTTAGAAAATGAGTTGGAAAATATTTCTTGGAGGATGAACAAGATTTTTGGGTAGAATAACTTTCAATATAGATACAATAAGAACGATTTAAAAGATAAGAAAGATGGAGAAGTTACATTCAATTAATGTAGAAGAACTGGTCATATCAGACCTGATTGTACCTTACATAAGAAAAGAGAAAAGAAGGACATGAATTCTGAGAGAATAAAGAATAATTTATATAGATCAAAACATAATAAAGTCTTAAAATCCAATGACACTTGGAGTTCCATTCGTGGATATTATTCTTATGATTCTTCAGATTATGAATCCTTTGAGGAAAATAATATTGGTTTAATAGCCCGAGCTCCATTTCAAAATAAATGTCTTATGGCTATGGTATGAACTGATGAATCCTTAACCCTTATGTTTTTGAGTGTTATTTTTAATAAAAAATATTTTTCTTTAGATGAAGAATAATCTTCATCTGATAATGATAATGATTTTCCATCCTTTGAGAGTGTTTCTAGGTTTTCTAAGTTGCTAGAGATAAGAAATTGTAAAGTTTCTAAGAAACATAAAAAGGAAAATTTTAGAGAATTTTTTTAATAAAAGAAATTTCAAATCTTACCAAAGATCTTAATAAGAAAAATGATGTTTTAGAAAATTTTTCTAAGAAACACGAGGAAGCTAATTCTGAGAGGAACAACCTTTCTAATGATCTTAAAAATATGTTTTAAAAAAATGTTTTAGATGATAAACTTAACTCTTAGTCTATTCTTCTAGAGGATAGGAAATTAGTCCTAAGGCTATAGTCTGAAATTTTTTCTTTAAAGAAATTTCGTGAAAATTTTACTTCTGTTATGGAAATTTGATCATGATATATTCCTAGATCTGACCTCATGGTAATAATCAATGATTAGGTTATTCTCATGAAAAACCTATTTTTAGAAACAATTTTTTTATCCTCCTAGAGCCCATTTTTGTACTAAATGTCAAATTTGTGGGAATTGGAAGAATAATTGTTCAATAAATAATGTTAAATCTATTGGGTTTCATAAATCTTACTTTTCTAAACATATGTGGATACCCAAAATTTTATTGTCTAACAATTCTGGGTCCAAGCAATTTTGGATTCCAAAAACCTAACTCTTCTTTTTCAAGTTAATGAATAAAGTACCAACAACATATGGTACATGGATAGTGAATGTTCCCATCCCATGACTGGTATCAAATACTATTTCAAAATGATTTTGAAGACTAAAGGTGGAAAAGTAACCTTCGCAGATAACTCTCAATGAGAAATTATCTGTATAGGTAACGTTATACTTCTTGGAAAATCTTTAATTTTGAATGTTTTATTTATTAAATTTATTAAGCACAACCTTATCAGTAAAATAAATTATGTGATGAAAGTTATCGTGTGATTTTTAGGAATGAATAGTGATTAGTACAAAATTCCATGGATGATTTTATTCATTCATCCCATAGGCAAGTGAATGTATACAAACTAAACCTATAAGACCTTAAAAGTCAAGATCTTACTTGACTAAGTGAAATTGAATATCAATATTGGCATTGGCATGGAAGACTAGGACACTGTAACTTACGTAATCTTAGTAATCTCTCTAAGAAAGAACCTGTAAAGGATCTACCAGATCATAGGTTTGATTTTTCAAAAGTGTGTTATCCTTGTCAATATGGAAAGCAACATTAATCTAACTCTAATCCAATATGTGAAGTTACAACTTTTAATGCCTTATAATTAGTGCACATGAACTTATTTGGTCCAACACAAACTATAATTATTGTAGGCAAATACTATGTGTTTTTCTTAGTTGATGAATACACTAGATTTACATGGGGTCTATTTTCTCGCAAATAAATTTGAAGCATTTTATTATTTCAAAAATTTCAGAGCACAAGTTAAAAATGACAAAAACCTTACTTTGATAACTATTAGGACTGATTATGGAGAATAATTTCAAAATTATGATTTTGAAAAAAAATAGTAAAATAGTTATTGCTCACAACTTTTTAGCTCCAAGAACTCCTCAACAAAATGGTGTTGTTGAAAGAAGAATTCGTATTATTCAAGAGATGACTAGAACTATGTTGAGTAAATAATATATAGATAAACATTTATGGGATGAAGCTATAATACTACATGTTATACTATAAATTGAATTTTAATTAGACCATTTCTTAATAAAACACCTTATGAGTTATGGACTAGCTAAAAACCAAGAGTCTATTTCTTCATTGCTTTTGGTTGCAAAGTATTTATCTTGAATACCAAGGAGAACTTACATAAATTTTCACCCAAATTAGATGAAGGAATTTATCTTAGGTTACTCTACTAACTCTATGGTGTAAAAAGTTTTTAATGAAAACACTTTAACTCTGGAAGAAATAGTACATGTTAATTTTGATGAATATAAACCTTTTGTTTTCAAACAAACTGAACTTATTTCTTTTATATTTTCTAAAACTAATCACCAAACTTTGTTAGAAGATATTAAAGTCATGGATAATGTTCAAGAAAATGTTTCTAAAACAATTTCCCGTGAATATTTTCTACCGTATGTTGATGATCAAGCATTTCAATACCCAAATCAGTTGTTACTTAGAAATCATCCCAGTGATAATATCATTGGAAATGTTATTCAACTAGTAAGAACTTGATGTTCTTTAAGGTATGATGTTGAACATGTTCTTTCCTTTCCCAATTTAAACCAAAGACTCCTGAATAAGCCCTGGGTGAGGAAGATTAGATAAAGGATATGCAATATTAACTCAATGAATTCATAAGGAATCAGGTTTGGACCTTCGTTGAAAAACCTAAGGAAACTTCTATTATTGGATTAAAATGGGTTTTTAGAAACAAATGCGATGAAAATGGAGTTATTGTCAGAAATAAATCAAGATTAGTATCTAAAGTCTTTAACCAACAAGAAGGCGTAGAATATGAAGAAACCTATGCTTCTATAGCAAGACTTGAATCTATTCATATTCTTCTATCCCTTGCAGCATTATTTAATTTTAAACATTATCAAATTGATGTAATGTGTTATTTTCTTAACAGTTATGTACTGGAGGAATTTTATGTAGATAAACCCCATGTCTTTGAAGATACAAAACATCCTTATCATGTTTATAAACTTACCAATGCTCTGTATGGACTTAAACAAGCCCCTAGAGCTCGGTATGATAGAATTTCAGGATTTTTTCATCAAAATAACTATGTTAAGGGAACTTCTGATCCAACCCTTTTTATTAAGAATAATAATAAAGTTGTTTTTATTTTCCAAATATATATTGATGAAATAATATTCAAATCAACTTAGGAATCCTA
The DNA here is from genome assembly GCA_963277665.1 of Viscum album. Classification (NCBI taxonomy): domain Eukaryota; kingdom Viridiplantae; phylum Streptophyta; class Magnoliopsida; order Santalales; family Viscaceae; genus Viscum; species Viscum album. The sequence continues at coordinate 828,406,203 of OY728140.1, forward strand.
AACTGATTCCATTGAGAATCACATGAAATCTGAGTTTGAGATGAGTATGATGGGTGAGTTATCATTTTCTCTTAGTTTTCAAATTTATCAAAAACTAGAGGAACTTACATATCTCAACAAAAGTATATCAAATATTTTCTTAAGATGTTTGGGTATGAAAACGATAAGAGTATAAGTACTTCTATTGGAACCACTAATACTCTTGATATTGATGAAGCATGGAAACCTATGGATCAGAAATCTTATAGAGGTATGATATAAAGTTTACTTTACTTAAATGATAGTTGACCAGACATAATGTTCTTAGTATGCTTATGTGCATCATTCCATGAAAAAACTAAAAAATATCATTTAAATGCAGTAAAGGGATTTTTTTTCACTACATAAAGGGAACATTATATTTTGGACTTTTCTATTTCTCTAGAAATAATTTTGAACCTAAAATTTTTTTAGATGCTGAATTTAGTAGTTGTAAAATGGATAAAAAATTACATTTGGAACTTTTCATTTCATAGGATATTCCTTGCTTTCTTGGTCATGCAAGAAAAAATATTTTGTAGCACTTTCCACTACTGAACCTGAATATGTAGAAGCTAGAAGTTTTTGTTCTCAAGTATTGTGGATGCAACACACACTCACACACAATGGAATGAGTTTTTATAAGACTCAAATAATGTGTGATAACACATATTCCATTTCCCTAAGTAAAAACCCTACAAATCACTCACTAGAAATTCACATAGATATTAGACATAACTTTCTTTGGGATAACACACTTAAAAGAGATAGTATTCTTCAATTCATTAGAATGAAAAAACAACATGTTGATATTTTTACAAAACCATTGTCTTTCGATCGATTTGAATACATTAAATGGAATCTAGGAATGATCTCTGTAAGGTAATCATTCAAATCTACTTCTTGTTTAAATAATCTCCTAACATTAAACCACTCCTTATTTTAGAGGGAGTACATATTTTTTCTGCATTCCTTAAGAATTTTCTTCTTCTAAAATTTTTATCATTCCTTATGTTTTTTTTGTTTATATTTTTTCCCTTCTTTATTAAAATTTCAGTATTAGATATTTTAGTATTATAAATTTTGATATTGAAAATTTTGATATTGGAAATTTTGGTATTGATATCCTAAAATCTAAACATCCATGAAAATTCTTATAGTACCGATAAAATCCCCAAAGTATTCCAAAAGGAAAATTTTATTATTCGTTATTTTCTTATCTTATGGTTCAATTTTTGGTATCTCAAAACCATGAATTTCTGTTTACATTACTACAAAAGATCATAATTCATATTTCTTATATCCATCCTCAACCGTCGGATCATATCAGGTTATTTTTAGCCATTTAATTATCTTATAGAAGTTGAAAACTCATAGTTATGTCTATATAAGGGGTGACTTGTTATTGAGAACCGCCCCATCGTTAATGATCTTAGTGCCGATGTTCTGTTTCCATCAAAGTCCTCGTTCTGATTATTTTGTTTATTTTATCCCAAATAACTCTTGAATATTTAGCAGATCAGATGTCGATTACCAAATAAATAAAGGATTCTTCATTATTTAGGGAATGGTTGGTATGCCCTAACATCTATGCAAAATATGACTCCCTTATCTCCAAGGTGATAAGAACTAACAGATGGGAAAGTGTTTCTGGGGCTCTGTAGAAGAGTCAGGATCCGGTTTTTCTTGACCTAGTTATTCATTTCTATGAATATGTTATTTTCATAAAAAAGGATGGTAAGGATCTGTTTAAGTTCAAATGTTATGATAAGACTTATATTGTTACTTATTTCAAATCAGAAAATGTTCTCAACAAACCGTATAATGGGGAATCTATTCTATGCTCTCCAAAACTCCATGAGAAAGAAGGTTATTTTATAAAAATTCAAGGCTTTAGATTATCTTGGTATCAGGTATGTTAAGAATTTAAAGATTACAAATCTTACAACATACCACAAGATGGTATTTCTCTGGATGCAAGAATTTCTAATCCCAAGAAATAGATATAGGGACTCTCTAAAAATATATTATATCTTTCTTTTAGACTTTTCCATCAACTTAAGGAAGATTAACTAGGTTAATTACATCTTCTTCACCAACCAAGCAATAAACGGTGGATCCATCAGATCTAAAATTCTTAAGTATCCGACAACTATCTCTGGGATAATTTTTATGTGCCTTCAAGAGATGAATGTCTGATATCGATCAGTCTCAAAGTCATTTAAGATTTTTTTGATTAGTAATGATACTCTAAGGAGGATTAAGATAGAGTTTTTACTTGAATCCAAAATTTATGAAGAGACGTTTGACCAAAACAAGGGGGATGTTCTGGAATAATCAAAAAAGTACCTAAGAAAACAAAACTTGATGAACCAAGATTTCCAGTACCAGCTTCTGATGTCCCGGTAAAAGTACCTCCTTTTACAAAGAAACTGAAAGCCTATTCCGATGAAACAGTTTCAAAATGGAGAGAAATGGCCACTACCAAAAAGCAAGGATATACATCATTTGGCTTATATCAGATAGAGGCTAAGAATTTGAAAATGAAGAATGCTTAAAATCAAGAGAAAGAAAAGAAGGAGAAGAATTTAAAGAAGATATCCTCGGAAGCGCAAGTTTTTTAGTCTTTACTAAAAGTTATAAATAATAAATCTCAAGAAGTGCTTGAACCTTAGTTTATGCATAAGAAGATGGTTATCACTATGGAAATCCAAATAACCAAGAATGTTCCATCTTTATCAAATCATGTTCAAGAAATAGAAGATCTGATAGTTCAATAATATTATGATGATGTTTTAAGGGAAGTTGAAGACTACATTGGAAATCCTTCGAGTTCAGTCTCTTAATTTGTTTCAGAAGAACAACTCTATGAAAAATTTGATAAAAAAGTTTAGGAAGATGTAGAAGTTGGGGATGAAGTACAAGTTGAAGAAGAATAACATGTTGGAATTGAAGAGGAAGAAGAAGATAATAACGAGGTTGATCATCAAGGTGGTGAAGAAGAATAGTTTCTAAAGGATGAAGATGAACAAATAGATATTAATGTTATTCAAGTATCTGAAGAACATTCTCCAGTTCAAAATCTTGTCAAAGGTAAGAGTGTTTTGGTTTCCTCATCCTAAAAGGAAACACCTCATAAGTCCTCTAAGAAGTTATAAAAATCAGTTTTCTTAACTCCAAGAGTATCTCAGAAAGGAAAAGATGTTTCGGGTTATGAATCATCATTATATGTTGGACTTGAAATTGTCAGGCAATATTTAAGAAATTTGGTTATCACCATTCCAGTTCTTGAATATATAGATGTACAAAGTCAAATGATGTAAGAAAATCTGAATCAAATGTGGTAATCAGCCAATATGGTTATGGAAATGGTGTTCAAGCAAGAAGAAGACTTCAGTAATCTTTTGATTGATTATAGATCATAGAAAGTGACCTGTAAGAAAGTATTTAACCACAGAAAAACTATCAATGAAGAGCTAAGACAGTTCGGTGACTTCATGTATTAAAAAAATTGAGCTTTCAATACTTGTGAAACTGAGTTCAACAAGGTCAAGGCATCAATATCTAAGGAGGCTTTTCAACTCAATTCTGTTGCACAATATGTAAATAGTGAAAAGGAAGTCAGAGCTGAATTAGAGAGAAAGGTGGCTGCTCAAGAAGAATGAATCTTTTCATTATAAAAGAAGAATCAGGATAAGGGTATCTTGTTGAATAATATTGAAGAAGACCATAAGGAATTGAAGAAAATTAAATCCATGATAAAGAAAATTTTCTTCGAGAAGAAGAAGGATGTATGATTTTTTTCACATTCTGATGTTTTTTTATAATATAAAACATTATTTCCAAAATTTCCTTAAGAATATTCTGGCATATATTTAATTTGTTTTTGAATGTATGCTCAATTAACCTTAGATGCACATCTTATAAATCTCATTCCTTTTCTACTTTTTGAAATAACAAAGTGGGAGAATTTATTTAAAAGAATAATTTGATGGTGATCTCAAAGGAGGAGAATCTGTTAAGGGAGAATATGGTAAGAAAAGATAATGACAATGTAAGGGGGAGTTTTCTTTTAAAAAGAGATGTTTATCTAAGGGGTATATATTTTCTTAATAAATACATCTAGATACTAAAGTTCTTGAATACAGTCCACGGGAAACATAAACTAAGGCGGGGTTAGTCGTATTCATCTGAAATCTCATTCTAAGGGGGAGATAAGTTTTTCATAATTTTTTATCTAAGCCAATATATTCTTCCTTAGAAATGTTGTTTGTTCTTTACATAAAGGGGGAGATGGTTGAGTCAATAATGTTATCTTATAACTTCTCCATTCATTATGGTCATATGTTTTGAAAATCAAAAACACCTTTTCTTAAGATTATTTTTTTCATAAGATTTGGAACTATCATTCCGTTATACTTATAGATATATCACTACGATTTTTCATCTGTTATACTTATAGGTGTATAATTAAAATTTTTCATTCTATTAGATTTAACAATTTCTAATACTATATTTATGATTACTGATCAGGTGTATAAGTGATACCGTCTTTAAGATTCTGAATCCCATGTATAAGTTATACCATATTTATGATTCTGAATCTGGTGTATAAGTAATATCGTCATTATGATTCTAAATCTGCTGTATTAGTGATACCGTCTTTATGATTCCGAATTTGGTGTATAAGTGATACCATATTTATGATTCTGAATCTAGTGTATAAGTGATACAGTCATTATGATTCTGATTCTGGTGTATAAGTGATACCGTCTTTACGATTCTAAATCCGGTACAGAAGTCATTCTGAGTTTTTGATTCTCCTTTCGAAACAAATGAGATAATGGTATAAAAATATGATTTAATTTTACTTATAAATTTTTTTTCTTGTTAATTTTTTTCTTAAGAATCTTATTTCTTGAAAATGTTAAAGTTCTATAAATGTATCATTCCAATATTATTGGATTCCAAGTGTTTCTTATACATAGAATTTATCTTTAACCTAACATCATTTCTGTTACTTGAAACAATGTCCTAAAATCTGTTCCAAACTCACCATTTTATGTTTGAAACATCTCCATTTCCCTCCTAAATTTAATGAAAATTTAAGCATTAGAGATAAGCCGACCATTGGGATGTTTTACCTATAAATACAAGTCCATTTGAACGAGCTTTGATTAAGAATGAATGTGAATAGTGGATGAACAAGACGCATGTGAAAAGGATGTGAAGTGATTTCTAGAGAGATATGCTCTCCCAACTTTCAGTACTTCATGAGTATGTTGTTACCAACATGTCCGGGTGTGAACAACTTGTTTAGACTTGCTTCATTCAGACTCTGGTTGTGATGATCATGGGCTTTCAGGTTTGGAAGACCGACGTTCTGATTTCCTTCAAAATCGAGGGATTGTGGGGATAACTAGATATATGCTGATATTTGGATTTAGGGATTACCTGGGTCTGGGAAATACAGAATTTCATGAATGTATAAATCAAGTAACTTTTATAAAAGGTAGTTGGATACCCTTCACATTATGTTAAAAGAATCTTATTGTTACTTATTTTCTATTTCAAGTTCTTTTATTTTTGTTGTAATCTTAACATTGTTAAAGTTAGAAATTATATCATTCATATAAATTCTAATTCTATTACTCTGATGAAATTACAGATTATATAAAAATTAAGGTATAATCTTTCTTCTAAGAAAATCATTCTTCTGTTTTTATCCTAATGTTGTATTTTTTGAGAAAACGTTTCATTAAGAGGTGTTGTGAATGTTTTTGTTAAACATTGTTAAACTAAACATTAAAGGTTCAAAAGAAATTTTAAAAGTATACAATTCATACCCCCCCCCCACCACCCCTCTTGTATATTGAGCATATACATTCATAATTTCGATCCTACAATTGGTATCGAAGGAGGTCTCTGAAATTCTTATATCCACATATATGATTTCTTACAAAAGATTTATTTTTCTTATTTGATTATAAACATTTATTTATAAGAAGTTTTGTGGAAACAAATTCCTTTTGGTATGGAAGGTATTACTGTTGGATCTCCAGATAATATCAATCCCACTAGACCACCAATCTTTCATGGAAATGACTATGTGTACTGGTGAGACAGAATGAAGACCTTTGTGATAAACACAGGTTTAGACAACTACATTATGTTAACTAGAGATTATATGATTCCTGATAAGGAACATATAAGCTTTACTAATCTAGAAAAGGTAGAATACCAGCTGATCATAAAGAGTATGTAATACTTTTCTTTGTTCCATGACTAGAAATATATATAGCCAAATTTCATCCAGTAAATCTACAAATAGTGTTTGGAAGATGCTTGAATTAACTGAATTTGGAACTTCCAATGTCATCAAAACTATAAGAGCTATGCTCAGTCCTAAGAATCTTAGTTTCTTCTTTCCTTATGAATAACCTATATGTGAGGTAAAAAAAGAATCATTACAATTGTAAAAATCTTAAAATCAATGGGTGAGAATGTTTCAGATGATGAAGCTCTTGAAGAAAAGTTTATATACACAATTCCTAACGAATGGGAATCCAAGGGAACTACTATATATGAGAATAGAAAAGTTACGTAGATTTCTCTTGATTAATTATTTGGAACACTTCTTCAATGTGAAACCAGAATGAAGAGAGATATTGATAATATTAAGAAGAAGAATTGGAATTGTGGTGTTTCTTTTACAACTACTTCAAAAATTACTAATTCCAAGACTGCTGAAAGATTTACAAGATCTACATCCCAGAAGGTTGTTGTTCAACCTGAATCTAGGGAAAGTGAAACTTCAGAAAATGAGTTGGCCAATCTTTCTCGGAGGATGAAAATGTTTTTTTGGATAGAAGAACATTCAATATAGATACAATAAGAAGGATTGAAAACATAAGAAATATGGATAACTAACATGCTATTAATGTAGAATAACTGGTAATATCAGACCTGATATTCCCTTACTTAAGAAAAGAGCCAAGAAGGACAAAAATTATGAGAGAAACAAGAAGAAGTTCTACTGATCAAAATATAAGAATGTCCTAATATCTATTAACACATGGAGTGTTAGTGGTCAAGATTCTTCTAATAATTATTCATATTATGAATCCTTTGAGAAAAATAATATTGGTTTAATATCCAAAACTCCATTTTAAAATCAATGTCTTATGGATACGGTAAGAATTTCTAAATCCTTAACAAATATGTATGTGAGAGAAAATTTCCAGGATAAAGATTTTTCATCAGATGAAGAATCTTCTTCATCAGATATTTGTAATGATTATCCTTCCTATGAGGTAGTTTCTAGGATTAGTAAGTTCCTAGAGATAAGAAATTGTAAAGTTTCTAAGAAACATGAAATGGAAAATTCTAGAGAATTTATTTTATTAAAATAAATTTTGGATCTTACCAAAGATCTTAATAAGAAAAATTATGTTTTAGAAAATCTTTACAAGAAACTTGAGGAAGCTAATTCTGAGAAGGATAAGCCTTCTAATGATCAAATGAAAAAAATTTGAAAAAAAATTATTTTAGAGGATAAACTTAAATTAATGTCTATTATTCCAGAGGAGAGGAATTTAATCCTAAGACTAAAGTCTAAAATTTTTTCATTGAAGAAACTTCTTAAAAATTTTACTTCGGGTATGTAAAATTTTGACAAGATGTATTTTCAGATCCGACCTCATGGTAATAATCATGTATTATGTTATTCTCATTAAAAAAATGTTTTTAGAAACAATTATTTTGTTCCTCCTAGAGCCCCTTTTTGTACAAAATGTCAAAGTTTTGGGTGTTGGAAGAAGAAGTGTTCTTTAAATAATGTTCAATCTCTTGGGTTTCATAAAGCTTACTTTTTTAAATAAATGTGGATACCAAAAATTTTATTGTATAACTATTCCGAGTCCAAGCAAGTTTTGATTCCAAAAGCCTAACTCTTCTTTTTTAGGTTAATGAAAAAGGTACCAACAACATATAGTACAAAGATATTCCATGTTCCCAGCACATGACTGGTAACAAATAATATTTCCAAATTATTTTAAAGACTAAATGTGAAAAAATTAATCCTTCGAGATAAATCTCAATAAGAAATTATCGGTATAGGTAACGTTATTCTTCTTGAAAAATATTTCATTTCGAATGTTTTTTTTGTTAATGGTCTTAAGAAAAACCTTATCAGAATAAGTCAGTTATGTGATGAAGGTTACCTTGTGAATTTTAGTAATTACAAGTGCTTAGTACACAATTCTAAAGATACATTTATTCTCTTAGCCCACAGGAAAGAGAATGTAAACACACTAAACCTATAAGACCTTATAAGTCAAGATCTTCCTTGCCTAAGTGCAACTGAAGATCAATCTTGAATTTTCCAAAGAAGACTAGAACACTGTAACTTAAGAAAACTTAGTAAACTCTCTCAGAAAGAACTTTTTAACAATCTACCATATCATAAGATTGATTCTTTAAAATTATATAATCCTTTTAAATATGGTAAGCAACATAAATATAGCTTCAAACCTATAAGTGAACTTACAACTTCTAATGCCTTACAATTAGTGTACATATACTTATTAGGTCCATCAAAAACTGGACGTATTGGAGACAAATACTATATGTTTGTCTATCTTGAAGTCTACACTAGATTTACTTGGGTCTATTTTCTCATAAATAAATCTGAAGATTTTTCTTATTTTAAAATTTTAATAGCTCATGTTAAAAATAAGAAAACCCATCCATTGATAACTATTCATTGTGATCATGGAGGATAATTTTAAAATATTGATTTTGATAGTTTTTTTAGTAAAAAAAGGTATTAGTCCCAACATTTCAGCTCCAAGAACTCCCCAACAGAATGCTGTTGTTGAAAGAATAAATTGTATTCTTCAAGAGACGAATAGAACCATGTTTAGTGAATATTCTATAACTAAAATTTTTGGGTTGGATTTTTAATTACTTCCTGTTATACTATAAATAGAATTTTAATTAGACCCTTTCTTAATAAAACACCATTTTAGTTATGGAATAGACAAAAACCCAGAGTCTCATACTTCAAAGTTTTTGGTTGAAAAGTATTTATCTTTAATAACAAGGATAACTTAAGAAAAATCATCCAAATTCGATGAAGGAATTTTCTTAGGTTACTCTACTAACTCTAAGGTGTACAATGTTTATAATAAAAACACTTGCACTGTGGAAGAAACAGTACATTTTAATTTTAATGAAAATAATAATTTTGTTTTCAAAAAAAACTAAACTTATTTCTGAAATATTTTCTAAAAATAAACACAAACCTTTGTTATAGGATCATTCAATCTAGGATAATGTTCTTGAAAATTTTTCGGAAATAATTACCCCTGAATATTTTATAGCCTATGTTGATGATCAAGCATTTCAAAACCCAAATCAGTTGTTACATAGAAATCCTCCTTGTGATAATATCATTAGAAATGTTAATCAACCTATAAGAACTATATTTTCTTTAAAAAATGAAGTTGAACATGTTTCTTTCATTTCCCAATTTAAACCAAAGACTCCTAAAGAAGCCTTGGGTGATGAAGATTGGATAAAGGCTATGAAAGATGAACTCAATGAATTCATAAGGAATCGTGTTTGGACCTTGGTTGAAAAACCGCAGGAAAATTCTATTATTGGAGTAAAATGGGGTTTTAGAAACAAATTCATTGAAAATTATGTTATTTTTAGAAATAAAGAAATATTAGTTTCCAATTTCTATAACCAACAAAAAGGCAGAGATTATGAAGAAACCTATACACCTGTATAAAGACTTAAATCTATTCATATTCTTCTATCCTTTGCAACATTATTTAATTTTAGAAATTATCAAATGGATGTAAAGTGTGATTTTCTTAACGGTTTTGTACTAGAGGAAGTAAATATAGAACAACCCCTATCTTTGAAGATAAAAAACATCCTAATCATGTTTATAAACATACCAAAACTCTGTATGTACTTAATCATTCCCCAAGAGCTTGGTATGATAGACTTTTCAGATTTTTAATTCAAAATAACTATGGTAAGGAAACTAATGATCCAATCCTTTATATTAAGAAAAATAATAAAGATGTTTTGATTGTCCAAATCTATATTGATGACATCATCCTCAGATCAACTAAGCAATACTTAGCTGATTCCTTGGCAAATATTATGAAATATGAGATTGAGATGGGTGTGATGGTGATTTATCCTTTTTTCGTGGTTTTAAATTTTCTCAAAAATCAGAGGGAACATACATATCTCAACATAAGTATATCAAAGATATTCTTAAGAATTTTGGGTATGGAAATTCTAAGAGTATAAGTACATCTATTTGAACCTCTAATACTCTTAATATTGATGATGTATAGAAACTTGTGGATCATACATCTTATAGAGGTATGATAGAATGTTTACTTTAGTTAACTGCGAGTCGACCTGGAATAATGTTCTCAGTATGCTTATGTGCGAGATTCCAAGAAAAAACTAAATAATCTCATTTAAAGGTAGTGAAAAGTATTTTCGTCTACAAAAAGGGATCTTTAGATTTGGGACTTTTCTATTCATCAAGAAGTAATTTAGAACGTAATAGTTTTTCAGATACTGACTTTGGTGGTTGGAAAATGGAAAGAAAAAGTACATCTAGAACGATTCATTTATTTGGAGATTCCATAGTTTCTTGGTCATGAAAGAAACAAAATTATATAGCCCCTTCCACTGATGAAGCTGAATATGTAGTAGTTGGAAGTTTTTGTGCTCATTTATTGTGTATGCAACACACACTCACGGACTATGGTATGAGTTTTACTAAGATTCAAATAATTTTTTATAACACAGGTTCTATTTCCCTATGTAAAAACCCAATACATAAATCTCATACAAATCACATAGATATTAGACATCACTTTCTTATGGATCACACACTTAAATGATATATTATTCTTCAATTCATTGGAACACAAGAACAATTAGTTGATATTTTTACAAAACCATTATATTCTGATTTATTTGAATCCATTAAACAGAATATTGGAATGATATTTGTAAGGAATTCATTCAAATATAATTCTTGTTTAAATCATCTTCTAATATTAAACTACTCCTTATTTCAAGGGGAGTACATATTTTTTCCCCTTTCCTTATGCATTTTATTCTTCTTAAGATTTGATTTTTCCTTATGTTTTTATGGTTTAAAATTTTATCCTTATTTATTAGAATTTCAATATTATATACTTCGGTATTAAAAATTTTGGTATTATAAATTTGATTATTATAAATTTTGGACTTGGAAATTTTGGTATTAGAAATTTCGGTATTGTAAATTTCATTATTCGAAATTTCAGTATTGGGAATTTCGGTATTGAAAATTTCGGTATTGATATCCTGAAATCTAAACTTCTAAGAAAATTCTTATTATACCAATAAACTCATCAGAGTATTTAAAAAGGTAAATTTTAGTATTATTTATTTTCTTATCTTGTGTTTTAGTTGTTGGTATTTCAAAACATTCAATTTCAGTTTACATTACTACAAAAGATCAGAATTCATATTTCCTATATCCATGCCCAACTGTTAAATTAGATCAAGTTATTTTCAGCTATTTGATTATCTTATGGAAGATGAAAAGTCATATCTATGTCTATATAAGGGGTGCCTCATTAAAAAGCACTGCCCCATCCATACCGATCTCAGTGCCAAAGTTTTGTTTCCATCAAAGTCCTTGTTCCAATTACTTTGTTCCTTTTATCCTGATTGACTCCTGAATCTTCATCAGATCATATGTTGATTACCAAAGAAATAAAGGATTGGTCTATATTTAGGGAAATGTTTGAATGCCCTAACTTCTAGGAAAAATATGACTCCTTTATCTCTAAGGTGTTAAGAACTAACTTATGAGAAAGTGTTTTTGTGGCTAAAGAGAAGATTCGGGATCTGGTTTTTCCTAACCTAGTTATTCAGTTCTACGAATCAGTTATTTTCTTCCAAAAGGATAGTAAGGCTCGTTTAGGTTCAAATGTTATGATAAGACTTATATTATTCCTTACAAGATGGAAGAAAATTTTCTCAATATACCATATGGAGGGGAATTATATATATTCTCTTGAAAACTCCCTATGAAAGAAGGTTCTTTTGAGAATGTCAAGGATTTAGATTATCGTGTTCTCATGTATGTTAAGAATCTCAATATTATGAATCATACAAAAAACCACAAGATGGAATCTCTCTAGATGAAAGGCTTTTTTATACCAAGAAAATGAGATAAGTACTCTCTATAAATATGTGATATATTTCTTTTATAATTTCTCGTCAACTTAATGGAGATTAACGTGGATAAGTACATCTTCCACCCCATCCAAGCAATAAAAGGTGGATCCATCAGATCTAAAATTTTTATGTATTCGGCAACTATCTCTAGGACAATTGTTATGTGCCTTCAATAAGCTAAATGTCCCATGTCGATCAGCCTCAAAGTCTTTTAATATTTTGTTGCTCAGTGATGACACTCTAAGGAGGATGAAGAAGGATTTTTAATAGTAATCCAAAAATTTTGTAGAAATGGATGTCCTGAATAAGGGAATATTCCGGAATCTTCAAAATCAGTACCCAAGAAAAGAAAACATGATGATCCAGGCTGGCCAGTACCAGCTTCAGATGTCCTAGTATCAGCACCTCCTCTAACAAAAAAAACCAAAAGCCTATTCCGATGCAACAGTTGAAAAATGGAGAGAAATGATGGCTACCAGAAAGGAAGGAGATCCTTACTTTCACTTAAATCCTGCAGAGGCTAAGGCCTTTAAAATCAAACAAACTAAAAATATTGAGAAATAATATAAGGAGAATAATTTAAAGAATAAATACTTGGAAGCGCATGTTTTTATGTCTTTAATAAAATGTATAGAAAAAAATCTCAAGAATGCATGAACTGCATGTTTTTCATAAGAAGACGGTTGTCACTCAGAAAATCCATAAATTCAAGAAAGTTATATCTTTATCAGAATTTGTTCAAGAAATAGAAGACCAGATAGTTCAAGAAGATTATGATGATCTTTTATGGGATGTGGAATACTACATTGTAACTCCTTCGAGTTCAGTCACTAAATCTATTTCAGAAGAACAACTCGAAGAACAAGTTGAAGAAGAAGTTGAGGAAGAAGTATAAGTTGAGTATGAAGTTGAAGTTGAGGAAGAAGTACAAGTTGTATAATAAGGACAAGTTGTAATTGAAGAGGAAGAAGTAGAGAAAGAAGATATTGATCATCGAGGTAGTAAATAAGAACAATTTCATGAGGAAGAAGATGAATAAGTAGATCTTAATGTTATTCATGTATCTGATGAAAAATCTCTAGTTCAAAATCTTATAAAAGGTAAGAGTGTTTTGGTTGCCCGATTTGAAAATAAAACACCTCATAAGTCCTCTAAGAAGATAGAAAAATTAGTTTCCTTAACTGCAAGAGGAGCTCAGAAAGGAAAAGATGTTTCAGGTTCCGAATCGTCATCATATGTTGGACGGGACTTTGTCAAGATATCTTTAAGAAAGTTGGTCAGCAGTATTCTGGTTCTTGAAAATATTGATTTTCATATTCAAATTGTGTAAGAATCTATGAATCAAAAGACCAAATCAACCAATATTCTTATGGCTATGGTGGTCAAGTAAGAATCAGAATTCAGTATTCATTTGATTGATTACAAAGATAATAAAGTGACTTGTAAGAATGTCTTTAACCACACCAAAAAAATAAATTAAGATCTTAGACAGTCCGGTGACTTCATGTATTCAATAAATGGAACTTTGGGTACTTGGGAAACTATGTTCAACAAGGTGAAGGAATCAATCTCTGAGAAGGCTAGTCAACTCAATTCTATTGCATGATCTGTAAGTAGTGATAAGGAAGTCATAGCTGAATTAGAGAGAAAGTTGGATATTGAAGAAGAAAGAATCTTTTCATTAGAAAATAAGAATTAGGATCAGGGGATCTTGTTGAAGAATTTTGATGAATATCATAAGAATGTGAATAAACTTAAAGCCTTGATAATGAAAATGTTGTCTGATAAGAATAAGGATAGATGATTTTTTTACATTATGATGTTTTGTTGTAATCAAAAACATTTTTTCCAAAATTTCCTTAAGAAGATTCTGGAATATATTTATTTTGTTTTCGAATGTATTATTTCATATCCTTACAAGTAAATCTTATAATTCTCATTCCTTTCCCTCTTTTTTAAAATCACAAAGGTGGAAAATTTATTTAAAGGAAGAATTTAATGAAGATCTCAAAGGAGGATAATCGGTTCGGGGAGTGTATGGTAAGAAAGGATAATGACCAAGTAAGGGGGAGTTTTATTTTAGGAAGATATGCTTATCTATGGGGGAGATATTTTCTTTAGAAAGAAAACCAGATACTAAAGATCAAGAATACGATCCGTCAGAAACATAACCTAAGGGGGAGTTAGTCATTTTCATCTGAAATATAATTCAATGGGGGAGATAATTTTTTCATCCTTTTTTGTCTATGTCAATATATTCTTCCTTAGAAAAGTTGTTTGTGCTTTCCAAAAGAGGAAGATTGTTGAGTCAAAAAGGTTGTCTTATGACTTCTTCGTTCCTTTTGGTGTTATGTTTTGAAAATCACAAACACCTTTTCTTATGTTTTATTTTTTTCTTAATATATGCAATTGTCATTAGTTATACTTACATATGTATCATTCCGATTTTTCTTTCTGTTATACTTACAGGTGTATCATTTCGATTTTCCATTCTATTAGATTTTCTGATTTCTCATTCTATCTTTATGATTCCGAATCTGGTGTATAAGTGATGATGTCTTTATGATTCTGAATCTAGAGTATAAGTGATATCGTCTTTATGATTCTGAATCTTGTGTATAAGTAATACCATCTTTATGATTCTGAATCTAGTGTATAACTGATACCATTTTTATGATTCTGAATCTGGTGTATAAGTGATACCGTCTTTATGATTCTGAATCTGGTGTATAACTGATACCATCATTACGATTCTTAATATGGTGTATAAGTGATACCATATTTATGATTCCAAATTCGGTGCAGAAGTCATTCTGTGTTTATGATTCCGATTCTGGAACAAATGAGATACCGATTTCACAATCCTATTTACTTTTACTTATAAATCCATTTTCCTATTAATGTTTTTCTTATGAATCTGATTTCTTGATAATGATAGAGTTCTTAAATTTTATCATTCCAATATTATCGAATTCCATGTATTTATAATGCATGACATTTATCTTTAACTTAACATCGTTTCTGTTACATGAAACAATGTCGTACAACCTGTTACAAACTAACCATTGTATGTTTGACACATGTCCATGACCCTCTTAAATTTAAGTAAAATTTGACCGTTGGAGTGGAGACGACCATTGGGAAGTTTTGTCTATAAATACAAGTCCATTTGAATGAGCATTGATTTTTAACGAATGTGCATAGTGGATGAACATGATGCATGTGAAAAATTTGTGAAGTGATTTCTTAAGAGATAGGTTCTTTTATCTCACAGTGCTTCATGAAGATGTCATGAACAACTTGTTCGGTTGTGAACAACATGTTTAGACTTGCTTCATGCAGATTCTGATCGTGCTGATCATGGGCCTCCGGGTTTGGAAGAGAGAGGTTTTGATTTCTTTCTAAATCGAGGTCTTGAGGGCATAGCATGATAGATACCAATCTTTGGATTGAGGGATTACCTAGGATCGGGTAATAAATACTTTATTGAAAGTATAAATCAAGGAACATTTATCCAAGGTTGTTGGATACCTTTCTCTTCGGGCTAAAAGAATCTTGTTATTACTTGTTTTCAATTTCAAGTTGTTTTATTTCTGCTGTTATCCTAACTTTGTTAAAGTTTGAAAGTATAGATTTCTTATACTCTCTAATTCTGTTACTCTGACTATATTATAGATTCTATACACTTTAAGGTTGGATATTTCTTCTAATAAAATCATTCTTATGTTTTCATACTAAGGTTGTATTGATTAAGAAAAGGTCTCTTTAAGAGGTGTTATGAATTTTTGTTTAAACAATGATAAAATAAACTTTAATGGTTCCAAAGTAATTTTTTAGTATACAAATAACCCCCCCCCCCCAACTTGTATATTGAGCATATAAATCCATCATTTAGATCCTACATCCAAAATTGGACATTTCCCATTATCTACACCTGCATGAATATAGTATACTCAGGTACCATCGACGTCCTAGATAGGGTTTGCGATAAACTCAGTAGTCCACTACCAACAACCTCTATAAATATCCAGACAATGTATAAACATGATAGTGAATAAATATAATATTTATAAGTTGTAGTAATAATAATAAATGGGTTGTATCTAGTTCCTAAAGAAAACGAACTTGACACAACCTACTTCACCAAGTGCCGGAATATCTCTAAACAAGTATCAAGAGATGCAATGCCCAATATAAAAAGAGTAAGGGATTCCGGGCACATTATCATAGTATAGGTACTCTGTGATTGGGATCAAATAATACGGATTCCATGCCCAGTATCAAACGAAAAGGGTTCCCCCTGCCCAGTATCACAGAATAGGGACACAATGCTTAGTGTCACAAGAATAGGGGTATCCATGCCCAATATCATAGTAAGGTTCATCATTCCCATATATAACACAAGGTTTCCATGCTCGTATTACATTTATATAGGGTCTCAATGACTGTATCACATTTATAAAGACACCATGGTTGAATATATAACACTAGTAGAAGGGATTCAATTCCCATATAATATAAATTAGTAGGGTTATCATGCAAAAATCACATTTATAAATGGTCTTCATTCCCATATCACATATATAAGGAATTAGTGACCATTTATGTATATCATTAGAATAAATAACTTCATGTCCAGATAATATAAATCATAAGGATCTTTATTAGAGTATGAATGCATATAACTTGGATAATTATCAACATGCCCATTTAACATAATTAACAATGGTCTCCATGCCCATACATCATAGATGTCTTAGTGATAATTGGATTTAATATGAGATAATGGATAATACATAATTCATTTAAATATAATAATAACAAGGAAAAAACCATTGTTCTATTTAATCACATGGTGTGGTTGTACCACTCACATTCAATTCAATTCATCGTAATTCACTCACTTAGGAGTCATGTGAAAACCATTTAGAAGATGGTTTTTCCATTTACAAATTAAAAATTTATAAGGATATTCTAAGGGAACACCTATATGGGTGGAAATTGATGGTGTTACCCAATACAAACTGAATAAATATTCACTAGAACAATTATATCAAGAACATTGAATTGAACGTGATTTAGTTATATTTTAGTGCAATTCTCTAAGATTCTAGAATTCGGAGAAATGGAGAATATTATAAAACAGAAATACTTAATGGATAAAAAATATACCACCTATATCAAACTCATAGTACACTCTTAGTCAAGTATTGGCCCAATGTTTGGACTGGATTAGGATAAAATGGAAGAATGGATCAACGCCATAAAACAGGGTAATATAACTAGAATAAAAAAAATAACTCTGTTGAGAGGAAGACAAACAGAGAAAGGTACATGTTGATTAAATAACATACCTGTAAGGATATAATGTGACCAAAAAAATCTATCTGACTTTGGATGGAAGAGTTTTCAAAGATCCAAGATTAATCCAAGGTAGGAGCCCAATGACAATGAAAATCCACTACAAGCAAGAAAACATGACTTATAAGAATAATGGATTTATTTAATTATATTTAAGATTGATTTGATAATTTCACAAAAAAGATATTTGAAGAACTTTTTTTCACATGATTGGTCAAACTATGTGACAATCGTGCTCCTGGAACTACCTCAAGGGAAACCCCACCTGGATAGGCTATACCGTTTGAGAAATCATGCATAAACTGTGTTGTATGTTTCTACTAAATAATTCTGAACATTTACAAGAGCATGAACCCCACGATTCATAGATTCTTCAAAATGTGTGGCCTCATAAACCCTAATTAAATCCTCACACGAATAGGGAACCCGTGTGTACTAGCTCATATGGTTTCTTCTAATCGAGCATCATAGTAATTTTCTTTACCAGTTGAGGTTCGTAGCTTTCAACAATCACCAGTCACCCCCTCAAACAACCATTAACTCACTATGAATCCATGTTAGGTGCAAAAAAATTATTTACAATGTAATATATATTATCTATACCTTGAATAATAATAGGTTTCTTACACTAATAACATTCGGTACCCATATTCAACCATGATAAATGGGTTGCACATAGCAAGGAAACCCTAATGGGATTAATATACCATAGAAATATAGTTAAGTTTGTCTATTTGATCAATTTGGGAAATGGGTTGTTCACTTAACTATCTAGGATTTATATAATATTTTATTTGCATAATGTCCTATTTATATATCTATGTGATGTGAGAAATTCATAATTGACCCAAAACATAGTGAAATCGGGGTTATGGTCCAATAAATTTAATGATGTATGGGATCATCATATATGTGAGTGTACATTCATTTAAATTACTCAATGAAAATAAATAAAATATGATATATTTTTATATACATGTATTTGTTATATATTATTTCATGCATCATGGTTATAATTTTAGATATCTTATAGGTATGACATATAAAATAACTCTAGATTAGTATCGAAGGATGATAGTGATATTAAGTAGAATCATTCTTAGCCTATGAATGTAAATTTTATATAAATCAACTTCTCCAAATATATATCAAGAATATTAGACACTAGTTATTCATCACACACTTGTGTTGATAAAAATGAACTTTCAAATACAAAAAAAAATTGATGAAAAGTGAAGTAAATCAACATGGTGGTAGTGGAGAAAAAGTGGTTGAATTGGTGGTTAACGCATATGATCTTAGTCTACGAAATCGATTACTACTAGAATTGGAAAACATTGTTTATACTACATTCATATATTTTAGTTTCAAATATTTATTATTTAGATAAGATTTTTTTTAATTAATTATTAAGAAAAAAAGTTTATATATATAAACATGAATGTTGTTTTTATGGAATTTGAAATTTATTGAATTGATTATATATTATTGACGTGGATAACACAATTTATAAAATTTATAATGACAATTTAAAGTTTTATTCTAATACTACATATCTTTCGATTTAATTCAATGGACATATAAATGAGAAACACAATCAAATACCCAAAGAAGATGGTTTTTTTGAATCAATAAAATATGAATCATTTGAAACATGTGAATATTTTAAATTTTCAAACCTGAAATATATCCTTTTAATGAAAAAGTTGAGAGGGATAGTAGACTTTTTTTTCCAAAATGGATGAGGGAGCATAGTCAAAAGAGGGATAATAGAGACCCAGGTTTCTAATACATGGATATTAAATCATTTTAGATGAATATTCATTAAATTACAAAAATATTTGCCTAAGGACCATAATAGTTTAGTGTCATTGGAATCTTGGAACATAATATTATTAATTCCTAAAAGATCTTCAATTTCTCCCATAAAGTCCATTACCTTTATTACTCCTACTTAAAACCATTATTCATGACCTATGGGATGTAATTCCACAAAAGGGTTAGCTTGTATTCTTAGTAATGGTAAACAAGGAAGATAGATAAGTATAACATGAGAATAATTATATGATAACATGATTATAAAATTTTAAGTAATAAAATTCATATCAATTATCATAATCTTAAGTCATGGAATAATTATTGGTAGTTCATATGACAAGAATCATATTTAAATCAAATAACATGACACATGATATCCTAATATTAACATATGGAATAAATTTTTGGCATTCACATAAGTGTAGAAGTTCTTTTTTCAAGGTACCCAACGAGACATCTATAACATGTTAGGCTTGTGAAACCCACCCATGTACCTACATCAAGCCTGGGATGACCTCTTGTGTACACTATTTTTTGGACTTGGCCTAACTACCTATGTACCCTTATTTTCAGGCTTGGGATAACCAATTATGTACCCTCTATGCTCAAAGAACATTGGTCATTACCTAATTCATTAGATGGTGATATAGGTTCCACCCGTAACATAATGAAAAATAATACATATGTGTTCCATAAGATCATAAAACATTCATCATATCATAACCCGTCATAATAAATGGGTTTCATAAGAATTTCAACATAACATATGGAAAAAATAGTTTTATTAATAATTTCATCATAGATTAACCCATTGTAAAGAAATTGGTTTCATAATCCATTCATAATTTTCTCATACATAACCCCTGGAAAAGTAATGGATTTCATGGATGTATTTTCATCAAATCTTAATCCATTACAAGAAAGGGTAAGAATGGTTTCCTTGGGTCATATCCTTGGTAAAGTATAAGTGACATAAAATTATGTATTATTACAAGGAAAATGATTTTGAAAGATCAATTGGGTTATTTCTAGAATAAAATATATTTTCTACTAGAAAACCCCTTTTAAAACATAAAACATTTTCAAAATACTCTTCTTTCAAAATAACCAAAGAAACAAATAATGAACGTTTTTATAAATAGTTTTAAACATTTATTGAGGAAAATATTATTTCCTCTTTGAAAAACACTTTTTAAAACATAAAACACTTTGAAAATAATTTTTCTTGAAAATAACATTGAAAAATTATAAGGGAATCTAGAAATCATGGAGTGTTCATGACTTCTATAATGAATGTGCATACAACTCATGTTAAGACAAAATATTATGTTCACAATTTAGGTAAAATCCATGTGATATTGTTTTTTAAAATGCTATTAATATTACTTTTAAAACAATTTTAAAAATTTAAAACATGGGAAAATTTTATTTAATAAATGAATTAAAAATTGATAAACCATTTTAGAAGACATTGTTCTTGAAGAAAAAGGGGTTTCATCCAAAAAGATATTTTTTCATAAAAATATTATTTTGACATATTGAGTATGATAAGAAATTAAAATAAAGCTAAAACATATATTCTCATTTCATAATAATAGGAAAAAAAATTCAAAAGATATAGATTATAATATTTTATCTTTGTAAGCATAATCATAAACAATCCTGATAAATGAAGAGATTGGAACATCAAACTCTTACCACTATAGTAACATTGAATTGTAAGCCCCATGAAATAGTAACATTAAATGAAATATAAAATATCAATAAAATATTTATATTCATGATATAATGAGTCAAATGGTAAATATAAACTCCTCATATAATAATATAGGTTTGTAACATAACTTATGTCCCAAAGAAGAAAAAGTGTGACCAAAATCAATTATTGATTTGTAAACTTTTGAACTGTAAACCCCATGAAATATAGATAATTTAATTTTTATGTAAATAAAAATTATTTTATGCATAAAAATCATAAAATAAAATCATGTGTAATATATAAACCATATAAAATAAATATATGGTGAGTATAGCATGTGTCTAACATAAGACAAAATTGAGACGGAAATCCCTCACTTATTTAGTAATATTTTGAATCAAAATCCCAAATAAATCATAAAATAAAATTAAACTATAAAAATTATTGAAATAATGGGATATATGATATAACCAATCGAAGGGTAAGAATATAAACCCTATAAAATAAAAGGGTGGTGAATTTTCACGCCTCTCCTAAATAAAAGAGATACTAGAAATCCCTTACCTTAAATCTCAATGACACATTAAAACATTTGTTATAATAAATATAAATTTGTTTTAAATATATTAAATAAAAATAATTATATATATAATTTAATATATTATTGACTTATTCCATTTAATTACACATTTATTAATAGTTCCTTATTTAAATCAGGTTTTTGGTAATAACATCTATGTTTTTCATGTACGTTTTGATTGGTTATATTCTGTCCTCTTACCAAGATCATTGTTCCATAATATCATTAATAATAATTATTTCAAAATTATTATATAAAATAAAATAAATTATACCTTCAATACCAATCATAATTTTTGGTTTTGAGAAATAAAATATGTTACGATCGTAGAGATAGTAGGTCATGCGTAGGCATGAGTAGCATTTCCAATCCTCAACTATCTCTTTAGAAAGTAGTTAAGTAATAAATTATCATTAAAAATAATCATAATATAATAAATACCACATAATTTATTTAAAAATACTTATACATATCATCCATGTGGTGTGGTGATAAAAATAGAATCGCATCACTTCATATGAAGATGGTAGTCCAAACATACATGAATGATGTTATCATCCTTCAATGAGTGAAAAGGTAAGAGAAAAATGATACTATAACTTTTCATAATGTTAAATATGTAATTTATATCATAATTATGTCAGGTATATCACATTTATTTACCCTTACTATCTTACATGTAAAGTGTTAGTAAAAGTAAACCACATCGCTTCATGAGGCAGAAGTTCGTCACGCACACGAGCGACGTTATCGTACCACCTATGAAATGGAGAGTAAAAAACATACATAAGATATAATAAATCTATAGGTATAATTATATTTTAAATATCATATGTATAATTTAAATCCATCTTCAAATCCATCCTTGAGAGGTGGTATTGGAATAACTAATGACATCGATTCGCAAGGTGATAGTCTTCCATACACACGAACGATGATTTCATAACCAATTTTATGGAAGTGTAGACGATTTTAGGAAATAAAATTAAAATTAGAACATATAATTTTATATTATATAATAATTTTATTATATCATCATGGTATAACAATAATTTAAGGAAGTGGAGGAAGAAATAAAACAAAAATTCTTATTGGTGAACATTACCACTTCTTCAAATATCTTTCTATGGTTTGCACCAAAATCCATCCTAGGAAGGATTTGTATCCAAAATAATGATTATATGATTATATTAGTGAATTAAATATGAGTATTGGGTAGGTATTTTACCAATAAAAAGGGTTTTACGGTGTGAAGAAGAGAGGAGATGGGTTTGTCTTTTATAATTGAGGAGGAGTGAAATTTTTGTAAATATACAAATTTTTTCAATTTTGGAAGGTCACTCTAACATCATGTGGATTAAAAATTGATAAATAAATTATGGGAGGGGATATATGGGAAAAACATAGATCCGCCAAAAAAAATCATAGAAATTTCATTTCATAGCCTTTACGTTTTACTCACTTTTAACATTTTAATTTTCACCACAGTAACTAGTTTTCTTTGACATAAGAAATTTATCCTTATTAAAAAAATAAAAAATATAATTTATATATAATTTAAAAATAATAATTATAGATATTAAATATACTTTATTAAATAAAAATTCTTTTTTGTAAATGCTAATTTATACATGATTGTTTGTAACATGAAAACCCATGTTTTAAACTTAATTGCAGTAAATAATTTTTAACTATTTTCACTAATCATTATAGTAGAAAAATTTGTTTAACATATTGGATATAAAAATATTTCTTATTACAAATATGTAATCCATTTTTCCAAATTCACTTTAAATAATTTTCAGAATTTATTTTTTTCATGACCCACCTTCACCAAGATGAGGGAAGGGACAACAAACTTCCAGACACAACTTTCTTCAAGTTGAAGTTTAGAAAATGACCTTGAGTCGCACCTTTAATAGTCCCCATAGTGGTTACTAGCACCAAGGGTATAAAATAACATGTGACATGTAACACATTACCCCTTTTCTGAAAAGGATTGGGATATAAGATAGTAAATCCCATAAAACACCAAAACTGGAAGTAAAATTAAATCAAAAATAAATCAACACTCATATTTATGTTCCAATATAAGTGATACAAGTAAAATAAAACTCCAAAGGGAAGTACCAAATGAAAGGAAAAGCAGAAACACTAATGTTCCCAGCGTCCGAGAAAATATGGTTCCACATGGTCCCTGAAGTCCTCCAAGAAACCTGAAAACTGTTTTATAAACATAGGGTGAGTATATAGGTATACTCAGTAGGGAATACAAAAAGCTCTCATGAACATGTGGGGAGGTATTATAATGCCCCATGAGAAAAGAAGATAAACAAAAAACCTATCAAGGTAACTATCCACCCAAACCTTACCAAGAAACACTCCCCAAATAATGTAAGTCAAGTAATGTAATAGTTGTAACACATTGATTTCTGGGTACCCCAAACCACTTTTTCACAGGTTATTAATGACATCCTGCACATCAGAACACCCTCACCATTTTCACTACTGTCTCATTGCCACCCCAACATCACACTTTTGGGCCTCCACACCCACACATCCCACCCACAGACACCTAGGCCAAGACAACCACACACAGACTCACTTGCAGACATCTGGGCCACAACAACTATGACCACACCCAAAGACACCTGGTCGAGAACAACTACCTCTATGCCCAATGACACATGGGCCTCATCCCAAAGACACTTGGGAAACAAACGGCCCACGCACACTTGGGCCAACCACAACAACTACCTTGCACGAAGAATCATGGGAAATAATGGACCTCAGACTATCACATCTAACTTGAATTGTCTTAGGATACTCCGAAAAGGGAGATACAAATGAGCTATTAATCATCCACACATAGGAGTGGTGGAAAAAACACACTCCCCTATGAAATGGAGGTCTTCGGCACAAAGTTCTCAACATGGGTATGGCATGAATAATAAACATAAGAACTAAATTATACATATAGGTAAACAAGAACTCATCCCGACCTAGGGGTTCTAAAACCATCCCATACACAAACACCCTCATTATTATTAATTCATAAAAAGAACAACAGCCAAAACCAATTCAAAACTCATTCCTGAAAAATAATTCCCCATTGAACCATTTCTTTTTATCACATTCAGGTGGTTTTATTTGAATAACTCTTCACTACTGGGCAAATAATATGCATATCCACAAGCCAATGATGGAAAAACTACCAAACAACAAATTAAGAATTCACACCTGGTTCTCTTGTAAGGTCACAACAACAAAAAGTCTATGTGAGATCCCTCAATGCACTGGAACCTAACGAAGCCCCAAAAAACGACCCGCATAGCCCCAAATCCAAAAACTAAAAACTACACAATTGTGGATCCCTTCCCCATCCATGTCACCTAACAAGTATCAAGAAGAACAACCATACACATCACCGTAATAGTTCAAGGGAGTTTTCAAAGTTAAACACATCATTCCATTATTTCCATATTTCTGTTTGGTTAACCAAGGTGACCACACAAGGATTCTTATTCATTGGGCATCCAATTAATCAACATTGTTTATGTGATTAACCAGTTTCCATGTTACGGCCATTCAATCATGGAATTATCCATAAAACAGAGGTTCATTAGTGTGCATGAAGGGACCACCAACAACCAAAATTTTCAGTTGACATAAGTTCATACAATTCCCAACATATAAGAAAATTTAAATCAGTATAGAAACATCATCAAACATACCCCTTCATTCTTTAGAAACAATTTATTATCTTCGTTACGATTTGGTTTCATCCATAACCTTAAAAACACTATCATGCCCACAACACATGATACACAATAAATATAAACATAGGAAAACAATTCCTAGATGATCACAGATTGATGTTTTTTCTCCTTTCACGATGAACTTGGGATGCACGACTTGCAGGGGAATAACTTCGAGGACTTCATGAGTGAACATGAAAGGCTCTAGCACAAGTGCACCCCAAGCCTTGGGAAGGGATGCTCCATACTCAACAAGGAATTGAAAGGGACCATCCATTAATAAGGAATAATCCTCGTGCGATAAAAGTTGTGATACTGAAGATACGGGATATGAATTCTTGAACCTCTTTAAAGGTTGATCGTGGTTTTTCCATGCGGTTGGGTGGTTAAACACAATGGAATTAATTTTCATTTAATAATTATCATCATAGAGGTGTCCATAATGGCTGTGAGTTAAAGGGGTTTCCTTTAAATTGAGGAAAACATGTAATGTGGGAGGTTCTTTAAAGTACAAGGAAAGGGTGTGACACTGAGGAAAAATCCCCATGTTTTTGTAAGTCAAGGTTCCCTCGAATATTGGGTGGGTTTAGATATCATTTATGGAATTTTAATGGCTTTGAAAGAGGTATCCAAACACTTTTACATCAAAACATACGTTGTGGGGAGGAACTGGAAAAAGACAGAAACTAAAAAAAAGACAATGTTTGGAACACCTTTTGGTGAGACGCCGTGATGGTTCCACCATCATAGTTCCACCGTCACACTACCACTGTAAGAGGTGCCACTATTTTGGTGTGCAACCGTGATGGTGGAACCGCTATGGTGCCACCAGTTTCGTGGAATACCCTATGTGGTGCCACTGTTTTGGTGTGAGAAAATGATAGTGCAACCACTATGGTGCCACCATCAAAGTGCCTCTATCACGGTACCACCTTCACAGTACCACTGTTTCAGTGTGCGACTGTGACCGGTTCCACCATCGTGGTTCCGGTGTGACTGGGGCCACTGTTTCGGTGGAACTAATTCATGGAACTGAGTTTTTTGAAAACTATTTAATGAGTCCCTATCTAATCTATTAAATCAGATACCTCTCTAACTATTATTTCCCTCGAGAGTCAAAACTAGACCTAAAAAAAGAGAGGGGTTAGAACAACCACTTCTAAAGATTCCTCTCAGGAGTAAGCCTCCTCAACATTTAGGAATACATTCCCCTAATCTATCTTCTGAACAACCATAGACACACTACCACACCTCTCCCCCAAGTAACCACACAAACATTAAAAGTCATACCATCTAGTCATATGGATTAAGGAGTCCCTTCCTTCATGTCCTGATACTATCCTCTTTGGGCGATGCTAAATCGCCCACACGGGTTTAATCACATCCAATTTTATGCATATTCATTAGGGATATGGTCCT
This sequence comes from Viscum album, assembly GCA_963277665.1. Lineage (NCBI taxonomy): Eukaryota > Viridiplantae > Streptophyta > Magnoliopsida > Santalales > Viscaceae > Viscum > Viscum album. Next base: position 828,433,129 of record OY728140.1, read on the forward strand.
CTCATCCCCACAGTCAGTACTCTTCACACACATTCGTAAAACAATGGAAAAAGTCCATTTTATTGTTAAAAAGGTCAAGCACTACATCACAAACAAGTACAAAAAAACAAAACAAAACTCAAAAATATATGTGTACTAGGTGCACATAAGTTCCTCTCATTTCAAGGTACTCTCCTCGAGGCCACCTTGAATACATAACAAAATGAACCAAGGGGATGGTTTATACATGAAGCACATTCTCCTCACAATCCTCGATCCCCACAGGTCGCTTTACAAACGTCAAGTCAGCGTTGATAACCATCTCCCCCCAGTCGAGGATGTGTGAATCATCGTGTATATACTGACAGAGTTGAGACACATGGAATACATCATGCACCCTCAGTAGCGGTGGTGGTAGCGCCAGGTGATATGACACTTTTTCAACCCACCAAAACACCTTGAAGGGTCTGAAGAAACTTGGGGAAAGCATACTTCCCCTACCAAACCTTGGTTGCCTACACCGAGAGGAGATTATCAAGAAGACGTGGTCCCCGACCTTGAACTCCAAAGGTTTCCTCCTATGATCATCATACAACTTATGTTGGTCCTAATCAGCCTTCATCCTCTCCCATATAAGCTGAACCTTCTCCATCGTGCTCTACACCACTTCCAGGACAAGAATACCTGCTTCCTCGAATTATGAATAGCACACAAGTGAGCGACACGACCTCTTGTAATGGGCTTCTAATGGATCAATTCTAATGGTAGAGTGACCACTATTTTCTAGGAAAACTCTACCAAAGTAAAGTGTCATAACCACAATCACCCAAAGTCCAAAACACATACCTGTAGCATATCCTCCAATGTCTGGATGGTCTTCTCTATCTTCCCATCTGTTAGGAGGTGGAAATTAGTTCTGAGGCATATTTGGGTGCCAAAATCATTTTGAAACCCTTTTGAGACCCGTGAGGTAAACTCGGTATCCTGAAATGAGAATATGGACCTCGTAACCCCATGAAACATTACCACCACATCCACGTTTCTATATGATAAGGAATCGACCACACTTGACACCTTGATTTCCAAAAAGTGAGCTAATTTCGTTAGCTGGTCCACAAATATCCAGATAGCATCATAACACCCTAGAACTCTAGGTAGTACCATGACAAAATCCATCGATATGTAATCCAATTTGCACTCAGGGATGTTAAAAGGTTGTAACAGACTTCCTAGGATACGGTGTTTAGCGTTCACCTACTGGAACATAAGGCACTTTTCCCCAAACCCTTCCACTACCTGCTTCACCTTGTGCCAGAAAAACTGACACCTCAAACCCTGGTATATCTTGTAAACGCCTACGTGTAACATAAGGGGTGGGTTGTGGAACTTATCTAGATCCCTCTGACATATATCCACCAGGAAAAAAATCTTCCCAAGAAAAAAAATCTGATTTTTCTCATATTACGACCATCCTCCCAGATCATTGCTCTGGCTAACACGATAGTGCATCACTTCAGACTCTAAGTCCCCCCACTGAGACTCCAATTTTTTAAATAGAGAAGACTATATTGTCATCTAAAATATATTGCCTCTACCATCTTCCACCCTTCCATCTATCTTTAGGGTAGTCAACACATCCATCGCCTTCCAAGCATCTTCCGATTCTCGAACAGCATCCTTCTATGACTTACTACTCAAGGCATCGACCACCACATTTCCCTTACCTTCAATGTAAGATATATCAAAGTCATAGTACCAAAGAAAATCTATCCACCTCTACTTCCATAAGTTATGGTTCTTCTGGGAGAAGATATACCTCAATATCTTATGATCCATGAATACAACAATGTGCTCCCCGATGAGGTAATGCCGCCACAACTTTAGTGCAAACACAAAAATTGAATATTCCAGATTGTGGGTGTCAGAGTTACCCTCATGGGGACGTAATTTTCTAGACTCGTAAGATATCACCCATGTTGTTTCATCAGCACATACTTCAAGACTTGTCCTAAAGGATCACATAACACCTCAAACTTCACCCCTTCTTCTGGAAACCACCCCAACATCCCCTTCAAATAACTGAAGGCATACTGGAATAGCTCACTCCATACAAAATCTTGGTATTTCTTGGTCAAGGCTATCAAAGGTGCTGCAACTCAGAAGAAGTTGGGCACGAATCTCTTGCAGTAACTTGCAAGACCCAGGAAACTATGAACCACTGCCATGTTCTTGGGTGCTTCCCAATAAACAACCACTTCGATCTTCAATGGGTCCACTTTTATTCCCTACTCGTACACCACATGTCCATGTAAGTGCACCTCTTTTTTCCAGAACACACACATAGACAACTTTCCATAGAGATAGTGTTGTCGATGGACCACTAAAACCGTCCTCAGATGCTTGGCGTGGTCCTACTCTAATCATTAGTAGACTAGGATGAATTCAATAAACATGACAATGAAATGGTCTATATATTCACAGAAGATGGAATTAATGATCCCCATGAACACAGTTGGTGGATTTGTAACACCGAAATTCGTGACCACGAACTCAAAGTTCATATATCTACACATAAAGGCAGTCATTCAGATGTAACTCTCTTTCACCCTCAAATGGTGATATCCTTAACACAGATCAATCTTGGAGAACCAACATTCCCCCTTTAACTGATCAAAAAGGTCGTCGATCCGTGGGAGAGGTTAAGGGTTATTGACTGTTACCTAGTTCGGCCTCCAGTAGTCTATACACAGACTGACACCACCATCTTCCTTCTCTGCGAACAAGATCGGAGAACCCAATAGTGACTCACATGGAAAAACACAACTCTTCTTCATCAGTTATTCAATCTGAATCCATAACTCCTATAACTCAGAAGGCTCCATCTGATAGGGATCAATCGAAATCGGAATAGCACCGGGTTGCAAGTATATCCCGAACTTGACATCACTTCGAGGGGTCAGAGTCACCACATCTTTAAAGAAGACATCCAAGAAATCACTAACGATCCTTGGTAATTCAAACATATCTATATCTACTGACTATAATGACATCTAACCTAATAATTATATAAGGGGATCCTCTCGCCGGCTTCTTTCCAGGAAACCCCAGTCATAGAAGAAAGTCACACATTGTCCTCCCATATCTGAAAACCTAAACCTTCTTAGGAATCAGTTGATAATGGCACACATAGGGAACTGTTATTCGATGCCTAGAATGACAACATATGGTTTCATCTGTGTCAAAAGAAGGTCCCAAATAGACTGACTGGCCCCAATATCAGTCTACATCCTCGGAAAACATGAGAAAAGCTAGTATGTCCTCTGACTGGCGTACTCAAAACAAGGGGAACGGGAAGTATCCTTGCATCTAGACCCAAATCATGGGATATACAAGGTGAAAAAAATGAGTGTGATTCTTATAAATCAAAAAAGGTGTAGGAACAAGTTCTAAACATACTTATAATACCTTGAACAACCTCTGGCCCCACTGGAACTACTGCCTCTGCGACGTGCAGCTGCCCACGCCCAACTCCTCTGCTCCTCAACTTTCAATCACCTCCTTGACCACTCCATGTTCAAGGTACCTAAGGAGCTCCCTAAATTCGGACTCCTCCTGAAACGTCTACTCTCAGAGGAGTGTGAGCTCACTGTCCCTGCTACTGCTGCTAAAAGGGGTTGGCTGAAAACTATTGCTATTGAGGTGGTCACTAATACTGCCTACCCCAACAACAATGCACTCAGTCTGGGAACTGATTTCAAATGTCCCCAAGACTGCCATGGAATAATCATCTCATTCCTAGGCCCATAAATAAGGTTAGAGTACCGAGAGATCTAAACTGGAACTACTGGGGACTACTCCGCACTAGCCGAAACCTGGAAGGCCCTGATATTGGAGTCCTGCAACTGTCAACCTTACCCTTTGACGATCCCAACTAGAACCCCTCTCCCAGCACACCTCCCAGTGTGTGCATCCTCTCCACCACTTTATCCTTCTTCTATACCTCCATGTACGTTAGTATAGTGAATGGATTAACATCATACTGAAGATAAGATCAGAGTTCCTCTCCTAAACAACATTCCTGAGACTCCTTATCCAAAAAAAGGTCTAGAGAAATGTGAAGTAGATCCTTGAACCTGATCCCTATATCCATCACTAACATACTCCCATGCTAAAAGGAGAATAGATCATGCCTCCTCTCAGCCTTCATCATGGGAAAGAGGAATTCTTCCCAGAACTCCCTCTTGAAGTCAGTCGAAAAAACCTCAACCTCTCTTTTCTCCCTATGATAGTGTGTCCACCACTAACATGCCACTCCCCACATATATCATACATCCATAAGACTTTAATACTCCATCGAATCCTAGATCAAGCAGAAAGCTATCACTAGCTCCTCGAGCCAGCTCTCTGTCTCCATGTCTGAGATGCTGCCCTCGTACGTCCCAGGGGACTACCACTAAGAATAACAAAGTTTCCATTACCACTGATCATCATACCCCTCTCAATCATCCCTTTTCTAATCATCCAAATCAGCCTCCTGGTCCACGATCACCCACACCACTCATGGTCATCGTCCAAATGTCATAGTTTTAAGGTAAATAAATAATTCCTAAACCCGAGTAGTGTAGTAGATTTTTTTAAATGTTTACTGAGAATTTTATTTATTTTAAATCCCTAAAATACCAAAGACACAATAGAGAACAATTAATTTTGATGCATGTACCTTTCCTAGGGTCTCTACCATTAAAACAATGTAGCCTCTCTAGGTATTTCGGTAGGTACAAAGTCATTGCATCTGATCATGGGGGGCCCTAAAATGCTACATCCTAACTGGACTTCCTTATCCTATTTCATGAACCAGGATTTCCTAACATATTTTCTCTACCATCCCATGAAATCCTCACTATGCATAACCCAGGACGCCATCCTATCTCTCAACCATCACCTCTGATACCATTCTATCACAACACGCCTTCACCAAGATGAGCGAATGGACAAAAAACTACCAGACCCATCCATCTTCTTGTTGAATGATAGATAATGACTCCAGAGTCCTACCTAAAACAGTTCCCAGAGTGGCGACAAGAACCAAGGGTATAAAATCATATTTTACATGGAATGCATTAACCTTTTCGGGAGATAAGATACTAAATACCAAAAAACGAAAACAGAAAGTAAATGTAAAGCCAAAATAAATTCATTCCCATATTAATGTTCCAATATAAGTGCTAAAAGTACAAGAAAATTCCAAAGGGAAGTAACAAAATAAAAGAAAAGAAGCAACACTAAAGGTCCCAGTGACAGAGCACATATGGTCCCGCATGGTCCTCAAAGTCCTCCTATAATCCTAGAAACAGTTCTACATACATAGGTTGAGTATACAGGTATACTCGTTAGGGAAGACCCAAAGAACTTGTGCACAAGTGGGGATGAATTCTAATTCCCCATGTGAAAAGGAGGTATCCAAAGCACCTAACAAAAAAACTATCCACCCAAACCGCACCAAGGAACACTCCCTAAATAATGCAAGTCATGTAATGTAATAGTTGTAACACATTGATTTTTGGGTACCCAACACCACTTTCCCACTGGTTATTGAAGAAATCCTATGCATCCAACCTCCACCACCATTTTCAATTTAGTCTCACTACCTCCCAAACAACAACCTTTTGGGCCAACACAACCATGCATCCCGCCCACAGACACCTAGACCACAACAACCACACACATCCCCACCCGCAGACACTTGGGCCAAAAAAAAATACCTCCAAACCTAAAGACATCGAGGCCAGAACAACTACCTCCATGCCTGAAGACAACTAGGCCTCATCCCGAAGACACTTGGGAAACAAACTGCATGCACACACTGGGTACAACCACCACAACTACCCTTCCAGAAGAGTTTTGAGCTATAATGTACCTCATTCTATCACATACTACCTAAAGAGTCTTGGTATACTTGAGAAAAGGAGTAGAAAAGGATCAAATAACCCACCACTCATATGAGTGTTGGAAAAAACAACCTCCCCCTGAAATGAGGGTGTTTGGAACAAAGTGATCAACCTGGGTGGGGAGCGAATTTGAAACATAAGAGCTAAATTATACATATAGGTAAACAAGCACCAATAGCAACATAGGGGTTATAAAACATGCCCATATAGAAACACCCTCATTACTATTAATTTATAAAAAGCACAACAATCACACCCAAGTCATAACTCATTCCTGGAAAAAAATTCCACATTGAACCCATTCTTGTTATCAAATTCAAGTGGTTCCATTTGAATAATTCCAATATACTTGGAAACTAATAGGAATACCCAAAATACAAGGAATGAAAAATAACCAAGTAGTAAATTAAGCATTCACACCTGGTTCTCTTGTATGTTCAACACAAAAAAACAGGATCTGTGAGATCCCTCAAAGTACTGGAACCAAACCAAGCCCCAACATACGTCCCCACACAACCCCAAATCCACAAAATACCAACTGAAAAACTAGGGATACCATCCCCATCCATGTCACCTCACAAGCATCAATCTTAACAACCATACACATCACTAGAATAGGGAAAGAGAATTTTCATATATAAACACATTTTTCCTCTAGTTCTGTCTTTTTGTTTGGTTAACCGGGGTGACCACACAAGGATTATTATTCATTTGGCCTCCATTTAATCAAACAAGTTGAAAGGATTTACCATTTTCCATGTTATGGACATTCAATAACAGAATTATCTAGAAAACAGAGGTTTATTATTGTGAAAGAAGGTACCACCAAGGACCACAATTTTCAGTGGACATAAGACAATATTATTCACAACATATATGTAAAGGTAAAAGAGTACAACAAAATCATGAAACGAACCCCTTAAATCTTTAAAAACCCTTTATTATCTTCAGTGAGGTTTGGATTCATCCATCCCCATTATAATATTATCATACCCACCCCGCATGATACATAATAAATATAGAAAACGGAGAAACCATACCTTGATGATCAATGATCGATGTTTTTCTCCACACTCCAAGAACAAGGGATGCGCGACTTGTATGGGAGGAACTCTGGGAACTCTAAGGGTGAGAAAGAATGGATCTAGTATAAACACACCACTAGCCTCAAGAAGGGGGTATCTAAACACACCAAGTAAAGGAAATAGACCAGCCACAAATAATGAAGAATCCTGTTGTGATAAAAGGTGAGATCCTAGAGTTATGAGATATGAATTATTGAACCTATTTAAAGGAGGATCATGGTTTTCCACACAGTTGGGTGGTTACTCATGATCGAATTAATTTTAATTTAATAATTATCATCAGAGAGGTGGCCAGAATGGCTATGAGTTAAAGAGGTTTTCATTAAATAGAGGAAAATTTGTAACAGGGTTAGAACTAGAAAGTACTAAAAAAGGATGTGAAACTGAGGAAAAAAACATGTTTTGGTAAGCCAAGGGTCTCCCGAATGTTGGGGGATTGTATATAAAATTTCTGGAATTTTAATGTCTTTGAAAAGGGTAATAAAACAGTTTTATATCAAAAGATTTTTTTCAGGGGTGGAACTAGAAAAAAATGGAAACTGAAAAAAAAATGGTGCAACATTGTTTGGTGAGAAACCGTAATGGTTCCACCATCATGGTGCCACCGGCACGGTGCCAGCATAATAGGTGCCACCATCTCAGTGTGCGACTATGACGGTATGACCGCTATGGTGCCACTGTCACGACACCACTGGTTCAGTGGAACAAGGTCAGTGGTGCCACTGTCACGGGGCCACCGTCACGGTACCACCGTGACCAGTGCCACTATTTCTATGAAACTATTTGATGGAACCGATATTTTGGAAATCTATTTAATGAGTCACTATCTGGGATATTAAAATTTTAATATCAATCACACATACTTGATGAAAAATTGGGATTTAAAAGAGAAAAATGTTCAAACGTTTACATAGTTTTTATATCAATTTTAAATTTTATGTTTATTTAAATGAAAAAAAATAGATTAATAGATGTAAAATTTAACAAATTTTATATTAAAACTAATTAAAAATATAATTTATCTTTATAAAAAAATTAATTTATATTCCATGTTTTAATTAAAATTCATTATTTTTAATATTCATCAAAAAAATATCCTGTCAAGCAAAATACCAAAAATTCATCCACAAATTTTTTTCACATGATGATTTTAAAAAATGAATTTTATTTTATGAAATTAGTTTTATAGAATTTAGAAACATAGTTTTATTAATCTTCTCAAAAAATGAAGAAAAATCATTTTTTGAGAAAATATAATTTTTGAAACATATAATGACATTACGGATAATTATGTACTTTTTTATCAAAATTTTTCTTTTATATAAAACTATTATAAATAATATTTAAAAATTAGTTATTACCATTCATGTTTCTATTTTTTACTTCTTAGTTTTAAAAGTCACATTTAAATAACTATATAAATAATATATCATGGTTTTGTAAAAACTTGGTTTCATGTGTAATACAACCTAACCCAATGTTTCATGTAGTGAAATCTTAGCTTAGGGTTTCATGTAATGTACACTATCAAAAAAATTATTTATTAGTTAAAAATAGTTTATAGAAATTTAGGGTGCAACATTATTACCCCCCCCCCAATGAATTTCTCCCTCAAAATTTATCACAATTATATAAAAAATGAGGATACATCTACCACATAATATCCTCAATTTCCCAAATTACATCCTCAAACAAGTGGTTTCAACACAAAACATTGACCAAGTGAGTAATATTTTTTCATAGAACAGTCTATGTATGATCTAAGATCACTAAAGGTTATTACTAAAAATAAATTTCATTCTATAGTGGTACAACCACTTAGTTTAGTACATATGAAGGGTTGGGTATGTACTTCCTTAAATGATATACAAGGAACACATCATCGACTTGAGAGAATATTGGTGGAAGCACCAAGTTATATGATATTGTCCTGATACTATCAAAAATTTTAAATGCACTGATATACATATTTATTAGTTTCTCCTTCTCTAAAAATCGCATAACCTTCATCCATGGAGAAATCCTTAGGAATAACTTGTCACCATCTTCAAATTTCAAATCACACTAGTGATTGTCAGCTTAATGTTTTGAAAAAATATGAGCTTCCCTGATGTGTTTCTGAATGGATATAACCATATATCCCATATCTTTATCTATCCCAAGTCCCAATTGAATTACTTATCTAACATAATTCCATCATATTATAGATGTACACTTTTTTCATATAGGTCATTATTAGGACCCATTTTAATTCTTGATTAAAAAAATTAATGTTTAGAAAACATGACTAGAGGAATGTGTTGATCCCAACCACCTTTGAAATACAAATAACTAAATATCAACGTATCAACTTGTGTTTTAATTTTTCTTTAATAATAGACAATTGTATGAGGATGATATGTAGTGATAAAATCATCTTTATATCATGATCATGCAGAATACTTTTATTGGAAATTGAGGTAAATCTGATATCTTGATCAGACGCATTGGAATGAGGTACTCCATGCAACCTTATAACTTCCATAATTTATATCATGACAAGATCGTCCAATGAGAAATGTTCTTGGGGAATAATGAAGTTTTATTTGTTGGACTCAACTATTTTTCCAATCCCAAATCATGTTTCCTTTATGTTGTTATCATGTTTCTACAATAGAATATTCTTGTTTCAATAATATTTATAGTCTCTACCCAGTGATACCTATGTTTCTTTAATCCCTCTGTTCTATTGTTTTCACTTAAAGTGAAAAATGTATCTATGTAAATGTCACCGATAGAAAAATAATTGATAGAAAGGTCACCAATAGAATGTTCATTAATTGAAATGTTACTGATTGAAAGGTCACTAATAGAAAGGTCACCGATAGAAAGTTCACTGATAGAAGGGTCATCGATGAAAGGTCACTAATGAAAGGTCAGTAATGAAGGTCATCGATGAAGGCCACCTATGAAGGTTATTGCTGAAGGTTACCGTTGAGAAGGTTACCACTGAAGGCTACCACTGAAGGCTACCGCTGAAGGCTACCGCTGAAGGCTACCGATGAAGGCTAATGTGAAAGGCTACTTATAAAGGATATTGATGCACACCTACTATTGAATCATATCATTGTGATAGCTACCGTAACCATTCTACTGATGCTTACCCTTCCATACTTTTCAAATTCATATGATTATTATAACGGTCATATTTAGTAAATTTAATGCTTCTGAAATTAATTAATCCTTATTAAAGTCATATCAAGAGACTGTATGTGGGGATAATATGTGGTATGAGGAGGACCGCATGTGGTTTACTTATTCCTATTGTCAAATCTCAAATATAAAAGAGAAGATATAAGAAGAAACCCAAAACCAAAAAATATTAGCGTGAAACAACAGAGGAATGCATGAGAAAGAAAATACATGGTAGATCAAAGAGAAAAAGGAATAATTATTCCAACACTTACATTGTGAACCCAAGAGTCTCAAGAAGATCATTTTGGGAGAACAAATTCAAGGATTCCTTCCATGTTTCATCAAAAATCTATCAACATAAGAAGCAGAACACTCATTTCCTGAAAGCTAGAACCTGGAGTTGTGACACTCTATTTTGAAGACTCCTTCCAGATAAAGACTCTAACCACAAATTCTTCACACCAAGGAGTCAAGAGCTGAACTACAAACACATAGATATTTCTATAATCAATAGTATAATCTTAGCTCTACTATGTTCTTTTATTTCAAATTTAGGAGAAGTGTGTGGGTCTTTCTATTACACACAATTTCTTCTATGCTTGAACTGGAGGATACTAAAAATACTCACATCAAATATCACTTACACTTTTCTTTCAACATACTACTATGGAAGAGACTGTGTGTGGTCTTTATTGTATGTTTTTCCATGAATAACTATGGTAGATGGTTTGAACCCAGGACAGTTTGTTTAAAACTGTTGTAAATCCTAATACAGTATGTGTATCAGGTTTATCATTTATATAAACATCTTAGTGGTAGGTGATCACCTAGTAGAGAGGATTAATTATTATCTTGAGACTGAACCTCTTGTTTAACTAGACTATGTAATATATTTTTAATACTCTGTTTTGTCTTTTTTCCGATACCTTTAATTTCAAAAATAGAAAACTGTTTAGCATTGACTTTTATAGTTATTTATGGTTAGTGTGTGTATATTTTTAATTCAGTAAACTTGATTCAAAAGTTGAATAATTGTTTTACACTGATTCAATTGAGGTCTAATCACCCATTGAAAAACCTGATGACCAACTAAACATTTATATCTCTACTTCCATAATTAACTTGTCCATTTCAAAATTGGGTATTCTTAAGAATAATGTTTTTAACAAAAATTTTATGTTGGAACTCAATTCACCCCCTCTTGAGATTCCACTCTAACAAAAATTTAATATCAGATGATATTTTTATTTCTACTATATAAAATGTTGTTCAAGTTGTCAAATTCTTTTCAATTGTGATTTTAGTTCTGTCTTAAAGATCATAAAATTTTTGTCATATCTAAATTTATAGTTTTCTAGAATTCTAGTTAACAATGGATAATAGAGTTTATCATGTTGTTACTAACATTCCACATTTCTTTAATGCTAATAACTAAGCTCATTGGAAATTTTAAATGAAAATGTATCTAGAAATCATGTTTCCTAAAATTTGGGACACAATTGAGGAAAAACGTGCATTGCCTCTTACTGGTAGGGATACAAGGTCTTAGTTGAATAAAGCTACATATAACATTTACAGTATATAAATTATTGCATTTTACTATTATCTAGGTGATGAAGAATTCAATATAATATCTACCTGTAAAACTACATATGAAATTTGGGATACTTTGTCTATTTCTCCATAAGAAACAACCAATGTTAAAGAAATTATATTAAATACTTACACTATTAAATATTATAATTTTAAAATGAATCTTGATGAACCTATATATGAAATTTATCTCAGGTTCAATAAAATTGTAAACACCATTAGTCTGCTTGGGAAACCAATAGACAACAAAGATCAGATTACGAGGTTTCTTCTTTGCCTACCAGATAGATGGAGAGGAACTTCTGTTTCAATATAAGAATCATGTTACATATTCAAGATACCAGTGAAGTATATAATTGGAAAACTTATTATTTATGGAGAAGAGCTTAAGGTAAATCAAGAAGAAGATGAATAATCGAGAAAAAAATATGTATCATTCAAGACTACTACCTCAAAGAGCCAAGATAAAGAAAAAGTTCAAGCTCTCATAGACACTCCAACCAGTGAGCACTCAGACTCTAATAGTGATGATGAGATGGATCATCTTTCTAAGAGATTTAAGAATTTATACCATAATAAGAAGTTCTTTAGAAAATCAATCTATATAAGAAGGTATGATAGTAAAGGATAGTGGAAAAAGGATAGAAAATGGAATGAAAAAACAAATGAAATATTCTACAATTAGTGTAAATTAAAAGGCCATGTGAAGGCTGATTTCCACATGATGAAGTTTAAAAAGAAAAAAAGATAAGGTCAAGGGATATAAAAAGGATATGAAATCTACTTGGATTGCATCAAAATATAGCTCTAGTGGATATGACTCTTCTGATATTGAGAAGAACAAACATGCAAACATGTGCTTCAAGATAGAAATGTCTGAGGTAACACCCAATTCTCTTATACATAATTCATATTATTCTAGGAATGAAATTGAATCACATAATGATGGTAATATGACTAAGGATAAAATATTTGATTATTGTGGGATGCTGGAGGACACATTTAATGAACTGAAGGATAAATATAAATTATTAAAAAGACTACATGGTTTAAATGATAATTATAAGTCTGATCTAGATATTGAGAATGAAAAATGTTCTCACCTATTAAAATACAATACTGAACTTAAATTATCAAATGAGAAATAAAAATGGATATAGAGAATTTCACTATAGGTAGAGATAGCTTTACTCAGTTTCTAAGGAAAAAAAATTCTCTAAAACTTACAACTAGTCTAGGATATCAACCAAGATATAGACATATTATTAAAAATAAATATGTTCCAATGTCTAGATAGTTCACTACTAGTTCTTGTTCTAGACCATCTTTTGAAAAAAAATCTAATGTATCTAAAAATGTTTTCATGTCTCAAAAAATATCTGTTGTTGTTTGGAAACCTGTGGGATAAGTATGGGTTACTAATATTTTAATTTCTAACCTCTCTAGAGCCATGAAAAACTGGGTATCAAAGTGACCCTACACATAATCTATTTTAAAGGTAAATTTTCTAAAGATATCCTGTAAAACTCTATGTTACTGGGACAGAGGATGTTCAAGACATATGATAGGAGACTATACATGATTCAAGGGCCAAATTAAACGGATGGTGAACATGTCACGTTCAGTGATAATGCTAAAGGGAAGTTCATCGGCTTAGGCCAAATTGGTAACCCTAATTCTATATTAATTTCAAAAAAACTTTTTGTTGATGGGTTAAAATTCAATCTACTTAGTATCTCTTTGTTGTGTGATGATGGTTTCAATTTTATGTTTGAAAACGATGCATTTAATGTTTTTAATTCTAAAAATTATTTAATATTCACCACTCATAGAAATGAAAATGTATATGCTATTGATTTAAATTCTATAACTAAGATAAATGTTTCTTGTCTAATGACTTTCATAAGGAATCATGGTTATGGAACAGAAGATTAGAACACTATAATGTGAAATCGCTTAAGAAAATAACTAGAAATGGTTTAGTTAGAGACTTTCTTAAATTAGAATTCGCACATAACAAAGTTTGTAATCCTGGTCAAAATGGAAAACAACACAAATTTTCTTTCAAACCAAAGAAAAAAGTTTCTACTTCTCAACCACTTGAGTTTGTTCACATGGATTTTTTTGGACCATCTAGAGTTTAAAGATTAAATGGGAAGCACTATGTTTTTGTTCTTATATATGTTTTTTCTGGATATACAAGGGTAAACATTATAGCTCACAAAAGTGACCCATGTTAATACTTAATTAAATACTCCAAGTATGTACAAAATATTAGTGGACTAAGAATTAAGACTTTCAGAAGTGATCATGTCTGTGAGTTTGAAAATCAACAATTCGAATCTTTTTTCTCACAAAATGGATATAATCACAATTTATTTTCTCCTAGAACACCTCAAAAAATAGAGTTGTGGAAAGAAGAAATAGGAAACTTCATGAGATTTCTTGGACTATGCTAATTGGGTATAATCTACTTATCTATTTTTGTGCTAAAGATGTTAATACATCTTGATACAGTACTAATAGAGTCTTAATTAGAAATTTTCTTAGGAAAACCCCTTATGATATCTGGAATAATAGGAAGAATAAGGTTAATTACTTTAGATTTTTTAGTTTCAAAGTCTTTATCCTTAACACTAAGGATAATCTTGACAAGTTTTCTTCTAAGAGTGATGAAGGAATTTTCCAAGGTTACTCAATCTCTAGTAATGCTTATAGAGTATTCAATAAGAGAACCAAATGTGTGGAAGAATTAGTTCATGTAAAATTTGATGAGATCGATCCACATGAAAACAAAACCTCTGTTGAACATCTTGAAGAGGATATGTCAATTCTGTACCTTAATGATAAAGATAGTGAACCCTTAGTAAAAACAACACCTTTTATAAATTTTCCAGAATATGAGCTTGGTGAATCTGAACCTATAGAAATCCATGAGGAATCAAGTTCTACTCTTCCTAGAGGTATTATAACTCTCAACAATAATCCTTTAGATTCTATATTAGGTGATATAAATAGACGAACACAAAATTGAGCTTCTCTGAGAAAATAGGTTGAACATCAAGCCTTTATTTCAAATCTTAAACCTAAAAATATCATTGATTCAATCAATGCTGAATTTTAGGTGATACCTATTTAAGAAAAATTAAAGTAGTTTGATATAAAAAAGGTCTAGAAATTAGTAGAAAGACCTAAAGACACTTTGACCTTAGTCACTTAATGGGTGATTCTAAATAAGGTCGATGAATTTGGAAACATAAATAAGTATACACTAGTTGCATAATGATATAGTCAATAAGAAGGAATAGACTATGAGGAAACTTCTCACTTGTAGCTAGACTATACTCAATTAGGATACTACTTTGTTATGTAGCTTATATGAATTTCAAACTTTAGCAAATTGATGTAAAAAGTGCATTTCTAAATCGGTATGTAGTTGAGGATGAATTTTTTGAACAACCCCCTAGTTTTAAAAATCCACATTTTTTAAATCATGTCATTAAACATTATAAATCTTTATATGGTCTTAAACAAGATCCAAGAGCTTGGTATGATAGACTAAGTTCTTTTCTTATTTCAAAATATTTTACTAAAGGAATTTTGAATCCTATTCTTTTTATTAAAAATATTTCCAAAGATGTTTTAATAGTATATATTTATATAGATGACATTTTTTTAGATCCTCAAAAAAATTATTTATCTACTGATTTCATCAAAATGATGCAAGTTTAATTTGAAATATGTTTAATGGGGGAACCTAAATATTTTGTTGGATTTCAAATTTTTCAAAATTAAAATTATATTATTTTAATTCATAGTAAATTTACTAAAGATCTTTTGAAATTTTTTGCAATGGATGGAAATAAATGTAGTGATACACCTTTGAGTACCACCTGTAAGTTGGATGCTGATGAAACCGGTAATCCCGTGGATCAAACCAATTATAGAGGTATGATTTGGAGTCTACTCTATCTTACTACCAGTAGATTTGATATTAGGTTCATTTTATGCATGTGTGATCACTTTTAATCCAATCTCACAGAGTCATATTTAACTTATATTAAAAGGATTTTAAGTATTTCAAGTATATGATAATATTAGGACTATTTTATACAAGAGTAAAATCATTTTATTTAACAATTTATTCAGATGATGACTTTTCTGGTTTCAATTTAGATAGAAAGAGAACCTTTAGAACATGTCCCATTTTGGGAAAGTCACTTGTATCATGGGGTAGTAAGAAATAGAATTCTATTGCATTATCTACTATCAAAGCTGGATATATAGTTGATGGAAGTTATTGTTCTCAAATTCTATGGATGAGACACACATTAGTAGAATATGGATATCAATTCAAATATGTCTCTATAAATTGTGATAATACAAGTTCTATTAATATCTCTAAAAATATATTATCTCATGCTAGGAAAAAGAACATTGATGTGAGACATCACTTCCTGATAGGCCATTATCAAAGTAGTGATATCACTCTTGAATTCAATGGCACTGGACATCAATTGGCTGATATATTCACAACGTTTTTTAATTCTAAGAGGTTAAATTACATCAAAGATGAGTTAAGTATGATAAACTATTAAGTTAGGAACTTGAATGTTGGAACTCACCGTTAGGAACCTCGCCATTGGACCTCACTATTAGGAACCTCACTGTTGGACCTCACTGTTAGCAACCTCACTACTAAACCTCACTGTTAGGAACCTTATATTTGGACATAATAGTCAGGAACCTCACCGTTGGAACACATAGTTATGAACCTCGTCATAGGACCTCACCTTTAAACACCTCACCATTGGACATCACTATCAAGAACCTCACTGATGGACCTCACCGTTAGGAACCTCACCATTGGATCTCACTGTTAGGAACCTCACCTTTGGACCTCACTGTTAAGAACTTCACTGTTGGACCTCACAGTTACGAACCACACTATTTTCACCTTACTGATAGTCGACTTTTCCATGATTTTGTGTTTTTTCTTCCGGAATATGAAACGGTTTTATTATTGCTTATTTCTTTTACTATATTTGTTTTTTGATCACAAATGATAAAATTAAAGTACAAACCACATTTTGATCCACTTCTACTCTCTCTTAAACCTCTTGCTCGCTAATCTAAGAACCTCTATTTCTTCTGAAACCCTCGAACTCCTCAAGATCGAAATGGAAATATTGAAGAGACTGTTGGTTAGTGATGGGGGTGATGCACCGAATCCTAAGAGTCCTCGAGCTGGGTCGAGTAGTGGAATCCATCTAGTAGAAAATATTATCAACCCATCTTTTTCGAAGAGGGAAATAATGGTTGAGATGGATCTAAGCTCAGAATAGATGATGTAAATAAGCTCTCTAGTGCTGATGTCACATAAATCTCAGGACTGGATCGAATGCTTTGCTAATAAAAATAGACCCTATTACCAAAATATAGTGAAGGGGTTCTATGAGTCTCTAAAATTTGAGAATTCTGAGGATGGGAATTGAATGTTTTCAAAGGTAAATGGGGTAAGTGTGATCTTTTCCTCTGATGAATGGGATAACTTTTTAATAGTACCACATGAAGGGATTTTTGATTACTACTCAAGAGTTGTACCTCCCTCTCATGTGTTCTTTTATTTTGAAGAACCTTTGGCTAAACTGATAGGGAATGGGATCCCTAGGAATGTTATTTCTATTGAATTTTATGGAGAATATAGGTTGTTGATTAATTTTTTTCAGAGTGTTTTGAGTCCTATGAGAGTGTACTTTTCTACCTTGAAATATCAAGATGTATTTCTTTTGTATCTGTTAAAGCATGGACAAAAGATAAATTTTTGTAAATTTCTGATGATTCAATTAGAGGATATGACAAAGCCCAATTCCAAGTCCAATGCATTGATTCATTACATATTTATATCCTTAATGTTGAAAGTGAAAGTATTTTCTAGTAATAAGGAGGAAACCGTTTTGGTAAGGGGAATTTTTTGCATCACTAACATGATTTTCAAGTTTATTTAGATCAATTTTAACCCTTGGAAATGAATATGGGTAAATGATGAGGCTAATCTATATGAGTAATTCAACCCAGTTTTGAATCCTTCTAGGCCAAAGGATAAAAGAGACCCTGGTTAAAAGCTTGATGAAGTGGATCTCTCATAATCAGATGCAGAAGAAGATGATATTGTTATGAAATCCTGAGAGGATTTTTCTATATATGACAAGAGTGATCCTGACCTTAATCATGCTAATATTGTATATTTTTGTGATCCTAGCCCACCAAAAATACTTCCAAGAAGAGAAAATTTCCTAAGGGACGATAATGATAAAGAAACCAGTGAGGAAGAAGGAGATCAAAATGTCTTACGAGACATTAGAGAGACCACAAATGAGTAAGATGACACTGAATCTATTCATGATGACTTCGAGACAACTACTTGTGAAAGTAAAAAAGAATTTATAAGCCTCAGTAATAAGATAATATATATAGAAATGGTTGAAATTGATTATGAAGTGGTTTCTGATTCGGTTAAAGCTGTAATTGCATTGACAGTATTTGATGATTTTGTAGAGGAAGTGACATACATCCCTCCTGTTGATGTAGTTGATCAAGGAGTAATGGTAGAGATGAATGTGGTTGATCTGCATAACGGTCCACGTGAGGGGGAGGAACCTGTTGATATTGGTTCAGTTGTTGTTGCTCGTGGGATAGTAGATTGATCAGAAGAACCTGGATTTGTGGTCTTGGTCTTAGATTATGGAGACTATGATGATGAACAGCCTATCAGAATTCCTCCAATTCCTTCTGTTAAATAGACAACTATTGTACAACTAGTAGTGATTTTTCCACAAGACTATGAGAAGAAGTATACTTAGAATAATTGAAGTCAAACATGAAGAGACTTTGTGATGATGAATCTACTGAGATAGAGAGAATGTTGTCCCTAAATCAAGAAGTTGTAGTATCTTCCTTATAGAATGTTATTTACACCTCTCACTCAAATTTGCTACATGAAGTGAAGGATTCTCAGAATCAGATCTAAACCTTAGCAAAAATCAATGGAATCTATGAAGTGGTCAATTTCCATATTTGACTCTAATATTTCTTCAAGGGTGTAAGTTGAGATACATATTAGATATGTTAAAAGTTTGGTTCAGCATATGGTAACTACGTTTGATGAATTTAAGAAGTCTATGTAGACACAGGTGAGTGGCCAGGATGATACTGTGAAGAGGATAATCCATGGGTTGACAAAATATTTTAAGGAGACAGTTGATTTTACTATGGAACCTCTATGTACATCTTCTTCCTCTTCATCCACTCCTCCTGATGATATAGAATCTTTCAGATCAGTTGTTAGAGAAGAAGTGGATAAATTCTTTGGTTCTAGTACCTCATACCATCAGTCTATGACTCTAGTCATTTCCACAACCTAGGAAATTCATAAACTTGTGGGAGATAATCTACGAGAAGCTTCTCAAGATCATAAGGCCATCAAAGAGAAAGTTTATTTCTTCTATAAATTGGTGTGCACATTGCATTAGATGGATCGTCAATTTATGTTGTTGTTGGAGAACTTGAGGATACCACCTATCACTCAAGTGTTTATGGATCAGGTTAGCAGACTCAGAGATTTGAATCTTGCCATATAAAAATTTATACAGAATAAGGATGATTTCATATCAGATATGGAAAGAGGAGGAAGCATTATTGTGGATTTCAGAAATCATCTTTTACCCTTCCTCCATGTGGACTTCACTCCCATCGTTGTTTCTAGAACCTTGCCTTCATCCTCGACTGCTTCAGGATCTACCAATACTGCACCAATGATGACTCCTACAAAGGACAAAAGAAGCAAGACCACCAATATTTCTCATAGATATACACACTATAGGTCTACTGATGCCTCTTTAGCAGCTCCACCTACACTTCCCACTACCATGCCTTGGCCTATTCCTCGATCTCCTAGACCTGACTCCTACGCTTACAAAGACAAAGCTCCCTTGGACATATCTGATGTGGATTGAATGTGGGATGTCTTAGTTTATAGGGATCTTTGTAAACCTTCTTTATCTTGTATTGTTGCTTCATTAATAACAAAATTCTCTCTGGTCACTTTTTCCTAACAATATTTTTGTTAATCACAATGGGGAAGATTTTTTATGTTTTAATTTTAAGTTTCCTAAAGGGGGAGAAGTTATTATGTTAACTATACTCTTTTCATATATATACTATCTACAATAAACATGGTTCGGTTTTACTTATACAAACCTCTTGAGATATTAGAAAATGTGATTAACCCTGATTCAAAAAAAACAGACATAATTTGTGATTATCAAAAAGGGGGAGATTTTTGGACTCACCCATTTTGATAATCCCAAATCATTTGTCATTTATGTGATAATAAAGTTTATACTTTAGAATAATCATGATTCATTAATATTTATAGTCTCCATCTAGTGATACATATATATCTTTAATCTCATTTTTCTATTTTTTAATCTTATAGTGAAAATTTTTCTATATAAAGGTCACTGATATAAAGATCACTGATATAAAGGTCACCGATAAAAAGGTCACCGATAGAAAGGTCACTGATATAAAGGTCACCAATAAAAAGGTCACCAATAGAAAGGTCACCGATGGAATGTTCACTGGGGAAAATTCATTGATGAAAGGTCATCGGTGAAGGTCACTGATGAAGGTTACTGCTGAAGGTTACCATTAAGAATTTTACTGCTGAAGGCTACCAATGAAGGCTACTGTGGGAGGAAACTATTGAAGGCAACCGATGAAGGCTACCATTGATGGTTACCGATGAAGGCAACCAATGCACACATACTGTTGAAGCCTACCATTGTGAAGGCTACCATTACTAGTCTAACGATGCTTACCCTTCCATACTTTTTCAAATTCATTAGATTATTCTAGCGGTCATATTTGGTAAATTTAATTCTTCTAACATTAATTAATGTCAATTGTAGACTTATCAAGAGACTGTATTTGGGGATAGTACATGGTATGAGGAGGACCGCACGTGGTTTACTTATTCCTATTGTAGAATCTCAAATATAAAACTGAAGACTGAGGATGAAACCAAAAAACTAAAAAAACATGAAACAACAGAGTAATATATGTGAAAGAACTTACTCCCAAGATCAAGGAGAACAATGAATAATCATTAGAGCACTTACACTGTAAACCCAAGATTCTCAAGAAGATCATTTCAGGAGAAAAAATTCATGGCTGCATTCTGTGCTTCATCAACTCTCGATCAACACAATAAGAATAACACACAATTCGTGAATGCTAGAACTTGGTGTTACAACACTATATTTGGAGGAAAACTTCTAGAAAAGACTCTAACTGCAAATTCTTCACACCAAGGAGTCAAGAGCTGAACTGAAAACCCATAGAGATTTCTAAACTCAATCATATAATATTATCTCTAATGTGTTATTTTATTTTACTTTTCTAAGAAGTTTTTGGGACACTCTGTTACACACATTGTTTTCCGTTCTTGAACTGGAGGATACTAAAAATCCTCACATCAAACTTCACTTACACTTTGTTTCCAACATACTACTGTGGAAGAAACTATGTGTGGTCTGAATTGTTTACTTTTTCCATAATGAAATGTGGTAGAGGGTGTAAACCGTGGAAAGGTATTCAAAAACTATTGTAAATACCTATACAAGTTGTGTATCAAGTTTATCATTAATATAAACTTCTTAGTGGTAGGTGATCACCAAGTAGATAGGATTAAGACTCGGTTTGAGACTAACCCTCTTTTTTAAATCCATTGTGTACTATATTTTTTAATAATTTGTTTTGTCTATTTTCTTATTCTTATAATTTCAAACATTGAAAACTATTTAGCATTGACATTGATAGTTAGTTCTTGTTAGTGTGTATATATGTGTAATACAGTAAACTTGTTTCAAAAGTTACAGAAGTGTTTTACACTGATTCCAATGATGTCCAATCACACTATTAGAAATCCTTTGACTGAAAAAAAATATATCTCTACTGCCTTAATTAACTGGACCGTTTCCAAATTGAGGGTTCTTAAGAATAAGGTTTTAACAGAAATTTTATGTAGGAACTCAATTCACCCCCCTCTTGGGATTCCACTCCGACCAACATTATTAATTCATAAGGTGATCAACTAAAACCCATAATTATCTTAATATAAATGATAAGATAAACACTACAGTTTACCAGTACCGTTAATTTTATCTCCATCAAGTGTAAATTCATTACTCCTCAAATATATTTATCACAATATAAAAACCAATGGGTTTAATTTCATTATGTGTCTCTTAAAATATACATAATCTTGATAAACTCATGTCACATAAAGCCATAAAATGGGCATCGATGAAATTGAATATATGATCAGCCTTAGACACATAAACCCAAGATGGTATCCATAACTCTTAATTTAAAAATACCTGGATATATATATTTCTCTAAATTATAATTCATCCAGTATTCCAAAAATTATCTCTAATATTATACATAAAATATTCATTGGAATATTGGCTTCATTATTGAATTTATATAATAACAAATGTGATTTCATTATTCATAAATCCATGTAGGGGGAGGTAATCACATGAAATTTTACTAAATGATGAACAATAATATTTTCATAAGGACCTTTCATAAAAAACAAACATTAAATTCAAAAATAATGTTATAACAATTAGTGTTACCTAATTATTATGATTTAATTCAACTATTGTCATGTCATAAGATCTTTCTTTTTCCTTTTTCTTTAGAGGTTATTGTATATTATCATCCACAATAGCCCTTGGATTGAGGAATTGATTTTCATAATACCCAAACTCCTTTTACATGAGACACTGGTATGTGGCTGGTATATTGTGTTGAGATCTCTCTCTATTCATTTCATTGATTGTCATCTTCACATTAATTCTACATTATTATTTTTCAATAGATAGACTTCCCATACTCAAAACACCATGTTACACCTTTTAGTCAATCACCGATGCAATCCTTTCCACAGTTTTGGTATGTGGGTGTTTAAAACCTTTTCGTCCCTATAAGTTACATAACATTATAATTTAAATGTACCCCAATATTTTTTTCTAATCACCAAAACCATGATGGTTTCCATGTTTCATATCCAATTTTAGTGAACATCGAATAATTTCTTTATAGAAACTAAAGTATCTTATGGATAATTCCCTTCAAATACATAGTTTTAAGACATTAAAAAATTGATCAACCTTAATTTTTGGTTGGATGATTATACTAGAATCGTACCTAAAAATATTTTAAAATGTTTCTAATGGGCACCAACTGATGCATTATCCTTTTGATTCACCTTAAGGAACTGCTTCTCCATATTTTTATGTATAATATGGGGAAATTACTTAATGAAAAATAAAATTTTATACTCATCCCACATAATGGAGTCAATTTATTCTCATTTACTCATATTTTTAATAAGATTCCACAATTGATATTCCTCACCTTCTAGATGGTAGACATACAAAGTGACTTTTTCATACAATAAACACTAGAGAATGTAAAATATATTTTCATTTGTACTGATCCATTTCTAATCAACTAACTGATTAGTGGAACCACTAAAAGAAGTTGAGAATTTTCACATGAAGGACTCAACATAATATTGTTTCCTATTTTGATCATTTGTAAGTTCACCAAGATTAATAGTTTGGGAAATTTTGTGATCATAGTAATGAGGTTTTTCATTTCATCTCCCATAAAATTTTTGTTTCTCAACAGGAAAATTTTTTCATTGTCTACTGCATTCAATATTAACTTGTTTATTTTAGGTACATCCATTGAATAAAAACAAAAACATTTTACAAGAAGAAGTAATAATAATGGGGATCCACATAATTATGAAAAATCACATATATGGTGTAAAAAATCATTACCCCTTATTTTCAATCTATGAAACCATAGGCTTAATATTGGTCATTCATGGTCATTACCTATTTAAATATATTCTAATGTTTTCTAAATATTATGTGAATTTTGAAAGTATATACCCCAAGAGTGTCAAACAAGGTGTGAAGTAAGTCCCATTATTGTTCACTTGGTGATGATCTAGTTTAGTTCAATTCACTTATTCAACATTATTACCCCTAGGTACCTCTATGTTTGAGCCAAATCCACTTGTAGTATTTATATAGGGATGAAATTTCATGTAAATAAATTTCTCTGTACATTAAAAAAATTCTTGAAAATTATACTACAAGTTGATCCATCCTAAGACTTATCCTTAATGAAATCCTGACATATATCCTCAAAAATATCCCTAGGGATCTCACTACATTTTTCTCATCATAAATTACAATGGTAAACAATGCCTTTCTGATGATACCAACTATAGTGACCTAGGATTCTCATACATGGATAGTATAAATTTTTATATGAATACTTATTACATTACAAAAATAAACACCTAAGGACTGTAATAATTTACTACCATTGTAAAAATATAACACAATATTATTAATTCATTAAAGATTGTAAATATCACCCATAAAGATCATCCACATTAGTACTCTTATTTAAAATCTATATTAATAACTTGGGGAAAGGAAAAATAATAAAGGGTGAGCTCAATCTCTCAATAGGGATAAATAAGGGAGATATGTAAACATAACATGAGCATAATTATATGAGAACATGAGAGTAACCTCTGAAAACCATTCCATGCATATCGAATATCATTATGTTAATTCTTGGAATAAATATTGATATTTAACAAGACATAAATCATAAGTAAATAAAATAACTTTGGGCATGAGATAATAACATTAACATAAGACATAAGTTTGTGGAATACACATAATCGTGGAAAATATTATTTCATGGATACCCAATAAGAAAACCAATACTTGTTTGGCATGCACTAACAACCCCATGCACGTACTTCTGGATTAGAATAACCTTCCTTTTACCCTCTTTTTTGAGTCTGGGATAACCACCACTGCACCCTCCTTTTCAGGCATGGGATAACCACATGTGTACCCAATAGCATCATAGAATTTTTATAATTACTCAATATATTGAAGATATATATAGGTACAAACGATCACATAAATAAAATACTACATAGGTATTCTATAAGATTAGAAAACATTCATCATATCGAAACCCGTGAAAAAAATGGGACTGATAAACATTTCATCATAACTTGTAGAAAAGAAACAGTTTTTCAAATAATATCATCATAGAAAAACCATGGGAAAATAGATGTGTTTCATAATCCATTAATCATTTGACCATATAATAACCCATGTAAAAGTAATGGTTTCATAAACATCTTTTCATTAAATCATAAACCAATATGAGAAATGATAATAATTATTTCCTTGGATGATATCCCCTGTAAAGTAAAAG
The DNA here is from genome assembly GCA_963277665.1 of Viscum album. Classification (NCBI taxonomy): domain Eukaryota; kingdom Viridiplantae; phylum Streptophyta; class Magnoliopsida; order Santalales; family Viscaceae; genus Viscum; species Viscum album. The sequence goes on from OY728140.1 coordinate 828,458,303, forward strand.
TAACATCAAAGGATACCTTCTTAGATGGAAAATGATATCATAAAATCAAAGTTTATATTTATTGAGTAAAATAGACATTAAACATTAAATACAATTTTTTAAACATAAAAAATTTTCAAAATACTTTTACTTCAAAATGACATTTGAATATTATAATGGAATCTTTTGAACATCAATTTTAACATTTCTTAAGAAAAATATACTTTAAGCTTTGATTTTTTTAAATATTAACGATTTTGAAAATAATTTTCCTTTAAAATAACCTTGAAAAAGTATAAGGAAATCTAGAAATCTTTTATCATTCATGATAATGAGAAATAATATTCATGCCATGCATTTTAAAAATAAATATTATTTTCACTTTTTTGGAAAAATACACATGGGTATTGTTTTTTAAAATGAAATGAAGATTAAATTTAAAACATTTAGTAAAAAGTAAATCATGTGTAGAAATTTATTTAATAAATCACTTAATCAATGATTAAACACTTTTCTAAATCATGGTTTTGGAAGGAAAAGTGTTTTCGATAAAAAAGAGGATTTTTCTTAATAAAGATATTTTGAAATCATGAATACAAATGGAGAGGAAAATGATGAGAAAAAATTTATTCTAATTAAATAAATAAGGTATAAGTAAACTAATGAGTTTATTGAGAGATGGATCATAATATATTATTATTTGGAAATATAATCATAAAAAAATCCTGATAAATGATGAGATTGTAACATCAAACTCTTAACACTTTGGTAACATTGAATCATAAGAACCATGAAAGAGTTACATTAAATGAAATGTAAAATATAATACAAATATGGATATTAATGATATAAATTTTCAATAGGGTCAGTCTATACATGTAAAAAAGAAGATAGTTTCATAAAATTACTTATGTCCCAAAGAATGAAAATTTTGAAAAAAAGTCAATTACTGATTTGTTAACATTAAAAATTTAAACCGCTTAAAAGAGAGATCCTAAAATGGATATGTAAATCCCAATAATTATATGTCTAATAATAATAAAATACATTCATTAGTATTATATACACCACATCAAATGAATATATTTTGAGTATGTCATGCGTCTCAAAGAAGTAAAAATTGAGATGGAAATCCCTTACAACTTTTGTAAAATTTTGAATCACAATACCAAATAAAGGATAATAAAAAATAAAACTATTAATATCATTAAAATAACCAGATTCATGATATTAAATGTCAAAGGGTTAGTATATACACCACAAAAAATAAATTAGTGGTGAATTTATATATGTCTCCTAAGAATAAAAGTGATTCTATAAATCTCATACCGTAAGTATCGACTTCTTTCATACATTTTTAAAAATAATATATAATAAATATATTCTTATTATAAATATATTATAATAACATAATTATATATTTAATTCCATATATTATTTACTTATATCTTGTTGTTACCCATTTATTAACAATTTCTTGTTAAAATCATGTTTCGGGTAATAACTGTTTTGTATTACATATATGTTTTGATGTTTTATTTTTAGTCCTATAACCTTGATCATGGTTCCTTAATATCCAGAATAATAATAACTATATATTTATTATATTTATAAATCAATTTTACCTTTAATATCAATCTTTACAGATGGTTCTAAGAAATGAAGTATGTTACGATCAGTGAGATGGTAGGTCATATGTACAATAAGTAATGTTTTCATTATTCAACAATAATTATGGAAAATAGGTAATTAATATATTATCTTTAAATAATGATAATAATATATTATATTACATTTTTTTAAATATTCTTATACATATCATTCATGATGTGTGTTGATGAAAATCGAGTCATATCGCTTTGTGAAGGCGCAATCCCACATGTATATGAATGGTGTTATTATCTTTTAGTGAGTAATAAGGTTAGAAATAAAATGATATATTTTATTTTAATAATTATAAATATATCATTAATATCATAACTATTTCATTTATATCACATACATTTACACTTTCATCTTCCATATAATGTATTAGTGAAAATGAATCACATTGGTTCATGAGTTGGTAATTCACCGTACACACGAGCGATGTAATCGTATCCTCTATGGAATGGAAATTAAAAAGGTAAATATTATATAATTAATATAGAGTTATAATTATATTATAAATACCATATATATATATATAATTTATATCCATCATCATACCAAACTGTGAGAGGTTGTAATGGAAATATTATGACATCAGTTAGCGAGGTGGTAGTCCACTGTAAAGATGAATGGTGATTTCATAACACATCTGATGGAAGTGTATATGTTTTTCTATCATTAAATTAACATAAAAACATAAACTTATATTGGATATATTGGGGTTATTATATAATAATTTTATAATAATAATTTATGGAGGTGGGGGAATATATAAAACAAAACTTCTCATTGATGAACGTTACCTATTCTTCGAGTATTCTTGTTATGTTTGCACAAAATGTTTTCCTGGGTTGGACTTCTATCAAACATAGGGATTCTAGGATTATTGGACTGAATTTATTAAGTGTTTTTTGTAGGTTTTTTCCAAACAATAGTGGATTGAATGTGTGAATTAGAGAGGAGAGGGGGTGTCCTTTTATAATTGAGAAGGAGTGGAATTTTTGTAAGTATCTAAAAGTATTAAATAATGGGAAGTCACTCTCACCTCATGAAGATAAAAAATTTATAAATAATGGATGGGAAGTATTAATTGGTTCAAACACTCCTCCAACACTAAAAAATACATTTTTTTATAATTTCTTTTTTTATCCTTTTTGTTTTACTCACCTTTTCCATTTTAATTTTTAGTATGGTAACTAGTTTTTTTTACCTAGGTAATTTATCCTTTAATACAAAAATAAAAAATAGAAATATTAAATAATTAAATCCTAATAATTTTAAATATAAAATAAAATTAATTAAAAAATTCCATTTTGGGTGAAAATTTAATTTTATCACCAACACTTGAAACACATAAAACCTCATTCTAACCATAATCATGGTAATAATGTTTTTATTATTTTCATTAATAATAATAGAAAAATTCCACGTTAAACTTATTAGATAATATAAATTTTGATTTTTAAAATATGCAATCCATTTTTCCAAATCCAATTCACATAATAGAAAATTTTTAATTTAATATTTTTCATACATATGCGACGAGAAAGCGGGTTTTCAATGGGAAAATTTTTCAAATGTTTACAAATATTTTATATCCAATTTCCATTTTAAATTGACTCTAATAACATAAATTTTATTAATTAATGAATAATGGAACTAATTTTACTTTAAATCTATTTTAAAATATAGGTTAACCTTGTAAATAAATTAAATGTAAAAATTAATTTTTTAATTAAAAATCCACATTCTTCACTATTAATTGAAAAAATAATAGTCTCAGAAAAAAATACCAAAACATAAACCTAATATAATTTTGAAATTTTCCTTTAAAAAATTAATTTTGTTTCATAAATATTTATTTATGAATGTTTTAAAAAATTAATTTCAGTAATGTTCAAAAAAAATTAATGAAATTAATTTTTTGAGAAAATAATATTTTCTAAATATATAAACACTACAAAATATTATGTAAATATTACCCATATATTCCCATTATATAAAACAATTATAATTTTTATTTAAAAATAGTTATTACTATTCATATTGATATGTTTAATATCTAGGTTATAATAGTCATGTTTAAATAACTATATTAATATTATATTGTGGTTTTTTTTGAAAAAATAGTGTTGTGTTGAACATAGGATATCATAGTGTTGCATGTTGCTCATGATTAAATTGGTGTTGTGTGAGATTAAATCTATCAATTTATTTTATTTTATTTAAAAAAATTCATAATAACCCGATGTAATTTTAGGGTGAATCGTATTTTTTAAATAAATTTAATGATTATATAAATGTTTTAAATTAAATATACCAAAAATAAAATAAATATACATAAGAAATTTTTATAGTTTTTGAGATCTAAATGATCTTACTCTACTATTCACCCATCTCACAAACCAATAGATTTTTCACCCACTATAATTGAATCTTACAATGATTTTTTCACACCTTGATTCACAACCTAATTATGAAGATATTTTCTCTTAGAGGATTAAACATAAAAAACCTTCCTTTTTATAAATGGAGTAATAAACTAAATTGTCATTCCTTTTTCCCACATGGAGGAATAGTGCAATTCCTAACTTTTATTTGGTATTTCCAACACACAAACCTATCTTTTAGTGGATAGTATAACCCATTAGAATTATGCACACACAATACAATAGAAATAAGTGATCACACAGAACTAGATGAATGCTTCAAGGTCTAGGTGCCATGGTATTAGGGAACTCTTTATTTGTAAAGGATCAAACAATTGAAATTCTATTAAAAGCAGCAGTTTATCACCAAATTATATATCCCTTTATAGTTTAATAATATCATAATCCTCATTTTCTTACCTCAATAGTCCAACTTACTGATGTTATTAATATTTTAATGACTTATTATATAACCCATTTAATGATTTTATATAAAATTTGCATAATTTTTGTGAAATATTAATTTTTTAATAATAAATATAATTTTTGAGCATTTTTAGAAGTTGTTCAATAGAGTCAGTTTACTATTATATTTATATCTGTCACAATACTGATTGAAATTGAATAGTATTTCTTTTTTAGGATTCCTCATTCAATATAAAACATTTCATTAGAAGGGATCATGGACCTATTCTTCCATTTGGAGGATCATATGCTCCACACAATAAGGCTTAAATAATCTGTGATGAAACTGGACCATACATAAAGATAGAATTATTGGTATCACTCAAAAAGTCCAAATACTTTAATTATACACCAAATGTATGGGGAAATTTAAAATGATCTTGTATAAAAATTTCAAGTCCCAAAATAGAAGACAAGGGGACCAACTGATGAATTTAAACCCAACCCACCACTCTGTCTGGGAAATGAAATTAGCACACCGTTATTGATTTTTTCTTTTGATAGTGAAATCCATTAGAGCGGATAATTTTCAGTGTGAAAGATGGGATATAGTCGTCCAACATTGTTTAATAATAAATTCTTATTTTAAGGCATCATTATATTCAAAAACCAATTCACATTTTGGCCTTCAAAAGGTTTGGATTGAAATGGATAGATAACAATTGTTTAATAAAACCACCATAACATTGGCTCCATAAGTCCAATGGCCTCCAAATTTTCAGAGTAGACAGAGGAGGTTAATATATACAACTTTTCAGAAGAACATATCTCTATATTCTACAGTTTAATTCATTAATAGGAGATTAAATTGTAGGGGCATTTTTGTAATGCAAACAGCCCACAACATTGGGCTATAAATACATCCCCCTCCTCACCATGAAATAGATGGAATTTCAGAATATAGGAGCATCAATTAGCATGAAAAATGATTTTAAAAATTCTAGGGAGGATTTTCCATACTCATGTATTCACTTGAGATACCCTTCCTCTTCTCTTTGATTTAATTTACTTTTATGTTTTTCTTCATTTGTAATCTTGTATGTCTTGTTTATGTAATTCTGTTTTATTGAAAGTTTCTTATTCATATTATATTTTAATCATCCACCCTATGTTCATGAATATTAACTTTATTAAAATATTTTAAATCAATATGAAAAACCTTCACTTATTTTTCATCTTCATTCAATCGAAATTCTATTTTTAATTCTCATCATTGTATGTGTATTTGTGTTCAGTGCACAACTTTTTTCGTATCCCATTATTTTACTTCTCTTATTAACTCATCATCATAAACATAATAAACCAAATTTTTAATCATCTTAGTGGATGAGTAGATCTACCATTGGGGTGAGTCAAAATTTAGGTATTTTAAGTGAGTGAGAGTATTTTATCGATGATTATTATTTAATTTAATATCATGTGTCTTAGATTAAACATGTCATGGATTAATGACATATTTTTTTTAACATGTGGCTTCCATGGATTATTGGAACCATAAAAAACTACCATAAACAAGATATGATTGAGATTAGAACCCTATGATATGTTAAGGCTTTGATTAAATCCTTAAAACTTAGTAATTCTAATCAACATTATCTTGCGAAGTGGGTGTCAATTTAAATCCAATATAAAGAAACGATCAGGGATATCACAAGCTTAACACCCTAAAAATAAACTCACTCCAATATTTATCAATTTTTTAAATCAATATATGTTAATAAATAATTTCATAAGCTCTAGAAACAAAACCCCCAATCAGAATGCAATCAACTAAAAACAATAAACTATTAAAAAGTATCATCATTGAGGATTCGACCCGAGTGATACTATACACATTATCATAGAACTGGAACCTTTTTCGGTTGATAGGTAAAAATCAGCCATGCTTCCAAATGGAGTCATTGCCAAGGATGGTGCTTTATGTAGTCCTTAGTTTCGAGTTATCGTAAAAAAACAAAAAAAACAAAATATAATTTTTTTTAAAAAGAACACAATGAAAAACATGCCTTGTAATAAAAATCATAAACTGAAAAAAAAATGTCTTCCTATTTCTTACAAAATCTCACTGAATTCCCTATAACCTCCCAGGAAATCCCTCAGATTTTTATGACACTTAAATTGACCAAACACTTCACCAACATAAGAGGAACATTAGGGATAGTCAAATAATTCAAGAACGAGTCCTTATCCAACCAATTAAATTAGATATGGTCGATCCTAGGGTAACAACACTTAAAGAACATGTTACCCCTGATATAAATTACCAACCTCATAGTGATTAATATCCAAACATAGAGGCTAACGTCAAACTTGAATCAAGTTTTATTCAACTTATCTCTCAATTCCATATTCTAGCCGGTGAGGATCCACATCTTCATCTTAAGGATTTCCAAGTGGTGTGTTCTACCATGAATCCTCAAGGTGTTTCTAAGGAACATATCAAACACCAAGTATTCCCCTTCTCCCCAGATAACACAGTTATTTCATGGATTTACTACCTCTCTCCTAGTTCCATAACCACATGGAATTAATTGAAGTGACTCTTAAAGAAATTATTTCTTGCTTCTCGTACTCCTTCTATCCGAAAGAAAATGAGTGGTATCTGTCAATTTCCAAACTAATCGCTCGATGAGTATTGGGAAAGGTTAAAAAAGATTTTGGATACCAGTCCGCATCAACAAATCCCTAAAAAACTCTTGATTTAATACTTATGTGAGGGGTTATTATCTATGGAGAGAACCCTCATTGATGCCACAAGTGGAAGTGCTATTGTTGATAAAACTTAGGTAGCTACAAGTTATCTCATAAGTAACATGGCTGAAAACACACAACAATTCCATACTTGAGCACATGATCAAGTCAAATAAGCATAATATTTTCATTCCATTGAGTCGAAAAAGATGTCTGAGTGGATGAGTGAACTTACGGGTCTTGTGAGACAACATGCTTTGGCTTCCAAATCCCCAAACTCATCATCTCCACAATCATTGTTTCCTGGACCTGTCAAAAAATTTGGAATCTGTAACTCAGCAGCTCATCCAATAGACACATGTCATCAACTTTAAGATGAACCATCTGATTCATCTGGACCAATAGAGCTCAATGCAGCCTATGCTCAGCAGAACACCAACCCTCAACTATCAGGTCAGTTTTTTAGAAACATCAACCAACCTCACTCTGAGCCCTTCTCGTCTTCCTATAACCAAGTCATGAGATATGGTAATATTTTACCTCAACCCCCTCAATTCCCTCATCAAATCCCAAACCATTTTCAATATGGTCAAGGTGTTGGTAACTTCCAACAACCTTGTTCTTATGTTCCTCAACAACAAAGGATAAATCCTCCTTCTGCTCCTCTAGGCTTCCATTATCCTAGTGAGCCTTCCCATTTTACAAACCAATACAATAATTTTCCCAAGAACCAAAATCAGGGAAATCCAAATCTGGGAAAGGCCTCTTCTTCCAAGAAACCATGGGAAAGTACAGTTTAAGATCATGCTTGTTTCACTTGTTCTAACCTTAAATACATTGAAACCCAAATCAATCATCTTGCATCCCACCTTAGTCAGCAGAAACCATCAAATTATTCCAAACTCCCTTCTCAACTATTACCCAACCATAAGGCTAATGTAAGTGAAATTTCACTTAGATCAAGAAATAAAATTTCTATGCCTCAAGATATGTCCTCCAACCCCCATTTGAACGTTGACCTAGAAAATGAAATGAAATGGAAACATGAAAAGGAACCGGAATTCATTCCATCACCCCATTCCATTCCACTTAAGAATCCAATTTCATTTCCTTAGGCCATTTCTAATCCAAAGAAGTCCTTTGAACCCAATCCTTAAATGATCGACTTGTTTAGATGTTTTGAAGTCAAAATTCCTCTCATATATGCCATTTAACAAATCCCTATGTATGTTAGGTTTCTTAAGGAATTGTACACCCACAAGAAGAAACTTAGGACCTCTGAAAATGTTTCCACCCAACAGTCTATTCCCATATAGTGCAATGATCCTAGAACCATTAAGGTTCTATGCCAAATTTGATGTTCCAACTTCGATGATGCACTCATAGACTTAGCAGCCTCAATAAATGTCATGCCCAAATCCATATTCTCCAACCTTAGCCTAGGTCTCTTTCACCCAACTAGTGTTTTCATCCAGTTATCCAATCAAAGCATAGTCAGTCCTTAGGGAATAATTGACGATGTCCTTTTCCAAGTCAATGATCTTATCTTCCTAGATAATTTTAATGTCCTTGACATGGAAAGTGAGAATAACTCTTCTCAATATCCCCTAATTCAAGGAAGGAATTCTTAATTACTGTGAGAATCAAAATTGATGTCCATTCAGGCATCTTATCCATGGAATTTGGTGACCAACTGGTCAAGTTCAACATTTTCCAAGCTATGTGATACTCATCTGAGGATCACTCAGCATTCTCAATCCATGATTCAGAGAAAACTTATGAGAGTCAATTGAACCCCATTACATCATGTTCGTCATGTTCTAAAGAGATGGGATCTTGTGAAATCTACAACAGGATTAACCAATCCAAAAATGATGAAGTTTATGTTTTCCTTTCATTCATAGATTCCATCAATCAAAATGATCTTGAAAACTATCTGGAAGCCCACATAAACTCTGATCTCTACTGATCCAACTTGGACAACATTATGGAAATTGAATGCTAAGAAATTGAAATACCTTCCTCCATTCCTGAGTTGACTATCCCATACATGAAAGATGTGACTGATTTGAAACCTCTTCCTGCACACCTAAAATATGCATTCCACTTCCATGATCACTCTTATCCTGTAATTTTCTATGCATCAATTACTGAAACTAAGGAGTCCAAACTTGTTCAAGTGTTTTATGAATACAAAAAGGCCTTAGGTTGGACCCTAGATGACATACCAGGAATAAACCCTGCCCTTTGCATGCATCACATCCATCTTGAGGAGTCATCCAAACCAATTAGACAACCACAAAGAAGACTCAATATTCTCATCCTTGAAGTAGTTAGGGAAAAGATCACCTAGATTATTTAATCTGGTATTATCTACCCAATTTATGATAGTGAATGGGTTAGTCCAACTCATGTTTTACCTAAGAATGGTGGGATAACTGTCATGACAAATGAACATGGGGAGGTAGTCACAACTAGAGTAAAGAACAAATGGTGTGTGTGCATCGACTATCAAAAATTGAAATTAGAAACAAGAAAAGACCATTACCCTCTTCCATTCCTATACCAAATTCAAGGATTATTAGTCGAAATGTCACACTATTACTTTCATGATGGATAAAATGGCTATTTCCAAATCCCAATCACACCTCAAGACCAAGAAAATTCTACTTTCACCTGCCCTTTTGGAACATATGCTTATAAGAGAATTCCTTTGGGCCTTTTCAATTCTCCCACAGCATTCCAAAGGTGTATGATTAAAATATTTTCTGAATTCATTGAACATTTCATGGAGGTCCTCATGGATGACTTTACCATTTATGGTGAGTCATTTGAATGTTACTTGAATTCACTCTCTCTAGTCCTTCAAAAGTGATTCAAGTTTAACCCTATGTAAAATTTTGAAAAATTTCACTTTATTTTTGAAAATGGGATTGTTCTAGGGCGCATAGTTTTAAAGGAGGGTATTGAATTCGATCCTACAAAAATTGAAGTGATCCAATCACTTCCTGAACACACTTCTGTTCGAGACATCTATTAATTCCATGGTCATGCCAGTTTCTTTCAGTGACTTATCCATAACCTCAGTAGGATTTCCCTCCCACTCACTTGGTTTCGCCAAAATGATGTCACTTTCCATTTTGACGAGGTTTGCAAGAGAGCCTTCATTGGACTTAAAACTTCCCTTACATCTTCCCCATAATCCAACTCCCGGATTGGTCCTTACCATTTGATTTGATGTGTGATTATTCGGATAGATCCGTTGGGGCTGTTCTAGGTCAAAGAAGAGAAAAGATTCCACATTTCAACTATTATGCCTTAAAACAATACATAAATCTCAATCTCACTACACTATGACTAAAAAGGAACTTTTAGAAGTGGTTTTTGCCTTAGATAAATTCTGGCCCTATCTCTTAGGTTCCAAAATCATCATCTTCACAGACCATTCTGATATAGAGTTATTAATCAAGAAAATTTATCTCAAAACAAGGCTAATAATATGGATCCAAATTCTCTATGTGTTCATCCATGAAATCAAATATTGTCTAAGAAAAGAAAACCATGTGGCTGATCACCAGAGAAATTTTTTTAATTCTTCTATTTCTGAAATCATTAATCCTAAATTTCTTACTGAAAACCTTTCATCTCTCACTCCAAAAATAACACGGTATTCCCCAATTGTAAATTACGTGGTTTCTGGTTTTCTTCCTAAAACATTTTCAAAATAACAAAAAATTATGTTTAAAAGTAATTCAAAATACTATTTTTGGGATAAAAATAAACATTGGAAAACTTGGTCAGACATTGTGATTAGAATATGTGTTGATGAAAATGAACATTATTCAATATTATAATTCTATCACTCAATTCCTGGTGGTGGACACTTTGGACCACAAAGGACCTCCTAAAAGGTCCAGAAATTTGGATTCTTCTGGCCTTCACACTTCATGGACACACATGAGTTCTTTCAATCATGTCCCACTTTCCAAAAGTTTGGCACAATTTCATAGTGAAATGAAAAGCCCCAAAATCCATTAATTTTATGTGAAATATTCTATGTTTGGGTCATAGATCTCATGGGACCATTCACCCATTCTAATGCATTCTCATACATTCTTCTTATAGTTGATATGTTTCTAGGTGGGTCAAGGCTAATCCCACTTCAAAAGATGATTCAAATATTGTTAGTGAGTTCCTAAAGACACACATCTTCCACCGATTTGGTACACCACGTGCCTCGATAAGTGACTTAGGAACCCATTTTTGTAATAAAACCATGGAATACCTTTTGAAAAACAATGGTGATGTACATAAAAATTCAACTCCATATCACCCCCAAACAAATGACATGGCTGAACATTCTAATAGATATGTCAAAAGAGTGATTGAGATAACTTTTAATCCCACCAGAAAAGATTGGCCTAAAAGACTTGGTGATGCACTTTGGGCTTACCATAATACTAATAAAACATCTATTGGAATGTCTCCTTTTCTTATAGTTTTTGGTAAATCATATCATTTTCCAGCTGAAATCCCACATAAGTCTTTTTGCGCTATGAAAACCAGTAATTTTGATTGTGAAAAATCTGGTGATGAAATATTGTTGCAATTGGATGAATTGGAAGAGATTTGACTTGATTCTTATGATAATTCTAATCTATTAAAAGAAAAATCAACGGCACTTCATGAAAAACACATCCTGAGAATGGTATTCCATGATGGTGAAAAGGTAATGCTCTAAAATTATAGATTTATTCTTCCCCAAGGTATGATAAATTCTCGTTGGAATGGTCCTATAGTTATTAATAATGTTTACCCATTAGGTGTAGTTCAATTCAAAGACCCCTCTTTAAAAAGGACATTAACAGTTAATGGAAATTAGTTAAATCATAACCATGAGAGGACACACAATCCATGAATAACATCGACTTTCACTGGATCCCCATCTTCTGCAGTTGACCCACCGCTAGATGGAGATGGCAACCCAAGCAATAAAAATCAAGGGTACCTCTTTCCCTTTAACTCCTCTTCTATGTCTCTCACAGTTACTTATTATTCCTCGATCATTCTCATTTTTATTACCACATTACTCATCACATTTTTTTATTTTTTATTTACACTTTCTCTTTTCTGTGGGTGTGTAATTTAAAAACACTAAAAAAACTAAAAAAAAAATAAATGAAAAAAACCCAAACGAGTCATAATACATCACCATCCAGTTTTGACATTTCGTCCAACCTCTTTTGGGAGTCAAAAGACATGGTTTCATCTCAAAAATATTTTGTTTTCATCATATTTTTTTATCAAGAATATTGTGTCAAACCCAACAAATTTTGAATGCTCAATTTTTTTTTGGAAACAGATTTTTCTCACCTGTGAGGAAACCCATTTTCATTCCTGCCAAGGCCTCCAATGGCTACCTTTTCAAAATGTGTTTTTTTACCCCCATTTGTGAGTCTTGAGTTTTTGACCTTCGAGTTGAATTTCTACTTTGGTGTTCATTAATATGATAGAGGAATTTTCTGAACCACATTAGAATCACAATAGAAAAATAGCGTCCCATTTCCCTTACATTAATCCTCCTTTTGAGAGCACCTTCGATCCTATGAAAACCTCTTATTTTATATCCACATTTAAATCCCAATACCTTATCCCACCCAATATCTATATATATTTACATTTCATTATTTATTGAAATGTAAGTGTAGGGGAATGGATTTAATTTTTTTGTGCCCTTTTATTGATTTTTAACGAGTTATCATATGATTGAGGGGAAGAATCCATTTTAGTTTGGGGGAGAGGTTTTCATTCAGCGAGTTTTGTGGAATGTAATGTACTTTTATTTATGTAATTTTGTAAATTTTACTGACATGTGTTCAAAAAATCCAAAAAAATCAAAAAAAAAGAAATAAAAATGGGTTGTGTCTTGGGTAGGTCAAAAATCACTCTTCCAAAACCATTGATATTGTTATAACTATTACAATTAGTGTCATGAGGAGATCAATCCTGGGATGGGATATGAGTGTGAGATCCTTTTCTACTTCAACTTTCGAAAAAAGAAGAAAATAAAAAGGAAAACAAGAACACTTATGTCATTGGGAGATGTTTTGTGTTTGGTAAATATTTCATCTTCTCACCCCCTTCATATTTTCTTCCAATATTGTGTCTTTCTTCATATAATCATTCCCTTTTAAATATGTGTTTTCATTTCCTTCCTTGTTTCATTTCAAAAAAAAATTGCATTGTTTTTTCCATGTTGGTGTTTTACCTCATTTTTCTTATCTTTTGGATATCACATTCCTACTGTCCCTTAGCCACAAAAAACCCCTAAAAATGCCTCTTGATTTATGAGAACTCTAGGATAGGGATTTTAATTTTAGAGATCTTACAAACTCTAATATTTTCACTTTTGGTTGTAGAATAAGTGAAGCTCCATACATTAGTTTTATCATCCTGAGAGGAATAAGTTTTGTGTGCCACAATTTTCCATTTCTAAATTTGATCCAGAAAAATGGATTTTTTTGAAACATTGTTTGAGTAACATCTTGTGGTGGAATTCAATATGGATGAGTGAAATTATCTAAACCTCTCCTGATTGGGGAAAACATAAGTTTAATTTATGTCAGTGAGTAAAAATGCTTCGGTTATATTTTTGATATTTGTTGTACCTGAGTTCATGAACAAGAATAAGTGTGTAGAATTTGATGTTATTCATATTTTAATTACTTATTATATACCCCCTTTACTGGTTTTATATGAAATTTTCATAGTTTGTGTGAAATATTAATGTTTTAATACTAAATATAATTTTTGATCATTTTTAGAAGTAGTCCAATTGAGTTAGTTTACTATTCATGTTATAAATATCACCATACTGATTCAAATTGAATGGTTTTTATTCTTTAGAATTCTTTTTTCGATTTAAAATATTTCATTACAAGGTATCTTCAACAAATTCTGCCATTTGGAGGCTGATATGATCTACACAATATGGCTCAAATAATTCTTAATGAAACTGGGCCATCCATGAAGATAGAATTATTGGGCTCACTCCAAGGGTCTAAATAATTTAATTCTCCTACAAAGGTCTGGGAAAATTTCAAATATTCTTTTATAAAAATTTAATGGCTCAAATCAAAATACAAGGGGCCCAATTGATGAATTTAAAACATATCCCACCATTCTATATGGGAAATAAAATTAGCACACCATTATTGATTTTTCTCTTGATAATGACATCCAATAGAGATGAAAATTTGTAGTGTGAAAGAGGGGATATAGGTTTCCTAATTTTTTGAATAATTAATTCTTATTTTAATGAATATTTAAATTCAAACCCCCATTCACATTTTGGCCTTCCAAAGTTTGGATTGAAATGGACAGATTAAAAATGTTTAAAAAACTACTATAACATTGGCTTCTTAAGTAAAATGGCCTCCAAGTTTTCAGAGTCGACAAATGAGGTAAATATATACAACTTGTAGAAAGAATATATCTCTATATTCTTCTATCTAATTTATCAAATAGGTGATGCAAGTGTATTTGATGTTTCAGAATTCAAATATCCCACAACATTGGGCAATAAATACATCCCCCTCCTCACCTTGTGAGAGTTGGAATTTCAGAATAGAGGAGCTTCTATTGGAACTGAAAAATCCTTAAAAAATTATTGGTAGGACCTTCCATAATCATGTTTTCACTTGAGATAACCTTCCTCCACTATTTGATTTCATTTACTTTTGTTCGTTTCTTCATTTGTAATCTTGTAAGTCTTTGTTTTTTTATTCTATTTTATTGCAAGTTTATTATTCATATTATATTTTAATCATACAACTTATGTTATTAAATATTAATTATCCTAAAATATTTTAAATCAAGATGAAAGCCCATCCCTTATTGTTCTTCCTCATTCAATCAAAATTCTATTTTTAATTCTCATCGTCGTTTTTGTATTTTTTTCGGTGCACAACTATTTTCTAATCCCATTATTTTTCTTGTCTTATTAACCCAAAATCATAAAAATAATAAACAAAATTTCAAATAATCTTAATGTCTGAGTAAATAAACCATTGGGGTGAATCAAAATTTATGGATTTTAAGACATTGAGAATATTTTCTCGATGAGTATTCTTTAATTTAACATTGTATATGTTGGAATTAACATGTCATAGATTAATGACATATCTTATTTAATTTTTGGTTTTCATGGATTATTGGAACCATAAAAACACTACCATCAACAAGATCTTATTGATATTAGAACCCTAAGATAAGTTAAAGCATAGATTAAATCCTTAACACATTGGAATTCCAATAAAAATCAACTTGTTATGTGGGTGTTAATTTAAATCTAATATAAAGCAAAGCTCAATGAGATCAAAAGCTTAACTCCGTAATAACGAACTCACCCCAATATTTATCAACTTTTTAAATCAATATATATCTATTAATTATTTCATAAGCTCTGTAAACAAACCCACCAACCAGAATACAATCAACTAAAAACAATCGACTATAAAAAAGTATCATCATCGTGGATTCAACATTAGTGCTACTATACACATTAGCAGAGCACTAGAACCTTGACTAGTGGATAGGTAAAAATCGTCCTCTCTTTGACCAACTCTATATCTGTAGAATTTTCTTTAAGCATGTCATCATTAAAATTTAATGACCATTGAAAATTTCAAAAATTAAAAATTTGTGCATGTAACTTCAATGAACTATTTCATATTTTCCAATGTCTATTTCCCAAATAAATATTTATTTGTAAATATTTTATAATTGAAAATTATTATCTATATGATTCCTCATTGATATCATATATTCAATATAAGATCTACATATTCTAACCCTTCATGAAAATAATATAACTAGAAATAAAAATCATTAATATCATTGGAAAACTCCTTGGTAGTATTTGAGACTAAATATTTATATATCTTGTTTGAATTTTGATATCTCAAGTTCCAAAATTTCAACATGAATATATATACATTTAAATCTCTTGAAGATATAATTTATTTTTTTAATAAAAAAAAATTGAAACATGTTTGAATGGATTATAGATAATTAATAAGTAATTTAGGAAACATTAAACATATATATTTTTTAATAAACCAGTAGAGAATGTAAATATGTAACAATATTAAAAATGGAGTAAATATCATGGTTTAAAAAAACATATAAATACTTGTATGTGAAATATCACTACCCTTATGTGATACATATATTTCACATAGAGGTACCAAAGTTTTACCCTTATATGGATAACTACCCTTATTTATATTTTTGAGAACCATTCTTACCTTTATGTGAAACATAGATTACCCTTACGTAGATTTTAAAAACATTTTGGTACCTATATTCAATCAATTTTATTAAAATATATTTTTATATCATGGTAAACTATCCATATATTTAATTTTTTTAAATTTCAATTTTTAGTAAAACTATTATTTTAAGTGTGTGGGGGTCTCATATTTAAATTTCTTCAAAATATTTTTAAATATTAAATAGCTTTATTTTGTAACTAAAATTTTAATCCCTGAACCATTATTTAATTTTTTATTTGTTTTATATCTAGTTATACATGAAAACATTTCAAAGGAAAAACAAGAAAAATAGATATTTAATTTAAAATTAAAATAATTCTCTGGAATATGAAATTGGTTAAGGCTGAAGTGCAAGGCTCAGAATTTCAAAATCTAGAGGAAACGAGGTTGAAAAATCCAAAAAAAAAGTCACCTCCAAAATTTACTATTCATTACACCTTATAAATGAATAATGGGATGTGAGGTGGATGAAAAAAGGAACTCGGGAAGCATGTAAATAAAATTCATGGTGTGACCCTTTATGGAATGCCAGGGCACTTACTAACCAGAAATAATAACCCTGGAAAATTCATCAAAATTGAACTAGATCAGCTTCAAAATACCATGTAACTCCATAGGATTTCTTAGAAATATTTTATGTATGATATTATAAGTTATGAGTTCCCCTAAGTATATACATACCGGTCTTGGGGATAGCTTCAAAATAGTGGATCAGATATTAAATCATCGGGTGAAGTGTTTCCCATTTCAAATTTCTCTATAAGATTTACTCCTCCAAATTATTTTGGTATTTTATTTTACTTATTTTTCTTCTCCCACTCTTGGATAGAATGCAGGGTGATTTTTTTATGACATGTAATTTTCAAATAAGGTTAATTATAGAAATAATTATTTTATTTTTAATAAATAATTTTTAAGTGTCTTTTCATTCAATGAAATCTATAATATATTTTCTTTATCTCATTTTTAATGCATGACCATTATATTATTGTTGGGTGAGGTAGTGATTTTTAATGATTAAATGAAATTAAATTTTCCAGAATGACCATAGATTTAATTTCATTTTATATTCAAAATTAGTTTGGGTTACCTACCTTTTGATTTTTTGAAGTATCATGACCATTTGGAGAAGGAGGTTCTTGAGATGAAGAGTTCCTACCTAGACCAAGGGATTCACTTAGAATCTATTCCAATGACCATTTAATTATTTTTTACAATTTTATATTTTATTATTTTATGAACCATGATTTGTAAATTACCTGACAATATTTTTTTATTTTTATCCACTAAATTCTACCAAATTAACTTGCTCTATATAATACATCTAAATTATCTAAATCACAAATTATTTTTGTTCTATTTAATTAAATAAATTTAATTATAAAACATCCCTCAATGGTATCTAAATCTGAAATTATAAATCATAAACTAAAATTTTTATATTAAGTGATTTCAGTTTTGTGTTGTTAATAAATTACTAAATTCTGTATCTCTATGGTAACTAATGAAGTTCTCTGGGCGGTACCAAATTTTTGGAACTAATTATGGGGATAATTAGTGATAATATATTAATTAAATTTTTAAAACTAAATATTTCACATATAATTTTTCCAAAATTTTAATTTAGTTTTTTCTTTTAATTTTATTATTTTTTATACACTTGAGTATTTTTTTTTCATGGAAATGTTTAAATATATATTGACCGCCCAAGATAGACTCTCTTTCCATAAGATTGATCATAAAAATCATGTTGATAAACTCATAATTATTAATATCCAAGCCAAAAATCACCTACAACCACACCCAATAATGGAAAATGAAACACTCTTTATCCACATACTTGATTTTGAAGAGGTGTTCCAAGAGAATAAATTCATAGACAATAAAGATAAGTTAAATATAAAATATGAATCTATTTCCATAGAAGACACCCTCTCCACTGTAGGTTTGGAGGAGGAATAAGAAAAATAAGAAGAATGGAACTCAATTGGTGTATTTTTATAGAACATCATGGAAAATCAGAGATCACATCTAGAGGGAAAAAAGAAGGGGAGGATAAGAAGGATTATATATTTATAATATAATTTCATATAGATTTAATAGAATCACATGTATAATAATAAGAGAGTACTATCTTCCACACTGACTATACAGAAGAAAAAGAAGAAGTAGTAGAAGAAGAAAAATATGAGGATCTGGCTATGGAACCTGAAGACATCATTCCAAAAATTCCATATCCATAACTAGTTTATAAATAATAATAATGGTACAAATTTTAGTGCTACTCTTAATTTTTTCTACATTCTTTTTAATCATCTATACATTGGTCACATCTTACACATTTCATGCCAATCAAAACAATTAGTAAATGAGAAAATATAGATGGGATCCAAAATTTAATTTTTGTCAACCCAAACATTTTAGTCTTATATCATACACACATCATCACACCACTGTATGGTGGATCTAAACCACCATAATATTAATATAATATTCTAAGATGAAACCTGAGTTTTTATTACATTATATAACATTATAATTTTATTTTTTTCTAGAAAATAATTTTATATTAAAATAACATATTTGTAACCCCCCTTATCTTTTTTGGAATTATTTAATAGTCCTTTTTCTAATAAGATGTTTTATTTTGAGTAAAAATTGAATCCATATTTTTCAATTAATAATAATGTTAATAATAATAAATACAATAAAAAATCACAAGTGGGAGAACACCATAAAACATGGGAGTGAAAGTTTCAATTTCATATTTTATTTTATACCCCTA
This sequence comes from Viscum album, assembly GCA_963277665.1. Classification (NCBI taxonomy): domain Eukaryota; kingdom Viridiplantae; phylum Streptophyta; class Magnoliopsida; order Santalales; family Viscaceae; genus Viscum; species Viscum album. The sequence continues at coordinate 828,477,637 of OY728140.1, forward strand.
CATTTTAGCTAAAAAATAAAAACAAATTATGAATTAAAATTATATTCCTTTTTTTAATATAGTCTTAAGCATCGACTAGGGAGGAAAACAATGCTTCATGATAATACATATATCATATTTTTTTTATTTTCTTTTTTTATTTATTGAATGAAAAAATGGGTAATTAATTTATAAATGTAAACACTATATTTTTAATTTTATGGATCATGATTTAATATACTAGAAAATTTGTGTAAATTTAATTTTTTAAATATTTTTCATTTCTTGAAAATATAATATTTTTTAGATAATTTTATCTTTAATGTATAACTCCTTGAGTAATTGTATAAAGAAAATGTTCTCATTTTAGAAAAAATTTCAATGTCAAATTTTTCACATTTTGCACTTGTGCATATTTCTTCTAAAAGTCATCCATGTATTCTTATAGAACATTCATTGAATTTTTTCTAATCACTGATTGTATAAGTAAAAATTTAATATGATTAAGGAATATTATCATTATTATGTATACTTAGACCAACATTTACATTGATCCTTCACATATCTATATAATCTATGATCAGTATTACTTGTTAATAGCCACATTAAAAACCAATTTTATCTTTTCTTACCTTATTCTATATATTTTTCATTATTTTAAAAAAATGAGTTTGGGGGAGTTAGAAACATGGTGTAAGGGATAAGGATGATATAATAGATAATTATAGGGGTGTGACTTTAGAATATTCATTAAAAGGTTGGTGATTATCATTTACTTCACATTTCTATACAGCCTCTTTAGAAAACAAATAGTAAATAAAAATTCAAAAAAAATACTGGGTTTTAAATTTGAGGGTTAAAAATCACTATTTACTTGACCGATTATTTTTATAATTTGGTTTTTGGGTGGTAGAAATGGGATTTTTCCAAACTCAAATTTTGAAAAAAAAAATTAATCATAAAAATCAAAATATTGAAAAATTAAAAGCTCAAGATGTCAAGACATTCATAATACTTAATTTCTTTATATTATTACTTTAACCATTGGGAAAATAGAAGATGCATTTCTAAAGGTATAATTTTTCATTAATATTATTTGGATTATCATTTAATGTACATTAGAGAAAAATATCCTTCTTTCCTTTATTGACTTTTTACATCATATACACACCTACCCTAGAGTCTTTAAGTCATTTGAACCTAAAGATTATTCTCCGATGATTATTTGTTATTCTTTCACTCTAGAGAAAATAAAATATATTTACTTGAAGCCTAATGTAAGATCATGAATTGAGGTATGTGAAAAAAAATTCATTTACAATTGTACCTTTTTAATATGTGAAAAATATTAAGTGATCTAAATTGAAAGATTCATAAACATTTAAAATAAATTTATAAATAAAAATTGAAGAAATAAGAAGCATAGTTAATTAAAAATAAGAAAAGTAAAATACCTAATTGACTTGTTTTGTGAAAAAGGAAGAGTTGAAGAAATTTTTGCATGTGATTCATGATTTTTTAATTCAACATTTAATCAATCTATTGTATTGAAATTTATATTTAAATCATGGTAAAGTTGTTATACCTTGTATTTTTTTGATATTTCATTCTGGAAGAAAAAACATGATTTGAAGTGTGGGGCGGTTTAAAATATATATTTCATGAAAAAAAAATATTTATGTAATTATTTTGTAATTAATTTTTAAATTCTTACCCATATATTTGTTATTTTGATTATTTTATGGAAAGTTACACAAAAAAACCTTAAAAGGATGAAATTATAAAAATTCATACGTAATTCATTATAAAAATAATGCTTTGGCATGTGGGATAAGTCAATTATGATTTTTGAGTCTCCGAATTGAATAATGTGGTGGAAAAAAGGCTAAAAGTTCCCTAATACAAAAAATAATAATATAATTAATCACCTAGTAATGATATGAAACACCTTGTAAATTAATAATGGGATAGTGTGAAAATTAATAATATGCACCCAAAGGGAAGGTCATGAAAAGTCACAAAGTGACCCCTTATGTCATGCCATCACACTTGACGGCCTGACCCACTAGCATCCTAAATTTTTTAAAATTGATGAAGCCTTTTATGATAATACCATATTACTCCATGAGTTGAGTTGGACACATTAAATGAATGATTTTATGACCCTGATGTGCCTTTATGCCTATAAATACAAGGCTATGTGATGAGCCTAAAAACATTGTATTAGATACCAGAGCACTAGGATGAGATGATGCACTCTACAGAGTGTTCCCTCATATCTACCCCCACCAAATTATTTAATATTTTATTTTATTTTACATTACTTTAATAACCTAGGATGTATATCATTAGGGGTAATTTTATTCAAACCATGGAATTTTAAAAGAGGGGGTATTTTTGTAATTATAATTTTATTTTGAATAAATAATTTATTTGTGTACTTTTTCATTCAAAAATATTTATAATATCTCTTCATATAACTCATTCATTAACTCGTGTAAATTTTATTATCAATGGGTGAGATAGTTCTTTTTAATGATTAAATTAAAGATACATTTTCACAATGACCATTGGGTTAATTAATTTTTATTTTTAAAAATTGTTTTGGGTTACCTATATTATGATTTTTATGAAGTATCATGACAATTAGTAAAACGATAATATTGAGATAGAGAGTGTCTACCCAAGCTAAAAAATGACATATAATTCATTCTCACAACCATTTAATTATTTTTTCATATTTAATATTTTATTATTTCATGATACATGAATTATAAATTAATCAACATGCTTTTTTATTTTGATCTTCTTACTTCTTTATAATTCTCATGCTCAGAAGAATAAACATAAATTCAATAAATTGATAAATAATTTATGTATATTTTATTAAATTAAATTAATTTTCCAACCTCTTTCTGTGGGATTTACCTAGATACATTCAAATCATATACATATTAAATGTTTATTTATTGATTGTGATTTTTTTCTTCATAAATAATTACATTTGGTATTCCTGTAAGAATTATTGATGATCTATGGGTGATAGAATTTTTTTTCATTATTATCAAGGATAGATATAGAGAATATTTGAATTTATTATTTTTTTTTAAAAATCAATATCATCAATTTTGGTTTATTCATTTTAATTTTGGTTTTTATTCTATAATTTTTTATTTTTTAACACACCTGTGTATTTCTAGTTTTCATGGAATGTTTTAACTCTATATTAACTACAAAAGTGAAACATGAATTCCTTATAAAGGATCATAAAATTTAATTTCATGAAATCAGAATGATGAAAAGTAAAACAAAAAATATCTTGCATCTATAACCATGTATAGAAAATAAAGCACTCCTGACCAAGAACAAAATTTGAAATTGGTGCATTCATAGAATAAATTAGTGTAAATTTGAGATGAGGTATAAAAAAGTTGAATTTATTTCTTCGAAAGACACCGACACCACTAAAGGATCAGAGGATGATAAAGAAAAAGTAAATATAGGAAATATAGGGACCTCATATAGTTCATTTTTAATGAAAATATTTGAATATATTGGAGCACAGTTGGAGAAAAAAAGAGTATGAGGGTAATATGGATTAAACATTTATAATAAACACTCTCAAAGACATAAAAATGTTGAATTATTAAGAATAAGAACATTATACATTATGCACAGACTATATATAAGAATAAGAAAATGTAGTATAAGAGAAAAAAAGTGTGGAGATGGTTGTGAAACTAGATGGGGTCATTGCATAAAATACAAAACCACAACCAGAAATTAAAGAAGAATAATGTTATAAAACATTTATAAATTATAAATTCTTTACAATTTATTTCTAACTTCCTAGAAATTATTCAACTCATACACATTTCACACCAATCACAATGAGTGAGAATTAACGAGAGATGGATAGGAACAAATGTTATAATTTAGATAGCCCATGAAGGTTAGTCTTTTATAATATTCCCTTTATCTGACCTAGGTAATGTTTAGTTAAATAATATTATAAAAAGAGAATCTTTTGAAAGTCAATAATTGTTTTTTATTACTTTTTAGGAAATTAGAATTTTTGTATTTATGGAAATTAAATTTATATTAAAATTTTAATTTTCTATTACACTTATCTTTTTTAGCACTATTGAATAGATTGTTCTCTAATGGGTTGTTTTATTTTGTATGATAAAATTGAAGTCACAAGGAACAATAATAATTACGATAATAATAATAATTTATTATTATTATTATTATTATTATTATTCTTATTATTAACAATAATAAATTCACAAACAGGGCTTCACTATGAAATAGGTTATATGATTTTGAATTTAATATTTTTTTTGTTAGACCCTAATATTTATTATTTAAAAATTTAAAAACAATTATTTATTTATAATTGGGTGCCTCATGACTAAAAATATTGATTTAATTATCGATAAAAAGGACAAACAATTCTTTCGAATAATCATAAAATCATATTCTAAATTTTATTTTCGATAAACTAAATGATATAGTTTTTGGAATTAATTAATTAAAAAAACATTACAATTTGAACTTGAAAAAATTACAATTTTGGAGACTAGATTATTTTTAAATGAAAATTTTATGATATTTTTAATTTCCTGAAAATCTCACATTTCATTTGATTAATTTTATTTTTATTGTGTAAAATTATGATTAATCATCTCAACCACATGTTCTATTTCCCAATAAATTTTCTATTCCTAATTTTCCCATTCTTTTCATGGGTATATTTATTTTAAAACTGGATTTTCTTCTTGTTAATGGTATTATATTACAAAATCATATTTAATTTGATGGAGGCATATATTAATTGGAATTTATCATTGGATGGACTATTAAATTAATACTTATAATGTCGTATAATGTATTAATAGCCTTGTTAGGTTATATCTGCATTATAATCCAATTTTATCCTTTCATACCCTTCTCTAAATATTTTTGCATGATTCTAACAAATGATTGAGGGGAAGTTGGGAACATGGTTGAAGGGATGAAAATATTGTAATTCATAAGTGTAGGTTTCTTTTAGTGGGATATTTGGGAAAAATTATATTATTATCATTTATTATTATTTATTGAAAACTATCTTGGGAATAAATAATATATAAAAATAAAACAATGGTTGTGATTCAGAGGGTTAGAAATCGTAATTTATATAACCAATTATTTTTATCATTTTGGGTAAAATGGTGAATGTGACACTTATCCCAGCTCAACATTTTAAAAAGAAATCAAAATAATCAAAAGATTAAAAAATGAAACATTCTAGGGAATACATGATTCATAATATCTCATTGATCTATGACCTTACATTGTGATTTGATAAAAGAGAAATGCATCTTTAAAGATATAATTTTAAATTTAGTGAATTTTTATTACAGTAAAAGGTACTTTAGTTTATAATTTATTTATTAGATTTGTTTAATTTTTACATTATTTACCCACATACCATTTGGTAGCAAAGTCATGTGAACTATATGATAAATCCCTCCTGATTATTTTTGATATTTTTATCTATATAGTAAATAACGTAAATGAATTGCAAGCCTATGGTAAGGATCGTGATTGGAGGTATTTTAAAAAAATAATATTTACATTTTTACCTTTATGATGAGCGAAAAAAATAATTGAGGTAAATTGAATGTTTTATGCACATTTAAAAGAAATTGAAATTTTTAAATTGAATAATTAAGGGGAACAATTAATTCAAAAATGTAATAGTGAAATAAATAGTGTTCTTGTCTTTTTAAAAACATGTGGACTTGGTGATATTTAATGATTGAATTTTTAATTCCTCATTAAATCAATTGATATTATTGAAATTTATTTTCAAATAATTATAAGTGGTCATCCTTTGTAATATATTTACATTTTATAATAAGAATGACTTTATGTGTGGCGATATGATATTTAATTTTCATGAAAACATTTTAAACATTGAATATATTATTATGTAATAAAATTATTAAATCCTTCCTATATATTAATTATTTTAATTATTTTAGGGATGGTTAGACATATACAACATTAAAAGGAAAAACATGAAAATCATATATGTTATTCTCAATGAAAATAATTCTCTAGGATTTCTAATAGGTGGATCATGGATTCTTAGGCCCAGAATTGAATAATCAGGTTTAAAAAGGTTAAAACCAATATAATATAATACATCTCATAATGAATAACCTATTCAAAATAAGAAATACCTTATAAATTTATGACGGGATGAGGAACGGATTAAAAAAGGCACCTAGGAGTATCTCATGAAAAATTATTGTCTGACCCCTTATGTGATGTTGTTACACCTATTTTCCATACCAAGTAACATCTTGTAATTTCTCAAAATTTGATAGGGCCCCACATTGTAAAACCCTGTAACTCCCTAGGATGACCTAGAAACAATCGATGTATTATTTTATGACCTAGGGTGCCTCTAATTCTATAAATACAATACTAGGGGAGAGATTCAAAACATTAGATCAGATACCAGAGAACCGGGGAAAGGTGCTTCAATACATAATGTCCTCTTCCATATTTAATCTACTAAATTATTTTAGTATTTTATTTTATTTATTTTTCTTAACCCTCTCATAGGCATTAGGGGGGTTTTATTAATTCCATGTAATTTTCAAGGAATGTGCATTTTTTTTAATAATTTTTTTATTTTGAATAACTAATATAATTACATTACATAATATTTAAATTATCATTTAATCTCTAATTATTTAATTCATGAACATGTTATTATCAATGGGTGACGTAGTAATTGTAATTATTAAATTAAAGTAAAATTTACACCATGACCATTGGGTTAACTTAATTTTATGTTTAAAATAAGGTTTTAATTATTGGCCTTCTAATTTATTTAAGTATCATGAAAATTTTTAAATTGAGAGTCTTGATATGGAGAGTGTATCCCCACACCAAGGTATTCACTTAGACTCAATTATGGTGACAATTTAATTGGTTTTTAAATATTTTATATTTTCTTATTTTATGAACCTTGATTTAAATGTTAACCATAACCATTATTTTTATTTTCATCCTACGAATTAATCAAAATTTACTATCTTCATAAAACAATTTCAATTCATTGCATAATTAATTAATTTTGGTTAATTTTTTAAATTGATTTTATTCACCGACTAGTATCTATGGTATCGACCTCAGTATAAGAAAATTCAATACTACTTAAATTTATATTTACTTATTATGGTTTCCTGGATATAAAAAATTATTAAATTCAGTATCCATGAGGTAATTAACTGTGCTCTATATGTAGTGCTAGGAATTACTTGGTAAGACCCATATATTCCTTATGAAATGATTTGGTGTGGAATTCAATGAAGATATTCCTTGGATTCCTTATGATATATATTATCTTGGAATGCCTCGGGTGAGCCTTGTGTTACACTAGGGGAGTCATGTGAATGTTATGATTGAAGAGTTACTTGGATTTAATGATGTACAAGGTTATGGAATTTCTTTATAGAGCCAATGGATTATACAAGGATTTATTAATGTAAATTCCATGGGGGTGGATCCCCCTAAGATTTGGTTAATTTATGCCATTTTCAAATACCACAAATTAATGTCTTGGATTCTTAAGGGGCTCCCTTGTTGAATGTTGTAGGATGTGATTCCTAGATTTGGATTAATTATTATTAGTATAGAATGATTCAGTTTTCAGAAATAGATTCCAAATGAGTGGTACTTTTGAATTTCTAAGTTATTCCCATAAATTCAAACCCATTTATAGTTTTATTTTGGAATTTCTATGAGGTAATACTCATTTGAGCCATGTGGATTCATTTCAGGCTAATAGATTATGGATATCATGGTTATGAAATGTGTAACCGAGTTGAGACATGATACTTCCTCCATGATTGTATAAATCTATGTTGCTTAAAGTATGTAGTGACATCCAAGGTGTTCCCCAATAAACCTATGTTTTGACTTGGTTCTAGTTCATTATTTAGTTTATTATTATAACATTTTCATTTATTTTTGTAACACCTTTACGATTTATGCTCATATACTGGATTAGAATTAGACATCATTGGTGGTCGCCTACTAAGTTTTACTAACACCATGCTTGGGCCTCTATGGAAATTGGGTACCCAATATGATGTTACATGGTAACTTGTTACCAGTTTTGGGAAAGGCTTGTTGTGATGCTTAGTTTTATGGATGGGTTGGAGCAAGAAATATGGGAGCTAAGCTAGAGCTCAAAACTTCTAATATTATGATATATTTTGGTTGAGTATATTTTTTTAAATTTTTGGCTAGTTGTACATAACTTCATTATTAGGTACTGCACTACCTATCATGTTTTCAGCATCATTATAATATTTTATGGGATATGATTAGGTAATTAGGACCTTCCATTTAATTATCTAGATGTAAATATTTTTAATGGTTTTGTATCTCATTTATTTATTTACATTGATGTTTTACATTATGGTAAAAAAGGAATAATCTCCCCATAATAATTTCATAGGAACTCAACACTAATCAACAACATTAGGCGTATGGGGTTCCATTCTTGAGTCTATATGGTTCACTAACCTGAGGCCTGAATTGAGTGGCATCCGAGCTTATACATTATAGTCATATAGTCATTGATATACATAGGGGTGTATTTTTATTATGAATTCCCATTACATGAGGATAGAAAAATACTCAACATGTGAACTTTTATACATTATTATTTTATTATCCTACCTAAAGGATGATTTAACTAGGGGATGGTGGGGTATGTTTTTGATCATGTCATTGGTTGATTTCAAAAAAGATAAAATTTATCCACTTCTATGATTAGAAAATACTTATGGTTCCATGATTTAATGAGAATACCAAAATTCATGTCTATGATTAGTTGAGTTATTTGTGATTTGGTCATCTACTTAGATAAATTAAATGTGATTTATTCATTAAAATTGTTTGTTATATTTCCTCAAATCATGAATATATGAGATGGTCTATAATATATTTACATTTTCCATCTCCGTTATCCACATTATGATAAGGATAAATGTACTATATAAGTATACATATAATGTATATGATTAATCTTGTGCTGTACAAATTCATAAAGATACTTGAGGTGTATTTTTTGGTTGATTAGGCCTATGGCATATGATATTGGGTGTATTGACACTACCACATTTTTTAAATGGGTTACATTATACTATGAATATGTTCACATAAAATTGGCATCACACCTTTGTAGTTTTATGGATCCTCCCAAGGATTATCTGTATTTTAGTGGTCGATATACATCCTCTGGAGACAAGAGAAATTTGCTTGTCTCATGGTGATCTATATCAAATATAATCCTTTAAAAATCATCAATGGTAAAGTGTAAAAGGCTTGAGGTATACCTATTTTGTTTCATTTTATTCATTTAAATGTTGATTTGATGATGATTTATTATTATTTTTATTATTTTTCTTCCACTATAATGTGTATGTAATGATCCCACAAAACCCATTATGTGTTTCATAAAAATATAAAAAAATGGTGAAATATGATGAATAATGTAAGATTCATGTGCAAATGTAATTATAAGATTTAGGTAATTTAATTTCATGATACATTTTATATGGTTGTGATTTATGAAACAAGAAGTATTTTTCATGTCATCAATTATCAAAGATGATACATGATATTCTAAATGTATGTTAATTCATCCTTCATAAAGGGAGAATTGAATAATAAGTGTATATAGAGAAACATGATGGTGTTGTGTAGAGGCCTAGTCGACATCATGTGAGGAGGGTAGTCCAAATGCATATGTGGAGTCACATAGCCACGAAGATCCTAAAAATGGTGGAAGTGTGATATCAATGAAGTCATCGCTGGTGGAAATGGGGCCACCACAAGCTGTGTTACTAGACATAGCTCGTAGTCCAACACAGATAGTGAAGATGACATATGTAGAACATAAGCATCCTCTAGTTGTGTAAGATCCTCAGTCTACTGTACGGGATCATCTGTTTGGGGTGTACCAACATTTGTAGGCACCTCTCAATGACATCGTTGTCATTAAATCTTCCCTTTATAATGTCCTTGTCTATATATTTTTCCCCGTAGTGGTAGTTTCGGTTCATCATCCTCAGCAGGAACATCAGGGATATCATCATTCCTAAGGGACTAAGCCGGAGCATAGGGATCGAGATAAACTCTCATATACAAAATAGAGAGGATCAGTCAGATCAATCTCATCTTGGTGAACTATATCCATCCTAATAAATGCCTTCTCATGATGATATATGATATGTACAAGATGATAAATTACATCTGAATGAAAATAAAATAACATTCAAATTAATAAAAAATATGAGCTAAAAAATATAATAAATCGTAGTAAACATACCAACTACTAATCTCCAATATCTTGGTGGATAAGGTACATGGTGGTTTTTAATTGGTACCAGTCTTCATAATCCCATGATCATCTAATTGGTAGTGTGTTGTGTGATATGCTTGCTAAAATATATCATATTGGGAACATGTGTCCCAAAACTTGATATATCTTGCATGAAACTATTGATAGTCATTCATTGGTCTACCTTTAAGAATAATGGGTTGTAACCCATCAAGCGGTCATGGTTCCATGAGGATATGATGTATATATCCAAAATGGTGCATGATCTAGTCTAGATGGCTCTACTCAATTGTGTAGAAGTGGATTATTGGCACCATTGTACCATGATCTCTAATCATTGATTTATAGTATGGTGGAATCGATGCAATGAAAAACAATGTATACAGGGTCTATTAAACCAAAAATGTAAACTAAATAAATAATTCATAAATTAGAAAGACAATTTTACAATAATAACATTGAAATAACTTTAAAAATTAATAACAAAATGAATTTTTATACTAAAAAATTGATGTGTAACTTACATTAGTTAGTTTTAGTGGAATCAAATATTTGTTGAATGTTTTTCACACTATGTCTTGGAGTATTTCTTAATTCCAAGGATGAATAAAGTTGGATAAAAAGAAGTAATATATTTTAATTTTATATAAGACAATAATAAAATTACTAAATAGCTAAAATTATTTACTTAAACAAACAATAATCCTGAAGGGTAGTCCCAAAATAGCTATTGTTGAAGTCATGAAATATCTTGGGGATTGATGCATGGAAAATGATCCTAATCCCACATATGTAACAAATCCATAGATCATACAATCTGATTCACATAATATCAACAACTAGAATGGAGACATATGTATATATGTGATAATACAACAGACCCCCAAATGTATGTAGCCTTTCGGTCAGGATCCCCAAGTAATGGGTGGTACATCATGTGGACCAAGGAGGGGGAGTAGTAAACACACAACATTCCTCTAATCAGTCACAACATATATACATGTGTTTTCCGAATAAGTGCCTCCTCATCTGAATCATTAAAAATGAAATTGAAAAGCCCATTAAGCCACCCCATGCGCTAGCAGGATCCCTATAGGACACAGGGTATGCAGAAAATTCCAATACCTTGTAGGCAGTGTATAATCTCACACCAGTTGAAACAAGTTAAACTCATAATTGATTGTTCGAGCATGGGTATACTGAGAATATAGGTGAAATCATCTAATTTAATGGTAATCTCTCCCTCTGGGGATGAAATGTGTGTATCTATGGATTCCATCTTTCAACCAATGTGGCAATCAAGTGGTGATCAATGGTCTTGCAGTTTCACATGGTGACTCCATAAAATACATTATGTTTATGTTAGGGAAAATGGCTACTAAAGGGTGAATTTCTGTGAAAATGATGTACTCCATATACATAAAGAAGTCTAATAGGTCCCCGTGAAAACACATCGCATGAAACATGTGACTACTAAGTAGATAACAAAGGATTCTCCATATGAATGTACGAATAGTAAAACATTAATTTCAATAGCTATTTAACTCATACATATTTTTATAATTGTGAATAAACGATTTTTTATTTTTATTTTTGGTTTTTTTAATGATGATGTATGTTCGGTCTTGTGACCACATATGTAAAGTGTTTTCTATTTTAGTTTCAAAGCACGCAATATTTTTTTGGAAACAATTTTTTATAAAATTATATTAGTTTAAACTAATAAATCATAGATATAACATGATTTTTAAAAAAATTAATACATTTTTTTTAATGAATGAAATATAACTTTTTCATTACAAAGAATCTCTTCTATAAAATATTTTACCATGTAATGTAAGAAATTATTTAAATTGAATTTTCCTTGTAATAATTGAATATATGTTATGTGTTTGTACTTATGATTATTAATTTTAGAAGGATAAAAATTCATTCATAAAATATTTATTGTGATTAAAAATTATATCAATTTCATACAATAATACTTCTAATTCGATAATAAATATATATTTTTTAAGAAAAATAATTTTTTTATTTTAATTATGTTTATTGTTTTATTAAATTAATGTAAACTTTATATTTTAAAATGTGAAATAAAATATAATTGTGATATCAATTCATTTTTATACTATATATATGTGTGCATTATAAAATAAAAGTATGTTTTATAAAGTTATTAAATATACAAATAAGACAAATATGATCAAAAATGGTGATAAGGAAAAAATTTACATGTAAAAACTTTTATATTAACTGATAGAGTACATGAATCATTTAAACTATTAGCTAATTTCCTTATGTGTCTTGGGCAATGAGTCCTCATGTGACCTTCCTGGATGCATATGTGCAACCTCCATCAAGGTGCCCTTTCACTGGGCCAATCCATCTAATTCTGAATACGAGTCTACTTTGACCTCTCATTTGGTCAAATCCTAGTAATGTTCGATAGAATAATGGGAATGGCATCAGACAGCTCGAAATTATGATTTTACCCTATTGGAATTCATATATTATTGTATCAGTCGTTGATAATCTATAATCAGTATACTAGATCGATGAACTACTCCAAAGATAACTATATATAAGAGAATTCTTTAATCACGTGGATGCAAGGATATCGTAATGCTTGAAAGTTTCCACATTTAAAGTTACACTTCTCCAATAGAAAAAATCTCACATGACCACTAGTATAAGATATAAAATCATCGGGCTTAGTGACCCCAAATAGTTTATCTTGAAGATCAAATGAAGCTACACGAAATTTTGTGGCCTCCTAAATTAATCTATCTAGATCGCACTATAAATGATGTACATAGCACATTCCTCTGTTCATACCCTCTTCAACCTACTTTCCATGTTCGACAAAATAATATACACTGTGAAATAAGGTATCCTGTATCAAACATACAATTTACATTTAAAAAGTTATACTTATATTACATTATAATTGTATCTCTTCTAATTAACATAAATCAAATATTCTTAATTACCATTGATAGGTAATTTAAGAACTCCCTTGAAAATTCCATTTATACATTCTAAGATGTTGGTCATCATATGTCCATATATCCTCCTATCATCATATTAAAAAGATCATTTATGATTTGGAATTTTCATCATGTAATCATAAACTTCAAGATTAGCTCTATGAATATATTACAGATGTTACTATATACTTTTTTGTTAAGTCTCATATACTAAAAACCAAGAACTAATGTGAACACATATGAAAATAACTATGATAATGATTCAAAAAATTAAAAAAGATATTACTACCAATTTTATAATTTCTTTCCTCATGGACTCAACCCTAAACGTCTTTTGGACATTACTGGAAATGTGTTGAATGCAGTATTGATGGTGGGAATAAGGTGGTCTCTAAGATAGAGCCACATATTGCACTGTCTCTTTTATTGCTTGATGGTGATATAAAATAATTCAAATCCCTTTCATTCCATAACAAACTCTTTTTCTTCGAATTTCTTATCGTCTTCTTATTCTAACTTTTCATCACCCTCAAAAACATCAACCAGCACATCTAGAGTATATGGAGGAATATCCACATAAATTGTGGCAAGCGGAAATGGGGGAAAACTACCATTGCTGATGGAACTTCTTAATGTTTTATAGTAGGAGGATGTGGCATAATATCATGACGTTGTGATGGACCAACTTTAAATGTAAACTAATCCTCCATTGTATCTATAGTGACATACAACTCAAGAATTTGATTCTTAGGTTGATACTTAACAAATGAAAGTATGTGTTCCCATTCTTCATCATCAGTTACTAGTTAAGACTCATTCCATATACTGTCTATAAATTTCATATGTTCTTATGTCATGGAATCGATAACTTTATTCACTATTAGTTTTAACTTTTTATTAATTTTTCGTTGAACAGATTCCAAAGTTATATATCCTCCAACCCTCATAAATCCTTCTAGTCATATACTATAGCTGCATCCTCATTAATACTCAATTATTTCATCGTTGCAATAAATATTATATGGCATATTTTTGATCTAAAATAAACCATCATTTTTAATTAAATGTTATTATATAATATATATATATATATGTGCATGATTTTATTAATTTAGTTTGTAATTTTATTCCCTCCACAAAATCAATATGTTCAAACCATATTGATGAGTAACTATTTACACAACCCACAATTTTGTGTTAATTACTCGAAAATAGAATTTAAACATATTCAGACATATCCACATGCCTCATAAGAATTAGGTAAATGAACACAACATGTAAAAGTATAGAGTTATTTTCAATTGGAAAACTCTACATGGGTAATCCTAGAGTGATTGATACCAACCTCATTCACCTTCATAGACAAGGAAAGCCTCCGTGAAAGTAGGTGTTCTGACCCAAATCTCATCTAACCAAAGATATTATACTCTAGAGATCATTAAATTCATAAAAACTCTAAAACATAATTGGAACAAAATATATTCTACAAAACAAATCATGTTCATAACATCAATTAAAAACTGAGGTCATGGTAGACTAAAAACTAAATTCATTCCCATACCTAGAATGTAATTCATGGATCTATTTTAGAAACAATTTATCAAATGTTCTCTAATATATAGTCTTTCATAATATAAACAATTTATAGATATGAAAAAAAATTATTAATTAATTACTATTTCTAGTTAACATAGTTAACTACTAATTACAGTTAATTACTTAATTAATTAATTACTAATTATAATTAACTAATTATTAGTTGAAAATATTTAATTGCTAATTACATTAATTTTTTAACTAATTAAAAGTAATTAATTTCTAATTATAATTACTAAACAATAAACTAATTACTAATTACAATTAGGTAATTAATAATTGTAGTTAATTTGTTACTAATTACAGTTAATTACTTAATTAATTATTTAATAATTACAAGTAACTAGGTATTAGTTAAAATTAATTAATTTTTAATTACAATAATTTATTCACTAAATAAAATTATTTAATTAATAATTATAATTAACTAATAATCAAATAATTCCTAATTATAATTAACTAAGTATTAGTTAAAATTAATTGATTTCTAATTATGTTAATTTATTCACTAATTACAAATAATGAATTTTAAATTATCATTATTTAATAATAAAAAAATTACTAAATACAATTATGTAATTAATAATTATAGTTATTTAATTACTAATTACACTTAATTACTTAATTAATTACTTACTAATTATAGTTAACTTGGTATTAGTTAACATTAATTCATTTCTAATTACGTTAATTTATTTACTAATTACAATAAATTAATTGATATTCATAATTAATAAATAATAAACTAATTACTAATTAAATTTATGTAATTTATAATTGTAGTTACTTAATTTCTAATTAAAGTTAATTACTAAATTAATTAATAAATAATTATAATTAACTAAGTATTAATTACAGTTAAGTAATAATAAACTAATTACTAATTATATTTTTGTAAGTCCTAATTACACTTAATTAATTACTAATTACAATTAATTAATTACTAATTATGATTAATTAGTTAATTACTAATTACAATTCACTGAAACTAATTAATTACTAATTTCATTAATTTATTTTCTAATTTTAGTTACATAATTTCAAATTATAATTAATTTATAATAAAGTAATTACTAATTACAATTTTTTAAGTAATAATTAATTTAATTATTCACTAATTACAATTATGTAACTATGAATTATAAAATTAATTACTAATTAAAAATATGTAAATATTAAATGCGACTAATTAACTAAAAATTAAAATTACTTACATAATCAAATAATTTCCAATTAAAATTAACTATGAACTAATTTCAATTAATTACATAATTAATTACATCGTTTATTAACTGCTAAATGAAATTATAAAATTATGATGTTTTAAACATTATATGTTAATTATTTACTAAGTAATTAAATAAATAAATTACAATATTAAAAATATTAAAAAAAATATAATTACATCAATATTGTATGGTGGCAGCTAAACAAGGGTGAGGATATGTTTTGGAGCAAAGGGGTATCAATGCTTCATAATAGAATCAAAGAGCTTTGAGGGTAATGCAAAATGAATTTAAATGGGAAAAGATGGTATTTTGATGTGTGAAATGGGCGGGGAAATCCCCTTTTATATGGGATTGGATTTTAGGTTCCAATTAAAGTTTCACCAATCAATTTATCTATTTAATGATTAGTTCCACTTCAAGTGGCATAGATAGATAAAAAATTGAATATCAGCACCCCTCGAAGTGGTGCTAACTCAAAGTGACACTTTGAGTGGCACTTTGTGATGTGAATCACAAAAAATGCAACTTGAGGTGGTCATATGGTGGTTTAAACCAAAAACACCACTTCAAGTGGTACTTCTCTACCCCATTTTGAAAATTAACAAAATCGTACACCTATTAAATTTTAAAAAATACCCACTATCACAAATGTTCCCCTTAATGGTGGTGGTATGGGTTGTTTTTGGAAATGAATGGACTTTATGGCTTCAGGAGAAGGTGGAAATTTGAATGATAGGAAAAATGATGGTTTTGGAGGTTTTCAATTCTATACTAGGCTTGATCAACACTGGAGGATTTTTTTCCAGGAATATAGGTTTTCATTGAATAGAAATAGTGATCATACAAGGCGGGATTTCATAAACCCATGTTGTGTATTGCATGCCACCGAAAAATAGGCTTTCCAAGATACTTTAAATTTTACATGGTTTTTTTCTTTGGTCCACAAACAGTATAAGTATGGGCCACATGTATTAGATTGCAAGGGATTACATGAAAAGATTTTGGTCTAATATCATGTGTTCGAATTAACATTATATATCATGGCCACATGGATTCGGTTTTTAGAAGTACGCACTGAGAACCCTGGGAATCCCCCATGTCATGTACACCCCATGGACACACTATATAGGTTAACCTCCGGATAGATGGATATAGGAAGTACACACCTGGATACTACTCCAGGCTCACAAGTATATGTTGTTTTCCACAATATATATGGACAATAGAGTGTTTTGTATAGTCATTAACATTTTTAATATCTCTTTGATTGGGACTAATATTTATCCTAGTGAATAATCATTTCTCAGTGTTTTTAATATATAATGTGATGGTAAAATCCTCTTTATCATAAAATGATGTTTTTATTACATTTCAGGTAGATTAATTTCATTAGCTTTATCAGACCAATGATTGGGTTCAGGCAAGTTATTTATAGGAGAAAAAAATTTGGGTGATTCCCTAGTGATGTTTATACAGAAGGTAATAGTTCCCCCATATATTTCTTGGGTTTTGGTTCTCCCCCACATACTAAGGGAATGAGCCCTCCAATTTGAGAGTGAGGTTGGTACTCCCTTAGTCCTGGAAAAGCATTGGTCCCCAATATAACTGATGGAGTTACTAAATCACCAACTAGTGAGTGTGGGTACTCTATCTATGGAGTTTGGTACTCCCTCGATTGACATGATCTACTTGACAAGGAACGGGTCCTTCACTATAGTTAGTAAAACCGTGAATGAAATGCATATAATGGTGAGGCATATAACACCAACTATTGTTTCTAAAATTCATCATAGGTTTTTATAGAGTTGGGTTGTATGGTTTCCCTATAGTTTCTTATGTAATTAAATCCTCATGTGGATAGGTTATGAAATTTGCAACACACTCATGTTCCTTTATATATATCCTTAAAAATATTTGGGATTCTCCCTCTTTTTGTTTCTACACTTTTTCATACTCTTATGGGATGACATATATTAAATTTCCCATTTTTTTTTTGGTGTATTCTAGTAGGTATGTTTCTACCCACCACTATATTTTAATTTTTCACATATGTGTCATGTATTATACTGATGATGGGTAGTTCAGTGGTGATAACAGTGGGTGAGATGTTTGTGGAGAAGAATCTTAGTAGTACTAGGAGGTGATGATGGAATTTATTGTTCATGCTAGTATTTGGATCATTGAAGAGTTACCCCCAGTTTCAATTGATCTTGGTTAATATTTTTGTTATCATAATTGAATCATGTTTTCCCTTACTTTTTAAGATAATACATTTTCAAACTAAATTTATAATTAGCATGCATCGTATGTATTTGCTATGAAAGATGGTTATTTTGATTATATTTAATTTTTTTTGTGTTGTAGATATATGTGTTGTATAAAAGTTATATAGAATAAGGGATCACATACATATGTTAATCCTTATTTGTGTTAGTCACTATTTGGTCCTGATATGTAGATGGTTGAATTTTATGAAGGGGTGAATTGACCAATTTAGAAATATTTAAATAAATTATCAAAGATATGATAATTTTTGTTGAAAATTAAAAATAAATAGTATAATATATTTGTAGTAGTTTGGATCAAGGTGATTCTACATCTTCTCTTCGCAATCTCATTGTAAGAGTATGACACCCACTATATAAGTGACTTCATTTTTAAGGGGAGTCACAACCAGTTAAAACATGACTTTATCACACATAGACTCATGATAAAATTCACACTACCATTTTCTAATTAAAGAAAAAACCTAGATATTTCCTTAGTTTTTCTTCCTGGAGGCACAACAAAAAAACCTACCTTTTCACTCCATGAGACACAGACCAATATATAGATTTTATTGGGGTATTATAACCCAACAGTAAGGTCTTACATTTGAATTCAAAATCATAAACAAAAAATGAATTACATTAAAATTAAAGGTGGATAAAACACCAAATAAAATATAATTCATAGAATTTGGATATGAATGTCAAGGTATTCTATATCGTGCATTGTGACAAATAGAATGTTGAATGATGAAGCTCAGTAAAAATTGTACTATAAAAATAGTTATCACTCAAGTGTATCAAAAGATTTTATGTGTAGTAGTGATCCTATATTTCTCACATTTTATAGCTCAAGTACCTCTCCTAGTTCATATATCCACAAAATTTCAATATTTTTTACTTGATCTATCAAAATATATTTGTATAGTATCCATCATGCACAAAATTATCAAAATATTTCACACATTCAAATAAACATTAAAAGAATAAATATTGTTGTTCCTTGTTTATAAATCGGTATACACAATATTTGTAAAGAATCATGTTTTATTATACAAAAATCATTCAAACTTATTGAACCATTATTTTTGTAATTCAAATAAAAATGAATCAATAATTAAGTACATTAATAAATACAACTATAATCAAGAACTAAACACATAAAATTCCCAAATAATTCATTTGAAACTACCATTGATCTTTTAAAAAATTCTTTAATTCAAAACCTATAATTACATAATATATCATCCAAAATGAAAAAAAAATCAAAAAACCAAAAAATAATAATATGTTAATATTTTAACTATTCACATATGGTTTATACTCGCATAAGGTTCATTCTCATATGGTTTAACAAATCTAAAAAAATTACATTATAAAGTGTGATATGCTCATAATTTTTTAGGCTTACAAGGTATATGAATGTACCTGTTATGGTTTAAATATTCCGTTGTAAGGTTTTAACCAACGTTTATAAGATTCAAACAACCAGTCAAAAGGTTGATACAAAGTCTTGTAAGGTTAAGACATGTGACCATAAGGTTCATACATAAACCTATAATGTTGAGACAGTCTAAAATAAGGTTGATACGTGTTGAATGTAAGGTTCATACAAGAAACCATAATATTGAGACACATATTTTTAAATTCAATACCAACTTTAAATAATATATTTAAAATCAACTAATAAGATTTTTAATTAATTTGATCAGTGTATGAGAATTTCCTCAACTCATAATGAAGTGTACTTTTATCCAAAATCATTTCATTAGACATACAACAAATGAAAATATTCATTGAATAATCAATCAACAAAATTACCAATAATAATTTTCCTATATATGCAGTTCAAGTGTCAAAAAAATTCATTAAATATGTTAAAGGGAATAAAATAATATTTTTTTTATTTTCAATGCATAATTATGTGAACAGTAAATTATCCACTCAATATTATCCTCCTTATGATAATTACATGAATAAATATACTGTAATGAATCTATTTTTCACATGTCATACTTTTGGAATATTTCTAGGAATATTTTTAGATTTAGGCATTGAGTCGATGTGAGATTTCGAGGCCCAAAGAGCCTCAGTATTGATATATTAAAAATGTTAAATATATTATGTCACACATGCACATTTTTTAAAATAAATGAAATAACTCCCTAACGAATCCTTAGATAAGAAATCTAAGACCATGGTTGCTTCTGAAATGTACGGTTTATCCTAGGTATGATATAAATTTTTTTCAGAATAGGGAACATAGATTAGGGAAGTCGTTGTTCATTGTATTGAATAAATAAAGTGATTAATTTTTTTAAAAAAAAATTAAATAACCATAAAACTAGTAGACCTCTTAAAATACCATGTTATGGAAAAACTCTATGGTTTGCTTTATTACAATGATAGAGATTGTGTTCTTAACCAATGAACAATATGTTCCCTTGGTAGGATTTTGTTTTTTGGATTTTAATGTCATTTGTTTATCCTATGTTTAAGTTGAGTTAATCCCTCAAGAAAATTTTGACTCACAGATATATGGTTGATTTTTGGATATTTGTTAATCTTCTTATATATTAAAATTGATATTATTTGATTGCATTTATTATAATTCTCTTCATTTTTAATCATCACAAAAACAGATTGAGGTCAAAATAAACATTGTCTTAGGTTCATTGCTCATGTTTATGTTTTATGCTTTTCTCTCCTTTTTCTATGTGGATCATCATTGGAATTTAATTGGATGACAATTTGACCAATATATGTGGACATTCACTGTGAGGTAAATATTTAGCTCAATGAATCATTATCAAATGTTCATAATTGTGATCTATCATGTGATATAGGTTCAATGTAGTGTGACAGATGATCTAAAATAGATTTATTTTTGGATTTAGGGTTTTCAACCATGAATATGTGAGGCGATGGTATGATGCTCGGGTTTCATTTTCTGAGAAGATCTGGTAGATGGGATCCATCTACCGGGGATGGATCAATTAGGGGATGTTAGTGCATGTAGTGTTGGATGATAGTGACGGTCATGGTTCAGCTGGTGATGGTGAACAGTGGAGGTGGTAGTACTTGGGTCACTGTGGTCTGTGGGGAACATGCGGTGGCATATTTTCAGATGTCGAATGGGAGGAGGTTTGTGTTTATTTCTTGAGATCAGAAGAACTTCATGGGGCTTAAGTTTCTCCAAGAGAATATTTTGGAAATAGTATGACTGTATAATTAGGTAATAATAATAATAATAATAATAATAATAATAATAATATTTTATTAATTGGTGAATCAGGGGGTGGTTCATCCAATTCAGGCATGGAAAAGGGGTGTGGGAGTTCCTGGATAATTACTTGCTTTCAATTTAAATATAATTTTTTTAATTGATTATATATTATAAATATAATAATATAAAATATTTGTATCATTGTTATAGAATTACATTTACAACATAATTACTTTATATAAAATCAGATTAATTAACTTTTTGTGGTATCACAACCTTAAAATCGAGATAGATGATTCAATACCAATTTTTGATATTTAATTCTAACTTGTGTCTTGGTCCCATGAATTTTCATGCATATTTTTTAAAATTAAATTCATTTTTTCACAATTTTTTCTTTTTTGTAATTAAATAGCTTATCATGAGTGTTTTTTATATGAAGATAACAATGGCATGATCTGTTTTACCATTCCATGCCATTTGTAGTGACATATTCGTGGTTTTATATATTTATCTATATAATTGATGACAAACCTCATGCATACTTTATGATTTTTTCAAACATGGATTTGGTCATGCGAGTAGCCTATCCTAAGAATTTTTACATCTACAAATTGATGAAAGCCTTTGTTTTTTAATAAAATATATTATGAGAGTTAATATGAATGTGGTTCTTTCTTTATTGATGTTTAGTTGATAAAAGTGGTCGTGTTGGATTACCTGAGATTCCAGGGTCATCACTCCCATGTCGCACGAGGGTGTAGTTCCCCATACTCTCTACATTTGTAGCAGTGATTGAGTGTCATATTTGGAGTGATACCAAAGATGGAATCCCCCTATCACACCAATTCTTGGGACCCCCATACTCCATACATATGTGGGTTGGAAACCCCCAATACTACACTTGTTGAGGTTCTTTTAACTATAGAGTGGTACTCTTCCATCATCATGCTCTAGTGAGTGTAGGTCCTCCCTAGGAGTTGTGCCTCCCCATACTGTGGAGTGTGGTGGTGAGGAGACGACACATCCATACAAATTCTAGTGAGGTTGTATTGGATTCATGTTTTAGTGTTGTGTCTCCCTCAGCTATGGAGTGCAATAGTGTAGAACAGAAACCTCCACACAGATTCTTATACATTTTGTCCATGATGTTATCAATTAGAGATGAACCTTTAGAGTTGTTGGAAAACTACTTATTCTTAGCTAGGTTGTGGAGATGGAAATTCCCTATCTCTCTTCATTTGTTCATCTTGTTGATCATATCAAAGTTATTGTTATGGTTATTGTCACATATTATGATTAAAACACCTTGGTTGTGATGAGCTGACTACTCTTTACTAATTCTTTATACTTGGGGATTTTAGGGTGTCTTTCTGGGTATGTATATACTAACCCATGAATGGGATTTATCCATATGAATTTCTCCTTCTCTAGACGACATACAGACTAGTAGTGACTATAGCAGACCCAGTATTAGTGGATCCTATAAGTACATGGTGATGTTGAATCTATTTGGTGGACGATCCCTTGGATCTTGAGTCAATCACTCCCCTGGTTCACTCTTAAAAGATATTTTCAGTTTTGGTTTCCCCCTGTTTTTCTGGTTGGGTGTTTATTTTTTCATTTTTCATTTGTATTACATTTTTATACATTGATATATGTATTTCCTAGAGTTTTATGCATGCATGGATTTACTCTAGATATTATATTCCTTATTATATTCCTCTTCTATTTTCCATGGATATGTTTGGGTTTTTTAATACATGTACATTTAGTAAATGACACACATTTTATATATGCCATATAGGCACTTGTCACATGCCCTTAGTCTGGGCTTGTGGAATCTTGGCTTGCAATTGACCAAGAAGGCCCCAACATGTTGGGTCATTACATAGTTGTATTAGAGATGGATCTTCCTATTTTCAATGTTTGGTTGTAGATCCATGATGAGGATTGGTTTGGGAATATAGGGAAATGATGCTGGAGTATATCAACTTCATCTTTCAGACTAGGGAAACCGGTGTTTCGTTGGCGGATGACATATCCATTCACTAGTACTTTGAAAATATTCATGTAAACTCGGAATATTAAGACATCAGTTTCATGGAAAAGATGGTACATGCAACATATATGATTGAGTCCTTTGACTGTCCTTCTTGAGTCATCTCCCCGTCCATTCTCCTTGATAGTGGTGTTTCTTGATAATTTTTAAGATGCATCTATGATGATAGTTAGTTTGGATTTCAAGACAGTGTCATTAAAATGACTATTTGAGTGATGAGGCCTCATTTTAGGGACCCATTCATGAGGTTTTTTCACTAGAAAAGCACTGATCGGTACTACCACCTCTTGATCCACTCATGGACCCAAATATAGTCATCTAGGTAGATGATATTATGCATTTTGAGTTGTGGATGGATCCACTATGACAACTAGATAGTGCACATATTCTTAGCATGTTGCATGATTTCTAATGAGAGGGAACGTTTTCAATTTGGAAGTGGGGGATTTAATAGAGGTGTTGGTCTAGGTTTTCCCCTTTTTTGTAGACCTTAACCAACTGGAATGTAACACTAGTGACCATTATTCATTATGGATCATCATTTGGATCTGATGGTATCGTTATGTGACACACTTATGTTGTATGTTCATTACAAGTTATAAATTTATAGATCACCCATTATCTATGGTTATCTAGACCCCCCCCCCCCTCTTATTTGGTGTTAGATGAATGGAATGAGACTATGGTGTGAATATCCTACTTGGATAACACCCTCTAGATGGTTGTCCTGGTGGAAATACTTCTCTTGGGTGATGTGGGGAATTAGTAGATCCATGTGTTGGTGATGTTGGGTGTGACTACAGAATGAAAAGAATAAGGGAACTTCCCCCCATAAATATGAATCCTTATGATGTGATTTAAAACTATTTGGTTAATTCATTACTTATAAAAGTTGATAGTGTTGAGGTGTGGTGGATGAGTTCCTTTTACTTGTAGGTTTGAGGATGTTCTGTTGTGTTAAGGTTTTGGAGTGAGCCCTAGTTGTGTTGAGTAGGTTAATAGGGGAAAGTAAAACTTCATATGCTAGGAGCATGTTACTGGAGTCTTTGAGTATAGATTTGAGGTATGACATGTGTATTACTACTCTAGAATCAAGTTTTTCATAGGGTTTTAGATCATATTTACCGAAATATATCACTTTTTTGAGACCTACTGATACTAGTAGATCCATGTTTTCTCAACCCTTATGTTAGAGGTTCTTATAATGAGGATCAATTATCTTTCACTTCTATGATAGTGTGACCTAACTCAGGAATGAGAGAGAGAGAGAGAGGGACTCGCATGGAATCTTTCAATAGCGGTTGTGAGACCCTATGTTTTTTTACATAGTCTAGATTAGTTTCCTATGATACATTCTCTTCAAACTATTAATGGTATGTTTTTATGTGCTTCAGAGTCATGGGAATGAATTTTTTTTTCTTAGTGAGATGGAATCCCAAATAGAGTAGGTTGATCTCATTTACATAAGCACACATGTGATTTCCTATCATCTAGTATGACTCTTGGAGAATTAGGTGTTATGATATTTAGTTCCTATGATGTGGGAGAGTAACGGGGATGTATTCCCTGAGGATGTGTCATGTTTACCTCCGCACAAATTTTTTTTTTCTATATGGAATTACATTAGAGATAACATAGTATCTGTGTTAGAATATCAGATAACCCTATATAGCTATAATAGATAAAGGTGCAGTTTGAGGTTCTTTAGAGGTGGTTCTTTATAAGACCAAGTGTGTTTTCTAATATATCCCAATTATGTTCTACGGGGATGTGGATGAGATGATAAGGTTAAGTGTGTATTTAAATCACCTAAACAAAATGATTTTTAGGGAATATTGTCCATTCTTGATAATAATTGACTTATTCAGCCAATGCATATGAGAGAAGTGGTTCATAGAATTTGACCTTAGGACATGTTATTACAATCATTAAGTTCAAGATGATGTACCAAGAATGGATTCCTAAAACCTCTAAATGTTTCTTGATTTCATGGTGATACCTTTTTCATGTTTAATGCCCCAAAAGAGTTCATGAGACATATTAATAGGATCCTTAACACTTCTTGGATCGGTTCATGATATCCATATTTGTAACATCTGAGTGTTTTCAGCATCTGAGGATGAGCATGTGAGACACATAAGGGTAATTTTTTACATGCTCATAGAGAATTTTTTCATCTGTTGTTGAATAGTGAGGTGACATAGTAGTTCAACTCTGTGTAGTTGTCCCTTGTGGGTGAGAATAGTGCATTGTATCTCCGGTTGATAGTTATTACCCCACTCTTTCTTCAATGTGTTAGAGAGGCTCATCGTATATATTCATACAATGATATTCTTCATGACTAGATATCAATAGAACATGATCCTAATGGATTTTCTGGATATACGGAGGATGTTATCCTTTTCTTAGGAAACATGATGGAACCTTCTATACTATGAGAGGATGTGTTTTGGGGTTGTTTTCTCTTGTTAGTACATCTAAAAGAGGCAAGGATGTACCAAGATCCTTTGGAATTGGGTTGAGGTTCGTAGATGTTATATCTTGTTACTGAGTTTAGATCACGATGACTCACCTATATATCGGTGGAGTTTGAGGTTCCTAGATGGACGTGTTAATGGGATGGTATATTTTTGGTTTTCATGATGGGGGATTCTATAACTGGTGAGTGGTAATGAGGTTATCTGAGTGATAATAGTCTAACATTCCAAGTCAGACCAATTCCTAACCATATGAGATAAGATCTTATTAGAGAGTTTGGGATGCCTATACATGTAGAAGGAAATCCAGATTCATATAATTCCCTCAATATTCATTTCATACCATGATACTCACTTCATTTTGTGATTATGGAGATGATTAAAGAGGATTAAAAACTCTATTATAGTTGATAAGAACTTTTATACCCCCAAAATATGGCTACATTGAGTGGACTGTTCATGTTATGGAAAACATGATTTAGGATTGAATGTTAGTTTTGGGACATATCTAGGAGGATTGCCTACCATTGATGGAGGTTTCATATCACAATTTTTACCGATCCACCATCTATGTAACACCATCTTGGTCTATCTATGGGAGAACCTTTAGGTCATCATTAAACTAGTCGAATATAGTGGTATAAATCTCTTATGGGCTTAGATTTGGTTATAATAATGATTTAAAAATGTGTAGTTTTTTTAGGGGAATATGAGGACTGCCTAGAGTCTTTAGGAGCCTTTTGAAGACTGATAATGGTGTCCTTAGGAGTTCGATCAGGAAATCATGTGTTCCAAGATATATCACCACTTCATGGATTATAGATATTTGGATGGTAGTAAAATCTATATGTTGGGTCCATATACTCTTTTTTAGTTACTTTGATGGTTTAGTGAGGTGGCGTACCACTTGACCCTATCATCGTAGTCAGACCAGGTGTTTGGTGTTCACCATGGTCCACATCCAAGGAGGCATGTTCGTAAATTGTTTCATGATTTGTACTAGGGTGAGCTGGCAATTGAGGGTGGAGTTACATTTTTGAAGTGACTAGTGGCATTTTAGAACTATTGGGAGATGACCCATCATGGTCCACTATTTCCATTAGGAGTGTTCTTTTCTACAACATAAGAACCTTCAAGAGAGTTCATTGGTGTTTTAAACCTAGTTGAGAGATCAATATCCTCACTTTTGTGTAAAAAATTTATTTTCAGGATTAAAATCCTTGAACCTAGGGATGGTGTAATGAATCAATTATTTTATGTAAGACCTTGGAAACTTTTTAGGAACATTGTCAAAGTCGGGAACTAATTCGACATGAGATTCCCAGGCCCCGAGATCCTCAGTATTTATATATTAAATATATTACATCATGAAAACATATTATTTCATAAATAATGGAATAAATCCTAAATAGAGTCAAGTATTGGAAATATGATACAACAGTTGATATCGGAATGTGCGGTTTACCCTTGTATGGACATAAATATGGTCGCAATTAGGTGTTTGGTTAAAGAAATTCATTAGAGGGTGCATTGAATAAGGTTTATACATATATCTATAAGGTTGATATACTCTAAAATAATGTTGAGACAAGATGAATATAATTTTAAAACATATAGTCATAAGATTGAGACACATAGTTCTAAGGTTGAGAAAAACATTCAGTAATATATATAAAAAAAGACCAATAATAATTTTAATGAATTCCATCAGTGTATGAATCCTTAATCAACTCATACTTATGTGTATATTTTCAATAATTATTTTATAATAAATAAAAAAACTAAAATATAATTGAATAAACAATAAGAATAATTAAAAATAATTTTTTTCTTATAAAGGCAGTGAAATCTTCAAACACATTTCTTCTAAAATGTTAATGTGAATAAAATAATAATTTCATAATATTTAAATCATAATTAAGTTTAGAAAATTATCCACTCAATATTATCCCTCTCTTGATAATTATAAAACCAAATATTGTGTAATGACTCTACTTTTACCATGTTAGACAATGGAATATTTCTAGAAATATTATCAGAGTAAGGTGCTGATTTTGTGTGACATTCTAGGCCCTAAAGATCCTCGATATTGATATATAAAATATATTATATCACATTTATGATGTTTTTCTTAAATAATGTAATAAATCCTAAGGAGATTTTTGAATTACAAATCGGAGACCACAGTTGATTTCAGAATGCACGGTTTGCCCTAGTCATGACATAAAGTTGGTTAGAATTGGGTGTTCGGTTGAGGGAAGACATTATTGATTGCATTGAATAAATAAATAAATAAATTTATTTTATTTATTTAAATAACCCTAATACTAGACTCCCTATTTAAATACTGTGATATTTTAAAATAAATGGTTATCTTCATAACCCTTGGAGTATATAAATTATGAGGAGGAGAGCTATATTGGAAATGATAATCATGGAACATGGATCGATGATGGTGGCCAAGTAAAATTACAAGATGGACAAAAATTCCATCAAGATATTCAAATACAACACATTCAGACATTATCTTCACTAAAACAATAATATTTTCAATATGTAGGATTTTTTAAGGATTTTATTCCCATTTATTATCACATGTTGAATTTGATTCAGTACTTCCAAAAATATTGATTTCCAAATCAATGGTTGATATAATGATATTGATTAATATTCATAAGGAATGGAATTCGAAATTATTTGATTATTTTTTTGATAATTATCTCATTTATTCATCTTCCCAATAATGGATTGAGTTCAAATTTAACATTAGTTAAGTTTCATTACTTATATTTATGTTTAATTATTTTCCATCCTCATTCTATGTGTGTTCATCATTGGTATTTTTTTAGCTGGTGATTTGACCAAATCCTGGTGGAAATTTTATGTGCAATTGATATTTATTTAAACAAAACACTACCATAGGTTCATATTTGTGATCTATAGTGTGATATTGGTGCAATGTGTTGTGACATATGATCAGAAACAAATCTGTATTCAGATCCATAATGTTTTTTTCCATGGAATAGAGAGGTAAAGGTGTGATGCTCTGGTGGAATTATTTTGTCAGATTGGGTGGATGGGATCTAGCCACCAATGAGGAATTGAGCAATGGATAGTGGTGAAAGTAGTAGTGGTAGATGGTTCTAGTCAAGGTTTTGGTGGTGATGGTGAATAATGGAGGTGGAAATTCCTGGGTTGTCGTGGTGGACAGGGCATAGGTTGTGGTGTTTTTTCTAATACTATATGTGAGGAGGTGTATGTAAATAGTGATTTTTCATGTGATTGGTGGTACTGCACGGGGCTTAGGTTTCCACCTGATAATATTTCAGGATGAATATAACCATATAAATAGTTTATAATAATAAAAAATATAATAATAAAAAATATTTTATTAATATAGGAATTAGGGGTGGATGGGTGATCCAAACATAAAAAAGGTGTGGCGGAGTTCCACATGAATTCCATACATTCTATTTATATAAAATTTAATTAATTGAATATTTATCATAAGAATAATAATATATTATATTATTATTATCATTGAAACTAATTTCCAATGTTAGTTCTTCATGAAAATATGTATTAAAGAACCATCTATGGTATCACAACCCTAACATCAAGATAGATGATTTGAGACCAATGTTCGATATCTAATTATGACTCATGGATCAGGCCCATGAAGCATATTGCATATTTGTTATGATGAAATGTATTTTCTTCATTGGATTTCCATTTAGGGAAAGTAAATATCATATACTGAGTGATTTTTCATGAGGATTACAATGATGTGATATATTTCATTATTCATCTCCATTTTAAGTCACATATTGGTGGATTTACATTTTATCCCATTGGACTGATGATAAGATTTTTGCATTCATCTTTCTTTTCCTAGACTCATATTTGGGCATGCAGGTAGAAAACAATAAATTGTTTGGAATATAATATGATGGGGGGCTTTGATTTTTTATAACATATTCAATGAGAGGTTATATTACAGTTACACATTCTTCCATGATTCTTGTCTGATGACCATGTTTTGGATGGATCACTAGAGATGTCAGGTTCGGTACTCTCATGTCGCACCAAGGTAGTGGTCCCCATACTCTTTATAGAGGTAGTAGTGATTGAGTGTGATCTTAGGAGTGGTAAAGGGTTTGGAAACACCCATTCACATCAGGGGGAGGATCCTCTATACTCATTACATGGGTAGGGTTGGAAACCCTCCATACATAACTGGTTGCATGTCCTCTACCTATGGAATGGTACTCCCCAATCATCAAGCTCTATCAGGGAGTGGGTCATCCATGGTGGTTATGTCTCCCTCGATTTTGGATTGAAGTAGTGTGGATGCGGACCCCCCACCTAGATTTTGGTAAGGTTATGTAACTCCCCGTAATTAATTATAAATGTAATAATAATATTTTGTTAGTTATTATGATTATTAGAATTATTATTGTTTTGTTTAATATTGGTTTCATCCAAAAAAAATTCGTTCATAATGAAATAAGAAACATTTTATTCAATAGAAACATGGATAAATTACAATGATGTAAGGGATTTCAATTAATGAATTAAACTCATTACAATACCTAATAGAACAAATAGAAGGACGCACAACATCAAAACAAGACTTATTAAGTATCCCTCCTCCCTTGAATACACTAAAACAATGAAATAAATAGCAATAAGAATTGAAATAATACATAGAGTCAAAGGAATATAGAGCACCATCCTCTTAGAGCAAGAAATGACATTGATCCTTGGAATACCTTGAACGGGTATCTGTATGAATAAGTAGTCATTGGGATCTTAAGGTGGATGATGTTTTTAATATGACAGTTGGTATTTATAACGGTTATAAAATTTTATAATAGTTATGTATTTTAATTATTTTTACTATTTTAAGTATTCTATGAATTTAATTGTTTTATGTATATTAATTACTTTAAGTACCTTAGTTACTTTAACAGTTTTGAATGTTTGAATTAAAATTTATAGTTAATGTGTGTTTTGATGTGAATGTAAAAAATTTAAAACATTACCTATTCAAGTTTTAGATGAAGTGTAATCTTAGTAAACATTTAATAAAAATAAATTTTTATCAAATATTTTATGAAAATATATATATATCAAGTCTTTAAAATTAAAATAATATGGTTTTAAAGATATATTTTTTAAAAGAAAATATTTTTTTTTGTATCTCTGCCAATAAATCGTTATAAAATCTGATTTTTAAAAAATGAGTGCCATTTAAGGCATAGGGTAACCTCAACTATGTTGGGGGACCCGGTCAACCCCAACCAGGAGGCATCTACACACGCCCAAGGAGGTTCGAGATGGCTAGAGTAGAACCTCACAAGCATGTTGGAGGTAAGCCACACTAAAAGGCCCTTGTATCGGACCTGGTCAGGCATGATTAGAGTGTGATCCAGGTACTGCACCAGCCTGGGTGAGGGTGGGATAAGCTACCATGGGTGTATTCTCATGTTTAAGGACTCTAGTGTGTGTGCTTGTGTCGTCGGAATACGGCACCGAACAACGAGAATTATAAGGTGGACCCAAAAGCCTCTTGGTTTCGATGTGGGATTTGGATTTCTTCATGGGATGTGATCCAAGTTGTATGATCTCGTTGCGTGAGATCTCAACCATATGCACCAGTTCATCCTTCAAAATAATGTCTCCACATTATTTATGCTATTTTTTCCAAGTCGTCTAATCATACCGCGTTTAATCTGGGCCAGTTGACCTTTTTAAAAAACTATGGATCCACATTGGACATCCAATCAAAAGCCTTATCTAATCTCTACTTTTTGTCAATTTTAAAACGCACCGAGTCACCAAAGTAATATGATCAGATCTAGATATGAATTTTATCCCTCTGTTTATTCTTCCTCATTCCTCCTTGGTTTCCCTCACTCACAACGCACAATAGGATTGACCTTGACCCTCCGATCGTTGGGTAAGGTTGGGTGTTTTTTTTAAAGGAATCAAATTTTATTTAAACCCCTATCTTCACACCCAACCTTACCTAACCCTCATCCAAAAGTTCCCCATTTTGTTCTACATGTTTCTAGTTATCTATCATTATATTGTTATTCAAGAAAGATATTTCATTACTAACAATTTTTTTTTAAACCTATACATACATATATATATATATATGTATGTATGTATGTATGTATGTATGTATGTATGATTATATCCTTTGAATACAATTTTCATGTGTGAACTGTTCTTCTTGATTCAGTGGATCTGTTTTCTAATCCTTTTTCATTGTAAGGGTGTAATTATGTGATTTTATCATAGTGGTTTTTACACATATGTACATCTACTTGTGTATATTCACATATATTGGCTATATTTTCAGTATATATATATATATATATTAAGGGATTAATAGGGATTATAACTTATTTCTAATCATAATTTGCAAAAAATGTCCCCCTTTTAATTTAAACTTAATTGTATGGGTTTTAAATAAATTACTCAACCTATGATATAAATATATATGAATATACTTATTCCAGTTTATATAAAAATTGGTTTTACTATATGTGTAACTATGAAAATTATGTTTTAAAACATTGATTTCAAACCCATGACTATGAAATCATTTCAAAGTGATTTCTATAAACATATATACATAAATATATATATATATATTGTATATATATGTGTGAATATAAGTGTATAAACTCACTCAACTTAAAAATATTTCTTTTTTTAGAAGTTATAAACCATAGATTATAAACTGAATCAAGCACTTATGATGTTTTATAAAAAGGGGTTCATTGAGTTTTGTTAAAAAAATGTATTTATAAAGTTTATATATTTATATACTTGGGTATATACATATAAATACTTTCTTCCCAAATTTTTAGTATTCAAAAGAACACAATTTTACTCAGTAATAGATGTTTGGGGATAAAAATAATTAAGCATCACCTACAGGCTCTTCGTATTTAGTTTTCACATGAAATTTAAAAATAATTTTATTCAAATACAATTATTTTATGTGAAACTGTGAAAAAGCATTCCATTTCACCAATGTAACCTATTATTTTTTTTATTTCATTTGATTTATTAACTTCATGAGATAAACATTCCCTTTTAATGAGAAATTATGCATCCAATTATCACTTCATGCGTGAAAACTTTTTATTTGTAATATTATTTTGGAAAGGAAAAAAATTAATTTCTAATAAAATATGCATTCATTACTTTATTAATTTTATGACTTGAAAATAATGAAAAATAATTTAAGTGTGTGATGGTATCTTTTTATGATAATTTCTGGATTAAAAAGTAAATTTTTCATGGTGGTATGGGAAATGTTGTATTGTTTAATTAATTTATTTCATCCATGAATTAGAGTTAAATAAATCAGTGTGGTATGGGAAACATTGATTTAATTACATACATTAATTTGACATGTGAGGAATGAATTGGATTTTTTATGTGATGGTTGAAGCCCACTATAGCCTCTCGATGAATGAGTAGGTCTCATAAGAAAAACTAGGTCTTGGCATGAGGCCTTGACAGAATGATTATGTATGGTCTTAGCACGAGGCCTTGATAGAATGTTAAAGTTTTTCAAACATTATGAATTCTTTCATAAGGATTCTTATAATTGAAAGTCTGTGTGAATATTCAGCAAGTAAAATATCCATGGAAAATGATCATTCTCTATGAATCATTATTAATCATTTTTATATTTCCAAAAGCACATGGCTTAAATTTTTTTGTTTAAATCTATATACTTGTATATAAATTCATTTTTAAATAAGAATTAATATTTATGTTTCCAAACCACAAGGATAAATAAATATTTTATGTTAAATTATGAATAAATAATATTTTCTGTGTAAAGTCTTATCTTACCACTAGAATATCCTAGAATGATTAAGTTTTGTCATCATCCAAGTTATAGGTGACACTACATGAATTTATGTTCAAGTACATGCATATTTTATACTACATTCTATTTAAAACTCCTAAATATATTTAGGAATTTTTATCTTGATATATGATGAAAACTATTTCATAATATCTCAAGAAAATGGTGATGACATGTTATATGAAATATTAATTTCATGAATTTTTTGTAAGTGATTTATATAATTTTTTTAAGGAAAATTATTTCTTAATGGTTTTGTTTTAGAACCCTTTACTATGAATTGTTTTCTCACCCTACGTATCATAAACACATTTAAATGTTTAGTAAATCTGTGATGATTAATTTCTAATGTCGAAGTGTTTTTCTAATGTTTCATTCCATTATGTGTATTGGAAATTTCACATATATACTCGAATGTAATATTGGATTCTCTTTCTCCCGAACATGGGTGGGTAAAAGATACTCTATTTTATTTATTTTTCTGTATTTATTCAAGTTTATTTTATAAAAAAATGTACATAAAATTTTTATGGGCCGATTCTGGTTTCTTGGGCTTGGTTTCTTATAGTTGGTATTATAGGAACAACCTAGTGAACTTTGAAAAATTATAACAAAACATATATCTTAATTTTTTTTTCAAAAATAAAATTTGTTTCATACCTTTTCATATGGAAGGAAGAGACTCACAAACTAATCTATTGTCCCTTCGAGACGAGATACTATAAATGATAATGTTAATGTTGTGTTTGTATGTATTTGAGCCTTTTGGAATCCTCTGTTTACCTTGCAAATAACATTATCGATTTTTCAACACCCCTAGTGTACACCAATTCTTTCAGGGGTCCAGTTTCATTTTCTTTATGATAGTTCATGCACAACTTTAATTCTATGTGTGGTGAGGAAATTATTTCAAGGGTCTCGTCAGATGTTTTACCATATTTTAAAGGTATTTGTATTTTTGGAATTTTTGGAAAGATACCGAATCTGGTGACCTTCATGAAGCTTATCTATTTTAAATCTGAAACATCATCTTGTATGGGAGGCATTATTATTTTAAAATTTTATAAATCAAGGTTGTCTAGTTGGTCTATATGAATCAATTCATTTCGGATATCTCCGAGCTTTTCATCTCCCATTACATTAATAAGAGGTTTGATCACTGCATACATGACTTTTACTCTTGCTGCTTAAGATGTGTTTGGACCAAAAAAATTGATTAATTTAGAACTACCTTGGAAACCATGACAATAGAGAATAATCAACTCTTGTGGTACTGGTAAAGTTATAAATT
This sequence comes from Viscum album, assembly GCA_963277665.1. Classification (NCBI taxonomy): domain Eukaryota; kingdom Viridiplantae; phylum Streptophyta; class Magnoliopsida; order Santalales; family Viscaceae; genus Viscum; species Viscum album. The sequence continues at coordinate 828,513,068 of OY728140.1, forward strand.
AACTTTTTTTCCTATAAAATTTTGGTAATTAAATTAATAATAAATAAAATATTTGTTATAGGGACATTGAGGATGATGTCGGAAGGTTAGTGATGTGTAAGTGTATGAATACAATAGAATTTTGAGGATACAATTCTATAAAGGGGGTATTTTAATGCCTCGAACTTGATTATAATTGTAATAATAATATTTTTTCCTAATTATGATGATGATGATGATTATTGTTATTATTACTAATATTATTTTTAATATTTAGTTTAATATTTGTGACAACAACAAAAATGCTTGCAGAATTAAATAAGAAACATTTTATTCAATAGAAATTTTGATACATTACATTGATTTAAGAGAATACAATTACTAAAGTAAATTTATTTAAATACCTAAAAGAACAAATGGAAGGCCACCCAACATCAGAAAGATACTAATTAATTACCCGTCATCCCTTGAATCCACCAAAACAGTGAAATAAATAGTGATAATATTAGCAATAATACAGAGAGTTAAAGGGATGTATAGTACCATCCTCTTAGAAAAAAAATGACCCGGATATTTGGAATACATTGAAGGGGTATTTATATGGAATTGTAGCTATTAGGGTATTATGGTACCATTGTTTTTAATATGACCATTGGTTTTGGTAATGATTATAAAATTTTATTACAGTTAAGCATTATATGTATTTTGAATATATTAAGTATTCTTTGTATTTAATTATTTTATGTATTTTAATTATTTTGAGTACCTTATGTAATTTAAAGATTTTTAATGTTTAAAAGTAAAAGTTTTAGTTAATGTGTGTTTTAAAGTGAATGTAAGATTTTAAAAGAAACACTCTTCTTGTTTTATATGATGTTTACTCTTAGTAAACTTTTAATGGAAATAAATTGTTATCAAAGATTTTATGAAAATATTTATTTCTAGTGCTTCATATTAGAATTATATGGTTTTAAAGATATATTTTTATTAAAATGTAATATTCTATTTTATTATCTCTACTAAAAACAATTAGTTATAAAATCTAATTTTTTAAAAATGGATGCTATCCTAGGAAAGGGGACACCACATCTAAGATCAGGGACCTGATCAACCTTAGTCCAGAGGCATCTACCCATGACCAAGGAGGCTCAAGCAGGCTAGAGTAGACCCTCGCGAGCATGGTGCAGGCAAGCTATGCTCAAAGGCCCATTTATAGGGCATGGTCAAGTGAAAATAGAGTGTGATCTAGGTTGTGAACCAGTGAGTGTGAGGGTGGTCTAAGTACTTGTAGGTGTAGTCCAGTGTATAAGGACATCGGTTTGTGTTCTTGTGTCATCTGAAGATTTCACCACACACTGAGCCTTATAAGGAGGACTCAAAACCCTCTTGATTTCAATGTGGGATGAAAATATTTATATAGAATGTGATCCAAGACATCTTATCTCGTCGTGCGAGATCTCAGCCACCCATACCAGTTCATCCGTAAAAACACCATCGTCACATAATTTCTACTATGTTTTTCTATGCTGTCTGATCGGACTGCGTTCGATCTAGGCCACTCAGCCTTTTCTAAAAATAGTGGATTCAACATCCCCATCTAATCAAAACCCAGATCTACTCTCAATCATTCATCGCTTTAAAACTTATTGAGTAATCGCAGCCGCCTGATCAGATCCACATAAGAATCCCAACCCTCCATTTATTCTTCCACATCCCCCCTTGGTTTCCCTCACTCACGTCGCACCATAGGATCGGCGCTAACCCTCTGATCGACCCACGTATAATTTGAACCATCCATTCCCCCCCCCTCCTTCTTCCTCCTTGAGCCGCACCTCACTATGCCACACCAGTCCACGTCTCACCCTCTTTTATTCTTGCTCAACATGTTACATCCCCTTTCTGCATCCTTGGCCTCATGCTAGCCTCTTTTCTACATAATCAAACCAATATTTCCAGAAGTTTTTATTTTAGGAATATATATATTTGTATCTCTTCTTTTCATTATATTTTAAATTGATTAAACTATTGATGATTTGAGTGAATTGTACAAATGAGTCCAAACCCATGGCCAATTTTTGAAGGAGGGTGTTTTTTTAGAAAGGAAAAAAATTTCATTTAAACCACTATTTTTGTACCCAACCTTACCTGACCCTCATCTTCAAGTTCCCTATTTTGTTCTTCATGTTTTCAGTTATCCGCCTCTCTATTTTTATCATGTATGGGATTTCATTATTCTCTATTGGTTTTGTAAACTTATACATACATATATATAATATATATATATATATATATATATACACGTATGCTTATATCCTTTGAATACACTTTTCATATGTGATATATTGTTCTTGATTCAAAGGATATGTTTTCAAATCCTTTTTCATTGTAAGTGTATAATTCTATGATATTATCACAGTGTTGTTTACATATATTTCTATCTAGATGAACATATACACATATATTGGCTATATTTTCAATATATATATATATATATATTAAAGGTTTCATATGCCTTAAACCTTATTCCTAATCATATGTTGGTAAATAAGTCCCCTATTTAAATTCAAACATAGTTGGAAGGGTTTTAAATAAATTACTCAACCTATGATATAAATATATATGAATATTCATATTACAATTTCTATAGAAATCAGTCTTCCTATATGGGTAACTAAGAAAATTATGTTTTGAAACCTTGATTCCAAACCAATGATTATGGAAGAATTTCAATGTCGTTTGTATACACATATATACATAAATATGTGTTGTATATATATATATGAATATAAGCCTATAAACTCACTAAATTACCAAATCTTGATTTTTTTTAGAAGCTATAAACCATGGATTATAAACTAAATCAAGACCTTATGATGTTTTATAAAAATTGATTCATCGTGTTTTGTGAAACACATGTATTTATCAAGAGAATATATTTATATACTTGTGTATATACATTTACACATGTTCTACCCAAATTTCCAATAATAAAAAGAACATAGTTTTACTAAGAAATATATGTTGGTAATTTTAAATAAATACGCATCACCTACAGGGTCTTCTTATTTAGTTTTCACTTGAAAATTATTATCATTTTATCTAAATACTATTATTTTTTGTTAAAATATGAAACAAGTTATAATTTCATGAGTGTAACCTATTATATTATTATTTCATTTGACTTCTTGACTTCATGAGATAAGAATTATCATTTTATGAGAAATTCTAAATCAAGTTATCATTTCATGTAAGAAAACATTTTATTTTTAATATTATTTTGGAAAGAAAAAACAAAAAATGAATTCTTAATGAAATGTTCTTTCATTAATTTATTAATTTTATAACTTGAAAATAGATACAAATAATTTAACTATGATATGAATATTTTTATGATAATGTATAGATTAAGAACTAAACATTCAAATGTGTTATGGGACACTTTGGGTTGTTTAATAAATTTATTTCATCCATGAATAATAGTTAAATAAATAAAATTGGTATGGGACAATTTTATTTAAATACATACATTTAGTAGACACATGAGGAATGCACAGGAATATTTGTGGGATAGGTGAGACCCACTATAGCCTCTTGATGCATCAATAGGTCTCATGATACAAACTATGTCTTAGCAAGAGTCCTTGATATAATGATTATTAATGGTCTTGGCATAAGGCCTTAACAAAATGTTTAGGTTTATCCTGGATTATGAATTCCCTCGTAATGAATCTAGTATGTGAAATTCCATTTGAATATTCAGCTAGTAAAATATCCATGGAAAATGATCATTCTCTGTTAATTAGTATTAATCATTTTTATATTTCCAAGAGAAAATGTCTTAAACATTTATGATTAAATACATATAATTATATAGAAATTAATTTATAAAGAAGATTTATTATTTATGACTCCAAATCATAATGATAAATTTTTATTCTATGCGAAATTCTAAATAAATAATATTTTATGTGTATGTTCTTATCTGCACCTCTGGTATGTCATATAATTATCATGTTCGGTCATCATGAAACTTATAGGTGGAACTAAATGCATTTCTATTCAAGAAAATTCATATTTTATATTTCATTCTATATGAAATTACTAAATAATGTTATAAATTTAGAAAATGAGATATCTTAATAACTGTTTCAGAATCTCTAATGAAAATGGGGATGATGTGTTATGTGAAATATTAATTCCATGAATTTGATGCATGTGATTTAAAGAAATTATTTAAAGAAAAATTATTTCATAGTGGTTTTTTTAAACCCCTTACTGGAAATTTTTGTGCTCACCCTACATTTCATAAACACTTTTGTAGGTTTAGTGAAAGTGAAATGAAGAATTTCTAAAGTGGAAGCGTTTCTATGATGTTTTGTTTCTTTATGTGTATTGTAAATTATAGATCTATACACGAATGTAATGTTGGATTCTAATTCCCCAGAATCTGGGCTTGTAAAAGATTTTTTTTATTTAACACTATGTATTTATTCAAGTTTCATTAATAAATAAAATTTACATAGAATTTGTAAGCGCCATATTTGGTTCCTCAGGCTTGGATTCTTATAGGTTACCTGGCATCCATGGTTTATATTTGTGGCTTCGTCAGATGTGGAGCACAGTACAAAGGTTTGGTCCCCTCCACATGGATTCATTTTCATTTTCACATGATTTTGGCCATCGAAGGTGAACCTTTTTAGATGTGGGATAAATAATTGTTCTAAGCTGATCTATGGATAAATAGATCCCCTTTGTCTATTCGTTTAGGATCCTTTTTTATAATATCTAGGTTATTTTTATTTTTTTGTCTCATATTCTAATTGATATGACATGGTTGTGATGAGATGACTAATTTCTCTTGATTCTTTGTGCTTGGTGATTTTGGGGTGTTCTACTGGGTATGTATATAATTTCTCCGACAAGGGATTTCCGCATTTGTATTGTGTCTTATGCATAAGGTATACAGATTAGCAATACCTTTATTAAACCTGGTATCAGTAGAGCTTAGTATTATGTGGTGATGCTAACCATGTTTGGCGATCAGACTCAAGGACAATGATTTGAGACCTCCCCTACTCTACTCTTTATACATATATTTATTTTGGTTTTCCCCCTATATTATTAGTTGGGAGTGTATTTTCCCCTTTTTATTTTGTATCATGCTATTATACTTTGATATATACTTAACATAGAGGTTGATTCATGCATGGTTTTACTCGAGATATTATTGTGTTTATTATATTATTTTTCACTTTTCATTGAGTTTCTTTTGTTTTTTCATACATGTACATTTTGAAAAGGCTTACCATTTTATTTATTCCTTCTTGAAGATTTTCTCCCACCCCTAGTATATTGAAGGAGGGCTTTGGTTTCTGGTACCATGACTTTCCACTAGCTAGGTGATCCCAAGTGGGTTTGTTTTTTACATATTAGTTTCATAGATGGATCATCCTCAGCTCATTGTTTGGTGTAAGACCCATGATGAGGATTGGTTTTGAGAACTTTGGGAGACAATGTCGGAGTGTATCGAGGGTGGATTATAGTCTATGGAACCCAATTTTGAAATGGTGATTGACGTATCCAATCACTGTGACTCTAAATACCTATTTTTCACCATAAAAAACTAAGACATTAGTTGTAGGGAATAAATGGTACATTCATCATATAATTTGAGTCCTTTGACTTCCCTTCATGAGTCATATCCCTATATATTGTCCTTGACCATGGTACATCATGATGACTTTCATAATTTCTCTATGATGATATCTAGCTTGGATTTTTAGATAGTGTCATGATTATGAGAAGTTGAGTAATGAAGCCTCGGTTTAGGAAGACATCCATGAGGTGTTTCCTCTAGGTAGGAACCAATAATTGTTATCACATGTTGAGTATCACATGGACCCACCTCTAATTGTCTACAATTATGATCGTCTTTATGTTGAGGAGTAGATGGATCCAACCAGATAGCATGATGGTGCATGAAATCTTATCATGTTTCATGTGTTAGATAATGATATACCACTAAGGGTTTTTTTGAGCATGACCCTCATATATTGGAAAATTGGATCGATGTGGTTTTCTGGGTTTTCTAGTTTGTGTATACCCCGACTGACCGGATGGCCCAACTGGAGAATAGTCCTCATTATGAAGAAACATTTAGCTCTGATGGTATAAGTGGATGATAAACTTCTGTTTGTGTGCTTAATGAGTTGAAAATTTTGGTAAATACCATGATTTTTGGTGAGTCATACCCACCTTATCAAATGGTAGATGATCGGCATGAACCTATGTTGTAAAAGTCCCAGTTGGATATGACCCCTCTTTATGGTGGTCCTAGTGGAAATACTTGTCCAGGGTGATGTGGGGAATTGGTATTGCCCTGTGTTGGTAATGTTCAATGTAACATAGTAATTCACGGAATAGGGGCACTTCCCCAACTAATACATGTCCTTATAATACAATTTAAAACAATGTGGGTGATTTAGTGCCGCTAAAAGTGCATAATTTTAAAGTGTACCAGATGAGTTACTATTACTTGTATATTTGATGATGTTTTTGTATGATAATATTTTTGAGAGAGATCTAGTTGTGGTGAGTAGGTGGAAAGGGGAATGGAAAACTACAAAAAGTAATAGTATATGATCAGAGGATTCAAGTTTAGCTTCAAGGTATGACATGTTTCTTTAATGCTCCAACTATAGATTTGGAATAGGGTCGTGGACAATATTTCCATGAATGTATAGCCTTTTTGTTACTTAGAGATACATGTGGAACCAATTTTTGTTGAACCTTGTTCTAAATAATATTGAAAAGAGGATCAATTATCATTCACTCTTATGATAGTGTGACCTAACTCTGGGAGGAGAGAGACAAAGACTGACATGGAATCTTCCTATAGCATATTTGAGACCCTATGTTGTTTTACATAGTATGAATTGGTTTCCTTCCATCCATTACCATATCACTATTACCAGTAAGGGTTGATGTGAATCCGAGTTGTGGGAATGAACTTTTATTTCATGGTGAGAAGGAATACCAGATAGAGTTGGATGGTCTATATTGTAGGAGGATAAAGATAATTTCTTATCATCTAGTATGACCCTAGGAGTATCAGATGTTATGAGATTAAATTACTATGATGTGGAAGATGTATGGGGATGTCTTCCCTGAGGATGTTTCAGGTTTATCTTTTCATCAAGAGTTATTTTTCTTCATAGAATTACAACAGGTATAAACTGATATTTTTTCCAATATATTAGATATCCTCATATAGTTGAAAGACCTAAAGGTGCATTTAGAGGATCTATATAGGTGGGGCATCATATAACCCAATGTGGTTTCCTTGTTATCCCATTGATTTTATCCTAAGAGGTTCATGAGAGCTTGCTGTTATGTGTTGATTTATATCACCTACACTAGATTACTATTACGGAAGAGTGTCCACCCCTTATATTCAATGGCATATTCAACCAGTTGTTAGGGACGAACTGGTTCCCATAGTTTGACCTCCGGATATGTTGTCATCAGCTACAGGTTTGAGAGGGGGATATACTAAGCATGGATTCCTAGAGATAGTATGTTCACCTTGGGTTATTGGTGTTATTCATTGTCATGTTGAAATCAGAAAAAGAGTTCATGAGACTTATGAACCAGGTCCTTAATCCTTCTTGGATCAGTTCATGATATCCTTCTTCAAGACATCCTAGTTTGTTCAACTTTTTAGTAGGAGAGTGTGAGACAATTGAGGATGGTTCCAGACATGCTCACAGAGATTTTTTCCATATACTGTTATATAGTGAGTAGATGGATAATTTTAAATCATCGCAGTTAGACCTTTGTGGGTTAGAATGGTTCATCATATCTCAAGTTGATGGTTGTTAGGAAACTTCTTATTCAGTGTTTTAGGGAGAATTGTATTGGATATATCGACTCTATGATCTTGCATAACCATATATCCATTGAACACAATATTGATATATGTTATGAATGTGTGCAGTTCATTATAAATGTTCTATAATAGATGATGAAACTAGCCATACTACGATAGAATGTGTTGTGGAGGTTTTTTCCCTTTAGAGTAAATCCGTAATAGGTTATGATGTACAAGGATCTTTTAGCATCGGATTGATGTCTAGGGATGTTGTATATTATTTATAATTTTATCTCTTACTCTATCAACTACCTATAGGTGGATGTCAAGGTTACTATATGGAATTAGAAATGGTATGGTATCTTTTCTATTTTTATGATGGGGTCTTCTACAACTAGTGAGACTTAATGATGTTTTTCGACAGATCATAGACTAACTTTACAAGTTTTCCCACTTCCTAACCATTTGATAGAACAACTTAATGGAGATTTTGGGAAGCATATTTATACTGATGTAATTCCATCTTCACGTAAATACCTCAAGGATAATTTTAACCCTGTTATGTTTTAGACTCTCATTCCTTATTATTCCATTTTCTTATTCAATAAACAACTGAATCTTACTTTCTCCTTTATAGTATGGATTTTGGTATCTACTACTTACAACCTTTGATTCATTAATCTTCATTTTAACCAGATATAACTTGGTAAGTTCCCAAATCCTCTAAATGTTTTCCTTAGTTTCTCTCCTAATCTAATGTGTTATTTTTATGCTACCACATTTTCCCTATTTTCATGGAATTCGATGATTAATAAAATTTATACTCATCTAGATCAATTCATTGTTTGACACTAGATGAAGAGAGTGATATGGTCCTAAGTTAGGTATTTAAGCTTATTACCCTCATGTTTAGTGTCTTTTATATCATTCTTTATTATGAATCACACTAGGACTTCCCAACAATTCTTCTTAAATTCATAATAAATTAAATTTAATGGTTTTCCAAACCTGCAATGGTCCTAGATAGTGTCTAATCAACCATTTGGTCAATCCTCTTGACATGTGTCACTCTTATAGGTGTGTCATCCCTTAAAGACCTAATTGAACACTACATTAAATTGTTAGATGACCCTTGAAGAGAGAATTATCATTTAACAAATGAATGTGAGTATGAATTAAATTAAGAAAAATGTTGTCTATAAGTTAGGACCTATTCCCTATGCCTAGTTTAATTTAATAATTAAGATACTTGTAAATTTTAATTAACGTGTCTTAAATGTCATTCCTTTATTAGTGATTTGAATCTTGCTTATTAATCCATACATTTTATCCAAGCTAAGAGAAATTATTGGATCCTTATGGGATTCCAAAGATGGGCTCTTCATGCTCTATAATTGGAACATATATTTGAATTGTGTACACATTAGGAGTGATATTAGGTATGCAAGAGATAGGATCATCTTGTGTTTACCTTACCTTAATGTGATAAATACTAGTTCCCTAGGGTTGACACAATAGACTGGCTTGTCGGCTAGATTCTTATACTAGGTCACCTGTGATAATTGATTGCCCTGTGTGAGATACTAGGGATGGGATTAGAGGGTTGATTTCACCCCATACCAGAAATGATACAAGGGATTCCATTTATGGATCACATTGGATGAATATCTATGATATTTAACATTTATACTTCCCCTAGATTGATACTTGGTATTCATTATGGATCATCTTAGATGGGATTAGGGTTCCTATTCTACAATATAAAGTGAAATTTTAAATTAAAGAATAAGACTTGTGAAACTAAAATTCTTGGGATGCATCCTCCAAACCAAATCACCTGATTAGGGAAATTCCATCTTTTGATTCTCTATTTATGATGACCAGTATATATAATATATCATTTTTTTCTTAAGTCACTTTTTTTATACATATGACTTAGGTCAAAGTAGGTAGAGTCGGTCAGTTATCCCATGAGTAACCCATTGGTGGTGGCCTACTCAATATATCTCATACCCTACATGGGTCACACTTGAAAAAAAAGAATAATTCATTAATTTTGGTATATATAAAGGGAAGTATTCTGCTTCAAATGACTTATTTCTAGTACTTGGGTGCATAAGGGAAGAGAACAGAGCTTATTCCATGATGCAAGTAGTAGCATATTTTTTCCTTTTTTGTATAGAATGTGGTATATGAATGTCCCACATGTATCTCATGTACTAATTTTATATAGTTACATGTCCATCATCATTATTTTGTATCTATTTATTATTTAGCTTCCATCTACTCACTTATATTGGATGATTTATATTTATTATACCATTTCAGAATATTTATTCAGTTTTTATTATTTGTCATGTTTATATTTATCCATTGTGTTACAATTTTTCTCATGATGTAATAGTCTTCCAAAAGGAACACCATATGACCTCACTTCTATTCGGCATCCTTTAACATATGTGGAGGTGTGATTGTGTTCACGGTAATGCCCATATCGAGGGACTGTTATGTGGCTTCTAGGGTAGGATGCTTCAATGTGGTATTAGAGAACTTTTCCCCCGTTGTCTTATTGTTTGGATATTTTAAAGGATATTAGGTTGTATTAGAATTTGGTACTGAGCCTATTCCTAGGAGTATCTTACCCACGTAAAGGGTAAACTAAAATTTCCCGAGATGGGTTGTTGTTAATGGTTGTGCCTATTATAGTTGTTCTTATTTCACTATTGGGTGGCACACATGATTTTTTATGTTATCATTGTTACTATTATTATGATGTGATTTAATTACCTTCTCCTGATGCGATGAGGGTGTATCAAATCATGCACCATAGTGGGCATCATAGGACTTTAATTCCATGTATTATGGTATTCCATATTCATATTTCTTGTGTGCATTGTCTTTATTGAAAGGTATTTTTATGTGTTCTTTGACTGTTAAAAACTGGAATGGGATAATGTTTCTTATAGGGTTAACATAATTCGATTAATTAATGTTCCTACATCAATCTAAATGGTGTCTTCCCACATAGATTAATGATGACCCTTTTGAGACATGAAACATTTTTTCTATGGATGGAAAGGTTGGTTGGTTTTATAAATGAATTCCCATTGTAATTTACGATGTGAGTACTTATATAAATTGGGAATGGTATTTAATTCAATAAAATCACTATAAATGACATGTTACATCCTGTTAAGGGAAGTAAAGGCCAGATCACAGTTACTTTACATACCAATTTCATTTTATAAAGAGTATAGGCCTTTATAAATTTTGAATTGTGATGAATTTTACTATATTGAGATATCTAAACCCTCATGAATAAGAATGAACATCAATAAATTAATGTTTTAAAATGAAATGGTTACTACTAAATTTGGATTCCAAATTAAATGTAAAGGGTTTTTTCCTCTATAATTTTCAACTGAAAATCCTTATATTAGAACCTTTTCTATGTTGTATAATAAATTGACATCGAACTGACCTTAGTAGTGGGCCAGTGGTTGGGTATCTTATGTTTCGTTATGATATCCTCCATCACCTAGTCTTGGATTTCATAGAAGGCATAGAGGTATGAACTGTTTATAGGATCTTTTTACCAACCCCTTTCATGTTTCCATTATTTTTAGATCTACTATTAAATCTCATATGATGTGTGTCATTCGAAATTTTATACCTATATTGCATCAATTTTCTCATATCATACACCAAGAGGGTGGCAATGATCATGATCCAGAGGTGGTGTCCTTTGAGCGAATTGAAGTTCCTCCCATAGTGTCACCTGATTCACATCCTTTTGATCTTCCATTGGGTGTTGATGCTTATATTAGAAACAATTTCCTTTATATTATTTAGTCTATAATGTTTTTCCCTGACGGATCCCCTATTATGGAAGGGATGACATGGGAATTTCAGTAGTGGTGTCCTCGTATCTTTTTGTGGGATGGCAGTCCTCATGCTGATGATTCATGGGAAGAGACTACGATTTCAATATTTGAGTATCTATAAATTCCTCCAGATTGTTGGGTAATGATATCTACCTACATGATTTAGGATTCTACTAAATGTTGGTGGGATTTGATTACCCTGTACGGACATCATTAGGGTATGGTCTAGAAAGGCTTCAAAATAACATTCTATGACTACATCATTCCTCATACATTGTGAGAATATAATTCTTAGGAGTTTAAAAACCAACAGTAGGGTTCCATTTTAGTGATAGAGTATTTGGTTCATTTCACATAGATCCAGTGCTTTTAACCAACTCTAACAGGCGATGATTTGACCACTATGTTGCATTTTGAGGATGGTATTTCATACACCATGTGATCATAGGTGAATGTTTTCCAGAAGGCCAACATTTACAAAATACTGAAATATACCCTCATCATATATCATAACCTGAGGATCAAACAACTTGGAGGAAAAAAATGATTGTTAGAATGAGTGCTCTCAACTTCATCTCCAAATATAGGGTTTCCACACTTTTTTATCATGATGTTACCTCCAGGTTTTGTTTTGATCTTCTCTAAATGGATATATTCGACCCTGAATGGGAAACCGCCATGATGGTTTGAAAAATCAACGCGCAAAACAATGAGATTATCACAATGGAATGACTGTTGGGGATATATTTCTTATAAACACTTAAAGGAGTGGATCTCTGTAATGTTTCTGCAGCATGTAATCCTCCTTACAAAGAAACTGGAAGACGAATAATTTGTGGTTGAAGCTAACCCCAATGCCTTTCAGTAACAGTCACATCTGTGAAAATTTTCGATCATGGGACGTATATCATATCTTAAAGGAGACAATCCCTGGTCCAAACTAGAACTGAAATCAAGGATATCTCTCATCTGTGGGTTCTCTAACTAAAAGCTGGTTTCAATTGGAAAAGGTTATTTCAATACGCTTTTAACGACTCAAGATGAAATCAATCGGGTTTGGGGGCTAGGAAATATACAATTAAGGGATAGAGTTCTTCGCATCTCAGACTGGGACTATGCCTTCAAACATAACACTTCAAGAAACATCATGGTGCAGATCTGGGTTCCTCTACACGGGCTCAACTGGTACTTTTGGCATCCAATGTTTCCCAACAACATCACCTCTTTCATTGGTGGGCCGCTTAAAATTGATCAAAACACTTTGAATGTTGATATTGGTCTCTATGAGAGGGTTATAGTCGAATTTGATATATCCTTCAAACTCCCAAACATCATTACGTTCACTACAAATTATTTCAATACCAATATTTGAGTTGAATGTGAGAGAACGCGCTATACTGTGAGTTTTGCAAGATCATGGGCCATTCCCTTTTGAAATATCGAGTTGTGAAAAGTCAGGTTGTTCAGTTAGCCGATGATGGGAGCACAGAGGTGAAATGCAAGAAGAAAAATAAATCCATGGCTCTTCCCATTCTTGATCCTCATAAGAAACACTCAGATATTTGGTTCAAGAAGGATAGCCTTCTGGGATAGAGCTCAGGTGTTACCTAGGTAGAACAGGTCAAGGAGGAGGTAAACACTAAAATTGATCTTTCTATTCTAATAGATATTCAACAGATTGTGATTGGGGTCTTTGATCTTCCTCTGGTTATTCCATCTAAGGATGTCTTAGTCCCTATGGTTTCATAGAAATATGATCCCCCAGTGTCTGGGATGGATGGGACCTTCCAAGAGCTTCTATGGACGGATAAGAACAAAAAATAGGCTCAGACAGATGTTGAAGATTCAGTTGAAACTCTTACATCCCCAGTTGAGAATGAAGATCCAGTTGTGGTAGTACTAGAAGAAGACCTATTTACTAGATATGTCTAGTCTACCTCTCATATTATGCGTACTTTAGTTAACTAAATTCCTATTATAAATCACAATATAGATATTGGAAATCATTCTGATTATGATATATGCACTAACTCTCAGAATCCTCCTCTTATTGTTAATTCATCTGTTCAAAATAATATGGAACCAACTATACAGTTGTTTGGGACATTAGACATGCAGGACATTCCTGTTCAGCCTACTATGCCTCCGACTCCAAGCCCATATTTTGAGGTAGTTGGTGACTCTAGGTCCTCTGATAAGGCTCTTAAATTATCTACAATAATAAAAGAAACTGTTAACTCAGATGCTGTTAACACTTTTCATGATTCTCCTATGAGTAAGAAGGTTTTGAGTACTACTACGGCCTCTTCTTCAAATCTTAGAATATTGATGACGAACAAAGGATCTAGTGGTTCTAATAATAATAAAAAGGATCCCCCACTCTAAACACAGGTCTTAATGGATGTTATCTTTTGGAACTATTAGGGTATATCTAACTCTGACTCTATTTATATGATTAAAAGAACCATTTTGATGCATAAACCAAAACATTTTCCTCTCTCTGAACCCAAAGTTAATTTTTCATTGAAATTTATGCATTTTTCTACCTCTGGTTACAATTTTCTAGGTGCTTGCAGTAATATTAGTGCAGTATAATCCCTCTAGATCGTCTATCATACTTCTCTGAAAGATGCTAAGGTTCACAAGTTTTATGATCAGATGTTCACTTGTGAATTTATTCTAAATATCCTTTATATGTATTTCATTCTTGTTTATTATATGAATAGATACCAAGAACGTAGGACTCAATGGAATGACCTATTTCTATAATCTAACTCAATCAAAGATCCTTGGTTAATGATTGGAGACTTTAATGTTATCCTTTCTCCTAGTGAGAAACTTGTCCATTACCATTCTAACATTTCTTCCAGGGAGTTCTGAGCCTCAATATTATACTGTAACCTGGTTGAAATCAATCTTACTGGTTCCAAATTCACTTGGTATAGAAGAAATTATAATATGTTGGTTTCTAGTAAACCTTATAGGGCTCTATTGAATGTCTCGAATTTAGATTCCTTGGACACCATCTCTAGCATCACATTACATAATCTAAACTCATATCACTATCCTATTCTGGTTAGTTCCCACTCTAAAAGTATTGAACCCATTATTACTTTCAAATTTAACAATTCTTTGTGAGAGGACATTGAATGCTCTAATCTTATACAAAGTTGTTGGAAATCTATGAGTCTTCATATGGATTCTTTTTCATGTATCACAAACCTCATGCACCTAAAACTTTGTCTCAGGGGTTGGTTCAGTGATAAATTGAAACAAATTGATAAGGATATATCCACTCTTGAGAATGATCTCAATCAAAATCAAAATAATTCCACCTATACTGACTTCTCCTCTAACCCCCAAAATGAGGTCAAAATTTCTAAGAAGATCAATTCCCTTTTGTTATAAAGGATAACATTCAAAAACATGTTTTCAAAACTAAATGGCTCTCTGATGGTGATTGTAACACCAAATTCTAAAATTCCCTGCAAAGGGTTCGGAATGTCTTTCGTCCCTTTCATTTCTTAAGAAAAATGACATCCTCTATTATTCTAATTCCTACATTGAAAATCATGTGGTCTCTTATTTTGACATTATCTTCAATGGGTCATGTATAAACAAGTACCTCCTTCGTGGGATCATTCCATCTTTGGTCCATGAGGAAGACAAACTTTTTATCTTGAGCACTCCCCTTGATCATGAGATAAAAGCCACGATCATTAGCCTCAACCCTGAAAGTGCTCCAGGGCCTGATAGTTTTAACAATGGTTTCTTCCAACACCACTGGGAGGTAGTTCATATGGATGTCTGTAAGCTTATTAAGACCTTTTACTTTAATGGTGTCCTTCCTTATGGTCTTAATGCTCGATTCCTTAACTTAATACCTAATGTGTCCAATGATTCTGAAATTCATATGTTCAGACCTATTTCTCTCATAAAATCCCTCTACAAAATCATTACCAAGCTCCTGGAAAACAGGATTTCCTCTATGTGTAGCAAAATTTTCTATTGGAACCAATTTAGGTTCATCAAGGGTTGATATATTAAAGACTTCATATGCATTGCTTTGGAATCCACCAACTCTATTAATAAAGCTTCCAGAGGTGTCATAATTGCTATTAAGCTGAACATTAGGAAATATTTTGACACAATAGAGTGTAATTTCATTTTCAAAGTTCTCTGAGGTTTTGGTTTCAATGATGTATTCATTATTAGGATCAATTCTTTTTTTAGTTCTACGTTTATTTTTATCTTTATCAAAGTATCTCCCAAGGGAAATTTTAAATTCTAAAAGGGAGTCTGAAAATGTAATCTTCTCTCTTTTATCCTTTTCGCCATTGTAGAGAATTACCTTAATCGACTCCTCACCTATCTTGTCCATTAAAGTAAAATCAAACATATTCAGGCATCCCTAAACCTTATTATTTCGACCCATCTTTTTTATGAGGATGATATAATCCTATTCCTTAATAGAGGAAAAAGTAATATCATTAACCTCAACGTTGCCTTATCTCACTATGAAGAGATCTTAGGTCAATCCATTAGTTGGAGCAAATCATTTATTTTCTTTGGGAAAAGTATCCCCAACTCTAGAAAAATATATATCTGAGATATTCTTGGTATAAAAGAAGGGTCCTTTCCTTTTATTTACTTGGGAGTTCCCATATTTTGGTGAAGGCCTAAATCTATGTACTTTAATGCTATCTCTGACCAAATAATTAACCAAGTTTCATCCTAGAAATGAAAATTTGTCTCCATGGCTGTTAGAATCCACATTGTAAAGTCCTCTATTGTCTCTAAAATGGTTTACTCAATGATTATCTATAGGTGTCCTCTCAATATCCTAATGAAAATAAATTCCTACATTAAAAACTTTGTTTGGACTGGTAGTATCCTTGAAAGGAATCGTGTTACCATTCCCTGGTCTACATGCTACAATCCTCTTGAGAGAGGATGTCTTGGCATCAAAAACATCAAGCTTTTTAATGAAGCCATCCAAGCTAGACTCACTTGGATCTTGATAAACAATAAGTCTGACTATATTACCTTTCTTGAGAATGTTTTCCTAAAAATCATAAAAACCAATGTTTACGTTATGCTAATTCTTCCCTCTGGTCATCCATTAGGACCTCCTTTGTCAATATCATGCACAATTCCAGATAGATGGTTTTCTCATACTCCACCATTTAATTCTATCTTTACAACTGGACCGGCACCCCACTTATTTCTATGCTACCTTTTAATGCCTCTCTAGATAGTATCATCTACACCATAAAGGAGGTGATGCATTCTAGTAACTTGATCTCCCTGATAACATCAAAAATCATGTTGATGGGTATCCCTTCTCTAATGATGAAGAATTTCTTATTTGAAAACCATCCAACAATGGTATTCTTGAATTAAAAATTCTTACAACCATTTTTTTACTTCCTCTAAAACTAATTTTTCTTGGATAAATCCTTTTGATAAACTTTTGATAAAACCTTCTAGACTTAATCTTGTTTGGAGTATTACTCATAATTGTATTCTTATCAAGTTTTGACTCCAATACATTGGTGTCCATCTATCCTCAAGATGTCCCCTATGTCATCAACATAGGGAGGACATCAATCATTTATTTTTGTCTTGTTCCACGACCACAGCTCTTTGGAATTATATTACTGAAATATTTGACTGATGATGGTTACATGATGCCTCTATATTCTCTCTGATAAAATATTCTGTAGAGTTTGATTCTTCACAGAAAATCAGAAATATTTTATTATCTGTAATTGTAGAGATACTCTGTGTTATCTGGTATGACAGAAATGCCATTATCCACAACAAATACTCATTCAATTTTAATGCAATTCGGACAAGAATTCTTATCTCCATTAGAGATGCCGCCAAGCTTTAGAATGCCCATTATGATAACTCAGTTGGTAACTTTGTGATCTTTCACAAGCTAAGAATCAATGGTATTTACAAACATCTAAAGCTATCATCCGAACTGTTCTAGAAATCCCTGATTCCTGGATGGATCAAAATGAACATCAATGGAGCTTTCAAAGGAAATCCAGGTTTTGCGGCATATGGGGCGATTTTTAGGGACTCTCTTGGGATTTTTCATGGATGGTTCATTGGTATCTATGGGATTGCCTCTTCCCTGGAGGCTGAGATTATGGTTGTGATTCAAACTATCCACTTTGTTAAGCTAAGAGGCTGGAACAGAATTTGTATTGAAAGTGATTCTGCCATCATTATCCAAGCTATTTGGAATGGTGTTGTTCACCTTGCATGGCCTCTTACAGTGCGTTGGAGGAATTGTCTTAACTCACTCCTTGGGATCAGATACATTTCAACACATTCCAACCGTGAAGAAAACTTGATTGTTGATAGTCTTCCCAACAAGGGAATCAACCATGACATTATGTGGAGTGATGGTTTTCCTGCTGAGCATCTCCCTATCTATGAAAAGGATTTTAGTAAAATTCCCTCTTTAATACTCATGTAGTTCCCTTTATTTTTTTAATAAATGTTGCCTTGGTCTTTTAAAATAATATTATAACCTAAGGGAAGCTGGAAATGTGAGCAATGGCGGTTCCGTTTCCATATAAGGATACGGTTTATCCAGTGGGAGAGAGAATCACTTAGATGGTTCATGTGGGGGAAATTCCAGGCTAGTGGCATGTACTGATAGTTATTTGGTGTATCATCTAGGTGAGTGGATATTCCAAAAAAAATTCACAGTCCATAAGGAACCCTATCGAGTGCTGAGCTTGCAATGGGATGGTTCACCTATAGTGTTTCTACCAAAATGTTCCTCCTAGATCCATTGAGAGAGGATCAGTTTAGATATCACGTTCAGGTACAGGATCAGTGACTTCACATTAGGATATCATTTGTTCTACTACAATCTAATCAGGCCAAGGATGTTTTCATGGATGAGGTATTCATACATTAGAGGTTCTACACAAATAAAGCTGGCTTGTCCAGACTATTCAGGCTACATCTCATGGCAATGTGTTTTTCCATATTTATGCAGTGTTTCCTACACCTATGGTGTAGATTATAAGGCCTTATACTATATGAGTTACTATTTGGGTAGCCTATAATTTAGTTTATTTTATTTTGGATACAATTGAATCACACTTCTTTATATCTACTATAATTATGGAATGTTCGGGCCTAACAATAGAATACTTTAGTGGCATTATGACTCCCAACACACTGTTAGGGCTCTAATCAAAGGGTATGTTCCAATGAAAGGAGTGACCGCTTGAGATAGAAGGGTACCATATCCTATGGAATTTAATCATCCTCAAGATTACTAGATTCGACCTCATTATCAATATGGAATGGATAGTTTCAAATCATGCCAAAGATGAATTCTATCACTACCGAGTGTCGTTTACATAACCTGTGGGTAAAATGTATATTCATAAGAGATAATGATATATCTAGTTTGTTCGAGATAGACCCGGGAATCATGTTATACGAATGGTGACATCCCAAATGTCTAGTATCTTAATGAGCAGACAGGGAATGTGACTTATAGAATTCCATCCTGTTGTGCATCCTTTAAAGTATGTATTCCATGACAATTTATCTTTTTTACCTCTCATTAGAGAGGGGAAGTTAACTATTGAGGTAGTTCCAGGTGCTGCACCAATGTTAATTCCTCCCAGTCATATGACATCTACAAAGCTCCATGAACACAATTATAATTTGTATGATCTAGTAATAATGGTTTTATCTAACCTAACCCTTCACCATGGTATTCACCCATCATTTTTTCTAATAAAGAAGAAGGTTCCCTCTTGTTGTGTATATATTATAGACAGTTGAACCAGCTTATGGTGAAAAACCGTTATCCACTACCTCAAATTGAAAACCACATTGACCAGTTCTAACCATTTACTTTTTTCTCTATGATAGATTTGAGGTTAGGATATCATCAGTTGTGTGTGATTCCATCAAACATACCACAAAATCATTTCAATGTATGTATGAATTTTATGAGTTTCATGTTATGTCATTAAGTCTTAAGAATGTTCCAACCAATTTCATGGATTTGATGTATAGGGTTTTCCTCTCATACCCAGATTCATTTGTAGTAGTCTTAATATATGTCCTCTTAGTGTATTATCTCATCAGACATGACCACATCTACCATCTTGAGATCATGCTAAATACACTAGGATATTATCTTCTATATGTGAGGATCAGTGAATTCCTTGTTTTCATTGATATGGTTAAATTCTTTGGTCAAATAATTTTTGAGTATGGAATATCTATTGACCTAGGTAACATGAGCATTGTGGTTTTCTTGGATAATCCAAATAATTTATTTTACATACATAGTTTCTTGGGGACATATGTCTATTAAAGGCGATTCATTTAGGACTTATCAAGCCTACAAGAACCTCTTATGGGATTTACTAAAAAGGGTGTTATGTTCATATATTCATAAGAATGTGAGACATATTTTAATGATTTAAAGGGGAGACTGACTTTAGTGCTAATGTCAATTATTCTAGATCCAGGTGGATGCTATACTATTTACTGTGATGATTCTAGAATTAGGCTAGGGGTAGTTCTGATGTAGGGTGATTTGGTTATATTGTATGGTTCCATCTAGTAACAACGTCATGAGAGGAATTACTCTACACACAACATCGATCTATTAGATTTGGTTTATGCTTTAGGTTGTTGTATGCATTATCTATTGGTTGAGGGGATCATTGTATACACATATCACAAAAGCCTCAAATAAATCTCCACACATCTTGACTTGAATCTGAGGTATCACATGTGGTAGAATAATTGCATTTAGTCAATACTGATCTTGAATATACACATAAAAATGGTAATTAAGTGGATGAAACCCTTATCTGAAATACTCAGAAACAGGCCTTCCAGGTGGCAAGTAGTTTGTGATAGTTGATGTCTTTGTTTTCTAATATGCAGTTTGATGTTTAGAAATATAATGGCCATTCTAATTTAATAGCTCTATTAGTGACATACATCCTTCTGGAATGAGTGATGATGATCCATATATCAGATCTTTAGGGCCTTTCCCTGAGGTAGAGTCCCTTAGGATAGAACCCACCACCCAGGGGGTTGTCAATGAGAATGAGATCGTACTTTTCTATGTGCATGTGTGGGTGTCTGCTAATATATGAGAAGATTTTATACGGTAATCCCATGCCTCTTTTTAGGAATTTCACCCTGGGATTATCAAAATCTACCACGAAAAGTATTGTCAGTATTGGTGGTCAGGTATAAAGAGGTGGATTTCAGGTTTTTTTACCTCGTGTTCCACTTATTAACAGGTGAAGGTCGAGCACTATCGACCTGCTAGACTTATAGAACCACTAACAATTCCCGAGTGGAAATGGGACAACATCACCATTGATTTCATGATGTACATAAAAATATCACCTCAAGGTAGTGACATAATATGGGTGATTTTTGATATGTTGACCAAGGTCACACAGTTCCTATTTTTCTGGTATTCCTTCTCAGATGATGATATTTTGATGTTATACATTCGAGAGATTGTGAACCTTCATGGTGTTCCTCAGTATATCATATAAGAATGAGATTCACCATTTAAATCAAGGTTCTAGAAGGGGATGTTGATGGAATTGGATTCATAGGACTTATTGAGTAGAACATATCTCCCTCAGACTGAGTAGAACTATGAGTGAACAATATTAGTGTTAGAGGACATGTTCTAAGGATTCAACCTTGATTTCATAGGTTCTTAGGAGAAACATATAAAACTTTTATAGTTTACCTATAACAATGTTTTTCAGGAAACTATTCAATTGTTTCTATATGAGGCCTTTTACAGTAGGTCACAATATTCATCTCTATGTTGGTTAGATGTAATTGAGGAACCACTACTAGGTCCTTGTCTCATTCATAAGACTTCAAAGAAAGTACAACAGATTCAGAAGTGTATCGATACAACTCAATCCATGTAAAAGTCTTATACTAATCTTCAACACTGACATTTGGAGTTCAATGTGGGATATTAGGTCTTTCTTGTGAGTATCACTTTGATTGGGACATATACAAATATGAAGATAGAAAATTTTATCACCCAATTAAATTGGTCCTTTCAAGGTCGGGGAGAGAATTGGAATGGTAGCCTATCGGTTGTAGGTACCTCAGAGGTATTATGTCATGAATGATGAATTCCATGTATCACTACCTCTCTAGTATAATTAGGACTCATATCATTCATTTGACCATAATGATATTGAGCTAGAGTCAGGATCTTCCTTTGAGGATAATCAAATATTTATTGTTAGTTGGAGAACAAATTTGGCCTATGGTAGGTCAGTTCCTCTAGTGTATGTTCTTTAGAATCATGTACTTTTATAGGAAGAGACTTGGGAGTGAGATACCAATGTACATTACCAAAGTCCAGAAATTTTCTCATATGAAGTTTTACCACCCTCGGATTTCCAACTCAGGGATGAGTGGTTTTGATGGGAGGTTGTAAAGTCCCATATTTTCAAAGAGTTACAGACACTTTTGTTACAATTCACAACCTTTTTTTATTCTTATAATATTATTTCATGGGTAATGAGTGTATTGAGATATTATAGGTCTCATTCGGAGCCTGAAGCTCCAGAAAAAAAAGGCGGAAAAATAATCCCCATGATTCATGCAAGCTTTATTCTCACAATGTGACTCAACCATGCAGGACCCCAGTGTGCAAAAAGAGGACACTTGGTTTGTCTAAAATTGTGAGAGCCAGTACACACTCTCATTTGGGATTTCATACATCCTTTATAGAGAACTTTTTCATGGATTTTTCATTATTAGTCAAACTGTGTGCCTATCCCATGTGAGGGGCCTCCTTGGGAAGTGGTTTCTACATGGTAGGCACATGATTTGGACAACCATGCATCGAAACTGTGCGACACAAATTCTTAAGGGTGATTTAATTTTATTTTTCATGTTACGTTTTAAACCCTATTTTTTTCATCCTCCTTTTTCATTTCTAGAAATATAAAAAATATTATTTTCGCCTCCAAGGTATGGATTCTGATCTCCCAATAATAAAAAACCATGATTCCTTCACCATTGTGTGTGTTGGATCTCTCTTGATAATCCCTCCACTCCTATTATTTTTTTATTTTTTTATCTTCTCCTATTCTATTATATTGTGTTGTAACCTCATTTATTCTATTTTTAGGGTATTTGAAGATTCTTCCAATTTATCCCATTTTAGATTGATTCACATGCTTACACTATATGTGGAGAGTTGTACTAACTTTAGGTCGGTGGTCTAGCTTCATTCCCTCAAGTTTAGTTTATTTTATATTCTGTGTCATTGTTCCACACACTGTACATTTTCAGAGACACCCATTAAATTCTTAATAAATCAAATTTAATGGTTTTCCATACCCACTATAGTCTTAGATATCTAAAAATCAACCCTTTGGTCGATCTCCATGAAATGAGTCACCCCTATGGATGTGCCTTCCCTTGATGGCCTAATTTCCCTCTACATTAAATTATTAGACCACATATGAAGGGAGTATTATCATGTAATGAATTATTGGGAGTATGAATTGAATTAATCATAATATTGGATATGAGTTAGGCCATATTCATTATGCCTAGTTAAATTTTTTAATTATGTTACTTGGAAGAATTGAATAATGTTTCATAAATTTCACAACTTTCTAAATGAATTGTATCTTTCTTTAAAAGGCATACATTTTATCCAAGAAGAGAGAGATACTTGGATACTTATAGGATCCCTTTTATGGTCTATTATTGGGTTATAATTAGAACATATAAATGAGTTGTATACACACTAAGAGCTATTGTAGGTATTCATATGATGGTCTCACTAGGCATTTACCTTACCACCATGTGGGAAATACCGGTTCCCTAGGGGAGACACTATGGAAGGGATCAATGGCTAAATTTTTATACCTGGTCATGAGATATATTGGTCCCTTCCATAATATGCTAGGGGTCGGCTCAAAGGGTTGATTTCATGCCATGACAGATGTGGTAAAAGTGATTCCATTTATGGATTTCCTTAGATGTACTTCTATGATATTGGACATTTATAGTACCCATAGAGAGATAATTTGGATTCCATCTAGATTTCCTTGGATGGGATCAGGGTGCATATTCTACAATATAAAGATATTAAATATTAATAATTGTGTAACTGAAATTCCAAGGATGCATCCACCAATCCAAAAAACATGCTTTAGTATGATCCATATTTTGATGTACTATTTATGATGACCCATGTATACATTATATCATCATTTCATAGTATACCTAGGTTCAGAGGCATCTAATTTAGTATGGAGTAGGTATATTTGGTCAAGTATACCAACAAGAATATGGTCTACTATATGTATGTATTTATTTATTTAATGCATTTTATTTTTATAGACAGAGTACTTATGTTATATTCACAAACTAGATTGATCTAGAAAAAATTGGTAGTTTCCTACTGATTATATCTAGCAACCTACTTAGTATTCCCTTGTTACAAATTAAGAATTCATGGTTACTGTCATAGATAAATGGATTCATCCAGCTTCCGATGCTTGATTTATGGTATTAGGGTGGAGCACAGGGGAAGAGGATCGAGCCTATGATCATGATTAGAGTATTATCTTCTTTTTTTCGTTTTTTATTATTGTATATAATGTGATATATAAGTGTTCCACATGTATCCCATGTTCTCATTTTTTATAGCTACAAGTTCACCATTATACTTTTGTATCTATTTACCCTATATGTGATACAAAGTTGGTCAGAATTGGGTGTTTGGTTGAGGGAAGCCATTGGTGGGTGTGTTGAATAAATTAATTAACAGAATTTTTTATTTTTTTAAATAACCTTAAACCTATAAATCCTATTTAAATAATATGTTATGGAAAAAATCCATGGTTATCCACATAACCCTAGGTGTTTAAATAGGATTAGGATATATCCATTGGCGTTAATAAATCGAGAATGTGGATTGATGATGCTGATTGAGGAAAATCGCATAATGGATGAAAAACGTAGTGAGATCTTCAAAGACATTGCAAATTAGCATTTCCTTAACCAATGATTTATTAGTTCTCTAGATTGGATGTTTTTTTTGGATTTTATTCATATTTTTATATACCATATTGAACAGGAGACAATCCATTAAAAAATATTTATTTTTGGATTTATGGTGGATTTGTGGGAATTTCTTAATATTCATACAAATTTAAATTGATATTATTTGATTAGTGTTTTGATAATTCTATTTTTTATTCATCATCCTGACTAGGGATTGAGTCCAATATAAACATTGGATGAGTTCATTCTTCATGTTTGTTTTTTATGATTTTCTATCCATGTTCTACGTCTGATAGTCAATAGAATTTTCTTCGCTGTTGATTCAATCAGTTCCTGGTGGATATTAATTTCATGGGAAATATTTGGCAACAAATATCTTCATTGTGGGTTCATATTTTAGATCAATGGAGAAAACTAGGTCTAATACGGTGTGATTAATGATTAGAAACTAATTAATGTTCATATTGAGGGGTTTCCACCTATGAATCAGTGATGAGGAAGTATGATGCATATGTGTCATTTTATGAGTAGATCAGGTGATCTATATCTATCCATTTGTGGTAGATAGAGAAACGGATGGAGAAGTAGGTTGTGGGGACAAAAATGTCTAGTTGTGGTTGAGGTGGAGATGGTTAATAGTGTTGGTAGTAGTCCCTCGGTCATTGTGGTGAATGGGGAATAGGTGGTGGCATTTTATCAGATGTTCTGTGTGAGGTGTGCATGAATAACAATTCTAAACATGATTAGAGGCACTCTTTAAGGCTGAGGGTTCGTCTGGAGAATATTTTTGAGAAGAAGGTGACCCTATAAAAAGGTAATGATAATGATAATAATAATAACATTATTTTATTATTATATGAATCAAGGGGGTTGGTGCGCAATAAAATCATAGAAAAGTGGGTGGGGGAGTTTAACCGTAATTACATTATTATAATTTATATATTCTTTATGTAATTGAATATATATTATAAAAAGATATAAAATATTTTTTTATGGAATCTAATTTCTGATGTAACATATTCATGAAATGGTATAATGATAGACCTTATATAGTATCACAACTAAAAAATTGTGATGGATGATTCAACAATAATGATGGATATTTAATTCGGAATCATGTCTTAGGCCCATGAAGTGACTTACATATATGTTACAACGAATATTATTTCACCGAGTGTCAATTTTGGGAAAGTAAATAGTCTATTTGGAGTATGTTTTTCATGAGGACCATAATAGTGTGATATATTTTCCCATTCATGGATATTTTAAGTCGCATATTGGTGGATTTACATTTTAACCAATCAGACCAATGACAATTTTCATGTGTTTATGAGGATTTTTCTAGACTCTGATTTGGGATCATGAGTAGCCTATCCTGAGTAGTTTAACTGTATTGTCTTGGGCCTTCCTATCCTGTTACCTTATCAAATTTTGGTGTTTTATTTCTTTCATAAGAGTATTGAGAATGTTTCATGGTTTTTGGAGTTGTAGTAGGGCTACTATAGGAAATCCACATCATGAAAGGGGTACATGATGTGAACTAATGTCTCACGGCTTATATAGATGGCTGAATTCATGGTTCATATGCATCTAAGATGGATCCATTGATTCAAAATCACATCATGAAACTAATTCAAAGGCCTAGGTGACCTGAATTTTTACATAAGTTGTTTTAGGAAAAATCTTATGATATTCATATCGTGAAAAGAATACATGATGTAAAATATGAGGGAGTAGGGTTTAAAATCCATTTTGTCAGCTAATTTTTATTCTTTCAACCGTATATATATATATATATAACCAATTATGGGTGAACCTTAGGTATCTATCCAGTGATATTTATCCCCATTCCACCTTCTTTAATTTGTTGGTTCTGGTGGATCTCCATTAATGATTTATAGTGAGTTCTCCTCACTTTTCGATTACTTTCTCTTATTTTTCTCTTGGATATCCACTATGATGGTCTGGTTGTGTTTCGGTTTGTAATTTGGGATACATTTTTTATAAACCGTGATGTTGTGTAGGTTGATTTGTACGTTTTTATATGGTTGTGGATTACAGGCATTACTTCTTCACCTTATAGTGTTCATTGAGATTAGAAATCACATTTAACATAGGGAATCCCTTATTTCTCACTATTTTTCATCATGTGGGAGGGGTTTACTCTTTATTATCAGTGGGAGATGGTTTTCACTAGCCTAATTTAGATAAATTAATCAGTTAATTTAAATTTATGTGTAAGGGAAATTATTTTCATGTTCTTATGATGTTGATATTATTGTATTGATCTCTATTTGTGCCAAAGGCCCCACTAAAAATCATGGTTTTTGGGAGCCTTTTCTTGAACTATAATTTTTTTGATATAGAAACCATATTCCTTTGTTTTTTGATATCACCAAAAAATGGAAATTTTCTAACCACTAATATTTGGTTAATAAAATGGTTTCCCCTGAATTTATAGCCTGTATGATAACACCCCTAAAATGTAAAATGTTATAAAACCCCCTTTGTTGAATCTATAAAATGATCATTGATATGTTGTGATGTGTTTCCATTCTATTTGGGGTGGAGAAGTGTGATTGAAATGTAGTGTGGGGTGATGTGTGTGATTTTTTTTCATGATTTTGGGGAAGAGAGGTGATGATTGTTTGGTTGTGCTTTTGTGGTGCTGAGGTGATAGTTATTTTGCTCATGCTTTTGAGGTGGAGAGGAGATGGTTTGTTTGGAAAAGATTTTCGAGTGGTGAGGTATTGGTTATTTGTTTGTTCTTTCAGTGTGTCAAGGTATTGGTTTTTGGGAACACTTTTGGTTTGGTGAGGAAATTGTATGTTGGGGATGATGAGCTCCCTGTGATGTGTGGTTGTGTTGTACTATAAGATCAGGTAGTGATAGAATAATTATTTAATTATGATTGAAATGGTTGGGTTTAGTTTGATTAATGGGTTGTAAATAACTCAATAAAAAATAAATGATGGAATGTGGGGTTAAGTGAATATATTGGTAGATAATTAAATGAATGGGTGGGATATTTGAATTAATTTATTGAGAAAAATGTGGCTTGTATCTTGTGTGGTGTTATGCATTTAGATGTGGAATAAAAACTGGGGGTGTAGTTAGTTGGATAGTGTTTTTTATGAACCCATATATTGGGATTTTGTGTGGTTATATGTATATATGTATATATTTTTGGTTATTTCTATACACACCCCAGCTGCATCAAAAAATATGTGATGACACCTATATTTTTACATGGAATTTTTTTTTTCCAACAACCGGGTGATCAAAATTGATGGATGGATACCCAATCTTTCCCACTCTATCTTATAGGTGATTAGATATACACATGTTGTTATATATGGAAGTACTTTATCTCACTAGGTGATGAACTAGGTATCTTTATGGAGGATGTGATAAGCCTGTGTTGTGTGGTGGTGGCCCAAGTGTCTTCAGGGGGAAGTGATATGACCATGTTTTGGGGTGTATTATGGTGGGGGTCTTTCATAGTCAGAGGAGTTAAATAGGTTTATGTACTTCATGTTCATCATACCCTACTATTTTGATTATGGATGTTTTCGGTAGGTGATGTCCTAGGTGCCTTCATGAGAGATGAGATGGGACCGTGTTGTGGGGAGGTGGCCTAGGTGTCTGAGGTCATGATGTGATGTTACCATGATATGGGGTAATGGTATATGTTATTCAGAATATGTGGGATCATTAAAATGTACAACATTGGGGAGTGAGAATGTAGAACCAGTGGGAAAGTAGTGAAGGGTACCCCTTATCAATATGGTTAAGTTATGTTATTATACATCGCTTGTGCAATTTATTGAGCATTCCTTTATGAGGCTAGGATTGATATTTTTCCTTTTTTAGTGTTTTTGGTTCTGCTATTTTCTCAAGGGTTCATTTGTATTCTTATTTAACATCTGCATGAGAGACTTTGGTTCCCAAAATGAGTATACATGTATTATCATCCTACATATATAAAGGGATTTTCAGGTTTCCAGGAGGATGGAAAAGATCATATTAGACAGTACTATCTTGGACCTTTTGTATAATTTTTCTGTCTCTCGTTTAGTTTTGGTTTTGTGTATTTAGTTTTGGAGACATTTATCTATACCTATTTTATTTTTACATTCATTGTGGTAATGTTTTGGTTTCTTCTATATTATTTTATAGAGTTTTGATGTTATTAATATTTTCATGACTTATTATATACTCCCTTTACTGATTTTATATGAAATGTTCATAATTTGTGGGAAATATTAATGTTTTAATAATAAGTATAATTTATGAACATTTTTAGAAGTAGTCCAATTGAGTCAGTTTAATAGATTATATATACCTCTCACAATACTGATCCAAATTGTGTGGTTTTGGCTTTGTAGGATTCTCATTTTAATATAAAACATTTCATTAGAAGCTACCAAGAGCCAATTCTGCCATTTGAAGGGTCATATGGTCCTCACAAACAAGACCAATGAATCTGTGAAGAAACTAGACTATTCATGAAGATTGGTTTACTGGTCTAAATACAGAATTCCAAATTCCATTATTCCCCACCATAGTTCTGGGGACACTTTAAGGAGTCCAGGATAAAAATTTAAAGGCCTAATAATAAAAACAGGGGGCCCAAAATATGCATTGAATTCTATCCCACCATTCTGGCCGAGAAATAAAAGCGGCACAAAAATATTGACATTTCTCCTGATGTGGACATCCATTCGAGCTGATATTTTTCAGTGTAAAATAAGAGATATTTATGGACAACTCTTTTGAAGAAATGATTATTATTTGAGGGAATATTACTATGAACAAACCCATTCACATTTCGGACATTGGAAAGTATGGATTGAAATAGATAGAATGACATTATTTATTAAAACCACCATAACATTGGCGAAAAAAGTCTATTGGCGGCCATCATTTGAGGGTGGACATAAGACATCAATATCTACATCTTTGAAGAAGACACCAGCTCATGATTCATCTGTCCAAATTGGTAAATCGGCGGTTCAAGTGGAGGGATAGTTTTGGAATGCAAATAGTCCACTCCTTGGGCTATAAATACTCTCCCCTCCTATCCTTGAGAGGGGTTGGCATTTCAGAAGAGAGGAGATCATATTGGCATGACCAAAGACTTTACAAAGGCTTGTGATGATCTTCCATACTCAATTTTTCACTTTAGAGACCATTCCTCCTCTGTTTGTTTTCACATACTTTCGTGTTCTTCGTTTTTGTAATTTTGTAAGTCCTTTCTTTTTTAATTCTGTTTTAATGCAATTTTCTTCTTCAATATCTCGTATTATCATCCATATTATGATGTTTCATTTTAATGTTCTTAAAATATTTTAAATTCAGTTGAACCCCCTTCCCTTATTTTTCATTCTCATTCAATCGAAAATCCGTTTTTAATTATCATCATTGTTTGTGTGTGTGTGTTCAACGTACCACTCTTTTCTAATCCCTTTTTTCTTCTCTTTATAATTAATCACAATAAAATTATATTACCAAATTAATAACCATATTAATGCCTAAGTAAATCTCTCATTGGGTTGAGTTTTAATTTAGGTATGTTAAGCGATTGAGAGCTTTTTCTCGATGAGTATACGTTGAATTAACATTGTGTATGTTGGACTTAACATGTCATGGATTAATGACTTGTTTTGTTTAATGTGTGGTTTCCATGAATTATTGGAACCATAAATACACAACCATAAAAAAGATATGATCATGATTAGAACCTTAAGTTAAGTTAAGGCTTGGATCAATTCCTCAACACTTGAGAATTCAAATCAACGTCAACTTGTGACATGGGTGTTAATTTAAATGCAGTATAAAGAAAAGCTCAAGGATATCAGAAGCCTAAATAACCTACTGATGAACTCACCCCAATCATTATAAATATTTTAAATCAATTATAGTCAACCAATCATTTCAATTAAGCTCTGAAAACAAACCCCCCTAATCAAAATACAATCAACTAAAAACAAACGACTATTACAAAGTATCATCGCCGAGGATTCGTCCCGAGTGCTGCTATACACATTAGCAGAGCACCATAACTTTGACCGGTTGATAGTTGACAATTCGCTGTGTATTTAAAATGGCGCCGTTTTCGGGGATGGTGCTTTAATTATTCTTTAGTTTTTGGTTATTGTAATAAAAAAACCAAAAAAAAATTAAAAACAAATTAAAAAAAACACAAAGAAAAATCCGTCTTCCTCTTAAAAATCATACACTGAAAAAAATACAAAGAAAAACCCATCTTTCTCTTTATTCAAAAATCCCTTTGAATTCCCCTTAGCCTCCAAAACAATACCTCAGATTTTTTTGTCCCTAAAATTGAGCAAACACTTCGCCAACTTAGGAAAAAGATAAGAGATAATCAATTAATTTAAGAACTAGTCCTTGTCCAACCAATTGAATTAGATATGGACAATCCTAGGGAACAAACACATAAAGAACATGTTTCCCCTAATATGAATTACCAACCTCTTGGTATTCAATATCCAAACATAGAGGCTGAATTTGAAATCAAATCGGGTTTGATTCATCTTCTTCCACATTTCCACGGTCTAGCCGGTGAGGATCCACATCTCTACCTCAAAGAGTTCCAAGTGGTGTGCTCTACCATGAAGCCTCAAGGGGTTTCTGAAGAACAAATCAAACTTCGAGCATTCCATTTCTCCCTAGATAACACTGCTATGTCATGTCTTTACTACATACCTCCTGGTTCCATAACCGCATGGAATGACATTAAGTGACTCTTCTTAGAGAAATTATTTCATGCTTCTCATACTGCTTCTATTGGAAAAGAAATAAGTGGTATACGTCAATTCCCAAGTGAATCACTCCATGAGTACTGGGAGAGGTTCAAAAATATTGTTGAAACCTTCCCACACCACCAAATTCCTAACCAAATCTTGATCCAATACTTCTATGAGGGATTATTGTCTATAGAGAGAACTCTCATTGATGCTGCAAGTGGCGGTGCTCTTTATGATAAAACTCCTATAGTAGCAAGAGATATCATAAGTAAATTGGCTGAAAACACACAACAATTCCATACTCGAGAACATGCTCAAGTTAAAAAATCCCATGATAATAAATCAATTGAGCCGAACAAGATGCCCGAGTAGATGAGTGAACTTACAGGTCTTGTGAAACAACTAGATGTGGCATCCAAAGCCCCAACATCATCTTCTCCACAATCAATATTTCCTTGACCAGTCAAAGATTGTGGAATTTGCAACACTCCATCCCATCCAACTAACACATGTCCACAACTATAAGAGGGTCAATCTGATTCATCTGGACCAATGGAGATCAATGCAGCATATGCTCAGCGGAACACCAACCCTCAACTATCAGGTCATTTTGTTATAAACTTCAACAAACCTCACTCTGAGCCCTTCTCTTCTTCCTATAACCAAGGAAATAGGTATGGTAATCCCATATCTCATCCCCCTCAATTACCTTCTCAAAACCCAAACTCGTTCCAATATGGTCAATGTGTTGGTAACTTTCAACAACCTTATCCTTTTCTTCCTCCACCTCAAAGGAAGAATCCTCCTCCTAGATTCCACTATCCCATTAAGCCTTCCCAATTCGCAAACCAATACAATCGCTTTCCCAAGAACTAATATCAAGGAAATCACAATCTAGGACATGCCACTTCTTCCAAGAAACCATGGGAAAGTGATGTTGAAGATCTTGCCTCTTTCACCTATTCCAGCCTTAAAAATATTGAAACCCAAATTGGTCAACTTGCATCCCACCTTAGTCATCACAAACCATCTAAATCTTCCCAACTTACAACTCAACCTTTACCCAACCCCAAGGGTAAAGTAAGTGAAATTTCACTTATATTGGGAAAGAAAATTTCTATGCCCCAAGATAAGTCCTCCAACCCCCCTTTAAATGTTGACCTATAAAATTAAACGAAAAAGAAACTTGAAAAGGAATCTGAATCCATTCCCTCACCTCCTTCCATTCCACTTAGGAATACAATTCCTTTTCCACAAGCTGTATCTAATCCAAAGAAGTCATTTGTACCTGATCCTGAAATTCTTGACTTTTTTAGACATGTTGAAGTCAACATTCCCCTCTTAGATGCCATAAAACAAATTCCTAAGTATGCCATGTTTCTTAAGAAGTTGCGTACCCACAAGAGGCAACTTAGGACCTTAGAAAATGTTTCAACCCCAGATTCCATAACCATTAAGTGCTAATATCCAAGAACCTTTACATTCCATGCCAAATTGGATGTTTGAACATTGATGATGCACTCATATACCTAGGAGCCTCAATTAATATCATGGCCAAATCCATATTCTCCAACCTTGGTCTATGTCCCTTACATCGAACGGGTGTTGTAATTCAATTAGGAAATCGAAGCATAACCAGTCCTGAGGGAATAATTGAGGATGTCCTTGTTCGTGTCAATGATCTTATCTTCCCTGCTGATTTCTATGTCCTTGACAGGGAATGTGAGACGAAATCTTATCGATATCCCCTAATTCTAGGGAGACCATTCCTCGTGACTGATAAAACTATGATTGATGTCCATTTAGGCATCTTATCCATGGAATTTGGTGACCAAATTGTCAAATTCAATATTTTTCAATCCATGTGATACCCATTATTGAATGAATTTGCATTATCTATCCACTCATATGAATGTATCTCTAAAAGTGTGTTGAATCCCAATCCATCATGATCTTCCTATTTTACTAATAAAGGATCTTGTGCAATATGCACCATGATTAACCAAGTCATGAATGGAGAAGTTTATTTCGACATTAAAAATGAAAACTCCATTGATCTAATGGATCTTGAAAACTCTTTGGAATCTCATCTCACTTCTGATATCCACTGCTCCAACTTGGACGGTAATGGGGAAAATAAACAAGCATGTTCAATTTTTGATTCAAATTTGATTACCCAACATTCATCATTTCCTATCCATGATTCTGAAAATATTTCTATATGTGAGGTGAACCCCAAACCAATTTCTTTATATTCTCCAGATCAGAGTGAAGGTTGGGACATTTTTTCCCTAATTAATAAAGTGATCACTGGTGAGGTTAAAATTGAAAATTCTTTGGTGAACAACATTGATTTAAAGGATATTGAAATTTTTATTCAGTCTTATGACTCCATTGATCCTCATTAATCATCAGCAGTAAGTGATGAAATAAATGAGTTAAAACCAATTGGGATATCATACTATGGTTTTGTGTTATCTGATCCTTACATAAATGAACCATCAGAATTGAGAAATCTTCCTGAATTTCCATGCATATAAAACCATCACTTTGCCAATAATATTTTTCCTCATCTTAAAGACCAAAGGGAGGATAGTCTTATTCTCTTTCCACCTCCATTTAATTATAAGCACCACATCATGGAAGGGGAGAAATTATCTAATGACCAATTAGGAAACCCCGAGGAGAAGTTTTTCTGGAAGCGCACTAAAGTTGAGAAAATACGATGGCCACCATCAGACTATGGATAGTCCACTACAACTGTCTAGCTGTAGACAAATAAATGCAGTGCTTCTTGGGAGGCAACCCATGTTTTCTTTTACTTTTGAGAAATTTCAATTTCTTTTTAGTTTTTCATTATATGAATAATTATTTTTCTTTTTTAGGTAACAATACACAATCCAGGATCATCATCGACTTCCATTGGATCCCCAACTTCTACTATTGACCCACCACCAGATGGAGATGGCGACCCGCCAAATCCAAACCAGGGGGCACCACTTTCACTTTAACGCTATCTCTATCTCTTCCTCTCTATACCTCTTTCTTTTTATTCCTCTCTCTTTCATTTTGTTCACTTTCTTCATCAACACCGTTTCTTTTTCTCCTTCTCTTTTTTGTGGGTGTGTATTTTAAAGAACACTAATATACAGCTAAAAAAATAAAAAAAATCCAAAAGAGTCATACTTACTCACCTTCAATTTTCATATTTTGTCCAACCATTTTGGGGAGTCAAAAGTCCTGGTTTCAACTCAAAATTTTTTTATTTTCATCATGACTTTGGATAAATAATTTTTTTGTCAAAATTAAAAAAAATTGAATGCTCAATTTTTTATTTGGAAAATGATATTCTCGAACCGTGAAGAACAACATTTTCATTCATTCCAAGACCACCTATGGCCATCTTTTCAAAATGTGTGTTTTCACCCCCATTTGTGTCTCCAGAGTTTGTGGACCTTTGAGATGAATTTCCTACTTTAGTGTGCATTAATATGATAGAGGCATTTTCTGAACCACATGAGAATCATAATAACCAAATTGCCTCCCATTAACCATACATTAATCATACTTTTAAAAACCCCTTAGATCCTACGAAAACATTTTCCTTCATAGCCACATTACAAGCCCAATACCTTTTCCCACCCAATATCAACATGGATTTTCATTGCATAATTTTTTGAAATTTAAATGTGGGGGGAATATATTTCATTTTTTGGGTACCCTATTTTTGATTTTCACCGAGTTATCATATGCTTGAGGGCAAGCATCCATTTTTGTGTAGGGGAGAGGTTTTCATTCAGTGAGTTTTGGGAATTTATGTTTGTTTATGAAATCTTGTACAAATATTTTTGAAAAGTGTTCAAAAAAATCAAAAAAAATCAAAAAAAATAAAAAAAATTGAAAATAAGAATGGGTTGTGTCTTAGGTAGGTCAAAAATCACTATTTATCAGCATTTTATCTTGTTATAACTATTACAATTAGTGTCGTGGGGAGATGAAACATGTGTTGGGATATGAGTGTGAAATCTGTTTCAAGGCCAACTTTCAAAAAACAAATAAAAAAAGAAAAAAAAAAAGAACACATGCATTATATTCTTATTGGGAGAAGTTTTGTGTTTTTTAAATATTCCATCTTCTCATTACCTTAATATTTTCTTCCTATATTTTTTCTTTCTCCACCCAATCATTCCCTTTGTAAATATGTGTTTCATTTCCTTCCATGTTTTATTTCAAAAAAACGTACATTGCTTTTTCTATGTTGGTATTTTAACCCTCTTCTTCTCTCTCTTGTACATTATATTACTACCATCCCATAGCCACAGAAAAACCCCTTAAAAAGACCACTTTATTCTTGTCCACTTTGGATAGGTATTGGAAGCTGATATCTCTTTTAAAACTCAAATATTTTCACTTTTGGTTGGTGAAAGAGTGAACCTCCACAAATAAATTTTATCACCTTGAGAGGTTTGAGTTTTGAGTGTCCACATTTTCCATTTCTAAATTTTAGAATGAAAAAATGAATTATTTTTTAAACATTGTTTCTGTAACAACTTGTGGTGGAATTCAAAATGGATGAGTGAAATAGTCTAAACCTCCCCTGATTAGATAAAACAAAATTTAAATATCTATTGGTGAGTGAAAATGATTTTGCTATGTTTTTGTATTTGTTGCACATGAGGACATGCACAAAACTAAGTGTCAGGGAGTTGATGTTATTAATATTTTCATGACTTATTATATACTCCATTTACTGATTTTATATGAAATGTGCATAATTTGTGTGAAATATTAATGTTTTAATACTAAGTATATGTTTTGAGCATTTTTAGAAGTAGTACAATTGAGTCAGTTTACTAGTTTTTTTATAACTCTCACTATACTAATCCAAATTGTGTGGTTATTTTTTTAGGATTCTTATTTAAATATAAAACATTTCTTTAGAAGGTACCATGAGCCAATTATGCCATTTGAAGGGTAATATGGTCCTCACAAACAAGACCAAATAATCTATGAAGAAACTGGACTATTCATGAAGATTGATTTACTGGGCTATATACAGATAACCAAATTCATTTATTCTCCAACATAGTTATGGGGACAATATAAGGAGTCCAGGATAAAAATTTCAAGTCCTAATAATAACAAAAAGGGGCCCAAAATATGAATTGAAGTCTATCCCACCATTCTGGAAGATAAATAAAAGAATCACACAAATATTGACATTTCTCCTGATGTGTACATCCATTCAAGATGAGTTTTATCAGTCTGAAAGAGGATATATGGCCGGACAACTCTTTTGAAGAAATTATTTTTATTTTAGGGCATTTTACTATGAAAAATTCCATTCAAATTTCGGCCATTGGAAGGTCTGTATTGAAATAGACAGAATGACATTATTTATTAAAACCACCATAACATTGGCTACAGAAGTCTATTGGTGGCCAACATTTGAGGGTATAAATAATACATTAATATATAAATCTTTGAAGAATACATTATCTCGTGATTCATCTGTCCAAATTGGTAAATTGGTGGTTCAAGTGGAGGGACAGTTTTGGAATGCAAACAAACCACTCCTTGGGCTATAAATACTCTCCCATTCTCTCCTTGAAAGGGGTTGGCATTTTAGAAGAGAGGGGATCATATTGGAACGACCAAAGACTTGAAAAAGGCTTGGGAGGATCTTCCATACTCAATTTTTTACTTTAGAGACCATTCCTCCTCTCTTTGTTTTCACTTACTTTCGTGTTCTTCGTTTTTGTAATTTTGTGAGTCCTTTCTTTTGTAATCCTGTTTTAATGAAAGTTTCTTCTTCAATGTCTCTTATTCTAATCCATCTTATGTAGTTTCATTTTAATGTTATTAAAATAGTTTAAATTCAGTTGAACCCCCTTCCCTTCTTTTTCTTCCTTATTCAATCAAAAATCTGTTTATAATTATCATCATTGTTTGTGTGTGTGTGTTCGATGTACCACTCTTTTCTAATCCCTTTATTTTTATTCTATTTATAATTAATAACAATAAAATTATATTACGAAATTAATTACCATCTTAATGGCTGAGTAAATCCCTCATTGGGGTGAGTTTTAATTTAGGTATGTTAAGCGATTGAGAGATTTTTCTCGATGAGTATACGTTGAATTAACATTGTGTATGTTGGACTTAGCATGTCATGGATTAATGACTTGTTTTGTTTAATGTGTGGTTTCCATGAATTATTGGAACCATAAATACACTACCATAAACAAGATATGATCAATATTATAACCTTAAGTTAATTTAAGGCTTGGATCAATTCCTTAACACTTGAGAATTCAAATCAACATCAACTAGTGACATGGGTGTTAATTTAAATGCAATATAAAGCAAAGCTCAAGGATATCACAGGCCTAACTTACCTAATGATGAACTTTCCTCAATAATAATAAATATGTTAAATCAATTATAGTCAATCAATCATTTCAATTAAGCTCTGCAAACAAACCCCCCTAATCAAAATACAATCAACTAAAAACAGACGACTATTACAAAGTATCATCACCGAGGATTCGACCCGAGTGCTGCTATACACATTAGCAGAGCACCAGAAATTTGACCGGTTGATAGGCGACAATTCGCTGTTTATTTAAAATGGTGCCTTTTTCGGGGATGGTTCTTTAAGTATTCTTTAGTTTATGGTTATTGTAATAAAAAAACCAAAAAACAAAATTAAAAAAAATTAAAAAAAAACACAAAGAAAAACCTGTCTTCCTCTTAAAAATCATACACTGAAAAAAAAAATACAAAGAACACCCCATCTTCCTCTTTCTTCAAAAATCTCTTTGAATTCCCCTTAGCCTCCAAAACAATCCCTCAGATTTGTTTGACCCTGAAATTGAGTGAACACTTCGCCAACATTGGAAAAAGATAAGAGATAATCAAATAATTCAAGAACCAGTCATTTTCCAACCAATTGAATTAGATATGGACAATCCTAGGGAAGAAACACTTAAAGAACTTATTTCCCCCAATATGAATTACCAAACTCTTGGTATTCAATATCCAAACATAGAGGCTGAATTTGAACTCAAATCAGGTTTGATTCATCTTCTTCCACATTTCCACGGGCTAGCCGGTGAGCATCCACATCTCCACCTTAAACAGTTCCAAGTGGTGTGCTCTACCATGAAGCCTCAAGTGGTTTCTGAAGAACAAATCAAACTTCGAGCATTCCATTTCTCCCTAGCTGACACTATTATGTCATGGCTTTACTACCTACCTCCTGGTTCCATAACCGCATGGAATGACATGAAGTGGCTCTTCTTAGAGAAATTCTTTCCTTCTTCTCATACTGCTTCTATTCGAAAAGAAATAAGTGGTATACGTCAATTCCCAAGTGAATCACTCCATGAGTACTGGGAGAGGTTTAAAAAGATTGTTGAAACCTGCCCACACCACCAAATTCCTGACCAAATCTTGATCCAATACTTCTATGAGGGGTTATTGGCTATGGAGAAAACTCTCATTGATGCCGCAAGTGGCGGTTCTCTTTATGATAAAACTCCTACAGCAGCAAGAGATCTCATAAGTAACATGGCTGAAAACACAAAAAAATTCCATACTCGAGCACATGCTCAAGTCAAAAAAGCCCAAGATAATAAATCAATTGAGACGAAAAAGATACCCGAGTGGATGAGTGAACTTACAGGTCTTGTGCAGCAACTAGATGTGGCATCCAAAGCCCCAACATCATCTTCTCCACAATCAATATTTCCTTGACCAGTCAAAAACTGTGGAATCTGCAACTCTCCATCCCAACCAACTAACACATGTCGACAACTACAAGAGGATCAATCTGATTCATCAGGACCAATGGAGATCAATGTAGCATATGCTCAGCGGAACACCAACCCTCAAATATGAGGTCAGTTTGTTAGAAACTTCAACCAACCTCACTCTGAGACCTTCACTTCTTCCTATAACCAAGGCCATAGGTATAGTAATCCCATATCTCATCCCCCTCAATTCCCTTCTCAAAACCCAAACTCGTTCCAATATGGTCAAAGTGTTGGTAACTTTCAACAACCTTATCCTTTTCTTCCTCCACCTCAAAGGAACAATCCCCCTCCTAGATTCCACTATCCCATTGAGCCTTCCCAATTCTCAAACCAATACAGTCTCTTTCCCAAGAACCAATATCAAGGAAATCACAATCTAGGGCACGCCTCTTCTTCCATGAAACCATGGGAAAGTGAAGTTGAAGATCTTGCCTCTTTCACCCGTTCTAGCCTTAAAAATATTGAAACCCAAATTTGTCAACTTGCATCTCACCTTAGTCAGCAGAAACCATCTAATTCTTTCCAACTTCCAACTCAACCATTACCCAACCCCAAGGGTATTGTATGTAAAATTTCACATAGATTGGGAAATAAAATATCTATGCCTCAAGATAAGTCCTCCAACCCCCCCTTTAAATGTTGACCTAGAAAATGAAATGAAAAAGAAACTTGAAAAGGAATCTGAATCCATTCCCTCACCTCCTTCCATTCCACTTAGGATTCCAATTCCTTTTCCACAAGCTGTATCTAACCCAAAGAAGTCATTTGTACGTGATCCTGAAATTCTTGACATGTTTAGATGTGTTGAATTCAACATTAGCCTCTTAGATTCCATAAAACAAATTCCTAAGTATGCCAAGTTTCTCAATCAGTTGTGTACCCACAAGAGGCAACTTAGAACCTTCGAAAATGTTTCAACCTGAGAGTCCATACCCATTAAGTGAAAAGATCCAAGAACCTTTACGTTCCATGCCAAATTGGATGTTCGAACATTGATGATGCACTCATAGACCTCAGAGCCTCAATTAATATCATGACCAAATCCATATTCTCCAACCTTGGTCTATGTCCCTTACATCGAACGGGTGTTGTTATTCAATTATCCAATCGAAGCATAACCAGTCCTGAGGGAATAATTGAGGATGTCCTTGTTCGTGTCAATGATATTATCTTACCTACTAATTTCTATGTCCTTGACATGGAATGTGAGATGAAATCTTCTCGATATCCCCCAATTCTAGGAAGACCATTCCTCATGACTGCTAGAACTATGATTGATGTCCATTTAGGCATCTTATCCATGGAATTTGGTGACCAAATTTTCAAATTCAATATTTTTCAATCCATGCGATACCCATTATTGAATGAATCTGCATTATCTATCCACGCATCTGAATGTATCACTGAATGTGTGTTGAATCCCAATCCATCATGATATTCCTGTTTTACTGATAAAGGATCTTGTGCAATATCCACCATTATTAACCAAGTCATAAATGGAGAAGTTTATTTTGACATTAAAAATGAAAACTCCATTGATTTAATGGATCTTGAAAACTCTTTGTAATCTCAACTCACTTATGACATCCACTGCTCCAACTTGGATGGTAATGGGGAAAATATATAAGCATGTTCAATTTTTTATTCAAATTTTATTACCCAACATTCATCATTTCCTATCCATGATTCTAAAAATACTGTTATATATGAGGTCAACCCCAAACCAATTTGTTTATATTCTCTGGATCAGAGTGAATGTTGTGACATTTTTTCCCTAATTAATAAAGTGATCACTGGTGAGGTTGAAATTGAAAATTATTTGGTGAACAACATTGATTTAAAGGATATTGAAATTTTTATTCAGTCTTATGACTCCACTGATCCTCATTACTCTACAACAGTAAGTGATGAAATAAATGAGTCAAAAATAATTGGGATATCATATTGTGGTTTTGTGTTATCTGATCCTTACATAAATGAACCATCAGAATTGAGAAATCATCTTCAATTTCCAAGCATAGAAAACCATCACTATGTCGATAATATTTTTCCTCATCGTGAAGACCAAAGGGAGGATAGTCGTATTCTCTTTCCGCCTCCATTTAATTATAATCACGACATCAAGGAAGGGGAGAAATTATCTAATGACCAATCAGGAAACCCTGAGGAGAAGTTTTTCTAGAAGCACACTAAAGTTGGGAAAATATGATGGCCACCGTCAGACTATGGGTAGTCCACTGCAACTATCTTGTTGTAGACAAATAAATGCAGTGCTTCTTGGGAGGCAACCCATGTTTTCTTTTACTTTTGTGAAATTTCAATTTCTTTTTAGTTTTTCATTATATGAATAATTATTTTTCTTTTTTAGGTAACAATACACAATCCAGGATCATCATTGACTTCCATTGGATCCCCAACTTCTACTGTTGACCCACCACCAGATGGAGATGGAGACCAGCCAAATCCAAACCAGGGGGCACCTCTTTCACTTTAACTCTGTATCTATCTCTTCCTCTCTCTACCTCTTTCTTTTTCTTCCTCTCTCTTTCAGTTTTTTTCACTTTCTTCATCAACATCATTTCTTTTTCTCTTTCTCTTTTTTGTGGGTGTGTATTTTAAAGAACACTAAAAAACCAAAAAAAAATCCAAAAGAGTCATACTTACTCACCTTCAATTTTCATATTTTGTCCAACAATTTTTGGGAGTGAAAAGACCTTGTTTCAACTCAAAAATTGTTTATTTTCATCATGACTTTGGATAAATAATTTTTTGTCAAAATTAAAAAAATTTGAATTCTCAATTATTTATTTGGAAAATGATTTTCTCGAACCGTGAGGAACAACATTTTCTTTCATTTGAATACCACCTATGGACATCTTTTCAAAATGTGTGTTTTTACCCCCATTTGTGTGTCCAGAGTTTGTGGACCTTTGAGCTGAATTTCCTACTTTAGTGTGCATTAATATGATAGAGGCATTTTCTGAACCACATCAGAATCATAATAACCAAATTACCTCTCATTAACCATACATTAATCATCCTTTTGAAAGCCCCTAAGAGCCTACGAAAACCTTTTCTTTTATAGCCACATTACAAGCCCAATACCTTTTCCCACCCAATATCAACATGAATTTTCATTGCATAATTTTTTGAAATTTAAGTGTCGGGGGGAATATATTTCATTATTTGGGTGCCCTATTTTTGATTTTAACCGAGTTATCATCTTATTGAGGGAAAGCATCCATTTCTATGTGGGGGAGAGTTTTTTATTCAGTGATTTTTGGGAATTTATGTTTGTTTCTGAAATCTTGCACAAATATTTTTGAATAGTGTTCAAAAAAATCAAAAAAAATCAAAAACAAAAATCAAAAAAAATGAAAATAAGAATGGGTTGTGTCTTGGGTAGGTCAAAAATCACTTTTTCTCAGCCTTTTATCTTGTTATAACTATTACAATTAGTGTCGTGGGGAGATCAAACATGTGTTGGGATCTGAGTGTGAGATCTGCTTCAAGGTCAACTTTCAAAAAATAAATAAAAAAAGAAAAGAAAAAAAAGAACCCTTGCATTATATTCTTATTGGGAGAAGATTTGTGTTTTGTAAATATTCCATATTCTCATTACCTTAATATTTTCTTCTTGTATTTTGTCTTTATTCACACAATCATTCCCTTTGTAAATATGTGTTTTCATTTCCTTCCATGTTTTATTTCAAAAAAATGTGCATTTCTTTTTCTATGTTGGTATTTTAACCCACTTCTTCTCTCTCTTGGACATTATATTCCTACCGTCCCATAGCCATAGAAAAACACTTTAAAAATACCAATTTATTATTGTCTACTATGTATAGGGATTGGAAGCTAATATCTTATTTCAAAATCAATGAATTTCACTTTTGGTTGGTGAAAGAGTGAACCTCCACAAATGAATTTTATCATCTTGAGAGGTTTGAGTTTTGAGTGTCCACATTTTCCATTTCTAAATTTGAGAATGAAAAAATGAATTAGTTTTTAAACATTTTTTCTGTAAAAACTTGTGGTGGAATTCAAAATGGATGAGTAAAATAGTCTAAACCTCCCCTAATTGGAGAAAAAAAAATTTAATATCTATTGGGGTGTGAAAATGATTTTTCTATGTCTTTGTATTTGTTTCACATGAAGACATGCACAAAACTAAGTGTCAGTGAGTTGATGTTATTAATATTTTCATGACTTATTATATACTCCCTTTTCTGATTTTATATGAAATGTGCATAATTTGTGTGAAATATTAATGTTTTAATACTAAGTATAAGTTTTGAACATTTTTAGAAGTAGTCCAATTGAGTCAGTTTACTAGTGTTTTTATAACTCTCACTATACTAATCCAAATTGTGTGGTTCTTTTTTTTAGGATTCTAATTTAAATATACAACATTTCTTTAGAAGGTACCATGAGCCAAT
This sequence comes from Viscum album, assembly GCA_963277665.1. Lineage (NCBI taxonomy): Eukaryota > Viridiplantae > Streptophyta > Magnoliopsida > Santalales > Viscaceae > Viscum > Viscum album. The sequence continues at coordinate 828,556,913 of OY728140.1, forward strand.
TATGCCATTTGAATGGTAATATGGTTCTCACAAACAAGACCAAAGAATCTATGAAGAAACTGGACTATTCATGATGATTGATTTACTAGGCTACATACAGATGTCAAAATTCAATTATTCTCCAACATAGTTCTGGGGACAATATAAGGAGTCCAGGATAAAACTTTCAAGTCCTAATAATAACAAAAAGGGGCCCAAAATATGCATTGAAGTCCATCCCACCATTCAAGAAGAGAAATAGAAGAATCACACAAATATTGACATTTCTCCTAATGTGTACATCTATTAGAGATGACCGTTTTCAGTGTGAAAGAGGACATATGACCGGAAAACTCTTTTGAAGAAATTATTTTTATTTTAGGGCATCTTACTATGCAAAAATCCATTCAAATTTCGGCCATTGGAATGTCTGTATTGAAATAGACAGAATAACATTATTTATTAAAACCACCATAACATTGGCTAAAAAGTCTATTGGAGGCCAACATTTGAGGGTAGACATAAGACATCAATATTTAAATCTTTGAAGAAGAAACTAGATCGTGATTAATCTTTCTGAATTGGTAAATTGGTGGTTCAATTGGAGGGACAGTTTTGGAATGCAAACAAACCACTCCTTGGGCTATAAATACTCTCCCCTTCTCTCCTTGAGAGGGGTTGGAATTTCCAAAGATAGTAGATCATATTGACACTTCCTAAGCCTTGAAAAGGGCGTGGGAGGATCTTTCATACTCATGTTTTTACATGGGAGACCTTTCCTCCTCTCTTTGTTTTCACTTACTTTCGTGTTCTTTGTTTTTATAATTTTGTAAGTCCATTCTTTTGTAATTCTATTTTAATGAAAGTTTCTTCTTCAATATCTCTTATTCTCATCCACCTTCTATAGTTTCATTTTAAATTTCTTAAAATATTTTAAATTCATTTGAACCCCCTTCCCTTCTTTTTCATCCTCATTCAATCGAAAATCCGTTTTTAATTATCGTCTTTGTACATGTGTGTGTGTGTGTTCGATGTACCACTCTTTTCTAATCCCTTTATTTTTCTTATATTTATAATTCATAACCATAAAAATATATTACCAGATTAATAATCATATTAATGGCTGAGTAAATATCTCATTGGGGTGAGTTTTAATTTTGGTATGTTAAGCGATTGAGAGCTTTTGTTCTATGAGTATTTATTGAATTAACATTGTGTATGTTGGACTTAGCATGTAATGGATTAATGACTTTTTTTGTTTAATGTGTGGTTTCCATGGATTATTGGAACCATAAATACACTAAAATAAACAAGATATGATCAGGATTTGAACCTTAAGTTATGTTAAGGCTCGGATCCAAGCCTTAACACTTGGGAATTCAAATCAACGTCAACCTGTGACATGGGTGTTAATTTAAATGCAATATAAAGCAAAGCTCAAGGATATCACAAGCTTAAATAACCTAATGATTAACTCACCCTAATCATTATCAATTTGTTAAATAAATTATAGTCAACCAATCATTTCAATTAATCTCTTCAAACAATCCCCCTAATCAAAATACAATCAACTAAAAACAAACGACTATTCCAAAGTATCATTGTCGAGGATTCGACCCGAGTGCTGTTATACACATTAGCAGAGCACCAGAACATTGACCGGTCGATATATATGTGACAATCAGCCAGGAGTTTCACGTTTCTTATGGATAACTTATCACATCTCCTGATCTAATGTTATTATAGAGTGTAATTCCTCCCATTTTATGATATTTTTATAACATTGGTGCTAGTCCGGTGGGACTCAAGGGTTATTATCAATCTCCCCTCATTATGGTATCTTCAGTGGGAGGGGTACATGAAGGATTGGTATCAAAGGTGATGGTAGAGTGACAGTATGGAGTTTTCAGTTTGGCATATTAAGGATTTCATGAGTTAGTATGGAAATAGTTTCAATTGTCCTTGGTGCATAACATAGTCTATGGAGACCTTCTAGAACATGGGATTTTAGGGCCCCCATGATCTAGTGCATGACCTCTGAGATTATTTGTAACAATTAGGTCCTAGTGACAGCACTGACACCCCACCTTAACATGGTTGTCGGGTCCTGGCCTACCAGGTACCACCAGTTGCCCTGCAAACATGTGGGGCCCACCCCAGGGTCCACCCACGTGCCCGAACGGGTCATCTGGCTAATGAATGTCCCCACAGGCCAACACATGTCCTTTCTAGTATTCTTTTTCCTCACTCACACACACCTTGGGAAACTTCCCAGAAGGTCACCCATGCTGATCACTACTCTAGTCCAAGCACGCATAACTTTGGAGTTCTAATTAGACAGGCTACCGAAAAGGAAGGTGCACCTTGTTGACATGAGTCATATCATTTAGTCATTTAACCCTTTTATCATTTGGGGGTTTTACAATCACCCCCCCCCCTTAGAGCACAACTTCCTCGTTGTGGGCCCTACATCTCAACCCAGGCAGTGAACCACACTTAAGGCTGGGTACCACCTCTGATACCAAATGTGACAACCGGGTCCCGGTGACAGCACAACCACCCCTCCATAATATGGTCGTCGGGTCCTAGCCCCCCAGGTACCACCAGTTGCCCCACAGACATGTGGGGCCCACCCCAGGGTCCATCCACAAGCCCGAACGGGTCATCTGACAAATGAATGTCCCCATAGGCCAACACATGTCCTTTCTAGTGTGATTTTTCCTCACCCACACACATTCTGGGAAACTTCTCAGAAGGTCACCCATCTTGATCACTACTCCAAGCCAAGAACGCATAACTGTGGGGTTCTAATCAGGCAGGCTCCTGAAAAGGAAGGTGAACCTTGTTGACATGAGTCATTAATTTAGTCATTTAACCCTTTATCATTTTGGGGTGTTACATTATTGAATGGCCAAGTGAGGGAGACTTGTTTATAGGGTAAAGACCTCTAAGAGGTTCTGCATGATGATGACTTGTTTTCCAATTTGAATTCAGTTTCTTTGGGAATGTTAAAATTAATAAAGTGATTTAAAATGAATATAAAAAATCCATACTACTGAGATTAGGAAATATTTTTTGTTGTTCTCTATAGCTTCTAGTCATCGTCCATATGTGTATTAGGTGGTTGAGGTTCACTAGGATGATATAATTGACCATTTTTAGGGTTTATCTAGTGGAGGATGATGATTCTTGGAAGGGGAAATTGTGTTCTTTTCATATTTAGGATTTAGGGAAGTATGAGGGAAGTGTTTGGGATATGGAGATAGAGATCATGATAGAGGATATCAAGATCAGATTTTTTTTCTTGGCCCTAATGGTATACTAGGTCCTTTGGGAAGTTAGTTATATGTGGGGAGATTCACTTTAGTGGTGGAAACTATATCTGGATGAGCATAATCAGCTAGATGTTACATGGGTCGACTTCAGAATGAGTTCCAGGAAGAGTTCCTTTCCTCAACTATAAAGGAAGTAAAGAGACAATAGTTTCTGTATCTTTTGTAGGGTATTATATTAATGTGAGAGTTGGGAATCAAGTTTAATGAATTTTTATTTTTTCCCTTGAATCGTTTTCTAGATGTGGAGTTTCATGTGATATGTATTAAGGAGGCACTATGTACTTATATCTAGAATCTATTTACTCATTTTATGTTGAAAACATATCTATAGGTTTAGAAGAATATAAAGGTGATCAAGTGGCAGTAATCATAAGGAGGTTTAATGATAGAGGGGAACTAGTAGGGTTCTTCAAGGAGTAGAGTTTTTAGGGGCAGGTCTTATGCACAAGGGCCATTAAAGTTTTGACCAGTGGATAGTCGACCTCAACAGCTTCCCTTTCAACCTTCTAGGTATAGTGGCTTCTTGATTTTCATAGAGATATCAGTATACTATTGTTGTCTATGGGGTTCGTGGAAATTACTATAATCAGTTCCTAGTGGTTCTTTGATCTCAATTTGGTAGAGGCAGACATTTTTGGTGCCATTCTCTGCAACATTTTCCATTATACCGTTTTAGCAGCAGGGGAAGTGGGATTATGCTTCCCCAAGGAAATATGGTGTCGGTAGAGGTCAGCCTCAAGATTTTCTTCATGTTTTGGGACCTCGACTCAAGATTTATCATGAATGTTTCCATCCGCATGGAGGTATAAGTTCTGGTCATGGTCACTCTCATATAGTGGAGATAGTAACTCTAGAGGTGCCAGAGATCATTAGAGGTACAGTCCTTTTCATATAACCTTGTTTTTTCCATGTTTGATTCAGGATCTTCACACTTCCTTGTTTACCCCACTCTATTCTGTGCTCTAGAACTAGACATAGAGAGGATTCCCATACCCCAAATGTTGACTATGCCAGTCCAAGGCCAGACCGACTTTTTAGATGTTTTCCAAGGTTTAGACTAATAATGGGGCCACATTGGTCCTGTGGGGATATTTTCATACAATAAATGAATCCATATGATTTCATATTAGTCAAATATTTTTTTATTCCTTATGTGATTTTATAACCTACATATAGAGGAGTTTCGTGTTCTTGGATATAGTTTTTCAACATGTATTTTGCATTGGTGGGTGGGGTTTTTAGGTGTATATTCAAGTTTTGGATCCACTTATTTATTTTATGGAGATTATTTTAGTATAATTATATGTTGGAGGTGTTATTAGGGACGTAAAGTAGTTTTTGGATGTTCTATCAATGGAGGTTATGATACTACCTCCTAAATGTAGTGCTATATTTTGGATAGATTTGCAGTCGGCTGTGTCATTGATTTTGATGGATACCTATAAAATAACACCTATATAGTTGCATTATTTGAGGTTTTATGTGGATGATCTAATGTATAGGGGTTTTATATAACCTAGTGTATCACCATGGTGTGATCTAGGATTGAATTTGGATTCTCTGGGGTAAGAATTGTTTGAGAGGTATCTTATGTAACATCTTGTACCTTACCATCCTATTAATTTTTCAGCTTTGGGTGTTGGAGTTGTTTTTTTGGAGGATTGAAGAGATTTTTGGTGGTTGGAGGTGTATTAGGGATACTACAAGAAATTCACAACGTGAAAGGGTTACACAACATGAATTGTTGTTTCATAGATTTTATAAAGGAATGGATTCAGGGATTATGTGTTGATGAGGGGAAAACCATGAATTATATTCACGTCATGAATGTAATTCTCATTGTGTAATTAAATAAGGGTTTGGGTGACGTGAATTTAAGAAGAATTTGGTTTTGGGAAATTTCAAGAAAATCATGTTATAAAAATAAATACATGATGTGAAATCCATGGGATCATGGTTTTAAATCCTTTTTGGATTATTTTTATTCAATAATTAATATCTATTTCTATTTTTCTCCCCCCCCCTCTCTCTCTCTTTGAGAGAACCCTATGTAGATCTTGAAGGATCTTCACCCCCTTCCTCCTTCTTGGATTTGTTAGTTATTTTGAATCCTATTTGGTGATTTTTGGTGAGTTATCCACCCTATACCATAGTTTTCTCTCAATATTCTCTCGTATATCCACACAAATGGATTTTTTTTTTTTTGGGGTTGTGATTTGGGATGGGTTTTGGATAACTATTTATGCGGTGTGGATTGATCTAGGGGAATTTCATGCAGTTTTGCTTCATGTGTGTTTCTTCATCGCCTTATGGTGTCCAGTGAGATTAGAAAGTTCTTTTGAGGTAGTTAATCAATTTTTATCAATTTTTGGTATCATTAATGAGGTATTTAATCTGTTTTATCTATGAGGGATGGTTTACTCTAACCTAATAAAGATATATTAATCAGTTAATTGAAATTTATGGGGAAGGGTAATGATTTTCATTCGTTTATAACTTTGATATTATTGTGTTGTTTTGTTTTTCTGTGATTAATTCCCTAATAAAAATCATGGTTTTCATGATCCTTTTCTGGTATTATATTTTTGTTCATATGTAAACCTTGTTTCATGTTGTTGTGATATCACCCCAAAATAGAAATTGGCTAACCACTAATATTTTATTAATAAAATTGATTCCCCTAGATTTATGAATTGTATGATAACACCCATAAAATAAAGTTAAATGTGATAAAATCCACATTACTAAATATTTAAAATGAACTTTTATGTGTTGTGATGTGTGGCCATGATTTTGAGGAGGTAGTTTGTGTTTGTGATGTGGTGTGCAGTGATGTGTGGTTTGTTTGGTAATTATTTTGGGGCAGAAAGGTGATGGATGTTTATCCATTCTTTTACGGTGTCAATGTGATGGTTTATTTGGATGTTCTTGTGGGGTGTTGATTTGATGGTTTTTATATCCCTTCTTTTTAGGGATGCAAGATGATGGTTGATTGTCCTGTCTATTGGGGAGGTAAGGTGTTTGTTTGTATGGCCTGATTTTGAGGAAGAAAGGTGATGGTACAATGAGGATGATGAGCTGCATGTGATGTGTGGTTGTGTTGTGCTAGAAGTTCAGGTAGTGATGGAATAATTATTTTATAATGGAAAAAATGTGTGGTTTATGGTTTGGTTAATGGGATGGAAATGACTAATGAATAAGTAAATGATGGTATATGTGGTTAAATGAAATTTTTGGTAGATAAGGAAACGAATAGACAGGATAATGGAATTGGTTTGGGGTGTAAATTGTGTCTTGTGGAGTGTGTGGTGTTATGCATTTTGAGGTGGTAGAAAAATTGGGGATGTTTTGAGTTGATTAGTGCTTTTGTGAACCTATAGGTTGGACTTGTGTGTAGTTATATGTTTATATTTTTATATTCCTTTTTATTTCTATAAGCACCCTAGTCGTGTAAAGAACTATGTGTTGACACTTATATTTTTATACTAGTGTGTTTTCCAAACCTCTTAGTGATGAGGATGGCTAGCTAGATACCCATGTTTCCCACCTCCTCTTCTAGGGGAGTAGATATGCACAGGATGTGATGTCTAGAGGTCTGTTAGTACACAAGGTGATGGTCCAGGTGCCTTCAAAAAAGATGTGATATGACCGTGTTGTGGGTGGTAGCCTAGGTGTCTTTGGGAGGGATGTGATATGACCATTTTTTAGGGAGTATTATTGTAGTTGTTGTTCATGGTAGGATACAGTCATGAGGTTGATGTCCATAATGTTCACAACTTCATACTACTCTATTTATGGAATTTCTTCTGATGCGATGGCTTAGGTGTCTTCAGGGGAGATGAGAAGTGACTATTCTGTGGGGAGGAGGCCTAGGTTTTTGTAGGAATAATGTGATGTAACCTTTTTATGGTTTGGTGGTATATGGTATTTGAATGATATGGGAGCATCAGGGCATACAACATTAGGGTGTGAGAGTGTAAACCCAGTGGGAAAGTGGTATGAGGTACCCTTTATCAATATGCTTCAACTCGTGTTATTATACATGGATAACATTATTTGGGGATAATTCCTTGGTGAGGTTGCAATGGTTATTAGAAGAATTTTAGTGTTGTTGATTCTTTTTTTCTCATAGTTTCATTATTATTCTTCTTTATCATGTGTAAGAGAGAATTTAGTTTTCCTACTAAGTATACTTATATGCTCACCATATGTATACAATATAATTTTATGGTTTCTAGGATGATTACGTGGATACATCTATATATTACTCAATAATAACTTTTGGAAATTTGTTTTGTCACTATTTTAGGTTTTCATTTGGGTATTTACTTTTAGAGACTTTTATCTATACCATTTTTATTTATAAATTAATTATGTGATGGTTTTGGGTTTTTATATTATGTTATCGAGTTTCTTATGGACAATTCATCTTATCACCCAACTGTATGTTATTTTAGATGATAATTCCTCCCTTTTCATGAGATTTTTATACACTTAGTACTAGTCTCCAACCTAGGGTCTACAAGAGGCGGGACTTGGGGGTTCTTTATCTATATCCCCTCATTTTGGTGTCTTTAGCATGAGGGGGTTGTGAAATATTCTTGTGTAATGTGATGGTTTCCATAATTATTGTATCTTAGATATGACATGAGGTTATAAAAGTGTGATTATGACTTTAGGGGTGAGTTTTTTATGAAAGTGGCTGGGTTGGATCGCTAGAGATGTATAGTTTGGTACTCCCATTCTCATTAGTGAATATGTCCTCTATACTATCTATACTAGTAAAAGATATCAAGTGTGATCTTTGAAGTGTTATCATTGTAGGAAACCTCCAAAAATCACTAGGGAATGGGTCCCCTACACTTGTTATATAGGTAGTGTTGGAAACCCCTCATACTACACCAGGTGCGGGTTCTTGACCTACAAAGTAGTGGACCCCATAATCAAGATCCAGCAAGGATTAGGTCCTACAAAAGAATTGTGAATCCTTAGGTTGTAGAGTGTAGTAGTGAGTAGTGGGCCCCTAAACATATATTTTGGTGCATCTATATGGTATTTATGGTTTGATGTTATTTCTCCCTCAATTGTGGAGCATAGTAGCACGGTGCAGGTCCTCTACATGGATTCTTGTTCCTTTGCGCATGATATTGGGTATCAAAGATGAACCTTTGAAGCTATAGGCTAACTCATTTTTCTTGACTAGGATGTGGATATTTAAGTCTGATTTCTATCTTCCCTTGGAATTCTTATTGGGAGTATCTGAGTTACTGTTATGGTTGTTGGCTCATAATTTGATTGGCATGCCTTGGTTGAGATGAGCTGAAAACTCTATCTTGATTCGTTTTTCTTAGTGATTTTTGGGTTTCCTAATAGTTATGTAGATACTCACAACCAAATAGGATTTTCTCAAATGTATTGTGTCTTATGAAAAAAAATTATAACTGATTATGGTGGACCTAGTATCAATGGAGCATAAGAATATATGGTGATGCTGACCGTGTTTGGCACTCAAACTCTAGGATATTGAGTTCCTCTCCCCTTCTCTACTCTATATAGTTATTATAATTTATTATTTCCCCCTTAATTTATGGTTGGTCATGTATTTCTTACTTTTTCATTTGTATTACTTTGTTATACTATGATATATGTATTTCTTATATGTTAATATATGCATGGTTTTACTCCAAATATTATAGTTTTTATTATATTCCACTTCACTTTTCCCAAAGAGGTGGTTTTGTGTGTCCATTAAGGTACATTACGAAAAAGGCCTACCATTTTTATTCCTTTTCATCACATTTCACCATCCCCTATACTATTAGAGGTGGGATTGGGGTTTTGGCAGCTTGGATTGTCACTGGCCCGGTGGACCCTGGTGAGTACAGTGGTCACATATAATTTCAAAAACATATCTCTATTTTTTAAAGTATCAAAAATTTAAAATAATAAACTTTGAAAAAATTAATCCAACGTTTTTATATCATTTTTTAACCAAATTTTACTCCCTACTAGGATTATCATATTAAAATAATATTAAACATTTAAAACAGGCCTAAACCCCAAACCTTCAAAATGATTTGACAAGATAAGAATATTTAAAATGAATTTTTAAATATGTAGAATAAAACATCATAACAATTAAATAATTAAAAACAAAATAATAAAATATATAATTATAAAAATAATATTAATATAAATACGGTCATTAATATAATCTTTTCTCCCTTTTTTAATAGTATCATATTTAAAAATGGGTATGCATAATTTAAAAATACTATGTAGAGATTTTAAAAACTTCTTACATAAAGTAGTGATAATTCCTCCTAAATGTTATATTTAAAGCTAAAAATATCCATGAAAACATTTTAATACATTTAATTAATTATAAAAGTAACCATGAGTGATTAATCATGGTGGTAAAGAATAAAATATAAATACTATACATGCTCATTGACCATAAATAAGAAATATGTATTTATATCTTAGAAAAAAACAAAATTCAACAGTCAAAATTACTATAACTAACTAAAGATAGCATCATGACTTGAAAATTATGAATTCAAAACGAATAGACTTGAAATGATGTAGTATTTTGAAGGTGCAATGGTTTTATCTTTCAAGATAGACTCTAAAATCTATACAAACACATTCTACTAATAATCATATTCTTCATAAAAACTAATAAAAAATCATAATTCCCTTAAATATAAAATACAAAAATCATATTTCCAACACAAAAATTTTAGATTTTATTTTCTCAAGTTTTTTTGAATTTAATGTTTTAGTAATAATTTCTTATTTTTGATCATAAGTTGAAATATATTCCAAATATATTTCACAATTTTCAACATTATCTCTAATAAAACAATATAAAAATTCAATATTATTTTTCATTTATTGTCAAAAATAATGTTTATATATATATCAATGTTTGATGAATTATCACATAAAATGTTTACCTTTCAATGTAAACATCAAAATAAATCAATTGTTTATTCAAAATGTGTTTATATTCCCCCATAATCTCATCTTTATTCCATCATTATTTGATCATGCTTACTATTTGTTCACTCTAAAACCTCTTCCAATGATCATTGTATTTTATTAGCCTTCCTCTCCCCATTATCTTCTTCCCTTATGGGTTTATTTTCTTTTTTTCTTTCCATTTTCAATTTTTGGGCCTCCTATTTCTCTCAATATTTCTTCAACATTGGTTAATGAAGGTGTTTTTATGTATTTGGGTCCCTGTTTGTTTCTCTCCCTCCTCTGTTTATATCTGAACCAATGCATCAAACACCCATTTTTGTTTTTATGAGATGAAACTCTTGGCGAATCAGGTCTGTAGTTGTGTTGAGGTTGGTAGTGGATCCCTTCAGGTTTCTGGGTGTTCTGTTTAGGTTCTTATATTTCATTCATTTTTTTATAGTTGCAACTCATATCAAGGACCTATTTTTCTCCCACCACTACAATCGTTACATAGAACATCAGGATAAAATCAATTTTTTGTGTCACATGTTAGGGTTTTTTGTAGTTTGGGGATGTTTTAGAGGATCACTCAAAGAGCTTTCAGTGTCACAACTGTTCATAGGGCCATGGATTTTATTTATAGACTTTTTTTTATTATTGGTAGTCTCATTTTTCACTTTAACAAAATATATTTGGAAGGGATTACCATTAAGGTACTCTCTAGTATTGGTGAACTTTATTTAACGAGGATAAAATCCATAGAAGAAGATGTTGTGTTTTGGTCCTGGTTATAGTGATTATGATCTGATGGTTAGTATGGACCTATTGGTGTGTTGGTCTTGTTTGGGTGGTGACATGACATTTTTGGTACTTGGGAAATGATGGGGGTGGATTTCTTTTGTAACTTGTGATCTCACTGGAGAATTATTTACTGATGATTTTTCCTACAGCATTTTATTGGTTTAGTTATTTCTCTCGGTGTTCATCGAACTGAATACCATTATATTCTAGTTATATAGATTTATTATTGTATTCCTCCAGATATATAACTTTTCAATTGTTGGTCTATTATAGATATCTTCCCAAGGATGGTGGATTTTGTGGCGGTGCAGATCTTGGTGATGAAGATAATATGTCATAGAGAGCCCTCAGGATATTTTCCCTCTAATAGTGTCTGGTATAAGGCTCGTAGTAGGTCATATTCTTTTTGGTTTTATTCTCCCTACATGACTTTCAGTGTTTTTTAAAATTTTAAATTTTAAATTATCTCACCTAGATTGTGTTTGAACATGTGTTTGTATTTAATGGAAGGTTGTTTTGTGTTTTTTTACTATAATGGTTACCACTATATCCAAAAAGTGGGTATATTCTAAATAAAAAATAGATATGATACATTCAAAGTTAACTTAATCGATAAGGACTAGGCACAACAACATTCCAGAACTATGTATTTTGATTCCATATTAGATATATTAACATAATGTTATTTATTATAAATCCATAAAACTAAATTGATTGCTATAAAGTGACACATTCCACTTTTTTTATATCTATCATACATGCAGCAAAATTACAATCTGAGTAGATTTTTAATTCAAATAAAATTTTAAATTATATAATATACTAAGTTTTAAAGAATATTTAATATATTTAATGATTCATTTGAAATATTTTAGGTGATTTACTTTGTATCACTTTAAAATATACTATATATACAATAAGAAAACATTGAATATATATAAGAAACTGTTAAACAAAATAAAATACCAATCATACTGCTAAAAATATTATTATCCCTCGATTTTCTATATTTATTGATATCTAGTTTACAGGAAGAACTCATGGGATTATTGGAACATTTATAATTATCAAGACCAAATATTTTAACAACTTTTTTAGAATATTTTAATTGATATATAAATCTCCTATAATCTCTTTTAATTCTTTGAATTATAAGGAATAATTTTAATTCTCCCATAAGGCTCATATGAAATTAACTATTCATTAATTTTAAAAACAAAATACACATAGTATCCTTTAAATATCCCAAATTTATTCAATCAAAATAAATTCAAATTTTATAATATTTTATATAAATAAATTTGGATCAAAATTTAATTTCATAAAAACATTTTGAAAAATAAAATTAGATAATCATTTAAACTAAAATATTGGAGATTTTTTAATTATATAAAAATTGATATAATGTTTTAAAACATGATTAATAAATGTCTCGTTTTCAAATTAACTTGTTACCTCACATATACTTACTTGTAAATAAATCCAATTAGAGAGAAATTTTTTCATCCATTTAAAGTAATTTAAATCCCTAAAAATCATCAAATTCTAATAAAATTATTATAGATTATAATCTATAATCCTATGAAAATATTTCATCAAAATGAATTCCTTCTTCTTGGTAATATTCTTGTGTAACTAATCTGGCCTTATTACCAATAATATTTCCATATTCATAAAATTTCTTTAAAAAAATCCATTTAGTGGTTATAAATGTTGGTTCTTTATGTAATTTAACCGAATTCCATGCATTATTTCTTGAAAACTGATTTAATTCCTCTTCCATTTCCAAAATAAATTTATAATCAGTTAATAATTAATTAATATCTTTGGGAAAAATTATAAATGAAGGTGAAGTGATCAAAAAATTTATGTAATGATTTCTTTGGTTTGAATTATTTAATATTAATTTTCAATATATTTATCTAAAGGGTGATCTCTATTTGATTTCTTTGTTATTTCATGAGTTTTACTCTCCCCCTCAACATGTTCATTTTTAATTTTGGGGTTCAACCTCCCTGAAATTAAAATCTCTTAACTCTTTATCAAGTTGGTCTAAAACATGATTCATTTGTTTTAAATTATTTCCATAAACACTAAATGAATAAAATATTCAACCACCATTGTTCTTTTTTTATAAACTCTATATGGTTTTCAAGAATTTTTATATCCCAAAAATATTTCCTCATCAAATTTTGAATCAAATTTATCTAATGAATATTTGGTGTTATGAATGAAAGCATTATATCTGAATACTCAAAAATACCCAACTTTTTGTTTTCTTATTTTTAAAGTTCATTAGATATCTCATTTGAAATAGGTCCTAAAAGTAAGTTTTTATAAACATATAAATATATATTTATATCTTCATAACAAATATTCCTATTTTTTAAAACTCATTTACCATGGATCTAACCAATTCTTATAGATTTCTACTTTTCCTCTCTACAACACCATTTTGTTATGTTGTCCTAGGGGTGGAAAAATTATAATAATAATCATTCTCATTAAAAAAAATATACAAATTTAAGATTAAACAATTTTACACCTGTATCAATTATATTGGATTAGATTAACTAACCTTTTTTATTTTGAATTAATTTATAATAAGATAAATGTATTGAAATTTTTTCATATTTTTGAGTTTGAAAATAAAGCTATATATATTTGGTAAAATTATCAAAAACAACAATAGAATAATTTTTCCACCAAGACTATAAGTTTTTATAGTTCTAAATAAAAAAATATATATGTGTTAAAAAGGACTTATACTTTTCACTTTCTAAATAGGTTAGAAAGTCTCTTTATAATGTTTATCATTTATGTAAGAGAAACAAATATAGGTGTTTTCCAACATTAATTCTAGAATTTATATAAATTTTTGGTGTTATTATAGCTTGTATAGTAGTCAAAAATTATAATTCTCAAGCTTCATATTTCATAAAATTTTATCCAACTATATAACACTTAAAATCATAACATTTTGGTTAGTTAGTTTAGAAAAAATGATTAAATAAAAATTATCTTTTAAATTTTCATAAAACATGATAGATTCATTGTTAAAATCTCAACATTTATATTTTTTGAAATTTTAATTTCATTCCTTAATCACATTACTATTGAATAATAATCTAATTATATTTTAATCCTTAAACATATAAAACTTTTCAAATGATAGTAGATATCCAAAAAGATTAAAAATATTTTTCAATTATCACAAAAAATATCATTGCACCCTTTTCATTTATAGAATGATATATTATTTATAAGATCACCTACAATATACCTATAAAATATATTATCCATATACTATGTTTCCTTTTTCAAAAATTTAAGGAACATATCTTACTTAAAAAAATTTACGACAATTTTTTTACCCATGTAAATTTTGATCCAATTGGGATAGAAAAATAATTTTTAGGAACCCATAATAATTTAAAACATTTATTTATAAGAAATTTAAGGAATAATGATTTTTAAATATAGGATTTGGTATGAATAATATATTAGTTACATATACAATGAAACTCTTTTTCATAATTAAAATTCATCGTACATCTAAAATAAGCGGTTGTATATACACTTCCTTTTGAAATTTTAACAAATAATGTCACATATATTTTCTTTAATTATTTATCATAACCCAGAATAGTCATAGATTTTTTTTATAATGAATTCCCTCCCTTGAACAAATCTGGAAAAACATATATTCCAACATTAAATTTCATTTTTGTGCTTTTTAATTTTATATAAAAAAAATTAAATTTTATTTATTCTGCTTATTCATTTTTATAAAGTTAATCCTTAACTATATGGTTTTCCTTTTGAACAGTGTATAGATTTGAATTGATTTTATTCTTGGTACAAGAAATAATATTCATTAACTTCTCATTTTCTTCTAGTGTGGTCACGGTTTCCTAAATAAGATTTTTATGTGGGATTAAATATTTTTAAAATTATAATTATATCATTTTATAGAATCTCAATTTCATTATATAAATGATAAACTGGATATTTTTCCAAATATTATTTAGGAGAGTAAAAATATGATTCATTAACTTGATTAGATGAAGTTATTAATCCCATATTTTCTAATAATTTTTCAGAACCAGATTCTTCACTTAAATATAAGTCCTCATATAGATTCATCCAACTAAATATTTTGTCATTCCCTTATTCTTCATATTTTTATTCTCCTTTTATATATTTAACATTGTAAATTCAGGATAGATATTTCCCTTTCTCCTATACTCATAATAGAATACTTATAAAACGTCATTACAAATAACATAACCTTTTCAGTCACCTTTTTGATCATCCGTAGGATCATCCCTTCTAGTTATACGTAAATATTATTTATTTTTTAATAAAATCCATTATCAACTTTTGAAACCTCAACACTTTCATTTCCTTATATCTCAGAATCTCTAGAGTAAATAGAAACATTCATAAATTTAAATTCAATTTCATTATTTTATTTGATTCTTATTTAGAAATATTATTATGTTCTAATTAATATATATTTATATAATCAATTACTTCATCGAGATTAAATTATTTAAATTTATTATTTTCATCTATAACAACTTTTTTTTCATGTCATTTCTTAGGTAAATCTTTAATAACTCATTCAACAAGAACAGTTTTATCCCTTTTTTAACCAAAATATTAATACCATTTACAATACTTGTAAGTATATGGAAATTTTGATTAAAAGTCTCATCTTCACCCATTTTTAAAATCTTTATATTCAACTCTAGGAATCCCAAATTTAGTTTTTTTTAAGATTATCATATCCAAAATGTTTAAATTGTAATATTATCCAAATGTTATTTCTATTTTTACATATCAGGATATAACTAAACACATTTCTTATAATTTCGATATATATTATTAGATCAATTTGGGGTGGGTGAAATAAGCAAAACTCTACCTAAATGTGCATAGGGAGGCCTGAAATTGAGACCACCAAAATGCTAGCACAGGACGTAGCCACTAGGTTTCACCCATGGGGAATAACAAAATATTGAATATTTGTTACATTATAATTTATTATATATGTAAGATTATCATTAAGGGCCAAAGTTTCTTGAAAATATTTAGGTGGCTTGTAATTTTTAAATGATAGATTCCAAGTATTAGTGCTTAATTTATTAAGGTAATATTCCATCATGGCATTCTAATACCCATAATTCCCATTAAAATTTGGTGGTATTTATGGAATCCATCCATCATTATATTTTAACATGTCATCTCATATTGATATTTTCCTTGGATTGTTTATTCTATGTTATGGTTTGCAAAAAATTAATATTTAATAATGTTAAGGATCATTTTATAATCCTTGATTTGATACTAGTTTCTTGGTCTCTAAATGTATATGGATAAATCGTCAAATATGGTAGTGAATTTAACAATTTAAAAATATTTATATATATTTTCAATAATAAGTTAGTTAGTAATGGAAATATAAGATAACATGAATAAGAGATGTTTATAGTAGTTTGGGTAAAACTAGTTCTATATATTTTCTTCAAACTCTCAATGTGAGAGTATAAAACCCATTATATAAGTTAACTCACTTTTAAAGGGAATTCACAACCTATGTCAACCTATATTTTTGGAACCTAGAGTCACAACTCAATTCACCCTGTATTTTTCTACTATGAGGTATAGCCTGAATGGTTTATACCTTTTAATTTCCTGATACATAACATAAACCTTCTTTTTTTATCACCTGGAGGCACAAAACAAGACATTAATTTTGTGTGGGTAATATAACATGACACTAAGGTCCAAATTTTGAATAAAAATTATAAACCAAAGATAAAAAATGAAAAAATGATAGGCACATATATCATTATAGAAAAAAATAGACAATGAGGATCTGTATACTAAGGAAAATTTGATAATTCTTTGATAGAAAGAGAATATTGAATGATTAATCTAGAAAAAATGTATATAGAAGTAGTAGTCATCTAAAAAGTGTGTAGGAATATTTTATGTGTAGTAGGACTCCTCTTTTTTTCATGTTTTATATCTCTCGCACCTCTCCAAATTTTAGTATCCGTAAATCTTTGGTATTTAATACTAGTTTTTTAAACTCTATTAATAGATTTTTCATCATTCACAATATCTTTAAAAAGTTTCATGCTAGTAAAAAAATGTAAAAAGGTGTTTTTATAGTTCCTTATTTCCAAAAATGATAGCCACACATGTAAAACCAATGAACTACATTAAAAAACATTTGATGTTAATTTCCCAAATAATGGTTCATGTGTACTATCCATTTAAGGTGCATAAAACATCAATTAATCTTATTGAAAAAATGATCATGAAACTTTTTATAGAAAAAAATATTTAAAACATAAAGCAGAATTATATTTGATATTCCAGTATTAAATTAATAAATAATAAAAATAGTTAAAAATAATTCATATATTCAGGCTCTAGAAATATCATAATTCGCAAATAATTAATGGGAAATAACCTTTGATATTTTAAGTAATTATTGAATTTAAAATTTAAATTTCTACAATATTTCGTCCATAATATATATATATATATCAATCTAAAATAACTAATATCATAATATTTTATTTATTTGCATAAGGTTCATACTTGTGTAAGGTTCTTTATCGTAATGTTAAACCAATATTTTAAAGTTTTACTCCATAAATTTCAATATGAATTTAATGTTTTATGCCCATAAAGTATGGAGCAATCCTATTTAAGGTTCAATAAAGTCCCTCATAAGGTTCTAACCAACATTCATAATGATTGTATAGCCATTTATAAGTTTGAGAAAAAGTACAATATGTTCTAAACGTACAACTATAAAGTTCATACAAACTCTCATGAGGTTGAGATAATCCATAATAAGGCTTATAAATATTCACTATAAGGTTCAAGCATACATTTTTACGGTTGAGTAACATAGTTTTGATGTTGAGAAAAACTAATCGTAAGGTTGAGACAAACATTTTTAATATATTTATAATAGAATGATAACAATTTTAGTTAATTGCTTCAATGTAGGAGTCTTTCCTGTACTCATACTAATGTTGTTTTTTCTATGAAATCATTTCATATGACACAAAATAAATGTAAAGACCAATTAAATAAGAAATAAAAGAATTAACATTAATATTTTCCTTCATCAATTAGATAATGATTTAGAAAAATTTATTCAATCATGTTTGAGGGAATAACATATGGATTTTTTGAATATCAAAATATAATTAAGTGAAGTGGGAAGGAACAGTCACCAACCACTTTAATATTGGAAGGAGGATTAAAGTGTAACCCTCAACTTACCATTAATTCAGGTGAGGTATCAATGGTTTGGGTCATGTAATATTGGTATCAAAGATGTTTAGTTCTGAGGAGTGAGAGATTATATTAATGGATCATTTGGGGATGGTTTAGGGATTTAAGGAAAATATGTCAAATATCCTCGAGTTTTATCTTTAGAAAAGGGAAATGAGTATTTTTGTGGTGATTTATGTATCCATTTAGTATTAGTATTATATTACAATAATTTACTTAAAACATTGTTGAAATGGTTTTGAGGTACATACAGGATGGTACATACATCGTGTAGTAGTCAATTATTGGTTTTTTCACCATGTTCTAGGACACCCAAATATTCATAAATAATTATAAGTTTATCTTACTAAATATGGGATTTCCTTACATATATAAACATATTTAATATTTATGTAGGACTATGACGTGACTATACCATCCCTTGAACCTCCAATAACTGACCATATGAGTAAATATGCCTCATTCCAATGACCTTATTATGAGATGTCCTCACTGGGTGAGAAGGGATTGATTCTTTAACCCAAAGTGTCATGAGTATATCATCAATTAATAGTATAGGGGATCTATCCTCCACCTATGGTTCATCAAATGATTCCAATTGATCTTGATGAGGGGCCCTTAGGAGGATTTCACTTTATGAGTTTCATTAAAAAAATACTACACATGATTTGAGGATATTCTAACTTTCATGCCATGAATGGTTGGATATAGGCAATCACCTAAGCTCTTTTCTTAGTCTATAAACAAATATATCATATAGAGGTTTTAGAATCGATTATTCTATATGGTTTAGTGAGACACTAGTGGGCTCTAACAGCTCTAACCCATGACAATGATACTCTTCCATGGATAGAAATTGATTTCCTCTTCCCTGAGAAGAACTACCCATCCATGTCAAGTATTGTGTGAGTACATGAGTTTTGGGACCTAAATTAGATTACCATGACTCTAGTAAAGTATGTGTGATGATTTATTAACCTCAAAAGGTAATCTATCGATATGAATTATAAGGTACTCTTTAGATAACATAAGTTTGAGAACATCCTTCATTAAGATATTTGAGCCAATTTTTCCCCACATTGTAGCCACACTTATGTTTGAGATCCAAAGAGTGATATAGTGATCAAGAGATTCTTGGTGAAGGTACACCCATAAATATGAAATAGTTTCATTTTATCAAGATTAGAGTCATTAAATGTTGTTAGTTGATGGAATGTATTATGGTCAGGAAACTAGAGGCATATTCCCATCCAAACCTAGTCCTTGGGATCTATGGTAGAGAGTTTGTATAGAGTATCCATCCAATATATAGAGAGTTTGTGTTATGGATAAAGAGTATGAGTAAATATGGCCTCAAAATATGAGATATGATGCCCAACATAGGATATTGGGGTTGGTATAATGGAAAGTCCTCATAATTATATATAGTTGTATAATAAGGGTCTACTTCATAGGGATCAGGGTGGACCCCTTGGAGACAGATATTGTAAGGGAGTTGGTAGTGGACCAATAAGAGATCGATATGGATGAAACTTTTATCTTCTTCTCCCAATACCTACATGAAGTCCTCGATAGGATCAAGGATCTAATAGTCAGGGCCTTGGGAATACCAAAATGATTGAGGGATTTAACTAGGAAGAACCCTATATGGTTCAAGGTATGATTTTTTCTATATCTATAATAGAATTCAAACTCATCGACATTATTGATAACTATTATTTTATTTATATATCATTAGTTTGAGTGAATTTTTTACTATAGATCCTTTATTCTAACATATATTGCTAGAGACTCCTACTGATGTGATTATATGTGAACTCGTTTCTATCGTTGATGAAAGCTTGAACTTATTGGGGAGAGGCTTGTATGAGACCTCATGGTAGTAAGGTTTAATTACTATGACTATGTTCTTAGTATTTATTTTCTATCTTCATTCCATTATTATAAAGATTACTATATTCAGATAGTATCATTTCATGGTGTTGATGGATCGCAGATTTCCTTCATGGGTGAGTGGGATCTTTAGTTAAGGCATAGAGTTCTTACACATAATATGTTTCTATAAATTATCTATCTATTCATTATATTAACCTTGTGTGTTTTAGGTATTTTAGAATATAAAATTACTATTATTTTGGAGGTGTACATGAATTTTTTTCTGGTGTATTCTCTAACACATCCCCTATCTATAAGTGTTACTATAGTATCATCATGGACTTTGGGAGTATATATATATATCTTGTATATCTTATTAGATGGCCCTTATCAAGAATAAAGAGATAAATGTGTATTTGGAGGACATCTTGCAGAATGGTCTTATACAGACCAGTGTATCCCCTATGGGTCTCTCCAGTATTGTTTCCCAATAAATATAATAAGAACTTGAGGCTTTATATTGGCTATCATTGTATGAACTGGGAGGAAGAAAAGAATTAATTACCTATACTGAGGATTTATGGCCTATTTTACTATTTGAATAGTGTGATATGGATTGCAATGATTGGTATTGGATTTGGATAACACCTATTTAGGCATTTGTGAGGAGAAAATCCCAAATACTCCATGTAATTTACTCTATTTCTTAGAATATGTGGACAATCGTTATAGTCTTGGTTTTAATGGAAAGTAATGTAAAAAAATAATTTCTATTTTATTTATCTTATTCTTTTTCATACTATGGGAATTCAAACTTTTTTTGTGATTAAATGATTTATATCTTGAAGTATGACATCTCCTATACATTTATTTATCTTAATAATCTCCCAAATTTTGTATGTAGTCATTAGTATATGCATGTGTATTTATTTTACTAGGATTAATATTATTAGAAACTTTCTTCATCTCAAAAATGAGTCACAAGTTTTAGTTTCATCAAATACACCATGAAAAAACATCAATATCATTATCATTAATTTATATATAATACAATATAATCACTTTATAGAATATAACATCAATAGAAAGTATAATTTTTTATTTTTGATAAATTCTTTACATATCTTTATATTTATTTATTCAACTAATTCAAAAAACTATTGTTCTCTATCATGTAGCTTCTCTCCTGGATTAATATCCTCAACTTTAGGATTAAAATATAATAATCTATTATGATATGCATCTTGTGGTGTTACAGTGATGATATCTTTAGTAATTAATTTATGAATTTGATTATGCACAATTGTGCTAGTAGCTTGTTTATTCTGGAAAAGGTTTATCCTTAAAAAATTACATTTCTTAACTATATATTCCAAATTCATCACACATATCTATCATTAAATTGTTTCAAAAATAAATTTCTAATAAACATCATGTTTTTTTAAACATTTTTTGAAATTATAAGTCAGACATCGAAATTTTATTCTTCCATCTACAAATCTATTTTTGAATTTCAAAGACATAAATCGCTGTTAACCTCGTAATATATTGATGTGTATTATGGACTAACTTAATCCAAATTGTATCCATTTTAACCTATTGATAAATTTATTTAAAAATGAAATTACATGTATTTTTTAAATAAAATAATGTCACGATCACCCACCCCTACCACTAGTAACCCTCCTATGATAGAAATGAAGAGTAGGAGTGTCCCTAAAATTCATCTTCCAATAAGTTGCAGCTTGGTGACTTTCATCGAGGGTATAAAACACACAATAGGATGAATTAGCATCATAATTTAATTTAAGGATGATAAATTAGAGGATAAACACCAATTAACACAAAATTGTTAAAAAAAACCCAAGATCCACAGAAATAAATACAACCATTCAAAGCATGTTATATTGAAATATCAACAAAAATAAAATTTTGAACAGCCCTTAAGTAACAGCTCAAAAAAGAATTCCTTCTCTAATGTTACCCAGTCTAGCTCAATTCTGTCAAAAGTCCTCTAAAAAACTCAATTATATAAGGGTGATAATAATATGTATACTTAGTAGAATAATCCCTAGTAAATATCATGAAAATGTGAGAAAATAATATTAATTCTCTAGTGAGTAAATTGTATAACCAACAAGTACCTAATAAGTCAACTAATCATTCCTAGCCTCACCAAGGATCACTATCCAAGTATCATATCTAATTATACTAAACTATTATCACATGAATATAATAACAGAAACCCAAAAACCACTTCCCCACTATTTTTACACAATCTCACCCTAACTTCAAACATCTTATGCTCCCATACATTCCTATCTAATGGTGTTCATGATGAATTCATACCTACGAAAACTCTTATAAGGTCAAATGTATCATGTTGGCATCTAGGTAAATATCCACTTATCAAGTACCATATACTCATCATCAAACACAATATATGTCCATAAAATAATAAGACCATAGGTGTAGGGTGTCATGAAAATGAAGAAAATAAACCCCATTCCCTTCTCCTACCATGAATGACCCCCACCACATAACCATCGTCCCATTATTACAAATTTATTGGGTACACCACATGAAACTCCCACACCATTCATGATCATACTAACCTTGGGCCATCAAAGGTATTTTACTCTTAAAGGGATACCAATGAAGAGGGGATAGCCATCCATCAACCCTCACAAATAAGATATTGGGAAAATACCTTAGACTATAATATTTGGTGTCAGTATAAAATACTTGACTATGGTGTAGTGAATTTAAAATCCCATGGAAATAGAGGGTATAATAGATACACTTAAATCCCATTTTAGTTTTGTATGAAAAAAAACCCTATAAAAATCATATATTCCTCCAATTCATCACCAATACCCATCTAAAACCATCACTTCTTCTATAACACCAAAAAACAAAAAAAAACCTAAAAAAGAAATAAAACCCATTTCTTATTCTGTTTTTATTCATCCATTCACCAAATTATAGATTTTCATTCAACAACAAAATTTAGGTTCACTAGCCATTTATTGACAATATTTAATGGCAACCCAACATCATAAATTACTTAAATATATTACCTTATTCTACTCATTTATTCATGAAACTATATCTCAATTATAACTCACATTTATCTATTTCCAACTATTTTGATTCTCCAGATTTAATTAACAGCCCATAGTATTATATTCCAACCACAACCCAATTTTCATATTTATCAATTCATCCCATATGATGATACCAAGAATCACTATAAAAAACATCAAATATCATAGCTGCAACCACAACAATAATCAATAAAAAAATTCCAATCATATATTTTAAATGGTATATCACAAACATAATTCAAGTCATAATTTTTCAGATAGATCATTTAATTATTGGTGTTAATTATTATTTAATTTTGTAAAGTGATAAAAAAACATAAAAACTAATTGAATTATTAGTGTAATAAACAATCATCGTAATCAAGGATATCACACAAACATACAAAATATGTAATAAAAGTTCCTTATAATTTAAAAGGATAAAACAATATAATTATTGTAAGGTTTACATTCCACTTCATTATCATAATTAATTTCACATCCTCCACTATTAAATTTACACTTTTAGTTATTCGTGATATTTTATTTTAGATAAAATGATAATAATATAATCACATAAAATCACATAGAGATATATATAAAATAAAGGTGCAACACTTCCCTTTCCATATTTCTATCTTGCAACATTTTAAGTTATTTAAGTTGATTTTTATTAATTGCACTGAAAATAAATAATCATGATAAACTGACCATCTAAAACTAAATGATTTGTTCTTGAATCTCTTACCTATAGAAAAGATTTTTGCGATACGCCAAAGATAGTGGAGGGAAATGATTTTAGTTTAAAATATTTGCAGTAAGGGATTAGACTGATTACAAAAGGCTATAAGATCATGAAAGGCAATTTTTTGATCATCCGAACTCCATAGAAAATAATAAAACTCAAATTGAAAAGAAATATATTGTTTTATAATTGGAATAATATATATGAATTATTTATCTTGGATATTTCTAAAATGTTGTCCAAATATTCCTTTTAATTCCCATTAATTTGGGTTTGATTTTAAATATCCTTGAACTATCCTATTCAAAATCCAAAAAAAAATAAATTGAGGTCCTAGATTAAATTCAAAGGTATTAAATGATATCAAAACATCTTATTTATAGTCATTATTTTCTTTATTTATATTAAATCATAATTTATATGGAAATATAGAGAAAATATATAATTTTTTAGTAAAACATGATACCCTTACATAAGAAGAAAACATAGCATAAGGGTATGACCAATAACCCTAATGTGAGATGACGAAACATCGTACCGTAATTAAATTCCTGATAATAATGTCTTTACAACATGTAATAAGGGATATGACCCTCACATGAGATTCTAGATCACCCACATTTGATCTAAACAACACTCTCTATAATGTCACATAAAACTCAAAGACTAGTGCTAATCGACACCATATAATAGACCATAATGTAGTGGTATTTACGTCACTATTTCATCCTAATATATCAAATACTCTGGTATAGATACCCCCATGTGGTTAATTTTCTTCCCTTTATAATGAGATCAGCCTCACCACACCCTCATGTGATGACACAACCAACACCATGGGTGTTTCGCTTTCTAATTTTACTCATGTAGGTTTCCTAAGGAAAATTAATTAAAAACAGGATCCATATTCATTTCACTCTCTATGGTGTACCCATTACCTCCCAAGTAGTCTAAACACTCACCTACTTTTAAATTCCATCAAAACACCTAAAAACACACAAAGGGAGGATTATAGAAAAAATATTCCCTTACATCAAATACCAGAAAAATTATTCCTATCATAAATAATTAAAATTAATATTATAAATATGAGTTTAGGGTTATATTAACAACCACCCCATGATATACCTCTGTGAAAAATTTCTACAAAAAAAAATGAAACACCCAACTAAGAATAATGAGGTGATTAAATTGTGCAATAAAAACCTTCAGTATGACACTCTTGATGAAGATAAATCTAAAATTAGAATGAATCGGCTATAAAGAAACAATGGATAATATAAGGTCCATGGTTCTGGGATTTCACATAGACATAATAATTCAATTAGGGTCTCATAGGAAGTCTTAAAAACATAACCCATAAGGATATCAATTATATTTTTATCATTATTTCCACATGAACAAAGTGTGGTCAACAAGAAAATCATCACTAAAATTTATATTGATAAATAGATTTTTATTTACTAACTTTAACTATCTATACTTTTATGTAAAGTGAACCCAAAGGTTTCCACAACAAAAAAACAAAACCACATCAATAAGAAAAAACCTAGAAATCAATCACTTCACACTGATTTTAAAAATGAAATATAACATTAAATAAAATATTTTATAAGAAAAAACAATTTATGTTTTCCATAATTTCATTAGAGTATTTCTAGTTAAGGGAAACAATAATTTCAACGAAACACATAAAAATTAAAAAAAATCATTAACCAAATAGTACATTATAGATTATTTTTAATTTTTTGTAAATTAATCAAGAAGAAATCATCATAATAAGAACTTCAACAAGTTTTACTTAGGCATGCTCTTAAATTTAAATCTATAGATAAATTATCCTCTTATACCATGATTTACATGATTAAATTAAATATTATTTAATCACTATGGCACATAGGTATAATGATTTCAGATTTCAAAATAAAACCTACAGGCATTATTTTTATTCTTCATGCTAGTCATGATTATCTAGTAATATTTAATCAATTTACTGTCGATGAAAATATTATTTCTAGGTATATGGGATTAAATGTTTTTAATTTATTACTTAATTTCTACATGTTTCCAAATTTATGATTTATACATAATCAAAACATATCATAATAAATAATGTATCAATTTAATTTATGACATTTGTAACTTGTGATGTTTAGCATGGAATTAAAAAAGTATCACAAGTTACCATGCTGGTATAATAATTATTCTATAAAATTAATTAATAATGTTTAGTGCATAATTTATCAAATTGAATATTGCAACATCAATATCATTTAGTTAAAATATATTGTATGAATGCATTACAGATCTCCCTTAAGTCACACAATCTAATCAACCAAAATTATCAATTTTTAACATTCTCTTTAATTAAATGAAACATAATTAAAACTTATGATTTATTTTAATAAAATTATCTTAGCATATACAATAACATTACATATTAAGGATTGTAAAAATAAAAACATTATGTTTTAAATAATACTTTCAAATTTAAAAAACACTACCAAAGGAACACATAATTAAGAAAATCCTTGAAAATGTTTTTCCTTAAAAATTATAATCTAATTATTCATTAATGAAAAATAATTACAAACTACTTAAATTGTTCAATAAAAAAGTTATACAATTTATAACTTGCTTAAAAAAAATTAATTGACTTTCATAATATTTTAAAATTATCATGGAATGTTAACCAAGGAAACTAAGTACCTCCTAATCTCATGATTTTTAGGAATTAATATTTTAACTAGTGTGAATCAATTTAAAATGAATTTATCATAATTATAATTTCCATAGAATTTTCAACATCCTTTATAACTATAACTAATAAAAAAACATTCCTAAATGAAATCATAAATGAAACTATGTAAATGATTCCAGAAGCCTTAAATGAAACAATAATGGTCTTGTAAAATTTTAATTACTTAAATCATGCATGGAAAGACCTTAAGATTAAGCATATCTTTTGAAACATGAAATTTATTCAATGAAAATCATGCATGAAAAACTACAATAGTTACCAAAATTATTTTTATAGGTGGCATTTCAATCCTTCTTCAAAAAAATATTAATAAAAACTCTTAGGTTTTTTTATTAAATATAGAGGCCACAAAAACATTTTATGAACCACCGTAAACTAATTAAAAATTAATTCTTAAATTCACATAATCAATTATTAAATTAAAAATTTTCATTTATTAGGAAATAACGTGCATCATGATCCATATAAATTTAATAAAATGAAAGTAAACATCACTTCACATACAACCACACAACAAGGAATAAGTTAAAAAATCATCCAGAATAGAGTTTTTGAAAGAAAAAAATCATATAGAAACTCATGATTTTCATACGGAAATATTACGTCTTATAAGATGAATATTCAATACATAAAATTATGATCCATTATAGATTCATAATGTTTTATTTTATTGGGATACCAGACACACTATATTGTGTTTCATTAAATATATTCATCATCTCTAAGAAATATCTTTCTACATAGTATTATTCTTAGAAATACTTTAGTTAAAAAAAATTCTTAACCTAGGGAAATGAAACCTAAAAAAGGGTGATATTAGATTCTTAGTAAAGGAAAATGAGGTAGATATCAATGACCACTTGAATGTTTAATGAGTATAAGTGTATGAGAACATGATTTAAAAATTTAAAACCATACCATGTATATCATAGATCAAAATCTCAAGTCATGATATATAAGAAATGAATCAAAAAGGAATAAAATAGCATGATCCATGAGAGCATAATATTGGCATACGACTTAATTTTTTTGTATACACGTAAGAATATAAAACCATTTCCATACCTAAATATCACTACTAATACTATCATAGTGGATTGGTTTCACTTCTCGTTCTATCACATCCTTAGCGAACGTTCACTCCCAAGACTATCATAGTGGACAAAGTACCTTAGTAAAATAGGTTCACCACAGATTTAGTCCTCATTACCTCATGTGATATCCATCATTACCCAATGAATTAGAAGACTATATAATTATAGGCCCACTCATTCTATAATTATAACCCATTCATATATATTCCACAACATCATAAATCATTAATCATATATCATAACCCATGGAAATGAAACATGTTTTATAAAAATTTTAGCAATTCATCATAGAACATCCCATGAAAAATAAACAGGTTTCCTAAAAATATAATAATAAATCATCTAGATAAATAATAATGTTGATATAATTGGATTATATCCTAGTTAAATCATAATTAACATCAAAGGATGTCATCGTAGATTTTAATCCCCTTAAAATTTCACATGAAATATTTATATAGAAAAATAACATTTTTTTTAAACCAGTTCTTTAAAATAAAAAAAATCCAAATTATTATAGAAAACATTTTATTTTAAAATATATATGGAAAATTTTAACATAAGATTCAAAACAATTCAGCGATCATGATGGTTTAAAATTCCATTCATGTTGTATACATTAAAATAAAGAATCATTTAAATTTTTGGTAAAAATTAAAAAGTGACTCGTTCAAAAAATTAAAATAAGATTAATTTTAAAAAATAAATTATTTCATGGTTAAAAATAACATTTAATAGTTATTTAATATTTTTAAATCATTCTTTAAAATATTTATTAAAAACATGGCAATAGAAGAAAAGGGATATTTAACTGAAGAGAAGATATAATGTTAGACTTCCTATAAAATATTCCTTAATTATCTTTAGTACTTAAAGAGAGTAAAATTAAATGAAAAATAATAATCTATAAACATAACCATATAAAAATAAAATTAATTTGATTCTTCATATATGGATTATACAATTTCATCATAAGAAACTTCATTACAAACAATCCTAGTAAACAATCAGATTGTAACGTAAATCCCTTACATATTTGGAAACTTTTTAATCATGAGACATATGAGATAACATAAAATAAAACATTAAATATCATGAACATAATTATATTAATTATATAAAATTTCAATGGTAATTAGTTACACCTTATATAAGAAGATAGAATCATAACAAAACATATGTTTCAAAGAAGACAATTTGAGATGATAAACCCTTACCACTTTAAATCAAAGCCTCAAGAAGTCGGGAACTTATATGAATTTATAAATACACATTATTTTCATGAAAATAATCATAAAATAAATTAATTTTAAGAATAAATTCCACATAAATGAAACAAGTGGTGAATATGGAATATGCCTCACAGAAATAAAAGTGAGATGAGAAACTCTAACATCAAGTTCAACATTCTTCCAATGAAATTTTACCTCCTATATATGAAATTTTAAATTTATTATAATTCTATAAAATATTAATTTAAATACTTTTAATATCATATATGATACACTTTTAATATTTAAACACCCATTTATTAACAATTCCTTATTAAAATCATTATTTCCAGGTTTTAGATGTTTCGTTTTTCATGATAATTTTAGTTTGGTAGTTCTATTACTTATAATTTGATCATGGTTACATCATATAAATAATTTAAATCATGATATAAATATAATATATATTCATTATATATATATATTAATCCATAAAGGATAGAGATAGAAAAATTAATTTCACTATTCATAGAGACAGTGGGTCGTGCATACGCATAAAGGTTGTTTTCATTTTTCAACAGATGGAATGAAAGAGAAGGTAAATAATAATTCACCTTTAAATAAATATTTTTATATAGTATATATAGTCTATATTCATTGAATATATCTTTATTACCATTCAATTAAAATTGATATAAAAAATGAATTGCATCGCTTTGTGGAGGTGGTAGTCCACACGTATGCACGGGCAACAATATCACTTTCCAAGGGATTTGAAGATATAAAGTTAGATATGATATTATAATTATAGAATAAAAATAATTTCATAAAAATAATTTATAGACATTAAACTAATAATATTACCCATCCATTAAATATAGTGTTGAAAAATTAATTGTATCGCTATGTGGAGGTGGTAATCCACACTTATTCTCAAGCGATACTTTCGATTCCAATTTTATAAAAAATAGGGTGAATAATAGTAGATTAATAATTATAATAAAATTTCTGTATATTTAAGGTAATTAAGTTACTATTTTATTATTAATACCATATATTTATATGATGTAGGTTAATAAATAAATTGAAAGATGTTAGGTATAAATATTACCTCTTTTTTGATAGTCCTCCATTAGATCCCTTCTTAATACCATGAAATGTTATTTTAATAATACTACCACCATAAATTAATTTTTAGGTAAGTTTAGAAGATAATTATTCAGGTTTTTGTTTAGAGATTTCCTCAATGTGTTGTAAAAAAATAGATACGGGGTTTCCTTTTATAAAGGTGATAAATGACACACTTGGATTACCTAACAGAGTTAAATATAATTAAAGTATTTATAATGTAAAATGATTCCAAAAAGTCATGAATTAAAATAAAAGGATGATATGGTATAAATATTATCATAAAATTAAATTTAGGTAGTTTTTATTGTCCTATTAAACCTTATCTTTTTATTTAACCCCATGGTTAACACATTTAGCCTTAATTGTGGGAATGCATTTTTCAATATTAAAGGGTTATAATTTTACATATAAATAAATAATTGACTCAAAAATATCTATGGGATCTAATTTAAAATTATTTCACATCATAATAGTAATATCTTTATTATTTTGAAATACTTTAATAGAAAATACTTATCCATAAAATACTATTAATATAATTTTAAGAACTATTCGAATAATTTGACTTTGAAGACACACATAATAGAAATGGAATTTGATCATAAATCATTTAAATATATCAGATATTTTATATCTATCTTCAAAATTAACATGAAAATTGGACTCACTGAAAAAAATTATTTTTAGAATTTTAAATTCATTTACATAATTTTTCTACTACTTTTAAAAGCATTATATCGGTGTTGTGTATGAATTTATGGTAATTATTTCATAATAAAAATTAAAAATAATTAATCCTGATAAAAAATAATTCATAATTTAAATAAAATTTTAAAACATACCATCACTTTGTTCCCTATCAAAAAATATTAAAAATATTAAAATCAAGAAACTAACATTTTACACTTTAACTATTAATTAAATATTATAAATGTTAAAATCAAAGTTAATTGGAAATAAAATGTCATATTTTATAAGTTTGTATGGCTATGGATGAAATATAATAATCCAATGAAATTAATAAAAGTTTTGAATGATTTTTATGCCTGATTATATTAGTTTTTGTCCTAATTGACTCATTTTAACTTTACATTGGTAAAACAATTACTATGGTTACTATTCATATTGACAAAAAATAATGGGGACCTATTTAAAAAAAATTTACATCCTAATTCCAATTATGTAATCTATTTTTCATGATTCAATTTATCTAAGGGATAATAATTAATTTAATATAAAAACACACAAAATGCAATGAAAAATAGTTTTTTAGGATAATGTATTTTGATGTATAAACATCTTTTATACCAAATTCATTCATAAAATCGTTTCCAATAAAAATAATTATATTATTGATAATATAATATAACTAATTTTACATTGATACAATTTTAAGACAAAATTTATCATTGTGACTTCTTGAAACTAAAATACAATTTCAAATAAACAAAAGTATTTTTCAATATTCACTAGAAAATTAATCTTTTTATAAAAAATACCAAAAATTAAACCTAAGGTATTTTTGATATGTATATTTAAAAATGATATCATTTTTATCAAATATAATTTATAAATTTTCTATAAATTAATTATAATATTCACACACAAACCAATTCAAGTATTTTTTTATAAAAAAACATTTTTTAAGCATAAAATAATTTTACTAAAAATTGAGTTATTATTTTCTTAGAATTTATCAATAAATTTTTATTTATTATGAAATATATATATTTTTAATAAATTGGTTGCATCTATTTATACCTTCCAACTCAACATCCATGTTATAACGGTCATAAAGTAATAATATTTCATGGTCTGTTAAAGCTCGGTGTTGTGTGTTATATGTGATATTGAACATAGTGTAATTTTAAATTATAAGGAAGTAACATTTTCATCCTTTAAATGTTATTTTTTTCTCAGTAATAAATGTTTGTATATTTAAAAATTCCTTCATTGAAAACCCACATCATAAAAAGGGTTTATAAAACTTCCACTTAAAAATTATGAAATGTAAATTTTGAAATCATCTATAATTTCACATAACATTGTTTCAAAAAATGAGAATATAAGTGGGTAGTGGAAATATAGAAATAGAGGAAAAAATTATTCTACAAATAATTATAGAGAGTGACCAAGAACATTGATCATAATAAAGTTAATGATCATAAGAATGTTAATTACTAACAAACCACAAATCAATGCGTGGTTAAAAAGACAATCGATTTATCAAAAATGGATGTTATAGGATAAATGTTTTGTTTCTAGATAATTTTTCTATATTTGAGGAATTATTTTACCATTTATAATATGAACATAATGAAATATACTTACTTGAAATGTATACTTTCATCCTTTAATCAATTTCCACCATAATCTCATCTTTTTATCCAAATGATGATTATTAAAGGGGAATTTTTCTTTCCTGGATCACTAAAACCAATATTAAATGGATCAAAAAAGATAAAAAGAACATTAATCCTATCGTTAAATATTAAAAAAATTGAAATTTTTGGCACAAGGTAAGTTAATAACAAAAATGTGTAAATCTTCATTTGATAAAATGATACATTTGAATCCGAAATTTTCATAATAATAACAATGGTTCCACTTAGATCATTTCATAATTAACCCTACATCATAAATAACCTCAATAACCTCATAATAAAATAATTTTTTAACCAAAAAAAGTGATCTCTTACCTTTCAACTTACAAACCCATAAAATTAATTTCATTATTCCCAAATAATCATTCATGTTAATCACATGTTAAACCTAAAGGTTACATATACCAAAACCCAATGAATCATCTCCCAAAATATCATTAATAACCATGATAAATAAAGATATAATCTTATAATGTACATAAATTCCCCAAAATATCATGAATAAAATGTAGATTCTAGCCTAAAATGTAATCTTTATCTTGACTATAAAAATCCTCCAAAATATAAATTTGTCAATGAATTACATTTCAACCATTAAGATTATATATATATCATTATCCAATGGAACATAATTAACTAAATATAAAATATTATACAAAACCTAATGGTTTTTTAAAACTTTATAAATAATTCTTCCTAAACCCCAATAAAGGTTTCAAATCACCTCAAAATATCTCATTACTTAAAACCTCAAAAGTGGTATCTAATGCTTTCAACATATTGTCAGCCTTAAACAAATAAAATAATGACAGTATCCATAAATCTTAAGCTAAACTCACATGAAAACATATATTCTTACAAAATTTAACAGAATCCTTATTCCTCAAATAAAATCACATTCTATTGAATATATTCCAGAAATAAAAAATTTTAATAAACTTAATCAAATACAACCTAAATCTATTTTTCATCAAATTAATAACCAATTTCTGGGTCACCATACAATCCCATTTACTTAATCAATGAATAAATCCTAAATAAACATTATAACTTTAGAACTAATTCAATTTTTTTGGTTATCAGTACCATTAAACATATGTTTTCCAATACTTAAGGAAAAACTAATATGGACCAATCCATATATTTTTCATGATTCTTATATCCATAATATCATTGTTATAACACTTATACAACATGATTCTTCAATACCAATATATTATTACTTAAATACTTTCACTGTAATAATTAGCATAACGTAGGTCCTTATTTCATCTAGGAGTTAACCCTTGGATTAAGGTATTGAATCAGATAATGTCCATGTTGTACACATATAATACATTGAACAATAAATTGTACCTTTGGATGAAATTAATTTATCTTTAAAGAACATTGCATTTCTTTTTGGGAATTATTTTATCTAGGACATTCCATTACCCACACAAAAAACTTCCCATTCATCTCTAATACATTTCCCTATGTTCTTTTATCTGACATACTTGTCGTGTAGGGAGATTGATCTTATTCCCTCCATGGTATTTCTAAAACTCCATTTTTTTATTATTAGTTGTGGCAAGAAACTCACCTAAGATAATAGTGTTAATAATATAATGATATGAATGATTTAGAATAATCACAAGGTTTCACCTTCTATATCCTATTTAATTTGGTTGCTCATGAGTGTAATCATTCTTTTACCTATCATATTCTGCGTTTATGTTAATCTATCTTGTTCCAACCATTGACTAAAATCAAAAATTATATTGTGATAAATAATTGTCATTGTAAATAATTATATAACCATGAAAAAGTATTCATATTATTTCTAAATCATGAAAAATTATTTTCAATTTATGACACCTTAGGTCAAACAGAGCTCATCCTTAGTTATTATTAATTCAAATACATCAGAATGGTTCATAAGGAAAATGTCATTTAACCCAAGTACACCCCCCCCCCAAGAGTGTCTAATCAGGTTCACAATAAGAGAATACTAACCATTCAATATTATGATGGTCAAAATATAATATGACTAGCTCTTTTCATGATTATTACCCTTAGATAGATCTATTAAAAAACATATAAACTTGTAGTATCCAGACAAATATGTATAGTTAGAAAACTATATAATTTCAACCTTAATAAAAATTTAGGGTCTTAGCCTAAAATTATACATATCCCAAGGGTTTTCACCTAATTTTTATAATCCAAATCTCTAAAGATTAACTAATTCCTACACTAATACCTACTACAGAAACTGACAATTTTCATATACGGATATTACATCTGATTAGATTAATATTCAATACATAAATTATGATCCACACCAGAATCATAATGGTTTAGTGTTATTGGATTTTAGAAAAAAAATACTATTATTTCATGAAATATATTCAATATCTCACAAAAATATCTTCCCACATATAACTCTTATTAGACATATACTACTTAAAACCTTTCTTTATGTCATTGGTAAAAGAAATATAAGAAAGGGTGTGATCATATGCTCAGTAAGGGTAAACAAGGGAGATATCAATGACCACTTGAACACAATTGGAGAATAAGAGTATGAGAACATGAGTTTAACATTTTCAACCATAACCAACATATCATAGATCCAAATCGTGATTCTTGACATAAAAATTGACAATTTATAAAATAATACTCATAATGGAATTAGGAAACAAGAACCATGATATCATAACATTGGTATAATACATATAATTTTTTTCATAAACAAAATCATATAAAATAATTTCCTTAGTCAAGTATCACTTAAAATACTATCATAGTTGATTCGGTTCACTCCACATTACATTATATCTTTAGTCAAGGTTCCAGTCCAAGACTATAATAGTGGACAATGTCCCTTAATTAACTGCGTCCACTCCCATTCCAGTACTTATTTTCTCAGGAGATATCCATATTTTCACAAAGAATCGGAGGAATATATAATTTTAAGCCCACTCATCACATAATAATAGACCATTCAAATGTGTGTAACAATATCATTGATCATTCATTATATATCATAATCCATAGAAACTAGATGGGTTTCATAAACAGTTAAACAATTCATTATATTGTAAATCATGGAAAATAAATATGTTTCATAAATATATCATCATAATAATCATAAAACATCCATATAAATAATAAGGATTTTATCATTGCATCATATCCCTAGTAAAGAAAAAGAAACATCAAAGGACGACATCTTAGATTAAAATTCATTTAAAATATCACTTAAAATATTTCTTGAGGAAAATACCCTTTTCATTTTGAAATCACATCTCTAAAATATAAAATTATCAAAAATATTATGGAAAATAATTATTTTAAATGAATAATTTAAATTTTTATGTAGTCTTCCAAAAGTTTAGTGAACATGATTGATGGAAATTATGTTCATTTCATATATATTAAAACAATGATTCTTTTTATATTTTTTTAAAAAAGTAAAAAGTACCTCATTTGAAAATTCTAATAATATTACATTAAAAACATATATAAATTAAATCTTCCATAAAGAGTAATATAAAAAATAAAATAATAATATTAAAAAATTCTTGAGAACATTTTTTTTAATACAAGGACATGAAATAAAAAGGATTTTTGGCAGAATAGGGAAATAAAGTTGGATTTCCTTAAAAATAACCCTCCAACATCTTGAGTAATTAAATATAGGTAAATAAAAGGAAAAATGTAACATAAAAAAATAACCATATAAGAATAAAATTCATGATATTATTTATAGATAGGTCATAAAATTTCAATATTGAAAACTTAATAATAAATAATCATGGAAAACAATGAGATTGTATCATAAATGACTTTACATATTGGTAACATTTGAATCATAAGGACTATGAAAGAATAAATTCAAATGAATATTTAAATATCATGAACATAAATATATTCAGGATATAATATTCCAAATTATATTACTTACATATTATAAAAAAAAATATCGGTACATAACAAAACATGTCTCAAAGAAGACAATTTGAGGTGATAAAATCTAACCACTCTAAATAAAAACTTCATGAAAGAGTGAAATTATATGGATTTTTAAATCCTCATAATTTTCTTTTAAATCATCATAAAATACACTTATTTAAATTATATATACTATATAAATGAAAAAATTTGGGAATATTGCATATGCCTCATAGAAATAAAAGTGAGATAAGAAACTCTTACCTCAAGTTTGACTTTCTTAGAAAGAGCTTCAACCTATTATATAATAAATTTAATTTTGTTATAATTAAATATAATAGTAATTTAAATTTTTATAATATCATATATTATTCCATTAAAATGTTTCAAATCCCGTTTATTAATAATTCATTATTAAAATCATCATTTATATGTAGTGACTATTGTATTTTTTTCATAAGAACTTCAGTTTCATAGTTCTAGCCCTTTTACTTTGATCATGGTTCCATAATATAAATAATGTTAGTAATGATATAAATATAATATATATTTTATATATATTTATATTAATACATAACAGATGTAGATATTAAAATTAATTACGTGATTTATGGAGTTGGTAGGTCGTACGAAGGAATGAATGTTGTTTTCATTGTTAGAATGATGGAATGAAAGAATGGTAAATTATAATTCACTTTTATATAATAATTATTATATAGTATATATAATTTCATTAAATCTATCTTTATTACCATATAATATAAATGTAAATGAAAAACAAATCACATCACTTCTTGGAGGTGGTAGTCCACACGTATACACAAGCGGCGTTATCATTTTCCAATAGATTTAAAGGTAAGTATGTAAATTTGATATTATAATTATAAGGCCATGGCCTTATACGTTACTTAATATTGAATTAAATGAATAATTCACATTGAGGATATTTTCAGGTTTAGAGTTTTAGAGAATTAGGACATGACTATTACATCTCAAAAGATTACAAAGTAGACACTTCTATTAAGTTTCCATAAAATAAAAAATCTTAAAAAGAAACATGTATAGTTCCATGTTTTAGATAGCATGACTTTTCCTTGATCCCATCCTTGACCCTATTCCACATTAATTCTTGTGAAAAACATTTCAATAACATGGGATGATCATAAAAAGATCAATAAGGGATATAAAAGTATGAAATGAAAACATTAGTCCATGTATGAAATCATACTTT
The DNA here is from genome assembly GCA_963277665.1 of Viscum album. NCBI lineage: Eukaryota > Viridiplantae > Streptophyta > Magnoliopsida > Santalales > Viscaceae > Viscum > Viscum album. Next base: position 828,594,774 of record OY728140.1, read on the forward strand.
ACTCATAAAACATAAGCATTTTAACATACCTCATAAAATCATGAATAAATCATAGAAATAATAAGAGACCAAGGTAACTTGAGGCATTCATAACATTCTTACGTAGAGAGTAACCCTCATGGTTACGTTTGGAATACCCATCACAGTACATTCCCTAAATCTTTTCAGAGAAACCTTAACATTTAACTCCTTCGTGATACCCAATGCATTAGAGAGATATATCGGGCTCACCCACCCTTAGTTTCTCATGGAACCACCTGTCTTCATAACAATGCCCAAGAACCATAACATAATTTTATCCTGTAAAACATGCATAAAGGAAACATAAAATTTCCACATTTGAATCAAAAGATATCAATACAACACATTGATATAATAAAAATATTATGAAAACCATTTTCAATACCAAAATAAAAGAAAATTAATACATGGTATTTATTTTTCATTTTAAAAAAATGGTAGGTTATGGCTTGTAGAGGAAGCTGAAACTCAAATAATGGTCACGGCGGCGGAGAAGTCGTTGGCGCTGCATACGTACGACAAAAAAACATTCTTTTTGTAATTTATTAAAATGATTCATATAAAAAAAGATTTCTTTTGAATAAGCATAAAATTTAAAGCGGTTTATACACCGTATAAAAGAATATTGTGTATAAAACAAAATATGCCTCAATGAATGGAGATTGAGATGAAGTCTCTTACCCCATGTCCGACGTGACTCGATAGCTCTTTAATCTCCTGAATAATAAACTTGAGTTAATTTCTACTTTCATAAGAACCTTTTTCAAGTTCATTATTCCTTTTATATCACTTATTACAATGTCATGAACACTATGTAATTATTTAAGTTAATAACGGTCGTTTTAACGATCATTGGTACTTGAGTTAAAAATAAACTCTTTATAATTACAATTTGTTCATGTATCCATTATATACAGAGTTATATTCATTATTTAGTTATAATATATATCATATATATCCAATATATACATGAATTTATAATATTACATAAAATTTAGAGGAAAGAAATGAAATGCACCGTTCATGGAGATGGTAAGTCGTACGTACGCATGAACGCTACTTTCATTTCTATTTCGTATTTTATGGAATGGAATCATAATGAAATAAAGGTATATTATAATTCCAGTATAATTTAATATATAATATCATTAACTCCGTCCTTTATATGTCCCACATATGGCATTAACAAATCAAATCACTTTGAGGGGGCGGTAGTCTGCACTTCCTAAAATGAAGATATCGCGTATACCCATAATGGAAGCCATAAAGTTATGACATAAATGAAAAATAAAGAAGATTAGGGAAAACATAAACATATTTTATATCATATATAAATATAGTGTCATCTTAATGGACACCTTTCAAGGTGTTAGAAGAATATTGGACAATCATCGTTTCGTGAGGCAGAAATTCACCATCCACGGAAACAGTATGCTCTTTAACCATTACATGAATGTTTGTGTAAGTTTAACTATAATAATTCTCATAACAACATCCTAGTATATTGAATATACTGGTGTTGTTACAAATGAAAGTAATAAAAAGAGTTTAGGAGGTTGGAGATGCAAAATAATACATAAGAACACAAGAGAAGACACTACCTTTAAAACGGGTAACTCTTTTTTATTTGAGCTCAAATGCTTCCTTGGAAAGACTTCTTCCCAATGTGAGGCTTCTAGGATTAAGATAAGGATGTAGAGAGACAAAATTGTCAGGGTTTGGCTGATCCAAATTCTTGAGAGGTGTGGGTAAGGTGGTAGAGGTGGGGGCTTTTATAAGAGGAGAGGAGGGGCACTCTTGGAATGATATAAAAGGTTACTTTATTATAAAATGATTCTCAAATTTTAAAGGTCCCAAAATTATATATTTCGATGTTAAGGTGATAAGAGTTCTAAATCCACCCATAAAATAGGTTTTTGACATGTTTAGGTCATAGAGTATACATTATCGTTTCATTTTATTTAAATCGTTAAATAATGAGGTAATCGCTGCATCATCATGGTGTCATAAATAATTTAATTTATTTAAAGTATAAAATTTATAAAAAAATATCATTATGTATGAAATCTTTTTATATTTATAATTAATATTTATAGTCAAAATTATGACTTGTATAACCCCATTTAAAAATTGTTTTAATAAAACCACACATGTTTGTGGCATTTTTATTTTAACATTAAATAAAAAGTTATTAATGTCATTTTCCTACCAAAGTGGCTCCATGGGGTCCCCAAGTTGACCCATGGATTTTATTGGTCGTCCATGACACATAAAATAAGGGTAGGACTTGTGTCAAGGTTATTTCATATTATTAAAACATTATTTTTACCTTGAATTACACTAATTACCTCTAATCGTGATTAAAAACTTCAAAGTTAATATTCACAAAAAAAATTATTTTAATCCCATTGAACCACATTTTTCTTCCTAATTACAACCATGAATGTTGGATTTTTGAAATTCAAAACACAGAGGTGGTAAATTTTCAGTTAAACAAAAAAAAATCAGTTTTTTAAGTACCACTTAGTGGTTTCACTATTCATCAAAAATTGATGTTTTTTAGAAAATACCAAAACTTCACCCTAAGATATATTGGATATTCTGAATTCAAAAATGATTTCTATTTTACCAAATTCAAAAAATTTAAGTTACATTAATTAATTTAATAATTAATTCCTGCTGTCAGAACAAATAGCGTGTTTTTATGAAATAATATATATCAAAAGATTGACACTAGTTTATGTCCAATTTAAAGGTGAAATTAATTCCAATGATCACTATTGGATTAAATGGTAAAAATATATTATAATTTCATTTTAAAACCAATTAAAAAGTTAATCTAATCATATAAATAAATTAGATTAAAAATAGGTTTTGAATTAAAATACAACATTTTAACTATTCATTAAAAAAATAAACTTTATCGGAAAAATACCAAAAATTTACACTAAGTAAATTTTGATGTCCCGATTCTAAAGAAGAATTTTATTTCGTATAAAATAATTTATAAGAGTTACCAAAACTATATTTAAATAGGGTTCTCCATCAAAAGGCGATAATTGGTCCTTTAGTGAAAATTAGAGTATATATGCCTAAAATTGAATTCTTTTCATATTTTAAGCCTTTATCCATTATTGGATAAATGTAAAAACATTTAACAAACATATATAATAATATTTTAATTATTTCTATTCATTCCCGCCAATAAAACGGCTACGTGTTAACTACCATTTAAAATAATATTATTTTATTACTAGTGTGCAACGTAAGATTTCAAAGAAACTCTTTGTTGAGTATCGGGTACGCTATTGAACATAGAAACCCATTTAAAGTAAAATTAATATTTAATTCGTAAATATTAATAAGTATAAAAATGTATTATTCTTTATTTACTTGGGATGTTACATCCTTCCCCCCTTTTGGGAATTGTATCCTCGCAATTTAATTCACTTATCAAAATCAGTGGGGGTATTTATCCCTCATAGCATTTTTAGATTCCCATGTTTCCTCTTCAACCATATAGTTTTTCTAAAAAACATTTACCTGATGAATTACCTTATTCTGCATTACTTTCTCTCTATGGTCAATAATCTGGACTGGTTGTTCTTTATAAGAGAGATTCTCTTCCAACTGAACTACCTCTTAGCTCAAAACATTAGATGGATTGGGAATATACTTTCTCAACATCGAAAAAAGAAAAACACTGTGTACCTGGGATAAACTCAGAGGTAAAGCCACTCAGTAAGCAACTGATCCAACTTTCTCCAGAATTTCATATGTTCCAATGAACCTTGGACTCAGCTTTCATTTCTTACCAAATCTCATCACACTTTTCCACAGTGAAACTTTGAGAAAAACATGATCACCTACCTCGAAAGATAGACCCTTCCTCCAGTTATCTGCATAACTCTTATGACTTCTCTGAGCTGTTCTCATGTGTTTCTAAATCAATTGAACTTTTTCTGCCATCTCTTTTACCAATTCTGGTCCCATTATCTTCCTTTCAACCACTTCATCCCAAAAATTTGGAGTTTGACACTACTTCCCATATAATTCCTCAAATGGTGCCATCTGTATACTGGAATGAAAACTGTTATTATATAAAAATTCAACCAAAGAAATATGTTGGTCCCAACTTCCCTGATAATCCATCGAACAAGCACATAGCATATTCTCCAAATTCAGAATTGTTCATCCCGACTGCCCATATGATTGAGGATAAAAAGTTGTACTAAAATTTAATTCAGTACCCAACGACATCTGAAGGCCTTTCCAAAAGTTAGCAGTACACCTGGGATCACGATCAGATACAATGGATAGGGGAACTCCATGCAACCTGACTATCTCTTTAAGATACAATTGAGAAAGTTGATCTAGAGAGAAAGTATCTCAAATAGGAAGGAAATGAGAAGATTTAGTCAAGCGATCAACAGTAACATAGATTGCATTATTACCTCGAGATGCCTTCGGTAATCCCACAACAAAGTCCATGGATATATTTTTCCATTTCCACGCTGGCACTGGTAAAGGATGAAGCATCCCTTTAGGTAACTGCCACTCTACTTTAACCTGCTGACAAGTCAAACACTTTGCAGTAAAATCAGCAATATCTCTTTTCATTCCATCCCACTAGTAATACTCCTGAATATCTCTGTACATTTTAGTACTAACAAGATGAACTGAAAATGGAGAACTATGAGCTTCACATATCAACTCTCTCTTCAACTGTGAATCACAAGGCACACACAATCTCTTCCCAAATATCAAAACACAGTCATTATCAATGTTTAATTCAGGTAACTTACACTTCTAAACCAGCTCTACCTTTTTCTCCAACTCACTGTCTTTCTTCTGTGCTTGCTTGATTCTATCTGATAGAGAAGATTTCACTAATACCTGAAACAAAACAAAAGGACATCCTGCACCAACAACTTTTATGCCAATGTTCATCAAATCAAAACAACAAGATCTCATTCCAAACATAGCATGGTTAATGAAGCATTACTTTTTCGAATCAAAGCATCAGCCACATTATTTTCTTTTCCCGAATTGTAATTAATTTTACAATCATAATCCTTGATTAATTCTAGCCATATCCTCTATCTCATGTTAAATTCTTTTTGATTGAATATATACTTTAAACTTTTGTGATTGGTATATATTTCACACTTTACTCCATACAAATGATGCCTCCAAATTTTTATAGTGAAAACAACAGCAGCTAATTCCAAATCATATGTAGGGTAATTTACCTCTTGAGTTTTTTACTGATGGGAAGCATATACAATTACCTAATCATTCTACATAAGGACACATCCAAATCCCTTCAATGAAGCATCACTGTATATAAAAAACTCACCATTCATAGAAGGAAGTGCCAAAACTGGATCATTCTCCAATCTTCTTTTCAACTCCTGAAAACAATCATCACATTCTTTTGCCCAGATAAACTTAACACCCTTCCAAATTAGCTTAGTCATTGGACTAGATAGCTGTGAAAAAGTTTCAACATACCTTCGGTAGTAACCTGCCAAACCAAGAAAACTATGGATCTCGGTTACATTTGTGGGTCTTGGCCATTCTTCAACAACTTTTGTTATTGCAGGATTCATAGTTATTCCATCTTTAGAAACAATATGACCAAGGAATGAAATTTTTTTCAACCAAAACTCACACTTGCTAAATTTCCCATACAATTTATTTTCTTTTAAGGTTAGAAAGATAACCCTTAAATGACTTTCATTCTCCTCTTTACTTTTAGAAAACACCAAAATATCATCAATAAAAACAAACAACATTTTTCACCTGAGTCAACTGAGCCATCACTAAAACAAACTGTTTATTTCTGATTCTGACCATCTCAAGATACTGATTTGAAAGGTCATTTCCCTCTGTATGCCTTCCCAGAAAATCTTTTATGTTTCCTCTATGAAAAACAATTCTTAACACAGAAATATCTTAGGCGAAGCAACATGGTAATCTGTAAATTCTATATCAATTAAATTTGACCATAAAAAAATATTTTTGGATAATCATTAAATGGAATTCAAAGTCCTAAAGTTATCTAAACTGACCTCTGATACCAACTATAAGGCCCCGGCCTTATACCTTAATATTGAATTAAATGAATAATTCACATTGAGGATATTTTCAGGTTTAGAGTTTTAGAGAATTAGGACATAACTATTACATCTCAAAAGATTAGAAAGTAGAAACTTCTACTAAGTTTCCATAAAATAAAAACTCTTAAAAGGAAACATGTCTACTTCCATGTTTTAGATAGCATGACTTTTCTTTGATCCCATGCTTGACCCTATTCCACATTATGTCCTGTGAAAAACATTTCAAAAACGTGGGATAAGCATAAAAAGCTCATTAAGGGATATAAAAGTACGAAATGAAAACATTAGTCCATGTATGAAATCATACATTACTCATAAAACATAGGAATTTTAACATACCTCATCAAATCATGAATAAATCATAGAAATCATAAGACATAAATGTAACTTCAGGCATTTATAACATTCTTACGTAGGGAGTAACCCTCATGGTTACGTTTGGAATACCCATCACAGTATATAACCTAAATCTCTTCGGAGAAAACTTAACATTTAACTCCTTCGTGTTACCCAATGCATTAGAGAGCTATATCAGGCTCACCCACCCTTAGTTTATCACGGAACCACCCGTATTCATTACAATTCCCAAGAACTATAACACTGTATCATGTAAAACATACATAAAGGAAACATAACATTTCCTCATTTCAATCACAAGATATCAATAAAACACATTGATATAATAAAAACATCATGAAAACCATTTTAAACACCAAAAATAAAAGAAAAGTAATACATGGTATTTATTTTTCATTTTAAACAAAAGTTAGGTTATGGCTTGTAGAGGAAGCCGAAACTCAAAAAATGGTCACGACGGCAGAGAAGTTGTTGTCACCGCATACGTATAACAAAAAACATTCCCTTTTTCGTTTAGTAAAATTCGTCGTATAAAAAAATATTCCTTTTGAATAAGCGTAAAATTCAAAGGGGTTTATACACCGTTTAAAATAATGTTTTGTATAAAACAAAATATGACTCAATGAATGGAGATTGAGACGAAGTCCCTTACCTCATGTCCGACGTGACTCGATTTCTCTTTAATCTCCTGAATAATAAACTTTAGCTAATTTATACTTTCTTAAGAAACTTTTTCAAGTTTATTATTCCTTTTATAAAATTTATTACCATTTCATTAACACTATGTAATTATTTAAGTTAATAACGGTCGTTTTAACAATCATTGGTACTTGAATCAAAAATAAACTCTTTATAATTACAAGTTTTTCATGTATCAATTATATCCAGAGTTATATTAATTATTTAGATATCACATATATCATATATATTCAGTATATACATGCATTTATAATATTACATAACATTTAGAGGTAAGAAATGAAATGCACCGTTCATGGAGACGGTAAGTCGAACATATGCATGAACGCTAATTTCATTTTACTTCGTATTTTATGCAATGGAATCATAATGACATAAAGGTATATTATAATTCCAGTATAATTTCATATATAATATCATTAACTCCATCCTTTATACGTCCCACATGTGGCATTAATGAATCAAATAACTTTGAGGGGGCGGTAGTCCGCACTTCCTAAAATGAAGATATCGCGTATACCCATAATGGAAGCCATAAAGGTATGACATAAATGAAAAATAAAGAAGGTTAAGGAAAACATAAACATATTATATATCATATATAAATATAGTTTCATCTTAATGTAAACCTTTCAAGGTGTTAGAAGAATATTGAACAATCATCATTTCGTGAGGCAGAAATTCGCCATCCACAGAAACAGTATGCTCTTTAACCATTAGATGAAGGTGTGTATAAGTTTAACTATAATAATTCTCATAAAAAATCCTAGTATATTGAATATACTGGTTTTGTTACAAAATAAAGTAATAAAAAGTGTTTAGGGGGTTGGAGAAGCAAAATAAAACATAATAACATAAGAGAACACACTACCTTTAAAACGGGTAACTCTTTTTGATTTGAGCTCAAAGGATTCCTTGGAAAGACTTCTGCCCAAATTGTGGCTTCTAGGAGTAAGAGAGGGATGTGTAGAGACAAAAGGGCAGGGTTCGGCCGAACCAAAGGCTTCAGAAGTGTGGGTAAGGTGGTAGTGGTTGGGGCCTTTTATAAGAGGAGAGGAGGGGCACTCTCGGAAAGTTATAAAATGTTACTTTATTATAAAATTCTTTTCTGATTTTAAAGGTCCCAAAATTATATATTCAGAGGATCAGGGGATAAGAGTTAAAAATCCACCAATCTAATAGGTTTTTGACAAGTTTAGGTCTTAGATTTTACATAATCTTTTCATTTTATTTAAATCGTTAAATAATGAGGTAATCACTGCATCATCATTGTGTCATAAATATTTTAATTTATTTAATGTCTAAAAATTATAAAAAAATATCATGATATAGTAATTATTTCTAGATTTATAATGAATATTTATAGTCAAAATTATGACTTGTATAACCCCATTTAAAAATTGTTTTAGTAAAACAACACATGTTTGTGGCATTTTTATTTTAACATTAAATAAAAATTTATTAATGTCATTTTCCTAACAAAGTGGATCTATGGGGTCCCCAAGTTGACCCATGGATTTTCTTTTTCTTCCATGACACATCCAATATGGGTAGGACTTGTGTCGAGGTCATTTCATATTATTAAAACATTATTTTTACCTTAAATAACACTAATTACCTCTAATTGCGATTAAAAACTTAAAAGTTACTATTCACCAAAAAATTATTTTAATCCCATTTACCCATATTTTACTTCCTAATGACAACCATGAATGTAATATTTTTTAAATTAAAAACATAGAGGTGGTAAATTTTAATTTAAATCAAAAAAATCGGTTTTTTAAGTACGACTTAGTGGTTTCACTATTCATCAAAAATTGAAGTTTTTCAGAAAAATACCAAAACATCACCCTAAGATATATTTGATATTCCAAATTCAAAAATGATGTCTATTTTAAAAAATTAAAAACCTATATGTTACATTAATTAATTTAATAATTAATCCCCACTGTCAGAACAAATAGCATGTTTTTATGAAACAATATATATCAAAAGATTGACACCAGTTTAAGTCCAATTTCAAAGTGAAATTAATTCCAATGAACACTATTAGATTAAATGGTAAAAATATATACTAATTTCAATTTAAAACAAATTAAAAAGATAATATAATCATATAAATAAATTATATTAAAAATAATTTTTGAATTAAAATACAACATTTTTCACTATTCATTTAAAAAATAGTCTTTATCGGAAAAATACCAAAAATTTACATGAAGTAAATTTTGATGTCCCGATTATAAATAAGAAATTTATTTGGTCCAAAATAATATATAATATTGACCAAAACTATATTTAAATAGGATTCTCCATCAAGAGGTGATAAGTGGACCTTTAGTGAAAATTAGAGTATATATGCCTAAAATTGAATTCTTTTTGTATTTTAAGCCTTTATACTTTATTGGATAATTATAAAAACATTTAAAAAACATATATAATCATATTTTAATTATTTCTATTCATTCCTTCCAATACAATGACTACGTGTTAACTACCATTTAAAATAATATTATTTTATTACTAGTATGCAACGTAAGATTTCAAAGAAACTCTTTGTTGCGTATAGGGTACGCTATCGAACATAGAAACCCCTTTAAAGTAAAATTAATATTTAATTCGTAAATATTAATATGTATAAAAATGTATTATTCTATATTTACCGGGGATGTTACAATAATTATAGAATAATAATAATGTAACAAATAAAATTTTTAAACATTAAATCCATCATGACACGCATCCATGACAGATGGTGATGAAAAATGAAATGTGTTGTAAAGTGGAAGTTGTAGTCTACACATACACACTAGTGATGCTTTCATTTCCCATTTGATAAAAAAGAGTGTGAATAATGGTAGTTATATAATCATAATAAAATTTAAGTACATTTTTTATACTGGATATGTTATTTTTTTGATAAATATGACATATGAGGTGGTATAATAATAAATAAATTAAAATTGGTTGGGTAGGAATATTACCTCTTCTTTAGTAGGCCTCCTTTTGATCATTTCATAACGACCCTTACAATGGTGTTTTAAGAAGAATATAAAAACTAATTCATGGATAAATAAGTTTATAAGAAAATTGTTCTTGTGTTTTTTAGATATAGAGCTCAAATTTGTGTAAATAAAAGAGAGATGGGTTGTTCTTTTATAAGGGAGGAAAAGGATAAAATTGGAATTACATAAAAGATTTAAGTATAATTTATGTATTTCTCATGTATAATTATTCCAAAGAACAACTAATTAGAATTAAAAGAGGATATTTTTGAATTATAATCATCCAATGAAATTTATAGAGGTTTTTGTGTCATTTTAGGTAGTATCCTTTAGATTAACCACTTGGTTAAAAAATTTAACCTTAACTGTACTAATGACTATTTCAATATTAAAGGGTTAAAATTTTAATTATATGTATAATTGAATCATAAATGGCTAAAGGGTTAAATTTTAGATCATTTATAATTATACATTCCATATTTTAACATTTTTATGATTTCTAAATTTTTTAAAAAAATATTTTTAACATAAAATACTATTAATGTTATTATAACAATGACTCACAAAATTTGACTTTGAAAACAACATGAAAGAAATATAATTCAAATAATAAAATTTTATAAAAATATAATATTCTATATTTATAATTAAAATTCGTGTCATAGTTTAAATCACCTAAAAAATATTACTTTTAGAGTTTTTAAATTCATTTAATTTATTTTTCAATTGCTTTCACAAGTATTGTGTCAGCATTTCGTAAGCATTCGAGGTAATTATATCATCACTATTTTTTTTTTAAAAATTAAATTCATAAAATAAATTAATTTGTATTTATAATAACCATTTGAAAATAAAAAAAATTTATTCTTATCTGTACCAAAAAAAATTTTAGTTATTTAAAGAAAGTTACTGACGTTTTTGACTTTATCTTTTACTTAAATATAATTATGTTCAAAATCATATTTAAATAAAAAAGTTAATATTTTATAATATTGGATAATTATGGATGTAATATAATAATCCAATGAAATAAAATTAACTATTTGAATGAATATTATCCTTATCACATTAGTTTTAACAGTAAATAACTCATTTTACTATTACTATTGTTACAAAAAATTACTACAATTACTATTCATATTGACAAAAATATAAGGAAACTATTTACCAAATTTTTAAATACCGATTCCAAATATGGAATAAATTTTTAAATATTTAGTTTCTAGAATATGTATAAATAAATTTAAAATAGAAACACAACACGCAATAAAAAAATAATAAAAAAACTCATTTTAAGTATAAAATTTTTTTATACCAAATTAAATTATAAAATAATTTCATATAAACTTAATTGGATTATTTATAATATAATAGAACTAAATTTTATTTGAATTCATTTTAAAACAAAATGTAACTTTTTGAATTTTTGAAAGAAAACTATAATTTTTAATCAAAATCAGTATTCATCACTATTTATTAAAAAATCAATCATTTCAGAAAAATCCCAAAAAATAAACATAAGATAATTTTGATATAGTGAAATAAAAATGATATACTTTTTATAAAATATAATTTATATAATTTATAAAACTTTTTTATAATATTCATTCATAAAAAGTTAATAGATATCATTTTTGAATAAAACATAATTTGAAATATAAAATGACATTACTAAAAAATTAGTGTTTATTTCCAAAGAATATATCAATAAATTTTTATTTATTATGAAATTTATATATATTTCATAATTTATTTACATTTATTCATACCTTTCAATTAAATGGCTAAGTTATCATGGTCATTAAATAATATATATTACGTGGTTCATTAAAGTTCGGTGTTGTGTATTATATACGCTATTAAATAAAATGTTATTTTAAAATATGGAGGTGTTAAAAATAAAGGGAATCCATCAATAACACCATCATATTTTCTAATTTAGGATTCCAAAATCCCAGTAGCATAGAGTTTATTTAACTCATTTAATTAGGTAAAGTTAATTTCTAATATTACCCTATCCAAGCACAATCAGAAACAGATATGATGCTTCTACCTTTACTAGGTTTATACCCTGTATATAGTACCACCTCACATGATCCTTCAACAGACTCATATTTCTTACATCGTATAATGGGGGCCTAAAATATCATGTCATTGCTAGTCTCTCTAGCCTATGTAACACACAAAACTCAACTAATGTTTTTCCCAACCAACCCATGAAATCCTCATAGTACCTAACTCCATACCCCATCTTATATCTCAACCATTCACATAGATACCACACTATAACACCCCCACAGGTACCCCTCTTGGGTTAGAAATTAAGAGAAGTAGTGACCCCTAAATCCCACCTCTAACAGGCCCTGGGATAGTGACTAGCACCAATGGTATTAAATACACAATGGGAGGCATTACCCTCATAATATAAGTTATGTACATGAGATAAGCGGAGAAACACTGATGAAATCCTTGTTATAAAAAAACAATGTTATATATAAATAGATAAAATAATACATGAAATTTTATATATAAATATCTCTAAAATAAAACAGTGAACAACTCCTAAGAAGCCGCTCTAAACAACACTCTATCTTAGATGTTTCCGGGTCTAGCCCAATTATTTAAAAACCCCTTAAAACATGAGATATATAAATGGATGAGCATTAAATTTATACTCAGTAGGATCCTCCTAAATACCTCTCCTGAAAATTTGTGAAAATAATATTAATGCTCTTGTGAGTAAAGAGTAGAACTAATAAAATCCTAATAGGTCAACTTCCAATTCCCAAACTCACTAAGTATTTCATCCATGTATACTAAAATAAAAACATAAGAAAATAATCAGAGATTTCCTAGAACTACATCACCATTGGTTTTCAACTCTCTCACTCCAACATCAAATTTCTTGTACTCCCATCCCTTCTTGTATGATTTTGGTTAGTATGCATCCTTACCTACCCCAACTCTTACAATATCTAACATCTCGTGTTTGAATAAAGGAATAAATCCACATTTTAATTACCATATCCTCATTATCAACCACAATCCATATTATTCACAACATAATACAAAATAAGCAGGGTATCATGAACATAAAAAATAAAAACCTCATTACCTTATCCTACTAGGAATGACCCAAACTACATAACCATCATCCAATTGACACTACTTCATTGGGTACACACCATTCTACTCCCACACCTTGCATGATTTCACAAAACTCAAACCATCACATACAGAATACTACTAAAGGGATAGTGGGGAAGAAGGTGTATTCAACCATCCACCCCCACCAACCTGAATATTTAAGAAAACACCTAGAGAAAAACATTTTGGGTCTATATAAAATACTCGACTCAGGTTGGATGTGCTTACAAATCATAATAAAAATACATGTTATAATAGATACATGAAAATGTGTACCTAGAGGTGTATAAAAATAGATCTATAAAAATCATATATTACACCACTTCATCACCACTGGTCTGTCATAACCATCATTGATTTAATAAAACTAACAAGCTGAAAACCACAAAAAGAGTCAATAAAAGACATATGTTATTCAAATTATATTCATTCATCTACACAATTCAAGATTTCCATTTGATGACCAAAATTAGGTTCATTGTCCATTTATTTCCCATATTTAATAAAAATTCACCTTTGACTATTACTTGTATTTAATCCTATCCTATAATAATTTATTGATGAATTTATATCTCAATTATAGTATGTATCTATTTATTTCCAGTCATGCTACTTCATTAGATTTAATTAATAACCCACATTATTTCATTCCAACCACAACCAAATCTTAAAATTTATCTATTCATCTCATACTGTGTTACCAAGATCCACTATCAAACCACACATCATATAGTATATCTACATCCACACAGTAATAAATAAAAGAAACATTTCCAGTAATCTATATTACATGGACTAACAATAACATCATTTAATTCCTTATTATTCGAAAAGCTCGTTTAATTACCATATTTAACTATTATTTAATTATGCAAAGTGATTTAAATAAAACAACATACTAGTATTTCATATTTTCAGTGGAAAAATATGACTATATTCAAGGGGAACACAAAAAAAAACTAAATTGTGTATTAGAAATTATTCAAAATTTATAAGGCCAAAACATCAATGAGATTTAAGGGATCACATGACACTTCATTCTCATAATTAATTTCATGTGCTTCACATCCAAATTTACTATTTTAGTTATTCATAAAATTTTAATTTTTATAAAATTTCAATAGTAGCATAATATAAAATAATATAGATGTAACAACCCGATATTTTATGATAAGTATTCTTTTTAATTTATATGATTTCATGTGTTTTATGCTAAAACAAGATTATCTTGTGCTATATGCCACACTGTATTAGCTTGAAATATACACAACACTATTCTAAGATTGTGTTACACACAATTTCCGGTTCGTTTTATACTAGTCATTCTACGCAACATTGAGTGTGTATATATATATATATTCAATGTATAAATGAAATATGGTTGGATTCTGTTATACGAAATAATGAAGGATTCTTGCACAACACAAAACCCTGACTTGGCTTGCATTACACGCAATCGCGACCTTCCTCAATAACGTGTGTTGTACGCAATACCGGGTTTTACTAAACAACGATATATTATTATAATATTATTATGAACTAGAAGTTATAAATAGTATTAACTAAATTTTGAATTTTATACCATTATTATTCATCCTACACATTTTCTAGAACATGGTATAAGAACAAAATAAATTTTTCGGGTAAAATAAGTATTTTTCAAAAAATGCAGTTTTGCCGCCTTTTGATGGCGCACCCACATTAAATCTAGTTTTTGACATGTTTATAAGTTAAATTTTACAAAATAAAATTATTATTTGGAATCAGGATATAAAATTTTACCTTGGATAAAATTTTCATATTATTCTGATAACTTTCATATTTTAATGAATAGTAAAAAGACGCTATATTTTAATTAAAAACAACTTTTTTCATCATAATAACTTATGTGATTAAATTATAATATTTAACGGATTAAAAGTATAAATAGAATATATTTTTGCCATTTAATATAATGTATGTCATTAGCCTTGGTTTTACATTGAATTCATAGGTTAAATAAATTCAATATTTTTCAATGTTTTAAACAAAAACCCGTTTTCTTTTGACAACGGGATTAATTTTAATTTAATTTCTGCAACTTATGTGTATTTAATTTGGAAAAATGGATTCCATATTTGGAATCAGTGGGTCAAAATTATATTAATAGACTACTTTTTATTTTTGGGCATTATGAATAGTAACTACGGTAAATTTTATTTACCCTAGTTAAAGATAAATCGGGTAATAAAGGGTAAATATAAGATTATAAAATTACCCTAACACCTGCCGAAATCCTATTGGATGACTAAAATTCGACCCATATCACCTAAGGGTCGGATTAGAATCATTTAATGGAATTTTTTCCATGAAAATAACTTAATTATTATTAAAACCAAAGAAAGTGACAACATGTCACTCTCATACATCTTAAAAGTATATTAATTTTAATTTAGTGATAACCGCATGTAACTTAGAACATTAATAGTCTCCAGAAAGATAATGAATGTATCTACATCATATGAATTTATTTATAATTTTTAGGGATTAATTAATTATCATTAATTGTGACACAATAGTGATGCATAAATTGTTTATCTAGTGAAAAATCAAGAGTATAGTTTTTATTAAACTAATTGTGACCATAAAAGGCACAAAACCCTGACCAAAACTTATTTTTAATGTAAATTTAAACCCTAATCATCCAATTTTCGAATATTTGACCATTGGGAGCCTTATAAAATTGATTATGACAATTATAATATTTTATTCGAAATGATGCCAAAGTTGTCACCTTCAAAATTTAATAAATATAACAATTTAAATATTTTGATTTTAAGATGATAAATTAGAGTAGAAGTATTATTGTGAAATTTAATAGATTTATCTTCATCATAGTATTTTATTTTTAATTTTTATGCAACAAATATGTATATTAATTAATTATACAAAAATGTTGTAGTAATTATTTTATTAAGAGATAAACCAAATAAATGGTTTTACAAATTATAAAATAAATATTATATGAACTATTTAATGGTTACCACTAAATTTTTAGATACATATGAAATTTTGTGAATCTATTATAGCTTTTAATTTGAACATATATTCTGTATATATTTTATTTAAATTCAAATAAATTAATAGTGTCAAAATTGTCACTATTGTTATTTTATAAACATAATATATTATAAAATTGTTTAAAAATCACAAAAATATTTAAAAATTATTATTTTCAATTTATATAGTCTAAAATGTTATAAAGTATCCACTTATGGACAATTCACAACAAATACGTAATTATTTGTTATAATTTAAAATTTAGAATGTTATTACCACAAATAAAATTAAATTGATTAAATAAGGATAAATAAAGTTGTTAATGTTTAAAATAAATTCCTAACATGTCTAAATTTTATTTTTTGAGGATATTAAAACCCAATCTCATCAGAGCTTCGGATATGAGTAATTTTTGTTGTTTTTATGTGGGGTTGGTATTTAATATAAACTAATATTTCTTATATTTCCAAAGGTGCCCCTCTCCTCCCTTATAAAAGGGCACCTCCTCCCTCTCCTCCTCACACCAATTTGAGCCTTCAATCTCAGACAACCCCAGACCATTTCACTTACCCACTTCCATAGAAACATACTAGAGGTCTTGGTCTTCTTCAAAGACCAATTTTAGTTCCCTAAAAGGAGGTCTCAAAGAGGCGCTTCAAAGAAGAGGTAATGTTCGTTACCGATTATTTCAACTTTATTTCTTCTTCTACTTCTTCTTATTTAGTTGTTTCATTATGAAGTAATAACATCAGTATCACTCATATACTTATATGTTATTAAAAGTATTAAACAACCCTATTTCACCATCTATCCATCCTATGGAAAACAAAATCACTCCCCGTGCGTACGTACGGAATACCGTCTCCACGTCGTGGTGTAATCTATTTTCCACCACCACCATACTTGGATGGGTATAATGGTGTAAATAATGACTATATATTATTATTGTAAACTGATATTGATTCTGAAATAGTATACATACACACCAATATAATTCCCGGGGAACGATATCATCGCTCGTGCGTAAGTACGGATTACCGTCTCCACGACGCGATGAGATTCATTTTCCATGTTAAAAATTAAAGAATGATTATAAAGTATATATAATAAGTAATAATGAAATATATGACATAATAATTATACTATATTTATGTACATATATATGTATTTCATATACTTAATTCCATTCAATTCAATAAGGAAACGAAAACAGCGTTCATGCATACGTAAGGCCTACCGTCTCCATGAACGGTGTATTTATTTCCATTTATCGATCTATTATATATATGTATATTATGAATATATATTATATATAAATCATGTTTTAAATTATGAATGTAAGTAACCATGATCCAAGTAATCATATGAATAATTACAAGTTAAAACACGAATGACAAATGAAACAATTTTACCCAAAACGCTACTTTAACATGAATTTACAAAGGAACGGGTAATATAAAGTCATAAGTGAACCATATATGATATAATAACAATGACTATGATTATTTAATAAGTCAATGACATTATTTAAATCATTATACAGGAGTTTTGGATACGTACGAAGCATATCGGACCTAAGGTAAGGTATAATTTTTCAAATCACATTTTTATCCGAGATTGCTTATTCGTAAGTATTTACTGGGGTTATTTATATCATCCATGTACATGTTTTATAAAAGTGTTTTCATGTATGTTTAATGTCCTTTTTACCCATTTTTGACTTTTACTACATGGTATGTCAGGAATCTTTCTTTTGTTTACGTTACGAGGTACTTTTTTGACTTTTCCGACAAAAGTACGAGGGGAATGCTATACGGCGTGAACGGATTTTTACGATTTCATAACGCCTCATTTTCATGAATCTTAAACTACATGATTTTATGACTATTTTCAAAAATATAATTTTATTTTAAAATTGCATGGAATTTTTTGAAAAGAAAATTATTTTGACGAAGAAAAGATATTTTCCTCAAGAATTATTTTCAAATGTTTTATCAAAACCATTTTCCATCTAAGATGACATTATTTGATATGTGTATGTTAAAATTTTAATGTCTCTATGATTTACATGGTTCACTTTTCTTATGATGAAATGTCCATTTGTTTTATATGGATTTTGAAATGATGGGATGATATTTATGAAACCCATTTTATTCTTTGGCTTATGATGAATGTTTTAAGTTTATTTTGTGGCACAAGTAAGAATGATTTCGTTATGAGATTGGTGGGACCTATTTCTCCCTCCAATGCATTGGGTAAAGATTTATATCTAATGAGATAGACATGGCTGGAACGGCAAGTTAAACCGGTTCAGTAATACAGGACTAGAACGAGGAGTGAACTCGATTCAGAAAGGGACTTTGTCCACTAAGATGGTATTGGCAGCAATGCCTTGGCTACTATGGAAGTCATATCATGTTATTAATGGTTGCCACAATTACATGTTTTAATCCCATGCTATTTTATCATGATTATTGTTTCTTTATGATCTATTCCTTACGTACTTCCATGTTTTATGTCATTGCTCAAGATTTTGATCTTTAAACATTATGTTCATGTTTTTAAGTTCAAATGAATATGATTTATTTTTATTTTATCCATGCTTACCCTTACTGAGCATTTGAGCTCACCCTTTATATGTTTTCTTTTTCCCAGGATATAAAGAAATGTTTTAGGTAAGAAAAAAAAAGGGGAAGATCGATATGGGAGATGATGAAGATCTTTCAACAGGATTAGATGTTTATATTCCGAGTTTCCAAAGACACTAAACTATTACGGTCCTTGTGTGTCTATTTTTGTTATGTATTAAGTATTCTACAAAATTAATATAATGTCATTGTATGTCAGGCTTCGGGTCTCTACAGTTGGTATCAGAGGAAAGGTTTAGTCAACCTTTGGAAACTAAGATGCGAAAATGTTAGTGAGATCCCTAGAAATATTTCTAAGGTATGTATAGGGATGTCCCTAAGGATAAGTATACATATAGGATATAGTCCTAGAACTACAGTAACGATCTTAGAATTTAACCTGAGATGTTAGATATTGAGGGTACTCCCCCTTTACTATTTTGTTCTCCCTAGCATGATTTTTTCCTCTCACACTATTCTTTTTGGGTTTTAGAAAATAGATGGAAACAGGAAGATTCACGATAATGGAGGATATGACGTACAATGGAATGATATTCTTCATGAGCAACCAAATGAAATGAGATTTTGGAAGTCCAAACATCGTTATTATTCCTAATCAACAATCTCATAATATGATCAATAATCTCAACTTTGGTAAGTTTCCTGACTCAGATAATAATAGAAAGATGGAGTTTCATGATGATCATAGAGGAAATAAAGTTCAATTTCCCTCATGTAAATAATGTGGGAAGAGGCACCAGGGAGATTGTTTCAAAGGAACTAGAAGATGCTTTGGGTGTGGAAAAGAAGGTCACAAAGATAGTAAGTGAAAAGGAAAAGGTTCATTTAACACCATGGACAAGGATAATGGTATTGCTACTATATTAACAATGATTAGATGTTTTAAATGTGGAATGTATTGGCATTATGCAAACCAATGCCCTAAGGGAAAATCTCATGAAGAGAATCAGCATGGTCATGTGAGTAGTATTTATATGGATGATGATGAAAAGACTACAAATGAAATATGAGATGAAAGAAATGATGAAGCTCAGTCAGTGGTTTAAGAAGTTAGTGGAATGATTGTATGTTTATAAAGAATAATGTATGGTACTATGGAATAAATAATCATCTAAGTATTGTTGCACTATTTTTTTCCCTAAAGTATTTAGAATTATATGTTGAATGGTACCGGTAACCATGGAAGGTTATTCAGATATTTTTGGAAAGTAGATGATATGCGTATAATGAAAGGATAAGAAGATAATGAGATGTTTGATTGTATTCATGAGCTCATGATTGATATAAGGACAAATTGATAGCATGGTTTTAGTATATAGAGTTTTGAGGATTTTGGTATATGGAAAGTGTTAACATTTAACTGCATTCACATTTTCACTAAGGTTCAATGGGTATTCATTTTTTTTTCAAATGAATACATTATTAAGGCCTTATAATGTTTGGAATGAGACCAATAGGACATATCTTATGATATATGGGGATCAAAGATGGTATTAACATGCTTTTTATATGAACTCTCTGGTAATCGTTTTCACTATAATATGAGATTGGACAGCAGTATTTTGGATAAGCCTAAATATTGGAATGGATTATGTTGGACATAAGTTAGTATTTTTTAAGGAAAGAACTTATTTGATATTATTTATGTAAAGTTATAATAATCTATTTTTTAGAAAAGAAAAAGGCAACCTGCAGGATGGGTGATAGCCCATCGCATCGGACAAGGCTGTGGAAATCAAACCCACAACTGAAGTGCGACTGGCCTTTATCACATACCACTGTCCTACATAATGTCCTTGGTTAGTAGAAACTAGTTTTATTTTATTAAGCGGTATGATATATGAAGTTTAAGTTCATTTTTGGAATCGTATATGATTAACCTCACCATAGATGGACTTATGTATATTTGATAACTTTTTCTAACATTTTGTTTGGAATAGATGGAATGACCCATCATTCTATCACATGATCTGATAACACATCACGAATAACAAATTCAACTTCATTTCTTTAAGGGATGAAGTGGAAATTGTTCAATTCACGAAAAACAGTGAGATTGTACCAAAATTATGTAAGTATTTATTTTAATTCATCATCTTTAGGGAAATGATCTTGAAAACCAAAAAATTTGTCCTAGTTCCCTTATATCTGATAAATCAGATGGTACCTTAGATCATCACAAATTTATGGCTTTCTGATTGATGGCTTTTTCATAGCCATCTTCTCTACCACTCTCCATCAGAACATGATGGTTAGATTTTTCTTCCATATCCATATTTTGACCTATGTTCTCTATATGGAAACCCAGTATTGAGTTACTTTGGGTAATCTTTACGTTTCATACATTATTTTTTAAAATTAAGTTTTAGTATTCCTTTTTACGATGTGGGTTTCTATGAATAGTAATCAATTTATAACCCCAACGAATTTTGAGGGAGAAATTCATTTTAAGGGGGGTAGAATGTAACAACCCAATATTTTATGATAAGTATTCTTGTTAATTTATTTTATGTCATGTGTTTTATGCTACAACAAGATTATCTTGTGCTATACACCACACTGTATTAGCTTGAAGTATACACAACACTATTCTTAGATTGTGTTACACACAATTTCAGGTTCGTTTTATACTATTCATTCTACGCAACATTGAGTGTGTATATATATATATATATATTAAATGTATAAATGAAATATGGTTGGATTCTGTTATACGAAATAATGAAGGATTCTTTCACAACACGGAACCCTGACTTGGCTTGCATTACACGCAATCGCGACCTTCCTCGATAGCATGTGTTGTACGCAATACCGGGTTTTACTAAACAAAGATATATTATTATAATATTATTATGTACTAGACGTTATGAATATTATTAACTAAAATTTGAATTTTATAACATTATTATTCATCTTATTCATTTTCTAGAACATGGTATAAGAACAAAATAAATTTTTCGGGTAAAATAAGTACATTTCAAAAAAAGCAGTTTTGTCACCTTATGATGGTGCACCCACTTTAAATCTAGTTTTTGACATGTTTATAAGTTAAATTTTACAAAATGAAATTATTATTTGGAATTAGAATATAAAATTTTACCTTGGATAAAATTTTCATATTATTCCGATAACTTTCATATTTTAATGAATAGTAAAAACACGCTATATTTTAATTAAAAACAACTTTTTCATCGTAATAACTTAAGTGATTAAATTATAATATTGAATGGTTTAAAAGTATAAATATAATATATTTTTACCATTTAATATAATGTTTTTCATTAGCCTTGGTTTTACACTGAATTCGTAGGTCAAATAAATTCAATCTTTTGCAATGTTTTAAACAAAAACCCGTTATCTTTTGACAACGAGATTAATTTTAATTTAATTTCTACAACTTATGTGTATTGAATTTGTAAAAATGGATTCCATATCTGGAATCAGTGGGTCCAAATTATATTAATAGACTACTTTTAATTTTTGGGCATTATGAATAGTAACTACGGTAAATTTTATTACCATAGTTAAAGGTAAATCAGGTAATTAAGGGTAAATATAAGATTATAAAATTACCCTAACACCTTCAAAAATCCTATTGGATGACTAAAAGTCGACCCATATCACCTAAGGGTCGGATTAGAATCATTTAATGGACTTTTGTCCATGAAAATAACTTAATTATTATTAAAACCAAAGAAAGTGACAACATGTCACTCTCTTAAATCTTAAAAGTATATTAATTTTAATTTAGTGATAAATTCATAAAACTTCGAACATGAATATTCTACAGAAATATAATGAAATTATCTACATTATATGAATTTATTTATAATTTTTAGGGATTAAATAATTATCATTTATTGTGACCCAATAGTGATGCAGAAATTGTTTATCTAGTGAAAAATCAAGAATATAGTTTTTATTAAACTAATAGTGACCATAAAAGGCACAAAACCCTGACCAAAACTTATTGGTCATGTTAATTTAAACCATAATCATCCAATGGTCTAATATTTGACCATTTGGAGCCTTATAAAATCGATTATGACACTTATATTATTTTATTTGAAATGATGCCAAAGTTGTCACCTTCATAATTTAATAAATATAAAAATTTAAATATTGTGATTTTAAGATGATAAATTCGACTAAAAGTATTATTATGAAAGTTACTAGATTTTTCTTCATCATAGTATTTTAATTTTAATTTTTAGGCAACTAATAAGTATATTAATTAATCATACAAAAATGTTGTAGTAATTATTTTATAAAGTGAAAAACCAAATAAATGGTTTTAAAAATTATTAAATAAATAGTATATGAACTATTTAATGTTCTCCACTAATTATCTAGACACATATGAAATTTTATGAATCTATTAATGCTTTTATTTTGAACATATCTTCTGTATATATTTTATTTAAATTCAAATAAATTAATAGTGTCAAAATTGAAACTGTTGTTATTTAATAAAAATAACATATTATAAAATTGTTTAAAAATCACAAAAGTATTTAAAAATTATTAATTTAAATTTATATGGTCTAAAATGTTATAAAGTATCCCATTATGGACAATTCACAACAAATAAGTAATTATTTGTTATAATTTTAAATTTAGAATGTCATTACCACAAATAAAATTAAATTGATTAAATAAGGATAAATCAAGTTGATAATGTTTAAAATAAATTCCTAACATGTCTAAATGTAACACCCTAAGATTTGATAGTGTGTTATTTCTTCAAAATATTACAATAAATTTCACTACACGCAACACCGAGTTCAAGCACACTATGACTTACCAAACAAGCCGTTCAAAAGAGGTTATGAATAGTATTAACTAAAATTTAAACTTTATATAATCCTTATAATTTTAGAATCCATATTATGAGTTTCTTAGACATAATGTAAGAACAAATTAATTTTCAGTATTGCACTTTTACGAACTATTAATAGTGAACCCTTTTTAAATACAATATTTTAAACTTTTTGACTAAATAGGGACATCAACAAAATTTAAAATGAAACATCCCAAGCTTCCACGGTACGCTTTCCTTTGAAAAATACAGTAGCGTGTGTTGTACGCAACTTCGAGTTCTAACACACACCACATCCAATAAAACTAGCCGTTATGAATAGAAATACCTAATTTTTGAAATTATATATATTTAATATTTCAAAATGGACTTCATTTTTGGATTCGGAGTATTGAATTTAGCCTAAGGTGAAATTTTGGTACTTTTCGGATAACTTTAATATTTTGATGAATAGTGAAAATTACTAAATTTTAATTAAAAACAACTTTTTTTCCAAATAATTAATGGTGATAAAAAATTAATTTGAGTGGTTTTAAAATATAAATAGAATATATTTTTACCATTTTATCCAATGGTGTTCATTATAATTAATTTCACTTCGAAATTGAACCTAAACAATTGTCAATCTTTTGATATATATTGTTTCTTAAAAACACGCTATTTGTTGTGACAGCGGGAATTAATTATAAAATTAATTAATGCAACTTATATGTTTGTAATTTTGTAAAATAGTTATCATTTTTGAATTTGGAATATCAATTATATATTAGGGTGAAATTTTGGCATTGTTCTGAAAAACTTCAATTTTTGATGAATAGTGAAACTACTAAGTGGTAGTTAAAAAAACTGAATTTTTCATAAAACATAATTTTACCGCTTCTGTGAATGGAATTTAGAAAATCCGAGAGACACGGTTAATATCAAGAAGTAAAATGTGGTTCAATGAGATGAAAATAATATTTGGTGAATATTAACTTTTTACTTTTATTTACCACGGTTAAAAGTAAATAGGGTAATTAAGGGTAAAAATGATATTATTACTACCCTAACACATGTCCTAATTCTATTGTACAAGTGTATCTCGACCAAAAAAACCCTTATGAATAAAATATTATCATTTAGGTCCACTTGGATTAGATTAGGACATTTATTATTATTTAATTCAAAGAAGAGTTAAAAGAGTTAAAATCAACGTTTATTTACTAAAACATTTTTAATATAGGGTTATACATAATATAAATTCGATTGTAAATATTCATTAGAAATATAATACGTTTTCCTACATAATTATATTTTATTTATAATTTTTAGACTTTAAATAATATAATTTATTTATGACACAATGATGATGCAGTAATTACTATAATTGTGACAAATTAAAATAATTGATATTATAAGTTCCCAAATAAATATAATTTGAGACTTTTAATAAATTAAAATAATTTTATAGGATAATATGACATGTTAGGATTTTTATAATTAACTTTTTTCAAAGTAATCATTCTGTTATGAGTTTCACAAAAATCAATTATTGAATAGTGTCAAAGTTGACATAAAACAGTTTTTAAAAAAAATATTATTTTATTAATTGATATTAAATTCCTAAAAATATAAGGCTCGTCCAAGAGACTTATATCTTGATAGGTTCATCATTAATGGACCACTTTGGGGTATCTTGGATGTATATAGTATGTTTATTAACCATATAATATAAAAATACAAAGAGACATTGTAAAAGTGAAACTAATTAACTTAGAGTTAATACTTAAAGATAAGGTTAATATAATGACCCAAACCTGTCTAAATTCTATTGGTTGAGTGGTTTGCGACCTATAACCATCTTAACATTTAAATAATAATCTTTAGAGCCATCAGAAACTGAATATGAATTTATTATAAATTAATATTTCTAGCTTTTCTAAAGGTTCCCCTCACCCCTCTTATAAAAGGGAGCTCCTACTTCTCATTTCTTCACACCTTAAAAGCCTTTTGGTTTGGCCAAACTCTACCCAAAGACTCTGCCAACTTTCCTCACTACAACCTAGAGGCCTTAGTTTGATCATAAATCCAACCTAAGGAGCCCTGTTGATCAAATCAAAAGGAAGAACCCGAAGAAGAGGTAATGTTTTCACCACCCCTTTACAAGTTCCTTTCTTCTTCCACTTCTTCTTTCTTTGTTATTACCATTCTAAAATAATAACTCCAGTATCTTATATATACTATGATGTTATTATAAATATGGTACAACCATATTCAGAATTCTATCCAACCTTTTAATAACATGTCACCATACGTGCGTACGTACGGCTTACCGTCTCCACGTCGTGGTGTAATTGTTATTCAATATATTATTATTTGGATGGGTATATAATAATGATTTGTAACTCATTTAAATAATAAATATAACATGTTAATGATTCTGTATATATGATATACCATCCATTTATATATTATTTTAATATCAAAAGAATGATATTGTCGCTCATGCGTACGTACGGACTACCGTCTCCACGAACGTGATGAGATTCATTCTCCAACGTATCCATTAAAGTATAATTATCATTTGATGATTTAAAAATGATGTTTAAGGACGTGATATAATTCTGGATATGAATAAGATACAACCTATCCCTAAAAAACATGGCTTATGTTACAAAACACATAAAATAAAACGAGTAAGTTAACACCCGAAACGACGATAATTCAAAGATATTATTAACAAATCAATGTTAAAAGATCATATATGATATCATATTAATATATATGATTATTGTATAATTTAATAACAATTATTTCACCATTATACAGGAGGTTAACCTACCCCAACCAAGGAAAAGTACAAGGTAAGGGTTATTTTACAATCTCATCATTATCCGAGGTTGTTTATACGTAATAATCTACTGGGATCTCTTTATCATCCACATCCATGTTTCTTAGAAATGAATTTCAAAACATTTTTACTATTTACTAAGATATGGGTTAAAGTCATTTATACCCTTTTTTTACTTTTTATAAGATTTTTATAAAGGAATCTTTCCGTCGTTTTCCAAACAAGGTTCTTTTTAACCTTTTCGACAATATTAAGGTAAGAATGTTTTTATAACTTAAACGGCGGGTGCGGCTATTTACCACCTTTATAAAATTTTCAAACTTCCCTTACAATCTTATAAGAATATTTTCAAAGAAAATGTTTTATTTTATAATTATGTGACTTTTAAATGATTTGAAAATGAATATTTTAAGAATTTCATAAAGGTACTCTTTATCAAAATCAGAATTTTAAATGTTTTAAATATTTATCTTTCTAATTCTTTTTAATAAATGTTCATGTCTTCAAAATGGGTTTTAAAGATTTATTTATATGGACATGAATTTTTTTTAAATGTTAATTCCTTTCAAAAGTTTCAAAGTGTTATGGGACACTTTGATTCAAAAATCTCTTTTAATTACTTCCTTTATAAATGTGTGACTTTTAAATGATTTAAAAAAAGGAGATATTTCTCTCAAATAGTTTCTATTTCATCTATTTCAACATCCTTTGATGGATTTTATGATTATATGAAGTTGATTTATTGTGATACAAAACTTCTATATTGTATTAAAGGTTTTGTGATATGTTTGACTGTGGATATGCTATTTTTATACCATTCATAGTTTATGGTGAATGTATTGACATTTGGTATTCTAGTTTTAATACGAATGTTTTTGTTATGTTTAAACCTTTTCATATGGGAATGAATTGGACTTAATATGTGACAGGTGGAGCCCACTATAGCTCCTCGATGCATCGGTAGGTCTCATGAGACAAACTAGTGTCTTGGCACAAGGCCATGGAAAATCTTATTTATAGTCTTGGCACGAGGACTTGGCTATGTGGTTATGATAGTCTGGCATTATACATTCCATCATTATGAAAGTGGATATTGATATTACATGTGATTATTCGATTACTAGAATATCTATGTGAACAAGTAAATGGAATTATTTCATTTTACATTTTCCATACTATGTTGAAGTTCAAGTTTAAAAGGCTTTTGTTTTAGTTATACATTGCCTTAAATGTTTATTCTTATTTATGAATGTTTCCGCTATATTGTTATCCTTACTGGGAATTTGAGCTCACCCCTTTTCTATGTTTTATTTTTCCCAGGAAGTGAAGATGTAAATTATGAATGACCTGCAGGGATATTATGCGGGGATATGAGTGTGGAATATGGAGACAATATGTTGTTGTAGTAGTTTTTCACTTTATGATGTAATGTAAGACATATGAATATATCTAGTGTTTCCAAGGCTACTAAACCAATCGGTCTTTCGAGATTTGATCTTTCTTGTGATCATGCCAATGTAATGTAATAATGCACCGACTCTGGGTAACTGGGGTCGGGGCGTTACAGTTGGTATCAGAGGAAGTTTAGTACAAACCTTGGAAGCTAGATTTAGATAAACTCTGATTAGAGAACATAGATTAAAGATGCACTTTGAGGATTAGTATAGAAGAACTTCCTAGAATTTTGGTATTGTAGAGATTTTGTGAGTTTTCTGAGAAATACATCCCTATCTGTATACGAGCAGGTAGAGGCAGCTCTGGCACAGATGTGCCTAGGGGTAAAACCCAAAAACACCGCTTTGAGCTAGACTCGAAAGGGAACTGGTGCACGACAACGGGCCTTACTGCACTCTTGGTTACGACACTCCCGGGGGATATGCTTAGGATAATTCTCATTTTCTTTACAAACAATTATGAAGGGTTTATGTGGATTTACTTCCTCAAAGGAGAAATTTTTATGATTATGGATTATATCCATAAACTATTTAATTTATGTTATGTGTATTACAAGTTTGGGATTAGGTATTGTTATTCATAAACTAATCTAGTGTATGCCATTGTTTAGAAATGGCACCCAGTAGAAGGAATGAGAACTCCAGTAATGCACATGATCCAAAGAGAAAGAAGGATCATATCTTTCATGGTCTTAAGCCTGAATTTATAAGAGAAGTAGTCTCCCATGTATTATCATCATATGAAGAAATAATATCATGTGTTGATAAGATAAGTAAAGATTTTACTGAGTCCTATGGCTTTGAAGGGAAGGAAGAGAAGAAAAGGATGGAAGAGAGAACGATGGATAAAGGGAAGAGGGAAAATAAGAATTTTCCCATATGTGATAAATGTGGGAAGAAACACCCTGGAACTTGTTTGAAAGGAATGAGAGTTTGTTATAAGTGTGGAGGAAAAAGGGAACAAAGTACATGACTGCAAGAGTAAGAAAATGGTTTCAAATGTACAATGATTAATTTGCAAGGAGTTTGGACACTACGCGAACCTATGTCCCAGTCATCAGACTATGCCGCAAATGATGCTATTGGATAATAATCAAGTTATGATACTACCACAGATGAAGAGGAATGATTAGAGTTTATGTTGATTATGTCATTTGAGTGTTGTATCAACACTGTACTTGTTATAGTAATTATAGAGTATATAAGGATTGTAGTGCAGTACTATTTCATTAAGGACTTGAGATTGTGTGGAACAAAGAAAAGTGACTCAATAGCAGGTTAAATTTTTGGAAAATATATGGTTGAGAGAAAGATAAACCATTATATGGCTCTGATACCGAGGTAGTGATTTTGGAATAATACATGATTGATTTGGATAAATTATATTGGACATTCTTGACTACATTAAATTTGATTAATGATATGTATATTCCATCATTATTGGGGTTTAAAACATTTTTGGATTGATGAAGTATATCCAGCATTCAATATGGAATAAGGGATCATGAATGTAATCAATAAGTATTATGGTAATTCAGGATGTTTCAGTGTTTTAAAATAATACATGATGATGGTATTCATATACTATTACGGGGTAAAAAGGATCTACATTAATTTTACCTTCCTTATAAATATTGGACTGTGAGTTCGGACGGAAGTATTTTGGATAAATTCTAGTTTGAGATTAATTTTTGATTTCCATAAAAGGACAACCCAGAGGTCGGGCGGCAACCCGTCGCGACCGGCAAGTCCGCGAGACATGAACCCGCAACCGAAGGGAGACAAGGGTGTATCACCTACCACTGTCCCACGAGATGTCCTGGATTAAATAATGTAGTTTTTTTAAAACATCTGGTAGATGAATTATAAATTCGTTTATTTTGGAACCCTGTACGAATAGTATTAATAGAATTTTTTTTACGAGTAAAAGATGAGTTTGTGGTAGAAATTTATTAATGGATAAAACTCTAATTATAAAGTAAGTATATCTCCTTATGATCTTATCCAATCTCATAAATAAATTCCTCAACATTAAGAAAAGGAACTTAGAACAAAAAAAATTTCCAAGATGGTACCTTAAATCATCACTAATTTATGGCTTTGGGATTGTTGGCCTTTTCATAGCCATGTTCTCTACCACTCTCTATCAGATAATTGATGGTTATATTTCACTTCCATATCCATATTTTCCTACATGGAACCCTAGTATGTGTTATTTTCAGTAATCTTCATACTTTCCACGCTTTATTTTAAATAGAGGCCTCATTAATTCATTTTTTGATGTGGGATTTCAACTAAGATATTTTGAAACGTCAAAAATGAGTTATCCTAATACCTTATATTTTGTTGAATTGATGGTATTTTAAATCATCATAGATTGATGAATTTAAGGACATCAATTTTAAACTTGTTTTTGATTGATGACCTCAATCACTACCTATAAATATTTACTTTTTTCCTCCAATTATATGTCTCTAATTGCCACCAATGTTCTCCTAATCGAGATCATAATTTGGTGGTGACCCTTTCATTTCTCTTTTCCTCATATTAAGACTAAATTTTAGTAACCCAATTTCCGATGTGGGTTTTCCAAAAAATATATTTTTTATTTTCAAACTTTTTCGATGAAAAATTTCAAATTGCGAGGATGAAATTTATTGAAGGAGGGGATAATGTAACACCCTAAGATTTGATAGTGTGTTATTTCTTCAAAATAATACAATAACTTGCACTACACGCAACACCGAGTTCAAGCACACTATGACTTACCAAACAAGCCGTTCAAAAGAGGTTATGAATAGTATTAACAAAAATTTAAACTTTATATAATCCTTATAATTTTAGAATCCATATTATGAGTTTCTTAGACATAATGTAAGAACAAATTAATTTTCAGTATTGCACTTTTACCAACTTTTAATAGTGAACCCTTTTTAAATACAATATTTTAAACTTTTTCACTAAATAGGGACATCAAAAAATTTTAAAATGAAACATCCCAAGCTTCCACGGTACGCTTTCCTTTGAATAATACAGTAGCGTGTGTTGTACGCAACTTCGAGTTCTAACACACACCACATCCAATCAAACTAGCCGTTATGAATAGTAATACCTAATTTTTGAAATTATATATATTTTATATTTCAAAATGGACTTCATTTTTGGATTCGGAGTATTGAATTTAGCCTAAGGTGAAATTTTTGTACTTTTCGGATAACTTTAATATTTTGATGAATAGTGAAAATTATTAAATTTTAATTAAAAACAAATTTTTTTTCAAAATAATTAATGGTGATAAATTTTGAATTTGAGTGGTTTTAAAATATAAATAGAATATATTTTTACCATTATATCCAATGGTGTTCATTATAATTAATTTCACTTCGAAATTGGACCTAAACAATTGTCAATCTTTTGATATATATTGTTTCTTAAAAACACGCTATTTGTTGTGACAACGGAAATTAATTATAAAATTAATTAATGCAACATATATGTTTGGAATTTTGTAAAATAGATATCATTTTTGAATTTGGAATATCAATTATATCTTAGGGTGAAATTTTGGCATTGTTCTGAAAAACTTCAATTTTTGATGAATAGTGAAACTACTAAGTGGTAGTTAAAAAAACTGAATTTTTCATAAAACTTAATTTTACCTCTTCTGTGAAAGGAATTTCGAAAATCCGAGAGACTCGGTTAATATCAAGAAGTAAAATTTGGTTCAATGAGACGAAAATAATTTTTGGCGAATAGTAACTTTTTACTTTTATTTACCACGGTTAAAAGTAAATAGGGTAATTAAGGGTAATTAAGGGTAAAAATGATATTAATATTACCCTAACACATGTCCTAATTCTATTGGACAAGTGTATCTCGACCAAAAACACCCTTAGGAATAAAATATTATCATTTAGGTCCACTTGGATTAGATTAGGACATTTATTATTATTTAATTCATCGAAGAGTTAAAAGAGTTAAAATCAAATTTTATTTACTAAAACATTTTTAATATAGGGTTATATATAAGATAAATAAGATTGTAAATATTCATTAGAAAGATAATATGATTTAATACATAATTATATTTTATTTATAATTTTTAGACTTTAAATAATTTAATTTATTAATGACACAATGATGATGCAGTAATTACCATAATTGTGAAAAAATAAAATAATTGATATTATAAGTTCCCAAATAAATATAATTTGAGACTTTTAATATATTAAAATAATTTTCTAGGCTAATATGACATGTTAGTATTTATTTAATTAACTTTTATCGAAGTAGTCATTCTGTTATAAGTTTCACAAAAATCAATTATGGAATAGTGTCCAAATGGACATAAAAGAGTTTTTAAAACAAATATTATATTATTAATTGATATTAAATTCCTAAAAATCTGAGGTTCGTCCAAGAGACTTATATCTTGATAGTTTCATCATTTATGGACCACTTGGGGGTCTCTTGGATGTATGTAGTAAGTTTATTAACCATATAATATAAAAATACAAAGAGACATTGTAAAAGTGAAACTAATTAACTTAGAGATAATACTTAAAGATAAGGTTAATATAATAACTCAAACATGTAT
Organism: Viscum album; assembly: GCA_963277665.1. Lineage (NCBI taxonomy): Eukaryota > Viridiplantae > Streptophyta > Magnoliopsida > Santalales > Viscaceae > Viscum > Viscum album. The sequence continues at coordinate 828,627,512 of OY728140.1, forward strand.
AAATTCTATTGGTTGAGTGGTTTGCGACCTATACCCACCTTCACATTTAAATAATAAACTTTGGAGCCATTAGAAACCGAATATGAATTTATTATAAATTAATATTTCTAGCTTTTCCAAAGGTGCCCCTCACCCCTCTTATAAAAGGGAACTCCTACTTCTCATTTCTTCACACCTTCAAAGCCTTTTGGTTCGGACAAACTCTGCCCAAATACTCTCCCAACTTCCCTCACTACAACCTAGAGGCCTTAGTTTGATCATAAAGCCAACCTAAGGATCCCTTTTGATCAAATCAAAAGGAAGAACCCGAAGAAGAGGTAAAGTTTTCACCACCCCTTTTCAAGTTCCTTTCTTCTTCCACTTCTTATTTCTTTGTTATTACCATTCTCAAATAATAACTCCAGTATATTATATATACTATAATGTTATTATAAATATGTTACAACCATATTCATTATTCTATCCACCCTTTGAATAACATGTCACCATACGTGTGTGTGTACGGCTTACCGTCTCCACGTCGTGGTGTAATTGTTATTCAATATATTATTATTTGGATGGGTATAATAATGATAATAAATATAACATGTTAAGGATTCTGTATATATGATATACCATCCATTTATATATTATTTTAGTATCAAAAGAATGATATTTTCACTCGTACGTACATACGGACTACCGTCTCCACGAACGCGATGAGATTCTTTCTCCATCGTATCTATTAAAGTATAATTATCATTTGATGATTTAAAAATGATGTTTAATGAATTTATATAATTATGGATATGAATAAGATAAAACCTATCCATAACAAATAAGTATTATGTAAAAAAACATATAAAAGAAAACGAGTAAGTTAACACCCGAAACGACGATAATTCAAAGATATTATTAACAAATCAATGTTAAAAGATAATATATGATATCATATTAATATATATGATTCTTGTATAATTTAATAACAATTATTTCACCATTATACAGGAGGTTAACCTACCCCAACCAAGTAAAAGTACAACTTAAGGGTTATTTCACAATCTCTTCATTATCCGAGGTTGTTTATACGTAATAATCTATTGGGATCTTTTTATCATCCACATCCATGATTCTTAAAAATGAATTTCAAAATATTTTTACTATTTACTATGATATGGGTTAAAGTCATTTATACCCTTTTTTGACTTTTTATAAGAATTTTATAAAGAAACCTTTCTGTCGTTTTCCAAACAAGGTGCTTTTTAACCTTTTCGACAAAATTAAGGTAAGAATGTTTTTTATAACTTATACGGCGGGTGCGGCTATTTACCGCCGTTATAAAATTTTCAAAGCATCCCTTACAAGCTTATAAGAATATTTTCAAATAAAATGTTTTATTTTATAATTATGTGACTTTTAAATGATTTCAAAATGAATATTTTAAGAATTTCGGAAAGGTACTCTTTATCAAAATCAGAATTTTAAATGTTTTAAAGATTTATCTTTCTAAATATTTTTAATAAATGTCCATGTCATCAAAATGGTTTTTAAGGATTTATTTATATGAACATGAATGTTTTTAAAATGTTAATTCCTTTCAAAAGTTTCAAATTGGTATGGGACACTTTGATTCAAAAATCTCTTTTAATTACTTCCTTTATAAATGTGTGACTTTTAAATGATTTAAAAAAGGAGATATTTCTCTCAAATAGTTTTGATTTCATCTATGTCAACATCCTTTGATGGATTTTATGATTATATGAAGTTGATTTATTGTGATACAAGACTTCTATATTGTATTAAAGGTTTTGTGATATGTTTGACTGTGGATGTGCTATTTTTATACCATTCATAGTTTATGGTGAAAGTATTGACATTTCGTATGCTATTTTTAATACGAATGTTTATGTTATGTTTAAACCTTTTCATATGGGAATGCATTGGACTTAATATGTGACGGGTGGAGCCCGCTATAGCTCCTCGATGCATCGGTAGGTCTCATGAGACAAACTAGTGTCTTGGCACAAGGCCTTGGCAAATCTTATTTATAGTCTTGGAACGAGGCCTTGGCTATGTGGTTATGATAGTCTGGCATTATGCATTCCATCATTATGAAAGTGGTTATTTATATTACATGTGATTATTCGATTAGTAGAATATCCATGTGAATAAGTAAATGGAATTATTTCATTTTACTTTTTCCATACTATGTTGAAGTTCAAGTTTAAAAGGCTTTTGTTTTAGTTACACATTGACTTAAATGTTTATTCTTATTTATGAATGTTTCTGCTATATTGTTATCCTTACTGGGCATTTGAGATCACCCCTTTTCTATGTTTTATTTTTCCCAGGAAGTAGAGAAGTAAATTATGAATGACCTGCAGGGATATTATGTGGGGATATGAGTGTGGAATATGGAGACAATATGTTGTTGTAGTAGTTTTTCACTTTATGATGTAATGTAAGACATATGAATATATCTATTGTTTCCAAGGCTACTAAACCAATTGGTCTTTCGAGATTTGATCTTTCTTGTGATCATGCCAATGTAATGTAATAATGAACCGACTCTAGGTAACTGGGGTCGGGACGTTACACTAAATTTTATTGTTTGATGAGATTACAACCCTGTCTCATCTAAGCTTCGGATATGAGTCATTTTTTAAGTTTTTATGTGGGTTTTCCATTTAATATAAACTAATATTTCTTATATTTCTAAAGGTTCCCCTCTCATCCCTTATAAAAGGGAACCTCCTCCCTCTCCTCCTCACACCAATTTGAGCCTTCAAGCTCGGACAAACCCTACCCATTTCACTTACCCACTTCCATAGAAACATCTTAGAGGTCCTGGTCTTCTTCAAAGACCAATTTTAGTGCCATAAGAGGAGGTCTCAAAGAGGATCTTCAAAGAAGAGGTAATGCTCATTACCGATTCTTTCAACTTTATTTCTTCTCCTACTTCTTCTTCTTTAGTTGTTTCATTATGAAGTAACAACATCAGTATCACTAATATACTTATATGTTATTATAAGTATGAAACAACCCTATTTCACCATCTATCCATCCTACGGAAAAAGAAATCACCGCGCGTGCATACGTACGTAATACCTTCTCCACGCCGTGGTGTAATCTATTTTCAACCACCACCATACTTGGATGGGTATAATGGTGTAAATAATGACTATATATGATTATTGTAAATTGATATTGATTCTGAAATACTATACATACACTCCAATATAATTCCATGGGAACGATATCATCGCTCGTGCGTACGTACGGATTACCGTCTCCACGACGCGATGAGATTCATTTTCCATGTTAAAAATTCAAGAATGATTATAAAGTATATATAATAAGTAATAATGAAATATATGACATAATAATGCTACTATATTTATGTACATATATATATGTATGTCATATACTTAATTCCATTCAACTCAATAAGGAAATGAAAACAGCGTTCATGCGTACGTACGACATACCGTCTCCATGAACGGTGTATTTCTTTCCATTTATCGATCTACTATATATATGTATATTTGGAATATATATTATATATAAATCATGTTTTACATTATGAATGTAGGTAATCAAGATCTATGTAATCATATGAATAATTACAAGTTAAAACACGAATGAAAAATGAAACAATTTTACCCAAAACGATACTTTAACATGAATTTACAAAGGAACGGGTAATATAAAGTCATAAGTAAACCATATATGATATAATAAAAATGAGTATTATTCTTTAATAAGTCAATGAAATTATTTAAATCATTATTCAAAAGGTTTGGATACGTATGAAGCAAATCGGACCTAAGGTAAGAGATAATTTTGCAAATCTCATTTTTATCTGAGATTCCTTATTCGTAAGTTTTTACTGGGGTTATTTATATCATCAATGTACATGTTTTGTTAAATTGTTTTCATGTATGTTTAAATTCCTTTTTACCCATTTTTGACTTTTACTACATGGTATGTAAGGAATCTTTCTTTTGTTAACGTTAGGAGGTACTTTTTTGACTTTTCCGACAAAAGTACGAGGAGAATTCTATACGGCGTGAACGGATTTTTACGGTTTCATAACACCTCATTTTCATGAATCTTACTCTACATGATTTTATGAATATTTTCAACAAAATACTTTTATTTTAAAAGTGCATGGAATTTTTTGAAAAGAAAATTATTTTGACGAAGAAAAGATATTTTCCTCAAGAATTCATTTAAAATGTTTTATCAAAACCATTTTCCATCTAAGATGACATTATTTGATATGTGTATATTTAAATTTTAATGTCTCTATGATTTAAATGGTTCACTTTTATTATGATTAAATGTCCATTTCTTTTATATGGATTATGAAATGATGTGATGATGTTTATGAAACCCATTTTATTCTTTGGGTTATGATGAGTGTTTTAAGTTTGTTTTATGGCACAAGTAAGAATGATTTCATTATGAGATTGGTGGGACCTATATCTACCTCCAATGCATTGGGTAAATATTTATATCTCATGAGATAGACATGGCTAGAATGGTAAGTTAAACCGGTTCAGTAATACAGGACTGGAACGAGGAGTGAACTCGATTTAGAAAGGGACTTTGTCCACTAAGATGTTCTTGGCATCAATGCCTTGGCAACTACGGAAATCATATCATGTTCTTAATGGTTGCCACAATTACATGTTGTACTCCAATGCTATTTTATCATGCTTAATGTTTCTTTACGATCTATTCCTTACGTACTTCCATGTTTTATGTTATTGCTCAAGCTTTTGATCTTTAAACATTATGTTCATGTTTTTAAGTTTAAATGAATATGATTTGTTTTATTTTATCCATGCTTACCCTTACTGAGAATTTGAGCTCACCCTTTATGTGTTTTCTTTTCCCCAGGATATAAAGAAAGGATTTAGGTAAGAAAAAAAGGGGAAGATCGATATGGGAGATGTTGAAGATCTTTCAATAGGATTAGATGTTTATATTCCTAGTTCCCAAAGATACTAAACTATTATTGTCCTTGTGTGTCTATATTTGTAATGTATTAAGTATTCAGAAAAATTAATGTAATGTCATTGTACATCAAGCTTCGGGTCTCTACAATAGATATATATATATAATATACATGCACACTTCCCTTCCCTTATTTTTATCTTACAACATTTTTTTTCCTTAAGTTAATTCATTCTAATTACCTAGTGAATAAATAATAATGATAAGATATAAATCTTTACCAAAAAAGAGAAGTTCTTTAATCATAATCTTAGAGAGATTATTGTCATGATACACCAAGTATAGGGGAGAGAAAATGATATAAATTATAAAAATATGTGTGAAAGGCTCAGGTAGATCACAGAAGGCTAGAAGATCTTGAATAGAGATGTTTTGATTATCCTTAATCTATAAGGAATAAAAAAATTAGAAAAAGAAATATATATTTTTTTAGAATAGAAATAGAATATTTAAATTCTTTCTCTGTAATATTTACAAAATAAATTCCAAAAAATACTTTTAATTCACATTAATTTTTGATTGATTTCAATTGGCATCGCATTGTCTGCTTTAAACTCTAAAAAGGGAAGGTTAAATATTTTCCTTTAACACTCTTAATATATATTAAAAAAACTTATTTATTGTCATTATTTAAATTTATTTATTTTAAACCAGGTTATAGGTGGGAATTCCGAGAAAATTTCAGTTTTTTAGTAAAAAAACTCTAATTGCGCATGAAGGCCATTTGGTGTAAGGGAAAGATCAATAACCCTAACATGAGATTGAAAAAATGAGTACCCTATAAATATTCAGGAGAATAGTGGATTATTGATATACAATGAAGAAGATAACCCTTATGCGAGATTATAGATCACCCATACGTGAGCTAAATAAAACTTCAATTTTCATCACACAGTGTATAAAAAGAATACCCAGATCACCATCATTCTATAGAATATAATATTCAGTTATTTCCACAATCATTTTTAATAGCCATACAAAAGGTCACATTGTAGATACCCTATTTGGTCGGTCATTTTCCTCTCTCTCTTGAATGCTTAGACTCACACACCTTCTTATTCCAACAAACCCAATTCCTTTAGTGTTTCCCTTAATAATTTTACATAGGTACATTCTCCAAAAAAACACCCTCTGAAATGTGCTCCTTAGTTATTTCACACCCTATGGCACAATTAGAACATCCCAAGTACTCCAAAATGGTCACCTTATATCAAAACACTACCGAACACCCAAAAAAACACAAATAGAGGAGTCCAAAAATTACAGTCCCTTACAATTCATGTTTAAAATATAAAAATAATTATAAAATAAAATCACGGTAATAATTCATTTGTTAATGAAAATCATGAACATTTAATATTAAAAATATAACACAATCAAATAATATATCTAATGTAAAAAAAATATTAAAATGAATATAATTTAAGAATAAATTAATAATATATTAATGATAAAAATCCAAACTACAATTCATTACTCACATATTAAATAAAAAATAAAAAACATAAAAATGTTATTATACATAATTAAAAATAAAAAATAACCACTAAAACAATAAAAACAAAAAAATAAATATACAATATTAAAAATACTATCATGAGTCAATGTAATAAAAAATAATAAAATGGTAAAAAATATTTCATATAAAAATTCCCTTTTAGTAATAACATAATTTCAAAATATTTGTTTTTTAAATTAATTTTTAGTGAACCATAAGGAATAAAAATTAAAAAAAATGATGTTCAATATATAATATTCAAAATATTTTTTACATAGCTGACTCTATGTAAAAAAACTATATAAATAAAGTGTAATTAAATTATAAAATAATTAATTACGATCAAATTAAAAATAAACATGGCATTTTATATTCAATAAAGTGAAAACAAATTAAAACAACGCAAAAAATACCATTGAGGTAAGACAATAGGGTTTAATATGATGACAACATGACATGGATAAGGAAATAATGTGGTTTAAGATAAAGATATGGTTGCTGAATATTGAGATATAGCATCTATAGACTGAATCATTTAAGAGAAGTTCCTAAAATAGCTAATGAGGTGAGAAGGATATGTGGTTTATCGGGGGGAGAGTGATCTAGTGAGGAGAAGTAACAAAGGGTCATACATTTAGTGTGACTATAGGATAAGAAGACAGACCTCATGGGACTTGTAATTAATGATAGAATGGTCCTCCCCTTAGATAGTATTGTTATTATGCCTTTAGTGCAACTCTAGGATTCTTGGTCTTGAATTACTAGGGAATAAATGTCTTAAGAAACGTATGGGGAAGTATTTTATTCCTGGTGATGATAATAACCATGATGGATAGTATCCCTACTAGGAAACTCCAAGTGGTAAAATAAGTATGGTATATTTATTTATATGTCTCCTATAGGTATGGAAAGGTATAATTTTATCACTTTATATAAAGCATATTGTAGTGGTTGGAAATAATAAGGATAGTCTCCTATTATTTGGAAGTGAAGCCTAATTTCAAAGCATCATCTTTTCATGTACTAGAAATAAGTTCACTAGAATTTCTATTAATGGAAAGTGGTTTGGATTGGTACGTAGATTATGGAAATTCATCTAGAAGAAGTTGAACCATCAGAAGTTTGAATCGATTAATATATTATTAAATGTATATAATGTTGGGGAATTATAATACACTATAATTTTTCAGGGAAATAGATTGAGGTCAATAGTGTTACTAGAAATCAACAATGACTTTCCTTATGGAATATCTCCATGAATTTGGGATTGTAGTGTGGCCAGTACAGTTGGATAATTTCCTATAAAAGTAAGTAGGGTATGAATGAAAAAGTGTAAAATACTACATCCTAATTAGTAATTTTACCCATGAAAATTACATACTAGACCAGAAGATTCTAATGTTTTAATCATTCCATAATGAATTCTTATTAATGGTTTTTTTCAGTTTCTTGTAATATTTGTACTTTCGGTAATTTAAAACTCTGGCATTGGTTCCTCAGGTGTATATAGACAACTCATTTAAATAATTTTAATATAAAATTTTCATTTACTTCCTTGTGTACTTATATTTATTAAATTTATATTTCTGTAACTCCCCAATATTTCATATTATGTTATCTCTTTAAAGTAATTCAATAGCATGTGCTACACGCAACACCGAGTTCAAGCTCATCACGACCTGTCAAACAAGCCGTTTAAAAATAACTTATGAATAGTATTAACCACATTTTGATTTTTATATTTATTATATATAATTTTAACATTAATCTTTTGTATTTCTTAGACATAATATAAGGACAAATTGAATTTTTTAGATAAAAGAAATATTTTTCCAAAAATGCATTTTTCTGCCTTTTAATGGAGAACCCTCTTTAAATGAAATATTTAAAACTTTTATATATTCAATTTAAGGAAATTAAATTCTTATTTAGAATAAAAACATCAAAATTTAGTTAGGATAAATATTTGGTGCTTTTTGATAACTTTCATATTTTGATGAATAGTGAAAAATAATAAATTTTAATTAAAAACAACTTTTTTAATAATAATAATTTATAGTGTTAAATTATACATATGAGTGTTTTTAAAAGTATAATTATATCGTATTTTTTTATTTAATATAATTTAGTTCATCAGATGTAATTTCACATTTAAATTGTACATAAACACATGTCAATATTTTGATAGTTTTTACTTCTTGAAAACCCGCTTTCTAGTTTTGAAAATTGAAATTAATTTTAATTTAATTAATGAAACTTCTGTGATTTTAATTTTTTAAAATTGAAATAAATTTTAAATTATAAATATAAAAATTATCTTTGGGTGAATTTTTAGAATTTTTCTAAAAACATTCAATTTTTGATAAATAGTGAAAAACACTACATTGTAGATAAAACCTGAATTTTTCATTTAAATGATTATTTTTAATTAAAAATTTATCTTAAATTCAAAATAGATACGTAATACATATATCATCCTAATTTAATTAATTGGAGTCATTTTATAATATGATTAAGCATATAAAATTTTATTGAACTTTTTGACGTCTTTTACCCACAATCTTGGCACATTTGCAAATTTGCATAAACAGTAATTTTATTGGTTCTGTGAATTGAATTTCAAAAATTTGATAAAAATTATTTCCAATATTAATTAAAATGTGATTCAATGGGAATAAAATACTTTTTGTTAAATAGTAACTTTTGATTTTTTTACTACAAATAAAAGTAAATAAGATAATTAAAAGTAAAAAATGATATTATAATTATTCAAACACATATCCTAATTCTAATGGATAACTATATTTTAACCAAAATCAACCATAGGAAAAAATATATGATTCTTTTTTCCTGTTGGATTATATTAGGACATTTATTATATTTTTATTTAAAGAAGAGTTAAAAGTGTTAAATTCTAATTTTAATAAATAAAACATTTTTATTATAGGGTTATATATAAGATATATTTTATTATAAATATTCATTAGAAGGATAAATATATTTTTCTACATCATGTTATTTTATTTATAATTTTTTTACATTAAATAATTAATTTATTTTTGACATAATGATGATGCAGTAATTACCTTATTAATGAAAGACTAAAATAATTGATGTTATAAATATTAGAATAAATATATATTGAAACTCTTGATGAATTACATGAATTTCATAGATTATTATGACATTTTAGGGTGGATATAATGAATTTTTTGTAAGTAATTGGGGTTTTAGGAAATTCACAAAAACCAAATACTAAATAGTGTCAAAATTGACATAAAGGAGTTTTTAAAATATATACTCTTTTAATAAATTATATAATAGTCTTACAAATATAAGGATCAGCCGAAAGACTTATATAATGATAGATATTTCATTAATTAACCACTTTATGTTCACTTGGTATTTTATAGTATGTTTATTAACCGTGTGATATAAAAATACAAGAAGACATTGTAAAAGATAAACTAAGAGATAAATCTAAAAGATAAGGTTAATATGGTGACCTAAACTTGTCTAAAACCAATTAGTTGGAAGGATTTATACTCATCCACATTTTTTCATAGATATAAATACATTTGTAACCATTATAAACCGAAATTTATTTTATTATAAAAAAGTATTTAATGTTTTTTCTAAAATGGCCCTCACCACTCTTATAAAAAGGTACTTTCCATTCAATAAAAATCACACCTCCAAAGCCATTTGGATTTCCAAACCCTTCTCAAATTTATTTCCAACTACCCTCAATACATCATAGAGGCCTTAAATATATTATAAATCCAACATAATTATCTCTTTTGATCAAATCAAAAATGGAAGCACCCAAAGAAGAGGTAATAATTTCATCACCTCCTTCAAAATTCTTTTCTTCTTCCACTTCATCTTTCTTTTTTGTTTCCATACCGAAATAATAAATCAGTTACCTTATATATAGTGTGATTTCATTATATATATGGTAAAACCATATTCATTATTCTATCTATACAATTAATGACAAATTCACCATACCTGTGTGCGTACAGCTTACCATCTCCATGTCGTGGTAGAGTTTGTTATTCAATATTTCATTATTTGGATGGGTAAAATAATGAGTATAATTGATGTAAATAATAAATATAACATGTTAATTATTCTTTATTTGTAATTTACCATCCAATTATATATTATTTCACATTCAATAGGATGATATTATCGCTCTTGCGTACGTATAGATTATCGTCTCCCCAAACGCAGTGAGATTCATTCCCCATTGTAACCATTCAAAAATAATTTTAGTTTCCTGGTTAAAAATTATGTTTAAGAACTTAATATTATTATTTATATGAATCATATACATCCTATCTATAATAAATATTTCTTACATAACAAAACATATAATGGAAAACGAATCAGTTAACACCTGAAATAATGATAATACTGAAATATTACTAACAAAAAAATATTAAAAGATCATATATGATATCATATTTATATGTGTGGTTATTTTATAATTTAATAACAGTTATTTAAAAATTATAAAGGATTTTAACATACCCTCGCCTAAGGAAAAGTACAAGGTAATGGTTAATTTTACAATCTCTTTATTATCCGAGGTTGTTTATATGTAAGCATCTTATGGGAATTATTTCTCATCCACATTCGTGTTTCTTAAAAATTTATTTCAAAACATTTTTACTATTTTCTAGAATATGGGTTAAATTCATTTATACCCTTGTTTTAATTTTTATAAAAAAAATTGAAAAGAATCCTTCTACCGTTTTCCAAACAAGGAACTTTATGACCTTTTTCAAAAATAAATGTAAGATTTTTTTAACTTATAATGCAAGTGCGGTTATTTTCCTCCATTATAACACCTTAAAATATTCCCTTACAATATTATAAGAATATTTTCAAAATAAACGTTTTCTTTTATAATTAGATGGCTTTTAAATTATTTCAAAATAGAAAGAGTTATTTCTCTCAAATAGTTTTGATTTCATTTATTTTAACATCCTTTGATGGATTTTACACTTATTTGAAGTTGATTTATATTGATACAATATTCCATATTGTATTTAAGGTTGTGTGTTATGAATGACTGTGGATGTTTTATTTTTATACCATTAGTGGTTTATTGTAAAAGTATTAACATTTCTTATGCTAGTTTGAGGAAGAATTTTTATGTTATGTTTCATCCTTTTCATATGAGGAATGCATTGGACCTAGTAAGTGACGGATATAGCCTACTATAGATCCATGATGAATCGGTAGGTTTCATGAGACAAAGTAGTGTCTTGGCACAAGGCCTTGAAAAAATTGTAATTTTATTCTTAGCACGGTGCCTTGACTATGTGGTTATGATGTCTGGTATTATTCATTCCATCATTATGAAATTAGCTATTGATGTTACTTGTGATTATTCTACTAGTAGAATATCCATGTAAATATGTAAATGGAATTATTTGATTTAACTTTTCCTTATTATGCTGAAATTTATGCTTAAAAGTCATTTAATTTAGTATTATAAATTTCCATAAATGTTTATGATTATTTATGATTATTTATGATAGTTTTTGTTATATTTTTATCCTTACTGAGAATCTAAGCTCGCCCCTTTCTTGTGTTTTATTTTTCCAAGGATGTGAAGATGTATATTATAATTAACCTGCAGCGATTGGCCAAAGGATATGAGTGTTTCCAAAGGGGACACAATGTTGTTTTTTTATTTCATTGTGTAGTTTAAAACGTATGTATGTATCTATTTCTTCCAATGATACTAAATTAATTGGTCTTTTGATACTTGATCTCTTGTGATCATGCCAATGTTATGTAATAATTCACTGAATATGGGTAACTAGTGTCAGGGTATTACAGTTTGTATCAGTGTAAGTTTAGAAACAACCTTGGAAGTTGATTTACAACACTTACATTAGTGATCATAAACCTACTATAGACTTTAAAGATAAGTATAGAATAACCTCATAGAATTTTCTTATAGTATGGATTATGTGGGTTTTCTAAGAAATACATCCCTATAATGAAATTAAAAGTTGATGTGGTTCTAGAACAGATGTACCTAGGAGTGAAAACTCTGACAAAAAGTATCAGGCTTGACCGAGGTTATCCCGGTACATGACAATGGGCCTTACTACGCACCTAGTTTGACATGATTGGGGGATATGTTTTGGATAATTCACATTTTCATTACAAACCATTATAAAGTATTTATGAGTAAATATGTCTGAAAAGAAACCAATGTTGTGATTATGAGACTATATGTGTTTAAATATTAAATTAATGTTGATAATTTTTCTATTTTTTTGGATTATACATTATGATATGATCTAACCTAGTGTATTTAATTATTTCAAAATGGTGTCTATTAGAAGGAGTGAGAACTCCAGAAATACACATGATCCTAAGAGTAAGAGGGATCATATCTTTCATGGTCTTAAGCCACCATTTAAAAGAGAAATATTCACCCACGTATTCTCATCATATGAAGAAATAGTATCAAATTTTAATAAGATAATTAATGAATTCTCTGAGTCCTATGGCTTTTATGGGAAGCAAGACATGTAGAGGATAATAGAGAAAAATATAGATAAATGGAAGAAGGAAAGGACGGATTTTCCCACTAGTGATAGTAGTGGAAAGAATCACCTTGGTAAATTCTTGAAGGGAATGGGAGTTTTCTATATGTGTGGAGAAAAAGGACACCACATTCATGATTACAAGGGTAAGAAAAAAGTTTCAAATGTATAATAATTCATTTCCATGGAGTTGGGACACTAGGCAAATCAATGTCCAAATCCGCATAGAAAACCCCAAATGATGCTATTGGATAATAATCATGTTTTGATACTACCACAAATAAATAGGAATGATTAGTGTTCTTGTCTTATTATTAATGAGTTATGTAAATTGAGTATTTTATTAATGATGTACAAGTTATAAGAATTATAGAGTATATAAGGATTGTTCTACAATACTATTTAATTAAGGATTTGAGATTGTGTGGTACCAAGAAAAGTGAATTAATATAAAGTTAGTCATTTTGGAAAATATATGGTTGAGGTAAAGATAAATATTAAAATATTCCCAATGCTGAGGTAATGATTTTGGAATAAGAGATGTTTGATTTGGATAAATTATATTGGATATTCTTGACTACCTTGGAACTAATTAATTGTTTGTTGGAGTTTTCAACATTTTTGGATTTAAGGAGTATATCCAGTATTCTATAATGAATATGGGATCATGAAAGTATTTTATAAGATTTCATGGTAATTTAGGTTGTCACCAAGTATTAATAGAATACATGATGAAGTTATTCACATGTTATTATGTGATAAAAGAGATCCTTATTATGTTATGTTGACATTCCTTATAAATTTTTGGACTGTGAATTTGGACACCAGTATTTTGGATAATTTTAAATGTTGGATGAATTATGTTGAAAAAATGGATACTATTTTATAGGGTTAAAAAATTTCTTAAGATTATTTTTCGATTATTATAAAAGGACAACCCATTAGTCAGGTGATAACTCATTGTGTCTGGAATGGCTGTAAGACATGAACCCACAACTGAAGGGAGACAAGGGTGCATCACCTACCACTGTTTTATGGGATGTCCTAGCTTGTATAATGTATTTTTTTTAAAATTTTCTGAAAAACAAATTATAATTTAATTTTTTTGGAACCCTATATGATTTGGATAAATAGAATATTTTTGAGTTCTACTATCTTTGGGGGTGAAATATGAGTTTGTGGAAGAAATTAGTTATGTATAGTACTCTACTTTTCAAGTATTATTTTTTTACTTAAACATAAAGTAAATTATCTTAAATCCCAAAATTGGTTATCCTAATACCTTGATTTTTTTAATTTGGTGATATTTTAAATCATTATCATAGATTTACGGCTTTAAAGACCTCAATTTTCCATTTATTGATAACCTATTTATGATTGATGACCTCAATGACTCCCTATAAATATATATGTTTTTCCTCCAATTATGTGTCTCTAATTTACACCAATGGTATCCTATTAAAAATCATAATATGATGGGGACTTTTTCATTTCCATTTCCCTCTTATTAAGACTAAATTCTATTAACCCTATTTCTGATGTGGGTTTTACACAAATGAATTTTCTATTTTCAACCATTTATTTTTAATGAACAATTCAAAATTAGGAGGATGCAATTTATTGAAGGTGGGGATAATGTAACACCCCACTATTTTATAGTACGTGATCTCTTCAATGTAATTCAACAGCTTGCGCTACATGCAACATCGAGTTCAAGCGCATCACGACCTATCAAACTAGCAATTTAAAAAGTGGTTATGAATATTATTAACCACATTTTAAATTATATATATATTATACATAATTTAAACATTCATCTTTTGTGTTTCTAAGACATGATATAGGGACAAATTCCATTTTTTAGATAAAAGAAGTATTTTTCAAAAAATGTAGTTCTTCCACATTTTAATGGAGAACCCTATTGAAATCCAATATTTGAATATTTTATATATTATATTTAATAAAATTAAATTCTTCTTTAGAAGTGGGGCATAAACATTTTGTTTGGATAAATGTTTGGAACTTTTCTGATAACTTTCATATTTTGATTAATAGTGAAAAATACTAAAGTTTAATTAAAAATAAATTTTTAATCGAACTAATTTATAGTGTTAAATTATAAATTTGAGTAGTTTTAATGTATTAATCTATTATATTTTTATAATTTAATATAATTTATTTCATTGGATATAATTTCATATTTAAATTGTACATAAACACATGTCAATATTTTGATAGTTTTAATTTCTTAAAATCCTTCTTTCTGGTTTTGATAGTGGGAATTAATTTTAATTTCATTAATGAAACTTTAATGTTGTTAATTTTGTAAAATTGACATAATTTTTGAATTTGGAATATCAAAATTATCTTTGGGTGAATTTTTGGTATTTTTTTTAAAACATTCAATTTTTGATGAATAGTGAAAAGCACTACATTGTAGATAAAAACCAACTATTTCATTTAAATATTTATTTTTAATTAAAATTTTATATTAAATTCAATATAGATACATTATAAATATATTAGTCATATTTAATTTAATAGAGCCCTTATATAATAATATTAGACATATAAATTTTTATTGAACTTTTTAAACATCTTTTACCAAACATCTTGGAACTTTTTCAAATTTACATAAAACATAATTTTATCGCTTTTTTGAATTTAATTTCAAAAATCTGACAGACAGGGTTGTTATGAGTATGTAAAATTTTATCCAACAGGATTAAAATAATTTTCGGTAAATAAAAACTTTTTATTATATTTACCAATGTTAAAAGTAAATAGGATAATTAAAAGTAAAAATGATATTATAATTACACCCAAACATGTACTAATTCTATTGGATAAGTTTATTTCGACCAAAATAAACCTTAGGAAAAAAATAAGATCCTTTTTTATCCACTTGTTCCAGATTAGGAAATTTATTATATTTTTATTTAATGAAAAGTTAAAAGTGTTAAATTATAATTTTAATAACTAAATATTATTTAATATAGGGTTATATAAAAGTTTAATTTTATTATAAATATTCATTAGAAAGTTAAAAAGATTTAATACATCATGTAATTTTATTTATAATTTGTAGACATTAAATAATTAATTTATTTATGACACTATAATGATGTGGTAATTACTTTATTATTGAAAGACTAAAATAATTGATTTTATAAGTATTAAAATAAATTTAAATTGTGTCTTTTGTTGCATTCCACGAATTTTATAGGTCGATATGAAATTTTAGGGTTTATTAAATTAATTTTTTTATGTACTCATGTTGTTATGACTTTCACAAAAACCAAATACTAAATACTATCAAAATTGACATAAATGAGTTTTTAAAACAAATACTATTTTATTAAATTATATAATATTTCTAAAAATCAATGTTTCATCCAAAGTAATTATAAAATTATACATATTTCTCTAATTAACCACTTTAGGTTCTCTTGTAATTTTATAGTTAGTTTATTAACCATGTAATATAAAAATACAAGAACGCATTATAAAAGCTAAACTATATAACTAAGAGTTAAATCAAAAAGTTAAGGTTAATATGGTCATCAAAATTTTTCTAAAACCTATTGGTTGATATAATTTCAACCCATACTAACTTTATCATCGAAACAAATCCATTTGGGGCCATTATAAACCGAAATTTATTTTATAATAAAATAATATTACAGGCTTTTCCAAAAGTGACCCTCGCCTCCCTTATAAAAGGGTATTTCCCCTTCTCACAAAATCACACGTCCAAATCCATTTTGATCGGCCAAAAGCGGCCCAAATATCTTCCCAAAAACCCTAAATTAAACCTATAGTCCTTAATTAAATCATAAATCCAACCTAAGGAACCATTTTGATCAAATCAAAAAAGAAGCACCCGAAGAAGAGGTAATAATTTCATCACCTCTTACAATGCTGTTTTCTTCTTCCACTTCATATTTCTATGGTGTTTCCATAAAAAATTAATAAATCAAGTTACTTATAATACTTTGATGTTATTATAAATATTTTACAACCATATTCATTATTATATCCATCCAATGAATGACAATGTCACTATACGTGCGTACGTATGGCTTACCGTCTCCACGTCATGGTGTAGTTTGTTATTCAACGCATCATTATTTGGATGGGTAAAATATTTAGTATAATTGATGTAAATAATATATATAACATGTTAATGATTCATTATATGAAATATATCATCCAATTGCATACGATTTCACCATCAATAAAATGATATTTTTGGTCGTGTATACGTACGGATTAAAGTCTCCACAAACACGATGAGATTCATTCCCCATTATAACCATTCTAGAATAATATTCATTTTATGAATAAAAATAATGTTTAATAACTTAGTGTAATTATGGATATGAATCAAATACATCATATCCATAACAATCATGACTTATGTAACAAAACATATAAAGTAAAACGAATCAGTTGACACCCGAAACAATGATACTACTGAAATATTATTAACAAAGAAATATTAGAAGATCATACATGATATCATATTGATGTATATGGTTCTTTTAGAATTTAATAACAATGATCTAACTATTATATAGGAGTTTAACTTACCCTCGACTAAGGAAAAGTACACAGTAATGGTTAATTTTATCATCTCTTTATTATCTGAGGTTGTTTATATGTAAGCATCTACTGGGAGTTCTTTGTCATCCACATTCGTGTTTCTTAAAAATGTATTTCAAAACATTTTTACTATTTCCTAGAATATGGGTTAAATTCATTCATAACTTTGTTTTAATTTTTATAAAAAAAAATCAGGGAAACCTTCTATCATTTTTCAACCAAGGTACTTTATGACCTTTTTAACAAATTAATAAAAGATTTTTTTAACTTATAAGGCATGTGCAGATATTTTCCTCCATTATGATACCTTCAAAGCTTCCCATAGAATATAATAAAAATATTTTCAAAATAAACTTTTTCTTTTATAATTACATTATCTGTAAATTATTTCAAAATTGAAAAAGTATTTTCTATCAAATAGTTTTCATTTCATCTATGTTAACATCCTTTGATGGATTTTACACTTGTTTGAAGTTGATTTATTTTTATACAATCTTCAATATTTTATTGAAGGTTTTTTGTTATGATTGATTATGGAAGTGTTATTTTTATACCATTCATGGTTTATTGTTAAAGTACTAATATTTCGTTTGTTAGTTTTAATAAGAATATTTATGTTATGTTTCATACTTTTCATACGAGGATTGAATTGGACATAGTATGTGATAGGTGGAGCCTACTATAGCACCTAGATGCATCGGTAGGTATCATTAGACAAACTAGTGCCTTGGCACAAGGCCTTAACAAAATCTTAATTCTATTCTTGGCACAAGGCCTTGACTATGTGGTTATGATGTCTGGTATTATGCATTCCACCATTATGAAATTAGAAATTGATATTATGTGTGATTATTCTACTAGTAGAATATACATATGAATATGTAAATGGAATTATTTGATTTAACTTTTCCATATTATGATTAAATTTATGTTTAAAAGTCTTGTAATTTAGTGTTATACATTACCTTAAATGTTTATGCTCATTTATGATAGTTTCAGCTATATTGTTATCCTTACTGAGAATCTGAGCTCACCCCTTATGTTTCCTTTTTCCTAGAATGTGAAGAAGAATATTATAATTAACATGTAGGGATAGGCCAAAGGATATGTGTGTTCCTAAAGTGGACACAATGTTGTGGTTTTTTTTATTTCATGGTGTAATGAAAACTTATATATGTATCTAGTTCTTCTAAAGATACTAAACTAATTGTCCTTTTGATACATGATCTCTTATGATCATTCCAATTTTATGTAACAATGCACTGAATCTAGGTAACTAGGGTCGGGGCGTTATAGTTTGTATCATTGTAAGTTTAGAAACAACTATGGAAATTGATTTACAACACATAGATTAGGATTCATAACCCTATGATAGAGTCTACATATAAGTATTAAAGAACCTCGTTGAATTTTCTTATAGTATAGATTATGTGGGTTTTCTAAGAAATACATCTCTATCAAGATATTACAGGTGGATGTAGTTCTGGAACAGATGTACCTAGGAGTGAAAAATCTGAAAAGGATTTTCAGGCTTGACCCGAGGTATCCTAGAACATGATTGCGGGCCTTATTATGCACCTGGTTTGACACACTTGAGAGATATGTTTAGGATAATTCACATTTTATTTACAACCCATTATAAAGGATTTGTGAGTAAATATGTTGGAAAAGAAATCAATTTTATGATTATGAGACTAGATGTGTTTAAATTTTCAATTAATGTTGATAATTTTTCTAGTTTTTGGATTATACATTATTATATGATCTAAATTAGTGTATTTCATTATTTAGAAACGGCTCCCAGTATAAGTAGTGAGAACTCTTGCAATACACATGATCCTTAGAGTGAGAAGTATCATATCTTTCTTGGTCTTTAGCCACCATTTAGAAGGGAAATAGTTACCCACATATTCTCATAATATGAACAAATAGTATCATGTATTAATAAGATAATTAATGAATTATCTGAGTCCTATGGCTTTAATGGGAAGCAAGACAAGAAGAGGATGGCAGAGAAAAAGATAGATAAATGGAAGAAAGAAAAGAAGGATTTTCCCACTTGTGATAGATGTGGAAAGAAACACTTTGGTAAATGCATTAAGGGAATGAGATTTTTCTATATGTGTGGAGAAAAAGGACACCACGTTCGTGATTACAAGGGTAAGAAAAAGGTTTCAAATGTACATTGCTTCATTTTAATGGAGTCGGGACACTATGAAAATCAAAGTCCGAATCCTCATAGTATACCCCAAATGATATCATAGGATAATAATCATGTTTTGATACTACTATAGATAAATAGGAATGATTAATGTTCTTGTGTTCTTATTAAATAACTATGAAATATGAGTATTTTATTAATGATGTACAAGTTATATGAATTATAGAGTATATAAGGATTGTACTACAATAATATTTCATCAAGGATTTTAGATTGTTTGGTACCATGAAAAGTGAATCAATAGAAAGTTAGTCATTTTGTAAAATATATGTTTGAGGGAAAGGAAAACATTAAAATAGTCACAATGCTGAGATAATGATTTTGGAATAAGAGATGATTGATTTGGATAAATTATATTGGACATTATTTAATACCTTGGAGCTAATTAATTGTTTGTTGGATTTTTCAAAATTTTTGAATTTAATGAGTATATCTAGTATTCTATGAAGACTGTGGGAGAATGAAAGTATTAAATAAGATTTTATCTTTATTCAGGTTGTTACCATGTTTTAATAGAATACATGATGAAGTTATTCACATGTTATTATGTGATAAAAGAGATCTTTATTATGTTATGTTGACCTTCCTTATAAATTTTTGGACTGTGAGTTTGGACACAAGTATTTTGGATAATTTTAAAGGTTGGAATGAATTAAGATTAATATTGGATACTATGTTTTAAGGTTAAAAAATTTCTTGAAATCATTTTTTTATTGTTATAAAAAGGACAACCCAGAGGTCAGGTGACAACTCTTCATGTTCGTAAATGCCGTAAGACTTGAACCCACAATTGAAGGACACCTGTCGCTGTCCTACGTGATGTCCTAGCTTACATAATGTATTTTTTTTTAAATTTTCTGAAAAATAATTCATGAATTCATTTTTTGGAACACTATATGATTAGGATAAATAGAATATTTTTGAGTTCTATTATTTTTTGGAGTGAAAGATGAGTTTGTTGTAGAAATTAGTTAAAGTATAGAACTATACTTGTCAAGTATTCTTTTTTTCCTTAAAAAATTGGGAATTTGTCTTACAACAAAAAATTTGTTATCCTAATACATTGTTTTTTTATTCAATGATATTTTAAACCATTATCATAGATTTATGGCTTTGAGAACCACAATTTTTCATTTATTGTTCACTTGTTTGTGATTGATGACTTTAATAACTCCCAATAAATGTTTACATTTTTCCTCTATTTATGTGTCTCTAATTTAAACAAATGTTCTCCTATTCAAAATCATAATTTGGTGGGAACTTTTTCATTTCCATTTCCCTCTTATTAAGACTCAATTGTATTAACCCTATTTCTGATGTGGGTTTTACACGAAGGTATATTCTATTTTCAACATTTTTTTTTAAAGAAAAATTTTAAATTGAGATGATTCAATTTTTTGAAGGAGTGGAGAATGTAACACCCCAATATTTCATAGTATGTAATCTCTTTAATGTAATTCAATAGCTTGCACTACATGCGACATCAAGTTCAAGCGCATCACGACCTATAAAACTAGTTATTTAAAATGTATTTATTAAGAGTATTAACCACATTTTGAATTATGTATATATTATATATAATTTAAAAATTCATATTTTGTGGTTCTTAGACATAATATAAAGAAAAATTTAATTTTTTAGATAAAATTAGTATTTTTCAAAAAATGCAGTTTTTCCCCCTTTTAATGAAGAACCCTTTTTAAATCCAATATTTGACACTTTTATATATTTTATTTAATTAAATTAAATTCTTATTTATAAGTGGGACATAAAAATTTATTTTGGATAAATTTATTGTACTTTTCTGATAACTTTCATATTTTGATGAATAGGGAAAATTACTAAATTTTAATTAAAAAAACATTTTTAATAGAAATAATTTATAGTGTTAAATTATAAATTTGAGTATTTTGAAGGTATAATTATATTATATTTTTATCATTTAATATAATTTAGGTTATTGTATATAATTTCACATTTAAATTGTACATAAACACGTGTCAATCTTTTGATAGTTTTTATATCTTAAAATCCCCTTTTCTGGTTTTGACAGCGGGAATTAATTTAAATTTAATTAATGAAACTTATATGTTTTTAATTTTGTAATATTGACATAATTTTTTAATTTTAAATATCATAATTATCTTTGGGTGAATTTTTGGTATTTTTCTGAAAACATTCATTTTTTGTTGAATAGTGAAAAGAACTATGTTGTAGATAAAAACTGACTTTTTTCTTTTAAACAATTATTTTTATTTAAAAATTTATATTAATGTAAATATAGATACATAATACACATTTTATTACAATTAAATTTATTAGATTGATTATATAATTAGATTAGACATATAAAATTTTATTGAACTTTCTTAATGTCTTTTACCCACCTTCTAAGAACATTTACAGATTTGCATAAAACATAATTTTCTGCTTTTGTGAATTGAATTTCAAATATTCGATAGATAGGGTTTTTATTAATAAATAAAATGTCTTTCAATGGGATTAAAATAATTTTTGGGGAATAGTAACTTTTGATTATATTTACCACTATTAAAACTAAATAGGATAATTAAAAGTTAAAATGATATTATAATTACCCCAACACATTTCCTAATTCTATTGGATAAGTTTATTTCAAACAAAATAAACCTTAGGACAAAAATATGATCCTTTTTTATCCACTTGGATCAGATTAAGACATTTATTATATTTTTATTTAAATAAAAGTTAAAAGTGTTACATTCTAATTTTAATAACTAAATAATATTCAATATAGGGTTATACATAAGATTAATTCAATTATAAATATTCATTAGAAAGTTAAAAAGCTTTAATAAATCATGGTATTTTATTATATAATTTTTAGACATTAAATAATTAATTTATTTATGACACAATGAGGATGCGGTAATTATATTATTAATGAAAGACAAAAATAATTAATGTTATAAATATTAAAATAAATGTAAATTGTAACTTTTGATGAATTACACGAATTTTATAGGTTAATATGAAATTTTAGGGTCGATTTAGTGAATTGTTTTTTGAAGTAATGATGTTTTTATGATTTTCACAAAAACCACATACTAAATACTATCAAAATTTACATAAATGAGTTTTTAAAACAAATACTATTTTTTAAAATTATATAATACTTCTAAAAATATAAGGTTCATCCAAATGACATAAAAATTATATATGTGTCATTAATTAACAACTTTAGGTTCTCATGTAATTTTATTGTAATTTTATTACCCATGTAATATAAAAATACAAGAACACATTCTAAAAGTTTAACTATTTAACAAAGAGTTAAATCTAAAAGGTAAGGTTAATATAGTAATATAAACTTGTCTAAAACCTATTTTCTGAAAATATTGAAACCCATACCCACTTTATCATCTAAATAAATCCATTTGGAGCCATTATAATCTGAAAATTATTTTATAATAAAATAATATTTCAAACTTTTCCTAAATTGACCCTCACCTCCCTTATAAAAGGGTATTTCCCCTTCTCTCAAAATCACACCTCCAAATCCATTTATATCAGCCAAAACCTTATCAAATATCTTCCCAAATACCCTAAATTAAACCTACAGACCTTAATTTGATCATATATCCACCCTAGGAGCCCTTTTGATCAAATCAAAAAAGAAGCACCTGAAGAAGAGGTAATAATTTCATCACCTCTTCCAATGTTATTTTCTTCTTCCACTTCCTATTTCTATATTGTTTCCTTACCAAATTAGTAACTCAAGTTACTTCTACATATAGTGATGTTATTATAAATATTTTACAACCATATTCAGTATTCTATCCATCCAATGAATGAAAAAGTCATCATATGTGCGTACGTATGGCTTACCGTCTCCACGTCGTGGTATAGTTTATTATTCAACACATCATTATTTGGATGGGTATAATAATGGGTATAATTGATGTAAATAATATATATAACATGTTAATGATTATTTTTATGAAATATTCCATCCAATTACATATGATTTCACCATCAATAGAATGATATTGTCGGTCATGCATACATACAGATTAAAGCCTCCACAAACACGATGAGATTCATTCACCATTGTAACTATTCTAGAATAATTTTCATTTTAGGATGAAAAATAATATTTCATAACTTAATAAAATTCGGGATATTAATAATATACATCCTACCCATGAACAAAACATATAAAGGAAAACGAATCAGTTGACACCCAAAATAATGATACTACTGAAATATTATTAACAAAGAAATATTAGAAGATCATATATGATATCATATTTATGTATGTGGATCTTTTATAATTTAATAACAATGATATAACTATTATACATGAGGTTATCTTACCCTAGACTATATAAAAGTACAAGGTAAGGGTTAATTTTACCATCTCTTTATTATCTAAAGTTGTTTAAACGTGGGAATATACTAGGAATTATTTATCATCCACATCCGTGTTTTTTTAAAATGTATTTCAAAACATTTTTACTATTTCCTAGAATATGGGTTAAATCATTTATAAACTTTTTTGAACTTATATAAAAAATTTTGAAAGGAAACTTTCTATCGTTTTCCCAACAAGGGACTTTATGACCTTTTCTACAATTTAAGGTATGAATGTTTTTTAACTTATAAGGTGGGTGTGGATATTTTCCACTGTTATAACACCTTCAAAGATTCCCTTACTCTCTTATAAGAATATTTTCAAAATAAATGTTTTCTTTTATAATTACATGAATATTAATTATTTCAAAATAAAAAGGAGCTATTTCTCTCAAATTGCTTTGATTTCATCTTTTTCAACATCCTTTGATGGATTTTGTACTTGTTCGAAGTTGATTTATTATAATAAAATCTTCTATATTGTATTGAAGGTTGTGTGATAGGATTTACTATGGATTTTTTATTTTTATACCATTCATGGTTTATAGTTAAAGTATTAAAATTTTTATTCTAGTTTTAATATGAATTTTTATGTTATGTTTCAACCTTTTCATATGAGGAATGCATTAGACTTAATAAGTGACGGGTGGAGCCTGCTATAGTTCCTCGATGCATCGGTAGGTTTGATAAGACAAACTAGTGTCTAGGAATAAGGCCTTGAAAAAAATATTATTTCTAGTGTTGGAATTAGGCCTTGACTATGTGGTTATGATGTTTGGCATTATGCATTCCATCATTATAAAACTAGCTATTGATATTACATGTGATTAGTCGATTGGTTTAATATCCATGTATAAGTAAATGGCACTATTTGATTTATATTTTCCATATTATGCTGAAGTTTATGTTCAAAAGGCTTGTGTTTTAGTATTATACATTGCTTTAAATTTTTATGTTTATTTATGATAGTTTCTACTATATTATTATCCTTACTGGGCATCTGAGCTCACCCCTTTCTTATGTTTTCATTTTCTCAATATGTAAAGAAGTACATTATGATTAACCTGAAGGGATATTCCAAAGGATATGAGTGTGTTCAAAGGGGATGCAATGTTTTTTTTTCATTATTTAATGTAAAACTTATGTATGTATCTAGAAATTTTAAGGATACTAAACTAATTGGTCTTTAAAGACTTGATATCTTATGATCATGCCAATGTTATGTAATGATGCACTGACTCTGGGTTTCTATGGTCAAAGAATTAAAATTTCATTACATTTTCTTAAGTTCTTTATATGTTATCTTTAATGGAAACATTTTCTGGTTTGTAGGGTGCACTGAATTCCTACTTTTTCTACACTTTGTCTAGTTGTGGTGAAGATCTGAGGTTTAATTTTCCACTGTATTAATATACAAAAAAACTTCCAATAGATCAACAATCATACTTTCTATGGATATGATATAACGAACCAGAATTCTGTCAATGAAATTTTCATATTGTATAAATCACATAAAATAACTTAGATAATATAATAATAACTTTTTAAATGAATAATTTAAAAAATAAAATGATTTTTTAGAAATTAAGGATCTTAAACCAATGGAATAGAAATGTGACCTTCAGAATATTAATATAAAGCTTAATATTAGTAACCTAGACAATAGAATGGTAACATCTCCAAGTAATGTATAAATAAAACTTATGCATCATATAAATGAAAATATGATATATTTATATCATGTAATAAGTAAATAAATGTTTTGGATTTGATAAATTAAGTATTGATATTTTTATGAAACATATATGCTTATTTAAATTTTTATAATTAAACTAATGATTTAAAAAATAATTTTCATAAAATAGATTCATAAATTAATATTTTGGTGTCATGTGATTATAAGATAATTTTAAGCGACCTTAATAAATTTTTCATAATGTTATAAAATCTATTATAATTTTAAAATTAGTATTTTTGGAATAAATAATTATTATAATTAAAAATAAAATTTCTTATATTTATAAAATTATTCTCAGAAAATTCTTCCATTTTTAAATTTTATAAGTTGAAAATGGTTACGGTTACTTTTTGGTATTTTTCCAAAGTAGTGGAATTTTTTTGTGAATAGTGAAATACAAAGATTACAGCATAAGATAAATACATGAATTATAGAGTCGTGGATGAATTATGGCAGATTTAGGAACCTTTGTTTCAAACTAAAATACACTATTTACATTATTTAGTTTCATGAATACATATTATTCATTTTCTTGATCAAAAAAATAAACAAATGAATAAAATAATCAAAAAGAGACAACCTCCTCCATTATAAGTACCACCACTCTCATCCTCCTCTACCCACACATCAAAAGATTTTAAGATTTTCCAAATTTTTCACAATAAACTTCCCAAGTTCTTCCCCAACATCTAGGATCATTTTGTATCAAAAAAATAAACAAACTCAATCCCCCTATGGAGGTTCTTGAGGAGAATTAATTCAAGAGGTAAAATCCTCTTTTCTTTTCATTTATTCTCTTTTCATTTTCTTTTATTTTACTCCACTCACCTCCCCTTATCCAAGTGAAATGATAAATAAATTATATTTTATATACTATAATTTTTTTTAATGGAACAACGCATCGTCATTTCTTTTCCTCTCCCCTTTTGTTCTAAAAATGAAAACATCATTTTTGAAGTGTTGATTTATCGCATTCATGGACAATGAGTTTTCAATTTTCATTAACGCCAACAAGGATTCTCATAAATAAATTTTTATTGTTAAAAATTATTATAATATGTTTATTACATCTTATTTAATGTTTTATATCCTATATATATACATAAAATTAATTAATTAAACAAAACTAGTTAACGATGATCGAAAAATACCAAAATAATCTAAACGGTTTTCATTAACATTTTATCTAAATAATCATACTCATATAGGGAAATAATATGATATTTAAGACCGTATAATATTATTTATGTTCATTAATAACTTATAATTTCATTTCTAGACAATTATTCACATTTCACATGATCTTCCATGCACGTAAACAAGTGAACTAATCATGAAAACCAAGGAAACAAACACTCTCAAATGATCAAATTGTATCTTATAACTAATAAAAAATTCAATGAATGAACATAATAAATTATAATAAATAAAATAATGTATAAAATTTTATTAATTAATTAATTAATGTATTTAAATTTATTATACAGGACCTTAATATCAAGTCCCGAATGGTTTTGGACATATGGTATGGGATTCTCTCTAAACCTCTATTTTTCCATCGGGTTACACTTTCCCAATATCTAACCCAATGTATTTCCTATTTATTCTTTTATAAATTCTATAAATAAATTTTTTATGTTAAAAATTTATGTATCAAGATTTATTCTTTTTTTCTTGATGGTGAAAAACATGTTTTATAAGGTTCTCGTCTCTATTCATCTCAATAAGCATGCCGAATTAAAGGGAACTTCCCATTTTCTTACCCATTTTCAGGTACACTCCATAACCTATTTTAGGCCACTAATATTTTTATAAAAAATATTTTTATCATTAAAAAATATATATATTCATTTCTAGTTTTATACAAACAATTATACATTTTCCCTCTTTAAATACTCTTTAATATTTTCCCATAAACCGCACTAAAGAGGCTGATTTCAGATGTTTCTTAAACACTTTTTTTACTTGTTTTCACATCATTTGAACATATTTTTTTTATTATTTATGCCTGTTTTACCTTATAAATTTATATTTATGATTTAAATCCATTATTTTATGGACACCTTTATGATGCACCCATTTTTTATACTCGATGACATGATTACGATACCCATTTATTCACATGGGTAACCTTTATGTTTATTCATTATGTATGATTCTTCAAGTGGAATGCATATATGTGAACATTTTGTGAAAAGTGCACCCATATATCTCTCCAATTAATTGGTTATTTTTTTCTCATAATATGTAATGTTATAATATGGAGTGAACCTTGATTCTTTATGGGACTTTTTTCTCCATGTGAAATGGTCTTTCCAGTTATCCTTGACTCATGATCCTCCATGTGCAATGGTCTTGGTAGTTATCCTTGAATCGTGATTATATCATATTGTATGTTTTTTCTAAATTCCAATGATTCCATGATTACCTGACCTGATGTTATACATCCTATGCATCCTAATTTTAATTCATTCCTTTCTATGTCATCATGTTATGCCTTATAACCCATGTGTTATGATTTATTTATAAGTTTTTAACATTACATGGATTTTTATATTTTCCTTTTATTCATGCATTCCTATGGTTATCCTATACATATGTAATAGCTCAATGGAAGTTTGGATGTCATTATTGAGATTAAATAAAATAATTTTTTTTATTTCTAATTAGGTACCTATTATTCCAATGACACTAGACGTTATGATCCTTGGTTTTATTTTATGGTTAATTATTCATAAAATCATGTAATAATATGTGTAATGTCTAGGGTCATTATAGTTGGTATCAAAATAGATTTGAGTTATTTTTGTAGATTAGGACTATAGAACATTATTAAGAACCCTACGGACAATTTTAATACCATGGATAACCTAGATTGAAACTTAGGGAATCACAAGTTAGGATATAATATTCATTTACAAGTTTATCCTTTTTTGTTTGAAGTTTAATTTTTTTATATTCTTATTATATATGCATTCAATACCCCCAAATTTTACTTTATTTTTCTTATTGAATGGATGGAAATAGGAGAACCCTTGTCATCAATCAATGTGATGGGTAATTTGATTGTTTCCCTAATCAAATGCCAAATATGATGGGAACATGTGCTCTAAACTTCATGATAGTACTTCATCAACTGGATCATGTTATTAACAATAACTTGAATCATGAGGAACTCCCTCCATGACTTAATAATTATCAAGTTGCATTCAAATCCTTTATATGATAAATGTCTCCCATGTTTATTGGACCTTCTGATCACCTCCTCACAGAACAATTGATAAAATCAATTAAGAATATATTATATATCCTCCAGTGCTCATAATAAGATAAATTTGTGTTGGACGTCAATTGTTTTAATGGGGATGCTGATCAGTTGTGGAAAATTATCAAAAACACCATTTCAAGGAGGATATCGATTCAATATATTGGAATATTTTAAGGAAATATTTTTTGGTAAATATTTTCACCAAACTCTATCTTACAATAGAGAGAGAGTTTTTTAGACTAAATTAGATGAAATATGAGTCTATTGGGGCATATGTGGAAATAATTATAAGGATTTCAAGTTAGGACATTAAATTTTTCATGAACATTGAATGAAATTTTGATTCCTTATTTAGTTGAAAAAAGATGAGTCTATAAAAAATCATTGACAATTCAAGACTTTGATAGTAATGAGGATATTTTTCAATGTATCCTTTATGTTGAAATAAAGATTGGAGACTATCAGTGTTTTTTTGGGCTCAGATATAATAAATAGAAAATAGAGTTTAATATGGAAGGATAAACAAATAAAAATCACGATGGAATAAAAAACAAACATACCACGTGTCAAAAATGTGGGAAGAAGCATCCTTGGAACTGTATAATGGGAACCCAGAGATGCATCAAATGTGTAGTAATAGGGAATATGACTATTAAATTTAAAAGGAATATAAATAATCCCACTAATTTGGAAGAATAAAGTAATGTTCAGATCAACACTCATCTAATAGTGTAGTGTTTCAACTGCAAAGAACATGGGAAATTTTTGAGACAATTCCCTAATCCATTTATTCTTGGAAGCAATCAACAAAAACAACCTCCAGTGAATAAAGAAAGGGGTTATGATATCACAACTATTGAGGATGATCCATAAAATTATGTGGTGAGAGAAACATTGGTTGTTCATTCAGGAATAGTGAACGTGCTATTTGATTCTGTTTCTACACATTCTTTAATATTTTCCAAGTTCAGTATAACTATTCAAATACCACCACAAAATATGAAGGTTAGGTTATCTGTGAGAATAAAAAATGGGGAAATTATTGAATCCATAGTATATATATAACAATCTAGGCTTAAAAAACATGGATATTATATTATTTTAGAAGAATATTCAATACATTAAAATAATACATGACTGAGGATAGTGGTAGTTTAGTGTCATTGGAAATTTGAAAACACATCTTTTATCTTGGTGAAAGATCTTTGAAATCTCCCATAAAGATCTACACCTTTATTACTTCTACCTAAAACCTTTCTTTTTAAAGGAAACATAAGAAAGGGGTGAGCTCAAATTCTCATTAAGGGTAAACAATGGAGATATGTGAGCGTAATCATGAGCATAAGGGTATGATAACATGATCATGAAACTAGAAGATCATACCCTACATATGAAAGATCATATAAATGAATCATGGTATAAATATTGGTAGTTAATAATACATGAATCATAAGGAAATAGATAACATAATCCATCAAATCATAACATATGAATAAAACATGGGATTTTGGCAGACACATAAGCATATAATTAGATTTCCATAGTAGAAAAAGTATATCTTCCAAGACCATCATGGTAATATGGGTTCACTCCACATACCATCTTGGTAGTCATGGTTTACTCACATGGCTATATTAGTAGAATTATTTCACTCCTTATACCATCTTGGAAGTCATGGTTCACTCCCATGGAAATCTTAGTAGCAAGAGCTCACTCCTCGTACCGTCTTGGCTATCATGGTTCACTCCCATGGAAAAATTAGTACTCAAGGTTAATTCCCAATACCATCTTATTATATCTCGTGAGAAATAAAACATTACCTAATATATTTGATGGAGATCTAGGTATCACCCATATCATAGTGAAATCATACATACATGTGTCACAAAATCATAAACATTCATATCTTAACCCATGAAATTAATTGGTAACATAAACGTGTAAACATATCAAAACATATACAAAAGAGACAGGTTTCATAATCATTAAATAAAAATCATAATTCGTGAAATAGAAATATATTTCATAAACATATAACCCATGAAAGAAAAATTTATTTCAAAAACATAAAACCCATGTAATTGAAACATGTTTCATAAATACCATGAAATTAATCATAACCCTTTCATAAAAATTATATGAATAGAACCATTAGGTCATTTCCTATAAGGGCCTGAGTAACATCAATTTATGTTATCTTTGATGGAAAATAATTTTTTAAATATCTTGAAAAACATTTTTTTAGGTTAATATTCTTTCATCTTTGAAAAGGATTTTTAACACATAAAACAATTTGAAAATAATTTTCATAGACAATAACTTTAATACTTATAAATAAGACTTTAAATAATTTGAAAAACTTTTTCCTTTAAAACATATAAAATAAACTTTAAAAGCTTTTTAAAACCTTTTTCTTTAAAAAAAATTAATAAATTATAAATAAAGGTTGAAAATGTTTTCAAAATAATTTCTTTGATAATACTTTGAAAACATATAAATAGGCCTTAAAAACAATGTGAAAACTATTTTCCTTGAAAATACTTCAAAAAATTATAAATAAATCTTTATAACATTTTGAAAAAAAAATTCCTTGAAAACATATAAATGAATCTTGAAATTTTTTTAAAACCATTTCACATAAAAATGTTTTTTTAAAATAATTTCTAAAAAAACGGCTTAACATGAAAAGAAATTTTAAATGGTTTGATAGTGGATAAATGTGTACATGTCTTATGAGGTAAAATGAACATTCCTTTTACATGGTAAAAATGATAGAAATTTTACTCATTTGGAAAGCAACAAGAATATTCCTTTGAAAATATTTTTAAAATAAAAAAGGGTAAAAAAATTTAATGATCATAGGATATTATTATAATATTCATAGAAAACCTTTTTAGAAAACATGTTTTTTAAGGAACATAGATTTATGGCTGAAAATAGGGTAAAGTCAATATTTCTTAAAAACACCTTCCTAAATAACTTATGTAATAAAAAGTATAAAATAGTACCACTATATGAATATATAATTAATAAACATAGGAGAAAACAATTAATGAATTTTTTGAGATATAAAAGATGAGAATTCATTAAAGGAATCAAAAACATAATCAGTCTCAAAACCTGATGAGGTTGTCTAAGAAAAATATTATAACTTGCTAACTTGGGAACATACTCTCCATTTTAGAAAAAGAAATTAAATTAATCTTAAAATTTTATGAAAATAATAATATAAATGATAGAACATGTAAAATATAATTATATTCACTTTAGAAAATGAGTTTTGGTGCATAACAAAACATGAGTCTTAAAGAAGGAAAATTGATACAAACCATTTTGTTTGATTTGGTAACTTTTGAAAATTAAACCCATGGATGAAAGTTAATAAAATTGAAATGTTAATACCCATAAATTTAGTTATAATATACATATAACATAACCATAGGAATTATATATACAAAAAAAGGAAATAGTGGAGAATATAGAATCTATCTCATAGAAATAAAAAGTGGGATGAAATACCCTTACCTTGTATCTTGACTCTCATCATACTCATTGAAACTATTTGTATAATAAATATATATTTATTATAAATATATTATAGAACCATATTATTATATATAATACCATATATTTTTTAATTACTACCTTATATTACCTGCTTTTTATCCATGCTATGTTAATGTTTCACTTTGGGTAATATTCGCTTTGTTTTTCATATATGTCTTAATTTGTTATATTTTTTGTTCTTATATTTATATAATTATTATAGAAGGTGAACCAAGATATAAATATCATGTATATATAAAATATTTGTATTATAAAAATCTATAGAATATATAAGTATGAAACTGAATACACCATTCACAGAGACGGTAGGTTATAGGTACGGATGAACGGTACTTCCATTTAATTGACATGTTGGGTGAAAAATATTAGAAGACATATATGTGTATATATATAAATAATTATTATATTTCTTTTTTGATATCACATATCTCATATATATTCCCTGAAACCATCACTAATACAATTCATTTAGTGTGTGAATGAATCATATTGCTTTGAGAGGGTGGTATTCCACACTTCCTCAAATGAAATTATCATATTTACATAATATGGGAAGCATTAATATGTATTCCAAATAAAAATTATAGATTCATAAATATATTATAATTATAATATATATTATATTTAAATAGATCTTACATCTTAATGGCCACCATGATAGGTGGTAAAGGAAAAATGAACAATCATCATTTCTTGAGGTAGTAGTTCACTATACACAGATACAGTATGTTCGTTACCCATTAGATAGAGGTGTGTTTAAGTGTAGGTAAAAACATTTAAATAAAAACATATAAGTATATTTATCATGCATGTGTTTTTATATAATCATACAATTAAGAGGGTTGGAGGGTTGGAGAAGGAAAATAAAATAATGGACATGAGAGAAGAAGTTGCCTCCTATATGGGTAACTTTTTTGGTTTCTGCCAAAAGTCTTCCTTGGATTACTTTATTCCTATGGTATGGCTTATAGGAGGAAGTTTGGATTTCTTGTAATTTTATTGGGTTGGGAAGGAAAAGGACTCACCTGGAAGAGGACTCATATGAGAGGTGGATTTTTACAAGAAGGACAAGGACTCACTTGAAAAAGGACTCACCTGGAAGAGGACTCACTTGAGAGGTGTATTTTTGAGAGGTGTGTGGAAGTTAGAGAGTTGGTGGATTTTTATAGGGAAGTAAATGGACTCACTTGTAATTTTTAGAAACAATTTGGGTGTACACATGTTCTTACCTAAAAAAAGTCATAAAAACCGAAAAATCTAAATAATGTATGGTTTATGGCTGACTTATGGACATCCTATGGGTGTTGGTAAAGTTTCTATATCATTTTGGACCTTAATTTTATGGTTTATTCCCTAATTAATTTTTATTTGGCCTTAATCACTCTGATTAATTTTAATCACTTTTACAAATCATTTTGATCAAAAATTAACTTGGTCTTGTTAGACTTTTGATTTTATAATGAATACAATGGTGTATGTTTGCTTTTCTAAATTCAAATCATAGAAGTTAAAAAATTAAGATTAATGATAATCCTATAGATGATATGAAAAAATGGATTATTAAAGTAGAAAAATGTTCAAAATTTTTCTTAAAATATTTTATTCAATTTCGAAGTTAAATTGATTCTAATGAATTAAATTATTTTAATAGATGTAATATTTATCTAATGTTTCCTTATAAAAAGTATATAATATCATTTAAAATTAATAATTAATTAAACAAAATGGTTGTTTTTAACTAAAAATGGTTTTTTTCACTGTTCATCAAAAAATGAAGTTTCTTAGAAAAATACCAAAAATTCACCCTAGGATAATTTCGACAATATGAATTAAAAAATATTTTTTATTTTTTCAAATTAAATTACTAAATATGTCTAAATTTAATATTATTATTAATATTGGTTCATTCAAGAGAACGATATTTTAAACATAAATAGAATTTACCTAATATCATATATTTCATTATTAATATGTTTTATTTATATAAAATATTTATAAAGAATATTTGAAAAGTAGTAATCACTTTTTCTATAACTAGGTTTATTTTCTAGGTTATAATTATATCATTTAAAAAATTATATAAATCAAATATTTTTTCTAGAAACTTAGTGTTGTGTGAATCGTACACCAAGTTGGTGTTGAGTCTAACGTACTCCAAGTCATAATCTAATTAAGCGTTGCATGTAACACATGACAAGTAATTTCCCTGTGAAAGGAATATTTGACTTAGTGTATTACTATACATAAATAAAAAATTAACCTAATAAGGTAAAATAGTTTTGTGACCATAATTAGATTTCCATTTAAATTTAATAAGTTTTCATAATCATTTATAATTAATTGGTAACCTAGGAATTCATCTTATATTGTGTAAACCATACAATTTCATAAATTTGTTAATATTATTCATAACGTCTAATTTAACATTACGATTTTATCGTATTATATTAAATAATCATACATTATAAATATATTATTGTTTGTTAAACCACAGTCTTATGTGTTATGCAAGTAATTGAGGAAAGTCATTGTTGCATATGACACAAGAAAAATATAGTACATTAATATAAAAAATAGCATTAGTGTTTCTAGAAATAATAAATATCAAAAAATATAAACTAATTAGAAAAAAAAATCACAAAATCTCCATGTGTCATATTCTACCCCCATTAAAATGTATTTCACCCTTGAAATTCATTTGGGTTTTGAATTGTTTGATACCAGAAAGTTTCATTCATAGAAACCCACATCATACAAATTAATATTAACTATTCCTTTAAAAGTGTAAAGTCAGAACCTTAATGGTTACTCAAAAGAACATATTCCTAAATTTCTATAGAAGAAAATATAGGTTGTTAGTGATGATTGGACATAGTGGGAAAGTGTAAATATTTATAGGTATTGATTGAGATCATCAATCACAAACAATTTAATGATAAAAGAAAAGTTGATTTCCTAAAAGTTATAAATATTTTATGATTAAAATGGATGTCGGTTTTACAGAATTAAGGTATTGTGACAACATATTTTATTTTGAACATTATCATAACACTAGGTAATTATTTTATTGACCATGAATATAAGGATATATATTTGATATATTCCTATAAAAAACTGAATTCTTTAATTGTTCTTTAATCTATTGAAAATTAATCCATTACTTCATTTAATGGACATCCAAAAATAAAAATTTATGCCCGAAGTGAAAAAATACAATTTTAGAAGATCTTAAGTACCGTTAAACATTGATGAGTATAACTATTTATAAATGTTCTTAAAAAATCAATATGGTAAATACATTAATCTCTAAACATAAAAGTAACACTACTTTTTCATCATAAATAGTTATTCATCAAAATATTTATACACTAACAAGGACATCACGTAGGTGAGTTATAGGCATGAAACTCTTATCTTCCTTTAGTCATGGGTGTAAGACCTGCAGCCTTGCTAGACCTGATCAGTTTTCACCTGAAATACATGATTTCCTTTTATAAAACCACTATAATATAATTACAAAAATATGATGGACAACCATGAAATAAGGTTTGTCACTAACAAGCCTTTTAACTAAGGTTTTCAATATGAACTCTTTGCATAAATACTTCCTTCTAAGTTCAACTTAAACGTTTCATGAATGGATAACCTTATAACCCTTCTAAAAGATGAAAATACCTAAGAATAGAAAGTTATGAACCCATATTAACCATGATCTCCCATATATCACAAGGTAGCTCTTGGTTGTCACATTCCAAACTAAATAGGATAATTAAAAGTTAAAATGATATTATAATTACCCCAAAACATTTCCTAATTCTATTGGATAAGTCTATTTCAAACAAAATAAACCTTAGGACAACAATATGATCCTTTTTTATCCACTTGGATCAGATTAAGACATTTATTATATTTTTATTTAAAGAAAAGTTAAAAGTGTTACATTCTAATTTTAATAACTAAATAATATTTAATATAGGGTTATACATAATATTAATTCAATTATAAATATTCATTAGAAAGTTAAAAATATTTAATAAATCATGGTATTTTATTATATAATTTTTAGACATTAAATAATTAATTTATTTATGACACAATGAGGATGCGGTAATTATCTTATTAATGAAAGACAAAAATAATTGATCTTATAAATATTAAAATAAATGTAAATTGTAACTTTTGATGCATTACACGAATTTTATAGGTTAATATTAAATTTTAGGGTTGATTTAGTGATTTTTTTTTTTGAAGTAATGATTTTTTTATGATTTTCACAAAAACCACATACTAAATACTATCAAAATTGACATAAATGAGTTTTTAAAACAAATACTATTTTTTAAAATTATATAATACTTCTAAAAATATAAGGTTCATCCAAATGACATAAAAATTATATATGTGTCATTAATTAACAACTTGAGATTCTCTTGTAATTTTATTGTAAGTTTATTACCCATGTAATATAAAAATACAAGAACACATTATAAAAGTTAAACTATTTAACAAAGAGTTAAATCTAAAAGGTAAGGTTAATATAGAAATATAAACTTGAATAAAACCTATTTTCTGACAATATTGAAACCCATACCCACTTTATCATCTAAATAAATCCATTTGGAGCCATTATAATCTGAAAATTATTTTATAATAAAATAATATTTCAAACTTTTCCTAAATTGACCCTCACCTCCCTTATAAAAGGGTATTTCCCCTTCTCTCAAAATCACACCTCCAAATCCATTTGTATCAGCCAAAACCTTATCAAATATCTTCCCAAATACCCTAAATTAAACCTATAGGCCTTACTTTGATCGTATATCCAACCTAGGAGCCCTTTTGATCAAATCAAAAAAGAAGCACCTGAAGAAGAGGTAATAATTTCATCACCTCTTCCAATGTTATTTTCTTCTTCCACATCCTATTTCTATATTGTTTCCTTACCAAATTAGTAACTCAAGTTACTTCTACATATACTGATGTTATTATAAATATTTTACAACCATATTCAGTATTCTATCCATCCAATGAATGAAAAAGTCACCATATGTGCATACGTATGGCTTACCGTCTCCACGTCGTGGTATAGTTTGTTATTCAACACATCATTATTTGGATGGGTATAATAATGAGTATAATTGATGTAAATAATATATATAACATGTTAATGATTCTGTGTATGAAATATTCCATCCAATTTCATATGATTTCACCATCAATAGAATGATATTGTCGGTCATGCATACGTACGGATTAAAGCCTCCACAAACACGATGAGATTCATTCACCATTGTAACTATTCTAGAATAATTTTCATTTTAGGATGAAAAATAATATTTAATAACTTAATATAATTCTGGATATTAATCCAATACATCCTATCCATGAACAAAACATATAAATTAAAATGAATCAGTTGACACCCAAAATAATGATACTACTGAAATATTATTAACAAATAAATATTAGAATATCACATATGATATCATATTTATGTATGTGGATCTTTTATAATTTAATAACAATGATATAACTATTATACATGAGGTTATCTTACCCTAGACTATAGAAAAGTACAAGGTAAGGGTTAATTTTACCATCTCTTTATTATCTAAAGTTGTTTAAACGTGGGAATATACTAGGAATTATTTATCATCCACATCCGTGTTTTTTTAAAATTTATTTCAAAACATTTTTACTATTTCCTAGAATATGGGTTACAATCATTTATAAAATTTTTTGAACTTATATAAAATGTTTTGAAAGGAAACTTTCTATCATTTTCCCAACAAGGGACTTTATGACCTTTTCTACAATTTAAGGTATGAATTTTTTTTTAACTTATAATGTGGGTGTGGATATTTTCCACTGTTATAACACCTTCAAAGCTTCCCTTACTATCTTATAAGAATATTTTCAAAATAAATTTTTTCTTTTATAATTACATGAATATTAATTATTTCAAAATAAAAAAGAGCTATTTCTTTCAAATTGCTTTGATTTCATCTTTTTCAACATCCTTTGATGGATTTTGCACTTGTTTGAAGTTGATTTATTATAATAAAATATTCCATATTGTATTGAAGGTTGTGTGATATGATTTACTATGGATTTTTTATTTTTATACCATTCATGGTTTATAGTTAAAGTATTAACATTTTGTATTCTAGTTTTAATAGGAATTTTTATGTTATGTTTCAACCTTTTCATATGAGGAATGCATTAGACATAATAAGTGACGGGTGGAGCCCGCTATAGTTCCTCGATGCATCGGTAGGTTTGATAAGACAAACTAGTGTCTAGGAATAAGGCATTGAAAAAAAATTATTTCTAGTGTTGGAATTAGGCCTTGACTATGTGGTTATGATGTTCGGCATTATGCATTCCATCATTATAAAATTAGCTATTGATATTACATGTGATTAGTCGACTTGTTTAATATCCATTTATAAGTAAATGGAACTATTTGATTTATATTTTCCACATTATTCTGAAGTTTATATTCAAAAGGCTTGTGTTTTAGTCTTATACATTGCTTTAAATTTTTTTGTTTATTTATGATAGTTTCTACTATATTATTATCCTTACTGGGCATCTGATCTCACCCCTTTCTTATGTTTTCATTTTCCCAATATGTAAAGAAGTACATTATGATTAACCTGAAGGGATATTCAAAAGGATATGAGTGTGTTCAAAGGGGATGCAATGTTGTTTTTTTCATTATTTAATGTAAAACTTATGTATGTATATAGTAATTTTAAGGATACTAAACTAATTGGTCTTTAAAGACTTGATATCTTATGATCATGCCAATGTTATGTAATAATGTACCGACTCTGGGTTACTATGGTCAATGCGTTAAAATTTCATTACATTTTCTTAAGTTCTTTATATGTTATCTTTAATGGAAAAGTTTTCTAGTTTGTAGG
The DNA here is from genome assembly GCA_963277665.1 of Viscum album. Lineage (NCBI taxonomy): Eukaryota > Viridiplantae > Streptophyta > Magnoliopsida > Santalales > Viscaceae > Viscum > Viscum album. The sequence continues at coordinate 828,667,306 of OY728140.1, forward strand.
GTGCACTGAATTCCTACTTTTTCTACACTTAGTCTAGTTGTGGTGAAGCTCTGAGGTTCAATTTTCCACTGTATTAATATAAAAAAAAACTTCCAATGGATCAACAATCATACTTTCTATGGATATGATATAACGAACCAGAATTCTATCAATGAAATTTTCATATCGTATAAATCACATGAAATAACTTAGATTATATAATAATAACTTTTTAAATGAATAATTTAAAAAATAAAAGGATTTTTTAGAAATTAAGGATCTTAAACCAATGGAATAGAAATCTGACCTTCAGAATAGTAATATAAAGCTTAAGATTAGTAACCTAGCCAATAGAATGGTAACATCTCCTAGAATGTATAAATAAAACTTATGCATCATATAAATGAAAATATGATATATTTATATCATGGAATAAGTAAATAAATGTTTTGGATTTGATAAATTAAGTATTGATATTTTTATGAAACATATATGCTTATTTAAATTTTTATAATTCAACTAATGATTTAAAAAATAATTTTCATAAAATAGATTCATAAATTAATATTTTGGTGTCATATGATTATAAGATAATTTTAAGCGACCTTAATAAATTTTTCATAATGTTATAAAATCTATTATAATTTTAAAATTAGTATTTTTGGAATAAATAAATATTTTAATTAAAAATAAAATTTCTTATATTTAGAAAATTATTCTTAGAAAAATATTCCATTTTTAAATTTTATAAGTTTGAAAATGGTTAGGGTTACTTTTTGGTATTTTTCTAAAGTAGTGGAATTTTTTTGTGAATAGTGAAATACAAAGATTACAGTATAAGATAAATACATGAATTATTGAGTCGTTGATGAAATATGGCTGATTTAGGAACCATTGTTTCAAACTAAAATACAATATTTACATTATTTAGTTTCATGAATACATATTATTCATTTTCATGATCAAAAAAAATAAACAAATGAATAAAATAATCAAAAAGAGACAACCGCCTCCATTATAAGTACCACCACTCTCATCCTCCTCTACCCACACATCAAAAGATTTTAAGATTTTCCAAATTTTTCACAATAAACTTCCCAAGTACTTCCCCAAAATCTAGGATCATTTTCTATCAAAAAAATAAACAAAATCAATCCCCCTATAGAGGTTCTTGAGGAGAAGGAATTCAAGAGGTAAAATCCTCTTTTCTTTTCATTTAATCTCTTTTCATTTTCTTTTATTTTACTCCACTCACCTCCCCTTATCCAAGTGAAATGATAAATAAATTATATTTTATATACTATAATTTTTTTAATGGAACCACGCATCTTCATTTCTTTTCCTCTCCCCTTTTGTTCTAAAAATGAAAACATCATTTTTGAAGTGTTGATTTATCGCATTCATGGACAATGAGTTTTCAATTTTCATTAACGCCAACAAGGCTTCTCATAAATAAATTTTTATTGTTAAAAAATATTATAATATTTTTATTACATCTTATTTAATGTTTTATATCCTATATATATACATAAAATTAATTAATTAAACAAAACTAGTTAACGATGATCAAAAAATACCAAAATAATCTAAACAGTTTTCATTAACATTTTATCTAAATAATCATACTCATATAGGGAAATAATATGATATTTAAGACCATATAATATTATTTATGTTCATTAATAACTTATAATTTCATTTCTAGACAATTATTCAAATTTCACATGATCTTCCATGCACGTAAACAAGTGAACTAATCATGAAAACTAAGGAAACAAACACTCTCAAATGATCAAATTGTATCTTATAACTCATAAAAAATTCAATGAATGAACATAATAAATTATAATAAATAAAAAAATGTATAAAATTTTATTAATTAATTAATTAATGTATTTAAATTTATTATACAGGACCTTAAGATCAAGTCCATAATACTTTTGGACATATTGTAAGGGATTCTCTCTAAACCTCTATTTTTCCATCGGGTTTCACTTTCCCAATATCTAACCCAATGTATTTTTTATTGATTCTTTTATAAATTCTATAAATAATTTTTTTATGTTAAAAATTTTTGTATCAATATTTATTATTTTTTTCTTGATGGTGAAAAACATTTTTTATAAGGTTCTCGTCTCTATTCATCTCAATAAGCATTCTGAATTAAAGGGAACTTCCCATTTTCTTACCCATTTTCAGGTACACTCCATAACCTATTTTAGGCCACTAATATTTTTATAAAAAAATAATTTTATCATTAAAAAATATATATATTCATTTCTGGTTTTATACAAACAATTATACATTTTCCCTCTTTAAATACTCTTTAATATTTTCCCATAAACCGCACTAAAGAGGCTGATTTCAGAAGTTTCTTAAACGCTTTTTTTACTTGTTTTCTCATCATTTGAACATATTTTTTTTATTATTTATGCCAGTTTTACCTTATAAATTTATATTTATGATTTAAATCCATTATTTTATGGACACTTTTATGATGCACCCATTTTTTATACTCGATGACATGATTACGATACCCATTTATTCCCATGGGTAACCTTTATGTTTATTCATTATGTATGATTCTTCAAGTGGAATGCATATATGTGAACATGTTGTGAAGAGTGCACCCATATATCTCTCCAATTAATTGGGTAATTGTTTTCTCATAATATGTAATGTTATAATATGGAGTGAACCTTGATTCTTTATGGGACTTTGTTCTACATGTGAAATAGTCTTGACAGTTATCCTTGACTCATGATCCTCCATGTGCAATGGTCTTGGTAGTTATCCTTGAATCGTGATTATATCATATTGTATGTTTTTTCTAAATTCCAATGATTCCATGATTACGTGACCTGATGTTATACATGTTATGCACCCTAATTTTTATTCATTCCTTTCTATGTCATCATGTTATTCCTTATAACCCATGTGTTATGATTTATTTATAAGTTTTTAACATTACATGGATTTTTAGATTGTCCTTTTATTCATGCATTCCTCTGGTTATCCTATACATATGTAATAGCTCAATCGATGTTTGGATGTCATTATTGAGATTAAATAAAAGAATTTTTTTTGATTTCGAATTAGGTACCTATTATTCCAATGACACTAGACGTTATGATCCTTGGTTTTATTTGATGGTTAATTATTCATAAAATCATGTAATAATATGTGTAATGTCTAGGGTCATTATAGTTGGTATCAAAATAGATTCGAGTTATTTTTGTAGATTAGGACTATAGAACTTTATTAAAAACCCTACGGACAATTTTAATACCATGGATAACCTAGATTGAAACTTAGGGAATCACAAGTTAGGATATAATATTCATTTACAAGTTTATCCTTTTTTGTTCGAAGTTTAATTTTTTTATATTCTTATTATATATGTATTCAATACCCCCAAATTTTAATTTATTTTTCTTATTGAATGGATGGAAATAGGAGAACCCTTGTCATCAATCAATGTGATGGGTAATTTAATTATTTCCCTAATGAAATGCCAAATATGATGGGAACATGTGCTCGAAACTTCATGATAGTACTTGATCAACTGGATCATGTTATTAATAATAACTTGAATCATGAGGAACTCCCTCCATGACTTAATAATTATCAAGTTGCATTCAAATCCTTTATGTGAAAAATGTCTCCCATGTTTATTGGACCTTCTGATCACCTCCTCACAGAACAATTGATAAAATCCATTAAGAATATATTATATGTCCTCCAGTGCTCATAATAAGATAAATTTGTGTCGGACATCAATTGTTTTAATGGGGATGCTGATCAGTTGTGGAAAATTATCAAAAACAACATTCCAAGGAGGATATCAATTCAATATATTGGAATATTTTAAGGAAATATTTTTTGATAAATATTTTCACCAAACTCTATCTTACAATAGAGAGAGAGTTTTTTAGACTAAAGTAGATGAAATATGAGTCTATTGGGGCATATGAGGAAATAATTATAAGGATTTCAAGTTAGGACATTAAATTTTTCATGAACATTGAATGAAATTTTGATTCCTTATTTAGTTGAAAAAAGATTAGTCTATAAAAAATCATTGACAATTCAAGACTTTGATAGTAATGAGGATATTTTTCAATGTATCCTTTATGTTGAAATAAAGATTGGAGACTGTCAGTGTTCTTTTGGGCTCAGATATAATAAATAGAAAATAGAGTTTAATATGGAAGGATAAACAAATAAAAATCACGATGGAATAAAAAACAAACACACCACGTGTCAAAAATGTGGGAAGAAGCATCCTTGGAACTGTATAATGGGAACCCAGAGATGCTTCAAATGTGTAATAACAGGGAATATGAATAGTAAATTTAAAAGGAATATAAATAATCCCACTAATATGGAAGAATAAATTAAGGTTTAGATCAACACTCGTCTAATAGTGTAGTGTTTCAACTGCAAAGAACATGGGAAATTTGTGAGACAATTCCCTAATCCATTTATTCTTGGAAGCAATCAACAGCAACAACCTCCAATGAAGAAAGAAAGGGATTATGATATCACAACTATTGAGTATGATCCATAAAATTATGTGGTGAGAGAAACATTGGTTGTTCATTCAGGAATAGTGAACGTGCTATTTGATTCTGGTTCTACACATTCTTTAATATCTTCTAAGTTCAGTATAACTATTCAAATACCACCACAAAATATGAAGGTTAGGTTATCTATGAGAATAAAAAATGGGGAAATTATTGCATCCATAGTATATATATAACAATCCAGGCTTAAAAAACATGGATATTATATTATTTTAGAAGAATATTCAATACATTAAAATAATACATGACTGAGGATAGTGGTAGTTTAGTGTCATTGGAAATTTGAAAAAACATCTTTTATCTTGGTGAAAGATCTTCAACATCTCCCATAAAGATCTCCACCTTTATTACTTCTACCTAAAACCTTTCTTTGTAAAGGAAACATAAGAAAGGGGTGAGCTCAAATTCTCATTAAGGGTAAACAATGGAGATATGTGAGTGTAATCATGAGCATAAGGGTATGAGAACATGATCATGAAACTAGAAGATCATACCCTACATATGAAAGATTAAATAAATGAATCATGGCATAAATATTGGTAGTTAATAATACAAGAATCATAAGGAAATAGATAACATAATCCATCAAATCATAACATATGAATAAAAAATGGGATTTTGGCAGACACATAAGCATATAATTAAATTTCCATAGTAGAAAAGGAATCTCTTCCAAGACCATCTTGGTAATATGGGTTCACTCCACATACCATCTTGGTAGTCATGGTTTACTACCATGGCTATATTAGTAGAATTATTTCACTCTTTATACCATCTTGGTAGTCATGGTTCACTCCCATGGAAATCTTAGAAGCAAGAGCTCACTCCTCGTACCATCTTGGCTGTCATGGTTCACTCCCATGGAAAAATTAGTAATCAAGGTTAATTCCTAATACCATCTTATTATATCTCGTGAGAAATAAATCATTACCTAATACATTTGATGGAGATCTAGGTATCACCCATATCATAGTGAAATCATACATACATGTGTCACAAAATCATAAACATTCATATCTTAACCCATGAAATTAATTGGTATCATAAACGTGTAAACATATCAAAACATATACAAAAGATACAGGTTTCATAATCATTAAATCAAAATCATAATTCGTGAAAGAGAAATATATTTCATAAACATATAACCCATGAAAGAAAAATGTATTTCAAAAACATAAAACCCATGTAATTGAAACATGTTTCATAAATACCATGAAATTAATCATAACCCATTCATAAAAATTATATGAATAGAACCATTAGTTCATTTCCTATAAGGTCCTGAGTAACATCAATTTATGTTATCTTTGATGGAAAATAATTTTTTAAATATCTTGAAAACATTTTTTTAGGTTAATATTCTTTCATCTCTGAAAAGGATTTTTAACACATAAAACAATTTGAAAATAATTTTCATAGACAATAACTTTAATACTTATAAATAAGACATGAAATAATTTGAAAAACTTTTTTCCTTTAAAACATATAAAAAAAAATTTAAAACCTTTTTAAAACCTTTTTCTTTAAAAAAAATTAATAAATTATAAATAAAGGTTGAAAATGTTTTCAAAATAATTTCTTTGATAATACTTTGAAAACATATAAATAGGCCTCAAAAACAATGTGAAAACTATTTTCCTTGAAAATACTTCAAAAAATTATAAATAAATCTTTATAACATTTTGAAAAAAAAATTCCTTGAAAACATATAAATGAATCTTGAAATTTTTTTAAAACCATTTCACTTAAATATGTATTTTTAAAATAATTTCTAAAAAAACTGCTAAACATGAAAAGAAATTTTCAAAGGGTTGATAGTGGATAAATGTGTACATGTCTTATGAGGTAAAATGAACATTCCTTTTACATGGTAAAAATGATAGAAATTTTACTCATTTGGAAAGCAACAAGAATATTCCTTTGAAAATATTTTTAAAAGAAAAAAGGGTAAAAAAATTTAATGATCATAGGATATTAGTATAATATTCATAGAAAACCTTTTTAGAAAACATGTTTTTGAAGGAACATAGATTTATGGCTGAAAATAGGGTAAAGTCAATATTTCTTAAAAACACCTTCCTAAATAACTTATGTAATAAAAAGTATAAAATAGTACCACTATATGAATATATAATTAATAAAAATAGGAGAAAACAATTAATGAATGTTTTGAGATATAAAAGATAAGAATTCATTAAAGGAATCAAAAACATAATCAGTCTCAAAACCCGATGAGGTTGTCTAAGAAAAATATTATAACTTGCTAACTTGGTAACATACTCTCCATTTTAGAAAAAGAAATTAAATTAATCATAAAATTTTATGAAAATAATAATATAAATGATAGAACATGTAAAATATAATTATATGCACTTTAGAAAATGAGTTTTGGTGCATAACAAAACATGAGTCTTAAAGAAGGAAAATTGATACAAACCATTTTGTTTGATTTGGTAACTTTTGAAAATTAAACCTCATGGATGAAAGTTAATAAAATTGAAATGTTAATACCCATAAATTTAGTTATAATATACATATAACACAACCATAGGAATTTTATATACAAAACAAAAGGAAATAGTGGAGAATATAGAATCTATCTCCTAGAAATAAAAAGTGGGATGAAATACCCTTACCTTGTATCTTGACTCTCATCATACTCATTCAAACTATCTGTATAATAAATATATAATTATTATAAATATATTATAGAACCATATTATTATATATAATACCATACATTTTTTAATTACTACCTTATATTACCTGCTTTTTATCCATGCTATGTTAATGTTTCACTTTGGGTAATATTCTCTTTGTTTTTCATATATGTCTTAATTTGTTATATTTTTTGTTCTTATATTTATATAATTATTATAGAAGGTGAACCAAAATATAAATATCATGTATATATAAAATATGTGTATTATAAAAATCTATAGAATATATAAGTATGAAACTGAATACACCATTCACAGAGATGGTAGGTTATAGGTTCGCATGAACGGTATTTCCATTTAATTGACATGTTGGGTGAAAAATATTAGAATACATATATGTGTATATATATAAATAATTATTATATTTCCTTTTTTATATCACATATCTCATATATATTCCCTGAAACCGTCACTAATACAATTCATTTAGTGTGTGAATGAATCATATTGCTTTGAGAGGGTGGTATTCCACACTTCCTCAAATGAAATTATCATATTTACATAAGATGGGAAGCATTAATATGTGTTCCAAATAAAAAATATGGAATCATAAATATATTATAATTATAATATATATTATATTTAAATAGAGCTTACATCTTAATGGTCACCATGATAGGTGGTAACGGAAAAATGAACAATCATCATTTCTTGAGGTAGTAGTTCACCGTACACAGATACAGTATGTTCGTTACCCATTAGATAGAGGTGTGTTTAAGTTTATGTCAAACCATTTAAATAAAAACATATAAGTATATTTATCATGCATGTGTTTTTATATAATCATACAATTAAGAGAGTTGGGGGGTTGGAGAAGGAAAATAAAATAATGGACTTGAGAGAAGAAGTTGCCTCCTATATGGGTAACTTTTTTGGTTTCTACAAAAAGTCTTCATTGGATTACATTATTCCTATGGTATGGCTTATAGGAGGAAGTGTGGATTTCTTGGAATTGTATTGGGTTGGGAAGGAAAAGGACTCACCTTGAAGAGGACTCATATGAGAGGTGGATTTTTATAAGAAGGACAAGGACTCACTTGAAAAAGGACTCACTTGGAAGAGGACTCACTTGAGAGGTGTATTTTTGAGAGGTGTGTGGAAGTTAGAGAGTTGGTGGATTTTTATAGGGAAGGAAATGGACTCACTTGGAATTTTTAGAAACAATTTGGGTGTACACATGTTCTTACCTAACAAAAGTCATAAAAACTGAAAAATCTAAATAATGTACGGTTTATGGCTGACTTATGGACATCCTATGGGTGTTGGTAACGTTTCTATATCATTTTGGACCTTAATTTTATGGTTTATTCCCTAATTAATTTTTATTTGGCCTTAATCACTCTGATTAATTTTAATCACTTTTACAAATCATTTTGATCAAAAATTAACTTGGTCTTGTTAGACTTTTGATTTTATAATGAATACAACGGTGTATCATTTCTTTTCTAAATTCAAATCATAGAAGTTAAAAAATTAAGATTAATGATAATCCTATAGATGATATGAAAAAATGGATTATTAAAGTAGAAAAATGTTCAAAATTTTTGTTAACATATTTTATTCAATTTCGAAGTTAAATTGATTCTAATGAATTAAATTATTTTAATAGATTTAATATTTATCTAATTTTTCCTTATAAAAAGTATATAATATCATTTAAAATTAATAATTAATTAAACAAAATGGTTTTTTTTAACTAAAAATGGTTTTTTTCACTATTCATCAAAAAATGAAGTTTCTTAGAAAAATACCAAAAATTCACCCTAGGATAATTTCGAAAATATGAATTAGAAAATATTTTTTATTTTTTCAAATTATATTACTAAATATGTCTACATTTAATATTATTATTAATATTGGTTCATTCAAGAGAACGATATTTTAAACATAAATAGAATTTACCTAATATCATATATTTCATTATTAATATGTTTTATTTATATAAAATATTTATAAATAATATTTGAAAAGTAGTTATCAATTTTACTATAACTAGGTTTATTTTCTAGGTTATAATTATCTCATTTAAATAATTATATAAATCAAATATTTTTTCTAGAAACTTAGTGTTGTGTGAATCGTACACCAAGTTGGTGTTGAGTCTAATGTACTCCAAGTCATAAGCTAATTAAGCGTTGTATGTAACACATGACAAGTAATTTCCCTGTGAAAGGAATATTTGACTTATTGTATTACTATACATAAATAAAAAATTAACTAAATAGGGTAAAATAGTTTTGTGACCATAATTAGATTTCCATTTATATTTAATAAGTTTTCATAATCATTTATAATTAATTGGTAACCTAGGAATTCATCTTATATTGTGTAAACCATACAATTTCATAAATTTGTTAATATTATTCATAACGTCTAATTTAACATTACGATTTTATCGTATTATATTAAATAATCATACATTAGAAATATATTATTGTTCGTTAAACCACAGTCTTATGTGTTATGCAAGTAATTGAGGAAAGTCATTGTTGCATATGACACAAGAAAAATATAGTACATTAATATAAAAATAGCATTAGTGTTTCTAGAAATAATAAATATTTAAAAATATAAATTAATTAGAAAAAAATCACAAAATCTCCATGTGTCATATTCTACCCCCATTAAAATGTATTTCACCCTTGAAATTCATTTGGGTTTTGAATTGTTTAATACCCGAAAGTTTCATTCATAGAGACCCACATCATACAAATGAATATTAACTATTCCTTTAAAAGTGTAAAGTCAGAACCTTATTGGTTACTCAAAAGAACATATTCCTAAATTTCCATAGAAGAAAATATAGGTTGTTAGTAATGATTGGACATAGTGGGAAAGTGTAAATATTTATAGGTATTGATTGAGATCATCAATCACAAACAATTTAATGATAAAAGAAAAGTTGATGTCGTCAAAGTTATAAATATTTTATGATTAAAAAGGCTATCGGTTCTTCAGAATTAGGGTATTATGACAACATATTTTATTTTGAACATTATCATAACACTAGGTAATTATTTTATTGACAATGAATATAAGGATATATATTTAATATATTCCTATAAAAAACTGAATTCTTTAGTTGTTCTTTAATCTATTGAAAATTAATCCATTACTTCGTTTAATGGACATCCAAAAATAAAAATTTATGCCCGAAGTGAAAAAATACAATTTTAGAAGATCTTAAGTACCGTTAAAAATTGATGAGTATAAATATTGTTAAATATTCTTAAAAAATCAATATGTTAAATAAATTAATCTCTAAACATAAAAGTAACACTAATTTTTCATCATAAATAGTTATTCATCAAAAATATTTATACACTAACAAGGATATCACGTAGGTGAGTTATAGGAATGAAACTCTTATCGTCCTTCAGTCATGGGTTTAAGACCTGCAACCTTGCTAGACCTGATCAGTTGTCACCTGAAATACATGATGTCCTTTTATAAAACCACTATAATATAATTACAAAAATATGATGGACAACCATGGAATAAGGTTTTTCACTAACAAGCCTTTTAACTAAGGTTTTCAATATGAACTCTTTGCATAAATACTTACTTCTAATTTCAACTTAAACGTTTCATGAATGGATAACCTTATAACCCTTCTGAAAGATGAAAATCCCTAAGAATAGGAAGTTATGAAACCATCTTAACCTTGATCTCCCATATATCACAAGGTAGCTCTTTGTTGTCACATTCCAAACATGTGGATACCCTTGTGGTAAATTCTCTTGGAACATGGTAATGACCTGAATTTCCATAAATCCTTTTTGAAATCATGCATTCTTCTTTATTCCAAAGTATATTGGACCTATTCCTCAAATCAAAAAATATTGTAAACTTTATCCTTGAAGACGTAGAACACTTTTCCAATAATTATCTCCAGGGTAATATGTGTCATCCAAATTACTTATTAATAACTCATATATCTTTATCAAACTGTCATTATCTTATCATAAAGAGCATATTAAGGGTTACCTTCCCTTATTCAAAATTTCACCTTCTCATTAAATCACTTCACCAGTATGTCAGTAACATTCAATATAAAGTTATAAATACTATGTGAAAAATATAAGTAGAACAACCCTTGTATATTTCATCATTCATATAACTTAATTTTTTTTATCCAAATACATATAAACATTAATTATTACACTTCATCTCAATGTCATTAACAAGGATACCTCATCCTATTACATAATACCTCTTTCTTTTTATATTTCATATGTAGTATCTTCATTATCAAGAATGTAACCATTACTCGCACCACCATGTTGATCCTATTTAAGTGATTTTATTTTGGGACATTATGTTTCATAATAACCTTTTAGGACACATTTTAAAGACTTATACTTCAATGATTTCTTATGAGGTACAATATTCTCATCCATTCTGTTAACAGAACTCTTCATTTTTTCCTTAGAGTCACTTGCTTTGTGTCCTTATTTTCCATATTCAAAAAATATTCATGTTCCAATAAGACATTCACTTAGGTGATTCTTTCCAAATTATTTACACAAAGGAAACCAAATCTTCTTTCCTTCACAGTCTCCATTTCCCGAACTACTCAACGAACTCCTTATTTATCTCATTGGTGAGTCTGAGAGTTTGTTAAGGTACACATTGTTGATGCTGTTCCTTTAAAAATGATTTGTCATGATCAAAACATATTTCACTCTAGTGATCATCCCACTTTATTTCCCATCATCAAATTTTCCATCACATTCTACATTAATTTGGTTCCTTTTGGTTCCCTCTATTGACTAAAACTAGAATCAAACTGTGAAAATTACTTATCTCATTAGAAAACCACATAATCATGAAATATTTACTTATGGTATTTCTAAATCATGAATCCTTCCTTATTATATGACACCCTAGGTTAATCCAAGGTTTTTCATATCCAAATTATATCTAAATCATTCAATATGGTTTGTAACGAGTTTTTGAATTTCTAGAGAATATCGCCCAGGACTGTTAAACTAAGTGTGAAATAAAGCCCATTGTCATGTACCAGATCACCCCGAGTTAGGCCCAGAACATCTTATCAGATTTGTAACCCCTTTTTACCTTTGTGACAGTTCCACAAACACTTTTATTATCCAGAAATAGATGTATTTCTTGGAAACCAATCACTCTACCCTTTAAAAAAATTCTAATACATTTTCCAAAACACTAACACATCCGCATACTTATCATTTGGGAAATACCTAGACATGTCCATATAAATATACCTAGGTATATCATTATAGTTTTCTCATCCTAGTTTCCAAGTATTACTAAAAATTTCCATTGATACCAACTACAATGATCTAGGCTAAACATACCTGGATATTACATCATTTTAGATAAATATTCAATATATTAAAATAATACATGCTCAAGGACTATGATATTTTTGTGTCTTTTGAAACATGGAAACCAAATATTCGATCTGGTGAAAGATCTTAAACATATTCCACAAAGATATCCACATTAATTATTTCTACCTAAAACCTTTCTTCGTAACCTATGGAAAGGTAACATAAGAAATGGGTGGGCTCAAATGCTCATTAAGGGTAAATAGGAGAGATATGTAAGCGTAATCATGAGCATAAGTGAATGAGAACATGAACATGAAACTCTAAGATTGTAAAATATATATAAATATCATTAATTCATAAGATATTTATCATAAGTAAATAATGAAAACAATCCATGAAATCATAAGATAGGAAAAAACATGGAATTTTGGAAAAAAAATATTTATATAATATGATTTCCATAACAGCCAAGGAATCACTGTCAAGACCATATTAGTAGTATTGGTTCACTCCCCAAACCATTTTGGTAGTCATGGATCACTACCATTTTCATCTTAGAAGAATGATTTCACTCCTCATGCCATCATCGTTGTCATGGTTCACTCCCATTGTCATCTTAGTAGCATGAGTTCACTCCTCAAACCATCTTGGTGGTCATGGTTCACTCCCATATCCATCTTAGTAGTCAAGGTTCATTCCCAAGATCATATTAGTATATATCATGATATATAAATCTTTACCCAATTCATTAGAGAGAGATATATGTCCCACCCATCTCATAGTGAAATCATACATACATGTTCCAAAAAATCATGAACAATCATATCGCAACCCATGCAATTAAATGGGTATCATAAACATGTAAAAATATCATAACCTATGGAAAATATACATGTTTCATAATCATTACATTAAAATCATAACTCATGAAATAGAAACATATTTCATAAACATATAACCCGAGAAAGAGAAACATATTTTATAAACATAAAACTCATGAATGAGAAATGGGTTTCATAAATACCATGACATTAAGAAAAATCCAAACATTGTTTGGGTATGAATATAACCATTAAACCACTTCTTAAAATTCCATGATTAACGTCAATGGATGTTATCATAGATGGAAAATAATTTAGAAATATCTTTCAAAACATTCCATGAGCAAAATATTTTTTCTTCTTTGAAAAATACATTTTAATACATAAAATAATTTGATAATAATTTTCATATAAAATACATTTAACCAATATAAATAATACTTTAAATCATTTGAAAACATTTAACATTGAAAAAAAAATTAAATAATCTTCAAAAAAATTTGAAAAACAAATTCTTTGAAAACACTTTAAATACGTATAAAGAAATCATGAAACAAATTTGAAAATAATTTCTTAAAAAATATATTTAAAATTTAGAAATGGTTCTTGAAAACGTTTGGAAAAATATTTTCCTTGAAAACACTTTGAAAATTTATAAATAAATATTTAAAACTTTTTAAAAACCAGTTTCCTTGAAAATAATTTTAAAACATATAAATAAATCTTGAAACATTTTGAAATCCATTTTTCTTGAAAAATTATAAAAGAATATTGAAAATGTATTAAAACCCATTTTTTGTGAAAAAATATATTTAAAAATTTTTCTATAAAAACTTTTAAACATGAAAATAATGGTTCAAAGTTTTTATGATGGATAATTCTACACATGTTGTATGAGGTAAAAACAACATTCGTTTTGCACGGAAAAAAAGGAAAGAAAAATGCCTCTTTCTGAAAGTAAAAAAAGATTCCTTTGAAAACATTGGTAAAAAAAATGGTTAAAAATTTATTTTAATGATCATATTATATGGTATTATATTCTTTGAAAATATTTTTAGAAAACATGGTTTTGAAGGAACATAGATTTCTGACCGAATAAAGGGTAAATTTGAGTTTTCTTAAAAACACTTTCTTAACAATATTATGTACAAAAAATTATAAAATGGTACCACTACAAGAATATATAATGAATAATAATATTGAAATAAAATTCATTAATTTCTTGACATATAGAACATAATAATTCATCAAATGAAGCAAAAATGTAAACAATATCAAAAAGCGATGTGATATTCTTAATAAACTCTTATAACTTGGTAACAGGGGATCATACTCTCCATGTAATAAAATGAAATTACTTGAAGCATAAAATATCATGAAAATTATGAGATTCATGATATAATATGTAAAATGTAATTATATACACCTCATGCAAAGATTTTAGGTGTATAACAAAATATGAGTCTCAAAGAAGGCAAATTGAGACCAAATATTTTTACTGATTTGGTAGCTTTTTAAACTTAAGCCCCATAAATGAAAGTTCATACAAATTATATTTTGATACCTATAAATTTAGTTATATTATTAATATAATAAAATCATGGGTAGTACATACACCATGAAAAATGGAAAGAGTGGTGAACATATCATGTATCTCAAGGAAATAAAAAGTGAGATAAAATCCCCTTACCTTCTGTCTTGACTCTCTTCATACTAATTAAACCCACCTATATAATAAATATAAATTTATTATAAATATTTTACATAAACATATTATTATATATAATATAATATATATTTTTATGACCATATATTACCTTCTTTTTAACCATCTGATGTTATGGTTCCACTTCAGGTAATATTCACTTGGTTTTTCATATGTATCTTAATTTGTTATATTTTTGGTAATTATACTTATATAATGATTATAGAATGTAAACCATGATATAAATATCATATATATATAGTATATTTATATTATAATAATCTATAGAATATTTAAGTATGAAATAGAATACACCATTTATGGATACGGTAGGTTGTATGTTTGCATGAACACTATTTCTAGTTAATTTTTGGGTTGGGAGAAAGAATGTAAAAGACATATATATGTATCATTACTATAGTAGATTTATTATATCATATATATCATATATATTCACTAAAACCATGCTTAATATAATCCATGTAGTGTATGAATGAATCATATCGCTTTAAGGGGGAATAGTCCACACTTCCTCAAAAAAATTATCATATTTAAATAAGATGGAATGAATAAAGGTATGTTCCAAATAAAAATTAAATAATCATAAAGACATTTTGAATATTATATATATCATATGTAAAAATTATTTTCCATCATAATGTTCACCATGATAGGTGGTCATGGAAAAATGAAAAATCATCATTTCGTGAGGCAGTAGTTTTCTATACAAAGAAATAGTATGTTCATTACCCATTAGATGGAGGTGTTTGTAATTGATGGTTAAACCAGAAAATCCCACTTTGGTTATGGATTGTATTTGTTTACAAATTATTCTCATTGTTTTTCAATGGTGTTCAATGAGATACAAAGATCCCATTATGATCAATATGAATAATTTGTTCCAAAGTTAATAGATCTTAGAGAAATTCATCAGGTACTGATATTTCAGGAAACATGTGAATGGTTTAAAAGAATTTGATTTCCAAGGTGTGATGCCTCAATAATTGTTATGGATTCAATTAATGACATTGAATTTCATTATTGAATAATTATATTTGAAAATGTGATGATTCATTGCTTATTTGTATTTCATAAATATCATAATTTATTTTTGAGAACTTTTGATGCAATACTTATGAAAAAAGGGGGAGTAATTTTTTTTACAATCATATTTAGATTTGATGGGAATGAAATATGTCATTGGAATATAGGTAAGTTGTAATAATTTCCTCATAAAATCTGACAATGCTAAAAATGATCTATCAATGGTTAAAAATTACGATAGAAAAAGGTTGTGGTGAATGTATATGATCGTGAATTAGTATGGTTGGAGTTTTCCCAAGCATGTTTTTAAGATGGCATTATTTCCTTGTTTTCTTCATTTTTATGGGATTCAAAGATTGGGGTTTGGTTTGTTTTTTGTAAAATGAATAATTTTTATGAATAACAGTTCATGGACCATAAAGGACAATTCATGGAATGCATAGGATGTATTCGGAGTGGCAAAGGAAAATTGGAAAATGAATAAGTTCCATATTACAGTATTATACAGACCACAAGGTAGTTTATGTATACTGTATAGGATGAGTATTTTATGGGCGGACCAGAGTTCACAAAATTCTTGGAGTTTGTGGTGAAGGATATTGTTTTTAGATTGCAGATGGTGATCTATTCATAGTTGTAATTATACACTGTGAAGGAAGAAAAGTGGTACGCAGATAGTGGAAAGAAAATAGTTCACAGAAGTTTCGGTGGAGGAGAGTTAGTCCACAGAGTAAGGGGAGTTTGTGAAAAGGAGGTAGTTCTCAAAGAAAAGAGGTTGTCTCTAAAGAATCATTATTCCACAAATGAATCATCATTTCTCCAAAGTGGAGATAGTCTATAGAGGAGAATAAGGTTTGTGGAAGAGGAGGTACTCCATGGAGGATAAGATGTCTTACAAAAGTGAAGGAAGTCTATGGAAGAAGAAGAGGTCTGTGGAAGGAAAGGTGGTCAATGAAGAATAATTTTTACATGGAGTAGAGGTGATTTGTGGAGCTTCAACATTACACTGATCATTGGTTCTTTGAAAAGTAGATGGATTCCAAGAAGTGAAAGATTATTGTTAATCTCTTGGACAATGTGGAGTAAGGTAGTTCATGGAAACAGTTCGGGTCCACATTTTTTAGAGAATTTCATAGGAATAGTTCACCAGGATAGTTCTCGAAGTTAATATAGTTCACATAGGATATAGTGAAGTTTATGATGGGTACTAGGAAGTTCTCAAAATAACTAAAATAGTTTGTGAAATAAATTTCTACAAACTAACAGTACACGGAAGATAACTGATACTATACTCACTACAGATATTGGGAATCAAATAAGAATAATATAATTTTTATTATTCTTAGAATACATTATCTTCAATGATGTTAGAATCAGAAAATAATCTTGTTATTATAGTAATAATAAGAAGAAGTTCTCATAATGCATTTGTTTATAAACTAAAGAAGAAAGTAAGTAGAAGGAAGATATAAGAATAAGAAAGTGCAGTTTTAGTTTGTTGTTGGGAAGAGGTAAGATGAGTTACTTGTATGCTTCTAGGAATGTAGCAAAGTGATGAAGAAGATTTTGTAATAACAAATTAGTATTGTGGCATCAACATGCCCAAATAAGTGGATAAATTATTTTTTTTACAAACCATTATCAATAAGGTGAAGATTATATTGGGAGGTATTATGAAGATCCTTCCAATAGTTGTAAAACATGCACTATTATATTATTTTAAAGTGTTTCATGAGTGTAAGGGTATATCCTAGTCATTATAACCACGCAAAATGATTATTTTCTTATGGTTTTGTTGTTAAGATTATTTCCCACCCTGCCAACGATGTAGCTTCTCTTGTTGAGTAGTGATCCTTATAAAAATACCATGTGATCTCTTTACTAATTTCATATACATACATGTGATAGGGAAAAGATAATAATGGAATCAATATACTAATAGTTCAAACAGTTATATGGATAAAAAAGAACGATTTGGGTTAAAAACTCCCCAACACTGATTCACCCCCCCCCCCTTAGTGTTACATATATCCCAAACTGATCCATATAGAACCATTTACATAACAACATCCTAGTATATTGAGGATACAAGTGTTTTTATGTAATAATAGAATAAAGAGAGTTGTAGGGGTGGAGAATAAAAATAAAATAAAGGACTTAAGAGAAGGTGTTGCCTTTTAATCGGGTAACTCGTTTTGGTTTGTGCCAAAAAGCTTCCTTGGATTTCCTTATGCCTAGAGTAAGGCTTCTAAGATGAATTAAGGATTCTAGTAATTTTATTGGGTAGGTTTTTTATAAACATAATAGGTTTGATATGTGTGAGGAAGTGGGATATGTGGTGGA
This sequence comes from Viscum album, assembly GCA_963277665.1. Classification (NCBI taxonomy): domain Eukaryota; kingdom Viridiplantae; phylum Streptophyta; class Magnoliopsida; order Santalales; family Viscaceae; genus Viscum; species Viscum album. The sequence goes on from OY728140.1 coordinate 828,685,819, forward strand.
TTTTTATAGGCAGAGAAAAGGACTCACTTGGAATTTTAAGAAACAAGTTAGATGTACACAATGTTCTTACCCTAAAGAAGTCAAAAAAAGACCAAAAAACTCAATAATGGAAGTTTCTTATGTTAAATATGGACAGAAAATGGGTGTTAGATAAGTGGATAGGTCCTTTAGACCCTTTATTTGAAGGTTTAGTTACTAATTAAGCAAAATTTAGCCTTAATCTCTGTGAATAATTATCATCACTATTACTAATAATTTTGGTCAAAAATTTACTTGGTATTATTAGAATATGAATATTAAACTGAATACAATGGTGTATTTTATTTTTCGAAAATTTAAATCATACAAGTAGAAAAATTAATATTAATGATAATCTCGGAGACGGGACGAAATAAGGGGTTTTTAATGCAGAAAATTGCTCAAAGGTTTGTAAACATTTTGTATTCAATTTAAAATTGAAATTGATTCTAATGAATTATGTTTTATTAATATATGTAATATTTATATAATGTGACCTTAAAAATTATAATATCATTCAACATTAAAAATTAATTAAATAAAATTGCTTTTTTAAACAAAAAAAAGATGTATTTTTTACTATTCATAAAAAAATAAAGTATCTCGTAAAATTCCAAAAATTTCCACTAGGATAATTTAGATGTAATAGATTAAAAAATGTTTTTTATTTTATCAAATCCAATTTTTAAATTCGTCTAAAAAATATTTTTATAATTAAAATCAGTTCATTCAAGAAAACTGTATTTTTAACATAAAAGCACTTCACCAAAAAAATATTTCATTATCAATATGTTTTATTTATATAAAAAATTATAAAAAATATTTGAAAATTAGTTATTAATATTCCTACAACTAATTTTAATAGATAAGTTATAATTATCTCATTTAAATAAATATATAAAAAACATGTTTTGTATAAACTCGGATTTGTGTGCATCATATTCCAAATCGGTGTTGGGTGTAACGTACACCAACTCATGCACAAATTTAGTGTTTCGTGTAACGTATTCCAAGTCAGTTCCATGTTAAAGTAATGTTTGACTTATTTCATGGCTAGAAATATTTGAAAATTTAAATTATTAGGGTAAAACATATTTGTGACCATAATAACATTTCCTTTTATATTCAATCAATTTTCATATTTATTTATAAATAATTTGTAACTGGTAAATTCAAATTATATTTTTTAAACCATATAATTTCATAAATTATTTAATACTATTTATAACCTATAATATAACATCAATGTTTTATCTTATTATATTAAATAATCATACATCCATAACATATTATTTTTCGGTAAACCTCAGTCTAACATGTTATGTAAGTCATAGAGGAAAGTCATTGTTGAATATAATGCAAGCTATAAATATTGATTTACAATAAAATAAGCTATCTTTAGTGTTTTATGAAATGAAAAATAAAAAAATGATACACTAATTCAAAAAAAAGGCACAAAATATCATGGTGTTACAATATAACACCTCCCTAGTTAATATTTGTGGACTAAACCTCCCAAAAAATCATATCATAATTCCTTTGGGGGAGTTTGATGATATATTGTCCATGTATTAAATGTATTTATATAAATCCAACATCAACTATCAAGAAAGGGATATCACTCTTCACAACCCGAAGCATCCTTTAATTTTGTACAAGTGTTAAGAAAAAGATGAATCCCCTATAGAATCATCATCTTAATATTGGATATTATTTGTTATGAACAAGAATATATAGATCAAATGATTGAGGAAAATGAGAGAATCTTACATAAAGGCATGCCCATTGTGAGGGACTACACTGATGTGTTCTGTGAAGAATTGTTTGGTCTTTCTCCCAGCTGAGAGGTTGAGTTCTCGGTTGAACTTATTCCTAGATCCATAACAATATCAATTACACCTAATAAAATTTCCACCATGGACTTGGAATAATTGAAGAAGCAGTTAGAGAAGAATTTGGATAAGGTTTTTATATTTTCAAGTTCTTTAACATGGGGTGCACCAGTCCTCTTTCTCAAGATCAAGGATTGATAAATGCACCTCTGCATTAATTGCTGTGAGATCAATAAAATCCTGATAAAGAACAAGTATCCCCTTCCATGGATAGATGACTTGTTTGATCAACTACATGGGGATAAGTATTTCTCCAATGTGGTCCTTTGGTTGGGATATCACCAATTAAAGGTGAAGAAATGAGATATTTCCAAGAATTCCATTCAAACAAGGTATGTACACTATGAGTTCATCGTGAATCCCTTTGGACTCACTAATGCTCTATAAATTTTCAAGGATTTAATTAATAGAGTATTTATATATTACCTCATCAAATTTGTTGTAGTCTTTATTGATGATATTCTGATATACTCTAAGAGCATAGAGGAACATGTGGATAATTTGAATACCGTCTTCAAGAATTTATTAAGGGAGAAACTATATAAAAAGTATAATGAATGTGAGTTCTGTATAGAGTAGTTTTCATTCATGGGGAATTTTATCACCACCAAATGACTATCTATGAACCCTTACAAGAAAAATGCAACAAAAGAGTTGCATAGGAAAATAATTTTAATAGATATCCATAGTTTCCTTGGTCTATCTAGTTATTACTAATGATTTTTGAAGAACTTATTAAGATTTTAAAACCCAATAACCAAGCTAAATCAGAAGGGAGTGTTGTTTTTCTAGACTAGTGAATGTGAATACTGCTTCAAGGATTTGAAAAAGAGGCTTATCATTGCACCAGTTCTCATACTACTGACACACGGTGAACTATTTTTGGTTTATAGAGATTCTTAAAAGAAGTTTTTAAGATGTTCACTAATGAAAAATGATAATGTTATAGACTACGCCGCAATGAAGTTAAAAATTCATGATAAAAACTATCACATACATGATCTAGAGTTGTTGGCTCTGGTCTTTTTATTGAAAATATGAAGGAATTATATTTATGGGAAGAAGTGTGATATATATACTGATCAAAATATCCTCAAATATATATTCACATAAAAGTAGCTTAATATGAAGCATCAAGGATAGATAGATCTCGTCATGGATTTAAAATTCTTAATCCACTACCATCCTAGTAAAGAAAATTAAGAGGAAAATGGATCATGAATCTTTAACAATGATGGGAATTGAGAAGGATACAATCTTCTTAGACCTATAAAGGATAGACATGGGAATCATTCAGGAATGAATATCATCATTCCTTTCTCAAATGATTTCTCAACCATCCCTTATAAAGAAAATAAAGGATACTCAATTAAATGATGTGGAAATTCAGAAAATGGTGGAAGATATTAGAAATGGAAAATCCTTAGAATCCATAATGGATGTGGAAGGAGTCATCAGATTTCGGTCACTACTATCGGTACCATCCAATCTAGAGATAAAAAAAGTGATAATGAATAACACACATACCTAAAACTTCTCTATTCACCTAGGGAGAACAAAGATGTATCATGATCTCTGAGAGAACTATTGGTGGGATAATATGAAGAAGGAGATCGCTGAATATACATCAATGTACTTGGTATTTCATAAATTAAAGGGTGAAAGGGAGAAATTATAAGTGGATGATAAAACCATTACCCATACCAACATGGAAATGGGAAAACATCACAATGTAATTTGTCAGAGGACTTCCAGATACATATATAGGAAACAATTATATATGGGTTTTTGTGGATTATTTTACAAAGACAACTCACTTTATCATAATTTGAGAGGATTTATCACTTGACCATGTTTTATGGATATACATCAGAGATATGGTGTGGATGCATGGAGTTCAATTATCGATTGTATCCAATTGAGATATAAGATTCACCTCCATGTTCTGTAAAAGTCTCTAACATACTCTAAACATTGAGCTGAGCTTAAATATGGCGTATCACCCTCAAACTAATTTCTAATATAAACAAACTATTCAAACACTAGAATACATGTTTAGAACATGTTATATGTACTTCAAGGGAAGATGGTATAAACATCTACTTCTAGTCGAGTTCTCTTACAACAAAAGTTTCACCTCGAGCATCCAAATAGCTCCATATGAATCCATTTATGTGGAAAAATGCAAAACACTGGTATGTTGGGATGAAGTTGGTGAACATAATATTATATTTTCTAAAATGTTTGAAGAAATTGTAGAAAGTGTAAAAATCATTTATTATCACATCAATGAAACCCAAATTCAATCGAAGATTTATGTAAAAAATCTTTGATGGGACTTGGAGTTTATGTTTGGAGATATGGTATTCCTCTACATATCTCAATGGAAGAGGATCATGAGATTTATGAAGAAAAGAAAGCTAAGTCCCAAGTACATCAACCCTTTCAAAATTATTGATCATGTCATAGGTGTGGCATATCGACTAGCACTTCCACAAACCATGTCTCAAGTAAACAATATATTCCATGTATCCCTATCGATAAAGTACATACCTGATCCCTAATATGTACTAAATTAAAAGGTGGAATAGTTGTAAAATGATATATCTTATGAGAAGCAGTCGGTGAAGATATTTGACTATAGAGATAAAATTCTACACAACAAGACTAATCACCTGGTCAAATTACTATAGTGGAACCATAAGTACGAATAGGAAACATGGGAACCAGAGGAAGCAATGAAGAAGAAGAACCCTCACCTTTTTCCCCTTTGTAAAATGAAATTTTGATGGTAAAAATTCATAATTGGTGAAGAATGTAACAACCCAGAATTTTATTAATGAAATTTTCAAGCTGTATAAATCACAAAAAATTACTTATATGACACAATAAAAATGTTATAAATTAATATTGAATAAAATAAGTGGCCTTTTTCAGAAATTAAGGATCCTAAACCAATAGTATAGTAACTTGACCTTTGGAATAGTAATATGACCCTTATGAATAGTAACTTAGCCAATAAAATAGTAACTTCCACTAAGAACGTATAAATAAAATTTATTCATCTTATAAATGGAAATATGTTATATTTATATCATGTAATAAGTAAATAAATGTTTAAAATATGATAAATTATGTATTATTATTTTTTTGAAACCTAAATGTGTATTTAAACTTTAATAATTAATATAATTATTCAAATGAACATTTATTTTCATAAAATAGATTCATAAATTAATATTTCATTTTCTTATGATTATTAAATAATTTTATGAGACCTTAATTAAAATTTCAGTTGTAATTTTAAAATTGGTATTTTTCAAATAAATGAAGATTTTAATTAAAAATCAATTTTATCAAATTTTTATTATTATTTTCATAAAATAGAGTCCATTTTTTAATTCTACTTGTTGAAATTTTATTAGGTTTAATTTTTTTAATTTTTCTAAAATTGTTGACTTTTTTGTGAATAATTAAATATGATGATTTATGGTATAAGAAAAATATATCTATTATTGAGTGATAGTTTGTGTATGGATAATGTAAGAAACATTGGTTTGAACTCACATAGAATATTTACTATATTTAGTCATAAGAATAAACACTATTCATAGTCTTGATCAAAAATAATAAACAAATGAATAAATTAATCAAAAAAACCCCTCTCCAATACTATAAATACCAACCCTCCCCACCTCTTCTCCTCATACATAAAAATAATTGAAGATTTTTCAAATTATTCCCAATATTATTCCTAGGTATCTCCCCCACTTCCAGGATCCTTTGTTCTTAACAAAAGACCAAACCCAATTCCCCTAAGAAGGTTCTCATGGAGAAGGAATTCAATAGGTAAAATCCTCTTTCGTTTTCATTTATTCTCTTTTCATTTTCTTTTATATTACTCTCCTGACCCACCCTTATCCAAGTGACATGATAAATCTAGTATCTTTTATATACTATAATTTTTTTTGTTAATGGAATAACCCATCATCATTTTCCCATCACCTTTTGTTCTAAAAATGAAAACATCATCTGTGATGTGTTGATTTATCGCATTCAAGGATGATGAGTTATCATTTTCAATTACCAATTCAAGGATGGTCATAAAAATATTTTTATTGAAAAAAAAAGATTATAATGTGCGTATATATATATATATATATATTATTTTATTTAATATTTTAGAACCATTATATATACATAATATTAATTAATAAAATAAAAATAATTTGTGATGATCAAAAAATGCAAAAATAATCTAAAGAGTTGAAATTGATGTTCTATCTAATGAATCATCCTCACATCTGAAAAAAAAATATAAATAAGACCATTTAATATTTTTTATGTTCCTTAATAACATATAATTTCAATTCTAGACAACTATTCTCATGTCACATGATCTTCCATATGGATATACAAGTGAGCTGATCATGAAAACCAAGGAAACAAACACTCTCAAACAATGAAATTGTATCCCATAACTCATCAAAAAGGCCAGGAATGTAATTAAAAAAATTATAATAAATCAAATTCATGTCGAAAAGGTTCAAAATTAATTAATTAATGGATTTAATTTTACTAACTAAGACATTAAAATTAGGTACAAAACTATTTCTAACAAATGGTAAGGGATTATCTCTGAACCACTATTATTCTTTTGGGTAATTATTTCTCTCTCTCTTCCCCAATGTAATTATTATTTATTCTTATATAATTCTTCAATATTATATATATAGGTTCTTAAATTATTTATCCATAATAATTCATCTTTATTCTATGGGAAATTATATTTTAAAAGGTTCTCTTCTCAATTCCTCCCAATAAGCAAGCCCGACTAAAGGGAACTTCCCATTTTCTTACCCATTTTCAAGTGCACTTCATAACCTCTATTAAGCCACCAATATTTTTAAAAAAATATTATTTTCATCTTGAAAAGCTATATATGTTCATTTATAGTTTTATTCAAAATATTATACATTTTCCTCATTAAATACTCTTTAATATTTTCCATTGATCCACACTATAGAGGTGTACCATCCTCGACCTGATTAACCACTAGAACAGTGTAATCGGACCGAGTGCCACTAGCCTTAGTCACACCACCCCAAATTCCAAAGTCTTATTACTAGTATTGAGGGTGTAAACATGTATAAATGTGAGGTTATACCCTTAGTTAATGATAATAATACCGGTCTGAGAATATAAACATAACATGCAGCAAAAAAGATAAGACTCAACAAGGAAGAAAACACTTATAAAAACTCATAAAAACAAGCTTGCATATCATATCAAGTCATACATGTCAATATATAAAAGGGTTTCCAATTTATAACATCTATAACTATATACAATATACAAAATAGCATACTAAAAACTAAATGAAAACTAAACCAACACTCTAGTTAGGAATGACCTCAAGGTCCATGAAAATATCCATGCCAAATGGCCGCTACAAACCAACTCTTGAATCTAATACATTTCCTAAACATAAATTTATAATTTATACACAGATCCTAATGAACCCGTATTGGATGTGTTATGAATCTTAGTAGGATATCACCCAGTGGTGCATAACTAGAATAGGGGTTTAAGACAGCATACATAATATAATAAAACAATGCAATATGATGAAACAAACAAACAAGGATTTTTTTTTCTTAACTACCACCAAGAATCTATCAGTTTCCTCAGAAAATTCCCAAATCCTATAATAGAATAAGTTCCTTGGACCATGTCCCATCTCACCACTAATGTCAAACCATCCAGGTAAATCCTCATGTTCCACCACAATCAGATAACTCAGCACCTCATGACTCTTAACACATCGTGTCTCAATAAGTACCAACTTCCTGAAGGTATTCCTAAGAAATGAAATCTAGTCACTCAGATCCCTTCTTGAAATCACACATTAGTTCAAAGCCCAACAACCATATGCACAATGATGTATTTCCTCAAAATAATTCCAAGACTATATCCTCAAGCGCGACAGGCCTCATACCCCAAACTCTGACCTCAACACTGATATTTGAAGGCTCCTCACCTTCCATGTGGCTTTATATGACAGGAACCCTCAAATTATAATTACCTAATATTCAAATACCAGGGGACTCTACCTGCATGATTGGTCAAAACCACCTCCTCAATAGATTCCACCAATGTTCACACTACTCAATTTCATTCTTTGGCCATCATAGGTGAGCAAAATTCACCATTAAAGTCCCTAAATCATACTTACTAGAACCTCACTCCCCTGTCACCATATAACACAAATCTGATGGCCTTGCTATCAAAAATCATGGTTCATTCCAAACCTAATATTCTCAATACCTCAAACTGACATCCATGACACCCAATCCTATAGTCAATACCACTCAAACAATCCATTCCAGTCCCAACCAGATGATATCATCTCCTCAATCCCGATGACCATGTCATCACAATCACTCTGGCCATGCCCTTTAAGACCCCTTAGGTCTCAGTAGTATATCAATATATATATATATATATATATATCATTTTAAACATGAAATTTAATTTAATAAAAGTGAAATCCATAACTAAGAAAAGATAACAGACAAATAAAGAGGTCTTGAATGCCTCATATATGATTAACTAAACCAAAATAATTAAAAATGATTTAAAAGGGTTTAGAATCCCCAGAAAAACCACCCCAAGGAACGAAAACCTTTAACCCGGACTTTCTTGAGTGAAAAAGAGAAAGGTAATTCCTAACGTCATCCCAAAATTCATGCCATCATTTTGAAATGAAGAAACATGTAATAAAAGGTCCCATTCAAAATCCCCAAATGAATGCTAAAAGGCATTCCCCCAAAACCACCATGAAAACATAAATCAAGATATGACCACCTACCTTATACTCGTAGATATATCCACATATGATATTGACCTATAATTCAATTATTATTACAAAAGATCTGAGTTTTTGTCGTATTCCTTGAAAATAGGGTGAAACAGCTCAATTAGATTCTACACTCCATGAGTCGAAAAAAAATAAGAGGATAGGGTGAGGTTATCCTTATGAATACGATTCTCAATATTCCAAAAGATTAGAAATCATATCACCAATGAAGATATTAGATAAAATGGAAGGGGGAGAGGTAATGGAGGGATAACCCTCTACTCACACGACCCAATAGGAGAAGGATAATGGATGAATGAAAAGAAAATAAGAAGAAACTGAATAAGGGAAAAAATGTAACTCTACCTCATTTACTAGGCTGCATGTTTTACCATTATGGCTTTCCAAATTATGAATAAATTGTCTGATCTATAGTATATAGTTAATGACTAAGTGTTATTATTCATACAACATTCGATATGGTTTGCTCTAACCATGCAAAAACTATGTGGAAGCCTCTAAAATTACTGTAGATCCCCTTGAATGGATATGAAACCCCCTCCAATGATTTACACAAACCATGTGATAGTTCAAAAATGTGTCATACGGTAACCTGGAATGGTCCGCATGGTTTACCCTAAATAGTGTTCCCTGACTAGTAACTTCAAAACATGTCATTCAGCCTTTGACACCCCTGAAAAATCTTCCAAAAACTCAAGGCTTTGGATGAAGCTCTAAACTCAAGTAAAACATGATATAAATCTAATGTAACTCTTATAATTTAGTTCCAATCAACAAAATAAAAACTATCGTTGACACTAATTGAAAAGTTCAAAACAGGAGGGGTTTTTAACCAGACTTAAATACCTGGGACATTAAAATCTCCCCACCTTCACATAGCTCATACCTGAGATTTGAAATGAAACCCATAGATGGTAAAAAAAATACCCATACCATTAAAAGAAAACCTAGACTAACCTAGTCTAAAAGGTTTAGACCAATTGCCTATAGGGGCTCCCCAAATTACGAATTTCCTAACTCAGTCTCAACCCAACAAAAATCTCAAATAAATTAATGTTCCAATAACCAATACTAGAGAACATTTTCCTACCATAATGAATTGTCACTTCCACATATCATAAGTTTCTCCCATTCCATACAATACACCTAATCACATCCCACACCACACTAGTTACCACCTCAATCCCATGTCACATATGGCCCTAACAAAGTCATGCATTGCCTCAGATGCCCAAACAAGTCCTGGTGCCTCACCCCTCAATCAAGTGCCACTCCATCATGTTGAAAAGAATCCCAACACATCATGTAACCTGTATCCTCAATGCATCGATGCTGAAGAACCTCAAAAACTTTCATCCATCGATGCCCATGATTCTAAGCACCACAAAATCCCACACCCATGGTGCTCAAGATTAAAACCTAGTGCCTCTCACCTAATATATATAACGCATCCAACATGATTCTAACCAACTAACCATCATCTGTAAAATCTATATAAAACCCATGCACCTCATGCTCCAATATGTACATTCCTCAATAGACCATTCCAAACAAAAAAATGATAATTATGGACACTCTTGTGGAGTACCTATGACTGACAATGGATAAGTAGCCTACTCAGAACCTAGAAGCTCCATGACATGAACTTGGCCTAAATCTCTATTTCCTTATTCCTACCTTCCCTGAGTTCCTACTCTATGAACCATCTAATGAGCCCACTAAAGGATTTCATTGTCTCTTCCACGACCTCTGCATGAATGAGAACCTTGGCTACAGTCACCTATTTTTCATGTTGAATCGATCCTAAATTATATGTCTACCCTTGAACATGACCATCATCTGAACAATAAGTCCTCATGTAGAACCTCTCAAGATTCATAACTTATCCGCATTCCTAAAACATATTTCGATTCCACTCACATTGATTCTGGACATGCCTTGGCTTCCCACATTGGAAGAAAACCATAGAATAGCCACTATGAGGTGCTCTGCTTGAGTCCTTGTCCAAACTTCCCTATTAAAACTCATCTTGACCTCATTTACTACCCTATGAAACATCATCACTGAAACCAACTAAAGATACTTCTCAGCTATATTAGCACATATCCATCATATTTCCCTTGTATATGAGCACCTAGTTCACTACCTTAGAGAATGATTCCATTCTGAATATGTTTACTTGAACATGAATGTCATGTCGTAACCGATCCTCGAAGCACCTTACCAGGAGTTTTCATCACTAACTAAATTGGTTGAAAAGCAAGACAGCTCAGTGAATGTCACCTCATAGTCCATAATAGACATGTCTTTATTTGGAGGATTTAATAACTCTCGATTTATTTCATCCCTCAGTATCTCTGGGGAAAAATTTCTTAAAGAACATGGCCTCAAAATACTTCCAAGACAGTCCCTCGTGTCTGCATGCCTAAACCTGCACATTCACAAAAGCATAGATGGACCTCTGATCATGTACATAAATAATTTGACCCAACTCCCTAGAGGAATCTCGAGCTACTCAATGATTATCTAGATGATATCTAACCAATTCTATGCCTTTTATAGACCACCCCCACCCTCGAAAAGTAGCATGTGCTATGACTGAAACTCTCATGATAGATATTTTATTAAAGGATCTTCTTTTTTAGCACCCCATTTGATCCCTTATAAGACACGCATGAGGCTAGATCATAGCTTCTCATAAATCCTCAACCAAAATATTGTAATATCGTTCTTTTTCCCTAGCTATACCAGAACCTGAAACTGATCCTGTACATATAGCTCATTCTCTTCCTGAACCGTAGGAGTATGAACCAGCTCATTCTCTAGATTCACCATATCCACATCTTCCTGAATCTCCATTTGAGCTGTCAAGGTTGCAACCTACTAAATACCATCAAATAGTCATACAACCCATGTCATATATATATATATAATGAAATTAGGGAACATATTAAAAGGTATTTCGATCTAACTACCCTTACCCCTCCCCATTGAAACCATGCCTCATTGAATACCAACCTCATTGTCATCTTACCCACCCTCCAAAAATTCATGTATAATATAATTATGGGCCTCAACCATCCTAACAACCAATGTGCCCTCAATCTGATGATCGAGTTTCCCTACCTAGTGATCAAAATCACGCCATTTCATTTCATCTTCCTGCTTATATAAGAGAGAGGACCATTTCTCATATCACATGTAATTTAATATATATATATATATTACATATAATATAACAATTCACATGGAATTATATATTTCATATATCAAATAATTTAAATAATCCATTTCCCATTTAATAATTAATTTGGTATTTTTTTCACATGGTATACTCACATTAAAATTCTTACATGTAATTTCAAAATTTAAATAGCATAAAATGTGTCTATAAAATGCCAAAAAATTTCAATCAAACCTAGTCATCCCGTACCAAGGTTCCAAATCTCCCTTACCTAACCAAGTCAAAGGTCACATATCATAACAAATAATATCACATTTCATGTGAGAACCTGAGGTTTAAATCATAAAAAATATAATCTAACCAAGATAGAATGACATTTCCCACCCTTGGAAACTTAAATTGTTTCTCATGCATAGGGTTGCAGGCACCCGAAAGTGATTTTAAAATCCCGCTCCAACCATAATAAAATTTCCAGTCTACCATAATACAAATATTAATACCATGAAAAGTGGAAAAAGAATCTCCTATGATACCATTTTAATCATCCCCGACCCGATTAGCCACCTGAATATTTCTACCCGACAAAGTTCCAATGGACTTAGGTGCACCTCACCAAACACCAAAGGTTTCTGACTAGTAGTGAGGGTATAAAAAAGTATAGAGGGTAGGATATACCCTCTGGGAATGATAATAATACTTGTCTGGGAATATAAATATAACATGCAGTGGAAAGATAAGACTTGTCATGCTAGAAAAACACTTATAGATACTAAAATGAACAAGCATGCATCTCATATCAAGTCATACATGTCAATATAAAAAGTGGATCTAATGGATAACCAATGTTACCATTTCCAATATACCAAAAATCATACTAAAAACTAAAATAAAACTAAATAGAAACTCTAGCTTGTCACTACCTCAAGGTCCATGCCAATATTCATGCCAAATTGCCACTATGAACTAGATCCTGAAGCCGACCCCTTACCTGAACGTAAATTAATAAAGTCTACACATGACCCAAAGGACCTATGGAGGGTGTGAGATGATTCTCATAAGGATATAACCCACTTGTGTGTTCCTAGAAAATGCAATTAAGTATGAATACATAATAGAATAAAATAAATTAGTGTGATGAAATCAACAAACAAGGCATCCCTGGTGCTCAACTTCTAATAGGAATTCATTACCTACCTAAGACAACACCAAAATCCAAGAATAGAATAAGTACTCAGCCCATGTCCTATAGAACCTCTGATGTCAAACCATCCAGGTGAACCCTCATGTTTCACCTCAATTAGATAACTTGGATCATCATGCCTCCTGACACCTCATGTCTTAATAAGTACCGATATTCTGAAGGCATGCCAAAGTAATACAATATGGTCCCTCATACCCCTACTAGAAATCACACATCAGCTCAAATACTAACAATTAGAGGCACAGTGATGTCTTTACTCAAAATAAATCTAGGCCCATGGCCTCAAGAATGGTAGGCCTCATCCCCCAACTATCATCCTCAACCCTGATATCTGAAGGATCCTCATCTTTCACATGGATTTCTATGGAAAGAAACCCCAAACCATAATTACCTCATCTGCAACTACTGGGGGAATCTACACATATAAGTGATAAAAACAACATCATTAATTGATTCAACCAATGTTTACAAGACTTACTTTGTTGATTTGTCCATTATGTGTGATTAGTATTCACCATTATATTCCCTAATCCACACCAACCATAACCTCATGCCCCCTGTGACCATGTCACTCAAATCTGGTGACCCTTCCATCCAAATGTCATAGGCCATGCCCAATATAACATTCTCGCTACCTCAAATTTACATCTATGATGACAAATCCTATGGTCAATACCACTTAAACAATCCAGTCCAAGACTAACTAGAAAATATCATCACCTCAATCTCGATGGTCATACCATCCCAATCACACAGGACACACCCATCACAACCCCATAGGTCTCAAAATTATATCATAAGAAAATAATATATATATAAATAACTTTAAATAGGAAATTCTATTTAGTAATATTGAATTCCATAACTAAACTAGCATAACATATCAATACAAAGATCTTGAGTGCCTCAGATATGATTAACTAAACCCAAACAATTAAAATAATTCAATTTAAAAGGGTTTTTCACCCCCATCAAAAGCACCCCAAGGAACAATTACCTATAACCCGGACATTCTCAAGTAAAAAAGGGTTAGGGAATTCCCAAAGGCATCCCACAAGTCATATAATTATTTTGATATGAAGCAACATGTATAAAAAGTGCCTTCCCAAAATACCCAGATGTGCTCTAAAAGTCACACCCCCCAAAATAACCATGAAATAAAAAATAAAGATATGCACCACCTACATTAGACTCATAGACATAGGACCATTTTATATCGATATCTATTTCAAAGTGGATTGGATTAGATCTGAGTTTCCATTATATTCCCAAAAAATTGGATGAAACAGATCAAACAGATTCTACACTCTACAAGGAAAAAATGAAGAAGAGGATAGGGTGAGGTTAGACATACCAATATGAGTCTCCAACTTAAAATGGATCTGAATTTATATCACAAACTAATATATGGGATTAAATGGAAGGAGGAGTGTAAATAGAGGGAGAACCCTCTCCTCACACGACCCAGGAGGGGGAAAAGAATGGAGAAAATAAAAAGAATAAGAAGAAATTTAATAAAGAAAATAATATAATTTTTCGTCATTTACTCGGTATCATGATTTATCCAAATGGTTTTCTTAACTATGGACAAACCATGTGAGCTACACTGCATAGGTACTCCCTATGTGGAAGTACCCATGTGGCATTCTACACAGTTTTCTCTAACCATGCAAGAACCATCTGGAAGCATCTGATATTACTATAGAGCCCCTAGTATAGATATGTGTCTCCCTCACATGGTTTACACAAAACATGAGTAAGTTCAAAACTATTTCAAATAATTTCTTATAAGGGGCCGCACAATTTAACCTAAAATGTGCATCTTGACCCGTAACTTCAAAACTGGTCATTCGGCCTTCGATGCTCCTAAAACCTATTCCAAAACTCCTAAGGGTTTATCTAAATCATTAAAATCATGTTAAAACGTGATATAAATCTTATGGAACTTTCGAAATTGTGTTCTAATCAATGAAACAAAAATTAGTATAACCACTAATTAAAAAGTTAAAATAGAAGTGGTTTCAACCTGACTAAAGAACCCGAAACGTTACAATTGGCTCGTTTATAATGTTTATTAAATGCTATTTTTACATGTTTTAACATCACATGAACATAATTTTTCATTATTTATTCCCTTTTTACCATATTATTTTTCATTCATGATTTAGATCAATTCTTTCATAGACACCATTAGGATACACCCATTTCTTATGCCTTATAACATGATTAATATATTCATTTCATTCCATTGGAAACCGTTATATTTATTCATTATGTATGGTTCTTCATGTGGAACATATATGCCTAAACAATTTTCATGGGTATTCTCAAATACCTTCCCAATGCATTGGGTAATGTTTAGTCTCATGAGACATCATGTTGGAACAGGGAGTGAATCTAAATCCTTTATGGGACTTCGTTCACCATGTGCAATGGTCTTGGAAGTTATCCTTGACTCGTGGTCCTCTATGTGAAATGTTCTTGGAAGTTATACTTGACTCATACTTATGTCATGTTGTATGTTTTTTCTATATTCCTATGATTTCATGATTATATAATCCCATGTTATACATGTTATGATTCCTTATGTTTATTCATGCCTATTAATGTCATCATTTTATTCCTTATAACCCATGTGATATACATTATTTATATATTCATACACTTACTGGGATTTTTAACTCATCCATTTGTTAATTCATTCCTCAGGATATCCTATGCAGATGTAAGGGCTCAATGAAAGTTAGGAGATAATTATGTAGATAAAATAAAAAGAATTATGCTTTCTAATTATATACCTAATTTTTCAAAGACTCTATAATTTATGATCCTTGGTTGTATTTGATGATTGATTATTCTTAAAATCATGTCATAATATATTTGAAAGGTGGTGGTAATTATATTTAGTGATAGTATAGGTGATTAGTTTTTTGGTTTGTCCTCCCTCCCAACAAGTGGTACGGAAAGTAGGTTCATTTCTTGAGTTTCATCACACAAGTATCATCTTAGGCATGGAATTAGGTAATCTTAATAATCATATTGATAAATTCAATGGATTTGATTTTCACTTATATAGAATGAAAATTTAATATCATCCAATTCAAATGGACTTAGAAAATGAATTATTAAATTTTAAGCCAATGTTGATGGATAAATAAAAATTGGAATGGTAGTACATAAAAGAATTTTCCTTTTTAAGGATGTCTCTAGAATAAAATTTTTCTTTCATTATTCAGGAGAATAAAACTATAGTTGATATTGTGAAGACCTTGGCAGACATGTATGAAAAATAAATGACACTTAATATTGTTTTCATATTGTTTTGGATGTTTCGATTAAGGTTATTAGAAGGAAGACCGGTGAAAGATCATGTGAATGAATTCAATATGATCTACGGTAGGGTCTAATAAATAAAGGTAACATTTACTGGTGATGTATGATTACTTATATTATTATCATAACTTCTTGAGTGTTTGTTTTCCATCATTACTACAGTTAGTAACTCTGGTGGAAATATAGATCTAGTGTTTGATGATACCCAGAATTTGGTATTGAATGAAGTACTTTGGTGAAGGTAAGTTTGGGTACCGATTTATATTGTGATTAATGCTAATGGAATGAGATACCCACCCCATCAGAAGAAACTATTCTATAAGAACACATCAAAAGAAAATTCTAGTGAATGGAGTCAATGTAAATCAATCAGTCTTGGTCCAACCTTCTCCAAGGGTGGAATAAAGAAAATATCAAGAAGGATTGAAAACTCATGAGGAGAACATCATAAAACTATCAACATCTAGTAGTTTATATTCTAGTAAAATAATGGAAGATAAAAAATTATGCTTTTTGAGTGTGAATACTCTAGTATAACCATGGGTGGTTAAATTGCTAGATTATTATTATTCAACTGGTGATAAAAGATACATTTTGAAATAGGTATCTTAGAATTATGGTAAATTCCATTTCGAATGGGTTTAATCCCTATAAGTCATTAGAAATGGATAGGATGATATTAAAATGAATAATAATAAATTATTAAAGTTAATATAAGTAAAGAACATAACCATCCATAGGAGAAATATTATTTCCATTAGCAAACATGATAAAGCGAGATATGGGACTAGTTTTTAAATGGGGTATGGAAAGTTAAATGAGGATCAATGATAATTTTATAAGGAGTAAATTATGGGAACCTTTACATGAAATTAATATGTGAATATAGTTTCAATATGTATAAATTTTTATGATCTATACATTTTTAATCTGTTGGTTTGGTAACCTCATTGAGAAGAACATGAAAGTTTTAAAGGATAAATTCATATTTAATCTTCATAACATTAAAATAGGAATGTTAAAAAACTATGTGATGGGAATGAAAAAAAATCATTCAACATATATGTTTTGAAGTCTAAGAATCGAATTTTATAGATTTTACACAAATATATTTGGATAAATTCCCTTATTAAATCCTATAGTGGTTTCATTTACCTTATTACATTAATTAAGGCTGCTATGATGAAATTTTGGATTTACTAATTGAAACATTATTATGATTTATTTAAGGTGTTTAATCAGTGGACATCATCAACAAAAAGGGAGTGTGGTTGAAAGTTGAAGTACATAAAAATAGATATTTGTGGTGGGTACACGAGATGCAATTTTTGAACTTCTTTCATAATGAAGGAATAATACATGTGAAGACGATGCCTATAACTTCATGAAAAAAATATAGTAGAGGATAGAATGAACAAGACTCTAATAGATAAATTTATGATTATGATATTTCACTCAGGAACTCTGATGGAAATTTTTACAGAGGAACTCAATACTGTAGCTTATCTCACCAACAAAGGTCCATTATTGGTAGTAGGGAAGGAACTTCTAGAGAATATATTGTCTAAAAAATAACCAAAAGTTCAAAATTTTAATGTTTTTATTATTTTATCATATTTACATGAAAATGATGAGGATAGGGTAAGTCTTAAATCAAAATCTAAAATTTGTTTCTTCTTTGGTTATGGAGGTGAATATTTTTGGAATCGAGCATGGGATGGTGAAAGAAAAAAATCATAAAAATTAAATATGATACCTTGAATGAAAATTTTCTTTGGAAGGACTATAAATTGGAAAATAAATAAGTTAAAGGAGATTTTTTTTTTGAAGCTTGTTTTGGTCATAGTATCGTTAGCCTACAAAAAATAGAGAACATAAATGTAGGTGTTAATGGAACCAGAATTCTAAGTGTAAGACCATTGGGAAAACTAAAATGTTCATGGGTGGATGAAGCTTGGATGGGAGAACCAAATGTAATATCCCAGTATTTTAAAAGAACATTGTTTTTTATAGTGTATACAACATGAAATATTGAGTGTAAACAAACCATTAAATATTATTATTTAAATGTTATAGTTATAATATAACCATTAAATTTTCAAAAATGAATAGGATTAATCACATTATGAAATATATATATATAGTTCATAATTAATTCAAATTTTTTTATTAATTCATAGGAAATTATGACTCAATTTTTTAGTAGAGTCATTTTATGCTTCGAAAATATTTTTTCATAAAAATGGTTTTTAATGGTTTTTGTGGGAAAATATTATAATAAATTTTTAGAACTTTTCGAAATTTAATTTATAAAAAAGGACACCATTTTTGAAATAATTATACCAAAAATATATTAGGGTATATTTTTTTGATTTTTCATAAAACAAGTACTTTTATAGTGACTAGTGAAAAATACTTATTTGTGTATAAATATAATTTATTTTCGTTAAATAAATAAAGTTAAATGAATAATTTGATATTAAATTAATTTAAGTATCATTTAATTATAAAAAATCTAATTAATTATATAATAATCATCATAATTATTTTTTAGTATAAGTTCATTTTTGGGATTAAAAATACATTTTTCTAAAACTATTTTTTGTTATGCTTTGTGTTTTATATTAAATAAATTTCCAACACCTCTAGAAGTGTAATATATAAAAATGTATTACATATTTAGAATCAGGGGATTCTAATTTTGTAAATAATTCACTTTTATTTTTATGCATTACAAATATTAATTGTGGTAAAATTTATCACATCGATAAAAGTTAAGATGGGGAACACAAGGTTAAAACTACAAGGTAAAATTTTTGAAATAACTCTAAAACATGAATTTATCATATTTTATTAATTATTTTATAAAAAAAATTATTCTTAATTAGTAAATAATTTATTTTAAAAGATTATTTTGAACTTGGGAATCATAGCTTGACTTTTATAAAGATAAGTTAATTTTTATTCAAGTTAAAAACTCTTTTTGGGTCTTTTCAGTTAATGGTATAGTTAGAAGAATATATTCACCTTTGAATTGATCAAAAAGTCTAAATACCATACTTTTTTAATATTAAATAAAAAAATCATATAATCTAGTTTATTACTTGATTTAAAAGTGAAAATATGTTTACTCTAAAATATATTATTTTCCAAAAAGTTGTTTTAATATGTTTTGTGTTGTTATATTAAAATTAATTTCCTAAACATTTAGAATTTTAACCAGATAAAATATATTCTAAATTTGGATCATCGTGTCCCAATATTGTAGAATAACCATTTTATTTTTGGTAATTTAATTTGGTTTTCTTGGTAAAAATTCATGTTATCATGGTTTAGGTTAAAAAGAGTTTAAAATTGTTTTACTAGCAGATAAATCTTAAAACATATCCAATTAATTTTTTTTATTTTATTAGATATTGTTATTTATACCATAACCATAAATTTTTTTAAAAAATGGAAATTTTATGATAATTTAATTGGATTATGATATATATATTAATTTTTGTAAATATGAAGTCAAAAATGTCACTCTCTTCCTTTTAATATCTATAATGTTTTGTGAAGAGGGATAAAAATAACTTATATATGTCCATAAATAGTTACTTAAAAGTTTTATTATTATTTTATCATGGTAATTTATTTGAAATTTTTTATGATTAAATAATTACCTGAAATGCTTACGAAACACCGACACAATTTTTGTTCAAGTAGTAGAAAAATCAAGTAAATATTATTAATAACTATAAATTTAATATTATTTGGGTGATTTTTAGTGTCCCATTAATCTTTTAGACATTAAAAACATATAATAGTTATGTAAATATATAATTTTAAAATTACATTGTTTTCATGTTTTTCTCAAATTCAAATTAAATGAATAGTTCCTAAAATATAACATTAATGATATTTTATAATAAATACCATTTTATTAAATGATTTAGAATTACTAAAAATAATATATATGGTAAATTTTATTATATATGGTTTAAAATATCAACCATGTTCAATTTTTAGTTAGTTTTTCCTTTTATTGTATCTTTATTATCCCTTAAATTGTAAAAAACAATTATATCACCATAATTGTCAAATGGGTTAATGGGGGGTTAAAACAAAGAGATATGGGTAAAAAAATAATCTAAAATTTTCTAAACAATTATCTTATTGGATAATTTATAAACATTCTAATCATATATTTTAATTATAACAATTTGGATACTTTTTTTTTGTAATATTAATTTATATTTATTTAATACCTTATGTAATTCCAAAAGTTCCCCTCCCCTCACATATAAATGGGTTCCTTCTCTCCTCTCTTATTCACACCTTTTTTAGTACTATATTTTGACCAATACCTTCCCATATTCCATCCTAAAATCTATCCCCAAATTATAGATGTATTATTTTTGGAATAAAATCAACCATAGAGGGATTTAAGAGTAAATCAAATGAGTTTATCTAAAGAAGAGCTATAGCATTTAACTGAATGCTTTAGTTTTATTTCTTCTTGTGCCCCCTTAAAATACTATGAAAACTTGATGAAATAATAAAACCATTATATTAAATATACTACTATTTTTTATCTTAAAAGAATAATCAGGATCCTTCTCCTCTTCCATAAAATGATAAATGAAATTGTTATTTGTGGGTACGATGGACTACCGCCTCACAAAATAATGTAATTCATTTCCCATCACCGCCTCTCATGGATGGTTATAATGATGTATTTAATTTATATATTTATAAATGATATTCATGACATAATTATCATTCTATAAGTATAATATATTATTTATTTTCTTACCTTTCCATCCATTTAAAAATGATAATGTTGTTTGTGTGTACATGTGGATTACGACCTCCACAAATAGATGTGATTAATTTCTCATAAACACATCAAATGAATACTATATAAAAATATATTTAAATAAAGGGTAATATATTTATGATATGGTCTTCATTCTGAAAATATAAAATAATACTTACCTTCTTTCCAATATGTTTTTTGAATAATTGAAACGTTACTCATGCATATGTATGACATATTATCTCCATGATTGCAATGTGGTTCATTTTTCAAACAACACTTCATGTTTGGTTTTAGAATTATAATTTATTTATAAAAATGATAATAATTGAATGGTTATTATTCTATATATTATGTAATAATGAACACTTTTATGATATTCAATCTAACAAATTCAATTTGGACATATGAAATGAATATCAATAAAACGTCAAGTGTGAACTTAATTGATTGAGTAATTAAATATAACATGGTAATAAATAAAATAAAAAATATACTAAAATTTAAAAATGTTCTCAATAATGAAAATAATTAATATAAATTTATTATCTAATAAGTTAAATAATTTATGTGATGAGTCAGACTCAAGGTAATAGCCACAATACTTTTAAAACATCATTTTAAATGTTTTAAATATTTATTTTATAAATATTTTTCTCCCCTTATAATATTATTAATATTTTTATACTGATTCATTTATACATATTTGAATGATTTTTAAAATTAAAATATTACTTTTTATAATGGTTTTCAAAAATATTCTTTTATATAAAATATTGTCTTTCATTACAAATAGAAAAAAAAAGAAATGTTCTATTTTAAAGTATACGATGTAAATAAATTTTCCCACTACCATAACCATTATTTTATTTTTTGTATTACTTTCTAATATTCCATGTTTTCTTCAAATAATTCAATCTTTTCCTATGTTTTTGGAAATTTAGTTTTGAAATTTTTTATAAAATAAAGGGATTTATTAATTTCTTAAAACATTTTAATTGTGGGTTTAAAAGGATATGTTTATGTGTTTTATGATGGAAATAAAAGATATTATGTATTTAATTCTTGTTACGGTCCATAGATGTTGTTTATGATGGAAGTTGAGCCTGATATAGGCTAATATAATAGTTTATCCTGATATAGGTCGTTATGACGAGTGAGCCTAATATAGATCTCTAGTGAAATGGTTAATGATTATGTTACCTAGATAATTATGATGTAAGTAAACCATATTGGTTATTCCACATGTAAGAGTGATATAAATATGATTCTCTGAGGAACCAACATAACTCTTCGATGATTTATAATTATTTTTCATAGAAATCAATTGATTTAAAAGTTTAAGATAATGATTTTTGTTTTAATGGAATGATTATTCTTTTTGGATATAAATGTATTTTTATAAGAAATTGTTTTTCATGGGTTCTAATGTTTTCTAAGAGACCCCCATAATTATGATTTTTTCCTTTATGTTTTATTATAATTGTTTAATAATAACGTTGGATAGTTATTTTTATTTTATGTGTAAGTAAAATATTATTTTAAGCTCAAATTTTATTATGTTTAAGGTAAACTCCTTTTTTATCACATGGTTTTTAAAATGTATTAACAAGTTTATTTATTTTTTTACATACCTTACAGAGTTAATTTTTCTCATCCCATGTTTTTAAATGATTTTCATAGGTTTTAATTTTGAGTTAGAAAAACATAATTCATGTTTAAATTCATGAATATTTTTTATGAAAATAAAGAATTATTCATTTTAAAAGTTTTATATTGTGGAAAAAATGGATGATAAGTGGATTTGTCCACATTATATTATTTTGGGTTTGTTATGTAATAATTATGACATAGCACTATAAAAATATAAACCAAAAAGATTATTAGGAATGAAAAAATTAATTTTAATCCAAATATACTAGATCTTTTTAATGTCTAAGTCTAGGTCCTTAAACCTGAAGTATGGTCCCCATAAGTTTAGGTATAAGAAAATATGGTATCGGTAGTGACAGAAAAGTTATGTACTGTAATTTAGCTAATTCAGTTGAGGTGAACAACAAGAATAAGGAGACCATTTCAGAGGTATGGTCCAATATGAACTTTCTACTCCTAACATATGATAGAGAATAAAAAATCATAGGAAATAACTTCACTGAGAGACTCTAAGAAATGGGAGTTATCCATTAATGAAGAGATTGATTCATTGAAGTTCAACAGAATATAAGATATTGATGAACTTTTGTAAGGAAAAAAGGAAAATTAATATAATTGTATTTACTATATTAAATATTATGATGATGGAATGAAAGGAAAAAATCATAGACAGTAGTGAAAGGTTTTCAATAGGGGGATTTGATTTCTTATAAATCCTCTCACTTATAGTTAAACATTAGACCATCTAAATATTAATAAGTATGGTAGTATCAAAATATATATATCTAGATAAGATATATGTTAATATAAATTTCCTTTATATTTATTTGGATTAATAAAACTATATAAAGTAACCAATAGGTATCCCTAAAGTTGAGGATCATAATTTGGTATATGTATTGAATAAAATCTTGTATAGATTGAAGCAATATAAAAGATAGAGGAATCATAAATTTGATGTAATTATATAAATGTAAGGGTTCAATAGATGTAATTTTGATCAATGTTATTATTAAAATAAATGGAATTAAGGGATATTCATAATTTTTTTATTTTATATCAAGGACATGTTGTTTCTTGGACTGGTTGTTCAAAATATTTTTAAATTGAAGAATAATTTTCCCAAAAGTTTTGAGATGAAAGATATTGAGAATGTTAAGAATATTTGGGGTATGGGGATGCAAAAACATAAAAAGACCATAAATTTGAATATATCTTAGAAGGAGTATATCTAGAAAATCATTTAAATGTTTGTCATGGATTAATGAAAAACAATCACTATACCTCTTATCAGAAACATTATATTTTCCAATACATAAGCACCTGAAACAAAAGATGATTTTTTGTATAGGGGGAAATTAATTTATTCTTCAATTGTCATAAGTATAATTTATGAAATTATTTTTTTTCTAAAATGAATATATAATTTGAATTGAGAGTTATAAGAAGATTTATGTCTAACCTTGGAAAATAAAAATAAAATTTTTTAAGTTCAACCTTTGATATTTGAAATGAATTTAAGATCAGACACTTTTATTTTGGATGTAAGATACACTACTTATATTTTTTAATTATGACATTTCAAGAGATTTAAATAGTTGAAATAGCATAACAGGATCTGCTTTTACCTATAGAAGAACAATAATAAGATATATGTTATAGCTATATAAAATTTTTACATTATGTAAAATAGAATAAAGGTATGTAGAGACAATGGAAGATGGTATGGATATGGTTCGGTTGAATAAATTTCTAAAGGAATTGAGAAAAAATTAAGAAGGGATTCTTTTTTATTGAATTCAAAGTGAAATTCACATTTCTAAAAATTTGATATTCTATGAAAGGATAAATAAAATTGACATAAAGTACCACTTCATCAAAAACAAAAATTTGTATAAAGAGTTAGGCCTTCAAAAGATCATTGGTATCCAAAATTCAAAGATATGTTCTCTCGAACTTTATCTCACAAAGTTATGAGGCAACATCATGCCTCAACGAGGCTTGGATGAATAGAAGAAAGTGGAGGAACTCTACATAATAAAAAATAAGTTATGGAAGGAATTTTCGTAAAAACATTTTCATTAGGAATTTTCCTTAAAACATATCTTCAAGTAGGTGATTATTAAGATATTAATACTAGTTTCAAATAATTAGATGTTCATGCACTAGAAATACATTTACTATAGTTTAGTTAGCAATGAGAGGTTAGTATTGATGTATAGATGGTGGTAATTAGACCATAATAAGTAGTACTATCAAAATTTTATATCTCTTTATGAATTATCAATGGTCTATAATGTTTGAATACACTAAAGAAATAATTATCCCAACTTAAGGATATAATTTTACCATGGTAAGAAGTTGAGAATAATGGAGTTACAAGAAATCAAAAATAAAATTCCATATAGATTCTATATATGAATGAGGAAAGGTATTTTTAATGGTATACCCATATGATTTTACTAAAAAAGGAAGTTGGGAACAAAGTAAAAAATTGTGGAATAGTAAATCCTAGTCACGAAGAGTATACATGAAAGTTATATACAATATTAGAGGATTGAGGAGTGTTAATAATTATGTAATGAGTTATAACTAATGATTTTTTCTAGTTTTTTATAATCTATTTACATATAATCATTCAAAAAAAATTGTTTCATCACATGTATGTATGAAATGTTTTTAAAGAACCCTAAATTCATGGGTTTATTTACTGTTTTATATAATTTTATGTCTTTAATTCACATTACGTTAAATTTTTTTATGTTTTTGATAATATTTGTGAAAGGTAAACTTTTTGTGTTGAGAATTGTGAACTTAATTCCTAATTATATTACACTTAATTATGGGGAGGTGAAGTTATGGAGGTTCAGTTTCCTCTATGTTGATCTGTGCATGAAATTTAGTTAGCTCTATGATCACACTTCTCGTGGTTTTACCAGTTGTATAACCTATAATTTTTTCATTTTTTCACCCCTCCAACACCATCCCCTCCTGGATATTTGGCATGGTCTTCACCTCTATAACATCATTTATTATAATAATTATAATCTTTATGGGAATTTTAGTATCACTCCTACATATATAAACTCTTATACTAATTTATTTACTATCTGGGGATAGACACATTGGGTCTGGGAAGTTGGTGTTAGATCCCTATATTTGAGTTGGTTATTATAATGGTGGTAGTGTGCATAAAGGAAACTACATTAAGGTTGTTATGGGTTACAAAGGAAATTGTTATTATCAGTGTGACACCCCCATTTTATGTTATTTCTCTATTTTATTAGTTATTTTTATGTTATGTTGTATCTTGTTTTGGTTTTAGGAAGATTTTTAAAAAATTATCAATTGTAGAATGGAGTTTTGGTTTTTTGGGTATCATTGTGTCATAGTGAAAACTATGATGATGGTTATGGCCTTTCTTGTGTGGATTTTTTGGTCATGATGTTTGGACATTATTGTTCTTGGTGAACTATAAAGTTTGAAAAATAGTTTTTATGGTCATACTGTATGTATGGGTTTTCTATGGGAAACAAAGATCCAAATACGATATAATGGTGATTGTGGCGATCCATTTTTGTGGTAATTCAAGTAGTAAAATCAAGTTATAAATGGTGAGAATAGGTTCCTTGTACTTTGGGAGTGGGTGTGATGCATGGGGTGGTTTACCTGTGTGAAATAGGGACAATAAAAATTTCATTAATTCCGTCATTATGGTGTTGTGAGGATAGTAGAGGTCATTTTGAACAAGAATGATGAAATGGAGAGGGGGGTTCATTTATTTTTTGTTCCTTGGTGTGATAGGTTGAAACGGATTAGTAGGATTCCTTACATTGTTTCCTACGTTGTGGTGTTAGTGAAACCCATTTTAAATTAGAGAAACTTCCACTTATTTTGGGAGGAGATTTTATCCAAGAGGGGAAAATCATATGCATATTTTTATGGGGGATATAAATTTAATTTGTGGCCCAATTACTACCCTGAAAATGTTCATTATTCTTCTAGTCACTAAGGATCTCAAACTATAGGTTCCTATAGAATATTTTGGGTAACTCAATTACATTAAAAAATTATATTTATTGGATTATGATGGACAAACATGATTAATATAGGTGGATTCTAACTCACTCAACTTATATCAATAACTTAGAAGCTTGTGTTATTTCAAAATTTAATGTTTATTTTAATTTATGATTAATGTTTGAAAAAATATTAGGTAAATTTATTATTTTGAAAAATGGTTTTAGAAAATTTGTTTTCACACATTGTTTGATAGATTGATTATTTGTAAAAGTTTTTTGGAAAGTATGGTTTGGATTGTGTATTCATACTATATTGTGTGGGTACTTGTTGGTTGGTACTTGGTTGTTGGTGTAGAATTTAGGGCATGTGAAATTGGAAATTGTGATTTAGTGTGTTTTCATGATGTATTATATAAGACCTTGTTGGTTTTTACTTGAATTATTGTTCTAAAATGGGGGCATGTGTAATTTCACAACTAAGTGATGGATTAGGTCAAGTTGAACGGGTTTCCACACAGTAATTTTTCTATTAATTTGGAGTTCTATATTGGTGGGGGATGAATGCATTTTGGTTGAGTTCATGTCATAGGTGTGTGGGTTATGGTGTGTTTTATTTCAAAATAATAATGGATTTAAAATGAAATATATATTTTGGTGTGATATACTTATATGGTTTTCTTAGAATATACATTGTATTCCATTTCTCTCTTTTTTTAAATAAAATTTGAGCTAATTTGTTCTCATTTAAATGGTGTATGTCAAAAGAATGTTGGATATTTTCTACTATGTTTGTATACTCAATCCATTCATATGTATCTTGGTTTATATATAGTTTTTGTTTAATTTTATATAGGTAAGTAGATATATATCACTTATTTAGAAGACAATATAGATTTTATGGCTTTTAGTGATAGTGTTAGGAGAATCAATGTTTTATTCTAGAGGAGTATAGGGGTGTTCCATATTGGAACTTTTTCATCATTTTAGGTATTTGGTCTTGTAGCCTCATTTGGATGATTTATTGTCCACTATAAATTTTACTGTTGTTATTGGAATTATATATTAAATTCTAGTATTGTGTCGATTCATACATTTTATATATATATATATACATATATAAATTTCACCTCATCGTCATGGGTTTAAATAATGAGAGTTGTGTATCATGAATTTGTAAATAAGATTCCCACTAGGATTACATAATTTAAATATAGTTTTATTGGTTATTTATTGTTAAATGGTAACATGTTTAATTTTATTGTTGTAAATGATTGGATTTTTTGTGGATAAAATATAGAGTTTCTAAGAAATTCTTTCTAAAACATCATAAATATGGTTTGGCAATGTTTTGTATACTAATTATGGATAGCATTGACTTCTAATATTCCTTCCTTATGTTTTAATTTTTTAAAGAAATATAAAAAAAGGTTTTGAATTGGAAAAAAAAATTAACGACTTTGATTGATGTAATTGAATAAATTATAATTGAAATACATGTTATTTTAATACAACTATAAAAAATTTAGAATAAGTACTAAAATCATGATTACATGTTTCTTAACATTAAAACTTAATGATTGAAGAAATTTTTGTACTATAGAAATAATTTTATCATATTTGACTACTTTTGTTTCATCCCTATATATTAATATTTTTTTAAAATGACACGTGAGGATTTAAATTTAATGATTTAATGTTTTGGTATAAAGTGATTGAAATTAAAAAATGAAATTATTGAAGTTTGGAGAATTTTTTTGTATTTAATTTGAAAACATCATAAATAATTGAATGTTTTTTTAATTTCATTATTAGTACATAATTATAAAATCATTTATAGTATAATGTGTATCATATTAATTAAAATTATTTGATGATAAAATGCATAGCCTATTGTAATGTTAAACTATTTTGTGATTATTATAATTGATATATTATAATTCATAAATTCATATTGAAATCTATTATATATTAATTTTATGTTGTTTAATTCTTTAATTAATTTAGAATTCCTAGTTGGTACCAAAATTTTGTTGGGTAAGTTGTTTAACCTTTAAGAATCAAGATAAAAATATGACTACAGAAGATGTGACATTAAAATTTGCTTTCTTCTAAGTTGAAAATAAATGGATATGATTTAGATTTTGGGAATATAATGTCATTTGATTTTTATTAAAAAAGTTTATTAGTCATGATTTCAAATTTAGTTTGGTAACCTTTTCTTGTATATGAAATTATTGGATCATATTGTTCCATTACTTTTATTGGTGATTATATGATTTTTGTGGTGATGTTTATATGATCCACCTGACGAGGGAATGTTTTTTGGATAATGTGGATTTCAAATTTAAGAATTTCATTATAAAGTTTGTTTTATATATAATTTTCATTTATTATGATGCTTTTTTAGAAGGGGTTTTATAAATATAATTTTTTGATTAGTTTTACTATTATTCAAATTCTATAAATCATTGAAAGAGTTTATTTATCTAGTTTTTTTAAAGATTATTTTTTCATAAAAAGCATGTATTTTTTTTTTGAAATTATAGAACCTTCATTATAGTTATTTGGGAAATATATGTCATGGTGAATAATTGGGTGGAAACCCTATGGTGGATGGCTATAATGGTAGTATTAACTTAATGTATCTTGGAAATATTTTGTTGGATATTTTCATAGAAGTCTAATGCATTCATAAAATTTTTTTTTCTAGTAATGCTTTCTATAATGGTGGTGCTTCAATATAGTTTTACTTATTTTTCTTATTATACTTGTTGTCCTAGTAGTGCTTGTATAATGTTTTTTCTTGTTGTGTTAGTAAGATTGGTTGTTATTGTTTTATGGTAGATATAATAACTAGAATATAAAAATAGGAATTTTGTGTCAAAATGATGACTCATGAGATGAGAATATTTACACCTCATGGGAAACAAGATATTTTGGGATCTATAGTAGTCATAATTCTCAATTATCATTGAAATTGTCTAGCTTTAGTAGAGTTAATTATCTCATAAGTTTCGTTTCTATGATCTAGAGAAGGAAGTGGTTTCTATAATTAAATGTAATATTGATTTCTACTCTTGGAGGCCCACTCTCACATATTTAAATGGGGTTGTTCCCTTTTTAATAGGAATGGGAGATTAATATTCCTTAAATAGAGTCTTTAATGATATATTTTTGAACAATATCTTATCATTCACTATCAGAAATGTTATAATTATAAGTCATATCAGAGGAATAGGGGAACGGGTTTCATTTTCAATTTGGGAACCAATCGGGATTGGACATAGATTAAGTGTGGTCCATCAAAAATAGTTTTAGGATGAGTAACCTCTTTGAATTTTTCATGGGTATTGATGGGTACATGGTCATATATCTGTATTTTTAATGTGTGATTCATTTTTTTAGCACATATGTATGGTATAATTTATAAACACAAATATAACTCTTAAACATTGTAACAAGTGGATTACTTCAGCTCTAAATTTATGTTTTCTCATGTATAGTATCACTAAGGAATACTTTGACTAGGTTTGATCGTTCATAATCAAGTGAGTAGTGGGTGATTTAGCTCACATGTCTCTACATGTTAGGTTCATCAAAGGTTAAATAAATGATAATTTATGTGTCGAATTGTTACATGTTCTCAGGTGGAATAAACTTGGATAGAGTTTTTTTTATGGTCTATATCATTACTATATTGGATTACCAAGTCATTGAATGTTTAATGGTAAAATTTTTGTATTCTTACCAATATGTTAAACCTTAATTATCAGGAGACATAAATGGGTGGGTAGGGAATAGTAATCTTCTATTGTAATTTATGATCCAATTCTAGTTTCTTCTTGTGTTAGGTAGGTTTCTATAAATGTATACTTTAGTGAATTATCCATCCAGATATTGTTTAGGTATATAGGTAATGAAGGTAAAAAACAAAGAATAGTGGGAATTTTATAACTGTTACCAAGACCTTTATTGTACTGGTATTAAATTTTCATGGGATATGATTTTGTATTTCTTGAGATCTTTTAGAAGCATGAAATCATTAGGTTGGTCATTGATTGACATTCTAAATTGGTTTATTTCATTCCAATCCATAGGATGAAGTATTCTTATATTTGGTAGTTCGGAGTGACCATGAATTCTTGAGATTTCATAATGTATTGATTACCATCATGTCTAGAATATAACCTAGTTTTCTCCATGGGACGGGTGGTCATTACATTAACTATTTAAAACCATTTTAACCATAAGTTCAGTATATTTCCTTTTATACAATGGGAGGCATAATTGGTCATAAATATGGGATAAGGTTCATATATATCATGTGATGAATTTTTTTAGTTTGTGGGAGTTATGTTTTTTTTAGTACATCTTTTATATGTCTTTAGGTGCCCTAAAATTCTTAATTTGGACCTATTTGGATCATTTCATTATCCTTTGTTTCAAACCCCACTATTCTGGTGTAGGTTTGAATAAGTAATTTCTTTATATTTAGTCTTATGTGATAAACTACCAAAGATATTGGATTGTGTGAATAATCATGGATATGTATTTTAATATCTTGTTATATTATATCATGGTGGTATTCCATTGTTATTGGTAGAGAGGGATCATGTGTTCCTGTGGGTATTTTCATGACTATGAAGTTTTCATCTCAGTAAGAATGGGTAATTAACACCTTAGTACATTGGGAACTTTGGTATTGTCAATAAAATTGACTAATTTTCTTATCTATAACAATTACCCTCATATATAAACATTGGAAAATTTCATATATCTTACCTCTATAATGATTCTCCTAACTATTTTTCATAGGTTCTTGGAATCTTTTTTCTCTTGAGTTGGATGTTCCTTTGGGTTTACATCATGATTTTTATCTTGGGATGTGCACAATAATCTCTTTATAAGTTTATGTGTATCTTTGGTACATCTTTTTTAGTGAAATGGTTGGGTCTTTTTAAGAGTCTTGGGAATGGGACATCGTTATATTGGACCAATGACCGGATTTTTTTTCAAGAAACCAGTAACCGCTAGATTTATGAGGATGTAAATCATAATGGTGTAGAGAATATGAAACCCTCATTTTATGGTATTCCTATATTTTATTTGGTATGTTTAAGTTATTTGGAGTCTTATTTTGTTTTTAGGATGTCTTGGAAAGTTTTTTAGTTGCGTAATTGTGTTTTATATTTCTAATGTAAACCAATGTTATGGTCATGGGATTGTGAATGTGGATGTTGTGGGTATAGTGTTTTTAAATTGTGCTGTTTGGTGCACCATAGGGTATGACATTCCATGTTGAATGGCATAGTATTAGGAAGGGTATCCTATTGGAAACAGGGAGGCCAACACACCGTGTTTGTGATCATGGTAGTCTTATATTAGGGGAAGTCGAGCTAAGAATATGAGTAGATATTGGAAATTAAGGGTGAACTATGTTGTGGGAGTGGGTATAGTGAATTGGGAGGTACACCCATATAAAACAGGGATCTCAAAAATAGATAGTAAATGGTCATGGTGTTTTTGTGAGGCAAGTGGAGTTTATTATTTGATGGTATAATGAAAATGATGAGGGGGATTCTCCAATTCAATGATCCTTGTTGTGGTGGTTTAAACGGATTGGAAGGATCCTCTACATCATGGAATATTCCATCATTGAATTCAAAACCATTTTTAATTGGAGAACCACCCACCATGTGTGGGGGATATATTTTATACATGAAGGGAAAATATTTGTGACTTTTTAAGGGGTGGTATAAATGAATCTTGTCTGGATTACTTCCTCAATAATAATTATTCATCCTCTCCTCACTATTTTTATCAAACCAAAGCATCCTAGATATGATTTTATGAGTCCGTATTTTTTCAATATTATTTTTTCATATTCTATTGGATGAACTTGATGATTTTATTTGGTTTCCCACTCACTTAACTTATGAAAATATCTTGTAAACATGCGTGTTTTCTGATTTAATGTATTATTTTAATTTATGAGTAATGTCTAAACAAATAATGGGTGAATTTATTCTTGTAAAAAATGAAAATGTGTGTTCACAGATTGTTTTATGGATTCCATATTTGGAAAAGTGTTTTATAAATGACGAGTTATAGTCTGTATTCATATTGTAATATATTGGGAATTATTGGTTTGGATTTAATTGATGATATTGAATTTGGGGAATGTGAATTTGTAAATGGTGAGTTAGTGTGCGATTGTACTATAGTGTGTGGGAACATGTTGGATCAGACATGGATGTTAGTACCAAAATGTGGGGAAGTGAAATCTCACCACTAAGTGATGGAGTATGTAACGTTTAAATAGTTTCTCCTTGAATGTTGTTATGTTCATTGGGATTTACACTATGGTATGGTATTCTTGTGTGTGAGAGAGGGTGATTTCATGGAATGGGTGTGTGAGTTGTGGATTGTGTTATTTCATGGAAATATTGGATTTAAATTTAAATATGGAATTTGGTGTGAGTTATATACCTGGTTTTCTTATCTTGTACATTTTATTTAACTTCTATCATGTTTTATATAAAATGTGATCTATATTGTTCTTCATTTAGTGGTGTTTTTTAGAAGTATTTTGTGGATTGCCTAAAATTTTTGTATACTCACCCCCTACGTATGAATCATGAAGCATATATAGTCTTTGTTCGATATTCTATAGATAAGGGGAGAACTCTCACATTTATAATGGAGAATATGGATGTTATGTTATTGGGTAATTGAGTTGGGATCTTGGAGTTAGAATTATTATGGACCATCGTAGTGTGTAATGATGGAACATGTTCTTTATTTTGGATATTCAGTCTTGTAGTTTCATTTAGATTAATCGTTTTCTTTTATAACTCTGATTTTTGTTATTGGTATTATATATTATAGGTTTGTCTTATGAAGATTCATGAAATATATATATATATATATATGTTGGATTTTTATATTATAATTTAATTTATATTTAAGGTAAAATCATTCCCAAAAATTTGGTGATTTTATAGGATTTTATTTCCATCTTTTTTTGTTTGGGGGATGCACATAATCTTAGTGTCATTCCATTCCTACCCAATAAAATGTTTCAGTATTAGGATATTAAAATTAGGTTTCCCCCATAATGGTTGGGTTTCATATTACTTCACAATCTATCAATGAAATAAACCTTTGTATTTTTTGGGTCATCACAAAAAAATAATCCATAATTGTAGAATAATAAGTAAATATGCATGTTTAATTAATCCATATCAAAGGTAAATAAATTCTCATCTGGTCAACTATTTTTGTTCACGATTTTTTCACCCTCTCCTCTTTGAATATCTTTCCTTATGAGTAAGTAATGGGATGATTTGTGTATCGAGGTATAAATTTCTAAAATGAGGGTATAGTAGGTTGAATTATCTCATAAATGATCTTATTTTCTAGTTTGCGATGATATTATAGATTTAAATCATGTTCATTAGATCCTTCATGGTAAAAATATTAGTTTATTTACATCATTTTTCTCCTTAGTGAGATAAATACCTATGATAAAAGTTATCGATGTATGCCTATGCATATGAAGGGACACAACATAATATTAAATCATTTTTTACTCAAAGTATAGGGAATCTCATACTTATCATGTGATGAGGTGGGTTTAATCTATAGTTTAAATCCATATAGGATGGAACTCTTGAGTTTAATATCATCTAGGAAATCATGAATATGGGTTACACTATAGTTTAAATCCATATTAATAAGTATAAAAGTTATGTTAGTGTTTATTTATATCTAGGAGTCCTTAAAAGTTACTCTAGAGTTTCAGGCCATCAAAAAAGGTGAATGATTTATGCCACAATTTAAATCCAAATAGGAATTTATAATGAGTGTTTTATATTCTCATCACATGTATGAACCTTGGCCTTTTGTATCATCACTAGTATACATGTCTATTAGCTTGTCACTAAAAAACATATGTATTCTCACCACACACATGTATCATGGCCTACCGACTCGTCATCAGTAGAGCTCTCCATTGGATCATCACTAAAAAACATGTGTATGGTTATCATGTACAATAAAATTGGATTATTCACATGTCACAAATATCTTATTGGATCATCATCATTAATCATGAGAGAGAGAGCATACCCTTTTGGAAGTACAACTAATGATGTTATTACACGAAATGTCAAGGTAATATAGGTTGAATGAGAGGATATGTTGGATTTTTTAATTCATACAAGAATACTAAAAGGGTATGTAGAAGTTTTATATCATATAAGAGGATGAAAGGTGTATGAAAGAGGTGTGTGGTTCAAATGTGTTGGAATTTATCCAGTAAAGGGGTTCCAATGTATGATCTATAAAGGAATCAAAATCCATATAGTTTGTGTAATGCCCACAATATCTTTGGTATGATTTAATTTTATCTTGAATTGTATTTAAAGACATTATTGATGTTTAAGGGGGACAGGGGTCAAAATACGTATTTTTTTTAGAAGCAAGGCCATGAGCATGGCTAGAACATGGTTAGAAATAACCATTTGGTAACTATGTAAGATAGAAATGTGTTTTAATAGGGGTATTTTTCATGGTTTAAGCATGGTTATTCAAATCATGCGGCTCACCCAAGAATATTGTATAAGGTCTAGGTATTTTTCAAGTGGGTTTCATGGTATAAAAAACCATGTGGCAGGTCCTAGGAAGCTCTACATGTTATAATAGTAGTTATTCACTATTTATGTATGATTTTTTTCTAACTGTGTGGCCTAACTATTTTTTATTCTATGGTTCCTTAAAAGGTTTATTTTTTTTATTTTTTACATGGTAATATTTATTCCTAATAACCCATAATATCATTTTGGGTTGATGTAATCCTTCCCTAGTTCTTTATATACTTCTTCCTAAGGATTATTAGAAATTTTCATTTGCTCTTGATGAATATCATCAAGATATTTGACTTCTTGATACAGTTTTTCCTTGTCATCATATATCTTCTATAGATCTCTTCATGTCTCAGCGTGTGGTACCCAAGGGGTATATTTATTATGAATCTAAGGGGTTTTAAAAGTATTGATGTGTTTATTATGGATCTAGGATCATGAGGTCCCTATCCACTCTTACTTGATCTATATTTTCAAAGGCAATTAGTTATACCTTTGTTCTTGATGTAGGTTTCCCAATAAAAAGGGTTAATTCTATTAATTTCTTATTATTATTTAAAATTAATTTTCTAAAATGAATTGAATTTATTTGTGATTACAGAGGATTTTTTAGAAATAAATCATGTTTTTAGTGGGTTTTTTATTTCAAATCAATGTGTTCACACCAAGTGTTTGATAAAATGTTTGAATTGTGGTTTTGGTTTAAAATTGGTTCTCACGCACTAAAAAATTATATTTTCTTTGAATATTTTATAAATTATGAGAGTTTATTTTTAAATGATTTTAGATGAACATATCATATTGGTTAACCATGGGTGTGTTAGGAATAAACATGTCACTCATAGTATTTTTAATGCCACTTGAGGTTTTCTTTCACTCATAGTGTGTGTAATTCCACTTGAGGTTTTATTTCACTTTTTTATGTGTCATTACACTAGAAGTTATATCATTTGGAGCCACCATAGGCCTATATTGGGGATTTCGTTTTTATTTATACTACACATACTCATGTTTTAGAGAAAAAAAGTGGTTTTTCATTTACGATTGGATTATCAAATGATGGATTGTTTCATGGTTATATTTCATACATGCTTATCTTATGGTGTACCAATTTCTTTAATTGATTATGATTTCATTCATATCACATGTACTTGTAATATTCCATGTCTTGAAAATATTGAAGGCTATTATAGAAAGTAATATATGGTTTACAAATTTTTAAAATTTATGAAAATAATTTGTAAAATATTATTTGTTTTAAATCTTTAACAAATAAATTCTTTATATTAGGATTTTTATAGATTATTTGATGGAAACCTACTGAGATTTATTCTTACAGCCTATTTTTTCATTTGGTCAGATGTTGATGTTATTTTATATGATTCTGGTAAAGGGAAGGTCCTAATGTAGCCTATCAGCTTCTCTTGTTATGTTTTACTTTGTATTAAGATGGTTTGGAGGTGAAGTTTGGTCAAGTGGAGACTTGTTGGCCATGTCTTCACATGTTTTTCTGGTTTAGCTAGTTTTGCATGTATTTTTTGTCTTCAGGATGTTTGATATCTTCTTATTCATTATACTCTGGTTTTTTGTATTATTTTATTATATAAAATATTCATTTTCTTTATCTTGTTTCACCTCACCACCTTATGATGGTATGATTCGAGTGGCTTGTCTAGTGGACCCAGGATGGTTCATTATATAATGGTATCTAAGGTAATACCTAGCCTAAAGTGTGATAGAACTTCCTGGGTTTGGTTCTATGTCTTGGGTAGGTGGTATTTATGTCTATCGGGATTTGGTAGAATGTAATGGAGGGTTCCTAGCCAGATCACTTCCATGTATGAACTTGAGAAACCATGGGTGGTTATAAAGATTTAACCAAGTTTGAGACTCGGTGTTTGGGGCCATTTGAATTAACTAAATGGGAAGTTTATTTACTTGACCTATTCCTTTTTAAAGTGTTAATTTTCTTTAATAAAATTCATATTACATTAAATTATGATTGTTTTAAGGAACTGACATGAATTCTTGAAGTTGGTATGATGATTTTGGAATTTTATCTTAAAATGATTGTTTATTGTCTTGTGTTTATTAGAAGATTCCTCAGAGAAAATCACATTTGAATCTAGGTGAGGATGTTGTGAGACAAGTTCCATATGAACATTATTTTGTGGACCCTTAATTGTTTTAATTTTTAATATAAACATTTCATAATCTGGGTCAATCGGGTGTCAGAAACACTAGATGTGGGGTGGATTATGGATTGAAATTCAATAAGCAGCATCCACCCATATTCTATAGTAATAAAGGGACCTAGGAATATGGGGAGTGGCTTAAGATGATTAAGAGGATATTTAACTTTATAAGGACTCCTAAGGAATATAAGGTAGTTTTTTTCATGTACATGCTCAAGGGACTATGAAAGAGATGGTGGGACTCTATTGTGTAAGCTAAGTTTCATGAGGATCTTACCAGGATTTCATTCATAAATTTCTTCAACTAGCATCTTTACCCTAAGACATTAAATGTGGTGAAGACTCTAGAGTTTTTGATCTTGGATCAAGGGGAGAATATTGTTCTCGATTATAAAAAAAATATTTCTATATTGGAAAATTTTCTACTAGATCTTGTCACCAATGAGTAATTAAAGGCTCGAAGGATTTAGTTGGTATTGAGGGATGATATTTGGTAGATGTTGATTATTTTGTGACATTAATCCTGTTTAGAGGTAATTGAAAAAAAAAAGATTTTGAAGAGATATGTATCTGGAAAGACTAGTTTTGGTGGAGCTTTAGATGGTGCAATATTAGTCATGGTGTGTCTTCATTCCAGAAAAGGATGTGCAAGG
Source organism: Viscum album (assembly GCA_963277665.1). Taxonomy (NCBI): domain Eukaryota; kingdom Viridiplantae; phylum Streptophyta; class Magnoliopsida; order Santalales; family Viscaceae; genus Viscum; species Viscum album. Next base: position 828,724,299 of record OY728140.1, read on the forward strand.
GTGGTCTATTTTCATCAGGACCTAGTTCATGAGATTTTTTAGGAAAGAATCATTATTTCATCTACTAATTTTGAATGTGTGTTCATTCCAAAACTAACAATAATTAAACTCATATGAATCATCATTGTTTCAAATTAATAGGCCATCTAAGGAATTTTTTGAAAGGAAGGGAAGTAAGGCTGGATCTACTCTCACCAAGGGTTTGCAGGTTTGTACCAATACATTCAAGGGTTGTGTGTATTATCCTCATGAAAAGGGGGTGTTCATGTGTCTAAAAAAAATTAAGAAGGATTTTAGAATTGACATATTTATGTATCAGAGTATGTGCTTGGGGGATCTGAAGTAGGACCGGATACTTTTAGAGGTAAGAAGTTTATTTCATCTTCTATGGTGCTAAATTGTTTTTGATATAGGTGATACTCATTCGTTTATATAACTAAATTTTTTTAACATGTTGATATTGTGTTCATCTATTATTTCATTATTTTTGGATCGTTATACACCTTTGCAAAATAGGTATAAATAAGGTTTCAAGTGTATTATTTGTCATTTGATGATATCTAATTTTCATATGGTGTGTGACTTCTTAGTTCATGATCTTGATATCTTTGAATTTATAATTAACATAGATTTGATGATCGGTGTTAAGACCCATATATACTATTATCATCATTAGATTCATTTTTATTATTCTGAGGGGGTCACTCATGTTTTTCTGGGTGAGTGGGACTCTAGGTTGGGGACGGTGAGGCCTCTTGTTCCATATACTGGGGTAATCTCCAAATTTTTCAGATTTGTTTTTGGATTGCATTAACCATTGTTTGGGTAGTCTACATCCTATAGGGGTGTGTGTGTGCCTCAATGTCTTTCAAGAATATTTTTATAGTTTACCACCATATAAAGAGTTCAATTTTTCCATTGAACTACTCCCCAGTACGATTCCCATCTCTATTACATCTTATTCCATGGAACCTACTAAGTTGATGGAACTTAAATTCCATCTTACATAAGTTAAAGATAATGGAATTATTCATCATAGAATTTCACTATGGGAATCTCTTATCCACTTTTCAATGAAGTAATATGGGAGCCTTAAACTTTCTGTCGATTATCAAAATCTAAATCAGGTGATTATAAAGAACAAATATCTCTATCCTAGGATTGATGATATATTGTATCTTCTTAAAGGGGCTTGTTGGTTTTCAAAAATTGACCTTATATTATTATATTACTAGTTAAGAGTTTTATTATAGGATATACCTAATACAATGTTTATGAGTCAGTATGGACATTTAAAATTTTTGGTTATGTCATTCAGTCTCACTAACACACCATTTGTATTTATGGAATTGATGAACTATATATTTCATCGGTCCTTGGAATATTTGGTTGTTATGTTCATGGATAATATTTTGGTGTGCTCTATGTTAGAGTAGGAGCACATGGACCATTTTTATATCATTCTTAGAAATTTGAGGGAACGTTGTCTGTATGGAAATTATTCAAAATGTGAGTTTTGTATTTATGAAGTGAAATTTATGGGGCATGTCATATTTAAGAGGGGTGAATCAGTGGGTACTAAGAAGATACAAGCAGTAATGTCATAGGAGCATCCCATAATTTTTTTGAGATCCAAATCATATTGGTATTAGATCATTATTATAGATGGTTTGTTCTGTATTTCTCAGAGATCGCATCTCTGATGGAAATATTAACCTGTAAGTTTGTAAAGTTTGAGTGTAAAAGAGAATGTTAGAGATATTTTGAGGAACTTAATGTGAGGTTGAATTCAAAACTTGTTTTGATTATTCTGGTACTAGGTTCAGGTTATGATATTTTATATGATTATTATAGTATGGGTTTGGATGTTTCTTGATAAATTTGAGATAGGTAGTGGCTTATGGCTCATGACAATTATGACCTCATGATAAGAACTACCTTACACATGATCATGAGTTGGTATAAATTATGAATGATCTCAAAAAATGCTGTCATGATATCATTGTGTAGTGTTTCATAGCATATGTCGATCATAAGATACAAAACTAAATTTTTACTCATAGGGATCATAACATTCAACAAAGACATTAGTTTGAGTAACTTAAGACCTTTTATTTTAATATTTCATATACTCTCGAAAATGGAAATTTATTCACTGATTTCTTGGGTATAAAATCACTATCCCAAGCCATTAAGATATCAGTTGAGGAGTGGTCTTTGATGAGTTTTTTCACTGAGATGATCCTAGGAGTGAAAGAGGTTGGTGGATAGATGTTTTTGGCTTTGATGAAAACTGAATTATATTTTGATGTGTTAATTTGGATCAATTGGGTGATAGACACCGAGTACCAATGCTTTAGTAAAATCATTCATTATGGGTAAACCTTCTGTGAGTGGTCTTGATCTCCCATTAGATCATTTTGCTTTTGTAATAGGTTGGTTGTTCTAATTTATCTAAGTAAAGATTTGATAGATAGTGGAAAATGGTATTGTTGATATGCTCTCCTGAAGACTAATAAGATCTATCTTGACTTGATACATCAGTATTGTTGTCTTAGGATGATGTTATCAGTTGTATATTTTCTATCACAATGTCTCACTTGTCAAAAAATTAAGGTTAAATATGAGAGACCTTCTAGTTTGTTACAACCGTTACCTATTCTGATATGGAATTGGGATGAGACTTCTATGGAATTCATCATTATTTTTTCATAGAATCCTAGTGGGAAGGATTCAATTTGTAAGATCATTGATCTTCTTATTAAATTTCCTCATTTATTATCTATCATTGATATGTTGAAGTTGTGAAAACTCAGTGACTTTTATGCCCAAGAAATTATGAGACTTCATGGGGTTCCCTCTACAATTACTTCCAATAAGGATATGATGTTCACATATAGATTCTAAAATAATTTGTATGTTGTGATGGGTTATAAGTTGAAATTGGGCATGGAATATCATATCAATATGGATGGAAAGAAAAAGAAATATATTCAGGTTCATGAGGATATACCACGGTCTTGTGTTCTTGATTTTGGTGGATCTTGGGAAAATACTTTTCCTTTGGTCAAATTTTCCTATAATAATAGTTATCATGATTTTATAAAAATGGAACCATTTAAATATTTTTATTGGTTGACATGTAGATATCTCTTGTGCTGGGAAGAGTTGGGAGAGTGATCCTTGATTGGGAAGAGCCTTGTTCAGAAGATATTGGAAAAAAGTGAAGTCAATCTAAAAGTGGTTGGTCACAACATAGAGTCATCAGAAATACTATGAGGACGACCATTATCATCCACTAGAGTGTGAGTTTTGCGATCAATTTTCTCCTCTAGTTTCACCTTGCTTGGGACATTATTGGTTGGGTAAGTAGGTTAAGCATGCAATGATTTTTGTGGGGGAATTTTAGATCATGGAGAGAATTGGAAATGTGGTGTATCAATTGGACTTACCATTCTATTTGACTTTTATTCATAATGTTTTTAATTTTTCTCAACAAAGTATCTATCAACAGAATCATTACCATGTGACTGAATGGGAGGATATTGGACTGGATCCTGATGGCATCATTGTTGAGAAATTAGATCAAATTATGGATTGTGAGGACAAGGTACTACACTGTAAAATAATTCTTTTACTCTAAGTATTATGGTAGTGTAGATAGGATATCCATGAGAAGTGGGAGTAGGAGTCATTGATGAAGAAGTAGTGTCTTTATTTATTATGAGTCCAGGATCTTGAGGTCTTTATGGGGAAATAAATATTTCATGGTGGGTATAATTGTATTGCCCCCCACAAAATTCAAGGTACACTTCAATTTAATCTAGGATTTTCTTTCAATTTGTTCTAGAGGTTTTGGGGGAACTTAGGTCAGAAATGTATATTTTTATAGAGGGAAGGCATGTTGAATGGTTGGAACATAGTTAGTAAAAACCATGTTGTAACTATGTGGGATAACTCTGTGTATTAACATAGTTGGTTTTTCATGGTTAGATCATAGTTATTCAAACTGTGCTACTCACCAGGGAAGATCATGTGGGTTCTAGGGGTTTTTTGAAGTGGGTTTCATGGTTTGATAAAACCATGCAATTAGTACCAAGAATATGCGCATCTTGAGAAGTATCCACACACTGTTATAAAGTTGTTTCTCTAATTTTGTGGCCCAACCATCCATGACACTAATAGCCTTTAAAAAATTGGTTTTTCCACATTTAATTTTTTTTCCAAATATACCCATAATCTAATTTTGTATTTACATCATCCTTCCCTATAACTCTAGAGACTTATAACATGGGATTCTTCTCCATTTCCCTTTGTTCTTGATGGATATCATCATGGTATGTTGCATTCTTGATTTTGTTTTTCCTTTTATTCATAGATGCTAACTAGATGTCTACTCATATTATCTTTCAGAACCCAAGGGGGTGTGTATTCTAGATATAAGGGGTTTGAAATAAGATTTATGTGTTTCTTATGGATCTAGGATCATGCAGACCTGATATACTCTTCTCAGATCTCTATTTTAAAAGGAAATTAGTTTTACATCAATTCTTGAGGTAGGTGTCTCCATACAAAGGTTAAATTCAATGAATTTATTATTTTTATTGTAAATTAATAATGTTTATTCATTAGATTAAATGTATTTGTTATCAAAATGAATTTATTATAAAGAAATCATGTTTTTAAATGCTTTTTTCTTTAAAAACAATTTGTTCATAACAAGTGTTTGATAAAATTCTTGAATGGGGTTTTTTGTTTAAAAGTGGGTTTCTATGCACTAAAGTGGATTGTATTTTCATTGAAAATGTTTTATAAATTACAATCATATATTTTTAAATGGTTTTGGTCAAAAATATTACATTGGGTAACCTTGGGTGCATTAGGAATAGAGATGTCACTCATAGTGTGTGTAATTCCACTTAAGGTTTTCATTCAGTGAAAGTGTATATAATTACACTTAGGGATACATATATTAGATCCATTGTAGTATTTTATTAGGGATTTATTTTAATTTATAGTATGTATTCACATATTTTAGAGCCCAAATAATTTTCCTTTCTATTTATGATTGGATTATCACATGATAGATTGTGTCATGGTTATTTTCAAACATTCATTCACATGATGGATTGTGTCATGGTTATATTACTTACATGATTATTTTATAGTGTACCCACAGATTGTATTGATTGTTCTTTCATTATTATCACATGTACTTTTCATATTCCTTATCTTTTTAATATGAAAGGATTTTATGAAAACCAAAGCATGATTTACAAATGGTTTTTATTTATGGGAATTCTTTGTAAAACTATATTTGTTTTAAAGATATAATTGTTTATTTATTGATATTATACATTTTATAGATTATGTGGTACAATCCTACTGGGATTTTTTCTCACACCCGAATTTTACTTTTAGGTTGTAGTGGTTTTTTTCCTAATTTAGGTAAAGGGATGGGTTTTATATAGAATACAGCCACTCTTGATTTCTTTTCCTTCATAGTGGGATGGTTTGGAGGTTATGGTTGGTCACAATGAGACTTACTGGTCTTTAGATGACTTATTTTAATGGTTTATCTAGTTTTGGATTGGATTTTATGTCTTTTTGATATTTGATCGCTTCTTCCGTATTGTACTTTGGTTTTTTCTTAATTTTTTATATACAATAATTGTTTCTATTATATTTTTTCATCACACTACATTTTGATCGGAATGTTTAAGTGGTCTTTATAGTTGAAATGGGATGGTTTGTTATAGTTAGGGGTTATAATTTAAATATATCTGAAAATTCAAAACACTCATCCTTGAAAAATAAGTCTCGAAAGTTATGGCATAAGATGAAGGAATATAATTTAGTTTAAATTCATATGATTATATCATAAAATTCATTATTGATAATTATTCATATAGTTTAAATCTATATAGGTAGGAATTTCATGCTGTTTAACATCACAAAACACTACTAGAAAACTAGTTTTATCCAACACTCGGGATTTAACAGCACTAGATAAAAGTGTTGTTAAAGACCCCCTTTTCAGTACTAGAAAAGTTTCTCTTAAAGGGGAACTTTAAGAGTGCTTTTTTAGCACTGTAAAAGAGGATCATTATTATCACTAAAAAAGAGTTGTTAAAGGTGGCCATTTATTATCACTTTTTGACTAGCACGGATAAAGGGTGTATTTAAATATATATATATATCATTAAATATATTATATTGATATATAAATATATTTATATTGATATAAATATAATATATATTTTTTAAATATGTTTTAAATATGGTATATATGAAATTTACCCTTAATATATAATATTTTTAGTGAAAATGGATAATAAACTAATTAAAAAATCTATTTTTAATTAATAATTCACTAATTATTATCAATTTATTGTAATTTAATATCAATTTAGAGACAAAGAATCAAAAAATTGATAAAATATCTAAAATAAGTTGAAAATGTAACTCGAACTTCAAATGACCATATCTTTTCATCATGGTGTTTTTTTGGACTCTATCACATATCAAATTGAATCTTGTGATGATATTTATTCCTTAACAACCTAAGGTTACCTAATTCATGTTTTTTATGCCAAAAAAGGCCCATAATTCCCCTAAAACTGAGTTTTTAGTCGGGGTACCCCAATTTTTTAACATATGATGGATTTTCAACCTCATTTAAGGGGGTCTTATTTCCATTTTTTATTAGAGACTACATTTATTACGAGGTTTGATATTCTTATTCGTATTATTATTTTGAAATTTTATCATTTTTCATCATTTAGTTTAATTTATAATTAAATATATGCATATTTCCTTAAATTTACTTATAATAAATCACTTTTATAAATAAAAATATCAACGTATTTATGTAAAAATGTATTTGAAAATATATAAAATAAATATTTATTATTCATTTTATTTAAAATAAAAAATTATCCATTTTATTTACCTTATAAAAATATAATAATATGTATATATTTACCTATATAATTAATATTTATATATAAACATGTGTTTGTTAATAATTAATAAAGATATATGTATATGTATGTTATAATATATGTAAATTAATACAAATTCTAAAAATGTATTTAAAAAAATATATAACCTTTTTTTATGTTATAAAAATATATTTATAATGGTTATATATACATATATGTGTGTATTAGTAAATGGATATATATCTATATTATATTCTAGTGTATATAAATTAATATAATATATAATATATTTAAATAAATGTAAGTAATTATATAGATCACACGCACATATATATTTTATAAATGTATCTAAAAATAATTATATAAATATATAAATATATATATATATATATAAAGAGAATTATCATTAAACTGACAACAAAGCAACATGGTCTTATGGTAAAGGTGTTCCCTATTCAAAGGATAGGTGCAGGGTTTGAATCCAAGTGGGTACCTGAGGTTGTAAATTTACAAAGTGCTGATAAAAGGGGTGGTGGGATGAAATGCACTGTTAATGGTGGGAGTGTTGTTAACAGTGGGAGTGTTGTTAAAGGTGTCATGGAAGCACTCATAAAAGGGTAAGGATCATAGAAATCCAAAAATATATAATTTTACCCACTTTAACAGCACTACCTATATCAGTTCTAAAAAAAGCACTGTTAAAGGGGACCTTTAACATAGCCTTTTTAGCCCTATTAAAGGCCTCATTTAATAGAACTATTTGTGAGAACTAATAAATCCTACCCATTTACAGTTCTGGTGTAGACATGAAGTTTATAAGTGGTGTTAAAGGCCCTTTACTAGAGCTGTTAAAACCCAATTTTGTAATGTTGTAAGAAGGATGGTGTGTAATATATTTTAAGGTGATATGGTGTGTACTTCTTCATATAGTTTAAATTTATGTCATATTGATCATTTCCCAAAATTTTATTTTCAAGATATAGGGAAAAAATGAATTTCAGTTAAAGTTTATATTACTAGTAACACTAGGTAAAAGTTTACTAGGGATGGCATTAGTGTAGGTATTATGTACAAGAAACCTCGGTTAATAAGGTCTAACAGTAGGCTAGCTGATGGTGTTGGGATTTACACCAAGATAGGCATCCCAAAAGTGAAAGAATGAAACTTATACATAAGTTCCACTGAAAGAGGAATGTTCTATAAGGAAATTGACAATTAATTAAATGATTTATATGTTGTTGAAATTTATCTTCAACACACCTTCAAGTGTTGAGGAAATTTGTATGTTTAAAAGTGAAACCTTTTAACAATATGTATTACCTTTTTTCAAAAAAAATTACAAAAAATATCATGTGCTGTAAAAATATTATAAAAATCATATGAAATTATATACCAAAAATTCTATATTGTTAAAACATTTGTTACAAAAAAATATCATCTATTGTTATAAGTATAAAATATCTAACAAGAATTATATATTATAATATTTTTATCAATATTTACTCATAATATTATACTAATAGATTTGGTAAAATTAAGTAAAATAACATAGAACATGATGTAGTAGGTGTTTTTCTATGTGTGAGGAAGATGAATTGTGTATTAAATTTCATTATTTTATAGTTTTCATGTATGGTATTAACAATTTATGTGATATTTTTTTGGTTCCATTGATCTTTAATTCTAATTTTTATCATACTCAGTTGTTTTTAAAATCATGATGATTTTGAGGAATTTAAATGTTTAATATGTTTTTTAGATGATAAATGGTCATTATACTATATAAATAAAATGTTCCAAAGATTTCAAATGTTAGGTAATTTTTTAAAATTGTTGAATTAATATAGGTATAAAATTTCAGTTCATTGAAACCTATATATTATTTGGTTTAATCCTAATTTAAGTGCATTTGATTATTAAAAATCCTTAAGGATGAATCTATCAATATATTATTATTATAAAATAATTAACATAAGGTTATATAAAACCATTGTTTGAGGGATATACTTCCTAGTATTTGGGAGATTCATACAATCCATTGACTTCATAAAAGGAGGGGGTATTATGGAAAATTCTTAGTGATCATTATAAAAAACATGTCTTTGATTCATATTGATAGATAAGAGTTACATTGTTCAAAAAAAAATTCAATATTTATTCCAAATGTATAGATATATCTTGGGTTTAATCGGATTTTAGAGTTTTCTCCAACTAGGTCAGTTGATAGTCATCCCTATTAAACTCAATAGTAATATAAGATCTAATTTATAAAATTTTGGTTTTATTTTTCAATGAATGGAAAAAAATGATTTTTCCAGGCACCACAACATGGCATGAAGAAAAACTACTGTTTAGATTCTTCATTTTAGGATGACCATGACATTGTACAATTTGAAATGGGTGTTTCTATTCTTGTTAATAGATCACGCCATAGTCCATGTGAAATAGGAATTATGGGGTAATATTAAAAATTGTGAAACAAATATTATAATATTTCAGACACATTATGTCATTGTCATATTTTAATTATGTCATGGTTAGTATCCACTATGAGGACCGACCATGATATAGTGGATTTTACCAAACCATTTTGGACTTATGAATTCTTGTTAAAAAATATTTAGAAGGGATTACTTGAAACTCCTTGGCCATGACAAATGTCATGGAAAATGGCTACCATCCAATGATTCTGTCCCAAAAAGACTAAATTAATTTGAAATGGTGACCTAAAACAATATAGACAAACACCGCATCTATCGCATAACAACTTCTTCAAAATGATTTTTTTCATGGTTTGTATGGAAATGGATTTTGTAGGATCACCACAACTTGGAAAAGGCTATAATTACATATTCTACCTTGAAAAAACATGCACTATTCATTGATCTAATAAATCTCATTTGAGCTCATTAAAAATATGAGGGGGGATTTAAACCAAACTCAAATATAATTTTGTAGATTTAATCTTTGTTTAAGGTGGATTTACATGGTTTAATAATAAATAAAATGATTGTAAATCATAAAATAAGTTAAAAATATATTTATATAGATTAGTGAATTGATCATAAATAATAATATAGTGTGTTTATATTAAATCATTATTTGAAAAAATAAATTAATTTAAAAAAATCCAAAATGTGTTTCAAATGATTTGATCAATGGTTTAAAAAATATAATTTATGATATTTAATTTATGTGAATTATTTTAATAAATATGAAATATTTATGATATAATAATAAAATAAATCCCAAGATGTCACTCGATTTGGAATATTAAGGAGTCCATATTAAAACCATGTAACTAAAAAAATGAAATTTTCATATTGGTAAAAGGTGATGTTTTCATGCTTATTTGTGCCTCAATTATAAAAGTTTTTATAATTTATTTATGAACTGTTCATAAATTTTTATCTTGTGTATAAATTTAAAAATTATATATTTATTATTATTATTATATAGTTTATTATTCCTGAATATAAATTTTTTATTATGAATATATTTTAATTCTTTAGTTTATAAAGTTAAACCATTTATTTTAATTACCATACATACATTTAAGGAGTTTTGTGTTAGGAATGTTAGTTTATTTAGTATTCTTTTACCCTAAATTTGGATTTTTCATGACTAATTAACATTAATTTCAAGGTTTATTATAGTTTATATATATTTTGTTGTATAATTACAATGGTATTGAGTTATATTTTATGTAAATATCCATGGTTAGAGTGACTTTGGGTCATACTGCTTACTAACCTGAGAGCTCAGGCTCTGTCTAAAAAGTGGGATATTGGTTACCTGTTACCCCATACTTAATATTGTTGGTATTATTAGATTCATATGATTCTTAAACATGACATAAAATGGTTTCATATACCTTATAAATAGGATACATTGGGATATTTTTTAATGTCGTTAACTTTTAATATTAATTAGTAATACATGATATGATTTAAATAATTAATTAGATATAAATATGGTTTGAAGGTTTTGATTTAGTGTAAGGAATATGGATTACAAAATAAATCATTATAGCATGAATACATGTAAATAGAATATATGAGATAATATTTTGAGATTAAATCCCTTTTAAAATATTAAGTGCCAATTTCCTTCTGAAGAAAATACCTATTATGACCTCGATCATCCAACCGGGTAGTTTCATGGTATATTTGTCTGCCCTTGGGTTATATTGTATAAATAAAAAAAAGTAATGGTAATCCCAATAGTATTTTGTGCCTATTTTTTGGTTTTCTTAGTGTTACTCTTAGTTGACAAACCCTTTGTAAGGATGTAGTAGAAATATTTTTCAGTTCTATTGTGCCTAGGGATCTCTACAGTCACACTGAGAGATGGGGAGATTTAGTGTCAACCAATTTTATTGAATAATTTTATATTTTAATTACCCATCTTAATATTAAAAACATTACACTTGTTAGGGATAATGGGTTTGTTTATGAATTTACAACACAACATATCAAATATATAGTAGTAAATAAACAAGAGTGTCATCACAGAAAATAATTTCAAGGTTCTACTATAATATAGGTGACTATGTACTTACTTTGTTTGGGTCAAGGCTAAGACCCAACTATCCACTAATATAATAAAGTTAATACAGGTGGGGAAGGTATAATATTTTACCCCTAAGGATATCTATAAAAAATCCTATTTTGTCTCCTAAAAGTTATTTATACTAGATCCCACAAATATATATTGGATCCTCCTAACAAAATTAATGAACAAGATATTAAATATAGTCGATGATGTCAAAAAATAAAAATTATACTATTTCCATAATAAAAATATTTGATAGCTAATAGATATTATTCATGTTTTCTTATTCGCCATTTACATAAGATCTTTAATGGACATAATACAGTCAATTAGTAAAAGAATTTTTTTTCCTACCGCAATATTAGTCTTCTTAATAAAGGGATTCAATAAAAATATTTTGAATAGGTTCTAGTAGTGTCAAACTTCCAAAACGTTTTTCTTTTTAGTTATTCATAAACATATATAACAAAAGATTAACATAGGTAAATTCTTCTCATTTAATTATTATTATTTCTCAATGTATAGGATCTATATAAGCAATATAATCACCTTAGTAACCTTCTTCTTCTATAATTCTTCTTCTTCTCTTTTTCCTTAATGATCATGATTTTTTTGGACTGTATATCATTGGTATCTATCTCTATTTTACTATAACTTCAATTCATATTCATCTTTTTATTAATATTAACATAATATATTCTTGTGAATATTTTTTTATATTTTATATATTGAAATCCAATGAAATTATATATCATGACCTTATCAACCAACAAATATTTTTATTATTTTAGAAAGCACTTTTAAGGAAAAATTGGGAAACCAACAGGTTCAAAATACAAGAAAAGTCAAACATTATAAGATATAGTCTAGTCATTCCAGAACAAATTAAAGAGATTGGAATCATTTACCTTGACTAGATGCTATTTGATAGAGGCGGCCTCCATATTTGGGTTGTCCTTAATGAGATCCTCGAAGTGGGACTCCATCCTATCCCAGGTTTGCACATGCTCTTCTAGACTTGTTTTTCCCTCATTGAAACCACATATCAAAATCGTGTTCTGTTTATCAATCCAAGATGATTGTTCTTCACTCAAATCAACACGCAGTGTTCTTTCAAACATTCTATGTGCATCCTCCTATGAAATCTTGATCAATAAAGATTCCTCTAGCATTTCTTCATTAGAGTGCATGAGAATCTCCTCAATGATGTCTGATTCAACGTCCTCCTTAGTCTCTAGGATGTTAGCAGAAACTTCCAAACTCATTTGAGGGACATTGCCTTTACTATAAGACCTTGTCACAGGAGGACTAGGTAAGGATGAATAGTACTTTCGTCTCCTCAGCCTCCAATTGTGTTGGATAAGCCTATCTAAATCCACAAGGGTGTTCTTCTCTTTCTTTGAAGAGGACTGAATGTACTCTTCCGCAATTTCTGCTTCTATGGGCTCTGGGGACCAGAGTTTTGAGTCAAACTCATTTTCTTCTGGTATAACATCTGACCTTCCTTGTAGAGGATAGAGCTCTACATGCCCATCCTCCTCAAGAGTCACTTCTTCAAATGGAGGAGGATCATCGACACTCAACACCGCAAACCGGTTCTGAGAGCCACCGGAAAATCCAGCTAAACCTATACGAATAGGAGAGGGAGGCTTCAATCCCTCACCAAGGACCTGTTCTATCGACACTGGCATCTTAATAGGGCATGGGCTGTAAACTGTACTCATGCCTGCCCCATGATCAGCAAGAACCCCCAGAAAACCCAAAGGACTGTCCTTACCTGATCCTGGGGCCATAACCTCTTGGGGAGAATTGCAAATGGATCTCACAACCTCTGCATATGTGGGAGGGTTCCTTGGGCCCACCATCACACCCTCAACCTCCCCTGAACCTCCTCGAACCAACCTTTGAGAAGGGTTAAAACCTAAATCCCGCCTCAGACAACCAAAAATATCCACAACCATCAGCTCTGAAAACCTCAGTCCCGTTTCCTTCTGGGAGGCTGTAGGAAATCTCACCTCCCCAATACCCCGATTGTCCACTTCAGGAGAAATACATGAAATTCCAAGGATAGGTTTTTTGGGACCATCCTTCACAACGACCCACAAAGACTGATCCTCTCCCAAAGCATGCCAGCATCTACCAGAATCATGACCAAGATGCTTTCAAAATGAACAGAAAGGAACCCACGATTCATAGCACACCTTCTAGTACCAATGTAATTCCCCTTCAACCATGATGGAGATGGAATCCATCGGGTTCATGGATACATCGACTTCAACGCAAATCCTCGGGGAAACAGGATGACACATAGTGCGATTACGATGATCCGAGTAGAGAAAACGCCCCACTATATTTTTGATCGAATGAAGAACCACCAGCTTTTGAAAAGCCAACGAGAGACAAGGAAGGGAAATCCAAATTGTCGTAAAGGGGGAGTCACGCTGCAGATGAAAATCAAGCGACCACCGAAAGATGGAAAAATGAAAACCTGGAAGAAAATGGGGAGCATGAGCCAAGGTAGAGATGAGATCATCTTCATTCACGAACTGGATCAAAATGTGCCTCGAATCTAGAATCCCTACAATCACGTGATCCTGCATCTTCCAAGAAGAGGACACATATCTGTCGAAGGCATCCATAGAGGGGCGAAACTTCCCGATGTGAGCGACCAAAGATATATCTAGCATCGCTGAAGCTCTAGTAAACTCTAGGGAAGAAATTGGTACCGATAGAACTCCATGCTCGAGCGATTGAACCTTAGGGAAGACTTCTATTGGGGGAGAGATAGGGAGGGTATTTGGGTCAGTGAATGGGGAAAATGAGGGAGCACAGAGAGTCGACGAGGGAAGGGGAGGACCCTCCTCCCCCCCGGGCTGGGAAGGGATAGGGAGGGGAGGTGGTGTCATGGTCATGACCTAGGACATCAGAGGCGAGAGAGAGCGGCGGAGGCGCGGTCTATTGTATAGTTAACATCAAATTTGTTTCAGATTCATATCATGACCTTATCAATATTATCTTTTATCATCTCAATATAATATCATGGGTATACTCCCCATGGGATCATAATATTCTTTTAATTTTGAAGCCTCTTCTTATTTTCCAAAAAAAGCCACATCATTTATCACCTTCATATTTAGAATATACTCATTTAATTCTCCCAAAAAAATCAAATATTCTTCTAATAAATATCCATTTTTTAACTTCATAATGATTTTTAAATATTAATATTTGAAAATCATAAAAAAATCACACAAAGATACTCTAAATTTATTCACATAAATTCTACCTTTAATATTTAATTGAATCTCTATCATCATAATGATATTTATATTTTATATTTATAGCTCAAAATAAAATCATCTTATTTTCTAGAATTCTCTCATTTTTCAAAACTGATAAACATTATATAGTAAATAAAAGTATCTTACACATACTATAAAGGTACTCATTAAATAATTTTATGTGATAATATGGATCTCATGTATCACTTGGAAAATATTATGTATCATTATTATAGCCTTTGCGATTTTCTAAATTCTGCTCTATTTCAACTTACAAATCATCTTCAAAATGTTATGTATTACCTAGAAACACTTCTATATGCAATTAAGTATCTTTCATATCACTTATAAAATATTACATAACATCATATATATATTAAATATTACATTTTAGACATTTCAATTTTCTCATCTCTGTATGAACTTTATAACATACCTGCTTCGCACACTGGGAAATATTATGAATCAGCAAAAAAACCATAGGTACCATTTAAAAGTTTTTACATATCATAGTGTAGATCCTATATGTAACAATTTAATCACTATAAAACCATATATATACTTTAGATATATCATTACATTGTCAATATTTTTGGTCTAAGGAATTTTACATATGCCTTGGTTAATGTTTTAGCTCCAACATAGAATTCAATAACATATTTAATTTATCCTAGAACATATACAAATCATCTCAAGGATTATACAACCACTTAAATTTATCTCAAATTATATAATATAATTAAATAATTTATCAAATATTATTTTAACTCTTAAACATAATATCCAAATAATTTTTTTGTAGACAAAAATCCCATTTTATTATTTTAATGTATCTCCAATTGTCTCAATTAATTCCTCATTTTTTTAAATCAAAATACCTTCAATAATAGTGCTTAATTAATTTTCAATTAATACAAAACATTTCTAAACTTATCTTCTCTATTAATATCTCAATAAACTTTATCATCTAAGAGATATTTTCCATTTATTATATCATACATTATTCTTAATAATCTGTGGATTATTCTCATATAAATCAGCTAGATGAATTCTTCTCTAAACCATACTTCTCATACCCACTAAAAACCAATTATAGGTAGTGATCCCATAAATATTTATCACTTTTCATAGATTCCTATTAATCCTAGATCAATAATCATTACATGTAATATTTAATTATTTATATGAACCTATTCACCCCAAAACAATAAGAAAAATCTTCTTCACTTTCATAATAAACATTTCCAACATGAATGGATCTCTATTATAAAATGGTATAAATAAATACATATTATCCAATGGAACTCAAATATTAATATCAAATATATGAATTATATAATATACCTTTTTCATGAATGTCTCATAAAGAATAGGGTACTAAAATAACTATAATCTTTTTCCTCTTTATCTTACCCAAAACATTTTGAGATATTCACTTATTAACAAAAAAATTACTTATTAAAAAACCAACACAATCGATTAGGGTCATAAAGTTTATCTATATGATGGATTAGGAAATTATTTTTCCACAAAACTATATAATAACCATATATGATATGATTGGAATGAAGACCTACCGAAATAGATAAGTGATGATATAAACAAAAAAATGGAATTATTACATAGTAAAATATAGATCTTCGACCACTAATGGATAATATTTAAAAAAAGGTACCCATTTTATTGGGTGAATATTAGAAAACTCTATATTAAATGAATTAAAAACATGATACACATCTAATAAAATGTTATGTTATTGATAAAATTACATCATAGTCATCATCTGACTTACCCTGAGATCAATACATGAAAAGTATAGTATATAAACTTAATAATTATTAGAAATATTTAAGATTTATGTGTTAAAGTATCACATTCCAAATTAACCAAATGTAATAAAAATCCAATAAGTAAATATATAGTCTTATGAGAAGCATATGTGGATTCACATGAGGATCCAAAGTAATTAGATGAAAAATAAACAAAGGAACTTTCATCTACATCCATATTTTCAATATCATTAGTCATGTTAATTACATGGAGAGACTAGAGATTTACATTAAGTCTTGATTTGGAAAGGTAATTTGTTCTATCTTTATTATGGTTAAGGTTATAATAATATGAATGAGTTGAAGATATATTTACCTTATTTCCTCAAAGTGTTAGGGATAGGTAAACTGGGCATGAGATGTCGAGGTAATAGTGTTGTATTGATAATACAGGTGGGTGAAAGTTAAAACTAGAAAAACACAAAAAAAAAATTATGGAAAATTATAACAATGTTTATATGGGGATATATCCAAATGTCGTGAAACCTAAAGGGGGTTTTAGGAATATGGGTTAATGGTTCTATATTAAATAGGATTTTCCAAAATACTTAGTGAATTTTAAGAATATTTTTGGATTTTCCACATCAGGTATTAGTGGTATAGAGTATATTCTTCAATTTTAACGGATTTAGAATACCAAATGTCAGTTTTATAAATATTTTAAATGTATATGATTTCAAAATAAATGTGATAATTGATGAATATTTTAGTTTTTATTCAACTAATAAATCAATGGGTTGCTAAATTATATAGTTAAATGAAAAATATAATTTCAATATTAGGTGGATATAAATAAAGTGTGCCTATTTTCATATAATTTCTCTTATATTATAATAGAAGTTGTTTTTTAATAAATATTTCTTATGAACAATATGAGTTGGTGGTTTTAATACACATAATTTATGATTAATTAGATTTTATACCATGTTTTAAAAGAACATAGGTATAAAAAAATTATCAGGCATAAAATATTTTATCCAAGATATTTGTTAAAATATAAGGTAAAGAGTTACCACCAACCAATAGTGGAATATTTTAAATAATAAATTATTATTTTTCAAAATAAATATCTAAACACTTAGAATACAATATAAGATATAATTAGTAATTGTTTATTTTTTAAATATTTACAATAAATTAAATTTATATTTTTTCTAAGAACAAGGTTGTTTGTGTGTCATATCATGATATTCTAAATATAATAGATTTTATAGGGAGATAGAGGGAGTATATTTGGTCTTAGAAAAGTTTATGTATACAAAATAAAATATTATTTCAACAAAATATTAAAGTGAATTTGACTTCATATCCTTATAAAGTTTGGGATATTTTTGTGAATAAATATTAATTTAAAGTGTTACATTTTTTTACAAAATGTTATCAAAATAAATGTTTGAACAAGAATGTTCAAGGATGATGAGGATGAGCATTGAAAGAGTTATGCGTCAAAAACAGAAGTGATTAACATCATAATATTGGATTTTGTAATCTAAATAAGTTTGAATGCTATGTTATAAGAGTTGTACCTTAGAAATATTCTTCCTAAATCTCATAATTATTAAAAAAAATTCTTCATATATGTTACTCACTTAAGATTTTAGTGGGAGTTTTTTTATGGTCACATTAAAATGTAGTAGGAAACACATAGAGATGTATTCAATTTGAAAAAAAACCTTTAAAGTATAGAAAACATAAGGTCTCTCTTGTGGTAAATCATAAAGGATATAATGGGATGGGAACTTATGTGTGGTTTTTTTAGAATTTTCAATGGATTTTAAGAATAAAAAATGTATATTGTTATGAAAAAGTCAGTATCTACTTTATCATTATTTCAAATTGGTTGTATATATTGAAAAAATTGAATTGTTAATTAACCTCTAAAAGTATGGATTTTATTTATCCCTAATCTATTTTTAATAAGTAGTTTTATATGTTGTGGTTAATTATTAAAGTTATCATAGGTAATGATTTTTATAGTTATATGAAATATTCAAAAGAGACAAAAATGTATTTTTGTATACGAGATGACCTTCCAAGAATACCACATGCAATTTTATACTATATGTATTTGTTATACTAGGGGTATATGTTTCATATTTAATCCATCTACCGTAGGTTGACTAGATAACTAGAATGAGAACCTGCATACTTTGAAACCTTTTTTACACAATCCTTTAGGCTTAGATATTCAAGGGTTGGTTAGGTATTCTATTGATCAAATCATTGGTTGAGGATTAAAAAAGGTGATATTTTTCCTCTCATATGAAAAGTATGACATAAGGGACTTGATTAAGATATACTTTATATGTGTATGACTATAACTAGATTAGATACATGTGATTTACTTGTCTATCTAGATGAAGGGAAATTTATGTTCTCATTTTCTTATATTAATTACATGTGATATATTAATCAAACTTGTTAGTATATACATAGTGAATTGAGAATGTATGAGTAGGATATATGGGATTGATATACTCCATGTCTCATGGTTACTCAATTTCTTGGGAAAAAATATTACATCATTATATATACATGTATATGATGCAACTAGTGCACACAGTTATGGAGATATATGTGTTTGATATAGATCATGATAGATCCATTTATATATTGAGAGAAATTTTTACTTTTCTAGAGGAATCCATTTGCTAACATTTAGGGATTTGAGAATTCATAATTTTTACTAATGATAAAAAGATATTTTGGGTCATACTTTATAGTTATTCAAATATGGATCTAGTTTATGAAGCTTTGAGAGTTACTCCAAAAGGGGTTTAGATTATATTTAGAATGGTTATGAATTTATTTTTCATAAATTGTTGCATATTATGTAACATGTGGTGAAAATTTATAATATATTTTATGAAATGTGTATTAGAAATATCCAAAAGGATTTTCAGAAATATCCAAAAGGTGTTTTGGATATGGTTTCACAAGTTGTTACATATGATGGGACATAAGGTGAAAGGGCAATAATTTTATAATATTTTAGGGTAAGTAGAATATTACATTGAAAATTCACTAATCTTATATGAGCCACAACATAGTGTACATTTTTATTTATGTTAGGTATTTATACGGTATAGTGAAAGTCACTCTTCTAGGGTTCTCAAGAAAGGTATTGTCACATTATGTGATAATTTATTTTTTATTTTGATCTTACATTCTAATTTCTATCATACTCAGTTTTTTTAATAATATAATGATTTATAGGAGTTTGAATATTTCATATTATTTTTTAAACAATAAAATATCATTATGAGGAATAGATATAATGTTTCAATGAGTTGAAATGTATAGAGTGTTTTTTGAAATGGTCAAATCAATATATTCTGAATATTAGAATTATTTTATTATTATATAAATTGTTTTGATCCTTATAAAAGTGTGTTAAATTATTAAAACTACTCAGGTTTTATTTATCTACATATATTTACTCTCAAATCCTTAACTTATGTTTCTTTTAAACCATTTTATGATAGAGATATTTATTGATAATTAGTAAATTAATTAAATCAATAGACACCCGAAGAGGAAAGTGTATTTTATATTCTTCTTAGTGATCATTATCAAACTTAAGTGGAGGAACCTAATAGAAAAAATACAGGTATATCATTCTATATTCATTTTATCATTCAATCCCAATTTATAGAATTATTTTGGGTTTAATCGTGTTTTTTAGTTGTCTTCCATTGTTCTATAAATGATGGTCATATCTCGGAAATTCATCAAATATTATTTATACTTACACTCATAATTCATATAATATATGAAATATTTCCAAAACATACTGTAATTAAATATCATTTATGTATTATATCAAATAATAATAGGATATTGATTAAAATTACAATAACCCCCTTGGTAGAATATATATTCCAAATCAATGATGATCCAAACACAAATAGTCATAAATAAACCCATAAAAACTATAATAGATCCCTTACATGAAATTAATCACAATGAAGTACTTTTTTCCATAACCGTAGGATAGGAATACATCCCCCATTCATTCCTAATATTTTGAATTCTTTAATGGAAGATCACAAAATACATCACCATAAATATCACATCATGGGAACCAATTTCCCAACACCAAAAAAATCACTAAAAACAAGAAAATGATCATAAAATAACTATATAATAAAATATTTTGTGTTCTCCCCAAATTATTTTTGTTACACAAAAATAAAAAAAAATAGTGAGAAAATATAATGAACCTTATAGAGAAGTTGAATAAAGAGAGGACACCTAAACAGTATCTGGTAACCCATCTAAAGGAATTATGAGGGGGCCACATAGAAATTATTTAAAACCCCAATAATCATTGAAATATTGAAATATAATAGAGTTTGAAATATCCATAAATATAATTCAAAAAATAGGTAGTGTCAAGTGACTGGGACTTGAGTGATAGTGCTAAAAATATATATTTTTCCAATTTACAGAAGGGTATTGTGATGCACAATTGAAATTGATAATGTCAAAATGAAATAAAGAATAGATTATATTGTATAACATCAAGTAAAATCCTAACATATTCATGAGAGGTCCAAATAGTTTTTCAATTGAGGTCCCAATTTAGATCATAAATTAAGTATGAGTAAGAAAAAAATTATTCCCTAATATGATTGGAGTCTCACCCACTACAAAAACCACGAAGAGACACATAAGTAAAAATACAAAGGGAATAACCAAAAAATAGAAAATTTTATCAATATAGAATCTATATGTATAGAAAAACACTCATTATAATATCATATAAATGAAAAAAATACAACAATATATTGAAATTTTTATAATACATGTCCTTATAATAATATATAAATGAACCTAAAAATATTTGGTAAAATACTTCTAAGTATTCATATACGATAATTTATTTCAAAATATGAGAAATTGTATACTCATAGTAATAAATGAATCATAGATTTTATCACAATGATTAACTTGCTTGTAGTATAAATAAAATTAATAAAACTTACAATAAATTTAAGAGAAAAAATATTATTCACTTTAAATACATTAGGTTAGACTACCAATCATCTTGTACAAACATTGATTAAAAAAATTTCAAATAGTATACACAATCTAATGGATAATAATCATTTTTAAAATTTTTACTTATAAATTAAATATAGATATATGTCCAAAATAACAATGAAAAATATTACCAAATTTTATTACCACTTCTATATATTTAATTCCAAAGTTTCACCGTTGTATTTTCTTTATTGAATATATCATCTTATGTTTTCAAAATTTATAAATATTATGTTTGAAATATAATTTTAAACACATATATTATTATGAATAATCATGTGATTTTAAACATTAATCTTGCATAAATATTAATGTATAGATAGATTTAGTTGTGACAATTGGGACTTGCCAATATCATTTTTAATCATTTATAAAAATATATAACATTTATGTATTAAAATTAATTTTTTAAATATTTATTTCACAATGTTAGAGAAGTTATAGTTTTAACTTGAAAGATATTTTGCAACTTTAGAGACCCATGATGTTTGGGGTTTTTGTAACCACATAAGTATAGAGAATCAACTATGAAACATACTCAAATATATCCCAATTAACAAAATCATAGGATATGCTATCATTCAATACATTAACCCATTAACTCAAAAAAAATATCATGCATTTTGGTTTTACAATCCTAATAAAATTCCTATATAAACATAAATCATCCACCAATTTCAATAGGTAATGGAATTTTTTATATATAGATGTGTAATTGTCTTTCATCTCCCTTAATAATGTGATGCAATCACCGCTTTTAGATTAATTAAATGCATCAAGTCTACTATGTAAGTTCTAATCTCTCAATATCCTATGGATAAAAAAGATATACTATGTTAATTTAAGAATAATAGGTTGTGTTATCTACTATAATAACTCACTTTTACCACTTTCAAGATGCACAATAAGAAATAATTTATTAAATATGTTACAGACATAAAATCGCTTAAGTATATATTTTTTTAATTACAAGTACAAAATTAATCATGGATTTAGAGCCTCAAAATTTTTTCTTTACATGGAATCAACAAATAGATGAGAAATGGTAGAATAAATTTGTTCAAATATAGAACTATAAATAATCAAAAACACACTAAAGGAATAAATTTAAAATCATATAACCTCATAAATGGATATAATAAATTCTTAAAAATGAAATGAATAAAACAATGAGTAAAAAATAAATGGAAATAATTGGTCAACTATAATATAAAAACTCAATATTTATAAATCATGCAATAGTCCAAGAAGAAAATTTAGTCTCATTGTTCTAAGGAAGCCATGGCTAGGAAATGTTACAACCTTATCCATGAATATTTGTAGAACAATGTAAATTCCAATTGAATCAATATACAATTATAATCAGAAATAAATATTATATAATAATTTAAATCCTTTTAATTTTTAAATTTTTAGAAACAACCAAAGAATATTTATATAAAAATATGAAAAAAAAGAAAAAGAAAAAATGAGATGCAAGAAAATGAATCACAAATGTGGTGTATTAAATTTAAGGAAAAAATGTATAAAGAAATATTGATTTTAAAAAATATTCATAACTAAATACTAATATAACCACTGGTTTATTTTTTTAAGCAATAAAATATATTAAGATATATGTAATAATATAAGTAATTTTTATATCACAATAATATTTAAATCATCCTAAACATACCTTATTTTTAAAATAAAAAAATTAACATCCATAAAATAACCATAAAGTTGATAAAATTGTACAACATTTATATATATATTACAACACATTTCAATATCAATCACATAGACATGGTAGGGTATTATACATAAATTAAGTATTATTTAACATTTGAAGTAAAATACCATGATTCTAAAGTTTTAACATTATCACACATGGGACATTTTCTACTATAGTAATATATTTATAAGTTTCCATAGGTAATGGATCAATTTTTGTGAACTATAATATCAATTATAAATATATATTAATAAGTATAATTTTTTATCTTATAATATAATTAAATCATCCTTGATTCATAAGTGACATTTTTAATGGAATTTATTTATCATAAAAATAAAAAAACATAAAAATAAAAAATAATAATTAAATAAACTAAAAGGGAGTATTAAAT
Source organism: Viscum album (assembly GCA_963277665.1). Taxonomy (NCBI): domain Eukaryota; kingdom Viridiplantae; phylum Streptophyta; class Magnoliopsida; order Santalales; family Viscaceae; genus Viscum; species Viscum album. Next base: position 828,748,061 of record OY728140.1, read on the forward strand.
AATTAAAGTGAGTAAAAAAATAAAACCGAATTATTATGAGGAAATACATCTAAAAAACCATGGTAATACACTTGTACCATAAACTTAATTATAGGAAAGGTAATTATAAGTTATTTTTTCTTACCTTGAAATTTTTTCCTTTAAAAAGATAAATGCATGGATACATATATAATCTTAAAATACCAATTACCCACTTATATTTTATTTAAAATTAATTATATATCTGAGTGTGTCTTTTTGGGGAAGATTTTTAAAAATTATAATTCAAATTGAAATGTGATTTAATTAGATACCCAATTCATTTTTAAAAAATTCCTCGAAAAATATTTAGAATATAATCCCTTGAATATTCATTAAAAAGAAGAGGTAGGGGAATTTTAGTTCAAAATTTGTCTCTTTTTATCTAAAAAATGAATATAAAATCATTAAAAAATAAAAAAAATTGGTTCCTTGTTTTTAAAAGTCCCAAAAGGTGGAATTGACATATTCTTCTATAAAATAAAATAATTTATTCCAATGATTGATACCTTAAGTAAAAAATCTCATAGTAGGGTAAGTAACCATTGGATTTCATTATAGTGATTTCTATTACAAAACCTAGAGAAATTTAATTTGTATTCTAGTTGATAACAATCATAAGGATAAAATACACTAGGATAACTAGATCTATAAAACCAAGGATTTCTCAAGGCTAACTCAAACATTATCAAGACAGAATAAAACCCTCGATGGAATGGTACTTCCAATGTATGTGTGATGATATCATCTTTTAATCCCTACTCAATAACCTCTAAAACTTCTACTTATGAAATGGTTAAAAAATAGTACTAATTTGGATATGACCCATACCTCCAATTTTATGCTTGGTGATTCAATATTTCAAGTTTTCCACCATTTTCACAGCATTTTATATATATATATATATATTAACAAAATAAAAGTTTTTCTATACATACCACAAAAATAAACCATGTTAATATGCCTTTCTTGGGTCCTTATCTATTTGTTTTTACCTCTCATGGGGTCATTTTTAAATCCATTTAAAGCACCATTAATGTAACAACCTGATTTTTGATGAATTTTGTTTAAACAAATTAAATTAATTTGATGGATTATGTTACATGTGACACCATGTTAATATTTCACTATACGCAAGACTGGTATAGCTTGTGTTACATGCTGCTTTGAGTTTTAACAAAATCATGGTACTTTATTAATATAGTTATTTAAATGAAACTATTATAACATATATGATAAACATATTGATATTAATAGTAACAACTAATTTTAAAATAATAATTATAATGGTTATATATATATATAACATACTGACAATAAAATATATATTTTTTTGGTAGTCTTTATATGTTTTCAAAATACTATTTTTACAAAAAAAAATATTTTTTATATATTTTTGTGAACAATAATTAAATTAATTTTGGAAACTTTAAGAAAATTAGTTTTATAAAACTAAATTATTTTTTAAATTCAGAATTTCAAAATTATCTTGGGTGATTTTTTTTGACTTCTCAGAAAAGTTTCATTTTTTATGAATACTGAAAATGATTAATATTAATTGAAAACTACCTTTTTGTTTAATTTATTCATAAAGTTAAATTATATTTTAAAATGTTTTTAAATTATATTTATTTAAATTTTAAATTAATTAATCCAATTCAGATTATTATAATTAGTTTTATATTGAAATTGGCTATAAAAACTTCGTAAACATTTAATATTTTTTAAATTAAAAACCCGCTTTCTCATCCCGTTTGCGGGATTATTTTAAAATTAATTTTTTACACTTATCTGAATCAAATTTAAAAAAATATATTTCATATTTGGAATCATAATAAATTATAAGGTATAATAATTCCAAAATAATTTTTATCAAAATTAATAGTGCATGCAATAAAAATTTATTATCGCAGTTAAGGTAAAAATTGGTTTACTGAGGGTTAATCTAAAACAATAAGGGTAAAATTTATCTATAAACAAGTCTAAAAAACTAATTTCTGGCCATATTTATACCCTATAATTTATTAGGATTAAATTTTTTCCATTTTTTACACTTATTACATGTGAAAAATGTGGTGTCACTTATTTGTTTTCAAAAATACCAAGTGAGTCCTCTCCCCCACTTATAAAAGGCTACCCCCTCTCCTCCCTTCTTCACACCTTCAAATATTATTTTATTTGGACAATACCTACCCAAATATCTTATCAACTTACCTCCTCTAATCCTAAAATCATAATTTTGGAAATAAATCCAACGTATGATGTCTTTTATTGCAAAATTAAGGAGGATACCCAACGAAGATGTAATGTTCATCAATGAGTGTTTTTATATTATTTCTTCTGACACCCCCCTTAAATTATAATTATATCATTATTATATAGAAATATTGGTATATAAAATATAATTAGATGTTTTTAGTTTAATTTTATTACCTACAACCATATCCACTTCCATCAAATGGGTTGTGAGATCATTATTTGTGTTCATGGTATATTATCACCTTGTGAACTAATGTCGTTCCTTTTTTCCATTACCACCTCTAAAGGCTAGTAATAATGATGGATTTATTATTTATATATTAAATATATGATATTTATTATTTATTTATTATTATATTTGTTATTATATCAAACATACCTTCATACTCTCTATTTTATGGGAATATGATAATGTCATTCGTGTGTACGGCGGACTACCGACTCGCGAAGCGTTGTCATTCATTCAGGATTTACATAGAATTTATTAAGTATAATAAAAATTTGTGATATATATGACATAACCATTATTATTTAATTATAATATATATATATATATATATCTTCTACATTATTTTCTTTCAATCCAGTAATAAAATGGAAACAGTGTTCATGCATACGTATGACCGACCATTTACATGAATGGTGTATTTAATTTTAAATCACTGAATTAAATGGATTACTATAAATAAATATATAATGAATATATATAATATTTATACCATGTTTATCATTCTATATGTTTTGGAATAATGATCAATGTAACTAGAAAAAATATAACAAATCAAAACAAATACAAAAAAACAAAGCGGTTATTACCCAAAACACAACTTTAACATGGAATTGTTAATAAATGAGAAATAAATTATAACAATAAAATCATATATGGAGTGATATAAGAGTATGAATATTTATTAGATTTATAATAAATTTATATTTATTATAAATTAGTTTTTACTGATTATGAGTGAAGTCAATACTTAAGGTAAATGATTTTTTTGTCTCATATTTCCTTCATTGAGATGTATGTTATGTTATGTACCTATATTCTCCCAAAAGGTGTATATACTGCCTATTTTAAATTTAATTTAATGAATTTATTCATACTCATGATATTTTAAGTTTCCTTTTATGTTTGTTTTTTCAGGGATTATGATTAATTGTTACCAAAATAGTATGGTTTTTATGTTACAATATCATATCTCAATAGGATTGTTAGGATTAAATATCTGGTGTTGAAGTCTCATAATATAATACTAAATAAATCTAATGATTTTTATTTTCATCTAGTTATTTATTATATCTTCAATTAATGGTTCCATTTTTCCACTCTTTTTTACTTAAAATTATTAAGAAAGTATTTTTAAGAAATCTGACTTTATTTATCTCTTCAGTCAGAAATCTTTCTTCCAAAACAATATTTTATAAAAAAACATTTAAAAATATTCTATTACTATCTTATGATTTCTAAAAGGAATTTTTACCCATGCTTGAATTTTTACAAACAATTTTTCAAGGAATATTCATTACCTTTTCCAAAACAATGCTCATTTTTTTTAATTAAAATGTGATTGTTGTCTTAATTTTAACATGTACATCATGAAATGAATTTTCTAGCATCATGAAAATCATAACATTGAATATTAAATTAAAAGTTTTCCATGTTATTTCTAAATAAAATGGTTCTGAATACTTTTTATGTTTTAAATGTTTTTTTCAAAGATTAAATGATATTTTCCTCAAGAGGCTTTTTAAATGAAATTTCAAAATAATTTTCCGCATAAGATGTAATTTGGTGGTGTTTTCTATGACTTAATGATGATATCATCTATTAATATAGTAATATTATTTCACTGAATGTTTTATGTTTGGATGGAATGATTTTTATGAGACCATATCTCTTCCATGGGTTATACCATGAGAAAATTATTATGTTACCTGCTTCTTTTTACAAGTTATTCTATGATGATATGATTATGAAGCCTCTCTATTTTCCATAGGTTATAATGTGATGAAATTTTTATGATGTCCATTTAATTTCATGGGTTATAATATGATGAATGTTTATGATCTTTTGGTACACATGTCTATGATTTCATTATGTGATGGGTGGGACCTATATCACCCTCTAATGAATTGGGTAAATATTTATATCTCATGAGGTATAAAGTGATGGAAATGGTATTAAACATAGTATAGTAAGATAGTGCTGGAACATGAAGTGAACTAGGTTCAGTAAGATAGGGTTGGAATAGAATGTGAACTAGGTTCAGCAAGACTGGGCTGGAATAAAGAGTGAACCTTTTTCAGTAAAGAACTTTGTCAACTATGATGGTCTAGGTAGTTAGACTTGACATAATGGAAATTATTTTCTATGCTTTTGTGTATTACATAAACTCCATGTCTCATGCCTATGTTCTGATCTCATGGATCTTGTTCTTTGATTTAATTTTGATTCATTTCTTATGAAATTCCAATCTTTATTCTATTGCTCAATATTATTATCTTTGATATGTTGGGTATGGTTTTAAAATTTTATGCTCATGTTCTCATACCCTTATGCTCATTTTATACTAATGTATCTCACTTTTTTACCCTTACCAAGCATCTTATCTCACCCTTTATTATTTTTTTCCTGTGTTATGATAAAATGTATTGTGTATGGTAAGTCTAAGAGGGGTTCTAGGGATGATGAACATAGTAGGAGATGATGTATCTCACTTATAGACCAATATTTATTTTTCCAAGTTTTCAAAGGCAATAAATTATTATGGTCCTCAGGTGTGTGTTAGTGCAATGTAAGTAATATGCATAAACAATTATGTAATATTTATGTATGATAAGCTCGGGTCTCTATAGATGGTATCAAAGTATAGTTTCTGTTATCCTTTGGAAACTATTATGATAAAACATTAATGATATCCCTAAGGACATGTCTAAGAATAAGTCTAAGGATGAGACAAAGTATGAGAAAATGTCATGGAATTTTGATAAAGGGTTGAGTGAGTTGTTTCAAAGAAATTACATTTCTATCTGGATACTACAAGTGAATGTAGCTCTATCATAGAAGTACCTAGGACTAACAACCTCGAAAATACTATATTGAGATAGACTTAATCAGGAAGTTGTGCATGATAGTGATCCTTGATGCACACCGGGTTTGAAAATCCAGAGGGATATTCTTTATAAATTCACAAACTCTTTACCAACCATCACGAAAGATTTAAATAGAAGATAACTATAAGGGACCAAGGATAAACCTAAGGTGTCAAAGATTCACTACTACAAAACATGATTTTAATAGTACTAGCCTTTACCAGTGCAATTACAAAGTACTAATAAAGGTTCTCTTTGTCAGCGCAAAAAAAAAGAGGTGATAAATGGTACCTTTTATTAGTTCTTTTTATTTGCACTAATAAAAGGAACCCTTTATCAAACGTTTTTTTAGCGCTGATAAAGGGTCCCCTTTATCAACGCTTTATTTTTATTACTGATAAAGGTTACCCTTTATCAGCGATTTATTTTTAGCAATGATAAAGGGTACCCTTTATTATCACTTTATTTTTAGAACCGATAAAGGGATCCTTTAATAGAGTTTTTTTAGCATTGATAAAGGTATAGAAAAAATAAAATTATTAAATAAATAAAATATAATTTAATTAAAAAAATATTAAAATTTTAATTAATTAAATAATTATTGACAAGAATGAATATATTAATTATACTATATAGAAATTATAAAAACTAATAAATAGTATATATCAAATATACAGATATATGTAAAAGGAAAATTAAATAAAAAAAATTATAAATATATAAATTGAGAAAAATATTAAACATTTTCTTAATTAAATAATTATTTTTAATATAAATAAATAGTATATATTAAATATATATATAAATGAATTCCTATAAATATGATTTATATAATAAAAAATAGTTATTCTTTACATCAAATAGTAATTATATATTTAATGAATAATGGTTTATAATTAAAAATTAATAGGAATTAAAAATATTGACTAAATGCATCGAGTAATGGACATAATTGAATGTCATTTTATTTTTCAATTTAATATAGATCTAATGTGTGATATATTGACATCACATATGTGTAATTAATCTATTTTTGTATACAACGTATGTACACACACAAATATTTTTTTTGGAATTTAATCAATTTCTATTATTTATTTTATATTCATTTATTTTCTATGTTTAAATATTTTCAATATGTATTCATCTTTATTTTGATATATATCCCTTATTTTAACCATTTATTTTAAATTAATAAAACATATCCATTTTTCAATATTGTTAAAATGTACTAAATTTTAAATATTCAATTTTAATCATTTTTATCATTAATGCACTTAAGATTAAATATTCATTAATAATGTTAAAAATATATTTGTAAAAAATTAATTATATAAAAATATATTTATAAATGTAGATTTACTAATTTTATATATTTATATATTTATATTTATAAATAAGTAATTATATATATTTAAATAATTATAAAATTATAATAAATTTATCTAAATAATGACTATATTTAATATATTTATATTTATATATATTTGTTAAATATATATTTATATATATTATTATATAAATATATATATTATATAAATAATATTTTTTAAAAAATTATTGATCTAATTATAAATAAATAATTATAAAATTATTACAAATATATTTAAATAAATAATATATTTACAATATTTATATTTATATATATTTATTAAATATATATATAATTATGTAAATTTATTTATAAGAATTTTTAGATATAATACTAATTATAAATCCTTTATAAGTGTTTAATTAATTAGCAATAATAAAATCCATATTTATCAATGTTTTTTACCACTAATAAAGATAGATCTTTACTAGTGCTAAAAAATCATGGATAAATCCATATTTATCAATTCTAAAACTTTGGAACTACTAAAGATAGGTTTTATCGGTTCTTTTTTAGCGCTAAAAAATCTCATTCTTTTTCATCCCTAAAAATCACTGGTAAAGATGCCTTTTTTAAGTGCTAAAAAAATCTTTATCAGTGGTATTTTGGAAGTGCTGATAAAACTGGCTTGGTCTATTTAAAAATCTCTAACCAGCCACAAACTTGTCGTGATACTAAAGATTTCTATAGAATCCACCCTCTCTTGACGCTCCTCCTTAATGAATCAAAACTTTAATCAAGGCTCAAATCCAAGGATTGAATGATTCAAGGGTCGAAAAAAAATCCATGGCTTGATGGTTTTCAATATTTATACTTTCTCTTAGACGTTTCAAAGCATCAATCCAAGGTATATTATTTTCTCTTCATCCTCCTCACTCATTGATTTCATTTTCCATGTAACACTTATAAGTATATACCTAATACATTATATTTAATGAATATGGAGTTTTTAAAAATATGGCATGATCTGTCTTATGAGGAATAATCAATGAAGATAATGAATCTTTGATATAAAGTATGATGAAACATGACCACGCAACTTGTTAAAGTTTTGTTCCATAATCATAGGAATGAAAAAGTGACATGGGAACCAGAAGATGTAATGAAATAAATGTATTCTCATATATTCTCCATTGAGTAATATATTTTTATGGGTGAAATTTTTTTAGAAGATAGAGAATATAGTATCCTATATTTTAGTATGAATTTTCCTTCTAAATCTTTCATGTGTGTAATAATTTAATGACTTGTTTCATGTAAAATATAGATCTAAATAAACAATGTTTTATTTTATTATAGTATAATATTACATCATAAAATTTATTATAATTTATTATAAAAATAAAATAAAATAAAAATGTAAAAAACATGATTATTAAAACTATAAAAGGACAATAAATACAAATAGACAAAACGGTTTTATGCTTTAAATATTATTTTTAAGGGTTTCCAATTAAAACCATATCATCAAGTATTACTGTAGAAATAATGAAATATGCTAGAAATATAATACATATTTTACAGAATAAATAAATAAATGGGATGAATAATTTTGAGAGAATTATTTAAGGAAATATATAGGAATGTAAAAGGATAAAGTGGTCATTATATGTTCATTTGATATATATAGTCATTGGATATACGTATAGTTGGTGGGACCATTAAAATTTCCATAACTGAAATGTAATTATTATGTATAGATGAGTAATTTATTATAAATAATATATATGACATGTATAAATAAATAAATAGCATCCATTGACAAATAAATCATTTTTTTCTAAAACAAATGTTTAACCCATATATTATTTGTTTTTATTTAAAGATTAAATCCAAAATAATTAGATTTATAATTTAATAAAATGGATTTAATATTTGTAAAAAGGAAATTGAATTTAAGTAAGAGTATAAATATTATTTTTGGGTTCAAAATTAGTTACCATGGTGAATCGTTAAAATACGTTAGTAAATATGATAAATATGATATATATATATATATAGTAATATTTATTTGTATGTCTAAAAAATAATAAAATATTGTCATAAAATGTACCATCCAAGACCCCTTGAATCACATATTATAATTTTTATGCCCCCCAAATCTTACCTTTAATAGGCCATGAGTTAATAACTAGTTCCAATGGTGTAATTATCACAAATGAGATAGATTACCCATTTTAGAGAACACAATACAGTACAATTTTCATCCTCATAAACATCATCTCCCAAACATTTATTATTGAATTTTGTTACCTTGAGACTCATCCCCATTCTCTTTAATGTTTCTTATACTACTCTGAGCATTTTTCATCCCATGGATGACTACTACTTAGAGTATTTCATGCAATATAGGTGCATGACCACAAGAGATGGAGAATGTGTTTCAAACAAAAAAATCAATTATAAATGTTTGGGAGATGAGCTTATGAGGATGAATATCAAATACATATAATCAACGGTTTATAGGATGACCCTTTCATTGGGAGATCACAATCAGTACATGTCAGTCCAAGTGTAGACAATTTATTATACGTTAGAGGAGACCACAAAGATGAGAATTAGATTCTATATAGAGGAAACAAATACCAAAAACATTTTAAAATAAAGAGAGTTCAATGAGATGGTAAAAAAAATTTTTAATATAATTTATTTTTCCTCATAATATTATATATTCTTTATTGAATTAACATAATATATATTAAATGTTTGACAACTCATGCAGACAATGTATTCTACACAAGATGATGCTACCAATCCCTCATAATAAGAAACTATAACGAAGGAAACCCTTTGGGAATGTATAAAGGTAATTGTAACACCCTAGGTAAATAAATAATATGACATTTTCATATTTATCTATATTTGTGAATAAAATATTAATATTACTTTAAAGGGGACGCTATGCTCGATGGCGTACCCAATACGCAACAACGAGTTTCTTGGGAATCTTACGTTGCACTCTAATAATAAAATAATATTATTTTAAATGGTACTTAACGCCTATCTGTTGTAATGGAGGGATTGAACAGAACTAACTAAAAATGATTATATATGTTTGTCAAATATTTTTACCCTTTACAATAAATGTTAGAGGATTAAAAATGCGAATGAATCCAATTTTAAGCATAAACATTCTAATATTCTTTAAAAGGTTGACTAACCGCCTTTTGATGGCGAACCTCTTTTAAATCCACTTTTTGACAATTTTATGTGTTTAATTTGACAAAATAAAATTATTCTTTAGAATCGAGACATCAAAATTTACTTTGTGTAAATTTTTGGTATTTTTTCGATAAAGTTCATTTTTTTAATGAATAGTGAAAAATGTTGTATTTTAATTAAAAACCACTTTTTAATGTAATTTATTTATATGATTAGATTACCTATTGAATTGTTTTTAATGTTAAATTAGAATATATCTTTACCATTTAATCCAATAGTGGTCATTGTAATTAATTTCACATTGAAATTGGACTTAAACTAGTGTCAATATTTTAATAGATATTGTTTCTTAAAAACATGCTATTTGTTATGATAGCGGGAATTAATTATTAAATTAATTAATGCAACTTATTTTTTTTGATTTTTGAAAAATAGACATCATTTTTTAATTCAGAATATCAAATATATCTTAGGGTGAATTTTTGGTATTTTTCTGAAAAACTTCAATTTTTGATGAGTAGTGAAACCACTAAGTGGTAGTTTAAAAACTGTTTTTTCGTTTAAATGAAACTTTACCACTTATGTGGTTTGAATTTCCAAAATATTACATACATGGTTGTCATTAGGATGTAAAATTTGGTTCAATGGGATTAAAATAATTTTTTGTTAAATAGTAACTCTTAATTTTTTAATCGCGATTAGAGGTAATTAGTGTAATTTAAGGTAAGGATAATGTTATAATAATGTGAAATAACCTTGACACATGTTATACCCTTATTGGATGAGTCATGGCCGACCAAGAAAGTCCATGGGTCAACTTGGGGACCCCATGGAGCCACTTTGGTTGTAAAATGACATTAATACCTTTTTATTTAATGTTAAAATTAAAATGTCACAAACATGTGTTGTTTTACTAAAACAATTTTTATATGGGGTTATATAAGTCATAGTTTTGAATATAAATATTAATTAGAAAGATAAAAATATTTTCTACATCATGATATTTTTTTATAATTTTTATACATTAAATAAATTGATTTATTTATGACACCGTGATGATGTAGTGATTACCTCATAAATGAACGATTTAAATAGAATGAAAATATAATGTAAAATCTAAGACCTAAACTTGTCAAAAACCTATTGGATGTGTGGATTTAGAACTATTATCACCTTATCCTCGAAATATATAATTGTGGGACCTTTAAAATCCGAAATTCATTTTATAATAAAGCAATATTTTATAACTTTCCAAGAGTACCCCTCTTCTCCTCTTATAAATGGCCCCCACCTCTACCACCTTACACACACCTCTCAAGCCTTTGGCTCGGCCAACACCAGACCATTTAATCTCTCCACATCCCTCTATTTATCATTGAAGCCTCACTTTGGGCAGAATCCTTTCCAAGGAAGCCTTTGAGCTTAAATCAAATAGAGTTACCTGGTTTAAAGGTAATGTCTTCCCTTGTGTTCTCTTGTTTTATTTTTCTTCTCCAAACCCCTAAACTCTTTTTATTACCTTTTTTTGTATCAAAACAGTATATTAAATATACTAGGATGTTTTTATAAGAATTATTCAAGCTACACTATCACACACCTTCGTCTAATGGTTAAAAACATACTGTTTCTGTGGTTGGCGATTTTCTGCCTCACGAAATGATGATTGTTCAATATTCTTTTAACACCTTTAAAGGTGGCCATTATGATTTCACTATATTTTATATACGATATATATGGTATTTATGTTTACTATATTCTTCTGTATTTTATATTTAAAACATGCCTTTATGCTTTTCATGTTGTGCAAATGCGATAATTTCATACGAGGAAGTGTGTACTACCGCCCCCTCAAGTGATGTGACTCGTTCATGCAATACATGGAATGTATAAAGAATGAAATTAATGAAAATATGTGACCAATATAACATATATATTATACTTTAATTATTATATATATATCTCTTAATTAGTTTTAATTCCATTAATATGACAAAGAAATGAAATAAGCGTTCATGCGTACGTACGGCCTATCGTCTCCATGAATGGTGCATTTCATTTCTTTTTATCTCCAAATGTTATGGAGTAGTATATAATTAATATTCACTAGATATATATGATATTTAAATCATTAATACTATTCTGGAGATGATTTACTTATAACTACATGGACAATCATTTTCAAACAAATTAAATTTTTACTCATGTACTGAACATCGACAAAAACATCTGATATGAACTAACTTTATTAACCAATTATTATAACATTATAATATTTGATATTAACTGAATAATAATCTTTAAAGGTTTTCCTTAAGAAATTATTAATTTAACAAATTTTATTATTCAGGAATATAAAGAAACGAACAAGACAAGTCAGACTTGAGGTAAGGGATCTGACCTCTCGCTTTCTTTTCAAGTACCCTCTTTTATGTAATTTTATTTATTCTCCATGTTCATATGTTGGAGGATGTTATTTTATATTAACCATAATGCAATTTTTATATTTATATGATTATATACCCCCTTTTACTCTCATAAATTCTTTTTTTTTTTGAATTTTTTAAGTGGCGCCATTAGGATACCGAATTTTCGTAAGGGAACCTACCCCTCTCTTTCTTTTTAAGTACACTCTTTTATGTCATTCATTTTAAGCTCATATTTCTTATTATTGGGTTGTTCTTTTATATTACTCTTACTTTACTTTTTATGTTCATATGATGAGAGACCCTATTTTCTCTCATCAATCTATTTTTGAAGTTTTGATTGGCACCGTTAGGCTGTCGGATCTTCGTAAGAGATCCAACCTCTCTCTTTTTTTTTAAGTACTCTCATTTATGTCACTTCTTTTAAGCTCCTATTTTTTATGTTGGGGGATGTTGTTTTATATTTATCTTTCTTTAAATTTTATTTTATTATGATGAGAGATCCTATTTGATCTCATCAATCCATATTTGGATGTTTTAAGTGGCGTTGTTAGGCTGCCGAGTTTTCATAAGGGATTTTTCATCTCACTTTTATTCCCGTGAGATTTATGCTGCATTTTCCATAATTTCCTTTGAGTGGTATATGTACTACCCATTATTCTAATATTTTTGTAATATAATTTCATTTATGAGTATTTAAATCAATGTTGTATTGTCCTTCTTTCAAGGGGTGTATGTTTTGAAAGATACCCAAGTCGGTAAGGGATCCTTTCACCCTCCTCTTTTTAAAAGACTTATTTTGTTATGTATTTTAATTCACATAATATTAAGTTGGGATATGTTCTTATATATCCTTATTTATGTAAATATTATGTCCAAGTGATGAGATAAACTTTTTATCTCTCATCAACTCATTTTCTGAATTTTGAAGTGACGTTGTTAGGCTGTCAAATTTTTGCAAGGGAAATTCTTAACCCAATTTTGATTCTTTGGGATAAACTTGTAATACTTGAATATGTCGTTCTATGAATATTTGTGAATAATGTTTGATTTTTTTACACTTAATATCCACTTATATTGGGTGTATTTGTCTATCACACATAATTATGTAATTGATTTATCCTTAATCCAAGGATATCGTCTTTGTATGGGACTTTGTCTCAATCTCCTTTCATTGAGGCATATTTTGTTTTATACACAACATTCATTTATACAGTGTATAATCCCATTTGACTTTTACGTTTATCCAAAAGGAATATTTTTATATGAAGCATTTTACTAAAAGACAAAAGGGAATGTTTTTTCGTACGTATGCGGCTACAACGACTTCTCCACCGTCGTGACCATTATTTGAGTTTCAGCTTCCTCTACAAGCCATACCTTTTTTTAAATGAAAAATAAATACCATGTTTTAATTTTCTTTTATTTTGGTTTTGAAAATGTTTTTTATAATTTTGTTTATTATATAAATGTGTTGTGTTGATATCTTGTGATTGAAATGTGGAAATGTTATGTTTCCTTTATGCATGTCTTATGTGATACGATTATGTTATGGTTCTTGAGAATTGTTATGAAGACGGGTGATTTCGTGATAAACTAAGGGCGGGTGAGCCTGATATAGCTCTCCAATGCATTGGGTAATGCGAAGGAGTTAAACGTTAAGGTTTCTCTGAAGAGATTTAGGGAATATACTGTAGGGGGTATTCCAAACGTAACCAAGAGGGTTACTCCCTATGTAAGAATGTTGTGAATGCCTCAAGTTACCTTTATGCCTTATGATTTCTATGTTTTATTCATGATTTTATGGGGTATATGAAAGTGATTATGTTTTATGAGTAAATTATGATTTCATTGATTCTTATGTATACATGTACTCATTTTTCCCTTCCATATTTTTATATCCCTTACTGAGATTTTTATGCTCTTCCCAAGTTTTTGAAATGTTTTACAGAGGACATAAAGATGAATTGGGTCATGGATGGGATCAAGGAAAGACATGCTATCTAAAACATGGAACTGGACATGTTTCTTTTAAGAGTTTTTTTTATTTATGGAAACATATTAGAAGTGTCTACTTTGTAATCTTTTGAGATGTAATAATTATGTCCTAATTCTCTAAAACTCTAAACCTGAAAAGATCCTCAATGAGAATTATTCATTTAATTCAATATAATGTAATTCTTAAGGTCGGGGCCTTATAGTTGGTATCATAGGTCGGTTTAGAAAACTTTAGGGATTAGGAGTTTTTGTTAGACACATTATTAGTCCCTATATCTTTTATTTCAGGTAAATCCTTGTTTTATAACTTTTTTCAGGTCAACTAAAGTCAGTTACGAATGGAAGGAGAAGGATCTCAATGATATTCCTATCTATTCCTGATGACATGCTTGCAATAATTATTGCAAAGTCATGTTCGACTTATTGTGAAACTTTTTCTAGCATACAACTCACTTGAAAGAAGTTGTTTGAGATATCAAACACCTCCACTATACCTCGTTATCATCGTGGATCATGGGTTGTATTTAGACAAATACTATTTTCACAATATTCTCATATTTTCAAGAAAGGTAAATATTATCAAGGTATTTTCAAAAATATTTTACCTTATCACAAGAATTTGAAGCATATTATGATTTTAAAAATGGTGCTAAGGAAGGAGACCCTTGCGAAACCTATTTATATTTGATTTTAAAATATAGTCTCTCCGCACATACTTATGGTATTTTAAAAGGACCAATAATAGAAAGTTTCAACTCAAATTTTTTCTGAATATTTTATAGAAATCATGTTTTATCAGATGTTTTGGAATTATATGTCCTACATGATTATTTTCCAAAACTGTTTTTCTGTGAACACCCATATAACCCATGTTGTAAAATATGTATTTGGATGGAGGAAGCAAATGATTTTGAAGGATCTATAAATCATTGTTGTAATGCATGGGACTTCTACCTACGTGAGCAAGATGACGATGAAACCGAGTAGATGACATGATCAAGGTATGATGTTATTCATTTTGGGAATCGTTTTATTTTATCTTATGGTGGTGAAATAAGACATCAATAATTAAGATGTTGAGATCGTAACGAATTTGAATGAAAATGATAGGTATAAGGAAACTATTGAGGTTAAAATATGTTAGGTTTATTTTTGGAGTTTTATAAAAAGGACAAAACACAGACGGTGTGACAACCCGTCATGTCGGACAAAGCTACGGGAATCGAACCCACAACCAAAGTGCGACTAGTATTTATCACCTACCACTGGACTACGTGAAGTCCCTTGTTAGTATGACATATTCTTTTTTAGTTAGATGATTTTATGAATTAATAGTAAGTTTATTTTGGGTTATCTATGGAAATTATTAACCTATCATGGAGGATATGTGATTAGGTTAATTACTTTTCAATATGAGACTTTAAGAGAAACTGCTGTTATTTGGAGATAAGTGTTAATTTGTACCTTGGAAGACTATGTGATTAAATCCTTCAAATATTTGGGTTTCAATATTAGTTTGGCTTACTTTGAGGAATTTTATGGACAAATTGTTTATTGAATGGTAATTGTTGAACTTTGGGTATTGTTTGATAAATTTTGGAGATTAAGAATAGATTTTTTATAGAGGATAATCCTTTTTGGGTATTATCTAATGTCATACTAACATTTTAGGTTTTAGTTTTGTTTAAGGTCTAAATACATGGGAAGTATATAGTTCTCTTTTGTGGATTAGGTTATTCTCTAGTAGTTGATTATAGCTCTATTAATGTAAGGAAGTCTTTCTAAATACTCATCATTTGGGGAAAGTACAAGTTTGTGTAAGAAATCTAGTAAAATTTGAAAGTCAACATGACAAGTAAGTATGTTTTCTTAAGATCAAAAATAAATTCCTCAATGAAAAGTAACGTAAAACAAAAATTTTGTCTATTAACATTTCCTACGGGGGAATCGAATACCGTTTAACCCACCACAAGTATGTGATTTTCTTGTGGTTAACTTTCTCCTAAACAAGTTTTATATCACTCTCCCTCAGAACATGACCCTTTGTTTTTTTCCTCCATATCCATGTTTTTCTACATGGAATCCTAGTATGGGTTAACTTGGGTGACCTTTGTAATTCTATTTATTTTAAAGTGATTTTTTTACTGACTCCTGTTCCGATGTAGGATTTTCAATGAAGTTTCCAAGCCAAATTTTAAAATTGCGAGGACGCAATTCCCAAAAGTGGGGAAGGATGTAACACCCCAGGTAAATAAATAATATGACATTTTCACATTTATCCATATTTGTGAATAAAATATTAATATTACTTTAAAGGGGACTCTATGCTCGATGGCGTACCCAATACGCAACAATGAGTTTCTTTGGAATCTTACGTTGCACTTTAATAATTAAATAATATTATTTTAAATGGTAGTTAACGCATAGCCATTGTAATGGCGGGATTGAATAGAACTAACTAAAAAATGATTATATATGTTTGTCTAATATTTTTTCTCTTTACAATAAATGTTTGAGGATTAAAAATGCGAATGAATCTAATTTTAAGCGTAAACATTCTAATATTCTTTAAAAGGTCGATTAACCGCCTTTTGATGGAGAACCTCTTTTAAATCCACTTTTTGACAATTTTATATGTTATATTTGACAAAATAAAATTATTCTTTAGAATCGGGACATCAAAATTTACTTTGTGTAAATTTTTGTTATTTTTCCGATAAAGTTCATTTTTTAATGAATAGTGAAAAATGTTGTATTTTAATTCAAAACCTCTTTTTAATATAATTTATTTATATGATTAGATTATCTTTTGAATTGTTTTTAAAGTGAAATTAGAATATACTTTTTTACCATTTAATCCAATACTGGTCATTGGAATTAATTTCACGTTGAAATTGGACTTAAACTAGTGTCAATCTTTTAATAGATATTATTTCTTAAAAACACGCTATTTGTTATGACAGCGGGAATTAATTATTAAATTAATTAATGAAACTTAGATGATTTTAATTTTTTAAAATAAACATCATTTTTTAATTTGGAATATCAAATATAGCTTAGGGTGAATTTTTGGTATTTTTCTGAAAAACTTTAATTTTTGATGAATAGTGAAGCCACTAAGTGGTAGTTTTAGAACTATTTTTTCGTTTAAATTAAAAATTACCACTTATGTGGTTTGAATTTCAAAAATCCGACATAAATGGTTGTCATTAAGATGTAAAATGTGGTTTAATGGGATTAAAATAATTTTTTGGTAAATAGTAACTCTTAAGTTTTTAATCGCGATTAGAGGTGATTAGTGTAATTTAAGGTAAAGATTATGTTATAATAATATGAAATGACCTTGACACATGTTCTACCCTTATTGGATGAGTCATGGTCGACCAAGACAATCCATGGGTCAACTTTGGGACCCCATCGAGCCACTTTGGTTGAAAAATGACATTAATTCATTTTTATTTAAAGTTAAAATTAAAATGTCACAAACATGTGTTGTTTTACTAAAACAATTTTGTACATGGGGTTATATAAGTCATATTTTATATATAAATATTAATTATAAATATAAAAATATTTCCTACATCATGATAGTTATTTTATAATTTTTGGACATTAAATAAATTAATTTATTTATGACACCGTGATGATGTAGTGATTACCTCATAAATGAACGACTTAAATAAAATGAAATGATAATGTAACATCTAAGACCTAAACTTGTCAAAAACCTATTGGATGTTTTGATTTCGAACTATTATCACCTTATCCTCGAAATATATAATTTTGGGACCTTTAAAATCCTAATATAAATTTATAATAAAGTAATATTTTATAACTTTCCAAGAGTGCCCCTCTTCTCCTCTTATAAAAGGCCCCCACCTCTACCACCTTACACACACCTCTCAAGACTTTGGCTCAGCAAACCCCTGACCATTTAATCTCTCCAAATCCCTCTATTTATCATTGAAGCCTCACTTTGGGCAGAATCCTTTCCAAGAAATCCTTTGAGCTTAAATCAAAGAGAGTTAGCCGATTTAAAGGTAATGTCTTCCCTTGTGTTATTTTGTTTTATTTTGCTCTTCCAAACCCCTAAACTCTTGTTATTACCTATTTTTGTCACAAAACCAGTATATTAAATATACTAGGATGTTTTTATAAGAATTATTAAAGCTACACTTTCACACACCTTCGTCTAATGGTTAAGGAACATATTGTTTCTGCGGTTCGCGATTTTCTGCCTCACGAATCATTGATTGTTCAATATTCTTTTATCACCTTTAAAAGTGTCCATTATGATGTCATTGTATTTTATATGTGATATATATGGTATTTATGTTTACTATATTCTTGTGTATTTTATATTTAAAACATGCCTTTATGCTTTTCATGTTGTGAAAATGCGATAATTTCATACGAGGAAGTGTGGACT
The DNA here is from genome assembly GCA_963277665.1 of Viscum album. Taxonomy (NCBI): domain Eukaryota; kingdom Viridiplantae; phylum Streptophyta; class Magnoliopsida; order Santalales; family Viscaceae; genus Viscum; species Viscum album. Next base: position 828,766,815 of record OY728140.1, read on the forward strand.
ACCGCCCCCTCAAGTGATGTGACTCGTTCATGCAATACATGGAATGTATAAAGAATGAAATTAATGAAAATATGTTACCTATATAACATATATATTATAATGTAATTATAATATATATCTCTCCCAATTATTTTTAATTCCATTAATATGACAAAGAAATGAAAGTAGCGTTCATGCGTACGTACGGCCTACCATCTCCATGAACAGTGCATTTCGTTTATTTTTATCTCCAAATGTTATGGAGTAGTATATAATGAATATGCACTGGAAATATATGATATTTAAATCATTAATACTATTCTGGATATGATTTACTTATAACTACATGGACAATCATTTTCAAACAAATCAAATTTTTACTCATGTACCGAACATTGACAAAAACGTCTGATATGAACTCACTTTATTAACCAATTATTATAGCATTATAATATGTGATATGAACTGAATAATAATCATTAAAGCATATCCTTAAGCAATTATAAATTGACCAAAGTTTATTATTCAGGAATATAAAGAAATGAACAAGACAAGTCAGACTTGAGGTAAGGGATCCGACCTCTCGCTTTCTTTTCAAGTACCCTCTTTTATGTCATTTCATTTATGCTACATGTTATTATGTTGGAGGATGTTATTTTATATTAACCATACTATAATTTTTATTTTTATATGATGAGATACCCCCTTTTACTCTCATCAATGCTTTTTTTTTAGAATTTTCTAAGTGGCGCCGTTAGGCTGCCGAATTTTCGTAAGGGAACCTACCCCTCTCTTTCTTTTTAAGTACACTCTTTTATGTCATTACTTTTAAGCTAATCTTTCTTATGATTGGGATGTTATTTTATATTACTCTTTGTAACACCCCGAGCTTCCACGATACGCTTCTCATTCAATAATACAATAGCTTGCATTGTACGCAACTTCGAAGTTCTAAAACATCGCGACAAATCAAAGTAGCCGTTATGAATAGTAATAACCACTTTTTAAAATTATAGAAATTTTATATTTCAAAATGGACTTCATTTTTGTATTCCTAATATTGAAATTAGCCTATGTTGAGTTTTTGGTATTTTTCTGAGAACTTCTAAATTTTTATGAATAGTGAAAAATACTTAAAACAACTTTATTAATCAAAATAATTCATAGTGATAAATTATACTATTGAGTGGTTTTAGAGTATAATTAGAATATATTTTTACCATTTTATCCAATGGTGGTCATTAGAATTAATTTAACATTGAATTTGGACATAAACAATTGTCAATCTTTTGATATAAATTGTTTCTTGAAAACACGCTATTTGTCGTAACAGCGGGAATTAATTATAAAATTAATTAATGCAACTTATATGTTTGGAATTTTGTAAAATAGACATCATTTTTGAATTCGGAATATCAATTATAGCTTAGGATGAAATTTTGGCATTGTTCTGAGAAACTTCAATTTTTGATGAATAGTGAAACCACTAAGTGGTAGTTAAATAACTGATTTTTCATTTAAATGAAATATTACCACTTCTGTGATTTGATTTTCAAAAATCCGACATACATGGTTGTCATTAAGAAGTAAAATGTGGTTCAATGAGATTATAATAATTTTTTGGTGAATAGTAACTTATTAAGTTCTTAATCGCGATTAGTGGTAATTAGTGTAGTTTAAGGTATAGATAATACTTTAATAATATTAAATGACCTAGACACATGTCCCAACCTCATTGGTTGAGTCATGGCCGACCAAGACAAGCCATGGCCTAACTTGGGGACCCCATGGATCCACTTTTGTTGGGAAATGACATAAATTAGTTTTTATTTAATGTTAAAGTGAAAATGACACTAACATAAATTGTTCTACTAAAACAATTTTTAATTGGGGTTATACAAGTCCAAATTTTGATTATAAATAGTCATTGGAAAGCTAAAAAGATTTCCTACATCATAGTATTTGTTTTATAATTTTTAGACATTAAATAAATTAATGTATTTATGACATAATAATGATGCAGCGATGACATCATTATTTGACGATTTAAATAAAATGAGAAGATAATGCAAAATCCGAGGCTTACACTTGTCCAAAGCCTATTGGATGAAGATATTTAGAAACCTTATCACCTTAGCCTCGAATTATATAGATGTGGGACCTTTAGAATCCGAAAAGCATTTTGAAATAATGTAACATTTCATTACTTTCCAAAAGTGCCCCTCCTCTCCACTTATAAAAGGCCCCCACCTCTCCCACCTTATTCACACTTTCAAGCCATTTGGCTCGGCCAACCTCTGCCCAAATACTCTCCCAACATTCCTACCTTACTCCTAGAATCCTCACTTTGGGCAGAACTCTTCCCAAGGAAGCCTTTGGCTCAAATCAAAAAGAGTTACCCGATTTTGAGGTAATGTCTTTTATAATGTTGTTTTGTTTTATTTTTCTTCTCCAACCCCCTAAACTCTTTTTATTCATTTCTTTTGTAACAACACCAGTATCCTCAATATACTAGGATGTTGTTATAAGAAGGATTCGAGCTACACTTACACACACCTACATCTAATGGTTAAAGAACATACGGTTTCTGTGGATGGCGAATTTCTGCCTCACGAAGCGATGATTGTTCAACACTCATATAACACCTTCAAAGGTGGCCATTAAGATGTCACTATTTTTATATATGATATATAATATGTTTTTGTTTTACTTATGCTTCTGTATTTCTCATTTATGGCATACTTTATGATTTCCATTATGGGTAAAACGCGATAATTTCATTTTAGGAAGTGCGGACTACCGCCCCCTCAAAGTGATTTGAATCGTAAATGCCATATGTGGGATGTATAAAGGATGGAGTAAATGGTATTATACACTATATTATACTGGAATTATATTATAAATTTATATCATTATGATTTACTTCCATTAAATATGAAATTGAAATGAAAGTAGCGTTCATGCGTACGTACGGCTTACCGTCTCCATGAACGGTGCATTTCATTTCTTACCTCTAAATGTTACGTAATATTATAAATGAATGTATATACTGTATATATGATATATATGATATCTACATCATGAATATAATTCCGGATATAATGGATATTTCACCACATGAACAACTTGTAATTATAAGAAGTTTATTTTTGACTCAAGTACCAAAGATCGACAAAACGACCGTTATTAACTTAAATAATTACATAATGTTCATATCATTGTAATAAGTGATATAATAAGGATAATGAAATTGAAAATGGTTCTTAATAAGTTAGATATTAACTCTAGTTTATTATTCAGGAGGTTAAAGAACGGTTGAGTCAAGTCAGACACGAGGTAAGGGAACTTCTTAACCCAACTTCCATTCTTTGGGTTAATCTCCTACTTTCAAATTATGTCATGATATTATATCCTATTTTTTTATTTTTACTTTCTTTATGTGTACCTATAGTGAATACACATAATAGATCTATTTTATTTTTAAAAATGATCTTTTTAAGGACTTCGTCTCTATCCCCTTTCATTGAGGCATATTTTGGCTTTATACACAACTTTCCTTTTATACGGTGTATAAAACCCTTTGACTTTTGCATTTATTCAAAAGGAATCTTTTTATACGAAGCGTTTTACTAAACGACAAAAGGGAATGTTTTTCTTTCCTTACTTATGCGGCGACAACGACTTCTCCGCCGCCGTGACCATTATTTGAGATCCGGCTTCCTCTTCAAGCCATCATTTTTTTTAATGAAAAATAAATACAAAGTTTTAACTCTCTTTTATTTTGGTATTGAAAATGGTTTTGAAAGCATTTTTATTATATCAATGTGTTGTATTTATATCTTGTGATTGAAATGTGGAAATGTTATGTTTCCTTTATGCCTGTTTTATGAGATACGATTATGTTATGGTTTATAATATGTTTAAACCTATTCATATGAGGAATGCATTGGACTTAATAAGTGACGGGTGGAGCCCGCTATAGCTCCTCGATGCATCGGCAGGTCTCATGAGACAAACTAGTGTCTTGGCACAAGGCCTTGACAAAATCTTATTTGTAGTCTTGGCACGAGGCCTTGGCTATGTGGTTATGATAGTCTGGCATTATGCATTCCATCATTATGAAAGTGGTTATTGATATTACATGTGATTATTCGACCAGTAGAATATCCATGTGAAGAAGTAAATGGCATTATCTCATTTTACTTTTGCCATATTATGTTGAAGTTCATGTTTAAGAGGCTTTTGTTTTAGTTATACATTGCCTTAAATGTTAATGTTTATTTATGAAAGCTTCCGCATTATTGTTATCCTTACTGAGCATTTGAGCTCACCCCTTTCAATGTTTAAAAATTTTCCAGGTTGTGAAGAAGTATTTTATGACTGACTTGCAAGAATAATCAGTGAAGATATGAGTGTGGAATATGAAGACCATGTTTTTTTGTAGTTTGTTTAATTTTGATGTAATGAAAGACTTATGAATGTATCTAGTGTTTCCAAGGCTACTAAACTAATCGGTCTTTCGAGACTTGATCTTTTGGGATCATGCCAATGTTACGAAGTAATGCACTGGCTCTGGGTAGCTGGGGTCGGGGCGTTACAGTTGGTATCAGAGGCAGTTTAGTACTAACCTTGGAAGCTAGATTTAGATAAACTCTGATTAGAGCACATAGCCCGAAGATAGACTTTGAGGATTAGTATAAAAGAACATCTTAGAATATTGGTATTGTAGAGATTTTGTGAGTTTTCCAAGCAATACATTCCTGTCTGGATACGAGCAGGTAGAGGCGGCTCTGGCACAGATGTACCTAGGGGTAAAACCCGAAAACACCGCTTTGAGCTAGACTCAAACGGGAACTGGTGCACGACAACGGGCCTTGCTGCACTCTTGGTTATGACACTCCCGGGGGATATGCTTAGGATAATTCTCATTTTCTTTACAAACCATTATGTAAGGTTTATGAGTACATACTTCCTCAAAGGAAACATTTCTTTTTATAATTATGGATTATATCCATAATTAGTTCAATTTATGTTAAGTGTTTTACAAGTATGGAATTATGTATTTTGATTCATAAACTAATCTAGTTTATGCCATTGTTTAGAAATGGCGCCTAGTAGAAGGAATGGAAACTGTATCAATGCACGAACTCCGTGTAGGGATTGCCCTCCTGCTCAGGATAATTATGGTGGAGCTAGTGATACAACTGGTGCTGATCAGCTTCTCACCATACTGGGACAACTCACGCAGGTTATGAATAACAACCTTACTCGTATGGAGCACCCTGATCCGCAACGTGGAGGATCAATGCTAGACCGTTTCATGAGGCAACAACCGCCAACCTTCAATGGGAGTACAAATCCTATAGTAGCTGAGCAATGGATAAATTCCTTAGAGAAAATATTCCATGCCCTGGGGAGTAGTGAAAGGGAGAATGTTGTCATGGCAGTTTACCGCCTCACTGGAGATGCCGATCAATGGTGGTCACTAATTCAAAACACAAAGGAAGATGATGAATTAACAAACATGGAATGGCAGGAGTTCAAAGAGCTGTTCTTAGAAAAATACTTTCCTCGAGACCATCGAGCGGATATGGAAAGGCAATTTCTGAGTCTGAGGCAGAAGGAGGATGAGAATGTCGCAAAGTATGAGGCTAACTTTACAAGGTTAGCAAGGTATGCTGCAGATTACATACGTAACCCAAGAAGTAAGACTGATCGTTTCTTTGATGGGTTGAAACCATTTCTCCGTCGAGCTTTAGTATCACAAACCTTCTCTTCATACGAAGGTATTGTCTCGTGCGCTATCAAGACGGAAAAGGAATTCTCTAAGTCTTATGACTTTAAATCAAAGCAAGATAAGAAGAGATCCGCTGAAAACTCTGGGAAAGGAAATAAGGAAACAGGGAAGAAGGGTAGAAATGAATTTCCACCCTGTGATAATTGTGGTAAGAAGCACCCTGGTGCCTGTCTAAAAGGAAAAGGAGTATGTTACAAGTGCGGTGAAAAAGGCCACCAAGCTCATGAATGCAAGGGAAAGAAAGCGGTTGTCAACGTGGAATGTTATAATTGTAGAGAGAAGGGACATTATGCAAATGAATGTCCTAAGCGTCAGGGGAACTTACCTCAGAAGAGGCCAAGGGATCAAGGCCAGGCTTATGCTATCACTACTGCTGAGGTGGAAGCTCCGAAAGACATGGTGGCAGGTAATTTAATGGTTTCCTCAAGTTTAGCAAATGCATTATTTGATTCTGGATCATCACATTGTTTCATATCTTCCCAGTTTGCTAAGAAAATTAGATATTTCCAATTTGATTTAACAAGGGAGTTGTCGGTCAAAACCCCTAAGGGAAGTATTGTTGCAACAAAGTTTTGTCGATTAGTTCCCATTAGAGCACCTAAATGTTCTTTACCTGCTGATCTCATCGTCATACCCATGATTGAATTTGATATAATCCTTGGTATGGATTGGATTTCGGACCATGATGCAAAAATTTATTGTAAGAGGAAAGAGGTTACAATTCTTGATGATGATGATAAGGAACACCTTATCTTTAGAGCAGAATCGTCGCCACATAATTCTTATCTAGATCCACCCCCAGTAGCTCAACTAAATTCAATTATTGGGGAGGAAGAGAAGGAAGTTACTGAGGATGAGGAAAGGAATATTCAAATAGAGGATGTACCTATTGTGAGAGAATATGTTGATGTGTTTCCGGAAGATTTACCTGGACATCCTCCAGAACGAGAAGTTGAGTTTTCCATTGATTTAATTCCTGGATCAAGGCCCATATCGAAGACCCCTTATAGAATGGCCACTGTGGAATTAGTTGAACTAAAGAAACAACTAGAGGAATTGAGTAATAAGGGATTTATTCGCCCTAGTGTTTCTCCTTGGGGAGCCCCTGTTCTTTTTGTTAAGAAGAAAGATGGATCTATGAGGTTGTGCGTTGATTATAGGGAGATCAATGCTATAACAATAAAGAATAAGTATCCCCTACCTCGCATTGATGATTTGTTTGACCAACTGCATGGAGCTCAATACTTTTCAAAGATTGACCTTCGATCTGGATACCATCAGTTGTGTGTGAAGAAGGAAGACGTTCCAAAGACAGCATTTCGAACAAGGTACGGGCATTACGAGTTTACAGTAATGCCTTTTGGATTGACTAATGCACCCTCTGTTTTCATGGATCTAATGAACAGAGTTTTCAAGGAATATCTTGATGACTTTGTAGTGGTATTTATTGATGATATCTTGGTATACTCCAAAAGCCACGAAGATCATGAAAATCACTTACGCATTATCCTGAAGACTCTTAGAAGACATGAATTATATGGGAAATTTAGCAAGTGTGAATTCTGGCTTCACGAGATTTCTTTTCTTGGCCATATTGTCTCTAAGGATGGAATTTCTGTTGATCCTTCTAAAACCAGGGCAATCCAAGAATGGCCAGCACCAACAAGTATAACTGAGGTACGCAGTTTTATTGGTTTAGCAGGTTATTATCGACGTTTCGTCCAGAATTTTGCCAGATTGGCTAACCCATTGACAAAGCTCACACGTAAAGGGATATTAAAACAAAAAAATGTGTTATCCTAATACCTTATGTCTTGTTGAACTGATGATATTTTAAATCAATATAGATTGAAGGCTTTGAGGCCCTCAATTTGACAGTTGATTGTTATTGATGACCTCAATCACTCCCTACAAATATTTACGCTTTTCCTCCAATTATATGTCTCTAATTGCCACCAATGTTCTCCTTATCGAGATTATAATTTGGTGGTGACTTTCTTATTTCCATTTACCTCTTATTAAGGCTAAATTTTATTAATCTTATTTCCGATGTGGGTTTTCCACAAAGGTATTTTCCCTTTTCAACCTTTTATTTTCCAAGAAAAATTTCAAATTGCGAGGACGCAATTTATTGAAGGAGGGGAGAATGTAACACCCCGAGCTTCCACGATACGCTTCTCATTCAATAATACAATAGCTTGCATTGTACGCAACTTCGAAGTTCTAAAACATCGCGACAAATCAAAGTAGCCGTTATGAATAGTAATAACCACTTTTTAAAATTATAGAAATTTTATATTTCAAAATGGACTTCATTTTTGTATTCCTAATATTGAAATTAGCCTATGTTGAGTTTTTGGTATTTTTCTGAGAACTTCTAAATTTTTATGAATAGTGAAAAATACTTAAAACAACTTTATTAATCAAAATAATTCATAGTGATAAATTATACTATTGAGTGGTTTTAGAGTATAATTAGAATATATTTTTACCATTTTATCCAATGGTGGTCATTAGAATTAATTTAACATTGAATTTGGACATAAACAATTGCCAATCTTTTGATATAAATTGTTTCTTGAAAACACGCTATTTGTCGTAACAGCGGGAATTAATTATAAAATTAATTAATGCAACTTATATGTTTTGAATTTTGTAAAATAGACATCATTTTTGAATTCGGAATATCAATTATAGCTTAGGATGAAATTTTGGCATTGTTCTGAGAAACTTCAATTTTTGATGAATAGTGAAACCACTAAGTGGTAGTTAAATAACTGATTTTTCGTTTAAATGAAATATTACCACTTCTGTGATTTGATTTTCAAAAATCCGACATACATGGTTGTCATTAAGAAGTAAAATGTGGTTCAATGAGATTATAATAATTTTTTGGTGAATAGTAACTTATTAAGTTCTTAATCGCGATTAGTGGTAATTAGTGTAGTTTAAGGTATAGATAATACTTTAATAATATTAAATGACCTAGACACATGTCCCAACCTCATTGGTTGAGTCATGGCCGACCAAGACAAGCCATGGCCTAACTTGGGGACCCCATGGATCCACTTTTGTTGGGAAATGACATAAATTAGTTTTTATTTAATGTTAAAGTGAAAATGACACTAACATAAATTGTTCTACTAAAACAATTTTTAATTGGGGTTATACAAGTCCAAATTTTGATTATAAATAGTCATTGGAAAGCTAAAAAGATTTCCTACATCATAGTATTTGTTTTATAATTTTTAGACATTAAATAAATTAAAGTATTTATGACATAATAATGATGCAGCGATGACATCATTATTTGACGATTTAAATAAAATGAGAAGATAATGCAAAATCCGAGGCTTACACTTGTCCAAAGCCTATTGGATGAAGATATTTCGAAACCTTATCACCTTAGCCTCGAATTATATAGATGTGGGACCTTTAGAATCCGAAAAGCATTTTGAAATAATGTAACATTTCATTACTTTCCAAAAGTGCCCCTCCTCTCCACTTATAAAAGGCCCCCACCTCTCCCACCTTATTCACACTTTCAAGCCATTTGGCTCGGCCAACCTCTGCCCAAATACTCTCCCAACATTCCTACCTTACTCCTAGAATCCTCACTTTGGGCAGAACTCTTCCCAAGGAAGCCTTTGGCTCAAATCAAAAAGAGTTACCCGATTTTGAGGTAATGTCTTTTATAATGTTGTTTTGTTTTATTTTTCTTCTCCAACCCCCTAAACTCTTTTTATTCATTTCTTTTGTAACAACACCAGTATCCTCAATATACTAGGATGTTGTTATAAGAAGGATTCGAGCTACACTTACACACACCTACATCTAATGGTTAAAGAACATACGGTTTCTGTGGATGGCGAATTTCTGCCTCACGAAGCGATGATTGTTCAACACTCATATAACACCTTCAAAGGTGGCCATTAAGATGTCACTATTTTTATATATGATATATAATATGTTTTTGTTTTACTTATGCTTCTGTATTTCTCATTTATGGCATACTTTATGATTTCCATTATGGGTAAAACGCGATAATTTCATTTTAGGAAGTGCGGACTACCGCCCCCTCAAAGTGATTTGAATCGTAAATGCCATATGTGGGATGTATAAAGGATGGAGTAAATGGTATTATACACTATATTATACTGGAATTATATTATACATTTATATCATTATGATTTACTTCCATTAAATATGAAATTGAAATGAAAGTAGCGTTCATGCGTACGTACGGCTTACCGTCTCCATGAACGGTGCATTTCATTTCTTACCTCTAAATGTTACGTAATATTATAAATGAATGTATATACTGTATATATGATATATATGATATCTACATCATGAATATAATTCCGGATATAATGGATATTTCACCACATGAACAACTTGTAATTATAAGAAGTTTATTTTTGACTCAAGTACCAAAGATCGACAAAACGACCGTTATTAACTTAAATAATTACATAATGTTCATATCATTGTAATAAGTGATATAATAAGGATAATGAAATTGAAAATGGTTCTTAATAAGGTAGATATTAACTCTAGTTTATTATTCAGGAGGTTAAAGAACGGTTGAGTCATGTCAGACACGAGGTAAGGGAACTTCTTAACCCAACTTCCATTCTTTGGGTTAATCTCCTACTTTCAAATTATGTCATGATATTATATCCTATTTTTTTATTTTTACTTTCTTTATGTGTACCTATAGTGAATACACATAATAGATCTATTTTATTTTTAAAAATGATCTTTTTAAGGACTTCGTCTCTATCCCCTTTCATTGAGGCATATTTTGGCTTTATACACAACTTTCCTTTTATACGGTGTATAAAACCCTTTGACTTTTGCATTTATTCAAAAGGAATCTTTTTATACGAAGCGTTTTACTAAACGACAAAAGGGAATGTTTTTCTTTCCATACTTATGCGGCGACAACGACTTCTCCGCCGCCGTGACCATTATTTGAGATCCGGCTTCCTCTTCAAGCCATCATTTTTTTTAATGAAAAATAAATACAAAGTTTTAACTCTCTTTTATTTTGGTATTGAAAATGGTTTTGAAAGCATTTTTATTATATCAATGTGTTGTATTTATATCTTGTGATTGAAATGTGGAAATGTTATGTTTCCTTTATGCATGTTTTATGAGATACGATTATGTTATGGTTTATAATATGTTTAAACCTATTCATATGAGGAATGCATTGGACTTAATAAGTGACGGGTGGAGCCCGCTATAGCTCCTCGATGCATCGGCAGGTCTCATGAGACAAACTAGTGTCTTGGCACAAGGCCTTGACAAAATCTTATTTGTAGTCTTGGCACGAGGCCTTGGCTATGTGGTTATGATAGTCTGGCATTATGCATTCCATCATTATGAAAGTGGTTATTGATATTACATGTGATTATTCGACCAGTAGAATATCCATGTGAAGAAGTAAATGGCATTATCTCATTTTACTTTTGCCATATTATGTTGAAGTTCATGTTTAAGAGGCTTTTGTTTTAGTTATACATTGCCTTAAATGTTAATGTTTATTTATGAAAGCTTCCGCATTATTGTTATCCTTACTGAGCATTTGAGCTCACCCCTTTCAATGTTTAAAAATTTTCCAGGTTGTGAAGAAGTATTTTATGACTGACTTGCAAGAATAATCAGTGAAGATATGAGTGTGGAATATGAAGACCATGTTTTTTTGTAGTTTGTTTAATTTTGATGTAATGAAAGACTTATGAATGTATCTAGTGTTTCCAAGGCTACTAAACTAATCGGTCTTTCGAGACTTGATCTTTTGGGATCATGCCAATGTTACGAAGTAATGCACTGGCTCTGGGTAGCTGGGGTCGGGGCGTTACACTCTTACTGTACTTTTTATGTTCATATGATGAGAGACCCTATTTTCTCTCATCAATCTATTTTGGAAGTTTTGATTGGCGTCGTTAGGCTGCCGAATCTTCATAAGAGATCCAACCTCTCTCTTTTTTTAAGTAATCTCCTTTATGTCACTTATTTTAATCTCCTATTTGTTATGTTGGGGGATGTTATTTTATATTCATATTTCTGTACATTTTATTTTAATATTATGAGAGACCCTATTTGATCTCATCAATCCATTTTTGCAAGTTTGAAGTGGCGTTGTTAGGTTGCCGAGTTTTCATAAGGGATTTTTCATCTCACTTTTATTCCCGTGAGATTTATGATACATTTGCCACCATTTCCTTTGAGTGGTATATGTACTTCCCATTATTCTACTCTTTGAGTAATATAATTTTGAATATGAGTATTTACATCAATGTTGTATTGTCTTTCTTTCATGGGGTGTATGTTTTGAATGATACCCAAGTCGGTAAGGGAACCTTTCACCCTCCTCTTTTTAAAATACTTCTTTTGTTATGTCTTTTAATTCACATACTATTAAGTTGGGATATGTTCTTCTATATCCTTATTAATGTAAATTATTTGTCCAAGTGATGAGATACCCTTTTTATCTCTCATCAACTCATTTTATGAATTTTGAAGTGACACCGTTAGGCTGTCAAATTTTTGCAAGGGAAATTCTTAACCCAATTTTGATTCCTTGGGATAAACTTGTAATCCTTGAATATGTCAATCTATGAATATGTGTGAATAGCCTCTAATTTTTTTACACATAATATCCACTTATATTTGGTGTATTCTTTTGTCACACATAATTATGTAATTGATTTATCCTTAATCCACGTATACCATCTTTGTATGGGACTTCGTCTTAATCTCCTTTTATTGAGGCATATTTTGTTTTATACACAACCTTCCTTTATACGGTGTATAATCCCCTTTGACTTTTGTGTTTATCTAAAAGAATATTTTTATATGAAGCATTTTACTAAATGACAAAAGGGAATGTTTTTGTTGTACGTATGCGGTGACAATGTCTTCTCTGCCGCCGTGACCATTATTTGAGTTTCGGATTCCTCTACAAGCCATACCTTTTTTTTAATGAAAAATAAAAACCATGATTTACTTTTCTTTTATTTTCGTATTGAAAATGGTTTTCATAATTTTTTTATTATATCAATGTGTTGTGTTGATATCTTGTGATTGAAATGTGGAAATGTTATGTTTCCTTTATGCATGTTTTATGTGATACGATTATGTTATGGTTCTTGGGAATTGTTATGAAGACAGGTGGTTTCATGATAAACTAAGGGTGGGTGAGCCCGATATAGCTCTCCAATTCATTGGGTAACGTGAAGGAGTTAAACGTTAAGGTTTCTCCGAAGATATTTAGGGAATATACTATGATGGATATTCCAAACGTAACCAAGAGGGTTACTCCCTACGTAAGAATGTTATGAATGACTCAAGTTACCTTTATGCCTTATGATTTCTATGTTTTATTCATGATTTGATGAGGTATATTAAAGTGATTATGTTTTATGAGTAAAGTATGATTTCATTGATTATTATTTATACATGTACTCATGTTTCCTTTCCATATTTTTATATCCCTTACTGAGATTTTTATGCTCATCCCATGTTTTTGAAATGTTTTACACAGGACTTAAAGATGAATAGGGTCAAAGATGGGATCAAGGAAAGACATGCTATCTAAAACATGGAACTAGACATGTTTCTTTTAAGAGTTTTTTTATTTATGGAAACTTATTAGAAGTGTCTACTTTGTAATCTTTTGAGATGTAATATTTATGTCCTAATTCTATAAAACTCTAAACCTGAAAAGATCATCAATGTGAATTATTCATTTAATTCAGTATTATGTAATGCTTAAGGTCGGGGCCTTATAGTTTGTATCAGAGGTCAGTTTAGACAACTTTAGGGATTATGAGTTTTTGTTAGACACATGATTAGTCCCTATATCTATTATTTCAGTTAAATCCTTGTTTTATAAATTTTTTCAGGTCAAGTAAAGTTGGTTACGAATGGAAGGAGAAGGATCTCAACGAAATTCCTATCTCTTCCTAATGACATGCTTGCAATAATTATTTCAAAGTCATTTTCGGATGATTGTGAAACTTTTTCTAGCAAATAACTCACTTGAAAGCAGTTGTTTGAGATATCAAACACCTCCACTATACCTCGTTATCATCGTGGATCATGGGTTGTATTTAGAAAAATACTATTTTCACAATATTCTCATATTTTCAAGAAAGGTAAATATTTTCAAGGTATTTTCAAATATTTTACCTTATCACAAGAATTTGAAGCATATTATGATTTTAAAAATGGTTCTGAGGAAGGAGACCCTTGCGCAACCTATTTATATTTTCTTTTAAAATATATTCTCTCATCACATAATTATGGTATTTAAAAAGGACCAATAATAGAAAGTTTCAACTCAAATTTTGTCCGATTATTTTATAGAAATCAAGTTTTATCAGATGTTTTGGAATTATATGTCATACATGATTATTTTCTAAAACTATTTTTCTGTGAACACCCATATAACCCATGTTGTACAAGATGTATTTGAATGGAGGAAGCAAATGATTTTGAAGGATCTCTAAATCATTGTTGTAATGCATGGGAGTTCTACCTACGTGAGCAATATGACGATGAAACCGAGTGGATTCCATGATCAAGGTATGAAGTTATTAATTTTGGGAATCGTTTTATTTTAACTTATGGTGGTGAAATAAGACTTCAAGAATTAAGATGTTTAGATCGTAACGAATTTGGATGAAAATGAGAGGTAAAAGGAAACTATTGAGGTTAAAACATGTTAGGGTTATTTTTGGAGTTTTATAAAAATGACAACATGCAGACCGTGTGACAACCCATCGCGTCGGACAAAGCTGTGGGAATCGAACCCAAAACCAAAGTGTGAATGGTATTTATCACCTACCACTGGACTATGTGAAGTCCCGGGTTAGTATGACTTATTCTTTTTAGTTAGATGATTATGAATTAAGAGTAAGTTGATTTTGGGTTATCTATGGAAATTATTAACCTATCATGGAGGATATGTGATTAGGTTAATTAGTTTTCAATATGAGACTTTAAGAGCAACTGATGTTATTTGCAGATAAGTGTTAATGTTTTCCTTGGAAGATTATGTGATTAAATACTTCAAATATTTCGGTTTCAATCTTATTTTGGTTTACTTTGAAGAATTTTATGTACAAATTGTTTATTGAATGGTCTTTGTTGAACTTTGGGTATTGTTTGACAAATTTTGGAGATTAAGAATAGATTTTTTTTATGAAGGATTATCCTTTTTGGGTATTATCTAATATCATACTAACCTTTTAGGTTTTATTTTTGGTTAAGGTTTAAATACATGGGAAGTATATAGTTCTCTTTTGTGGATTAGGTTATTCTCTAGTAGTTGTTTATAGCTCTCTTAATGTAAAAAAGTATTCCTAAATACTCATCATTTGGGGAAAGTACGTGTTTGTGTAAGAAATCTAGTAAAATTTGAAAGTCAACCTGATAAGTAAGTATGTTTCCTTAAGATCAAAAATAAATTCCTCAATGAAAAGTAACTTAAAAAAAAATTTGTCTATTAACTTTTCCTACGGGGGAATCGAATACCGTTTAACCCACCACAAGTATGTGATTTTCTTGTGGTTAACTTTCTCCTATACATGTTTTCTATCACTCTCCCTCAGAACATGACCCTTTGTTTTTTTCCCTCCATATCCATGTTTTCCTACATGGAATCCTAGTATGGGTTAACTCGGGTGACCTTTGTACTTCTCTTTCATTATTTTAAAGTGATTGTTTTACTGACTCTTGTTCTGATGTGGGATTTTCAATTAAGTTTCCAAGCCCAATTTTAAAATTGCGAGGATGTAATTCCCAAAAGGGAGGAAGGACATAACACCCCAGGTAAATAAATAATATGAAATTTTCACATTAATCCATATTTGTGAATAAAATATTAATATTACTTTAAATGGGACGCTATGCTCGATGGCGTACCCAATACGCAACAACGAGTTTATTGGGAATCTTATGTTGCACTCTAATAATAAAATAATATTATTTTAAATGGTAGTTAACGCCTAGCCATTGTAATGGCAGGATTGAACAGAACTAACAACAGAATTATTATATATGTTTGTCAAATATTTTTACTCTTTACAATAAATGTTAGAGGATTAAAAATGCGAATGAAACCAATTTTAAGCATAAACATTCTAATATTCTTTAAAAGGACGATTAACCTCCTTTTGATGGAGAACCTCTTTTAAATAAACTTTTTGACAATTTTATGTGTTATATTTGACAAAATAAAATTCTTCTTTAGAATCGGGACATCAAAATTTACTTTGTGTAAATTATTGGTATTTTTCCGATAAAGTTCATTTTTTAATGAATAGTGAAAATGTTGTATTTTAATTCAAAACCTCTTTTTAATATAATTTATTTATATGATTAGAATATCTTTTGAATTGTTTTTAAAGTGAAATTAGAATATATTTTTACCATTTAATCCAATAGTGGTCATTGGAATTAATTTCACTTTGAAATTGGACTTAAACTAGTGTCAATCTTTTAAGAGATATTGTTTCATAAAAACACGCTATTTGTTATGACAGTGGAAATTAATAATTAAATTAATTAATGCAAATTATATGTTTTTAATTTTGTAAAATAGACATGATTTTTAAATGCGGAAAATCAAATATAGCTTAGGGTGAACTTTTGGTATTTTTCAGAAAAACTTCAATTTTTGATGAATAGTGAAACCACTAAGTGGTAGTTTAAAAACTGTTTTTCATTTAAATGAAACTTTACCACTTCTATGGTTTTAATTTAAAAAATACTACATACATGGTTGTCATTAGGATGTAAAATTAGGTTCAATGGGATTAAAATAATTTTTTGGTAAATAGTAACTCTTAAGTTTTTAATCGCGATTAGAGGTTATTAGTGTAATTTATGGAAAAGATAATGTTATAATAATATGAAATGACCTTGAAACATGTTCTAACCTTATTTTATGAGTCGTGGCCGACCAAGAAAATACATGGGTCAACTTGGGGACCCCATAGAGCCACTTTGGTTGGAAAATGACATTAATACCTTTTTATTTAAAGTTAAAATTAAAATGTCACAAACATGTGTTGTTTTACTAAAACAATTTTTACATGGGGTTATATAAGTCATATTTTTGACTATAAATATTCATTAGAAAGATAAAAATATTTCCTACATCATGATATTTTTTTTATAATTTTTAGACATTAAATAAATTAATTTATTTATGACACTGTAATGATGTAGTGATTACCTCATAAATGAACAATTTAAATAAAATGAAAAGATAATATAAAATCTAAGACCTACACTTGTCAAAAACCTATTGGATGTGTGTATTTAGAACTATTTTCACCTTATCGTCGAAATATATAATTTTGGGACCTTTAAAATCCGAAAATAATTTTATAATAAAGTAATATTTTATAACTTTCCAAGAGTGCCCCTCTTCTCCTCTTATAAAAGGCCCCCACCTCTACCACCTTACACACACCTCTCAAGACATTGGCACGGCCAAACCCTGACCATTTCATCTCTACCCATCACTCTATTTATCATTGAATCCTAACTATGTGCAGAATCCTTTCCAAGGAAGGCTTTGAACTTAAATCAAAGAGAGTTACCTGATTTAAAGGTAATGTCTTCCCTTGTGTTCTTTTGTTTTATTTTGCTTCTCCAAACCCATATACTCTTTTTATTACCTTTGTTTTTGTAAAAACACAAGTATATTATATATAATAGGCTGTTTTTATAAGAATTATTCAAGCTACACTTTCACACACCTTCATCTAAGGGTTAAAGAACATATTGTTTCTGTGGTTGGCGATTTTCTGCCTCACGAAACGATGATTGTTCAATATTCTTTTAACACCTTTAAAGGTGGCCATTATGATGTCACTGTATTTTATATATGATATATATGGTATTTATGTTTACTATATGCTTCTGTATTTTATATTTAAAACATTCCTTTAAGCTTTTCATGTTGTGCAAATGCGATAATTTCATACAAGGAAGTGTGGACTACCGCCCCCTCAAGTGGTATGACTCATTCATGAAATACATAGAATGTATAAAGAATGAAATTAATGAAAATATGTGACCTATATAACAAATATATTATACTAGAATTATAATATATATATCTATAAATTATTTTTAATTCCATTAATATGACAAAGAAATGAAAGTAGCGTTCATCCATACGTACAGCCTACCGTCTCCATGAACGCAACATTTCATTTCTTTTAATCTCCAAATGTTATGGAGTAGTATATAATGAATATGCACTGGATATATATGATATTTAAATCATTAATACTATTCTAGAGATTATTTACTTATAACTACATGGACAATCATTTTCAAACAAATTCAATTTTTACTCATGTACCGAACATCGACAAAAACGTCTGATATGGACTCACTTTATTAACCAATTATTATAACATTATAATATGTGATATGAAATGAATAATTATCTTTAAATTAGGTCCTTGAGAAATTATAAATTGACCAATGTTTATTATTCAGTAATATAATTAAACGAACACGACAAGTCGGACTTGAGGTAAGGGATCCGACCTCTCGCTTTCTTTTCAAGTACCCTCTTTTATGTCATTTCATTTATGCTCCATGTTCGTATGTTGGAGGATTTTATTTTATATTAACCATTATGTAATTTTTATTTTTATATGATGAGATACCCCCTATTACTCTAATAAATTCTTTTTTTTAGAATTTTTTAAGTGGCACCGTTAGGCTGTCGAATTTTCGTAAGGGAACCTACCCCTCTCTTTATTTTTAAGTACACTCTTTTATGTAATTACTTTTAAGATCATCTTTCTTATTATTGGGATGTTATTTTATATTACTCTTACTATACTTTTTATGTTCATATGATGGGAGACCCTATTTTCTCTCATTAATCCATTTTGGATGTTTTGATTGGCGCTGTTAGGCTGCCGAATCTTCGTAAGAGATACAACCTCTCTCTTTTTTTAAGTACTCTCCTTTATGTAACTTATTTTAATATCCTATTTGTTATGTTGGGGGATGTTCTTTAATATTCATCTTTCTATAAATTTTATGTTAATATGATGAGAGACTCTATTTGATCTCATCAATCCATTTTTGGATGTTTTAAGTGGCGTTGTTAGGCTGCCGAGTTTTCATAAGGGATTTTTCATCTCACTTTTATTATCGTGAGATTTATGCTACATTTTCCACCATTTCCTTTGAGTGGTATATATACTGCCCATTATTCTACTCTTTGTGTAATATACATTCGTTTATGAGAATTTACATCAATGTTTTATTGTCCTTCTTTCATGGGGTGTATGTTTTCCAAGATACCCAAGTCGGTAAGGGAACCTTTCACCCTCCTCTTTTTAAAAGAATTCTTATGTTATGTCTTTTAATTCACATACTATTAAGTTGGGATATGTTCTTCTAAATCCTTATTAATATAAATTTTATGTCCAAGTGATGAGATACCATTTTTATCTCTCATCAACTCATTTTCTGAATTTTTAAGTGATGTCGTTAGGCTGTCAAATTTTTGCAAGGGAACTTCTTAACCCAATTTTGATTCTTTGGGATAAACTTGTAATACTTGAATATGTCGTTCTATGAATATTTTTGAATATCCTATGATTGTTTTACACTTAATATCCACTTATATTTTGTGTATTCTTTTGTCACGCATAATTATGTAATTGATTTATCCTTCATCTAAGGATACCGTCTTTGTATGGAACTTCGTCTTAATCTCCTTTCATTGAGGCATATTTTGTTTTATACACAACCTTCTTTTATACGGTGTATAATCCCATTTGAATTTTACTTTTATCCAAAGGAATCTTTTTATATGAAGAATTTTACTAAACGAAAAAAGGGAATGTTTTTGTCGTATGTATGCGGCGACAATGACTTCTCCGCCGCCATGACCATTATTTCAGTTCCAGCTTCCTCTACAAGCCATACCTTTTTTAAATGAAAAATAAATACCATTTTTTACTTTTCTTTTATTTTGGTATTGAAAATGGTTTTCATAATGTTTTAATTATAACAATGTGTTGTGTTGATATCTTGTGATTGAAATGTGGAAATGTTATGTTTCCTTTATGCATGTTTTATGTGATACGATTATGTTATGGTTATTGGGCATTGTTATGAAGACAGGTGGTTACATGATAAACTATGGGCGGGTGAGCCCGATATAGCTCTCCAATGCATTGGGTAATGCGAAGGAGTTAAACATTAAGGTTTCTCCGAAGAGATTTAGGGAATATACTGTGATGGGTATTCCAAACGTAACCAAGAGGGTTACTCCCTACGTAAGAATGTTATGAATGCCTCAAGTTACCTTTATGCCTTATGATTTCTATGTTTTACTCATTATTTGATGAGGTATATTAATTTGATTATGTTTTATGAGTAAATTATGATTTCATTGATTCTTATGTATACATGTACTCATGTTTCCTTTCCATATTTTTATATCCCTTACTGAGCTTTTTATGCTCATCCCATGTTTTTGAAATGTTCTACGCAGGACTTAAAGATGAATAGGGTCAAGGATGGGATCAAGGAAAGACATGCTATCTAAAAAATGGAACTAGACATGTTTCTTTTAAGAGTTTTTTTATTTATGGAAACTTAGTAGAAGTGTCTACTTTGTAATCTTTTGAGATTTAATAGTTATGTCCTAATTATCTAAAACTCTAAACCTGAAAAGATCCTCAATGTGAATTATTCATTTAATTCAATATTATGTAATGCTTAAGTTCGGGGCCTTATAGTAATGTTATGTTATAATTTCTCTATTTTACTGAAAAATTATATAATGAAACATTGATTTATTTTTCATTATTTTTTTAGTGTTTATTTATTTTAAAATATTTTTGTCTGTATTTCATGTCCTTCACCAAAACATCCATAAAAATATTCTCTCTAGAAAACGTTTCACCCATGTAGTGTAGTAATTTATCACTTTCCTTCATGTTCCCTCCATTTATCAATCACAGAGGTAATATTGATGTTTGCATAGTAAAATCATTGTCCATAGAATTAATGTATTGTTTCAAATTTATTTTTAATTTATTTCTGTTTAGTATTAATTATATAATCATTATTTTCTTATACAGGTAGATTCTTTTTTATATTTGGGGTTGTTTATTCAAATATACACATGCTAGTGAGAAATTAGACTTGGAGACTACAATTGAGATAATGAGAACAGAGAAATATTTCAAGAATTCATATAACCATCATGAAAACGTAAATTCCTACTACTTATTTAATTAATTTTGTCATCATTTTATATAATACTTTTAAATTAAATACCTTATAATTTTTTTCAAATACTTATTTTTTATATAAATATTTTTATAGGTCATATTTTTCTTTAAACTATCCACAACAATCCACAAAAGAGATAAAATGTATCTTTCTACCAATTTTACCATGGTTTTTTTTCTATTTCATTTATTATCGAAATTCCAAAACTACATATTGATTATATGTTTTTATCTGGAAAACCTTTCTAATTTTTGAAATCTAGAATAGTAAAAGTCACATGATCATGTTATGTTAGTCTAGTTTTCATCAATGAGAATTGATTATCAGCAAAGAACATCGAGTCAATATTAAATGATGGAAGTTAAATAAATAAAGGAAATTGAAATCTAGTTTACATTGTAATTTACTATTTTTTAAGACTTTGGGCTATGTTGAAATCCTTCGTACCTCAATCTAATACACAGTGTGACTAGTATGATTCCAAGTGCTTGTTTTAATTTAAAATTGTCATTAATTTTAGTAACAAAGAAAACTGACATACTCGAAACTGGGAAAAAATATTCTTATTGTTTTTATACTTTAGAAAAATGATACATAAGTAATTTTTTATGTGTAGGAATCAACTGCGCCTCAATCTGATACATGATGTTCTTAGTATGACTCAAAGTGTCCGTTATCAGTTTAAAATCAACATTTTTACATCCAAAAGTGTCACTCCTTAAAAATAGTGTAAAAACACTCATATTTTTTTTAATATTTTATTAAATAGATTCATAAATCATTTATTACATGTAGTAATTAGTATCACGTCAAACTGATATACAATGTGATCTGTATGATTCAAAGGGTGTGTTTCTAGTTTAAAAGACATTTTAATAAAAAAGACAAATGACGTACTCAAAACTGAGAAAACAAATTCATATTTTTTTGATACATTATTACAATGATACATAAGTCATTTCAGATGTGTAGGAATTATACATACTTCAATATGAAACACGTTGTGATCGGTATGAATAAGTGCTTCTTTTTATTTAAAATTGACATAATTTTTAATAAAAATGACAACTAACATAGTCAAAATTGATAAAACATATTAATATTGTTTTGATAATTTTTTAAAATTATCCATAATTTATTTGGGATGCATAGTAGTCATCTGCAAATCAATCCGGCACATTGTGTGACCGGTATGACTCCAATTTCTTCTTTTTATTTAAAATTCACATTAATTTTAGTAAAAATGAAAACTAACATACTCAAAACTGAGAAAACATATTCTTATTATTTCGATACATTTGTAAAATAATCTATAATTCATTTGGAATATTTATGAATCATATTCACCTCAATCTGATGCACAATGTGACTGTTATGACACCAAGTGCATCTTTTTATTTAAAATTGACATTAATTTTAGTAAAAATGACAACTAACCCACTCAAAAACTAACAAAATACAGTCCTATTGTTTTTGTACTTTAGGAAAATGATACATAGTTGATTTTGGACATGTAGGAATAAGTCGCACCTCAATCTAATACACGATGTTCCCAGTATTACTCAATGTATCAATTTTTAGTTTAAAGTCTATATTTTAGTTCAAAAATTATCACTCTGTAAGAAATAATAAACCACAATCATATTTTATTAATAATTTAGGAAATAAATTCAAAATTAATTTTTGATATGTAGTAATTACACTCATTTCAAACCCATACATGACATGATCTGTATGATTTAATGTGCATGATTCCATTTTAAAATTACATTTTAGTAAAAAATAAAAGTGACGTACTCAAAACTGAGTAAACACATAAAATTTTCTTTGATACTTTATAAAAATGATCATTATGTCATTTGAGATGTGTGGGAATCATCCACACCTCAATATGACACACAGTGTGACCGTTATGACTCCAAGTGCTTATTTTTATTTAAAATTGACATTAATTTCAGTTAAAGGAAAACATACATACTCAAAATATATAAAATATATTATAATCGTCTTTATACTTTTGTAAAATGTTCCATAAGTCATTTTGTATGTATAATAATCATCCACACCTCAATTTGAGGAACAGTTTTACTGATATGACTCCAAGTGTGTCTTATTATTTAAAATCATCATCAATTTTAGTAAAAAGTAAATATGGCCTACTCAAAATAGAGAAAACACATTTTTATTATTTTGATACTTAAGTAAAAAACTCCATAAATCATTTTTTATTTAGTAATAAACTTCACCTCAATCTGATACATGATGTTCCTAGTATGACTCAATGTGACTGTTATCATTTTATAAATGATATTTTATTTCAAAAAGTGTCACTCACTAAAACCCATGAAAAAATTCTCATACTTCCTTAATAATTTATAAAATTGATTCATAATTAATTTTTTATGTGTTGGAATTAGCCTCACATTAAACTGATACTTTATGTGATCAGGAGTCAAAGTTCATGTTTCAATTTCAAAATGATATTTTAGTAAAAAATATAATTGATGCTCTCAAAACTGAGTAAACTCATTTATATTGTTTTTATACATTATCAAAATGATACATAATTCATTTTAGACATGTAGGAATCATATTAACCTCAATCTAATAAAAGTTGAGACCGATATGACTCTTTGTGAATGTTTTTATTTTAAATTGACATCAATTTTAGTAAAAAGGTCAATAGACCAACTCAAAACCAAGAAAGCACATTCTTATTGTTTTGATACTTTAGAAAAATGATTAATAAGTCATTTTTTATGTGTGTAAATAAACCTAACCTCAATCCAATATCTCATGTTCTTGTTATGACACAATGTGTCTTTTATGATTTTAAAATCGATATTTTAGTTCAAAAAGTGATTCTCACTAAAAATCGAGAAAATGTGCTTAGATTATCTTGATAATTTAGGAAAATTATTCAAAAAACCATTTTGATGTGTAGGAATTAGTATTAATTCAAACTGGCACATGATGTTTCCAGTATGAGTCAAATTGTGTGTATCTAGTTTAAAAATGTATTTTAGTAAAAAAGACAAGCGAATACTCAAAATTGAGAAAATACATTTATATTGTTTTCATAATTTCAAAAAATGATCCATAATTCATTTGAGATTTTTAGTAATAATCCTCACCTCAATTTGATGTACAATGTGACTAGTATGACTCCAATTGCATCTTTTCAATATATAAGTGTCATTTTAGTTTCAAATGCGCATCACATCGCCAAAATCGAGAAAATAATCCTAGGCTGTTTTCACATTATTTTAACTTCAATTAATTAATTAATATCTTTATAATTTTTATATTATAATTATTTAGGAAATTTTTACATAGATAATGATTGAATATGAATAAGAAATTTTGTGATGTGAAATAATCAACCACAAATCAATCTGCTACATATTATTCCTAGTATGACTCAAAGTTTAGTTTAAAATTAACACTTTTTGTTAATTTATTTCTTTATATAATTACTAAAATTAAAAAACAAATTGTTATACATGTGTTTATTTTTCTCGATCAGGGGTTAGTATCAAAATAAAAAGGAACACTGATGTTTTTGAATGTATATAATAATTTTTAATTATGTAATTGTATAAAAGAATGTTTGAAATGTCTATAATATAATGTTTTTTTCTTGTATTTGTATTGTAAATTTTATTTCAATTAAATTATGTATCAGTACTTTATTTTTATGATTTCATGGTTTTTTATTGGTTATTCAGTGTGCTATTACAGCATATTGTAGCATACCGCTTTATTAGCACTTATACAAGCATGGATAAAGGCCATTTTTAACGTTTTTAAAGGACTATTTTGTAGTAGTGATTTGGAAAAAAAAGGTTCCAAGGTTCAGACACCCTATAAGTGGTTTTCCTAATTTGGTTGTTCCCAAATATGATTATTGTTTCTTACTCTATGATTTTTAGTTTTATTCAATGGCCTAAACCTGAAGGAACCATATATATCCAGACTATGATAGAAAATTAAATGATTTTATTCTGGGGAATCCAAATGTTATGGGAGTTGGAATGAAAAATATGATTGATATGATCACACAACTTTCCCAAGATATAAATCATGTTGAAGTTCTAAATAAAGGAGGTAAAATATTATTTTGAGTCCTACATGAGGAAATATCTTCCTTCTTTCAGTGGGAATTTCGATCCAGTAGTTGATGAACAATGGATCAGTACCACAAAAATGATATTTTCCATTCACGAATGCTCAGAAAATGAAAAAAACATTTTGTTTTTCTATCATTTATAAGGTGGAGAAGATAAATGGTGGACTATTAACCGGAATATGAGGCAATAGGATGAAATTGAATCCATGTATTGGGATGAGTTCAATAACTTATTTTTCAATAAGTAATTCCCTTGTATTTTATCTATGAAGATAGAGAAGGAATTCCTTGAGCTAAAGAAAAATGATGATGAATCCATTGATAACTATAAGGAAAATTTTAGAAGACTTATGAGGTATGCTTCTAGTATTATCATCGAACCTAAAAGTAAATTTAATATATTATTCAATGGCATAAAACCAAGTCCCTAAAGGGAATTATACATAAGAGACTTTAGTATCTATGAAGATATTTTTTGATATGATATATTGGTGAAAATATAGGTTAGAGTTACATATCAATCCCATGGTTTTAACAAGAAAATAAATATATAGTTCAAAATAAAAACTAAAAATCATGGAGAGAAGAAAATGGTCTTCCTATTATGCTCAAAGTGTGGAAAAAACATGGAGGAAATTGATTTAAAGGTACTAGTAAATATGTTAATTGTGGAAGGTAAATTCATCAACAAATGATTGTTGATGTGATGGAAAAAAGACAGATAAGGATGTGAATATAGAGAAAATTACACATAATGCACCTCGCCCACTTCAGTGATTCAAGTATAAGGAGAATGGGAATTATGCTAATCAGTGACCAAACCTGAGGGTTTAATATGATGATCAATTCTAGAAATCTAATATGTCAAGGTAAATAGGGAAATCTCATGGGATAAATATTTATAATGAGGGGTGAGATAATGATGTGATGAAAGGTATAATTATCGTCCACTCTATAACTGATAATGTATTATTTGACTCTGGATCTACCCATTATTTCATATCCAAAGAATTTTCTAATGGTATCAAGATTCAATCCAAACTAATCATTGTATAATTAGCATTAAAACCCCAAATTTTACAATGATCACACCCAAGTATATTTTTCATCTCTGGTTGACATTGGTGGGAATATGCTTCCAACAAATTTTTGTATTCTTACTCTAGTTGAATTTTATATCATATTAGGAATAGATTGGATTTCTCTACATAAATCCCACATCAATTGTCAAGGATGGGACATCACATTTTATATTTCAAAACAACCTATGATCAATTATAAATTTGACGATTATTACAAAATTTCGATAGATATTATATCCATTATATTGGTCTCAATTACCATTCAGAAAGAGACTTTATCTCAAAAGGTTGGGGAGAAACTCAACATCAATGATATGTCTATTGTTAAATAATTTATCAATGCCTTTCTATAGGAGCTTTCTAGTCTTCCAAGAAAACAAGATGTTAAGTACTTGATAGAACTAATACCTGGTTCCGTAATAATTTTAAATAATCTCTATAGAATAGAAATGATTGAGTTATAGGAATTGAAGAATCAACTCTAGTAAAATATTAACAAGATATTCAATCAGCTATGTGTGCCACCTTAGGGTGAACCGGTTATCTTTGTTAAAAAATAAATATGGATCAATGAGAATCTTCATTGATTATCCAAAGTTTAATAAGATCACAATTAAGAATAGGTATCATCATCCCCATATTGATGAATTTTTTTATTAACTACATCGATCTTAATACTTTTCCAAGATTGTATTTCATTCTAGATATCATCAATTGAGTGTAAAGAAGGAGGATATACCCAAGATGAAATTATGTACAAGGTATAGATAGTATGAATATATAGTGATTCCATGTGGTCTTACTAATCACCCTATTATCTTTTTGGATTTAATAAATAGAGTATTCAGAGACTTCCTTGATTAGTTTGTCATAGTCTTTATAGATTACATTCTTATCTACTTAAAGAGAAAGGAAAAGCATGAAGACCAATTGATAATTGTACAAATTAACCTAATAATGGAAAAAATATATGAAAAAAATAAAAATTATGGATTTTGGTGATAGAATTTTTCATTTGTAGGTCATATAATCTCAATAGAGGGCATATAAATAGATCCATCAAAGATGAAGGCTATTGAATATTGACCCAGACCAACCATGGTGATTGAGATCCATAGTTCTCTTGGTTTATCTGTATATTATTGATGATTTTTGGAGAATTTATCATGATTATCTAATACTATAACCAAGTTACTTTATAAGGGAACCATGTTCCTCTCGACAGGTAAATGTGAGGAATGTTTCAAGAAACTGAATAGAATATTATTCAGTGCACATGTGTTTACTTTACCCTATAGTAGATAAGGGTTTTTAATCTATAGTTATGAATCCAAGAAGGGATTGGGATGTGTTATTATGCATAATTACATGTTTATAGCTTATGCATCATGAAAGTTGATGTTTCATGATAACAATTACACAACTCATTATTTGGAGTTGGCTACAATAATTTTTTCATTAAAGATATAGAGTCATTATATTTAGAGAGAAAAGTGTGATATATATACTAATCATAAAATTTTAAAGTATATATTCACACTGAAATAGTTGAATATGTTCCATGGAAGATAGTTAGATCTGATTAAATATTATATTTTCTCAATACATTGCCACCCTAGGAAAATGAAAAATGTGGTCGATACTTTGAGCTGAAAGGATCATTCTAACTTATCCATGATGATGACAAAAATAGATATGATATTTATGGTTTTTTGAAGGATGGGTCTAGAAATACTAATGAAAGGGGAAAATTAGTATCTTGGTCAAGTGAATGTTCAATCATCTATCCAAGTAAAGATCATAAAGGTGCATAATGGATATGTAGTGCTGCAAAAAAATGGTTAGAAATGTTCCTAAGTTTAACCTTGATCAAGATAAAATGATAAGGTTTAGGAACTGTGGATGAATTCCATCCATACCAAACCTGAAGAAGGAGTTGTTAAAGTAAGATCATACTTATTTACTCCCAATTTATCTGAGAAGTATGAATATGTATATAGATTTTAAAGAATACTTCTGGTTGGATGGAAAAAAGAGAGATATCATACAATTTATATCACAGTGCTTGGTATGTCAGCAAGTTAAGGTTGAAAGATAAAATCATAAGGGTATTTTTCATCCATTAACTATACTATAATGTAAATGGGATAACATCACCATGAATTTTGTTGTTGGACTCCAAAAAATGTCTAAAGGGAATAATGCAATATGGTTTGTAGTCAATCTACTTACTAAGTCAACACACTTCATCACTATTAGAGAAGAACTCTCTCTGGATAAACTTTCTAGGATATACATTAAGGAAGTGGTAAGGTTTTATAGAGTAACACATTCCATTGTGTTTGATCGGGATCTAAGTTTTAACTCAAATTTTTAGTGATGTATTCTATAAGATCTTGATATGGAGTTGTGTTTCATCACTATGTATCATTATAAAATAGATGGTTATTCTAAAAGTACAATTTAAACCCGATAGGATATGCTGATATCTTATTCAATAGATTTCAATGGTGGTTGGGATCAACACCTTACTTTACTTGAGTTTTCATACCATAATATTTTTCACTCAATAATTCAAATGGATCCTTATTAAGCCCTATATAGAATGAAATATAGAACTCCAATGTGCTGGAATAAATTTGGAGAAAGAATGATATCGAGACATGAGATAGCTAATGAAATGGAAGATAAGGTTAAATTCATTCATTGACACATCAAGGTTACTCAAAGTTGTCATAAACGTTATGTTGAAAAACATTGGATTGATCTCAAATTTGAATTTGTTGATAAAGAGTATCTAATAATTTTTCCATGGAATAAAGTTATGAGATTTGGGAAGAAAGGTAAAATAAGCCTAGGAATATCAGTCCCTTTGAAATTATCGATCATATAGGAATGGTATAATATCAGTTGGAACTTCCACCAAACACCTCTCAAGTCCATGATGTGTTCTATGTTTATCACTTAAGTAGGTACATACCTGACTCTTCACATGTACTGAACTTATAGTCAATACTGTTACATAAAGATATTTTTTATGAAGAATGACCAATGAAGATTATGGATCATACAGAGAATGTTCTACAAAAAAATACCACTAAAATGGTCACACTATTTTGAGGAACCTATGTGGGAACATTAGGATATGATGATGCATAATTATCCTCATTTATTTATATCAAAGTGATGAATTTTGAGGGAGAAATTCATTTTAAGGGGGGTAGAATGTAACACCACAAGTATTTATGATTTTTTTCAAATAAATTAAATTAAATTGATGTGTTTTATTACATGTGAAACCAATTTAATCTTTCACTACATGAATCATTGTCTTTTCTTGTGTAAAATGCAACTCTGAATTTAGAAAACCATGATATTTATTTAAACTCAACTATTATAACATATCCCTTAAATTTTATGCTATAAATAGCAATAAATAGTTTTTATATATTAATACTAATGTTTTTATATAAATGAAATATATTTATGATAAAATACATTACTTTCGATAAAGTTTTTATATGTTTTAACAATATTATTTCCTCAAAAAATATGTTTTATATATTTTTTTAATAACCATTATATAATTTTTTTTACACTGTTAGAAAATTATTTTGATAAAATAAACTTAATTTTTAATTTATAATCTTAAAATTATCTTATGGTAAATATTTAGGATTTTTCTGAATAGTTTCATTTATTGATGAATAGTGAAAAAATTGAATTTTAATTGAATGTTGCCTTTTCTATTAATTTATTAATAGATTTAATTTACATTTTAAATTTGTTTTAAATTATAATTAGTTCAATAATACATTCCTTAATTCAATTTAGACCATTATAATCAATTTCATTTTGAAATTGGATATAAAAAATTTGTAAACTTTTGATCTTTATTGCTTTAAAACCCCACTTTCTCATCACATCTCAGGGATAAATTTAAAATTAATTTATGAAACTTTTTTAATGTAATTTTGAATAATATAATTCATATTTTAAATAAGTATAATTTATAATTTCAAAAAAAAAGAAAGCTTAATTTTTGAGAAAAATGAATACTGAATGCAGTAAAAATTAATTACCACGGTTAAGGTAAAATTTGGTTTATCAGGGGTTAATCTAAAAAGATAGGGGTAAAATTTTCCTATACATTTGTATACAAAATATTTTCAAGCCATATTTATACCTTATCGTGTATAAGGAATTTGTTCCATTTTTACCCTTTTTCTATGTGAAAAATGTGGGATCCCTGATTTCTTTTCAAAAATACCAAGCATGTCATCTCCCCCACTTATAAAAGAACACCCCCTATCCTCCCTTATTCACACCTTTAATCCTTTTTGGATTGTACAATACCTACCCACATAACTTCCCAAATTTTCACCTCTTTTCCTATAAGACTTATTTTGGATATAAATCTAACCTAGGAAGGTTTTTAGTGCAAACCTATAGAGGAACCCGAAGAAGTGGTAACGTTCATCAACGGTCATTTTTATTTTATTTCTTCCTTCATCCCCCTTAAATTATTATTATGTCATTATTATATAACACCATTGGTATCTTCCACATACTAATTTGTTTTTATGTTAATATAATGACCTATAACTAACTCTACTTCCATCAAAAGGGTTATGAAATCGTCATTCGTGTGTTTGTATGACTACCACCTCGTGAACTAATATTGTTTGTTTTTCCATTACCACCTCTCAAGTATAGTCATAAAGATGAATTTATTATTTATATACGATATATATTCTATTTATTATGTTATTATGTGTAATACTCTAGACCTTTTGGCCCGTTAATTTTCCAAAAATCTGATGTTTGATGTATATGGGAGAAGTCTGTGATGTTTTTTAGGATAACAGTGACTTTCTTGCGATGATTCATTTCTGGTGGTGAGACATGTTAGACAAAAATGTTCTTAATTTTTGGTAGCTATACTCATTACTCAATAATTTTAGGCATTTCTAGTGGTGAGATGTGTTAAGTATACATGTTAAAAATTATTGAAGTGAGACATGTTAGGTAGACATGTTAGACATTTATGATAGTCAAACATGTTATACAGACATGTTAAACATTTCTGGTAGATAAATATTTTAGATAGACATGTTATACATTTTTTGAAGTGATACATGTTATACATTTCTGGTAGTGAGACATGTTATAAATGCATGCTAGAAATTTATAGCAGTGAGACTTGTTAGACAGTTCTTGCAGCAAGACATGTTAGATAGACATGTTATAAATTTCAAGTAGTGAGACGTGTTAGATTGAAATGTTATACATTTATGGAATTTATAGATTCTAGGTAGACATGTTCGACATTTCTGGTGGTTAGACATGTTAGAAAGACATGTTAGACATTTATGGTAGTGAGACATGTTTGAAAGAAATGTAATAAATTTCTAATAGTGAGACATGTTAGACATTTATGGTTGTGAGACAAGTTATATAGACATGTTATACATTTATGGTAGTGATACATGTTTGAAATTTATGTCATTGAGACATGTTAGAAATTTCTGGCATTGAGACATGTTTTAAATTTATGTTAGACATTTCTGGAAGTGAGACAAGTTTGATAGACATGTTATACATTTCTAGCAGTGCGACATGTTAGGTAGACATATTACAAATTTATAGTAGTGAGACATGTTAGACATCTATTTTTTATGTTTCTGGTAGTGAGACGTGTTAGATAGACTTGTTATACATTTATGGTGGTAAGTCATGTTATATATACATGTTTGACATTTCTGGTGGTGAGACATGTTAGACATTTCTAGCAGTGAGACATGTTATACAGACATGTTAGACATTTCTAGATTTGAGACATGTTGGATAGACATGTTATAAATTTCTGGTAGTGATACGTGTTATATAGACATGTTATATATTTACAGTGCAGAGACATGTTAGACATTTTTGGAAGTGATACATGTTATACATTTCTAGTTGTGACACATATTTGACATTTCTGGTTGTGAGACATGTTAAACAGAAATTATAGACATTTCTAGTGGTGATACATGTTAAATAGACATGTTATAAATTTCTAGTGGTGATACATGTTAGAAATTTTTGGTGGTTAATCACGAACAGTGTTTCCATTTTTTAAAACAATTATAGTTTTTTATTTTGATTTTCTTTATAATAAAAATGGTTTTATTGATTTAGTTAATGAATTTTAAAGTCATTTAAAAGAGTATTAATCTTACCTTCAACTTATAAAAATTCAGGAAACCCATTAAATGTTTATGCAACATGGATTTAATAATATCCAACTTTAAGGGTTAATCTAAACCATATCTAATCCTATGGGGTCTTGGATATAATCTTTCTAAATTGGATAACTTATGTTTATTCTATAGTTCTTTATTTCTCTTAAGATGGGTGGTTCCAAAAAAATCTTACCTTTGAGTCATGGGTCCCTATTGATACAGTTGTTTTTACTTCCCTAGAATAGGTTTACTCTTATACATGCACCCCCCCCCCCATTTTGGTGCAACAATTTTGGGAAAATCTTCTTCTTCTAGGAATTCCTTTATTTCTCATTATGTGTATCTGGAAGGATAAGCTTATTATTGTTATCTATTGTGAAAATGGTTTCATTAGGATTAATAAATATAAATGAATTGGTTTAAATTAAATCAAAAGGGGTAGGGTAATGTGAAGCATGATCTTACAGCTTTGTTGTTATTTTTCTAATATTTTGAATTGTTTGTCCTTAAGGTCTGTTAAAAATCATGGTTGTTAGGGGTCCTTGCATTCACTTTTATGATGTAAATTTTGGAATTCATGCTGTGTGATTATGAAACCACCATAAATAAATAGATAACCATTTATATTCAGTTAATGAAATTAATTCCCCAGGATCTTATAGATTCTATGATAACACCCTTAAATTAAGAAGTAGAATTGAATAAGATCCCCTTTTTTCTAAATCTGAAAATGTGTTGTGTTGTGGTACGTGTTGTGATGTGTGTAATAGTTATGGTTTTTGTATGTGGGACTAATGTGATATGCAGTGGCTATGTTGTTATGTGTATTGAGGTACTGTATGAGATGTGGTTTTGCAGTGAGGTTTTGATGGTTGTTATTGTAAGGTTATGCAGCAGGGTTGTGGAAGTGGATGTGGCTATAAAATGGTGTGGACGTTGAAATTGGTATTGTGTTTTTGATCATGTGTTGTGTGGTTGGTTTTATTCTATTTACCCAAGTATTAATGGAATTAAATTAATGATAATGATACGAAACAAGATTATAATTAATTATGAATACATAAATTATATGTGACGGTCTCAATGAAATGGGTTGGAAACTAAAATTTTGTAAAATGGATTAATGAGAATTTAAAAAATTAAATATAAATGTTGCGTTGTTTTTTTATTATGGGGGTTCTACTTTTAGTATTGGTAGTGGAAGTGGATGTTATTGTGAGATGTTTTGTGCCTTTGTGAGCCCTTGGTATGGGGCTTGTGTGTTATAACTCTATATGAATTTACCTTGTATATTATGGTGATTTCTATATTCTCCCCACACTCATCAATCACTACGTGTCAACACCAGCATAATCACATGGGGGTATTTTTTCAACAACCCAGTGGGAGGATGGATGGCTAGATATACACTCTCACCCACTCCCTCTTCCATGATATGAGAAGTACATGCATGGTTTGTGATGACCAGAAGTAAAAAAGTGATGTTGTCGAGTTGTGATGTGATGAGATATGATGTCCCAGGTGTGTTCGGGTGAGATGTGGTGAGATGGTTTATGGTGGGGGTCATCCATGGTAGGAGTATTTCATGAAGCTTATGTCCTTTATGTTCATGATACCCTACTACCCTGGTTATGACATGTGATGTGAAGTGATTTCCCAGGTGTCTATGTGTAGGATGTGATGTGATGTTATTCAAAAGAGGTGGGAGTGCTAGGACATATGATTTTGGGGTGTGAGAGTGGAAAATCAATGGGAAAGATGTGTGTAGTACCCTTCATTTATATTCTTCATATTATATTTTTATACTTGTATGCATTACTAGGTGAGTGATCCATGGGGAGGTTTGGGTTTTGGTTATCATACCTGTATAGGTGTTGTTTAGTTCTTCTATTTTTCTCATAGGTGCATTTCTATTCTCTTTTCAAATTTTCATGAGAGACTTTGGGTTTCCTAATGAGTATACTTATATGATAACCCTATTTATATAAAAATTATTTTAGGTTTCTAGTATGGATTCATGGACCATGTTGGACATTACAAGCTCAGACCTTTAGACAGTTGTTGTGTCACTGCTTTCTCTTTGTTTTTTTGGATATTTACTTTGGAAATTTTATTATGTATCGGTTTTATTTATACATACATTTTGGGATGGTTTACCTTTATTTTATATTATGTCATAGATTTTACTGTGGATGATTCATCTTATCACTTGATCCTATATTATTATAGAGGGTAATGTCTCTCATCCATGAGATTTTTATACCCTCAGTTCTAGTAACAGACCTAGGGCCTACTAAAGGTGGGAATCGGGGGGTCATTATCTATCTCATCTCATTACGAAATATTTGGAGGGAGGGGGTTCAGACCGAGTGGTATCAAAGTAATTTTGAGATATATGATGGATTCTATAGTTATGCATAGTGAGGATTTCATGGTTTGGTATGGAAATGGTTCTAGTTGACCTATGTTCCTGATATAGGTCAAGGATACCATCTTGAACATGGGATTTTAGGGCCCCCCATGATCTAGTGCATGGAATCTAAGCTTATTGGATGGCCATGTGATGTGTAAATGTTTACAGGGTAGAGACATAAGAGAGGTAAAGGTATCATGATTGATTGTTCTTGTGATTTAATGAGGTAATTTTTGGAATTCAAGTAATTTAATTAAACAATCATGGAATTTTTTAGGTTTCTTTTACTTTTTCCACACTATAGTTTATAATGAACATTTATTATTTTTTGAATTAATCATATAAACCTAAAATGAAATATTAAAATGATGGTTAAATAGGCCGATATTTTTTTAAACTTTTTTTAGGCCTGAATGTGTTGTTTCCATTCCAATTATTGCATTAATATTAATGAATTTATTTTTTTCCTTATTTAAATATATAACATTCCATCTTATTTTCCTAATGTTAGAAATTGTTAGAGAATCATTCTTAGTGTATTTTTTGTGAACAACTGTTTAATACTAAAAAACATTATGTACCATGTAACCTCAATTATAATTCATACTAAAATGATAAAATAAATTATTTTTAAACCATGCTTATAATTATTTTTTTCATGTGTGAGTTGATATTCCATGTGTTTCTTTTCATTTTTAATTTATCATGAACATGTGTTATTGACTTATTGTAAAACATGGATTTGGGAATTTAAATTCTTAAATTTCAAAAAAAAATACATCATGATTATTGATAATTCTTTTGAATGTGGAATCCTTTACAATAATAACTTTATCTTTATTTTGGTATGAATTAGGTTCTATATTATTGATATTACCATATTTTTTAATCGTGTGTAAGGGTGGAAATTCTTGTGACCTTTATTTCTAGATATTGGAAAATTATAAGCATGATTTGTGGTAAATTGTTGAGACATAAAATTATTAAAATGATTAAACATATTCTTTCTGTGACCAAAAATAATTTTTATTTACTAAAATAACCTTACCTCGCATGTTAAATCATGAGTGGGTTTTTTATGGAAAGCGTGTCTAATGTTAAAGACATTTGTATGTTAACTATAGAATTTAAATTATATTGAACAAGATAATGTATCATGTTTATTATATTTTATTTAAATATGTAATTAGAATCATTTTATATTTATTTTATTACATAATCCGGTTTTGATTAACAATGAAATGATTAAAGAATGTTTAGTTCATGGATGATATAACATGAGACATGGTAATAAAACACGTACAATTTTAATTTTATGATATGAGAGCATATATTATTTTAATAATTATGAAATCATGTTTTATATGTAATGAGGTATTTTAATTGATCATAGTAATCAAGAATGTATAAATTTTCAAATAAATTTATAATTTTTTTTCATCAAAAAAAAAATCTAGAACATATTGTTTAATCATATTAAACATTGTATATGACATGATGTGTTTGTAATTTCTTCTTTAACTTGGATACATATTAAAACTATTTAATTAAAATGCATGGTGTTTCACTATAAATAACATGGAAATGTTTAGTGTTATTTTTTGTTTCATTTTTATCATTTAATTGAATTTTTTATGCCTTGATGAAAATAATAGTTGTTGTATACCGTTCTTGCATTGTGATTATCATGGATTATGATTCCATTGATGTTAATACCTAATTAATATCACCATTAATTAAAATAATAATTACTTATATATAGATAATGAACTATATCCTCATGGGAAATATGAAAATTGTGTCTGAATACTCATGATAAATAATGAGGTGAAGTCAGGTAAGCATCTGAATAGTTAAGGAAGACATAAGTCATTGCTTCCATGTGTGGTTGTTCTTATTGTGTTTATTTGTTTGATATTTTATTATGAAATTCAAGTATATGAAGTGGGGTAACCTAATGCCTAATCGATATGAGATATAATTTGATGCGATTAAAACCATGTAGACAAGTCAGTGTTTCCCAAAGCAGATAATATCTTTACATGATAAATGGAATTACTTGATTTGTATTCTAGTGTCTTTAATGTGTGATGGTAGTGGTGGTCATTAGTTAGGGTGGTGTGGAGGATGATATAGAGAAGGTGGTTATGTAAAAATTTTGGTTTCTTGTAGATGGTAAAGTGGTAAGGTGATATAGTTTTGTGAAATTTCTAGTAGATGTTTTCATTGGTTGGTGGGTTTGGTCCATTGGTTGTGTTGTGGAGTGGTAGTGATGTTTGTTGGTTGAGATTTGTGGTTATCATAGTGATATTACTTGTGTTTTTATATGATGTGTTTTTATTGATAGAATGTCTCACCTCCCATAGAAAGGGTTAATCACATAAAATTTGTAATAACAGAAAATTGTTTCTTAGAAAAACCATGAAATTAATGAATATGTTATTAACTATCATAGAAAAATCATTTTATTAAATGAATGGAATGTTTTAATAATATTTTTTTGGTTGGTTTTTTTGGGATTGATCTTATGTTGATGAAATGTGTTATGACCTAAAACATATGAATAGATGGAAAATATTTCCCACATCAAGAAGAATTATATTACAATTTGTTTTAAAACCATGAGGGAGAGTCAGTGCCATAAAAAGTGGATAATATCATAGAGCATTAGATGGGATCCCTTTATCTGTATTCTTGCGGTAGCTCGGTCTATGTTAATATGAGTTCTTGTTTTGGTTGGGAATTTTTTTGTAAATATTTTTCATGTGTATGCTCATGGTAAATAATATCCTATTTGAAAACTTGGTAACTTTTACAACTAGATAAAATGGATTGTTCCAAACTTATGTTTTTTTTGTTTATATTGCATGTCATATGTCAAATTTGGGACTCTTGAAAAAATATTATTTTAAATAAGAGGCATTTGTTTTCAAAAAAAGTAATTTTTTTAAGTAAAAGGCATGGAATTATGAAATAAAACATTCATTTAAAGGCTTTGAGAATATTGGATGGGTAAAATTCCTAATATAAAAAGTGATTTGAGGAATTATCTTTGTTGTTGAAAAAAATGGATTTAAATGAAGTGATTTTCATTTTCATGTACTTGTTTAAAACTATAAATGATGAATTGAGTTAAATATATTGTTTTGTTTATAATTGGTTGATATGTACTGCTTGATGTGTTTGTTATGACCAGTTACATTACCTTATTCTTATTTGAGAGGTATCTCCCATGGGATATTGTTTTTAAAGTATAGTGTAGATTTACAATTCTTTTCCCCATTAATTATTATGTTCTAAAAAATGAGAGGTATCTCATGGGTTGGTTATTCTAACACTTTATCTCCTTTATTCTAGGTTGGTTTTGAATCCTCAAGGGAGATAATAGTTTGATATGTATCTTAGGTAATGGCTCAAACCTTATGGACCATTGCTTTTCCAAAAATCTGATGTTTGAGGTATCTGAGGGTAGTATGGGGTTTTTTTAGAATAATGATAGATTTTGGAGGTGAGACATGTTATCCATTTATGGTAGTGAGAAATGATTGAAATACATGTTATACATTTCTGACAGTGATACATTTTAGAAAAATGAGTTAGACATTTCTTATAGTGATACATGTTAGACAGACATTGTAGAAATTTATGGAATTGATATATGTTAGACATCTATGGCAGTGAGACATGTTACAAATTTCTTGTAGTGAGATATTTAGTTAGGCATGTTATACATTTATGGAATTTATACATGTTATATATGAATGTTATACATTTTTTCAACTGATACATGTTAGAAAAACGTGTTAGACAATTATGGAAGTGATACATGATAGGAATTTCTATCAATGAGACATGTTAGAGAGACACATTATACATTTCTCACAATGAGACATATTGAAAAACATGTTATAAATTTTTAAAAGTGATACATGTTAGACATAGATGTTAGAAATTTATTGTAGTGATTTATGTTAGAAACACATTTTAGACATTTTTCAGAGTGATACATGTTAGATGTACATGATATACATTTCTAAGAGTGAGACATGAGAGAAATTTTTGGTAGTGAGACATGTTAGATGGACATGTTAGACATGTCTAACAATGAGACATGTTAAATAGAAATGTTAGACATTTCTGGTAGTGAGACATTTACATAGACATGTCAGATATTTTTGGAAGTGATACATTTTATACAGGCATGTTATAAATACATGTTATACATTTCTAGTGGTGTGAAATGTTAAGAAAAACCTATTAAAAATTTATGGTAGTGATACATATTACACATTTCTGGAAGTGAGACATGTTAGATAGACATATTATACATTTCTGGTTTTGAGACACGTTAGATATACACGTTAAAAATTTCTGGTGGTGGGACATGTTTTATAGACTTGTTAGAAATTTCTATTAGTGAGACATATTAAACATACATGTTATACATTTTTGGTAATGAGACATGTTATATAGACATATTATACACTTCTAGTACTGAGGCATGTTTAAAATGCCTGATATACATTTCAACGGTTCGTGAACTCCAGGGGTCTTCGTCTTCCAGCTCAGATCTCCCCGATACACAAGCTATCCTTCTGTATCATCTTTTCTTCCCAGGAAGATTTCATTTTGGTGTGGTGCATGGCTCCCCATGTCGGGGGCCGTTGGAGCTTCAGATTATTCAGGTGTTCCTTGGGTGTCCACATGGGGAAAGAATGTTTGGCAGCTACGGTCTGGATAAATCTTCTCGGGATTCCACTCCCATTTCAGAACGAAGGATTTCTCAAGATGATTGGTGACTCCCTAGGAGGATTTACATGTTCTGATTTCAGGACCATGAGATTTGTGGATACTTAGGTGGCCCACATTTGCATGTAATTAGACCTCTCCCTTCCTGTACCGAACAAGATTTCTCTCAGGGTGAAAGAGCCCTATCACTGGGATGAGGATATCTTCTACCCTGTGTTCCATAGGTTTTTTTCTCATTTCCTCTTTCAAGGTCATTCATTTCAGGTGTGTCATCTCATACAATAGGGTGATTCGGGGGGGCGGGGTGGCGTCACCCAACGTGCTGAACCCCATGCTTTGCGGCCAGGTTCTTTGGATAGCTCCCCCCTGGTAGGGAATTGGTAGAATCTGGGCCTCTCACTATCATTACTAAGCCATTGTCCTAGCCTCCTACCCCCGTACTGCTTTCTAGATTAGGGATGGATTTTTTCAAGATATTTGATTTGGAGATATTGCACTCTGTTCCACGAGGGGTGACTGAGTTCTAGGTTGGTGATGCCTCCTTTTTTCTTCATAACTTCTTCATTCCTCATGGGCTTCAGTGTTTGGTATCTCATATCATCCCCCATTCCCAGCCTTAAAGGCTCATGGTGCTTCCTCCCAACGACCCTAACCCATTCCAAGGTGTGTTGGGGGAGTGGGTGGTACTCTTACGGTGTCTTATTCCCCCAAGAGGATCCCACCGGATGAGACCCATCTCTCTCCGGCCCAAACAGATCATGGATTGACAGGAGAAGTTGGCCTATCTCGATCCATATATGGATCTGGGAGGTTTTATAAATCCTTTCTAGGAATGTGGGTCAGGCGAACCTCTCAAATTCTATAGATGGGAACATCCTCAAGAGCTCTTTTATCTAAGGCAAAGGGAGTTTGTACCAGCTCTCAGTCAAGGGAACTAAAGGCTATGGTGCCCTCATATTTTGAGAAGGCTGTGCTTTTTGGAGCCAATCCAAGAACATTCTTCTCTCTATGATTCCAATATTTATATGGAACGCACATAGAATGGAAGCTCAGATGAAAACATGCTTCATTTCTTCTGAAGTTACCAATCACAAGATTTCACTGGTAGGCATTCTTGAACACAAACTGAATCCATCCAGGATTGGATTCTCCTCCAAAAAAATAAAAATGATTGGATTTTTTCATTCGTCTCCCTCCAACCACCATATTTGGATCTTCTATCATAGGAGACTCAAGGTGGAGCAGGTTGTGGTGGGAGACCACTTCATTACTGTAAAAAAAATTCGGGACTCCCATATTTTTTTGTTTTGTTTATTTATGGAAGTTGTGACCCTACCCAGAGGGTATTCATATGGAATATCCTTAATTCCTTCGATCTTGGTGACCTCCCATGGATTGTCGAAGTGATTTTAATTTGATTTAAGACCCTGATGAGAGGAAGTGTTGAGGTCCATTCAACAGGAGCAACTGTTTGGAGTTCACCCAGTTTATGGCTGTAAAGGGTCATATGGACCTTAGATACTTAGGGGACATATTTACGTGTGGAAATAATCAGAAGGGGTCTCACCAAACATGGAGCTTCCTAGATAGGTGTTTGGATAATTTTAATTCTCTATCCAAATATGGTTCCACCAAAGTGGCTCATCTGGTGCATGGCATTTCAGATCACTCACCCCTCTTGATCACATTGTCCTCCAGGCCTGGGCACACAGATTTATTCAGATACTACATCCATTGGGGAAACCAGAAATCTTTCCTTACTACGGTTCACGATATATGGGCAGAGACTCTCTAGGGGAACACGTGTATTTCCTTTCATAGTAAACTAATATGGGTCAAGGAAAGGCTCTAGCTATGTGCAAGGGACATCCATCCGCAGGACAGGGACTTGTTGGCCAGTTCGCGGGAAGTCGATCGACTGGAACAGAATCTTGAGGAAGAATCGAACGATCATACATTCTTGAACCTAGTATACATAAAGGAGCAGGTGCTTCTGAAATAAGAATATTTATCCAAGGAGAATGCGAGGATCAAATGGATGAAAGAGGGGGATAGTAACACAACATATTTCCATGCTTGCATTAAGGAGAGGAAAAGGTTCACTCAACTAAATATTTTACTAGAGGATGGGTCTTTTACTGATGATCGGGACATAGGGGGTGTTATGGCCAACCCCTACCTAAGGGACCTCCTGGATGGATCTAAAGAACAACAAACTAATGGGTACCTAAGGTCGATCACCGATCTGTTTGACATCATTTAGCATCTTGTTACTACCTAGGATAATGAAAGTCTGGGGGCCATCCCCCTAGAGAGGGAAATCTTTGACCCCATGATGAAGCTTAATCTTGATAGTGTGGTTGGCCTGGATGGTTTCCCCAACTCTTTTTAGAGAGCATCGTGGGAGGTAATGAATAATGATTTGATGGCCGCTATCCATGACTTATTTCAGGGAGGGAATTTTCCTCATTTTGCATGCGCTACCATGATAGTCTTCATCCACAAGACTAAGATCCCCTCCTTAATCCACCAGTTTAGGCCTGTAAGCATGTGCAGTGTGCCTTATAAAATATTATCCAGTGTCATCAACTCTCGTCTAGAAGCTAATCTGCCACAGTGGATCTCCTTGGAGCAGCACGATTTTGTGAAGGGGAGGTGCATTTAGGGAGAGATAGCATTGGGCCAGGAAATGTTCTGGGACATCAATCACAAATCACAAGGCTCTAATACCGCCATCAAACTTGATATGAGAATATCCTATGATCGGTTGTAATAGAGTTTCATCAACCGTGTTTTGGATGGTATGGGTCTCTCCACTTGGAATATTGATATCATTTTTCACTACTTCATCTCATTTTGGTTGGTAGTGTCTTTTATGGGAAAGACCTATGGTTTTTTTTTCAAATAAACTTAGGGACTTCGGCCAAGGGACCTCTATCCCCTAGCCTGTTTGTCATGGCCGAGGATGTGCTCAACCACCTAATTCACCAAAGCCTAGACAACAGTGATATCTCCCCCTATCGCTATAGATGGAACACCCAATCAGTGTATTATATTATGTTTCTAAATGACACTATTATTTTCACGAACCCCTCGATAAAATCATTGATAGGTTTGAATAGTTTTCTAGATTAATACTGTCTGTGAAGCGGTCAAAGAATTAACTGATGGAAGAGCAATTTTGACTTACCATTCAACAGACCTCCCACAGTAGGTTATCTATTGGACATGGAAAGGGGGTCTTTTCCATGAAATATGTAGGGGGGGATTTATCGTCAGGACGTGTCTGTATCCGTGATTTCAACCCAATCGTCAATTGGATCACAGATCGGGTTCTTAATTGGAATGATAACCTATTGTCTTTTGGTGGCAGAATATCTTTAGTGAACATTGTGTTACTTACCACTCTAGTCTAAGCCCCCTCAGCAATAAAGGTACCAAAGGTAGTTATCAAAAATATCGACTGGATCATATCCAAGTTCATCTGGGACCACAAGGGTGAGGGGAAAAGGCACTAGGAATCCTGGAATAGGATGGAGAGTCCATCTAATGTTGGGTGGAAACAACTTCTGTAGTCTCGAGGACACTCTTCGTGGAATGAAAGCTAAATTATAATGGGAGGCCCTAGAACAATGTACCTTGAGGGGGTGCACCATGCACCAGACGTCTATAGGGGACTAAGTTTATAATGTTGTACATGCCTCTCTTATATGGGAAGAGCTTGTTCCTATTGTGATTGATCTTCAGAATCACTCTCTTTGGATCCTTGGGAGAGGCGACGTCCTTTTTTGGCACCATAACTAGAGTGGAATGATCATCAGCTACCCGGGTTTCCCAGTAACGGATATCTCCTTCCGAGAATCCATCCATTACATGGATTTTACCAAGGCCGTTCTGAGCAGTGATTAGCAAGAACAGTTCCACCTCATCAAACTATCTTCTAGTCTGGACCTCTGTGTCTTCACTCCTACACCCTCTTGAGCATTCACAACAATGGAATACCGGAGGACTATTAGCACAGAGGACAATGGTGATGCATGGAATGAGATCATTTGGTCCAAGAGAATCCCCACCAAATACAAGTTCCTCACCTTGAGGATTATGAATAGATCTCTTCCAATGGATGAAAGAATCAAGTGTTGTGGCATTAATCTGGCTTCAAAATGTGTTTGTTGTAGGATCCATGTGGAGGAGAGTGTGTTCCACCATTTCTTTGAGAGTGAATAGGTGCATGAGGTGTGTGGGTATTTTGGCGAGTTCATGGCTATTTCGGATTCGGCTATAGTAGACCAGCCTTTTTTAGACTACTCGTATCATAATTCATGGAGTGCTGGAACAGAGAGGGGGGAACACACCACAATATTTCATGTGGGCTTTTTGAGTTTGTGGAAGGCAAGGAACAAGTGGATCTCTGAAGGAGTGGACTTGGGAGGTCACATGATCATCTCTATAACTACAAACCTACTTATCGACATGATCTGGGAACTAGGAAATTAGAGGGATGCTCCATCGCTGAGGCAATTTAGCATAGGGTCACTTAACTCTCCCTTGGGTGGTGGTCCTTCACCTAGAAATTGGGTTTTCTGGCTCCCCCCATTGAAAGTCTTGAAGCTAAAATATGATGGATCATGTGTTTCGGGTGTGATCCATAGAGGAGGGGTCGTCCGTGATAGCATCGGGTTAGTGCACTGGGATTTCTCCATCTAGTTGGGTCAGGGAACTGCTCTTAAGGTGGAGGCCTTGGCCATGAAGACTGGTCATTTTATTTGAAAACAGAGGATACTGAATATCACTAAGGATGAAATGGATTTAATGCTCTTAAAAAAATCCCTTCATGGCCTGGGGGTCACTCCTTGGTTGATTGCTTATACTGTCAGTAATTTTCATGGAGTCCTTGGCGATGACATTCAAGTGTCTCACACATGGTGGGAG
Organism: Viscum album; assembly: GCA_963277665.1. Lineage (NCBI taxonomy): Eukaryota > Viridiplantae > Streptophyta > Magnoliopsida > Santalales > Viscaceae > Viscum > Viscum album. The sequence continues at coordinate 828,811,426 of OY728140.1, forward strand.
GGAAACAAGGTCATGGAATACTTGGCCTCTGTGAACCAAACTGGCCAGGATTGTATTTTATTTCATAACTTGTTCATCTTAAAGCATGTGGTAATAAATATTATTAAGGGGGATGCCCTCAACCTATATTATTTTATACCCCTATAACACGTTTTTCTCTGTGGCCTGCCTTTGGGGGCCTTGCACTCTTTTTTACTCTCTTTGAATAAAAATTCACATGATGCTGATGATGGTAGTGATACATGTTAGACAGACATGTTATACATTTTTGGTAGTGATACATGTTAGATTGACATGTTATATATTTCTAGCAGTGATGCATTTTAGAAATTTTTGGCAGTTAGACATGTTAAACAAACATGTAAGATAATTCTAATTGTGAGACATGTTAGATAGACAGGTTAGGTAGACATTTTAGACAGACATGTTAGACATTTCTGGTAGTGAGACATGTTAGAAAAACAAGTTAAAAATTTCTATTGGTGAGACATGATAGACATTTCTAGAAGTGGGACATGTTAGATAGACTTGTTAGACATTTTTAGCAATGATACATGTTATAAAAACATTATAAACATTTCTAGAGGTGAGTCATAATATACATTTTGGTGATGAATCATGAACAGTGTTTCCTGTTTTCTTCTAAAATTTATAGTTTTTCCATTTTGATGTATTTTTTTACAAAAAATGGTTTTAGTTCCTTAATTAATGAATTTTAATACCTTTTCAAGGGGAATTAATTATACCGTAAACTTCTCAAAATTCCATATACCCTTTAAATTTTTATTCCATATGGATTTAATTATATATAACATTAATGTCTTATCTAAACCATATAAAATATCAGGGGTCTCAGATCTAATATTTCTAAAGTAGATAACTTTAATTCATTATTTTGATCTTTATTTCTCTAGATATGAGTGGTTATGATTATTTTTTCCTTTGGAGTCATGAATCCCTATTTTTTGTAGTTTTTTCGAGTTCTCATGAAGATGTTTCATTCAGTATGTGCATCCCTAATTTTTGTGTAGCAAGTATGGTAAAATATTCTTTATCTAGGTAGGAATTAATTTTTTAGCTTTATGTGTATCATACAGGGTGAGCTTATTATTTTTATCTCTTTTGAATATTTTTTCATGAAAATTAAAAAATATAAATGAATTTTTTAAAATTAAATAAAAATTGGTAGGGGAATGTGAATTATGATCTTATAGATTTATTGTTATTGTTTTGATATTTTGAATTATATGGGCTTAATTCCAGCTGAAAATCATGTTTGTTAGGGGTCCTTCCATATGCTATTATGATGTGAATTTTGGAATTCATGTTGTATGATTGTGATGCCACCAAAAATAAATTTTTAACTGCATATATTATGTTAATGAAATGGATGCCTTAGGATCTTATGGATTCTATGATAAAACCCTTAAATAATGAAGTGTAATTTAAGAATAACCCTCGTTTTCAATATCTAAAAATATGTTGTGTTGTGATGTGCAGAATGGTTGTGGTTTGTGTTCATAGGACTGATGTGATGTGTAGTGGATATATTTTTATGTGTGTTGGGTAAGTGGAGGAGATGTATCTATGAAGTGAGGTTGTTATAGTGGCTTTCATGTTGTTGTACAATGAGGTTGTGAAAGTGGATGATGTTGTAAAATGATATGGATGTGGGAGTTGGGTTATCATGTCATTCTTGTACTGTGTGGTTGGTTTTTTTCTAGTTACCCAAGTATTAATTTAATTAAATTCATGATAATGATATAAAATGGGATAATAATGAATATTTAATACACAAATTAAAATTTATTGACTCAATTAAATGGGCTAGTAATGGAAAATATGAAAAATGGATTAATGAGAATTTAAAAATTAAAATATGAACAGTGGAATATGTGTTTATTATGGGGGGTTGAGATTTCAGTTTTAGTAGTATAAGTTGAGATTCCTATGATATTTTTTATTCCTTTTTGAACCCTTATTATGGGGCTTGTATAATTTTACTCTATATGTATATACACTATATATTATTTTGATTCCTATATGCACCCCACCTTCATCGAGCACTATGTGCTGAAACCCATATAGTCACATATGGGATGTCTTTTTCAACATCTCGATGGGATTATGGATGGATTGATATCCATTATTACCCTCTCTCTATTCCAAGATATGAGAAGGACATGCACAAGCTATGATGTCCAAATGTCAAAAGTTTCATTTTCGATTTGTAGTGTGATGAGATGTCATGGCCCATGTGTGTTTGGATGAGATGTGGTGAGATAAACAATGGTGGGGGTCGTGCATGGTAAGAGGAGGGAATGAGGTTTATTTACTTCACGTTCACAATACCCTAGTACCATGGTTATGATATGTGATGTTATGTGATGTCTCAGGTGTCTGTGGGCGGGATGTGATGTTCTGTGATAATATTCAAATGAGTTGGGAGTGTCATGACATATGACGTTGGTGTATGGGAGAGGAAAATATGTGGTAAGTTAGATTAGGGTACCCTTCATTGCTATTATTCATATTATATTATTATACTTGGATTTTTTATTTGTTGAGAGAGTCTTTTTAAGGTTAGGGTTTGGGTTAGTTTACTTGTATAGGTATTGTTTGGTTATACTATTTTTATCATGGGTGCATTAGTATTCTCTTTTCACATGTGCATGAGAGACCTTGGTTTTTCTACTGATTATACTTTTATTATCACCTTACATATATAAAACTACATTAAGGTTTCCAGGAAGACTTTATGAATTGTGTTTTACATTGCTAGATCGGACCTTTGGAAATTTTTTATGTCACTACTTGTGATTTGTTTTTATTTATTTTTTTACATTCACTTTAGAGAATTTTATATTTAAAAATTTTAATTAAACATGAATTGTGGGATTATTTGGATTTATTTTATATTATTTCATGGAGTTTATTATTTATGATTCATCTAATCTCCTGATCCTACATTATAATAGAGTTTAATGCCTCCCATACAAGATATTTGTATACCCTCGGTTCTAATCATCAACCTGAGGCCTACTGGAGGTGGGTCTCGGGGATCATTATCTCTCTCTCTCATAATTTACACAAAATTAGAGGGATGGGTTCATGAAATTATGATTCTGAAATTATTATATCACACATAACTTTATACTCTTCATTTTATGGGAATACGATAACATCGTTCGTGTGTACGGCAGACTACTTCCTCATGAAGTAATATGATTCATTCACGCTTTACATTGAATGTATAAAGGAAGGTTTTAATAAACATTTATGATATATATGAAATAACCATGATTTTTTAATGTTGATATATATCATTTACTTTTATTTATTTCAATCCAATAAGAAAATGGAAAATAGTGCTCATATGTACGTACCGTCTACCGTCTCTATAAACGGTGTATTTCATTTTCTATCACTAAATTATATGGATTACTATAAGTAAATATATAATGAATATATATTATATTTATATCATGTTTATCTCTATATATATTATGGAACATTGATCAAATTAATAGGACAAAAAATATAAAAAATCAAAACATATACAAAAAACAAAGTGGTTATTACCCAGAACATATCTTTAACATGGAATTGTTAATAAATAGGTAATAAGAGGTCATAATAAAATAATATATGGTATTATATATATGAATATGTTTTTCTAATATATGTATAATAAACTTGTATTTTTATACAAGAGTTTTGAATGAGTACGACCGAATGCGAGAAATATTGTAAGGGATTTTTTTGTCTCAGTTATCCTTCATTAAGACATATGTCATGTTATGCACCCGTATTCTATCATTAGGTGTATATAAAACCTTTTTTAACATGTAATATCATGAATTTATTCATCATAATAATATTTATTTTTCCTGTCTTATTATTACTTCAGGGGGATTATGATTCTATGTTACCAAAGAGGTATGGGTTTTATGTTACAATATCATCACTTATCAAAATTATTATGATTAAATATCCAATGTTGAAATATCATGATATACCTCTCAATAATTATCATTTATTTACTTATTCTCTAGTGATTCATGATATCTTCAAGTAATGGTACCAGTTTTTTCACTCTTTAGTACTAACACTTTTTAAGGAAGTATTATTCTGAAAATCCGACTTCATTTCTCTCTTTGGTTGGAAATCTATTGTCTTCCAAAACCATTTTGTTAAAAAATTATTTAAAAAATGTTTTATTACTATGTTATGATTTTTAAAAGGTATTTTTACCCATGTTTTTATTTTTATGAAACGTTTTGAAAGTAATCTTTATGTCGTTTTCCAAAACAGATCACATTTTCTATTTACCAAAAATGTTAATGGAAATTCATTTTTACATGCATATAATGAATGTAATTTTTTGATATCATGAACAATCATTACTTTGAATATACCTTTATATGTTTTCAATTTTATTTTAAAATAAAAAGGTTTTGAAAATATTTTATGTTTTAAAAATCATTATTCAAAGCATAAAGGATATTTTCTTTAAGAAATGTTTTAAATGATCTTTCAAAATCATTTTACATCTAAGATGATATTCAACTGTGTTACCTATTCCTTACTAGGGATATGATTCAAGGATTCCATTCATATTATTTCCTTAAATGGCTTATGTTTTGTTGGAATTGTGTTTGTGAAACCTCTTTATCTTCCATGAGTTATACCATGAGTAAATTCTTATGAAACTCACTTATTTTCACAAGTTATTCACTGTTGAAATGATTATGAAACCTATCTATTTTACATAAGTAATGATTTGATGAAATGTTTATTATACCCATTTCATTTCATGGGTTATGACGTGGTGAGTTTCTATGATCTCATGGGACACATATGTATGATTTCATTATGTGATGGGTAGGATCTATATATCTCTCCAATTTATAGGATAAATATTTATATCTCATGAGATAGACATTGGTGGAATTGGGATTCAACTTATTTTACTAAGATAGAGTTATAATGGTAAGTTAAAATGGTTTAGTAATAAAGGGTTCAGGTGGATAGTGAACTCAGTTCAATAAGACAAGGTGGGAATGTGGAGTGAACCTAATTTAGTGAAGGAATTTTTCCATTATAATGTTCTTAGCAGTGAACCACGACTAAAAGGGAAGTGATTTTTTAAGCTTATGTGTGTCCTACAAATTCCATGTCTTATTCCAATGTTATCCTCTCAAGGATAATTTTATTTGATTTTCTTATGATTCATGTCTTTTTAAATTTGAAAATATACTACATGACTCAATATTATGACATTTGGTATATAGGGTATGGGTTTTCAATGTTATTCTTGTTTTCTTACACGATTATGCTCATGTTATTATTATTTATCTCCCTTTTTTACCCTTATTGAGGATCGGATCTCACCCTTTATTATGTTTCCTTTCCTCGGGTTATAAATAAATATATTATATATGAAATTTCTAAGAAGGGTTCTAGTTGTGATGAACATAGTGGGAGATGATATATATCACTTATTGATCATTATTTGTGTTTCCAATATTCCAAAGAAAATAAATTATTTTAGTCCTTAGGCATGTGTTTGTGTAATGTAGTGAGTATTCATAAATAATGATGTCATGTCTATGTATGATAATCCTTGGTCACTATATTTAAAACATTCTATTTTATTAGTAATATTCATATATTTCTTATTTTTATTCCATGGTGTTGTTTCTTTATATCAAAAACCATATTTACCCATAGAGTATGGTCTTTATGACATGAGAATATTATCATGTCTCTCCTTTAAGATGGAATACTTCTTATTTTATTCATCAACACCTATCAAAGGGTTATCAATCAAAAAATGTGAATAATTATTGAGTTTAGAATTATATTTGGAATCTAAATTTTCTTTGGTTAAGTATATTTCTCCATTAAAATGTTTGATATTATTCCCCCTTGATTCAAGTAGAGAACTAAATTATACCTTGAGAGTCTACCCACTAGATATCTCTTCTTCCAATGTGATTGAAATTTTTTCTAGTAAATTTTTTTTATCAATAAATTTAGAATTAATTTTAGAAATAGAATATTTATGGATTACCTTTTCCTATTTTACCCTTATATTATCCCGAAAAACTTCCTCCATATGACCAACCAACTAATCCTTTTATTCCATATAGTTCGGAACCTCATTTGATTTCTTCCTCTTTTATTTTAAATCTGATTTGAGTTGTTCCAAATTTTTGGATATCATGTTCAAATATTCTATTAGAGAATAATTCTTGTCCATAAGGTCAGTTGAAACATCAAAAACCTTTTTTTAGGCCTCTCATATTTTCTAATACAATTTCTAGCATGTTGATATTAATGTTTTGAGACTTTTTCAATCTTTAAGTGACAATATTGTTTCCATTAATTGATGGTCCACTTCTTATGACAAACGGGAATCTAACCTTTTTAGTTTCCATGGGATATTCTCATCCTCAAAAGTCCCAATATCACTTGGTATACATGATTTCTAAACCATTCCAATAACATCATTAAACGAAAAAATAAACTCATTATCTATAATATTCATAACTTTTATTTTTGGGATACAAGACTCATTCAAAATGATATTTATTTTTTCCATAGAAAGTTACAAAAATGTGTTATTCTATAAAATTTATTCTTATTCTTTGAATCCATATCTTTTTCCATGTTAATCAAGAGTAGAATAAAAATATAACTTCAGAAACATAATAATGTCTGATTAAAAAAATGGAACCTTCCCTTTGATGCCACTTGTTAGGTTTTACTAGGGATTTAATGTGATATATACCCTGATATGGGGTGAATCAATGTATTCCAATCAAAATAAATTTAAACACATTCCCTTAAATATCACACTTCCCTATTAGGATCTTGACCACTTAACCTTAAGGGCCACTTTCTCTATTAGTAAAAATAATTCAATTACCACTTAACTTTACCTATCCTTATTCTCACATATTCATTTAGGTTTCATGAACCTCTTTTAGTGTCCATGTAGAAAGTAAATATGACAAAGAGAATTTTATTAGTTCGCTCTCACATGGCTAATCCCAAGAGAAAGCTATAGTGATGCACGAAAATACACTATCCGTACTAAATAATGGAGGTTTTTATACTGCTTCACTCCATGCCCAGGCTCACTACCATATAAATTTTTTGCTCAACTCATAGTTTCCAGTGGCTCAATACCGTCACTATGGTTCATTTCCATTATTGTATCACTATCATCTTCATTTTCCTTCATTCAATACTCTGGGGAAGGATCTATATATATTTTATGGGCATATAGGTCCCTTCTCCAAAATAGTTTTCATGGTTTCATCTTGGATTTTATATAGATGTGATTTTGAAGTCCACTTAGGCATCTCCTTCACTTTTTGGGAATTCCACCATAGCAACATCTTCTTCTTCACTTTCCAGAAAAAGTCTAGAATAACCTCCACTTTTCTATGGTCACATCAACTAATATATTCTTGGAATAATCTTTAATGGTTGTTAATTATTCAATATTTCATCTCCCTACCTAGAATAAATCATCCTCTATGAGAATCATAGTTACAATGTATTTCTTATATCTTCTCTTATTTTCTCTAATTTCTGAATATGTAGATATGTGCATGAATATTCCCATTATTATCTAAATTTTTTCCTTTATGATATTCTTTTACGTATAGGACATCTCATTCAAACTAAAATTATACCTTTTTACATAATTGGGCCATTCAATTTACCCATAAAATTCATCCAGGATTTTAACCATAACCACGATCAATGTAACAACTTCGTGGACTTGTCTTCACTTTATAACATGGATTTAATTCTCTAATAAAACAACTACATGAATGATGAAAACCTCATTGAAATTGGAAATATTTATGGACCAAATTATATTTCTATGATATATGAACCAATTAAGAACCTCTCACACATCTCTATAATGACCATCTCCACATTTGACATGTCTCAAGATAAAATTCCTACAAAAACACCCTACTTCTAAAAACCACAGAATATCATGTACATCTCTTGGAAAAACTACTTTCATTTATCTACCTCAATGGCCAGTTTTCCATTTTCCCTTCCACCTTTATACATTCAAATCCACTTTCATATGTATACCATGACTATCAAAACACCCATTTTAGGAATCCCATTTTTCATTTATGGACTTGCAAACAACCGTGATGAGATCCACAACATCGTCATCTACATATGGTTGTTTTATCTTGGACATCACCACTAAAATTTCTATAGAAATATTCCCCATATTAAATAGAAACAATAAATCTTAACCACACCAAGTGAAACAGTTTCATCTTTCCCTTATTAGTTGTTTTTTATATTGAATATTAAATATATAAAACAATATTGAATATGAAGGCTTCACTACAGAGTTTTGAAAAAAAATTGATGCACCTAAAACACTGAACAATGCAGTGTGTTCACATAATATTGACCATTTTAGATTACTGCATCACCTATTCACCATATCCACTATTGGACACCATTACACTTGTAGTGTATTTTACCACTTCATATAGGTGAATTGGAATTCCAAAATTGGAACCACCATGGTGTGGTCCCTTTAATGTTTCCAATGTTGGGAATCTTACATAAAAACTTTCTTTTTTTATGGAAGTAGTTCACCTAGACTTTTTCTATTTACTCACCTTGGAACCTCTACTAGGATCCACCAATCTTCTGAGCATTGCTTCATCGCTTTGGTCACCTCCAAAATATGTTTCCAATAATTCTATTGTCAAACAATCTATCTTTATTTATTGAGTTTCTAAAAAACATATTTATATTGACCATTATCATCCTTATTGTCAAAAAAATCCAACATCATCCATCTATTGGGACTATTGAAAAATTCAACTCTTAAATTTTTCCCCATACTAGAATATTTTTTATTTATAGTAGTAACAGGAAATTTGTTAACTGGCTATGCATAAGTTTCATATTCGAATATAATTTCATATTCAAAAAATAAATAATGATTTTATTATTGGGAATTTTTTAAAATAGTTTTTTATAATTAAGCACTTTTTTATATGTATATTTTTTCTCTTCTTTAATAAAATAGTTGAACAATTCATCAAGGAAAGGTTCTCTTCATTTTCAATGGAATTAGAAAATAAATCATTATTTCTAGAAAGTGTAGATTTATAAATTCCATCAATTGAATCATATTCATATGAAATATCATCACAATAAATTAAATCATGTTTAGTGATAACAAAAAACTCATTTTCATAAGTATCAAATAGTGGTTAATTACTTTAAGAATATGGAAATAATTCATTAGATAACTAAAAATTTTAAAGTGAAAGTTATTTCTCTTACTCTCACCAATGAATCCTCAATTGTTCATGTGTGCTGAATCTATCATCTTCCATGTCCAAAAATACAAAAAATATTAGGGAAAACAATATCTCTTACTCTCAACAAAACATCTTCAATAACTCCAATAGGCTTATTTATACTTATATTGGATAATTGGGTCACAATCATATAATATTTGAGTTCTTCAATGAATAAACTATAGTAAATAGAGTGAAGAATCACATTTATGAAAGATATTAATTATTACATAACATTTTTAAAATAAAACTCATTTATAGTTCATAGAATGGTAAATTTTATTAGATAATTACACTTAATAGGGAGGGAATGTTGAATCCTGGAGTAAAAATTCCTCACAAGGTTCACTTTATCTCTTAACTTCACCTTCCTCTTTTGATATTATATATACTTTAGGAATTTTTTATATTTTAAAAAAAATCACTACTTCTAGTAAAGGAATGTTAATAAGAAATTTTCTAAAATTTTCTAAAATATTTTTATCTAGCTCAACCTCAACATTTTTTTATTAAAGGGATTCCCCTATGAGAAGGTAGTGTTTTGTTGGTAATATCAAATTCATCTATAGTACTATTTCGAACATCATAAGATCTTGTCATTATACACTAGTCTCTATGGGTTCTCTAAATAAAAAAATCCCATTTTGAAAATGGATTCTCTCTCACTGTCTATTCTAAATTTTTAAAAATATGAACTTGTGTTAGACTTGATTCAATGGGATCTAAATTATGTGAATAAAGTTTAACTTTACACAATAGGTTCAGGTTTAGAACTCATGACATGGGGTTTTTGTACTCAGTAACACTTTCATGTTTATTGGAACTCACCTTATCCTTTCCTTTGGGTTCAGTTCATTTTGTATAAGAAGCCCTGAATTTATTTCATTCCTTATCCTACTAATATATATATCAACTTACTAATTTGGATTAACAAAATTTTAAATATGGTTGATTGTTGTTTAACAGTTTCCTTGGTTTTGTTTATAGGATTTTAAGTGGGATATGCAACATGTAAATTCATTCCATTTTTATAATTAGATTACCCTTATAAGAATCTAGGTTATGAGTTACTTATTTATCCTTAAAAATACCTTCCTTGTTATTTAATTTTTCTAAACCATTCATTTTATTTTTTATTTCAACCTTGGTTCAAGTTATGATTTTTTTTGAAAGGCCTTGATTGGGATTTTTTTAATGGTCTTCCTTGAGGTATTTCATTGCAAGATTTACGGGACTCTTTCATTTTTAGAAATATATCAGTATAGTGCTCAATTAAGGAATAAATTACACTACTAAATTGAGGTTAGAAATTTTATTCATCTTGGGTTTATTTTTATGAAGTTTTGGATAATTATATCCCATAGGGTGTCATTAATTTCTATGGGGATACACAAATTTACTAATTTAAAAAACCCATACAACCTAACTATAAAAGTGTGGTACTTGGAAAGTCTAAGTGTTGAACCCCCAAGGATGATCTGTATTCCCTAAATTAATTAATCAAATTGAAATTTCAATTGATTGGTTGTTTATAGAGACATAAAATGTGTATAAAAGACAAGATTTTGAAATTAAGAGATGAGGAATTCCAGGTTTAGTGATTTTCAAGTTCTTGTACTAGAAATTCAATTGATTATGTGTTAATCTTAGAGTTTGTGTTGGAATTGGGTCTTTACAGATCCTTAGTGTGGGTGCCCTATACTAATTATATAATCTCACTATTTTAATGTTCATATACTAGGTTCAATCACAAAAAATTTGGCGACCCAAAATCTAATTTAAACACAAACACACTGGGATTCATAATGTTCTTATGCAAACCATATAAATTAATTGATGAAATAAAATAAAACACATTAGATCAAAAACAATGGTCATGCAATATAAAAATAAGAAGAATTGAAATTATGAAATAGAGTTTCAGAAATCCAAAAAATGAAAATAAAATATAAATAATCCTTAACAACACTTCCCCCTATAATTACATCACCCAGAATAGAAAGAAATACTTTCTCAATCTAAACAAGATGAGGATGACAATCATAGATACCCGAAGAAGAATATAGGTAAATAATAGAAGCGATGGGGCTTCATAGTCAGGCCCCCATCATCTAGTAGTCATTCATGTATCTCATCCTTGTTTAGAATCCTCTGTATTATGTCCAAAAGGTTCAATAAATAGAACTCCATGGTGGAAGCCTAATATCTATGTGTAAAAATATAATCTTTTCCGATGATTTCACAATGTGTATTGGTTACATGGAATGAAAGATGCAGTATCAGCCTTCTAAAATTCTTTTTTATGCTCAAAATATCATGATTTGAATTGTTTACATGTCATGAATCTCTATTTCACATATATCTAGGTCAACTTTTGATTTGGTGTATCTCTGTGTTGACCCCATGAATGAAACTCATGATGTGAACTAAGTTCATGATGTGAAAATTAATTCCTCTAAGTTTTATAATGAACTTTGTTTCTATGTGATTTTTTGTTATAGATTCAATTTTCTAGTTCTGCACCGCGGTGCTTCACTTCATGCAATGAAGTGTCTTTTAGATCCTATATTCTTCTTTTTTTATTCCTTTTCTGAATATTGGTAGAATCCTTCCATTAATCAAAAGATAAGTTTAATAGTAAAAATATTTTCAAGAATATCAATAAAATTATAGAAATTACTATATTAAAACAGCCTAAAATACATGTATGAAATTCGCTTATCAAATACCCCCACACTTGAATTCATACTTGTCCTCAAGGATGGAATCTCAAAATAATACAAAGGATGTCACATTACCGTGCATTAAATTCAATGAAAATAAAAGAAATTGATCAAATAGAAAATTAAATTTTTGATCATTACATATAAAAATTCATCAATGGCTAATTTTCTAAAGAACCAAGTCAACTAGGTATTTTTCATTTTCTAATTAGAAATATAAAAGACTTTTCATTCATTGATTTTTATATTTTAATTTATTTTTTATAAGTTTTCCATTTTCAATTTACCTCACTTTGAATTTTTTCACTCATAATCAAGGTATGAATGTTAATAGAGTCTAGCACATACCTTAAGAACATGTAAATTACCATATTATTTAAAGGAATATAACATATCCACCACATAAAATAGATATCCCAATTAATCATGAGGGATTCTCCATTTAGGATCAAATGAATCTAAGGTTTAGGGAAGGTAGTAAATGATTTAAAAAATTAAAGCTCCAAAAATGATGTTTTATTCTAAATAAAAATGCATCATATAAAAAATAAACTTAATAAAAATATCCTTTTACAAATTTCATTTCTCTATTCCCCCTAAAAAAGTCAATGTGGACTCATAATACAATTATCATAATGAAAGAATAAACATCTCTTTATTTTTTCCCTATATTCTGAAATATATTCTTAATAAAAATATCACATCCACAACCTAACCACATATGATCAAAAGATCACCAGTCTTGAAATGGTAATTTTTTATCCTCCCATGACAAAACCCATATTTTCTATTTTATTTTTCTCAATGTTTTTGTATAAATTGTTCCACTAAGAGAGGTGGATAATAAAATAAAATAAAAAATACATTCCATATTCTCAAATTATAAGGAATCCATCATCACTGTCTTTTTAATGAAAATATTACCCTATCTACCATGGAAAGTCTCTCCCTCACACTTATTAGTTTAAATATCTTTCAATATATTTAAAGAAATATAGTAATGGATAAAATTATATTGTAACATAGATCATATCCTAACAAGGCTATCCATGGATTCTATAGGCTTAAAAAATTTAATGAAAGGTGGGTCCATGGATAAAGGTTAAACAAAAATGACTAAATCATATTAAACGTGATTTTTTTTAGTTAAAGATTTGGTAAGATTACAAGTACATTCTAGAAGATAACATGCTTGAGTTTATCATGAAATATATATTAAGAAATAATGGGAAATATTATACTTGTATGATGTCTTAGAAACGGGAAAATAGAGGAGACAATCACTCATGATAATGAATACAAATAATAAAATTAGTTAATGAAAATATCTAAAATTAAAGAAAAGATAAATCTTTGAAAAATTACATTTACCAAAATTAACATGCTCCCCTAAATCCTGATTTCTAAAATCCTAATCCACATGATTATCCCAACTAATAATTTTCTACATTCTTCTCATTCAAATTTACTAACAAAGAAATTTACATCCATGCCATGGTAATTATCCTAGGAAGTTTATGTATCCCAGTTCATTTGAGAAAATAAAGATCAAGTGTGGGCATGAAATTGGTGGTTAAATCATTAAATAGATTATATGTGGGGAATGTAGTATAAAAAATAAGAATTGAAATGTTTACTCCCCTTTTAACGACACTTCTAACATGGTTGGGTAGGTTCTTCCAACACTTGATTCACGATGTAAATTTATCTCAGAACATATATTACCTTTTTTTTATGATGAGAATGTGCTTCATGACGTGTAGTGGTGATGCAGCCTCTTTACATGCATCGTGATACTTTATTCCTACCATGGTCTTGATATTCCTATAAAAATAAAAATACACAGCTGAAAGTATAGGCCATAATAAATGAAATTTAAAATATTTAGAAGATATTGGTTTCCCAAAAACAATTTCTAAAAGCATGGGTAGCCTCCAAAAAGAGTTTTTGTTTAGTATTTTTCACTCCATCCTACCTCCTTCATATTTAGCTCAGGTGACAGATAATTGAAAAATGGATGAGGCTTATAAATATTATAATTTGTGTCATTTTTGAAGGTTTTAGTCAATGAAGAAGCATGATATGAGTCATACCCAACTTTTATTTTTGTTATGATCGATGATCAATCTGAGATTTACATGATGATAAATAATGAAATCAATAAAATTGAATCAAATAAAATAGACATGAAATAGAACGTTGGAACCAAGCACATGATCATCACATATTATTTATAATTAATTTCAATAATTAAATAATTACTTTGGGTGAATTATTTCTTCATGGATTAATCTAGAAATAGATCTATATTGTACCATCATTACATTGTAGGAATTAAGAGAAGATTCCATCTTGCATTGAACCACACATGTTCCAAAAATCTCTAAACATTATCATAGGAATCCTCGGGTGCTAATGCGGTAGATCCTAATGTTTTTTTGTTCACTTTTTATCTCTATAATATTTTATTCCAAAGCATTCTCTTTGATCTATCTTGAATTGAGAGTGGATGGTGGAGGAATATTTCTCTCTATTCTTGGGAGTGATCTTGCAGAAGGGATCTCTATAGGGATTCGAGAGGATTCTTTGTATTCATAGGGCACCATGAAAAAATGAATTCACTCTTTTTGAAAATAATATAATTAAGTTTATATATCACTTGGGTTATAAATAAATAATTTCACAAGTTCCCATTATTATTTATTTAATCCCTTGATGAACCCCATCTCTATAATAATAATATTATTATTATTTCTTAACATGCGCTTACTATTCAAATTAAAATTAAATAATATTTATAGAAATAATATTAAATATATGTTATTTCTCACCAGACTATTAAACTCGGTCCTCCATTCCTCCATGATATTTATCAAGAATTTAATAATTTCTATTTATTTATTAAATAGATATAACTTTCTTCTTCTCTAATAAAAAAATAAATATTATATTCACTAAATAGAAAATAAATATTTATTAAAAATTATGCTCACATAATATCATCTCAAATTGCCAGTGATGGAATATATGCAATCAAGAAAAAATGGATAATTATTAAACCATATACAGGAATAATATTAATTAAACTCTTTAAATAATAAATAATATATTATTATTTAACTAAGATTTTAGATACACTTAGTGTGTGACCCTCTATGCCTCTTTCTCAGTGGCATTCGGAGAATCTGCCTAAATTCCAAAGTTAGAGTCTAGAAATAGTATATCAAACCCATATAGGAATAATTTAATGTCTCAGTGACATAATACCTCATAAGGAAGCTCACTGTGTAATATAATTCCTTTATCATGATATCTCTAATCAAGTATATTCCATGTTTATGTCATCAACCTATATACTCAATGTCTCTTTATTTGAATTTATAGAAATAAAAATTTCCTATAGAACCCCATAGAAATGGATTTACTTAGGCTATATAATTTACATCAAATGTTGTGAGATATAAAATTAAATTAAAGAACATAAGGGGAAATATATTCTTGCATTATTCAATAATGCAATATTACTTGTGACACACCCAATGTATCCTACCTCACCGTGAACATATGTAGCCATGGTTTTCATCAATACATCAAAGTATGTGACTTATAATATTCATTAATAATAATCTTAATGTATAAGGATTAATACACTTGTCCGTATATAGGAAAATCCAATGACACATATGAATATGGATTTCCTACTAGTGGGTCTCATTCTAATAATATCCTACAATATATATTACCAAGGGCGTATAGCATGAGAAGGTTCCTCAAAGTCATATGAGTCACCACCCCTGATAGAAAATATCATTTTTCTTTCAAATTATATAATTTTTCTATAAAAAATATATTTAAGAATATTTCTATGGGACTTATGGGTTCTCATTATAGCGGGGAACTATTATGATCTTTTAGTGTCACAGCTACTCTTAGGAAATTATCACATACTATTTTTTGTAGAATAATAATAATTTTGTGATAAGGTGATTATTAATATTCAAAACTATGAATACATGTTATCATAAAGAGCCTAGAATTTTGTTATAGGGCACCATCTTCAATAGACTCCCACTTTCACTAGATCCAACTAATGAAAACCTTCAGTCTGCTAGATCTTAAATGACACCCATGCTTCTACTGAGATAGGTCTTTAGTCAAGGTGTCCACCACATTCTCTTCTATGGTACTCTTCTTACTACAATTTCATACCTTTGATAAACATACCTCAAAAGTTTATTCTTCTGGAGTATGTTCTTTATCCGTTGGTGTAACCTTGTATCTTTTGAATGATCCAATACATCATTATAATCACAATACAATGTGATAATGTATTTACTCCAAGTTAACACAAAAATATTATGGAAATGGATTTGTATCTAAATGGATTCCTTAGATGCATTATATTCCCATATATACTTTGAATCCACTATAGAATCAGAAAAAATGATATTCTTTGAACTCTTCCAGCTCACACCTCCTCAATTGAGGCAAAAAACATATCCATACTGAAAATCTTTATCATTATGATCTATTTGAAAACTAGAATCATTATAACTCTAGATAAATAGATTATTTGCGCCTCTATATACCCATAACATAACCTTAGTTTTTCTCAAATACTTGAGGATATCTGTAATAATAGAAAAAATTTGTTCTCCTGGATCTACTTAATATCTTCCTACCATTTTCAATTGATAGACAACATCAAGTATAGTATACAAAATGACATACATGATTTATCTTATTGATGAAGCGTATGGGAACTTACTCATTTTCTTTTTATATTATTTTGTTTGAGGACACTTTTTATTAGAAAGGTGTAAGCTATGTTACACTAGAACCAATCCTCTCTTTGTCTATTCCATACTAAATCTCTTTAGTATCTATTCAATTTATGTAATTTGAATTATTTTAATGATACTATATGATATATCATGAGTTATCTTTTTAGAGACCCATACTTTATGTACATGTACATTACATTACTTTTCCAGAATACTTAATACATAACAAAAAATGATACCCAAGGATCGTAATAGTTTAGTGTCTTTGGAAACTCAGAACATCATCTTCTAGTCATGGTGAAAGATCTTCAACATCTCCCATAAAGGTCTTCCTTATTTGTTTTCTTACCCAAAAACTTTCTTTAAATCCTGGGGAAAATAAAACATAAAAAGGGTTATCTCAAATGCTCAGTAAGGGTAAACATGGAAACATAAAACAATCCTTAAACATTTGAACGTAGAACATGAACATAAACATAAAAATCATGAGTAATGACATAAATATTGACAATGAATAAGTCATAGTTAATAAAGGAACATTAATCATGATAAATAACATGGAAAAAAAACATGGAATTATGGAAAACCGTTAATCACATGATATGATTTCCATAGTAGCCAAGGCATTGCTTCCAAGACCATCATAGTGGACAAAGTCCCTTTCTGAATCGAGTTCACTCCTCGTTCCAGTCCTATATCACTGAACTAGATTAGCTTTCTGTTCCAGCCATGTCTATCTCATGAGATATAAATCTTTACCCAATGCATTTGAGGGAGATATAGGTCCCACCCATCTCATAATTAAACCATTCTTTTGTGTTCCACAAAATCATATATCATATATCATAGCATAACCCATGTAATAAAAATGGGATTCTTAAACATCATGCCATAATAACATAATCCTTATAAGATAAAAGGACTTCATAAAAATAATTCCATCATAAAATAATCAAATAAATGTAAAAATAGGGATAGAAACAGAACCCTATATTATCTTAAATGGAAAATAATTTTGATAAAACACTTGGACTCCATTCTTGAGGAAAATATCCTTTCTACTTCAAAAACATTTATCCTTTGGTTAACATGTCATAAAATTTTAAACTAAAAGAATTTAATTAAAAATAAACTTGAAATATTTTAAAGGAATATTCATGGAAATAATGTTCTAATAAATCATAAAAATCCATTCATGTCGTATAAGTTAAAAAACATTCTTCTTGTACTTTGTCCAGAAAATTCAAAAAGTATCTCGTACTAAAAACAAACAAAGATTACTTTCATATATTTTACTAAAATTCACCAATAGGTAAAATTGGATTTATAAAATTGTACAAGGATATAAATAATATTACATATTGATGAAACATGGATGTGGATGATAAATATTCCCCAGTAAATTCTAAAGTATAAACAATCTCGGATAAAAATGAGATTGTGAGATTTTCCAATACCTTAGGTCCAATATGCTTCGTACGTATCAGAACCTCCTGTATAATGATTTAAATAATGTTATTGACTTATTAAGGAATCATATTCATTGTTATGATATCATATATGGTCATATTCTTATCTTCTTATTAGTAATATTTCATTACTACTTGTTATTCGGGTGTTCATTGCTTTATATTCTTATGTGTGTTTTGTCGAATAGATTCTTATTCCTCTTTTAAGGTTATAGATACCTCATTTAACGAATGTTATTAGTGTAATATATATCATATCTATTCATTCAATTCATTTATATAATTATCATTCAATGAAGATCATGTAGAATGAGTCGCATCACATCATGGAGACGGTAGATCGTACGTACGCACGAGCGATGATATTGTTCCCATAATTATATGAATGGAATTGTAGTTGATGGTATGATATTTAAGAATCATTATAATGTCATAATAATCATATATAGTAATTTTTTTACACCATTATACCCATCCAAGTAAGGTGGTGGTGGAAAATATATTACACCATGGCGTGGAGATGATATTATGTACGTACGTATGCACGGTGATTTTGTTTTCCATAGGATAGATATAAGGTGAAATATGGTTGTTTCATATTTACAATAACATATCCTTATATTAGTGATACTTATGTTGTTACTTTATAATGAAACAAAGAGGAAGTATAAGAAGAAAGAAACTTGGAAGAATCGGTAGAAGAGATTACCTCTTCCTTGACGTGTCTCTTTTAAAATTCATATTAGGGTACTAGATTTGG
Organism: Viscum album; assembly: GCA_963277665.1. Lineage (NCBI taxonomy): Eukaryota > Viridiplantae > Streptophyta > Magnoliopsida > Santalales > Viscaceae > Viscum > Viscum album. Next base: position 828,830,533 of record OY728140.1, read on the forward strand.
CCTTTTGAGAAGACCATAACCTATATGATATAACTAGAGATGTTGAGAAGAGAAATGGTCAGGGTTTGGATGAGCTTTAAGGCTAAAAATTGTGTGAAGAGGAGAGGGAGTTGGTTCTCTTTTATAAGGGAGGAGAGGGGCACCTTTGGAAACCTAAAAAATATTAATTTATAATAAATTCATATTCAGTTTATAATGGCTCCAAAGTGAATTATTTCGAGGATAGGGTAGGTATGGGTCGAAATCCTCTCCACCAATAGGTTTTAGACAAGTTTAGGTTACCAGTTTAACCTTATCATTTATATTTAACTCTAAGTCAAATAATTTAACTTTTACCATGTCTTCTTGTTTTCTTACACTATATGGTTAATAAACTTACTATAAACTTCCAATATAACCTCAATTGGTTCATTAATGTTATATATATTATTATATAAGTCTTTTTTCAGAACGTTATATTTTTATGAATAGTATATCAATTAATAAATTAATATTTTTTTAAAAACTCTTTTATGTCAATTTTCACACTATTTGGTATTTTGTTTTTTCTAAATTGATAAAATCATTATTACTTAGAAAAAAATCATCCAAACAACCCTAATATGTTATATTAACCTATAAAATTATTTTAATTCATAAAAAGTCTCAAATTACATTATTTTGAGTATTTATAATATAAATTATGTTAATATTTCATTAATAAAGTAATTAATGCGTCATCATTGTGTCATAAATAAATTAAATTATTTATTGTCTAAAAATTATAAATAAAATTCCATTATGTAGGAAATCTTTCTAGATTTCTAATCAATATTTATAGTCGAAATTATCTTATTTATAACTCTATATTAAAAATGTTTTACTTATTAAACATTGATTTTAACTCTTTTAACACTTCTTTGAATTAAATAATTATAAATGTCCTAATCTAATACAAGTGGACCTAAACGGTAATATTTTATTCCTAAGGTTGTTTTTGGTCAAATTAAACTTATCCAATAGAATTAGGACATGTTTTAGGCTAATAATAATATCATTTTTACCCTTAATTACCCTATTTACTTTTAACCGTGGTAAATAAAAGTAAAAAGTTACTATTCACCAAAAATTATTTTTATCTTATTGAACCAAATTTTACTTACTGATATCAACTGTGTCTCTCGGATTTCTAAAATTCCACTCACAGAAGGGGTAAAATTAAGTTTTATGTAAATTTTCAAATTCTCCTAGGAGGTGGGTAAATGACGGTCAAAAGTTCAATAAAATTTTTATATATCAAAAATTATTATAAAATGACTCCAATGAATTACATTGAACTTATATAGGTATTATGTATCTATTTTTACCTAAAAATAAATTTAAATAAAATAAATAATTATTTAAATAAAAATTCGATTTTAAACTATAACTCTGTGTTTTTTCACTATTCATCAAAAATTGAATGTTTTCAGAAAAATACCAAAAATTCACCCCTATGCTAATTTCGATATTCTGAATCCAAAAATGAAGTCCATTTTGAAAGATAAAATTTATAAAATTTCAAAAAGTTGGTATTACTATTTATAATGGCTAGTTTAAATAATATTTTAATAACATATCGTTGTTTAGTGAAACCCGGTATTGTGTACCACACACGCTATCGAGGAAGGTCGCGATTGCATGACATGCAAGCCAAGTCAGGGCTGTGTGTAGTGCAAGCTCCCTTTTGTGCTACGTATAACAAAATCAAAACTTATTTCATTTATACATTAAACCAAATCTATACTTAATGTTGCGTAGAATAATTTCCACAAAACGAACCTGAAATTGTGAGTAACACGAGCCAAGAATAGTGTTGTGTATAATACAAGATAATACGGTGTTGCGTATAGTACAAACTAATATTGGTGTAGTGTACAATAGAATACATCAAAGAAATTAAAAATAATATTTCTCATAAAATCTTAGGGTGTTACATTCTACCACCCTTAAAATGAATATCTCCCTCAAAATTCGTCGGGGTTATAAATGGTTTACTACTTTAAAGTTTCATTCATAGAAACCCACATTGTAAAATGGAATACCAAAACATAATTTTAAATACTAAAGCATGAAACGTAACGGTTACCCAAATTAACTCATCATTGGGTTTCCACATAGAAGAACATAGGTGAAAATATGGATATGGAAGAGAAATCTAACTGTCAAGTTCTGATGGAGAGTGGTAGAGGACATGGCTATGAAAATTCCAACAATCACAAATCCATAAATTTGTGATGATCTAAGGTACCATCTGATTCATCATATATGGGGGCAATAGGACAAATTTTTTGGTTTTCAACATCATTTCCCTAAATTTGAAGAATTAAAATAAATACTTACTTGATTTTGGTACAATCTCGCTATTGTTTGTGCCTTGAACAATTTCCACTTTATCTCTTAAAGAAATGAAGTTGATTTTGTCTTTAGTGAAGTGTTAGTAGATAATGCGATAGAATGATATGTCATTCCATCTGTCTCAAACATAAGGTTAGCAAAAGTTATATACAGAAGTCCATCTTATAGTGATATTAGTCATATATCGTTCCAAAAATGGACTTATACTTCATCTATCATACCTCTTAATAAAATAAAAATAATTTCTAAAAACTAGGGACTTCTTGTAGGACAGTGGTAGGCGATAAAGGCCTATCGCACTTCGATTGTGGGTACGATTCCCACATCCATGCCCGACGTGATGGGTTTTCTCCCATCCTTTAGGTTATCCCTTTTTCTAAAACTACATTATTATAAAATTCCTTCAATAATATTGGAAAAATGTTCTATCCATAAAGAATACTATCTTATATCTAACTTAATTCATTCTAATATTTAGGCTTATCCAATATACTTCGGTCTAACCTCATAGTATAAACAAAATGATTACTTGAAGGGTCATATAACAAGCACGTGAATACCATCATTTATCCCCCATATATCATAATATATATCTTGTTGGTCACATTCCAAACATGTGAATACCTTAATCATGTATTCTTTTGAAACATGAATTACCATGGAACCTTAGTGAAAACATAAATTCTGTCAAAAGTTAACTTTTTCCAAATACCAAAATCCCAAAATTTCTATATACTCAAACCATGATATCATATTGTCCTTATATCGGTCATGATCTCATTAATACTATCAAACATCTCATTATCTCCTTACCCCTTAATTATGCACATATCATCTATTTTCCAAAAATATCTGAATAACCTTTCATGGTTACCGGTACCATTCAACAAATACTTTCAAATAATTTTGGAAAAACAATAGTGTAACTATCCTTATATGTGTCTTTATTCCATAGTACCATTACCAATACAACATAACTTTGGATAAACATAAATCACTTCACTACCTTCTTAAACTATTGACCGAGATTCAAAAAATATTTCATCTCACATATCATTTGTAGTCTCTTCATCATCATTAATATAAATACTACCCATACGACCATGATGATTCTCTTCATGAGACTTTCCCTTAGGGCATTGGTTTTTATAATGTTCGTACATTCCACATTTAAAACATTTAACCATTGTTGATGTCTTAGAAATACCATTATCCTTATCCATGGTGTTAACTAAACCTTTTCCTTTGAAATTACTGGCTTTGTGTCCTTATTTTCCACACCCAAAGCATCTTCCGGTTTCTTTGAAACATTCTCCCTAATTCCTCTTCCCACATGATTTATATGTGGGGAATCGAACTTTGTTTCCTCTATGATCATCATGAAACTTCATCTTTCTCTTATTAGATGAGTCGGGATACTTACCAAAGTTGAGATTATTGATCATATTATGAAATTTATGATTAGGCATAATAATGATTTTTGGACTTCCAAATCTCATTTTATTTGGTTGCTCATGAATAATATCATTCCATTGTCCATCATATCCTCCATTATCGTGAATATTCCTGTTTCCAGCCATTTTCTAAAATACAAAAAGAATAGTGTGAGAGGAAAAAATCATGCTAGGAAAACAACATAATAAAGGGGGAGTACCTTCAATATATAACATCTTAGGTTTAATTTTAAGATCGTTACCGTAATTCTAGGACTATAACCAATACTTATAGTTCACCTTAGAGACATCCCTAGACATACCTTGGAAATATCTCTGGGGATTTCACTAATGTTTTCACATCCTGGTTTCCAAAGGTTAACTAAACCTTCACTCTGATACCAACTGTAGAGACCCATACTTCAAGTACATGGAAATTAAATTACTTTTGTGAAATACATAATACATAACAAAAAATGAAACCCAAGGACCGTAATAGTTTAGTGTCTTTGGAAAATCGGAACATTATCTTCAAGTCATGGTGAAAGATCGTCAACATCTCCTATAAAGGTCTTCCCTATTTTTTCTTACCTAAAACCTTTCTTTAAATACAGGGGAAAAGAAAACACAAAAAGGGTGAGCTAAAATTCTCAGTAAGGGTAAACATGGAAACATAAAACAATCCCTAAACATTTGAACATAAGAACATGAACATAAAACATAAAAATCATGAGTAATGACATAAATATTGACAATGCATAAGGAATAGATCATAAAAGAACATTAATCATGATAAATATCATGGGAACAAAACATGGAATTGGGGAAAACCATTAAGCACATGATATTATTTCCATAGTAGCCAAGGCATTACTGCCAAGACCATCGTAGTGGACAAAGTCCCTTACTGAATCGAGTTCACTCCTCGTTCTAGTCTTGTATCACTGAACCAGATTAACCTGTCGTTCCAGCCGTGTCTATCTCTTGAGATATAAATCTTTACCCAATGCATTGTATGGAGATATAGGTCCCACCCATCTCATAATGAAATCATTCTTATGTGTTCCACAACATAAACATAAATCATTCATCATTTCCAAATGAATAAAATGGGTTTCATAAACATCATCCCATCATAACATAATGCGTATAAAACAAATGGATATCATTTCATCATAAGAAAATTAAAACCATGTAAATCGTAGAGACATTATACTTTAAACATACACATATGAAATAGTGTCATCTTAGATGGAAAATGGTTTTGATAAAACACTTGAAATGAATTCTTGAGGAAAATATCCTTTCTTCTTCAAAATCATTTTCTTTTCACAAAATGCCATGAAATTTTAAAAAAAAGTATTTTTTTGAAAATAGTCATGAAATATTTTAGAGTAAGATTCATGAAAATTAGGCATTATAAAACCATAAAAATCCATTCATGCCGTATAAGTTAAAAAAACATTCTTCTCGTACTTTTAATGGAAATGTCAAAAAGTACCACGCATGATAACTTTATATTCTTATGCGTGATTTGTAGAATAGATTATTATTCCTATTTTTAGGTTATATATAACTCATTTAAATAATGTTATTAGTTTAATATATATCATATTTATTCATTCAATTCATTAAATTCATTCAATTCATTTATATAATCATTATTCGATGAAGATCATGTTGAAAGAGTTGCATCACATCGTGGAGACGGTAGGTCGTACGTACGCACGAGCGATGATATCGTTACCATAATTATATGAATGGAATTGTAGTTGATGATATAATATTTCAGAATCATTATCATGTCATAATAATCATATATATTTATTTTTTTCGCCATTATACCCATCCAAGTAAGGTTGTGGTGGAAAACAGATTACACCACGGTGTAGAGACGGTATTTCGTACGTACGCACGTGAGGTGATTTCGTTTTCCATAGGGTGGATAGAAGGTGAAATAGGGTTATTTAATATTTATAATAAAATATCAGTATATTATTGATACTGATGTTATTACTTTATAATGAAACAAATAAATAATAGGAAGTAGAAGAAGAAACAAACTTGAATGAATCGGTACAAGAGATTACCTCTTCCTTGACATGTCTCTTTTAAAATTCCTCTTAGGGCACTAGAGATGGTCTTTTTAGAAGACCATAACCTCTATGATATAACTAGAGATGTTGAGAAGAGAAATGGTCAGGGTTTGTCCGAGCTTGAAGGCTCAAAATTGTGTGAAGAGGAGAGGGAGGAGGTTCTCTTTTATAATGGAGGAGAGGGGCACCTTTAGAAACCTAAAATATATTAATTTATAATAAATTCATATTCAGTTTATAATGGATCCAAAGTGATTTATTTCGGTTATGGGGTATTTATGGGTATAAATCCTATCAACAAATAGGTTTTAGACAAGTTTAGGTTACCATTTTAACCTTATCATTTAGATTTAACTCTAAGTTAAATAATTTAACTTTTACCGTGTATTCTTATATTGTAACACTATATGGTTATTAAACATACTATAAACTACCAATAGAACCACAATTGGTTACTTAATTTCATATATATAATCATATAAGTATTTTGGCCGAACCTTAGATTTTTAGTAATATAATATCAATTAATAATTTAATAATTATTTTAAAAACTCTTTTATGTCAATTTTGACATTATTTGGTATTTTGTTTTTTCCAAATTGATAAAAGCATTATTACTTCAAAAAGATTCATCTAACCAACCCTAATATGTTATATTAACCAAGAAAATTATTTTTATTCATAAAAAGACTCAAATTCAATTTATTTGGGTATTTATAATATCAATTATGTTAATATTTCAATAATAAGGTAAGTAATGCATCATTATTGTGTCACAAATAAATTATATTATTTATTGTATAAAATTTATAAATAAAATACAATTATGTATAAAATATTTTTATCTTTCTAATTAATATTTATAGTTGAATTTATTTTATTTATAACCCTATATTAAAAATGTTTTACTTATTAAACTTGGATTTTAACTCTTTTAACTCTTCATTAAATTAAATAATAATAAATGTCCTAATCTAATCCAAGTGGACCTAAAGGGTAATATTTTATTCCTGGGGTTTTTTTCCTCGAATTAAAGTTATCCAATTGAATTAGTACATGTGTTAGGTAATAATAATATCATTTTTAACCTTAATTACCCTTTTTACTTTTAGCTCTGGTAAATAAAAGTAAAAAATTACTATTCACCAAAAATTACTTTTATCTTATTGAACCACATTTTACTTACTGATATCAACCATGTATCACATATTTTTGAAATTCCACTCGCATAAGTGGTAAAATTAAGTTTTATGTAAATTTTCAAATTCTCCTAGGAGGTGGGTAAAAGGAGATCAAAAGTTCAATAAAATTTTTATATATTAAAAATTATTATAAAATGACTCCAATGAATTACATTGAACTTATATAGGTATTATGTATCTGTTTTTACCTAAAATAAATTTAAATAAAATAAATAATTATTTAAATAAAAAATCGGTTTTAAACTATAACTGAGTGTTTTTTCACTATTCATCAAAAATTGAAAGTTTTCTGGAAAATACCAAAAATTCACTCTTGGCTAATTTCGATATTCCAAATCCAAAAACCATGTCCATTTTGAAAGATAAAATTTATAAATTTTAAAAAAGTTTGTATTAATATTTATAACGGCTAGTTTTTATAATATTTTAATAGAATATCATTGTTTAGTGAAACTCGGTATTGTGTACTACACATGCTATTGAGGAAGGTCGTGATTGCATGTCATGCAAGCTAAGTCAGGGCTGCGTTTAGTGAAATCTCCCTTTAGTGCTACGTATAACATAATAAAAACTTATTTCATTTATATATTAAACAAAACCTATTCTTAATGTTGTGTAGAATAATTTCCACAAAACGAACTTGAAATTGTGTGTAACACGAGCCAAGAATAGTGTTGCATACACTGCAAGCTAATACAGTGTTGTGTATAGTACAAGCCAATATTGGTGTTGTGTACAAAATAAGACATCAAAGAAATTAAAAATAATATTTCTCATAAAATCTTGGGGTGTTACAATCTTGATCCATTAAATATAAGTTGATTCATCTAAGTCCTTAATGGAGAAACACTTTTTTAACCAGTCCTTAACAGATTGTAAGAATGATAAGTCATTTACAATAAGTAATATTTCATAAGAATATACTATTCATATAATGAAAAAATTCTTCTTAAATCACTTGTAAACATATGCCTCACATTTATTATTAATTAAAAAATAATCTTTTATATATTCATCGAATCAAATGTTCCACTACCTAGATGCTTTCTCAATTTATAAATGGATTTTTGCAAATTGAAAATCATTTTGACATCACCTAGAGTAGCAAAACCCTCCTATTTTTTCAGATATACATCTTTATAAAGGTTCCCATTAAGGAAATCAATTTTGATATCCATCTTCCAAATTACATATTCATGGTAAGCTGCTATATCAAACAAGATTTGGATGGATATGAACATGTACACTGGTGAAACAATTTCATCATAGTCAATTATTTAATTTTTTTTAAACCTTTATCCAATAGTCTTTATTTATAGTTATTTAGTTTACCTTCCATGTCCAATTTCCTCTTGGATAACAATTTTCATCCTATAATCTTTACATCAACAAGCACATCGACAAGAACCCAAACATGGTTTTGTTATATGGAATCCATTTCATAATTCATGGATTATTTCCATCTTGTAGCTTCTGAGCTCTCTATTACATCTTTTTATGGTATAAGTTCATCATTTTAAACTAATAATGAGTCACCATCTTTAGTGACTAGAAAACCATATCTCTCCAGTTCTTTCACCTCTCTTATGCTTATATGTAGTAATTATGTGTTAAGAACTACTTCTTATATGGGGACCTATGGATTCTACTCCTATACCAACTCATGTGTTCCATGAGTTCATCGAAATCAATCTTTATCCCACTATCATTTTTTATTATTTCATCCCTCTTAATAAATATATCTTTTCTAGAGACAAACACTTTCTTTCTTAAGGGTTTATAGAGTTAGTATCCCTTTGTTTCCTTATGATACCCTATAAAGATACACTTTTTTCCTCGGGGTTCCATTTTGTTTCCTAATAAGGCCTTAAAAAACTCCTAGAAACCCCATAAATATGAATGCAACAAAAAAAGTTTTTTTCTACTCCATAACTCAAAGGTAATTTCATTTTCCACTTTAGTTGATACTCATTTTAATGTTTAATCCATAGTTTTTAATGCATATCCCTAAAATGATAATGGAAGATCTGCATGAATCATCATTTACCTTACCTTGTCTAACTAGGTATGGTTCCTTATTTTACTAGAAATATTCCACTATGGTGTGTAAGGTGGGGTGAGTTGATATAGAATCTCAAAATCCCATAGAATGTTTATAAACACTTGGTTAATATATTTACAACCAAGATCGGATAAAGTATTCTTTATCTTCTTTCCAAGTTGATTCTTTAATTCATTCTTGAATTCCTTGAATTTCTTAATGGAATAGGAATTATACCTCATCAAGTAGGCATAACCATATTTACTTAACTCATTCATAAAATTTGTGAATTAAGAATACACACATATAGCTTCTACTAAAAATGGTCCACACACATCAGTGTGTACTAATCCTAGAAGATCTGCAGCCCCTTTACTATGTCCACTGAATTATAGTTTGGTAATTTTTTCTGATAAACAATCATGACATATTTTATTTGGTTTTATCTTAGATGATTAAAATAATCATCTTGATTGAGATTTGTTAAATACTTCTCATTTACCTAAACAAGACAGTGATTCCATATCTGGCTGTTATAAGATTCATGTGAATATGATTCATTGTCAATTTCGGATACTTTTTTTTATAATTTATTACATAAATAATGTTATTTAAATGTGTCATACAATAATATATGTTTTCCTTATAAAATAAAAAACTTTTATTTCCAAAATTGAAAATAAATATATTTGTATCTAGGAATGATATAGAAATTATGGTCTTGGTAATAGTTGGTACATAATAACAATATTTTAAAACCAAAATCATTCTTATTGGAAATGAAAGGTGTTTGTCACTAATGGAAAGAGCAGTTATCATCACATTATTAGTAGCTCTTAAATTCCACTATCCTCTAGAAATATTTCCAAATCTACATGGTTCCTATATTTTTATACAAGTGTGATCACCACTTGTTGTATCTAATTCCCAATGTGTAGATATTGAAAGATTACACTTGATAACGAATGCACATTCAGCTTCCCATTTCTTCTGGGTGTAGTTCCTCTTCCAGTGGTATAACATTCCAAATTAAAAACATACTTCATCTTATTCTTTTATCTACCTCTAGATCTTCCTCTTCTTAGAAGAATGGTACTCAAGAGATTTAGACTTGTTGTGAGTCTTGGTCCCCTTTGCCTTGTTCTTACTTTTCTCATTCACCATAAAGAATGTGTTTTTTTCTCCCTTATCCAAATAGATAATAAAATAAAGTAATTCCAAAAGACTCATCACATTGTTACCCATATTTTAATTAAGAATAAAACTAGATAATGTTTTCGGTAGTGATGAAAGTATGAGATATATGCGCAAATCACTAGGAATTTAATACCTAACATGTATAGGTGTTCAATGTAGCCAATAAGATTGAATACATGAGACCCAGATAGCACAGACTCTCCAAGATTAGTAATAAAAAAATAAATGCAGATCTTGTATCTCTATCATCTCGCCTTATATTGGTGAAGACCCCGAAGGTGTTACATCATTATATATGCATTCATGTCTTCATGTTTCTTAAAAAAATCATTGTTCATGGATGATAGCATGAAACACTAACCAGTTGAAGCATAACTCAAATTTTTCTCATGGAGAGATAACACTTCTTCACTAGATTCATCACTAGGAACATCAGTAATATGTTTTTCAAACACATACAATTTCCTTTCATGGTTAAGGATAACGTGTGAGCTCCTTTTCCACTCTTGGAAATTTTGACCCATGAAAAGGTTGTCCTTATTAAGTATGGATTGCAGTTATATGTTTGAATTCATTTTATTACTATTTATAAAAATAATTTGATCAAAATTTTAGAACATTATTAGATAAAATTTAGAATAATAAATAAATATTATATTTATTAATATCCCACTATTTTATCAGAACCCAATATTCGTCATCATAGTCTTTGGAATATCTTGTTTCTTGGAAATTCTAGTGGAAAGGATCCATACTCCCTTTCTAATTACCCCAACATTGGTTGGTCAAGAAACTTGAATAAATTTAGGTAATCATTCTAAATTTCAACTGCATTAACTCATAATTCCTTGATCTTTTGAGTTTCTCCACAATCCATAAATCCTTAAATTAGATTTCCTCAACCCTTGCCTCTCAGTTACACCAAGTTCAATATTGGTAGTCAACCCTTGATGTGAACTAAGGTAAGTCATCCCAAAACATCTTATTATAATTTTAAAATAATTGAAATCACCCCAACTTTGGCTACTCAAGCACTTTGGACTATGGTTTAATTTTAACTGAAGTAGTGGAAGTTCATACCGACTTAATATATATTGTTGAGTGATTTTATACTTTTTTGAATAAATTTCCAATTATTATCTTTATTAAATAATTTTTAATATTATGTGGATTTAATTAAGTAATTAACCATGTCTTAGATTATATTTATATACAATACAATTTATTTTAGTTCTATCTTTCCTTCTTATTAATTCATTAATAGATATGATCATGACAAAAAATCCATAATTAAACAACCATGAAACTTTATGGAAATAAAATAATAAAGTGGTATGATCATGAGATTTTACTAATGGTTATTTTATCTAGAAGATGGTAAACTAACATTCATATTAGGGGAAAACACCTTTAACCAATTAAGGTTTATGTTGCATATTTCCATCGTTCCACCTATGTATCTCTCTTGGATTGGCTTCACCTCACCTCCAAACTTGAGCAGCCTCCACTAAATTGGTAGCTCCATAAATTAATATTATTTTACTCACACACAGGTGAAGATAATGTGTTTACATAAAAAACCCATGGGAATATAGGCTCTTACATAATAATAGGATAGATTCCACGTAATACAAAAATTTAATTTAATAATAAAGTAAATAAAACCAATCATATACAATGGTCTGGTATATTCTAATGATCATCCACATGCATGAAATTAATTATGAATTTAATAAAATTTTCATTCAATTCTAATAATTCTTATTTAATATTAATCGCACTTGAATAAATTAATTGTCTTATTTAATTAATAAATTCTTTTATATTAATTTTCAACCAAATTTCATTTATATTATCATCCATAATAATTTTAAATAAATTATTTGAAATTATTTAAAATTAACTGTTTATATAAATGTACCTTATAAGTAAAATGGTGAATACCCATACTAACCTACCCAAAATGTATTATACTCATATAATGTTAACTCATGAAACATATAGAATACATGAATTATCACATACTTTCATGAAGTGAACTATCAACTTAATGATTACATGAATTACAAAATTTTTTTGTGGCATATTATGCTTCATTATGGATTGAGTAATAAATTTAATATGACTGAAACATAAAATATATATATATAAACATTACACCGAAATTAATTAAACATTTACTTATCTATATTAAAAACCCATCAGACAAAATTCTCTATCAACTTAATGACCACAAAAAAGCACATGTTGATAAGGTTTATATAGTATAATAAATTAATTTTAATTCTACATAATTTGGTATAAGTACACAATGTGTACAATCCAGCTACATGGTGTGAACCCTTCTCAACATCTATATGTGGCATACGCCTAGTGACTCAGCGTGTAAACCATGCCATGTAAAAAATGGAGTTCATGGTATGTAAAATGGATGAACAGCATGTGGTTTTAGAATTAAATGGTCACAAGTCATGAAGTTATGTAAACTGATACATATCTCATATGTGAGTGATAGAATACACATTGTGCATGTGGCATACATGGTACGTACTCCAGCTGACCATGAACCAGGTTGTCCAAGTCAAAACCCAGTGTATAATTAAATTCACCATGTGTATTCATTTCACAAGATTTTAATTAATTTTGAATTAATTCTTAGTGTGTTGAACACTAGTACATAGTGTGTACCTCTTGGTATATGAATTTTACTCTTTTTTTATCTGGTTAAAATCCTTGGCACCTCTGAATGATATCTTAAATTTTATTTCATTAATAAAATTAATCAAATTTATTAGATCTCTAAGAAAAGAAAGAAGAATAAATACATCTCAAAATTGGGTTAAATAATGATTAAACGTGAATTTAAATATAAATGTTAAAAATGTAAATTAATTAACTATATTTTAAAAAAATTAAATTATTATGTGACCACTATAATACCACTTGAAGGTTCCAGGCGCAGTGGAAGAATGTGATGGGTCGTGCGTATCTTTTCTTTTCTTCATGATTAATGATCAATCCAGGATTTCCATGATGATGAATGGTTTAATCAACACAATTTAACCAAATAAATATGAAAAGGGATAGAATGTTAGAACCAGTCATAGGATCATAAAATATTATTTATTATTAATTTAATAAATTAAAAAATTACCTTACAAGAACTATTTCTTCATCGATGGCTCTAAAAATATATCTATGTTGTACTATCTTTACATTATATGAATCAAGAAAATATTCCCTCTAGTAGTGATATGAACATGTTCTAAATATCTCCAAAGGTTGTCATTGGAATCCTCGGGTGCTAGCACGATGGGTCCAAACACATTCATCATTCACCTTTTATCTCCATAAGAATCACTTCCAAAGAGTTTTCATTGATCTCTCTTCACTTGAGAGTGGATGGTGGAGGAATATCATTCTCCATTCTTAGGATCGTTCTTGGAGAAGGGATCTCTCAAGGGATTTGATAGGACTATTCATATTCATTGTACAGAATGAACAAATGAATTTACTCTTTTTAAAAATAATATAATTGGGTTTATATGTTTTTGGGGTTAGAAATAAATAATTACACAAGTACCCTTTATTATTTATTAAATCCCTTTCAGAACCTCATGTCTATAATAATAATATTATTATTATTTATTTACTTGGGCTTAACTTGAAAATTAAAATTATATATTATTTATTAAAATAATATTCAATATATATTATTTCTCAAAAGATAGTTAAATTCGGTCCTCTATTCCTCTATAATATTTATTGGTCCTTGAATAATGTTTATTTATTTATTAAATAAATATCCCTACATTATTATACAATAAATAAAGAAATATTATATCCACTAGATAGTATTATTTGATGACATATTACTTATTGGAAATGAATTAACAGTCTCAAACTCTATTAAGTACTAGTTAAAAAATGTTTCTCCATGGAGAAATTAGGTGAAGAAGCCTATATTTTGGGGATCAAGATCATTTTTGATAGATCCAAGAGGCTTCTTGGACTAAGTCAAAGTAAATACATTGACTAGATACTAAATAGATTTAGTATGGAACAATCCAATAGGGGATTGGTTCCAATGTCACATGGTTTACATCCTTTAAAGAAAAATTTTCCTCAGACACAATAGGAGAAATAGATATTGATTAAGATCTCAAAAAATTCAATGATAAGATCATTCATGTATTCAAAGTTATCTACTTGACATGATGTTTCCTATGCATTGATAATGGTAGGAAGATATCAAGTTGATCCATGATAATAGCTTTGGTCTATCTTTAAGGTTGTCCTTAAGTATCTATAAAAAAACAAGGATGTTTTCCTAGTGTATATAGGATATTAAGAGTAGGTCATCATGGTGTATACTAATTATAGTTTTCAAAAAGATCAGAATGATATGAATTCATAGTCAGGATATTTTTTCTATCTCAAATTAGGATATGTGAGCTGGAAGAGTTTAAACTAGTCAATTATCACTGATTCTAAATTATTTTCTAAGTATATATCATCTTCTGATACAACCAAGGAATCCATTTGGATATGGAACTTTTTTAAGGATATTGATGTGGTACCTAGAAGTAAATACCATATAATAGTCTATTGTGATAATACTATAATGGTGGCTCTTTCAAAAGATCTAAGTTCATACCAACAGACAAATCATATACTCAAAAATTATCAACTCTTGAGGTGTTTTCATAAAAGGGGTGAATTTTTAGTAACAAGAGTACCCATGGAATAGAGTGTTGTGGACCCCTTTACTAAAGGCCTATCTCAGCAGAAGAATGAGTATCATGTGAGATCTAGTGGACTAATTTTTGTTAGTAGTTGGATCTAGTGAAAGTGGGATCCCATTGGAGTTGGTTACTTAGAATCAACTTTTGTGTACTTTATGATAACATTTATTCATAGTTTTGAAAATTAATAAAATATTTATTACATCATTATTGTTCTTATATGTAACATATTATGTGATAATATCCTTAGAGTAGTTATCTCGCTAAAAGCTCATAGCAATTCTTTGATATGATGATAACCTAGAAGAGTTTGGACTCTATTCTTAAATATATGTTATATATCCATAAGATATCATATGAGGGACACAAATGATACAGGACACCATGAGAGGATACTCAGTGGACTCTGAGGCACCTTCTAATTGAATACTCCCTTGGTAATATTCAGTGTATGATTTTATGAAAATTAGACCTACTAGTAGGAAGTCCACATTTAAAAGTGTTATTGGATGTTCCTATTTGTGAATTTCAGTATTGATCCTTAAACTTGGTGTTGTGCCCAAGTGAGGTAATTGCATTTGTTGTCAATAACTTGTCATGGTGTGCCATCTGATGAAGTACATCTTGAAGATTGATGATTACAGAAGCATTAAATCTGACGATTGTTGAGCTGATCATTAAGTTCCAAGAACTTGTATCAACTGGATACAAAGTCACAACACTTTTAGAAGACCATGCATTGTCTTCACAATGCATGAGGAGATGAAGAGAGCCATCCACAACTTCTAAGTGGATGAAGTGAGCTGAAGAAGAACATGTACTAATCCTTAGTGCATGACAATGTGAATGTGATCCAACTTGACCTCTAATTGGATCATTGAAGAACATTGAAGAATTATTTGATTTAGGAGCTTCGGTTGATGGAGAACCTTCAAAGAATTCACTCCTAAGTAATGAATAAATGTTGAAGATAATGGAGGAATTTCAAAAGAAGAAGAAGAGAGGAAGAAGGAGAAATGAGAATGATGGCTTGGAAGAAGTGGCACTTGGCATGCTTTATATGGAGGAGAACTTTGTTTTTAACAAAGTCATTAGATTTTCCTTTGCCAAAAAATTGGCCAGCCAAGGCACCTTGGGGGTTCAACCCCAAGGCATGGGCGCTAGGGCACCACGCCCATGGGGGAACCCGTGGGGCGAGCCAGGGCGGCAGGGCGCACCGCAAGACACCGCATGGGCGCCAGGGGCACGCCCGGAGGAGCGCAGTGTGCATAGTGGGCGCCAGTGGCGCGCCCGCAGGGAGCATAGTGGGCGCTAGAAGCGTGCCCGCGAGGAGCAGAGTGGGCGCAGAGCGCGCCCGCAGGGAGAACACGGTGCGGGGCGGCACCGTGAGGGAGGAAGTTCAACTGAGCATATGGCGGCAGCGGCAGGGTAATAAACCGCGGAAAATCCACGGAAGGTTTCGATGTGGGACGCGTATTTTTCACCCGGAGCGAATCCTGGCCGTCCGTCTCATCGCGCGCCCGATCCACGCCGCACGATTCATCTCTGCGGCGATGATCTGATCGCGGCCGTTGAAGATCTAATCCAACGGCTCCTGGCTCAACTCCTTCCTCAAACTCGATCCGAAGTCTCCCGTGAGCAGCCGCTGAACCAGAGGCATCCTGAGCATGGTTTTTGAGATTCCGGCCATCTCTCTCGAAGCCGAAGACACCCTCATGCTCGTCTGGCCCTACTGAATGTTCACATGCAATAAAATATGCATACAAACGTTGGATGGGGAATTTGAGGTTCGGCCGAAGCAAACAAAGTTGTCGAGGCCATGAGGATTATTGCTGTGCATGGGATGGCCAAAAAGGAGGCTGTGCATGCGTTCTAAATCGCATGCACGAGGAGGAAAGAAAATGGAAGTGTACCCGCGTGGAAACAGAAAGAAAACAAGATTTAAGGAAATCTTGAAATCCCGAAATCTTCGGGAGATTAAAAATATCTCACGCGGATGGAAGAGGCTCTCATCGCCTATATAAGGAGAGCCCGTGCTCTCATTTTGCTTGCTGAAACGCTGTTGAAAAACTTGGAAGACCCGCGAGTGCTCTGCCTCGCGAAGTCGAAGCTTTGCGCGTCCCCTGCGCGGCAGTGAAGTCCGGAGCAACTCTTGCTTCGTGAGGTTCCTTTCGCACATCTCTTGCGCGAAAGAGGGGGAGGAGGAGGAGGAGTTCCCTGCGCGCCTACTCCCTTGCGCGACAGGAAGAACCCGAGGCCGCATTCTTGCGCGCCCAAGGTTGCATCCCTCTCTGTCCGCAGACTTGCGTGGCAGGAGGTGTTTGCGCGGCAGTGGCCCTTGCACCTTGTGCTTGTGCTTTTGAAGAAGGCAGTGAGGTGTGCTGCCTTGTGCCCCTTGTGCACTTGCGCGGCCAGTGACACCCACACCCAACGTGGTGTTTTAAGTGAGTAGAAGGCCGCACCACTTGCGCGCCTATTTTGAAGGTGGAGTTCGGGCAGTGTGTGCAAAGGCAGTGGTAGGCCAAGGCATTGCCTTGTGCTAAACAATAAGGGGACCCGAGGCTTGCATGCCTTGTGTGTGCATAAGGAGGAAGGCCACCCCATTTGTGTGTGTGCAAAAGAATATAAGGCCGAGGCCTTAGTGCCTTGTGTGCACCAAAGGAAGACCACACTTTGTGTGTTTATAAATTGAAGAAGAAGGACAAGTCAAGTGGGTGCATTAAAAGAATGAGTAGTGTATGTGTGCACATGTGAAGAAGATCAACTTTGAGGAGTACACACTTATGTGTGTGAATACAAAAGAACTGATCATTCTAAGTGATTGGGTTTTTGTGAGCAAGACCAACGAGATCTTTTGAAGACTGTTGAAGCTACTTTAAGTTTTGAACAACACCTTTGAAGAAGTGAAGTGAAGCCATGATGAAGATGATGCTGTGGAGTTGGGGGGTTTAACCAACTTGTAATTGGGGGGGTAACCAATTACTGTGTAATCATATTTTGGCATAGTGAAGAATCCGTGTTGGGGGGTGTAACCAACACGGCAAGGAGTAGGTCTTTGCACCGAACCTTGTAAATCTCTGTGTTCTATGCTCTCATTATTACTGTACCACTAAAAGAGTAGATCTAGGCTTTAACCAGCTGCAGAGGTTGAATTGATAATCCAAAGGGAACAATTCATAAAAAGAAAAAGTTATCACTGATTCACCCCTCCCCTCTCAGTGATCACAACCGATCCAGGCATTTCAAGTGGTATCAGAGCGAGGTTACCTCTGTAAGGATCTACTTCTGAGAAGATGGACAATCTGAATTCTGTTAATAGTAGGGGTGTTCCTACATTCGATGGAAAGAATTACCACAGCTGGAAGAATCGGATGTTACCCTACCTTCTATCTCTCGGCCTTGAAGTTAGAAATGCAGCCTTATTTGGATTCCCTCCTCTTGCTAATGAAGCTGCTATGACACTCGATGAGAAAAGAAATATGGAAGTTGATGGTAAAGCTCAAAATTCCATTCTTATGTCACTCTCAGAAAAGGTATACACAAAAGTCATGGGACTCAAGAATGCTAAAGAAATTTGGGACAAATTGGAAAGTAGTTATGAAGGCAACATGAAAGTCAAGGAAGCCAAATTACAGATTTGGAGAAGCAAGTTTGAAGATGTCAAGATGGGAGAAGAAGAAAATATTGATGATTATTTCACAAGAGTCAATGAAATTGTCAGTAACATTCGGGGCTTTGGAGAAAAGTTGGAGGACTCCACTATTGTTAAAAAGCTAATGAGAAATTTTCCTGACAGGTTTGACCCCAAAGTCTCAGCATTAGAAGACAGAGATGATCTCTCTCTTGATGAACTACACAACATTCTCATTGCATATGAAATGAGGAAGATTCCAGTATTCAAGAAGAAGATCAAGGATGAGATGGCTTTTGAGGCCATGAGACAACTCAAGATAAAAGATGACGAAGTCCTAGAATCAAGTGATACTGACAATGAAGAAAAGGATGAAGATCTCAACACGATTATTTCTCTTTTTTCTAAAAGGTTTGGAAAAACTAAATTCAGGGGAAAAGGGAAATCACCATCAAGATGTTTCAATTGCAATAACATCGGACACTTTGCTGTAAACTGCCCCAAGAAGAGATATAGTGCTCCAGAAGTTGAAGATGAGAAGTCACAAAAGAAGAAATGGAGTAGATACCCAAGAGAAGGAAACAAATCAGGTGTAAGAAAGAAAAGGTTCGTTCCAGGTGAAAGAAGAAGCTATGTAAGCAAAGAGGAAGAATCAGACTCTACTTCAGCCAGTCAATCAGAAGAAGAAACGAATTTTATGTCTCATGTGGAAAAAGGGTTTGATACCTGCAGCAGTGAAGATGATGAAAGTGAACGAACAGAGCTTGAATACATATTGAAAGATGAATTAGAGGCTTGCCCTGAGCAAAACATTAAACTCAAGAAAGAGAAGAAATTGTTACAAAAGGAAACTAAAAGAATTACTGAGGAGTTGGAAGAATGTATGAAGAAAGAGACAATGTACATTGAAGAAATCAAGAGACATAAACTGAAGGTAGCTGAGCTGGACAAGATAGCAAAAGATCTTGAGGAGAAACTTCACCTCAAAGAAGAAGAGCAATCAGTGACACATTCCAAGTGGATTGAAGCACAGAATAGCTTGACAAAGATGAGAGAAGACTTCAACAAGGCTGTTGAGGTCAAGGCAGAATCATCTTATGCTGGTGCTCAGAGGAAGGTCAATTTACCACTAAGTAAATCTCTAAATACATCTGTTATTCCTAACAATGCAGGTTCAAAGATAAAATTGAGACAAACATGGCATGAACCAACCTGTGTAAAATCATCTTCAATGGAAGAAATGAAATCCTCAGGAAGGACTACTCAAATCTTGGACAGAAAATTACAACATGACTCTTATCAACAAAGAAGGTCAAGGTTCAGAGGCTACTGCTGGTGTTGTGGTGTGTTTGGACATAAGGCCTATGCATGCTGGTATAACATGTCTCGTCCAAACATGAGGCATGAGTCAAGGGGGAGACATCCTGAAACCCAGAGTGTTTTGCAGAAAGCATCAAAACCACCAACTCAGAACACATTTGACTGCCTGAGTGAAGCTTGTGGAAGATGTGACCAACAAGGTCATAGAGCTGATAAATGTATGACAACTCTTCCTAAACAAAAAGTCAAAGACATGAAAGGGAAAGGTATTCAAGAAACCAATGATGAAATCACATGCTTTGCTGAAGTGGCTCTAAAAGCCAGCAGTAAAACCAAGTCATGGATTCTTGATAGTGGATGCTCATCCCACATGACTGGTGATACAAAAATTCTAAGCAACATTGAAAGTCATGAGGGAGGAACCGTGGTGTTTGGAAATGATCGTTCTCTGAAAATCAAGGGAGTTGGAAAGGCTATGATTGCAACAACAAATCTTAAATCCAATGATGTGTTGTTTGTTGAAGGATTAAAGCACAACCTACTCAGTGTAAGTCAATTATGTGATGATGGACATGAGGTGTTGTTCCAGAAGGACTCATGCATCATCAAGAGATCAAAGGATGGAAAAATCATCACTCAAGGAAGAAGAACCACTGGAAATCTATTTCAAATTGGTGATCCCATCAATTCTTGTTTTCTTAGCTCTAAAGATGAAAACAACCTCTGGCATAGAAGACTTGGCCATCTTGGCCAAAGGAGTATGAGTAAACTTCTGAAGTACAATGTTGTACGAGATCTACCCAAATTAAAGAGAGAAAGAGATGAAGTCTGCGACACATGTCAGATGGGAAAACTGACCCATAGGTCACACAAAGGAGTTGATATCATGACTACTAGGCCTCTTGAACTCATCCATACAGACATATGTGGACCGATGAGACAGAAGTCTACAAGAGGAGATTTCTATTTTATAACCTTCATTGATGATTACACTCGGATGACCAATGTCATGTTCATGAAACACAAGTCAGAGGCAATCACGATGTTCAAGACTTTCAGAAGGCAGGCTGAGAAGGAACTAGAGCTCTGCATCAAGAAAGTAGGATCAGACAACGGAAAAGAATATACCGGTGATGTCTTTGAAAGCTATCTGGTCAAGCATGGAATCAAACATCAATATAGTACACCATATACTCCACAACAGAATGAAGTGGCTGAATGAAAGAATCGAAGCATAGTTGAAATGGGGAGGACTATGTTAGCTGAGCATGATATCTCTAAGTTTTTCTGGAGAGAAGCAGTATGCACTGCTATACACATACAGAACAGATGTCTCCTGAGACCAGAAACACAAACGACAGCCTATGAAATGTGGTTTAACAGAAAACCAACTGTTAAATATTTCAAAGTCTTTGGCAGTCCCTGCATCATCAAGATTAAAAACATCAATCTGGGAAAGTTTGACGAAAAAGCTGAAGAAGGAATCTTTATGGGTTACCTACCTAATGGAAAAGGCTACAGATGCTGGAATAAGAGGTTGAATAAAATGATTGACTGCAGTGATGTCATAATAATTGAAAACAACACCAAACCATACACTGTGGATGATGATGACTCAAAGAATGACACAGCCTTGGAACAGAAGAATGCAGAATTACCTGAGCCAACACCAACTGCTGGTGAGATCAACTCTGAATATACCAGTGATGAAGATGAAGGTAATGAAAATGGAAGAAGAAGATACAACAAATTGAAGAAGCATGTTGACACAGAAAATGTCCTTGGAGACCTACAGTCCTCAGTAAGAAGTAGAAGACGATTGAGATTGGAAGATCAGACTGCACTGGTTTCTCAAGTTGAACCTCAGACAGTGGCTGAAGCAGTTGTACATGAGGAATGGATACAAGCTATGCATGAGGAACTCAATCAAATTGAAAAGAACTCCACCTGGGATCTTGTGCCAAGGCCCAAAAATAAAAATGTTATTGGGACAAAGTGGGTGTTTAGAAACAAACTCAATGAAAAGGGAGAAGTTTCCAGAAACAAGGCCAGACTTGTATGCAAAGGATATTCACAAATGGAAGGAATCGACTTTGAGGAAACCTT
Organism: Viscum album; assembly: GCA_963277665.1. Classification (NCBI taxonomy): domain Eukaryota; kingdom Viridiplantae; phylum Streptophyta; class Magnoliopsida; order Santalales; family Viscaceae; genus Viscum; species Viscum album. The sequence goes on from OY728140.1 coordinate 828,852,680, forward strand.
TGCACCAGTTGCAAGACTGGAAACTATCAGAATGTTCTTAGCAGTTGCAGCACACAAGCAGTACAAGGTCTATCAGATGGATGTGAAATCTGCATTTCTGAATGGAGATCTTGAAGAAGAGGTGTATATTGAACAACCAGAGGGATTTTTGCTAGACAAAGATGGCAGTATGGTGTGCAGATTGAGAAAAGCCTTGTATGGATTGAAGCAGGCCCCTAGAGCCTGGTACTCAAAATTGGATGGTTGTCTTAAAGACATGAAATTTGTCAAAGGAACAGTTGACAGTAACCTCTATGTCAGAGAAATGGCCAATGGTACCCTCATAGTCATTATCTATGTGGATGATATCATTTTTGCTGGTAACAAGGAAGGACTATGTGAAGAATTTGCTGAGCAGATGAAAAGAACTTTTGAAATGTCGATGCTTGGTCAAATGACATATTTTCTAGGATTTCAGGTGGAACAAAGACAAAACTCCATATTTCTTTCACAAGAAAAGTACGCAAGGGACTTAGTGAAAAGGTTTGGAATGGAAAGTTCAAAGGAAGTCTCCACACCCATTTCTGTCAGAACCAAGCTATGCAAGGATGAAGAAGGCAACAATGTTGATCAGAAAGAGTTCAGAAGAATTATTGGCAGTCTACTTTATATCACGGCTTCAAGGCCAGATATAGCATATGCAGTGACTTTGTGTGCCAGATTCCAAAGTGACCCAAAAGAATCTCATTTAACTGCAGCCAAAAGAATCCTGAGATATGTTAAAGGAACCCTCAACTATGGACTCTTATACAAACACAGTGCAAACATACAGTTGTTGGGATTCACAGATGCTGATTGGGCTGGTGATTGCACTGATAGAAGATCCACATCTGGTGGAACCTTTTTTCTGGGAGAAGGATGTGTTAGCTGGTACAGCAAGAAACAAAATTCTGTAACATTGAGCACAGCTGAAGCAGAGTATGTGGACGCTACACATGCATGTACTCAAATGATTTGGATGCAGGTGCAGCTATCAGATTTGAGGATTAAAGCTGAAAAACCATTGAGGATCTTATGTGATAATCAAAGTGCAATTGGGTTGTCTAAGAATCCTATCCAACACTCCAGATCCAAGCACATTGATATAAAATATCATTTCATCAAAGAAAGGGTCACCAGTGGAGACATCAAGCTAGACTACATTCCTACTCAAGATCAAGTGGCAGACATTTTCACCAAAGCTATGCCTACGGAAAGATTTGTTGAGTTAAGGCTGAAACTTCATGTTCAGCCTTCTACTCTCACTTGAGGAAGAAGAAGGTCCCTCCTTATTCCCTAAATTTTTTGTATTCTTGTACTTACATGTAGGGAATTGAAGGAGATGAGTGCATCCCCTGAGGGGGAGCATTGGTAGTTGGAGATGTGCAGGTTCCAGAAGCTCTATACTATGAGTATGGCTTTCATTCATCCCTTTGCATTTGTTGGCCAATAAGGGGGAGAAATCATCAGGCACAAGGCACACGACATTCTATCAGTGTGCTTCGGAGTATTGACAACCAAATACAAAGGGGGAGATTGTTGTGCCCAAGTGAAGTAATTGCATTTGTTGTCAATAACTTGTCATGGTGTGCCATCTGATGAAGTACATCTTGAAGATTGATGATTACAGAAGCATTAAATCTGACGATTGTTGAGCTGATCATTAAGTTCCAAGAACTTGTATCAACTGGATACAAAGTCACAACACTTTTAGAAGACCATGCATTGTCTTCACAATGCATGAGGAGATGAAGAGAGCCATCCACAACTTCTAAGTGGATGAAGTGAGCTGAAGAAGAACATGTACTAATCCTTAGTGCATGAAAATGTGAATGTGATCCAACTTGACCTCTAATTGGATCATTGAAGAACATTGAAGAATTATTTGATTCAGGAGCTTCGGTTGATGGAGAACCTTCAAAGAATTCACTCCTAAGTAATGAATACATGTTGAAGATAATGGAGGAATTTCAAATGAAGAAGAAGAGAGGAAGAAGGAGAAATGAGAATGATGGCTTGGAAGAAGTGGCACTTGGCATGCTTTATATGGAGGAGAAATTTGTTTTTAACAAAGTCATTAGATTTTCCTTTGCCAAAAAATTGGCCAGCCAAGGCACCTTGGGGGTTCAACCCCAAGGCATGGGCGCTAGGGCACCACGCCCATGGGGGAACCCGTGGGGCAAGCCAGGGCGGCAGGGCGCACCGCAAGACACCGCATGGGCGCCAGGGGCACGCCCGGAGGAGCGCAGTGTGCATAGTGGGTGCCAGTGGCGCGCCCGCAGGGAGCATAGTGGGCGCTAGAAGCGTGCCGGCGAGGAGCAGAGTGGGCGCAGAGCACGCCTGCAGGGAGAACACGGTGCGGGGCGGCACCGTGAGGGAGGAAGTTCAACTGAGCATATGGCGGCAGCGGCAGGGTAATAAACCGCGGAAAATCCGCGGAAGGTTTCGATGTGGGACGCGCATTTTTCACCCAGAGCGAATCCTGGCCGTCCGTCTCATCGCGCGCCCGATCCACGCCGCACGATTCATCTCCGCGGCGATGATCTGATCGCGGCCGTTGAAGATCTAATCCAACGGCTCCCGGCTCATCTCCTTCCTCAAACTCGAGCCGAAGTCTCCCGCGAGCAGCCGCTGAACCAGAGGCATCCCGAGCATGGTTTTTGAGATTCCGGCCATCTCTCTCGAAGCCGAAGACACCCTCATGCTCGTCTGGACCTACTGAATGTTCACATGCAATAAAATATGCATACAAACTTTGGATGGGGAATTTGAGGTTCGGCCGAAGAAAACAAAGTTGCCGAGGCCATGAGGATTATTGTTGTGCATGGGATGGCCAAAAAGGAGGCCGTGCATGCGTTCTAAATCGCATGCACGAGGAGGAAAGAAAATGGAAGTGTACCCGCGTGGAAACAGAAAGAAAACAAGATTTAAGGAAATCTTGAAATCCCGAAATCTTCAGGAGATTAAAAATATCTCACGCGGATGGAAGAGGCTCTCATCGCCTATATAAGGAGAGCTCGTGCTCTCATTTTGCTTGCTGAAACGCTGCTGAAAAACTTGGAAGACCCGCGAGTGCTCTGCCTCGCGAAGTCGAAGCGTTGCGCGTCCCCTGCGCGGCAGTGAAGTCCGGAGCAACTCTTGCTTCGTGAGGTTCCTTTCGCACATCTCTTGTGTGAAAGAGGTGAAGGAGGAGGAGGAGTTCCCTGCGCGCCTACTCCCTTGTGCGACAGGAAGAACCCGAGGCCGCATTCTTGCGCGCCCAAGGTTGCATCCCTCTCTGTCCGCAGACTTGCGTGGCAGGAGGTGTTTGCGCGGCAGTGGCCCTTGCACCTTGTGCTTGTGCTTTTGAAGAAGGCAGTGAGGTGTGCTGCCTTGTGCCCCTTGTGCACTTGCGCGGCCAGTGACACCCACACCCAACGTGGTGTTTTAAGTGAGTAGAAGGCCGCACCACTTGCGCGCCTATTTTGAAGGTGGAGTTCGGGCAGTGTGTGCAAAGGCAGTGGTAGGCCAAGGCATTGCCTTGTGCTAAACAAGAAGGGGACCCGAGGCTTGCATGCCTTGTGTGTGCATAAGGAGGAAGGCCACCCCATTTGTGTGTGTGCAAAAGAATATAAGGCCGAGGCCTTAGTGCCTTGTGTGCACCAAAGGAAGACCACACTTTGTGTGTTTATAAATTGAAGAAGAAGGACAAGTCAAGTGGGTGCATTAAAAGAATGAGTAGTGTATGTGTGAACATGTGAAGAAGATCAACTTTGAGGAGTACACACTTATGTGTGTGAATACAAAAGAACTGATCATTCTAAGTGATTGGGTTTTTGTGAGCAAGACCAACGAGATCTTTTGAAGACTGCTGAAGCTACTTGAAGTTTTGAACAACACCTTTGAAGAAGTGAAGTGAATCCATGATGAAGATGATGTTGTGGAGTTGGGGGGTTTAACCAACTTGTAATTGGGGGGGTAACCAATTACTGTGTAATCATCTTTTGGCATAGTGAAGAATCCGTGTTGGGGGGTGTAACCAACACGGCAAGGAGTAGGTCTTTGCACCGAACCTTGTAAATCTCTGTGTTCTGTGCTCTCATTATTACTGCACCACTAAAAGAGTAGATCTAGGCTTTAACTAGCTGCAGAGGTTGAATTGATAATCCAAAGGGAACAATTCATAAAAAGAAAAAGTTATCACTGATTCACCCCTCCCCTCTCAGTGATCACAACCGATCCAGGCATTTCACTTGGAGATTAATATAAATTAGTATTATGAGTCATATACATTTATTTATTTATGAAAACTATGATGATATATGTTCATGGAAAATTAGGATATGATGGGTGCATCATGAGTAATATTGCATTAATGAATAATGAGAGAAAGGATTTTTCCCTTCTATTCATTAACAGAATTTGATATCTCTTTCCCATTGATTGAAATGGTATAGGCTAAATAAATCCATGGCCATGGTGTTCTTTTGTCAAGTTCAATTTTTGGGAAGTCAAAGAAAGATACATTGGGAACATAGGATGATGGCACCAACATGCATCCTGCTTGATTAGATATATCATAAAAAGGGATTATATTACATAGTAAGAATATGTATGAGGTATTATGTCATTAAGGTATTAACTTCTTTTTCTATGGGTGTCTTGGAATGTTTCTAGATGATAACCTTGTACATTAAGCTGCTTTTCCTAACACCACTAAGAAATAGTCCTAGAGGTTCAGACATTAAGTGTATCCAAAATATCAATTAAATAACATATTATTATTTATTATTTAAAAGGATGAATAAATATTAATCCCATTCTTAGTTTAATAAGGATTCATGTATACTTTGTTCACATATATTTTGTCACCATCTTTTTGAGATAGAATTATGTGAGTGGAATATTTAATAAATATTTATTTTCTACTTAGTAAATATAATTTATAATTATTTATTGGACAATAATGTGGTGATATTTATTTATTAAGTAAATTGTAATTATTTAAGTCCCAATAAATATTATAGAGGAATAGCAGATTGATTTTTCACGTCCAGTTAGAAATAATATATATTGAATATTATTTGAATAAATAATATTTTATTTTATTTTGCAATCTATGTTCATGTCGAAAAATTATAATAATAATATTTTTATTATAGAGATGGGGTTTATCAAGGGATTAAATAAAAATAAGAGGAACTTGTGAAATTATTTATTTTTAACCCTACTGATATCTAAACCCAATTATATTATTTTCAAAAAGATACAATTCATTTAATTATCTATGAAAAATAGATTTTAAGAATCTTCTCAAGTGCTAGAGTAATCCCTTCTCCAAGAACACTCCCAAGAACGGAGAGTGATATTCCTCCACCTCCAACCCCTAAGTCTTTAGAGGTCAAGTTGAATGCATTGGAAGTGATTCTCATGGTGATCAAAGGTGGATCACACAAGTGATAGGATCTTTTGTGCTAGCACTTGGAGATGCCTATAGTGACATTCATAGATTTTTTAACACATGTGGGTCACTGCTAGAGGGAGTTTTATCTTGATTCCTATAAATAAATGATGGTATGGTGCATATATATTGTTAGATCTATCAATAAATAAATAATTTCAAAAAGGTAATTATTTATTTTATTAAATAAATTTAAATAATTTGTGATGATATTATGCCTGGTTTCGGCATTCTATCCCTTGTCTATTTCTCATTGATTCGGTTTTTTTGATCATCGTACTTTTCATTGTGTAAATCTTATATTGATCATCGACCGTGAAAAAAATAAAATATGTACATGACTTATCACACACATCCTCTGTGCTCGGAACCTACAATCTAGCCACAAGTCTGGTGAACATGTCACTCAGAAATTCACAAGGTATCGAGTGAACATGTCACTATCATGTGTTGGTCCAAAAAGTCGTTTTATCCTAACACTCCCAATAGATTGTCCACAAGGCTATCATAACTCGGCATTGTGACATGGGTTAGGCCACAAATCCATTATTCATTTACCTTGTGTATACATAAATTGAAGTTATTGTCATAGGTCATGTGAAATCCCCCTTTAAGGGAGAATTATATCATGGAGGTCCACCTATTATGAGTACCAAAAAATGATTCCAAATAGATGGTAATTCATAATATAGTTAGGAGACTACAAATGGTATCACAAATCATGTCATCGTGATAAATCGGTTGAAACATACAAAAACATATGATCATCATATAACATATTATCAAGCAACATAAATAGGTCCCATGATCCACACACACACCCACATGTGATCACTATCAATTAAGGTCAAACAAGATATTCCAACACAAGATTTATATCAAGAAAAAAAATTGTATAAAAGGGCCTCTAATGTTAAGTAAATTCATTCCTCGATCTTCTTAATGAAGTACTCTAATGTTCTTCAAATGATCAATGCCCAAATCACTTTGCGTACCCACGGGGTACTAGATCACACATCAAGGTTGCCTATATCAGGTTATGGTTCATTAAGAATGGGTTTAAGAAATATACCCAAGGAGATTACATGCCATTAATGGGTATTTATAGAATCACATATCTCATGGATCCCTTAAACAAAACTAGTACCAAGATATTTCAAAGAATAGGATGTTAATTCACTGGATCCATTATTGATTAAATAATGGATCATAAATTCTTCATCAAATATAGAAGAGGGACATGAGTCTAGTAAATTTACATCAATAAATCATCATTATATCCTCATAAAATAGATCCATGATGATATTCAATAATAAAAGTATTGAAATTATTAATCTATGGAAACATACTTGAAAGCGTCCATTGTTCACAAGAGATGTATCTTTAGTCAAAGATTTGTCATCAAAACATTCAAAACTACATCTATTATAGAAACGATATAATAATTCATCATTAATTGGAATCAAAATCCATATATTAGGAAACTAAAAGCTGGATTTATGACTCATTTCAAAGGAAGAAGGGTATATATATAGGAAACATGGAAGATGGAGGTTTTAGATCACCTAATTTAATTATTGTCCAATAAAAAAATTATTGATATACTAGAATCAATTTTGGGATGAGAATAATTCATCATGGAAGTTTATAGGAGTCTCAAGGTTTGATAGGTATTTTTTGAGAAAGAATAATGGGTCAAAATGGGCCATAAATAGTCATTAAAGTAGATTTTAAAATCATTAAATTCATGCACACATGGTTTGGTCATACAATTTGGAATACTATTCACCAAATGTGTGAGGAATAATTATTCTCCAAGGTTATCTCATATTTTGGGCACATATTTTTTAAACACATTCACCGACCATGTTGTTGGAACCAAATAATGAACCTTAACCATAAATCATCCTTGGTACTTCTTCCACAAGCCCCAAATTTTCCTAGGCAATTACCACAATTTTGAAAAACCATGATCAAAATGTACACCTTTAAAAAGGAATCTAAAACACTTCTAAACTCACTATAATCTCCTAAAACTCATCCAAATAAATTTATAGATAATGAAATATTATTATAGTGTGATATTAAATCATAACACACCTGAAATATTCAAGGCCATTACAATCTCTGCCTCTAAGAACTTCTCATCCTTTATAAGTGTCTCTTAGAATCTTTCTTGAAAAACTGAGGCCATTGATCCTAAACATATATATACCAATTATAATGATACTCTTGTATTCTTAAATAGTGATATAAGAACTTTAAAAGTGGTACTATCTTCCCCAAAATCATATTATCACTCTGTTCTATAATCTGTATAAAGAATTCCACATATGATGCATCAGGCTCCGGTTCAATATCCTCGTAGTCGATGGAATGCATAGGATAGGGAATTTACATATAGATATATGGCACCTAAAACACATTTTTCATACCTAGGTAGTATAAAAGGAAGATCTTGATGGTATGACACTATTATAATATGCTTGGTGATCTCAAAGGGTCCAACGTAACAAGGTGTTAGCTTCCCTTGCATTCTAAAATATTGAGTTCCTAAGGAGTCACCCACAGAAAAATCTAGTCACCTATAAAAAAACTACAAATGTATCCCCCTATGGTTAACCTAATATTATTTCCTACTCTAATGTGTGATCAAACTCTTCTAAATTAGCTTCACTCTCTCAGAGGTCTCATGTACCATACTGGGCCCCACAACTACTATTTTTCTAGACCAATGCTGATAATGTGGTGAATGATATGGCTTACCATAGAGTGCCTCATTATTTTCCATCTGAATTGAATATTGGAAAATTTTATTAATTAAGAATAAAACAAGATTAGTTGATCATCCCAAACTCCATACAAGTCTAGGATGAAAGCCTAAAGCATATTGTCCAATATAAAAATTGTCCACTCTAATTTTCTATCTATCTAGGGATGGTACATTTTTCTCAATCATAACTGAGTATTTAAGGATTTTAGTAAGAACTTATAAAACTATGACGTAAAATTTGCATCTCTATCAGATAAAATTATCAAAGTAACTCCACAAAACCATGAAAACTCATGGATAAACATCTTCCCCATCTCATCTACTGAGTGAGTCTTATGGATTAGTAATAATTGAGAAACTTTTAATAGTCATAAAATAATTACGCAAACTATATCATAGATCCTTGAGATCCAAGGTAAACCCATCAAAAATTCCATTGTTGTTTCCTAACACTTCCACATCAGCACTGGAAGTGGATAGATTAACCCATCCGTATACTAGTGCTCAGCCTTTACCCTTTGGTGAGTAAGGCATTGTAAAATGAGTATACCAATGTCCATATTCATCCCTAAACACCAAAAATTACACCTAAAGTCATGGTATATATTTTTCACTCCATGATGCACTACCCACAATGAGTAATGGAAATATCTAATTGACTATTTCCTAATGAAATTGGGGAATATTACTCTCCCATGTATTGGTACTACATCATCATCATCCAATGACCAACTAGGTATCGGGTCACCACCAGCTAATTGTTCCTATATCATAGCACACTCTAGGTTATATTTCCAATTATCCTTCACACATTATGATATATATTATATTATCACTAATGGGGAACATTTCATCAATCACTGGTCCTCAAAATAATCCATCCTCAAATAAGCTAATAATCTCAATTAATGCTACTATTTCTCTGAAATCTATTCACCAATCTCATGTGCTACCTATGTATTATAGCTAAGGGAGTCTACAACGATGTTATCTATACCTAGTTCGTTGGCCATATAAAATTAAAATTTCTAAATGTACTCTACCTGACACCTCTTCCTAAAATTTTGGTCCTTCTATGATAATATATACCAAAGTCTACTATATTCAATTTAAATAAAAAACTTATCACTTAAGATATATTTTCACCAAAACTTCAGAGTGTAGACCATATATTCTAGATCTAATTAGTGGGTAGGATAGTTATACTTATGGGTTCATAGATAACATGACCTATAAGCTTCTACCTTCTCTCTATACATCAATATTGCACCAAAGGTAACTCTTAATTCATCACAATAAATGGAATATACAATCTAAAGCTCATGAAAAATCAACATTAGAGTTATATTCAACCTTCTATTCATCATAATAAACGCCACATAATACCGTTACTAGCACTAAAACTTCACCCCTTTTTCAAAAATTCTATTATGGGTGATGATAAATCAGATAAGGCCTAGATAAAATGATGATAGTAACCTACTAAACCCATAAAGATAATATTATATAACATTTTCCTAATAAATATTTATAACATCACCGCCTCTAGTTTTTGTGGATCCACTGATAAAACTATATCATAAACCATATACCACAATAATTTCATCTCCAAAATCAAAAAGTTACATTTTGATAGCTTTCCATAAATATGATGTGCTCTGAGTGTACATAGGACTATATTAAAATGTCTGGAATTCTATTATGGGGTCATTGAAAAAATAATAATTTCATTGATGAACACCATGATGAATGAGTCAAGATATTGGTGGAATATCTTGTTCATGAGTGACATGAATGCCATCAGTGCATTTTTTAGTCCAAAAAGAATAATCAAGTACATATACGACACATAAATACTCCTAGACATCAAATTTTGGATTCCCCTCTCTAACCTACAATTTGTGATAGCCTAATATAATGTTAATCATAGAGAACAACTAGGATCCACATAATTAATCAAATAGATCTTTGATAATGGGTATCAAAATAGGTTGTTCTCCTAACATGAGTTATATATTGAATTCAAATTCTCTATTAAGGGGAACACTAGTAAATTTTTCTTTGAAGATGTCCAGATAAAGATCCAAGTTTGGAGGAAAATATAAGGGGCTACCACCAATCCTACAAAAATATCCAAGACTATGATTTTCACAGTAATTGTCCCAAGATGGATAATGTCTAGATCCACTCTACCTACTACCAATTCCCACACACTAGTCTTCAGGAACTTCTCCGCTTTGGGTGATGTAAATTATACTTATCTTTGATAGAAATCAATATGTCCTTAGAATCTGATCATCTAGTCTATTCCAAGAATCACATCTAAGATCATTGTATCTAAAATCAAAAATTCCCATAGATGTTCATAACCGTAAATGGTTATAAGAAACTTTGAGAATCACTGAATAATGTATACTTTCATTCCCAATAGTATATCAAGGGAAAGAAACTCGTAATGCCCAAATTTAGCTATGTCACATGGTTAAATAGTTCACTTGTATTACAACATTTTTTATCAAATCCTTAGAGACCTAAGAAGAAACCTATAGAACAATATATTTTATGGGGGTGGTTTAGCTATGAAGTGGTCAACATGGGTTCGAATTGAGTGGATTATTAATAGTTTTAAAGAATTAATTGAATTCAATTTAATTGAAATCAATTTAATTGAATGATTTCATCCTAGTTTATCACTTGGGGTGGATTGGATGGATTTCTTTTCTTAGATAATTTCAAATCAATAATTCATTATTTATCCACAAAATGAGATAATTTACAACATCATTCACCAATTTAATCTCAACACAATTCCAAGGATAATCTCAAATTCACTTATAGTATCAATTTAATGGTCACTCTAAGGAATTGAATCATACTTTAACTAAAAATGGTTCATCGTTAAATTTAAAAAATACAAAGAAGAGATTAAATCATTAAATAGAACTCTTAAAATAATGAAAAAATTTAAGAATTTATGTCATAAAATAATATCAAATCTAGAAACTTTATAATCACTTGAATCTAGCCATACTATTTTTATCCCTCTATTGATGTTATTAAACCCATGGAAGTGGGATGTACACTTATGAGGTCCTAATTAGAGAATAAAAACATTAAAAAATGAACATACCACTATTGTGTGTGGAATTTCACAATTGTGGGAATGAATATATTCACACCTTGATTCAACAGTATAAATATTTTAAGAAAAATAAAATAATAAATTAATAATAAATAGAAAATTTTATGAATAATAACTTTTATTAAGAAATTAACGTGAACAAAAAACTTATATGGAAAAAATGAAGGTGCGATTACAAAATTAAAGTGTAAAATTACAATTAAAATAAAAACTTGGATGAAAAAAATCGTTCAACTATTGCTATTTAAATATTAAATTTTGGGTCCTAGGGTCAATACCCCATCAATTATTTATTTACCCATTAATTAGGAGAGTTAATGGTGGGTGAGAAATAAAAGGAAATATAACTTTTCAAAGTTGACCATAAAATTCGTCCATATTCATCCCCCTTTTGATGTGTGAATATGATATTGAAGATGGCCGAATATGAAAGGGTCATGTATTAGATATATATTTTTAAAGATTTTCTATAATATATATATAAGTTTCATTATAATTTTATCATTAATTCTTATTTTATGCTTGAAATAGTGGGATGATTTTATGGGACTTCAAATCTTGCCCAAAAATTAAATTTCAACTTTGTCTCCCTGTATCTCATTGAAAATTAAGAATTATCTATGTACATAGTGGAATGAAATGATAACTATTATTTTTTTAATATAAAATTAAAATTTTATCTTCATTGGACTTGATTTATGGGCTCAACTTTTACTTGATGGTTCTAAGTCCCATTATGCTTCATCTAGAAATTTCTCTGTTCATTTCCAAAAATATACATCTTCCCTCATGATTAATAAATTTATCATATAATATAAAATTTTCCAAACAAAGTGATCAATCATATTTCAAGATATGAAATTCATATATTCAAAATAATTAATTCCATAATCAGATGATTAATTGGTCCCAAATTGACACTTTAAACGTGACTTGCATAATAATGTTGAATAAAGATGAATTTATGAAATGAAAAAATATTAGTGTTTATAGAAATTTAAACACATGAATTTTAAAATATAATCAATTAATATTATACTCTTTTAGAGAAAAATCACCCCCCCCCCCAACTTGAGTTTTTCTAGTCTCAGTCAACAAATATCTCTAAAATATGAAATTTAATTACCTTTTTTCAAAAAACAGTAACATACAATTCTCATCAAAATAAATCATACCAAAAAAACATGTAACATTCAAAATAATTTAACACAATATAGTTTCAAAAGAATATCCCAATCCCAAGATCATTCATTTATTCAAATTCATCATCATATTTCATCTAATTTTAATTAATCATGGTGATATGTTGTGTGTCTCAAAAGACATGGGGACCATTTTTTTTCAAAGGTAAAAAATGGAAGCGTTATGTGGGAATCACATTAAACCTTAATATGAGTGTCTAATTTTATCTTTTCTCATTTTATATTTTTTATATTTTATTTTTTTATTATTTTATTGTTTCTAAACCATAATAGAGATTAAAATACTAACTATGGGAAAGAAAACTATGGAGTTGTGATCTAGAAGTTTCATGTGTCACAAATTTTTTCAATTACATACTATAAAATAGAGATATAATTTTAAACGCTAGGAAATAAAACTATGGATTCATGATCTATAGATGTTGAGCTCCACACATTTGGACAACACATTTCTTTATGAAGTCTTTTTTTTATTTTTTTTATTCTGGATACTAAAATTAAACTAAAAGTGGCCCCAAACCCATGATATAATTAAAGGGACCCAAAAACTAAAACTTACACCCAAACCAAAATGGGTGTGCATTGTAGAATATTTATTAAGAGGGTGGAAATATAAATTCTAAAAAATCCCATTGAATATCCACACTTTCCAAAAAAATATGCTCATTAACATAAACATGAATTAAAGTAATAATTAAGTCAATTAAATTTATTTTTTATAAAATTTTAATTTCAGAAAATTAAAACATGAAATGATAATGAATTGAAATTTTCTATAAAATCCCCTTTTCTTCAAAATCTCTGTTTTTTACTCCTCCCAACTTAGAATGACACTACCCTCAGTGTTTAAAGAGTAGATAAGAGAGTGTTTATAATTTAGAAGAAAGAGGGGATAATGTGATTTGAAATGAATTCATGGAAAAAATCACTTGGTTTGAATATGATGACCCATAAATAATAAAATGATCACTTTGGATCCACTCCACATATAAAATCCTTGGGGATGATTGATGACTGGGTTTGAACTTTTGAAATCATGGGTTTTATTTAAAAATACTAAAATTATTTATCTACTAAATGTCCCACATAGGAAACATTTTATCACATTGGAAACCCCAAGGGGGTTACCTTAATACAAAAAACACACAAAAAACACACAAAATAAAATAAAAACAATGAAAAAGTTGGGTTGCTTCTGGGTAACTACTTAATTCAATGTCATTAGCTTGACCTAGACCCCCAACTTATCAAATACCATCATTGAACATTTCAAGGACTCCATTTTTCTCCACGTATACTTTATTGAGATTGATTATTTGTTTTTAATTTTTTTCATATACAATCCTATGTTCTATAATGAATGGGAAAATATAGGAAGTATTATAAATGGTTAATCTAGTTGCTTCTGTAGTCTTGCCTAAGACATCAATGGTCATTCCTAATTTTTTGGTTTTAAGAGAATAATTAATTATAACTAAAAGGTCATGGTCATACCCTATGAAGGTATACTTGAGTGGGAAAGGAAGTAAAATAATTTTGAGCTTAGTTTGATTGAAATTTACTAAATAATATTGAAAATTTTAATCAAAATCAGGTTCTTCTCAAAAACATTAGATTGAATTTTTTTATTTTGAAAATACGATTCATCCCAAAAAATTGTCCATTTTAATGTATAGAGTGGGTATAGACTCAATGTTTTTTATTTATCTAAATGTTTCAATGATTAGTGGTCCTGAAAAATCAATAATGGATCAATGTTTGGGAAAATCAATCAATGATGTCAAATTACATTCTTGAGAAATACATAAAATAATTTTCCTCCTGATTTAAAGACACTTCAATAATTCCTTGATATTATTTATCTATCCCAAATCCAAATGATGTTTTTTCAGTAAATTCATGATATTTTTTTGGGAAAAAATATTCTTCTATCAATTTTGAGGAAGGGACAACATTAGTGGGAATGGGTTCAATAACAGTATTAATTATTTATACTTATAATCACAATAATGATACTTCCAAATTCATTTTGTCCATTTGTTCACCTAGTTATTCAAGAATTTATTGGATATTTGGATGGATAGGGGTTTGGACATCACATACATTATTATTTATGATCTCCTCAACCATCCTTGGGAGGTATGTAAATTTATCCATTAAGCATTCATCATCCCATTTATTGTAAATTTCACCATGTATGGGGTAATCATTTAGGGATTGATTAGGGAAATTCTCTATGTTAGGTTCATCCAAATATTGGTTTCTCATTTTATTCAAAATTTGGTTTATAATTGGGGTAATTTTGAATATACGTTATTGTAGTTGGTGAAAATTGTGATTTGTGATTCTTTGGACACACGTAAATATCAAGGGGAAAAGATAAGAGAAATGGGGGTGATAAAAGAGTATTTTTGGTGAGAAAAGGATGATATTGTCTAAGATAACATACTTGGGTCCCCAAAAATGGCTCTAAAATTTGGGTTCACCCAAATTTACAAAATTTATATGCTTAAATAGATCACTTGTAGTATAGATTGGAATATCGAGTCCTCAGAGACCAAGAAGAAACCTTGAGAAACATACATTATATGGGGGTAGTTTGGCTATGAATTAGCTAACATGGGTTCAAATTTATTGGATTATTAATATTTTTAAAGACATAATTGAATTCAATTTAATAAAATTATTTGATTATAGGTTGTTTCTTTAGGTGGATTAGATGGATTTCTTTTCTTAGATAATTTCATATGACTAATTCAAGATATATCCAAAAACAAGATAATTCCCAACATAATTCACTAATTTAATCCCTTAAAAATTCTAATTCTAATCAAAAATTAATTTAGAGTATCATTTCAATGATCACTCTATGTAATTTTATTGTATTATCACTCAAAAATGATCATCGTTAAAGTTGATGAAGATAAAGAAGAGAGTAACTTGTTTAATGGAACTCTTAAAATAATGAATTCATCTAAGAATTTATTGTTATAAAATAACATCCAATATGGACCCTTGATACTCACTTGGATCAACCCATAAGAGTTTTATCCCTCCATTTATTCAATTATACCAATTTATGTAGGAATTATACTTATGAGGGTGTAATTTAAGAATAAAAACATTAAAAAAATGAATACCCCACCGTTGTGTGAGGAATTTCACAATTGATTATGTGAATAAATTCACACCTTGATTTAATGGTATCAAATTATTAAGTAAAATTAATTAAAAAATAAAAAATAAATAGAAAAAGTGAATAAGAATAACATTTATTAATAAATTAATTTGAATGAAAAAACATACATGGAAAAAATTAAGGTATGATTACAAAATGAAAGCGTAAAATTACAAATGAAAGAAAAACATGGATTCCAAAATTCATTCACTGAAATATCATAAAATATAAAATTTAGGGTCATAGGGTCAATACATCATCAATAAATTCCTTCCCCATTAATTATGAGAGTCAAAGGTGGGTGAGATATAAAAGGAAATTAAACTTTTTAATGTTAACCATAAAATTTTTCCAGATTCATCACCGTTTTTTATATATGAATTTTGCATCGAATATGGCCAAATATGATGGGGTCATATAATATAAATATATTAGTATAGTTATTTTATAATATATTTAAAATTTTTGTGCCAATTTGATCATCCATTCAGATTTTATGCTCGAAATTGTGGAATTATTTTATGGGCCTTCAAATCTGACCCTTAAATTAAATGTCAACTTGGACTCCCTGGATCTCCTTGAAAAATTATAAATTATCTCTGTTCATAGTTGAATGAAATGATACCCAAAATTTTATCTATATTCATTTAAAATTTTAGATTCACTTGGATTTATTTTTTTTCTCAAATTTTTCTTTATGTACCAAAGGCCCGCTATTCTTTATCCCGAAATTCTTGCGTTCATTGATAAAAATATATATCATGCCTTATATTTCATCCATTTATCCTTAAAGATAAAATTTTCCCAAAACAATGATCAATAATATTCTAAAACATCAAATTTATAAAATCAAAATAATGAATTCCCAAATTATATGATTAATTGGCCCCAAATTAACACATTAAACATGAATTTCACAATAATGTCCAATGTACTTAAAGTTATGAAATGAACTAAAATTGGTTTTAATGGACATTGAAACACATTAATATTAAAATATAATAAATTAATATTATCCTTTATCAGTGGCTAATCAAAAACACAAAAGATAACTTGAACAGTAAGTCATGTCTAGAAATAAATTCTATAGATATTAAAGAATGGGTAGCACTAACATCAAACAAAGTAGTATAAAGTGTAATGATTATCAAAATTGTACCTCAAGTAGTTGAAGGTCCCTCGCCACCATATTGATCCAATAAATACACTCATACTTCCTTAGATCCATGGCCATGACCATGAGATGAATGACTCACCTAAGTCATCATCATCTGAGCCTACTATTGAGGAACCTGGTCAGATCCTTAGGTAATAGATCACATGTTTCCTACACCCCTATTGAAACTTGGCCTCAAAGATATGTATTAAAACTTCTAGAGTTTCCCTATATTTCCACACTATCGACACTTGATCTGAGGTTTTGGGAAGAATCTGAAATAATGTCTAACCATGCCATAGATAAATCACTATGAAACTCATCTATATGGGAATGAATATTTAATACTCTTCTTTATCTACTTACTAATACCCCCAATGAACATCCATGGTCCTCCTATTCTGAATACCAGAAGAGAAACTCACCAAATTGGTATGATATCCACCCACCTAGGTTTTAAAGGTTAAAAGAAGTATAACTACTTGATCATCCTCCAGACCCTTCTTAGTTGTCATGGAATTGTGAAAAACCTCCAGGTATGTCATTATGTTCAAAATAATGCCCTATCATATAATATTAGGATGAATACTGATCACAAAATTATTATCCTTATGTTAATTTTTTCCATATTATAGGGGATGAAAATGAAGTAATTCAATTAAATGATAAGAGTATGCAGATACGGGCATGGATCCCTACTAAAGATCTATAAATTACATATCATGATTAAGATTAAATGTATCAGGAAATAATTATTTGAAGAATGGTTTCTTGAAGGACTCTTAAGAAATACCCTCACGTAAAACTTATTGTACCATGACACTCCACCATTGCCTAAAAATTCCATGAATCATGGACATTTCTATATTGACCCATTGATAGTCCAGTGTCTTAAACAAGTAGAATATTCCCACAATGATGTATAACAAGTCCTTAATATCTTATGGTCCCCTGATTCCCTAAAATGTTGGTGGATGTGAGATATGAAAGTTTCAAGAATAGTCAACCAAGTTCCTCTATACTCCTTCACCTATGAAGGTACAATCCAAATGACTCTAGGATAGAGTGGCTATGACACCTATACCACTTGAGAGGGTTCAAGAGCATGCTAAGGTGCATCCCCAGGTACAGCCTATAGTAGAATAGATGTATAATCCATAGTGGTATTATTCTTATGTATCTAAAGCAGCATCTTTCTAAAATTCAAAACAAAAATTTAAACACATGAATCCATTTAGATATATCCTAAACAGTCTATGGGATCTCACAAAGATCTTCATAGAAGGACACCAATAACCCAAGGTATATCCCTACTAGAACTACCCAAGGATATCTATATCCACACATTAGTCGTAATCATATATATACAAATAATAATAACTGACTCAAGTTCAAATAATTAATTCCAAAAAATATATATATCACTTATTATATAATACATGTCTACCCTAAATAGATAGCACATATCAAGGAATTATGTTAAAGAACTTAAATGCAACACACAAAATGTATATATATGACATGTGATAATACATGCCTAATCATGAGGCATGAACACACCCAAATCCCATAAAACTATAAAATCAATCCTATTAATAAAAACTTAGATGTATGTTACACATGAGTTTTTCTATCACATTGTAACTCCCCTACCTGAGTTTCACACAGCATATCTCCTTTCTACCATATCCTAGGTTAGCCTTAGAGAAAATAAGAAAATTGTGATTTGATACTATTTGTCACAACCCAACCTCCCTAGGCCATTAACATGGTCATATAACCCCCATGGGTCTCCTGTAGTAACTCGGTTTCCTTCTGAACACACCATAAATTATTACCCACTAAGGTCACTTATCACACTATTGATTATCCTTGTAGGAAAAATTTGTTTCTATCAATTTTATTTATCCTCACTCACACATGCCATATATAACTTCCCAAGAGGACACCCAACTTGACACTACTCCATGACAAGTTGTGTTTAACTGGGGAGTTCTAATTAGGTAGTCTCCCAAAAAGAAAGGTGTGCCTTGTTGAGATGGGTAGTAAAATTTATTATTTTAATCATAACATTCATAGGTGTGTTACACTCCCCCCCCCCCCCATAAATCACAATGCCCTCATTTTGGACCCCACACATCATACCCAGATAGCACCCATATACTTTAGCATGGTTATTAGCTCTAATGAAACTTTGTAACACCCCAACCTAAATCATTTGGTCTAATATAGATAACCACAAGTCCTCAAGAACACCTCCCAATATGAAAGAGGTTTTCGACTAGTAGCAATGTTTTGTACACCATTAGTGGGGATAAAATACCCTTCGTATCATAATGATACACCAAAAAATGAATACAGATAATCAAATCATAGTAATAAAGGAAGAAGATAAAGAATCATAATGAAATAATAGATGGAACACATATGATATAAATAAATAAAACGTTCTCCCAATATAGTAATCCAAACCATAGTAATAAGGTTCAAGTAAATAGAAATAAGTATTTTAGAATTCTCAAGAGTCTCTCAGAATACTACTACAAGCTCTATGATCCACTATTAAGCTATCTACCACAAACCACTTTTCCTTACCTGGGTCCCTATACATGAATTCTAAACATTCGATGAGATTCTCATGCAAGATGTTTGTAATAAAACATATTAGTACATCACTAATGTGTCATTAATATGTATGAAAAATTAAATCATGTGTATTACATGATAAAACTAAATTTTCAAGAAAGAATAACAATCATATGTAGAGTGTGTGTGTGCTAACCAATTCACCACAAGCCCCAGTTGTACCTTCCTTGGCTCCATATTGGAAGTATAGTCATAACAGATATAAAAAGTAATCAAGGACTATCCACAAGGTTAGTGAACATGTCACTTGAAAACCCACAAGGCATCGACTGAACATGGCACTATCATGGGTCGGGATACAAAGTCATTATATCCCAACACTCCCTCAGGATTGGTCATAAGGCCACCATAACCAAGCATTGTGTCTCAGTTCAAGAAATAAGGATGTCATGACCCTACCCTACATACAGGTCCATCGTCATCATTTTCACCTATTTTATGCACTCCCCCTATAAGGTATAATCATATCATGATGGTCCACTTGTTTTGAGTACCAAAATAATGCCTCTAAAGACATAGTAATACATAATATAGGCCAATTCAAACAAAGGTTATCACAAATAATGTCATCATCCAAAATCAATAGCAATATATATAATAATGTGATCATCATCTAACATGGAATAAAGCTACATAGTCATACTCATGGATTCAAGAATCATAAACAGGTCACATAGGCTATACACACACCCACATGTAATCACTATCAAGAATGTTCAAACAGCTATGCCAACATAAGAATCGTGTCAAGGTAATAAGATTATACAAGGGATCCAAATTGTATGGAACTTCTTACATCAATCTTATTTGTGAAGTAGTCCAATGTTCATCAAAGGATCAAAACTCAAATCATGTTTTGAACTCACGGATAACTAGATCAAACATCAAGTATTCATATCTTGGGTTATGATTCATCAAGAATATTTTCAGTAAAGATATCCATAAAGATTCCATATTAAGAAGGGTATTTCTAGAATAACATTACTCATGGAGTCTGTTTACAAAACTAGTTTTGAGATATTCTAAAAAAGAGGATATCAATTCACTGAATCTATTTTCAATTAAAGAGTGGATCGTGAATTCCTCATCAAACCTAGAAGAGTACCTCAATTCTAGTTAATTTACATCAATCCATAATCAATTTTTTGTCAAAAAATGAGATTCAAGAATAAGAAATTCTCAAGGTGATAGATCTATGGAAACTTACCTAGAATCATCCACCATTCATGAGAGATATAGATATAGTCCAAGATATGTCATAAACACATTCAAAGCCACCTATTTTCTACAAATTTTCTAATAATTTGTCATTTTTTAGAATTTGAATCTATAGATCGGGCAATGACATGTCGGATCTATGACTCATTTCAAAGGAAGAAGGGTAGATCTATAAAAAACTCAATGATCAAATGTTTTCTGATCACATACCTCAATTCCCAATCAATAAAACTCATGGATCTAAAAAAAGTTAGGTTTTGGAATAGATGAATACATCATGGAAGGACACAACTATCTCAAATATTAATAGGTATTCATATAGAAAGAAGAACAAGTAAAAACATACCATAAATGGTCAATAAAGTGGATTTCATTATAAGTAAATTCATATCTGCATAGTTTTATCATATGGTTTTGAAAATCACGCACTAATTGTATGATGAATTTTTCCTCTCCTAATAACATATACAGTTTGGGCATAGATTTATTAATCTATTAACCAATCACACTTTTGGCACTAGAGGGTGTCATACATTTTATCAAGGGGGTCTTATGGTTTGTCAAACCATGCACTACCCCAGATAATGTCACACAATTTTTCAATGAGTTCACAAGGTTTTCCAAATTATTTTCCTTAATTGTGATCTACTTGTGGTTCTTCTACCACAAGGCACATAGTTTCCTGTAGAATCATCATGGATTAGACATACCATGCTCAAAATATGAACCTTAAAAATGGCCTCTAAAACACTCAAAATCTCACTAGAAACTCCTAAAACTCAGCCAAATCAATTAATAGCTCAAAAAAATATGATTAAAGGCCTAACTTAAATCATAACATGCCTAAACAATTCAAGGAAAATACATATATTATTTGTAAATTCATCTTTTTCATACCTTCAACATTATTAATATTAATTGCTTCAAGAAATTACTTTAAATTCATGAAAAACATATATCTAGTGTAGTATTTTTTCAAATAATTACAAAGAAACATAAGAAAAATAAAAAATATTTAATCTGTTTAATAATTATATTTCATATACACTCCAAGTATAAAAAAATCATTAATCCCCCTATTATTATGAAATTACTATGGATTAAATCATTGAACTAAATATAAAAAATAATGAATTTATAAGCTATATTACATTCAAATTGAAATTGATGTCAACTATAGAATGTTTAAGGTTCAATTAGAAGTAATTATGATTTATTTGAAAAATGTTGGCCTCAAACATGTCCTTCAACAACTGGGAAGTGAATACCATGCCTTTATTGATGATGACACTTGATAACATCTATAATAAACCCCCCTTATAAAAAAAGTCTTTACAAATAGGTGAATTTTTGGCATGAATATATCAGAATAAAGGATAGTGGAAGATTATTTCAATGAATTCAGCTTAATTTAGAGTCATTTCTGGGTTTTGAATATAAATTTCATAGGGTCGGGGTGGGAACTAATCATTTTTTCATCACTTATAGAATCATTCAATATTATGGTTACCATGGTGAGAAATTATAGCAGTAAGACTAACTTGGTTTTTTATGATGTATATGATTTGATTCTAAATAGAGATACTTTTTTAAAGGGTACCCGGAATGATACTGTAAAATCATTTATTCTAGAAGGTAGATGACACTCTAATTAATGGAAAAGTTATAAGAAATTGAAGGAAATAATAGAAAGGGTTCAAGGTGATTCATCTAGGCCGAAACCTATATAATGGCCTTATAGAAATAAAGGGAATGTGAAGTAGGGATGAAGAGACTGAAGTACAATTATAAATGGTATACTTCCATAACTTCATCTGTAAAAACCTCATTTCATGTGATAAGATATATTTGGTGATGAGTGTATTCAGTCCACTTGACTCATGAATTAATTATTCTAGGGTTTCTTTTTTACTCTACACCTGATAGAGGATTCAAAGTAAGCTATATGTCTATAATATTTCATAGGGTTTACATTGTGAATGATGAATCTATCGAGATTGTGGGAAAGTGTGGTGTTTTTCTCCAAATATTAAATGAAATTTTTCTAGAGTTTCATGATGTAAAATACATATTAGGTTAATAAAATAACCTAATATCGGTAGGACAGGTGGATAATGTGGGTTTCTATAAAATTCTTACGAAAGATGTGTGGAATATCACTTGAGGTTTCATCAACTTTTAGATCAGTGAGGTTTTGGAATTAACTTCTTAGTAATATGTGTGATAATGAGAAGAAATTTTTGGGTGTGAAAGGCATACTAAAACATGGATGTGTGGAGTATGGAACATGAAAGCAGTGTATCTTTGGAAAGTAGCAGAAGGTTCACTTCATTACTAAAGAAAAGAAACGGAATAATCCAAAGTTAAATGAAGAAACCCAAGAATAATATTCATACATATTACATCAATTTACATGAATATTTATTGTATCTCATGATAAATTACACCCCATAACCTATAGGTTTATTGAATTTGAAAATTAGATACAAAACTAACTCATTTTAAAAACATTTTGAATATATCCCATAAATATAATTCTTACATGATACCCTTTTAGAGATTTCATAAATCATACTCTTATTCATAACCTGGGGAAAAACATAGGAAATGGGTGGCATCAAAATCTCAGTAAGGGTAAACATAATATATAATAATCAATTATCATAAGTAATAAAAAGATGATTATTTGGGTATGAGAAAATAATAAAGGTTCATAAACATAACATAAGAGAATCATACCCAACAAAAATAGATCATAATATCATGAGTCATGGAGCATAACATGTTCATGAGTCATAATATAGATATTTGGTAAAATCATTATCATATTAAATCCTAACATTGAGATCAAACCTAATGATGCCTATACATTAATTTGTGAGAAAACCCAATGATTTCCATACATTAAGTTGTTATAAAACCCAATAAATCCCATGAATTATTTTATAAGATATAAAAACATTACCCAATGAATTGGATTTATATAATATAATCACTCATCACATAATTATAAACCATATATATGTGTTCCAATTTAATATGAAAATATTCATAATCCCATCATAGCTTGATTAATTTATGAGAAATAAATGGTTTTCATGAAAAAAATATTAAGATGATATTATAATCCATTCATATAAATAATTTATATGATGTCATTAGAGAATATCCCTATTAAATAATAATAAACATTAAAAAATTCTTACCTGGATGAAAAAACGTTTATAAGGACATTAGAATATTTCTTTGAAAAATAAGAATAAATATCCATTAATGTTTCTAAATTGTATTTTAAAATAAAATAATTTATAAAAAATATGAATAGAAATTAATTTATAAAACCATTAAAAAATTGAGATTATGTTTCTTAAATAAAAATGTTGATAGTGGTGGGAAAATTCATTCATGTGAGGAACGTTTAAAAAAAATTCAAGCCTTTTTAATAAAGGTCAAAGCAAATAAGAAATGAATACACCAAAAATTTTAAAAGAATATTATTTTTTGAAGATAAAATAATTTTCATTTAAAATTAAGTTAAGAAATTATATAATTATGGATAACTATATCTATAAAATAATTTGGATAATATGGACCTGGAGGATAAATATCATTGATCAAAAAGAAGAGATAAGGTTAGTTCAGCTTACAAGAATCCTTTTGGTTGAATTGTGAACCAAAGGGAGGTGAAATGGTAATAAGAAATGTAAAAAATAGAAATCAATAGAGTATAAGAAAATAAATTTGTTTTTAGATATAAATAACATGAAATATATCCCAATTTAATCTTAAACATAAACAATATTGGTTTTAAAGTGAGATTAGAAAATTAACCCTTACCTTTACTCCTGAATTCTACATAAGAACTTTAACCTCGTATATAATAAACATAGACATGTATATTTAATAACCTTATTCATATATATTACCTTTTATACTCTTAAATTATAATTTTTCATTACACATGTATTCTTTAGTTGTTTCTTGTTTTCATCATCATATGTTTTTAATTTTGATGGATTCATACAGGTTTCTTAATGGTGATGTCAATCCAAATTCTTTAATAAAAAATTTATCATTCCCATATTATTCAAATTATTTTAATAATTATTTTTTAATGATTTATATAGTCCCATTTTATTTTTATGGAAGATATGGGTATGGTTTATGGGAAATGAATCCATGACGAACATGTTTCAGGTAATTTAATGATAACAAAGAGTTATTTCATAATGATCATTAAATTTTTGTCTCACCCTTCCAAAACCATATTCATAACATAAATAATTATTTAGTATCATATATTACTAGTATTAATTCCTTTATACTCATTAATTTTGAAAACGATGGAGGTAGTATAGCATCATTCATGTATGTGGTTGAACCGACCCAAACAAGAAATGATATACTAATGAATGAGTAAATGTTTAGAGTTATATAACATTAGTATCATTTTTTAAGAAGAATAATTATGTTATCATAACATAATTATAGTGTATAATTATATTTATAAATAGTTTATATGACAATATAACTAAAAAAATTTTACAAGAACTTACACACTTTCTTGATCATTTCACTCCTTCGTGATAGGGATTCCTTAAGAATGAATGATTTCGGATTCTTTAATAGAACCATAGTCTACCAATCATATAATAAGAATTTAGAATATGATAAATGGTTAGGTATTCAAGATAAATTTTAATTAAAATATTGTTTTGGAAGGGTAAAAGGATGCATCCTTTTATAGGTGGGTTTTGAGTGGAATTTATGAAAATACTAATTTCCTAAGGTGTATTGTTGTCATTTTATCATATAAAGAGTATAAAAAGTAGAGAACAATATATATGGGTCCGGAACCCCCTAACCCACATAATTTAGAGATAACTTTATATATTTTTATGTATTTATCACTTATTCAAACCCTTCTAACCACATTTTACCTTTAATGTGGTAACTCAATTTTTAGCTCAGTAACTTATTTTGAAGTTTAAAAATGAAATTAATCTAATTACCTAATTTTTATGTAATAATTGCAATTTTAAAATTCATTTAGCCTAATTAAATTTCTAGATATTGGAAATTTTACTTTTAAATGAAAAAATAATATATATATATATATATATATATATATGTATATATATTAAAACATTAATTATTCTTATTCTTTTTTCATATTAATTAATAATTAAATGAGTGTTGATCTAATAGTTTATAAATTAGAAAATTTCATTTGATTCATCATTTAAAATTAGTCAATTTAATTTATTAATATATAAATACATAACACTTAAAAAAATCTTTAAAAAATGTACCTTTTATCATGAAATGATTTTAATTGTACCCCATTAAAATTAGTTATTTATCTTCAAATCATTTAATTTTATGAACCATTGGTATTGAAATATTTCTTTAAATTTTTTAAATACATCAAATAATTCATTAATAATAATAATATATAACACATAAAAATATATTTTTTACAATAAAATATTTAAATTAAATATTGTGTTTTTGTTTCATTGTTTATTATTTGTGAATTATGTTATTTTTAATTCTTATTAACAATTATACTACTTTAATAGACTTATTGGATATATAAATACCCAACAACCATATATCCAACTATCGTATTTCAAACTATCATACATCCAATGATAAAATTTCCAATGGATATATATGTATATATATATATAACTATTTCATTTAATTTATATATATATAACCTTACATTAATTTCTTATAATACCCAATAATTAATTATAATAAGTAATATTTTCTTTCTAAATAAATAATAGTATAATGCACATAGCTTTATTAAAGAATGTGATTAAAATAAAAATTCCCAATTTAAATAAATTAAATTTGATGAAATTAATTTCATTTTTGAATTCATCATGTAAAATCTATATTAGGGTTAATTTTTTATCTTTTTCAAAAATATTTAATTTTTAGGTGAAAGGTGAAAAATATCGATTTTTAAAAAAATATCACTTTTATGAAATTATAATAATATAATAAATAATTAAAATAATATGAAATATTTTTTCTAGAATAAATATATATTCAATAATTAATATAATTAATATAAAAATATAATTTTGAACATAGAAATTTATTTGTAACATTTAGAAAATATAAGTAATGTTTTTGTTCAAATAAAAAAATTAGTTATTTTTTTAATCAAGTATTTACAATGTAAATTAGGGGTTTTTATTAGTTTAAAAGATAAATAAGTCATATTTTATTTAAAATAATATAATAAACTATATTTTAATCAATTTTATACTTTATTTTGTTGTAAAATCATTTTTATACTAAAAAGCGTTTTTCTAGAAAACCTATTTTCATATCATTTTATGGGTTTATTTTTAGATTAATTCCAACCAATTATGGAAATTAAATTTGATAAAATGTAATAAATATTTCTAATTATCATTTATGAAAGTTTTAAGTAGTCCATTAATATTTTTGGTCAGTTTGAATAGTAACTTTGGAAAAAAATGATAGTTACCATGGTGAGAGTTAAAACTAGTTTAATGGGTCAAAACATAAATGATAAGGGTTAAAATGACATAAAAAATTGTATAAATAATATTTTATGGAAATATTTAGACCCTATCTCATATAATATTATAATATTATTCATTTTGAAGCCATTTTTATTGAGTAATATATTAATATATTTTAATCTTTTGCAAACATTCAAGTGTGTCATTTCCATACCTTATGAAAGGACACCACCTATCGTATCTTCTCCACACTTTAATATAATATTATATTATACAATAAATACCCAAATAAATTAATAAAATTCATACCCATGACATATAGGTCATGGTTTGATCAAAATAGAAACCTTTGACGTCTTAAGGTGTTAGAAAAAGCAGTTGTCCAAAGAAGAGCTATAACTCTTAACCGAGTGTTTTCATTTTATTTATTATTATACCTACTTAAATTATATGATAAACATAATGATATAATAAAATAAATATTTCACATATAATTAGATGTTAGTATTCTTATGTTGAAACATTTATTCAACTCCTTCTCTAACAAATGGGAAACGAAAGTATCATATGTACGTTCGTACAGACTACCGCCTCGTGAAGCAATGTATTTAATTTTTCATCACCACAATTTTTGGATGGTTATTATGATGGATATAATTTTTATATATAATATTTATAAAATAATTATTCTTCTTTAAATATAATATATAATTTTCTTTCTTAATCTTCCACCCGTTAAAAAAATGATAATGTTGCTTGTGCGTACATGTGGGCTACCACCTCTATGAATTGATGTGATTCATTTTCCATGTACCCCATTCAAAAATTATTGAAAAAATATATATAATTAACATAATTATATTCAAATAATTGTTAACATTATTTATATTTTGGAACCATGATAAATATAAAAGGACAGAAACTACAAAACCAAAACATACACAAAAAAAAGAAACAATTAACACTTGGAAATAGGGATTTTAAAAATAAATTATTCATAAAAAAGTATTGAAATGTTATAAGTGGATCATATATGATATTATAATAATTTTTATGGTTCTATTATATAATTATAATAAATTTGAATTAATTATCCAGGATTTTTAAAGAACTTATGAAGCAAGTTGGACCAAAGGTACAGGTTTATTTCACACTCTTATCCGTATTCGGGATTGTTTATGTTTATGTTTCCGTTGGAGAATTTATATGATATTTATATCTTAAAACCAATATATTTTATTCTAATATATTTATTTATAGGTTTATATAGTATTATTTCCATTTTATCTTTTCTTCACTCAAAACTACCAAAAAGAATGTTTTAAAGAAAAACTGTGTTTTTTCACTTCTGCTAGAAATCTTATTCTTTGATGAATATATTTTATTTAAAAAAATTTATGAATGTTTTAAATATTAAAAATGATTTATTAAATCTATTTTTACCCATGTTTAAATTTCTAAAAATAAATAAACAGAAATTTCTTATCATTTTTTAAATAAGACAGTTTTTACCAAAGGTGTGAAAGAAATATTTATTTTAACATTTACTGCACTAACATATTTTCCCATCATCATGAATATTATTTTATTTTAATATTAATTTAATATTTTACATGTCTATTTGAAAAAAAAATTCCTAATATTAAGAAATTTTTTATATTTTAATAAAAGTGATTTCAAAATGAAAAGGGTATTTTTCTCAAGAAATATTATAGTGATATCTGTAAATTATTTTCATCTATATCAATATACTTTAATGAATAATATGATTTAATGGGGATATAATTTATTGATATGATATTCTATATTACTTTGGATTGATTGTGATAATATTGAATTTATTTATTAGAGAAAATAGTAACATTTCATTTGCTATTTTTTCATTATGAATGCTTATATTGATTATGTATTAAATTTTTATTAATACTTTTTATATGATGAATGAATTAGAGTTATTAAGTGATATGAGTAGTTATTTATAGAGCCTCAATCCATTGGGAGGTCTCATGATACAATCTGGTTTGGTTATTTTGTATATTTCTTATTTATTTAAGTATAATGTCTTGGCATATGGCCTTGATGGTAAAATTATGATGTCCAATATTATGCATTCTATTATTATGAAACTAGTTTTTGTTATCCATGTGATTATTTATGTTTCAATATCATATAAAAATTTATACAACTTTTATGATATTAGTTATATTTAATATTTGGTTCTTATTTATCAATATTATATTATTCATGCTTTACTTATCATATGATAACTTTTATTGTATGTTTTCTCTTAATGAGCATCTGAGTTCACCCTTTAATATGTTTTTCTTTCCTCGGGATACCAAGAAGAGATCTATGAGTGATTTCAAACTTCTTAATATACTTTTTAAACTATATTTCATGTTTTTAGATGTAATTTGAGAATAATTTTGGTATCTGTTCTCCTAATAATACTAAACTATTTGATCCTTTAGGACGCGATCCATTATATTTTTCTAATATAGAAAAATAACCACCATATATAGGTTATTGGAGTCGGGGTGTTACAGTTGGTGTTAAAATATTTTTAGTATAAACATTCTGAACTACATTTAGGAAAACATGGATTATAAAAAATAACAATATGACAAACTCTAAAGATAATTATATATTTAGGATAATATCATCAAGGTTTGGTAAAGTAGATATTTTTTTGTTTCCATAAAAAATACATCCATTAATGGATGTGGATAAGTGGATGTATCTATTGAACAGATTCACCTAGGGGTAAAATATATAAAAGGGGTGGATTTGGTATTAACTCGATCATCACTGGTGCATAATGAGTGATCATAACACTGCACACCTTGCTAGTCACTCCCATGGGATATGATTTCATTTATTTATACACTCTTTACAAACAATTATGAAATATTTGAAAATAGTTTTATGATTTTAAGATATTACCAAATATACTATGTTTTTTATATTATCTATGTATAAATTTTTAATTTTCTTTAAAATTTATTCCATATTTAGAATTAGATGCTATGATTTAAAATTTATAATCTTACCAGCTAATTCAGTATATGAGTTTTTCTAAAAATGATTCCTAGTGGAAGGAATGGAAATTGTATCAATTCACATAATATATGGAGATATTTACCTCCTGGGTAAAACAATGAAGTTGAATCAAGAGTTAGGGATATATCTAGAGTAGGATACAGAGCTGTAGATGAACAAATTATAACTATAATGGGGAAACTAACTCAATTTATGAATAATAACATTACCTGTATGTAATATCCTATCAAACCCCTACCTGGTGAAATAATGTTAGACCGATTCACACATTATAAATATCCACCATTAAATGGGACTAATTTTATATTAGTATATGATAAATATATCAATTCCCTAGAGAAGATATTTCCTGATTTGGGAAGTAATGAATGCTAGGAAGTTATCATGGTGGTTTATTATCTTAAAAGAGTTATTGATCAATGGTGGTCACTGATCAATAACACTATTGAGTTAGATGATATAATTAGTATGTTATGGAAGGATTTTGAGGCAATGTTCTTTGAAAAATGATTTCCTTATGAGTAGTGAGCTGATATATAGAGGCAATTCCTTAATCAAAAAGATTGATAAAATTGTGTTGAATATGAGGTTGACTTTACAAGGTTAACAACTCATGTTGTGAATTATTTATGTAATCCAAGGAGTAATATTTCTGGGATATATTCTAGAATTCAAAGAGAATTATACTCACATAAATATTTAGTATATAAGGATTTTGTATCAAGTTCCATCAATATATAGAAAGAATTACCCATGTCTTTTGTGTTCTAAGGAAAAAAGAAAATAAGTGTGTGGATAAGAATTTTGAAAAGGGAAAAATGAAAAAACGGAATACGGGGAGGTTGGAATTTTTAACTTATGATAATTATGGAAAGAAACACCATGGGACATTCTTTCTAGGAATTATATTTTTCTTCAAGTGTATAGATAAATTCCATCTGGGTCATGATTAAAAGTTCAAGAAAGATGCAATCAATGTTCAATTATTCAACTATAAGGAGGTGGGGAACTATGAAACTGAGTTCCCCATGTATTAAGGTAATTTTCCTCATAAAATTTCAAGGTAGTATGGTTAATATTTTTTGATCATTACAGATAATCTTGAAGATCCTAAAGATATAGTAGAAGGAACATTGATCATAGTATCAAATTTAGCTAATGATTTATTTGATTATGGATCTTATCACTCTTTTATATCTTCCATGTTTTCCAAGAAAATTATGTATTTACCTAAAACCTTAATAAGGTTATTTTTAATCAAGACTCTTAGTTGAAATATTATTGTAACAAGGATATATAAGTTAGTTCCTATTATGACACATAGACTTACCCTATTTGTAAACATGATCATTTTATTTATGTTCTACTTTGATATAAAACTTGGTATGGATTGGATTGAAAATTATAGTGTGAGAATTTTTTTTTGAGAGTAAGATATTACAATTTTTTATGAAGATATGGAATCCCTCATCTTCATACGGGAGACTACATCATCTGAATCATATCTAAATCCACCTCCAATAGCTCTCCTTAATGATTTTTTTTAGAATAAGAGTAGACAAAACTATAAATGTAAAACCTATACTAAGAATAGATAATTTACCTATTATGTAAGAATACATTGATGTGTTTCCTAAATAACTACTTCTAAACCAACATGAGTGATAAATAGAGTTTTCCATTGATCTCATCCCTGATTAAAAACTTATATTTAAGGCTCCATGTAGGATGGACATGGTGGAATTAGTGTAACTAAAGAAACAACTATGATAATTGTGTGAAAATGGATTCATACAGCCTACTATTTCAGTATATGTAGCCCCTATTATTTTTTGTTCAGAATAAATATGGCTCTATGAGGTTACACGTTAATTATAGAGAAATCAATTACATTACTATAAGGAACAAGTGTCGTCTTCTCTAAATTGATGACTTATTTGATCAAATTCCTGGAGGTCAATATTTTTCCAATATTGATCTCAATTTTGGGTATCATAAAATATATGTAAATAAGGAATATATTACAAATATTGTAATTTTTATGGCCTATGTAAATTATGAATTTACAGTAATTCCCTTTATATTGACTAATAAACCCTCTGTTTTTATTGATATTATAAAAATAGTAATCAAGGATTATCTCAATAATTTTTTTTGGAACTTATTAAGGAAATATTGATATACTCTAAAATTTATTATGAGAATAAAATTCATTTACAAATCATTCTTAAGACTCTTATAGAGAAATAGTTATATGGAAAATTTAGAAAATGTGAATTCTGACTTTATGACGTATATTTTCTTTGATATATTTTCTATAAGGATGAAATATCAATCGATCCTTCAAAGAAAAGGTAATGATAGAATGGAAAATTCCAATGAATATAACTGAGTTACATAGTTTCATTGAATTATGAGGTTAATATTGATGATTTTTTCAAAACAAATATCAATTGGCTAACCCGTTAACCATGTTGACACGTAAATGGGTTATGTTTATATGGTCTGAATAATGTAAGGAAAGTTTCAAAGAATTAAAGGGGAGATTTTTTAACTCACCAATATTTAATTTACCATTGATAAGGGGTGGATTTGTGATATATAGAGACTCATCAAATAAATGAATTGGTTTTTTATTTATGCAGAAAGATAGAATTATGGATGACGTATCAAGGAAGTTAAAAATTAATGAATATAATTATCTAACCCATGATATTGAGTTGGAAGTCATAATCTTGGCATTGAATATATGGGTACATTACCTTTATAGTGAAATATATGGAATATATATATATATATATATATAAAGTTTTAAATACATCTTCTCAAAGAAATATCTCAACATAAGCCAAGGGTGATGGTTAGAACTACTCAATGATTATTATTTACCAATACATTACAAACCTAGGAAGAAAAATAAGGTATTTTATTAATTAAGTAGGAAATATCATGAATTTATTACTAAAATGAGGATTTAAAAAGATCATATATTCATGGATTTATAAATTTAGATTTGGAAATCGTTATGTAAAGGGAAACATCACATCTATTCTAAAAGATTGTGAAACCATACTTATTAGAGAAACTAAAAATTTATCAAGTTGATAAAGAGAATATTAAAAAATAAATAACATTTTTGGATGTTGGTAAGTTGGTATAATTCATCTATTAAGATAATATATTAAAATATGGAAAGATTCTATTTTTTATCAATTAATGAGCTAAAAAGATAATTATTTGAGGAGGCTCGTGGTTCAAATTTGTCTATTCACCTTGGTAGCACCAAAATGTATTGGGATTTTAAGGAAAAAATTTGGTGGGATAATATGAAATTATAAATTATAGAATATGTTTCACAACTATTGTTTTTTCAATTGGTAAATGCTGAAATACAATATTCTAAAGTAATTATGTAACCTCTACCTATTCCTATGTGGAATTGGAATGATATTACTATGTACTTTCCCACTATATTTCCAAAGAATCCTAGAAATAATGATTCCACATGAATTATTTTTAATCAATTAACCAATTAAACATACTTCCTCACTATAATGTATGATCTACCTCTTGATATCCTCATGCATCTCTATATTAATAATGTTTTGAGACTTCATGTTGTGCAACTTTTAATTGTATCTGATTATGATTTGTGGTTTACAACAAAATTATAGAAGAGTCTTCATAAGGATCTTGATACCGATATATATTTGAGCATATATTATCATCTTCAAACTAATGGGAAGTCTAAAATGATTATTCAAACATTATAACACATATTGAGGTCATTCTCAATTGACTTTCAAGGTATATGGGATCATTATTTAACTTCGATAAAATTTTCATATAATAATAGGTTATATTGAAGAATTCAAATGGAAAAATATGAATCATTTTATAGTAAGTGGTTTTGCACTCAAACATGTTGGGATAAATTTGGTGAAACAAAGCTTGTAGGACCAGATATCATGGAAAATATAGGCAAAATTAAAGACTATTCAAAGTCATATTAAGGTAGTTCAAAGTAGACGAAAAATTTTTATTGATAACCAAAGGAATTATTTAGAATTTCAAGTGGGAGATCATGTTCTCATGAAGGTACATTTTTTTAAATGTATCGTAAGGTTTAGTAATAAAGGGAAACTAAATCCTAGGTAAATGGGGTCTTTTGAAATTCTGAAAATAATTAGATGTGTGGCTTATCATTTGAAAATTCCACCTAGCCTCTCTAAGGTTCACTATATATTCCATATTAATTTATTGAGTAAATAAATTATAGGAACAATTCAGGTAATCACAAATAAGGAAATATAATTGGAACTAGATTTATCTTATTGGAAATATCCACTCCATATTCTTGACACTGGAGAGGAATTGTTGAGGAATCAGACGAATCAAAAGGTAAAGGTACTTTGGAGAAATCACAAGATGTAAGAGGTGACATGGGAAACTAAATAATTTATGATGAATAAATACTCACATTGTTTCATAAATTTACCTTCTAGAAACTTTTAGGATGAAATTTTTTAGGGGGGGGGATGTAACATATGAGATTCAATTATTGTAAGTAAACTTGTCATTCTGAAGAAAAAATAGTATAATGCACATATATATATAAAATAATGAGATTAAAAACTAAATTATAAATTTTTATAAATTTAAATTGATTAAATTAATTTTATTTTTTAATTCATAATTCCAAAACTATCTTAGGGTGAATTTTTTAGTTTTTTTAGAAATTATTCAATTTTTTGTGAATAGTGGAAGCTCTCGATTTTACTAAAACGATCAATTTTATGAAATTTTATTGATATAAGAATAAATTGAATGATTATGAAATATTTTCTCTGGAAAAAATAAATATTTAATAATAAATAAAATTTATATAAATATATAATTTTTAACTTAGAAATATATGTTTATCATTTTTGAAATCTAAGTGATGTTTTTGTTCTAATAAAAATTGTTTTTAGTTCTTTTCTTTTAATCAAGTATTTAAAAGATAATTTTAATTTTTGTATTATTTTTAAAAAAATAATTATAATTTTATTTAAAATAATAAAATTAATTCCTTTATTATAAATATTATACATTATTTCACTGTAAAATCATTTTTATACTAAAAATCTATTTGTCTAGAAAACTATTTTTCATTGTGTTATGGGTTTTTTAAAATTAATTTCTACCACTTATGGAGATTAAATTTGATAAAATTGAATCCATATTTTTAATAATAATTTAAAAAAATAATGAGGAAACCTTCACTTTTTTCATTATGAATAGTAACTTTGGTAAAAAAAAGTTAGTTACCATGATAAGAGTTAAAACGGGTTAAAGGGGTTAAATCTAAAATAATAATGGTTAAAAAGAATTAAAAACTTGTCTAAATACTATTTTATGGTAAAATTTAGACCTTATACCTTATTTTCTTAGAATATGAGTCATTTTGGATCCATGTTTCTTGAGTAATACATTAATATATTTTAATCTTTTGAATAATTCCATGTGTGTCATCTCCTTACCTTATAAAAGGATGCCACTTATCCTCTCTTATAAACAATTAAAGAGCCTATTAGATCGTAAAATAAATTCCCAAATAATTTCCTAAAATCCCTCCCCATGATGAAAAGTTCTTATTTTGATCAAAATATCAACCTTATAAATATTAAGGTTTAATCCAATGGAGGATGTCCAAAGAAGATGTATAACTCTTAATCAAGTATTTTCAATATATTTCTTCTTATACCACATTAAATTATATTATAAGAATTATGATATAATAATATCAGTATCTAAAATATAATTATATGTAATTATGTTTATTTATCAACCTTTATTCAACTCCTCCATAAAATGGTAAAAATCATCATTCATGCATATGTGTGGACTATCGCCTCACAAAGTGATGTACTTCATTTTTCATCACTACTATTAATGGATGGTTATTATGATTGATATAATGTTTATATATAATATTTATGACATAATTATGTCTTTTAAAATATAATATATCATTTACCTTCATGCCCTTCCACCCGTAAAAAATGATAGTGTTACTCGTGCGTACATGTGGACTATCACCTCTACGAAAAGATGTCATTCATTTTCATTTATGTCATCCAAGAATTACTATAAATATATATATATATATATAATTAATATATTTTATTTATATAATTATTAATATTATAGATATGATTTAACCATGATAAGTATGAAAGGACCAAATCTACCAAACCAAAACTTATATAAAAAATGAAACAGTTAACACTTGGATATATTTATTTTAAGAAGGAATTAATAATAAATGGGTGTTGAAATGTTATAAGTTGATTATATATGATATTATAAGTATTTATATAATCTTCTTATATAATTATAAAGAATTTAAATTTTTTATAAAGGATATAAAATCACTTATGAAATAAGTCCAATCTAAGGTAAGAGTTTATTTCAAAATCTCATCCTTATTCAAGATTAGATATGTTTTAATTTTTTTATTGGAGGAATTATATTATATTTACATCTTATAACAAATATAATTTATTCTAATTTTTTTATTTTTTGTTTTTTAAGTATTACTTCCATTTTCACCTTCTTTGGAACTAAAAAATACCAAAATAATGTTTTAAATGAAAACCAACTTTGTTTTTCAATTCAGTCAGGAATATTTTTCAACCTTATCTACATTTTTATTAAAATATTTTCAAAAATATTTTTAATATTATCTAATAATTGATTTAATTCAGTTTTAACCATGTTCAAATTTCTATAAAAAAATTAAAAGGAATCTTCTTGTTATTTTTTGAATTAGGTGTTTTTTACTAAAGTTGTGAACAAAATATTTGTTTTAATATTTACCATGCGAACAACATCTCCCTCCATTATGACTATTATTTTATTTGAAACATCCTTTACAATTTTACATGGTTCTTTTAAAATAAAATATTTTCCCTAATATTATGGAAATTTTTGGGGTTTAATATATTTTATTTCAAAATGAGAAGGGTGTTTTCCTCAAGAAATCTTCCAATAATAATTTTAAAATATTTTCATCTATGTAAACATATTTTAAGGAATATTATGATATATTAGGGATATACTCTATTGATACCATCAATTATAAGACTATGTATATCTTATGATCATAAAATATTTTTTGATTGGAGGAAATATTAACAATCCATATGATAGTTCTTATATATAAATGTTTATGTTGATTTTGTATTGAATTGTTATTAACCCATTTCATATGATAAATTTGTTGGATATTCTTTGTGAAGGTGATGGACCATTATATCCTCTATATTCATTGACATTTCATATGAGACTAACTAGTTTTTTTTATTTTATATACGCCTTACCTATTTATGTATGATTTCTTGGAGAAAGGCCTTGATGGTAATATTATGATGTCTGGAATTATGAATTCTATTTTTATGATACTAATTTATGTTATCCATGTGATTATTTGTGTTATTATTTAATTCATGTATTTATCCCCCTTTTATGATATTATTTATATGAAATATTTTATTATTATTTATCTATTCCATTTTATCCATTATTTACTTATGCTAAGCTGGATTTTGTTGTACACTTACCCTTATCGATCATCTAAGCTCACCCTTTATTATGTTTACCTTTTCCCATGATACCAAGAGAGAATATATAAGTGATTTCAAGGATTTAATATACAAGATAATAAATTTTTTAAATTTATTTTTTATGTTTTATTTCATGTTTTTTGATGTAATGTGAGAATCGGTTGTGTATCTAGTAACCCAGTACTACTAAAAATTGGTACTTTGGAATTTGATCCACTGTAATTTGATCCAATGTGGTAAAATAACCAACAGATCTAGGTTATTTGATTTAGTGTTTTACATTAATAAAATCTTTCATTGTATTCATTTAATTCTCTCTCTACAAGACTTCTATATTTCTAATGTTTATCCTTATTTCAATAGTTGTAATCAAGGTTATGATCACCATGTAAACCCATGAGAAAAAATATTTAATGTTTGTGGTATTTTTATATACTTGTTGTTTTATTCATCTTATAGTTTTCTTAATGAGGTTTAATATTGTATTCTCATGATGTATTAATATTTATCATGAATTATAATATTTTATTTCAATAAAATGTATCACAGTTCATTTTAGTTGGGTATTTCATGTAAAAAAGTTGTTAAACATGATATTTATTTAAAGTGAAATTTGTAATAAAATCATGGGGTGTTACATTTTACCATCTTGAAATAATTTCACCATTGAAATTTTTTTACTCTAATGAAAACAAATGAGGTTACTTTTACCATGTTATATATTATGGTTCCCATGTTGCTTCCCCAAACATAATATTTCTCTAAATAACTTTAACCAAGTGAGTGGTCTTTTTTAATTTTACCCTATATCTATAATCCAATATTTCTATTGGTTATTCCTCATAAGATAGATCATGATCCATTGGTACAACCAATGATTTCAATACATGTGATGAATTAGGTATGTACTTATATAAAAGTTATACATGGAAAACATCATTCCCTAGGGAGAGATTCAGTGCAAGTAAAAGTCAATAAGCTACCATCCCCATATAATCTATGATTCCAAAATAGAAAATGTATCTAGGGATCAACTTTCCCTTCTTTATGAATCTTATAACCCCTCTTACACTATGATATTAGAAGGAATACCTTGTCTCTGAATTCAAAATCCAAATATCATTAATGATTATTACTGTAAATCTACCATCAACTTTGTGCAGTTCTACTATTTCACTGTATGGTTTGAATCTTCTCTAACATCTATTGAGAAATATTTGGTCCCAGATTATTACACTATCCAAATTCATCCCAACATGTTGGAGCTCTAAATCATTTCCCATGTGAAGCCTCATATAGTACCATTTTAATTATATAATGGAAACTATAGTTATATGATAAATCTATTAATGTAATGTGTTGATACCAACATCCCTTGTAATCCATTTAATATGATCTAAATATATCCTACTTATTTTAAATAGACTTTTAAATTATCCATCAATGTAAGGATGATAAATAGTGTTAAATCTCATCAAAATATCCAATTATTGATAAATAAATATCCAAAAAAATTATGTAACCCTTATATATCTATAAAATATAATTGAGAGTGGCACACCATATAGACTTACCACTTATTTTATTTATATCTTAGAAAGTTTACTAAAAAAAGAAATATTTTTGAATAGTAATGAAATGTGATAACTTTTTAAGGTGATCAATAATAACGTAAATTTTATTATGTCCTTTATAAGTCTTCATAAGTCATATGATGAAATCTATAGTGATGTTATCTAATTTATATAGATTTATGGGTAATGGTTGCATAATACCCTTAGAAATATTTCATTATACCCTATCTTTATGACATACCAAGCATCTAGATATATACTTTTTAATCTCCCTATTTATTTTCCCTCACTAGAAATGTTCTTTGAGATCTATATACATCTTTGTGATTCCATTATAGATAGATAATTATGAGAAATGTGAATCATCAAATAACTCCTCCTTTAATTCTAATTTTTTAAGGATACATATTCATTTATAGAACCTTATAATTTCATCATTTTCAAAGTTGAAATATGGAACATTAATTACCATATTTTTTAGGTCCATATCCTCCTTTTATTCATCCTTAATCTTGAAATGGTTGTATGGTTGAATAGTAATTTGGGAAAGATATGATTTCTCACATTCCCTTATGATGCCTAGTTTTATACTTTGTAAATACATGAGAATTGGGTCTATTTAAATCCTCCTCATGGATAAAGTAGCATGATTCTTCCTTCTCAGAGCATTGTTTGCCTTATTATCCTTCCTAAGGTGGTGATGTATTGATAAATCAAAATCCTTGATCAACTCCAACCATTAAATTTATCATATATTCAAATCCTTTTGTGTGAATACATACTTTAATCTATTGTGATCAGTATATATTTCACATGTTTCACTATAGAGATAATGTGTCTATATATTCAAAGAAAATATTTCCATTTCTAGCTCCAAATCATGTGTTTATTAATTTTTCACATGAATCTCTAATTATCATGAGAAATAAGATACCACAGAGCCATTTTCTATAAGGATACATTCCAATCCCTTCTTTAATGTATAATTATATATCATAAGTTCTTTTCCACTATAGGATATTGTGATTATAGGTGTAGTGAGTGACCTTATCTTAAGATCCTTTAAAATTTCTTTACATTACTCTTCCCAATATAACTTAACTAACTTCAACGTTAACTTGGTTAGTGTATTTTATAGTCATGAGAAATTTCTAAAAAAATTCAGCAGTATATAATAAATCTAAACAAATTATGGATATCTATTATTGTAGTTGTTATAGGACATTATTTAATTGTTTATACCATTAAAGGATCTATAGATATACCATATCTTGTAATTACATAAACCAAAA
The DNA here is from genome assembly GCA_963277665.1 of Viscum album. Lineage (NCBI taxonomy): Eukaryota > Viridiplantae > Streptophyta > Magnoliopsida > Santalales > Viscaceae > Viscum > Viscum album. The sequence goes on from OY728140.1 coordinate 828,893,496, forward strand.
ATGATATTTTTTGTAGTCAAAATTTATATTTTCTAAATTCAGCATACAATTTCTCCTTTCTCAATATATTTAGGATTAACCTAAAATGATCTACATGATATTTCTTTATCTTGTAATATATTATGATATCATATATAAATACCACAATTAATTGGTCAAGGTAATATTTAAAGACTCAATTCATCGTATCCATGAAGATAGTGGGGGTATTTGCAAGTCTAAAAGGAATCATTAGGAATTCATAGTTTTCATATCTTATATGAAATTCCATTTTGGGTATATATATCATTTTGATCCATAATTGATGATATTGAGATCAAAATTTAATCTTTTATAAGTTTTAACTTCCTCAAATGTGATCAAACAAATAATTAATATTGGGTAGAGGATACTTATTCTTAGTCATTATTCAGTTAAGTTCATGATAATTAGTACAAAGGTACATTGATCCATACTTATTCTTGAAAAATAAAATGGGTTCATCCCATGGTGATGTACTAGGGAATATGAAACCCTTATCTATTTTCTCTTGAATTTTATTCTCCAATTCGTTATATTTAATGAGCTTCATTCGATATAGACTTTTCAATATGGGAATAGAACCTAGTATGAGTTCAACTGAAAAATTGGCCTCACATTCTAGGGTAAGACTAGGTAATTATATAGTAAATACATCCACATATTCCTATACAATATGAACATATTGAGCTCCTCCCCTTCCATTTGATCCAAGAAACCCTCATTATTGGGTATCAAGTCCCATATTAAGTAATTTTTTTCCAAAGGGATTCCATTATCATATTTTCATCTATATTTGTTTAGGGGTGATTTAGAATATTAAATGAGATTCCCCTACCCAGAAAATTGATATTATATATACCTAGGGAGAGCTAATCTATTCTTGGTATCAAATAAAATTCTATTAAGGGAAGAAGAACTTGGTTTTTAGGAACTATATTCCCCCCAAAATTTAATAAATTAAGATTTATATAGCTTAGATGTATTCATTGAACTACCATGTATTTTTATTGATAATTAAAAATAAAGTGCTTAAGATGGTTAATCAACATTATTATAAAACATGAAAGATATGAAAAAATGTGAAGATCCAAAATCAAATAACACATTAATAGTTCTTAAGTTTATTATAAGTGTACCTTTCACCAAATAATTTTTATATTCCACTACATCAGTAGTGATTGTATTTCTTCTTCTTTGTTACCTTGGTCTTAGAGTTTTTTTATGCCTATTATCACCACTTTCCCTTGGACTAGAGAATTGATTTGAATAATTCCTAAACACCTTGTATTTGAATCGTTGAAGTGTGGGTGGTGCATTAGTTAGGACATTCTTATCATCCTCTATATTAATTATCATCCTTTCATTTTATCAGTATTTTCAGGCTTAGTGGCCCACCTTACTTCATATAAAACATTTTTTTGATCCTTTGAGGAAATTTACTAGGTCTTTCTAACAAAATTTTTTCCATGTGGGAAATTTAATTTTCGTTCTAACATGTGATTTATCATTTAAGCTTCTATAAAACTATATTTTTTTCTTATATCCAAATCCAATGGAATAATAAGGGTCACCTATTTCCATTTCCATATTAATTTAACATCAAAAAAATCATATAGAAATCAAGGTCTCTTATAGTTAATTACTTCTAGAGACTCAGTTTTATGCCACAAAATAAACAATAAATATTACATTAAACATCAAAAAAATGGAGGCATACCTTGGGAGTCATACGAAGTTTTCTTTATAGGCACCAATTATATAGTCCTCCTTTTATTCCAGTCCCTTGAATTATCTCAATTTTAGTGTAAAAATTCTGGGGAAAATATTTATTGAAAATACCTTCTTACACTCCTCATATTCTGTCTTTCCTTGTATTCTTGATTAGGTCCCACAATTTGGATTTCCCACATTATAAGAAATAAAAGTTTTAGATAACCTTTTCATTTTATGATAACTAAATAATGGAAAATATCTTCTCTATTATGTTGATCCACTTCTTATACAATAGTGGATCAGAAGACCCACTAAATAAAGGTGAATTTTTCCTCATTAAGGACTCAATGGAGAGTAATTCCTTCCGTAGTGCATCTAGGATTTTGACATGATTTGTGTTATTATTAATAGGTTGATATAGTTATGTGATCATAGCTGTAATATTTCTCATTCCAACACTCATCCTATTTGTTTTATCATTGGTAAAATCATTTAACATTTGATCACATTCTTTGTTAACTTGATTCCTATTAGTTCCAGCCATTGACTAAAATACAAATGGTTAGTGTGAGTATCAAGAAATAGTAATCATATTAATAAGTCATATACTGAGGAAAGTCATTCCAAATACACTCTAAATTATAACACCTTCACTTTAATATATAAAATTTTAGGTTCTTCCTACATCACTTTTGGTTAAACATATGTTGTTTTCAGTTGTATATTCTTATTCTTAATAAACTAATCCCCAAGAATTATTAAACCTTGCTTTGAGACCGACCAAGGAATCTCGATTATAACATTAATACATATTACGTAATTTTACATGAATATTCATTACATATTATGAAAAATCACACCCTAAACCCTATTGGTTTAGTGTGTTTTGAAATTAGATACATAACCAAATTATTTTACAAACATTTTAAACATCTACCAAAAATATTATTCTCACAATATACCCTTTTAGAAACATCATACACAATACTCTTATTCATAACCTCGTTAATGGAAAAATAAGAATGAGGTGATCTCATGTTTTCAAAAAGAGTAAATATAATATATAAGAATAAAATATTGTAAGTGATCATAATATAATATAATCAAGGTGTATGAACATAACATAAGAGAATAGTACCCAATAAACATAGATTGCAAAGTCATAAGTCAGGGATTATAACAAAGTTATGTGGCATAACAGAGAGATTTGGTATAAGAATAATTATAGGAAATAATAATATTTTTAGAAAACCTAATGATTCCCATTAATTAATTTGTGAGAAAACCCAATGATTCTCACACATTAAGATGTGAGCAAACCCAAAGATTGACACTCATTATCCGATGAGATATCAGACATTACCAGACTCATTAGAGGAATATAACAAATCCACATTCCACATAATGATAAACCATATATATTTTTTCTAATTAAACATGAAATCATTAATAATCCCATTGTGTATTGATTAACTCGTGAAAAATAAATAGGTTTCAGGAAAAAAACATAAGATATTATCATAAGACATATAGAAAAATATAGTGGATGATATCATTATACCATATCCCTAGTAAAGAATAAGAAAAATCAAAGGGTATTGATATATATTAAAAACTGTTTTATAAGGACATTAAAAAATTTATTTAAAAATAAGAAGATATATCCTTTGCTTTTTATTAATTTTATTTTAAAAGAATATAATTTTTTTAAAAAGGAAAATGGAAATTAATTTGGAAAATCCTAAAAACTTAGAGTGTAAGTTACTTAAATAAAACTAATGAAGATAGTAGTAAAATTCATTCTTGTGGAAAATATTTTAAAAATAGATTTTGTTCACACCTTTGTAAATAAGTTCAAAAGTTAGCATAAATAACTGTACCAAAAAATTTAAAATAATACTAATTTTGTAAAAATATTTCAAGTGAATTTAAAATTTCATTAATAAATTAAAAAATTAGAGATCAGTTCATTTATAAAACAATATAAATAATTTTTACATGGAGTAGAAAGAATCTTAACCAAAAAGAATAGATGTGGTTAACTCCACTTCCAAACATCATTTCCATTGAATTATGAACCAAAGGGAGGTGAAATGATAATAATACATTTAAAAGCTTAAAATAACTAGATTAAAAGAAAATAGGGGTGGTTATAGAGATAAATAATATAAAATACCTCATAATATAATATTAAATATAAAAAATATTGATTTCAAAGTAATATTGGAAAATAAACTCTTACCTTTACTCCTGACTTCCTTGGAAGCACTTTAACCTCCTGTATATTAAAAATAACATTATAAATTTCATATTTAATAACCTTGTTTTTATTTAATACCTTTTATACTCTTTAAATATAATCATACAATACACATATATTATTTAGGTTTTTTTTCATCATAGAATGTTAGTAATTTTGATAGTTTTGTACAGGTTTCATAATGGTGATGTAAATCTTCATTTTTTATACCAAGTTCATCATTACCGTATTTTTTATGTTAGTGAAATAATTGTTTTACAATTATTAAAGTATTTATAGGTTCATTTAAAGTAATTTATGGGTATGGTTTGTGAAAATTGAATCTACGATGAACATGTCTTTGGTAATTTACCGATAACAATGAGTTACTTCATAATGATCATTAAATTTTTTTGTCACCAATATAGAACCATATTCATAATTAAAATTTGTCTTTAATATCATATATTTACAATATTAATTTATTAATACTCATTCATGCTGTAAACAGTGAATGTGTTATAGCATCGTTCATATAGGTGGTTGAACCTATATGTTTCGGGTGTAGCGGAAGCACGGGATGGGTGTGTACCCAACTTCGATAATTTGTATAATTTATGATTAATCTGGGATAAATATGATGATGAACTCCAATATCAATAGAATTTAATCCACTATTAAATGAAAAAGGAGATAACTCGAAACCGAGAAGAGTGGATCGACATATTTTGTTTATAATTAATTAAATTAAATTATAGAATTACCTTCAAGGTGATTATTTCTTATTTCATGTGTCCGACCATGGGTTTGAGGTTCGGATTTGTTGTGATGTTGAATCCAATGATAGTAATCCTCTATAATTGATCCACACATGCTCTGTGTATCTCTGAATGTCACTAAAGGAGTCTATGGGTGCTAGCATGAAAGATCCTTACACTTGTGATGTCCGCCTTTGATCACCTTGATAATTTCTTCCAAAACATTATACTTGATCCGGTGGAAGAGTATCTCTCTCATTCATGAGAGAGTTCTTGGAAAGTGAAGAGCTCACTAGGCACAAGAGCTTTTCTCCAAGGATTTTGTACACACAATGATTGGTTAGATGATGGAATGACCCCTTATCTTATATAAAGAATAATTACATAATAGGGTTTTTAATTCACTAGGTAACAATAAATAATTAGCACAGGTTACATTACTTAATTTATTATTCCATGTTAAAAACACCATGTAAAATAATAATAGAAATTATATTATTTCCCTGACATGTTCTTAATGAATTTAATTCAAAAGGTAATAATAAATAATTATCACTGGTTTCGTTACATATTTTATTATTCCATGTGAAAACTCCATGTTAAATAATAATAGCAATGCAATTATTTCCATGGAATGTTCTTAACTTGAAAATTATATTTAAATATTATTTAACCAAATAATATTTAATATTATTTCTTACCGAACCCATTTCTTGGTCCACCAATCCTCCTCAATATTTACCAAGCCTTGAATAATGACTATTTATTTATTAAATAAATATAACTGCCTTATTCACTGATAAATAAATATGATGTCAGCAATATATTCTCTCAAATAACTAGTGATGAAGTAAATTCAATCATGTATACTTGAATAATTACTAAACCAAAATTGGGAATAATATTTATTAAACATGTTAAATAAATAAAATATTTAACTGAGATACTGGATACACTTAGTGTGTGACCCTCTAGGCCTCTTTCTCATTGGCATTAGGTGGGCTTGCCTAAAGACCCAGATTATTGTCAAGAAATGGGTCAAGGAACCCAAAATAAATAATTTTATGTCACAATGACATTTCCCCTCATACGAATGCTTATAGTGTAATATAATCCCTTTGTCTGGATATCTCCAATCAAGCAGGTTTCATACAAGTTCTATCAACCCATGTGCTCGTTTCTCATTCTTTGACTTCTCATAATTGAACTTCCCTAGAGAAAACCATGTCCATGGATTTATTTAAGCGATATAATTTCCATAAAAGGTATTTAGATATCTACATCCATATAAGTGACAAATACTTTCTCACATTATTTATTAATGCGGTATTGCTCATGATGCACCCAACATATCTTACCTCACCACGAACATATGTCATCATTGTTTTCATCAATACATCAAAGTATACGATATATAATACTCATTAATAAAAATATTAAAGTATAAGGACCAATACACATGTCCATATATAGTAACATCCAATGAAACTTATGAATTTGGATTTCCAACTGGCGGGTCTTATTGTCATAATATCATCCTAGATATTACTAAGGGAACACACCATGAGAAGGTACCTAAAAGTTTTAGGAGTTCTCACACCTAATATCCTATATCATTTGTGTCCCTTAAAATGATATCATCAAAAAATAGAACATATATTCAATAATAGTTTCATGGAACATCTGGGTTCTTATCATAGTATGGATATTCTATGACCTTTTAGTGAGACATCTATTCTTAGGACATTATTACATACTATGTCACGTAGAAGAACAATCATGATATGATAAGTAGATTATTAAAATTCATCCAATGAATAAAGTTTTATCATATAGTAAAAAAGAAGTTTGTTTCTATGTAACCAACTCCAATAGACTCCCACTTTCACTAGATCCAACTAATAACAACCTTCAGTCCGCTACCTCTCCCGTGATATTCGTGCTTATGTTGAGATAGGCCTTTAGTCAAGGGGTCTACCATGTTCTCTTCTATGGAAACTCTTATCACAGCAACTTCACCCCTTTGATATAAATATCTCAAGAGGATATAATTTCATAGAATGTGATTTTTCCTTTTTTTTGACCTTGTCTCTTTTGCAAGAGTCAACGATACAGTATTATCATAATACAATGTAATGGAATCATTACTAATAAACACCACATCAAGCTCCTAGAAAAAGTTATGAATCTATATGGATTCCTTGGATACTTAATAAGACACTATATAATCGAAATCTGTTGTAGAATTAGCAAAAAAATGGATGCTTTGAAAACTTCCAGCCCATATCTCCTCTGTTGATATAGAAACAATATCCTGATTATGACTTCATATCATTATGATTTGTCTAAAAACCAGCATCAACATACCCTATGATGACAAGTTCCTCATCTCCTCCATACACCATGAACATATCCTTAGTTATTCTCAGATACTAAAGTATAGTCTTTATAGCAGTCCAATGATGTTCTCCGAGATCTTCTTAATAGCTACCCACCATGTTCAATGCATATGAAACATCAAGTTTGGTACATAACATGGAATACATGATATATCCTATTACTGAATCATGTGGAATCTTACTCATCCTATATTTTCTATGTTGGTTCTAGGGACACATTTTCATGGAAATATGTATACCATGGGACACTAGAACCAATACCCTCTTTGATTTTTCCATACTAAATCCCTTTGGTATTTGGTCAATGTATGTACTTTGACTTATTCCAAGAAGCCTCTTGAATATATCATTAATAATTTTGATCCCTAGAATGTAGTCTACTTTGCCAAAGTCCATAGTGGAGGAGCACTTTTTCAACCATCCCTTGACTTACTGCAATACTAGTATGTAATTTCCAATAAGAAATATGTCGTCAACATACACTACTAATATAATGACTGCATTCCCATTAAACTGCTTGTAAAAACATGGCTCACATTCATTCTTAATGAAACTAAATTCTCTAATGGATTCATTGAATCAAATGTTCCATGATATGGATGCTTTCTTTAATCCATAAATGGATATTTTCAACTTGAATACCCTTTTAGCATCACCTAGTGTCATAAACCCTTCTGGTTGTATCATATATACATCTTCCTGAAGGTTCCCATTAAGGAATTCAGTTTTTACATACATCTTCCAAATCTCATATTCATGGAAAGATGCTATGGAAAGTATGATTCTTATGGATTTAAACATGGAAACTGGTAAAAAGGTTTCATCATAGTAAATTCCTTGACCCTGTTTAAAACCTTTATCCACTAGAATTTATTTAGAGGTACTAACATGACCTTCCATGTCCAGTTTTTTTTGAATACCCATTTACACCCTATATTCTTTACATCAACTAGCGCATCGACCAGAAGCCATTCTTGGTTTTCATACATGGAATCCATATCAGAATTTATATCTTCTAGCAATCTTATAGCTTCTGATATCTCTACTTCTTTATTATAAGATAGAGGTTCATCATTATCCAACAATAATGTGCCACCTTCCTTAGTGACAAGGAAATCATATCTTTATGGTTACCTTACCTCTCTTGTACTCATACACAGTACTTGTGTTTTATAAAATAACTCATCCAAGTGGAACTTTGGAACGTCTTCCTACACCAAATCTTGTGTATCTTGAACATCAACTTTTTCAAAGTCAATCTTGCTCCCTCTATCCTTTTTTAGGATGTACTCCCTCTCAATAAAAACAGTCTATCTTGAAATAGTCACTTTCTTTTCTGAGGGGTTGTATAGGTAGTATCCCTTTATTTCCATGAGATACCATATAAATATACACTTTGTGACCCAGGGTTATAATTTGTTTCTTGACAAATCCTTAACAAACGCCTTGCACCCCTATACATATGTATGCAACAAAGTGGGTTTTTTCCACTCCATAGCTGAAAGGGAATCCCATTTTAGGCCTTATCTAGTACTTGGTTTAATGTGTATTCCACAATTTTCAATGCATATCCCTAAAAGGATAATTTAATATCATCATTATTCTTCATTGACCTTACCATGTCCAAAAAGGTACGGTTACTCCTTTCACTAACACCATTCCACTGTGGTGTATAAGGTGGATTGAGTTGAGATAAAATCCAAGACTCTCGTAAAATTTCAATGAACTCTTGGTTAATATATCCTCCACCTTGATCTAATTCAATCTTCTTTATCTTCTTACCAAGATGATTCTATAATTCATTTTTGAACTTCTTGAATTTTTCAAAGGACTCGGAATTATACCTCAGTAAGTAGAAATATTCATATATACTCAAGTCATCAGTAAAAGTAATGAAGTTAGAATATCCACCTATATCTTCTACTAGAAATGGTCTATACACATCAGTGTGAACCAATCCTAGAAGCTCTGTTTCCCTTTATCCCTATCCACCAAATGTTGGTTTGGTTATTTTCCCTTGTAATCAAGTGTGACATCTATGAAGTGGTTTTATCTCAAAAGAGTCTAAATAACCATCTTCATAGTGCTTTTTAGGCACTTCTCATTTACATGACCAAGGTGGGGATTACACAACTGGGGTGTTGTATGAGTCATGTAAACTTGGTTCATTATCAATTTATAACACTTGGTTCTTGTAATTTAATACATGCAAACCATTATTTAAATGTGTCACACCATAACATATTTTTTCCTTATAAAAGTAATAATATTTATTTTCGAGCATGAAAATAAATCCATCTATATATAAACTCGATACAGAAATTATTTTCTTAGTAACACTATTTACATAATAACAGCCATGTAAAACCAAAATCATTCCCTTAGGCAATGTGAGGTGGTAGTCACCAATGGCAAGAGCATCCATCCTCACACCATTGGCAGCTCGTAGGTCCACCTCTCCTTTGGTAATTTTCTTAAATCTACTTGGTTCCTACATTTGAATACAGATGTGAGCCCCACATGTTTTATCTAATACCCAATGTGTAGAAATGGAAATATTTCACTTGATAATGAACTCACCTTTGGATTCCCCTTACCACTGGTTTCAATTCCTCTTCTAGTGGCCAGACATTCCACATACAAATCATATTGCCTCCTTTTCCTCGCTCTGCCTCTATATATTCTTTTCCTTAGTAGGATGGTGCTCAGAGGATTTATATTTTGTATAAATCTTAGGCCCCTTTTCCTTTTCCTTCATCTTCCTATTCACTATAAGTACTGAGAGTTTTTCACACCCCATGTCCTTATCAAATTAGTGAATCTTGGTAAGACGCTCTGATAGACTCTTCTCATTATTTCTCATATTATAATTCACAATAAAACTATAGAAGGTATTAGAAAACGATGATAGTATGAGATATGTATTCAAATCATCTAGTAATTTAATCCATAATATTTCCATATGATCAATGTCACCAATAAGCTTGACTACATGTGGTCTAACTGGAGCAGACTCTCCAAGCTTAGTAGTAAACAAAACGTTAGAGATATCATACCTTTTGTGACTCACCTTATCTTGATAGAGATCAAAAACTTGGGACATTATGCTATAAGCATCCATTTACTCATGTTTCTTCAAGAGATCATTGGTCATAGATAATATCATGAGGCACTAAACATCTATAGCATCATTCAGATGTTTCTTGTACATAGTGATTTCCTCATCACCCACCTCATTTCCAGGCGCAACTGGTAAAGAATATTTTTTCACATAAATTTTCCTCTCATGGTGAAGGATAACCCAAAGGATCATTTTACATTCTTGGAAATTAGTGTCACTGAGAATGTTTTCCTTCTCGAGTATGGATATTAATGATATGTTTTGTGTCATTTTGATTGTTTTTTATTAAAATTAAGATGAATATAGTTTTAGTATTTTATCTTGATAAATATAGACAAGTAAATAAATTAATATCTATTAGTCTCCCACTATTTTGTCGAAACATAATATCCCTCACCATTGGATTCAGAATATCCTATTTCTTGGACATTCTAGCATCAAGGATCCATATTACACTTTGCATTATCCTAACTATGGATGTCCAAGAAACTTGAAAGGTTTTAGGTTGGCATTCCAAATGAAAACTGAATTAACTCACAGCTCCATGATCTGTTGGGTGGACTCCCCAATCCTGAAATCCATAATTTTGGATTTCCTCAACCTTTAACTCTTAGTTACACCAAGTCTTCCTAGGGCAGTCAACCCTTGATCTAAACTAAGTTAATTCAACCAAAAACTTCAAATTAGAATTTCCTAATAATTGAGAGCACCCCAACTAGGGTTGCTCAAGCACTTTGAATTATGGTTTGATGATAACCAAAGTAATGGAAGGCAGAATAACCATACAACTGATAGAAATAAAATAAAGGGTATGATAATGAGATTTAATATTGGTTATTTTATCTAGAGATTGATAAACTACCCCTAAACTAGGGGATAAACACCTTGATCATTTAAGGTTCTTTTTTAGAGTTTTCCATATGTCCACCTTTGTATCTCCTTAGATTGGTTTCACCTCGGATCATAATTTGAACCACCTACATTAGCTTGGGAGCTCCATGAATTACATATTCCTTTAACTCACACATAGGTGAGGGGTAAAAGAGGGTTTACATAAAAGAAACCATGGGCATGAATTCCCTATATATTAATGAGGAGATGGAATGTAGGACTACAATTTTAATTTAATAAATAAATTAAAATGGAACCAATAAAAATAAAGGTCTAGTCTAGATCATGACCATCAACATAAATGAAATGAATTGCACATTTAATAAAACTAGCATTCAGTAATTCAATCATTCTTATTAAGATAAATTATGATCTAATCGATTAATAATTATCTTTAATTAATCAATCCTTTTAATCTTAATCCTTTTTATGAATTTCCTTGAGATTCTCATCATTGAATTTGTACATAACTTGTACCTTGGAAGAAACCTGGTGAATACCCATCCAAAACTACCCAAAAATTATTTATACTTGTATACACTTTATTCTTTGTGACATGTAGCATGCAGGAAGAATTGTAATTGTTATACAACTCAAACATGATGTGAAGATGTTTGAACATTAAATATATCTTAATTAAAGTTATATATATATATATATATCAAACACCTATAATGTGGTGCGTCCCAGCATTACACCCACACAAAGGTACATGTCTCAAGGGTTTACATAATATAATAATAAATTTTTAATTCTACATAATCTGGAAATAGTACACGATGTATAGATCTGACTACATGGTGTATACTCTTCTCGCCATCCATACTAAGTACAGTCTTGGGGAAACAATGTGTGAGGTGTACTTTGGGAATATTCGGAGTACACAACGTATCCAGTGGGACACACGCCATGTAGACTCAGTGTTACACGGTCACTAGTTGGGAAATTTGTGTGTGGGATACATGACCTGAACCTGACCCAAAGGGATTACATTCCATGTATAGTGGTCCACACAGCATTTAATCTAACTGAAAGTGTTCCATTCTATCTGGGTCAACACACGGTGTAATAATTAACTACACCACATGTTATTAATGCACACATCTTGAGTAATTGATAAATTAATTCTGATTCGTTGAACACAAATACATGGCATGTATAGCTGACTACATGGCGTGTATTCTTGTGTTATCTAGATAGAACTATCGATGCCTCCATATGAGATCCTTGATTTAATTTTAATCATAAAATTATTCGTTTATGCTAGATCTACAAGAAACGAAAAGGGAGTAACAAATATCTAGATTTAGATTACAATAATGATTAAACAAGAATTGAAAAAGTTAATTATTAAATTGTAAATCATCAATGACTTATTTAAATAATTATAAACAAAAATATGCCCGCTCTGATACCGCTTGTAGGTTTTGGGTGTAGAAAAAGTGTGGGATGGACGTGTACCAAAATTTGATAATTTCCATAATCGATGATTAATATGGGATCAATACGATGAGGAATTATAGTTTCAATGTAATTGAATCAATGATAAAAGACAAAGGAGAGAACCTGAAACAAAGAAGATAATATCCACGTATTTTTTTATAATTAATTTTATTAAATTATAGAATTACCTCCAATGTAATTATTTCTTCGTTCATGTGTTAGACCATGGCTATGAGGTGCGGCTTCGTTGCGATGTAGAATACAAGGATATGAATCCTCTAGCGATGATCCATACTTGTTCCGCATATCTTCGAACATCGTTGAATGGGTCTCTAGGTGATAACACTGAATATCCTTACACTTGTGATGTCCACCATTGATTGCCTTGAGAATCACTTCCAAATAATTATCCTTGATCTGGTGGAGGAGGATCTCTCTCATTCTTGAGAGTATTCATAAAGAGGGAAGAGTTCTCTAGGATCAAGATATTTTCTCCAAGGATGTTGTGCACATAAAGATTGGTTATCCAGTGGAATGACCCCTTGTCTTATATATATAATAATAACATAACGGGGTATTTAATTCACTAGTTAATAATAAATAATTAGCACAGGTGTCGTTACTTTATTATTCCATGTGAAAAAACCCATGTCAAATAATAATATCAATGTTATTATTTCCATGACATGTACTTAATGAATTTAATTCACCAGGTAATAATAAATAATTATCACAGGTGTTGTTACTTAGTTTGTTATTCCATGTGAAAACCCCAAGCCCAATAATAATAGAAATTCTCTTATTTTCATGGCATGTTCTTAACATTCACTTTATATTTAAATATTATTTTACCAAGTAATATTTAATATTATTTCTCAACGGACCCATAACTTGGTATGCCAATCCTCCTCAATATTTTATCGGACCTTGAATAATGAATATTTATTTATTAAATAAATATAAATACATTATTCTTTGTTAAATAAATATTATGTCTGTAATATATTCTCTTAAAAAACTAGCAATAAGATAAATTTGATCATGCATACTTGAATAATTATTAAACCACAACCAGGAATAATATTTATTCAACTTGTTAAATAAATAAATTATTTAACTAATATATTGGCTACACTTAGTGTGTGACCCTCTAGGCCTCTTTCTCATTGGAATTAGGTGGGTTATCTAAAGTCCCATATTACTGTCTAAAATTATGTGAAGGCACCGAAGAGAAAGAATTTTATGTCTCAATGACATGTCACCTCTTATGAACGCTTGTCATGTAATAAAATCTCTTTGTCCCGATATCTCTAATCAAGAGGTTTGTATGCAAGTTCCATCAACCCATGTGCTCGATTTCTCATTCTTTGACTTCTTAAAATTGAACTTTCCTAGATAAAACCATTTTCATGGATTTAGTTAGTCTACATCATTTACGTGAAAGGGCCTGATATATCTACTTCTGTAGAAGTGAAAAATCATTTCTCGCATTATTTATTAATGTAGTATTACTCATGATGCACCCAACATATCCTACCTCATCATGGATATATATCATCACAGTTTCCATCAATACATATAATTGCATGAGTCATAATACCCTTTAATATTAATATTAAAGTAAAATGACCAATACTCATTCCCACAGATAGGAACATCCAATGACACTTATCAATGTGGATTTCCTACTAGTGGGTCTTGTTCTCATAATATCCTCCTAAATATTACCAAGGGTGCACACCATGAGAAGTTTCCTCAAAGTTTCATGAGACCCACCCCTGATATCTTGTATAAGTTTTGTCCCTTAAAATGATATCATTAGTCCATAGAACATATATTCAAGAATAGTGTCAGGTCACTTCTGGGTTCTTATCATAGTAGGGATCCACTATGACCTTTTAGTGCAACATCTATTCTTAAGAAATTATCACATTATATGTCACACAAAATAGCAATCATGATATGATAAGTAGTTTATTAATATTCTTACAATGATTAAAGGTTTATCATAAATTACATAGAATTTGGTTTCCAGGGCACCAACTCCAACAAAACCCACCCAAACAAGAATATGTTATATTAATGGTTGAGTAATAGTTTAGAGTTATATAACATTGGTATATTTTTTTCAAAATCATAATGATGTTAATATAACATCATTATATTGTTGAATGATATTTATAAATATTTTATATGATAATGAAATTGAAAATTTTGGAGAATAAATTAGACACTTAATTGATTAATTTTCTCCTTCTCAACATATGTTCCCTGAGAATAAAAGATTTAGTCTTTCTTATTTGAACCAGAGGCTACCAAACATCCCATAAAAATCAGGGTATAAAAAATTTGAGGGTATTAAAGATATGTTTTTAATAAAATAGACATTAGGAATGGGTATATTAGGAAACTTTTATAGGTTGGTTTTGAGTGACATTTTTACAAATACACATTCCCTAAGGTGTAAGGTTGTCGTTTTATCACAAAAAGTAGATAAAAAGTGGAAAATAGTGGAGACAGTTCATGAATACCATCATCCATATAATTTATAGATAATTTTATATATGTTTATAGTATTTACCCCTTAGTTAAACCTTTTTCCAAATTTTACCTTTATCATGGTAACTCTGTTTTTACCTCGATAAATTATTTTTATACCTAAAAATGAAATTTTTCTGCTTACCTAATTTTGATATAATGATTAAAATTTTGGAATCCATTTATTATGACTAAATTTATAAATTTAAGAAATTTAACTTTAAAATGAAAACATAGAATATATAAAAACTTTTTTTATAGAAATATAACTTTTAAAGCCTTAAGTGTTATTAATGTTACTTAATTTAAATTAATAATTAAATGAGTATCAATATATTTGTTTAAAAATTAAAAAAATTAATTATATTAATCATTTAAAAGTGATCAATGTAATTTATTAAGATAAAAATACAAAACCCTTTAAAACAGTTCTTTGAACAATATTTCTTTTTAATATCAAATGATTTTAATCGCACCCCACTAAAATTAGCTTTTTATCTTCAAACGGTTTAATTTTATCAACAATTACTATTAAAAAATATTTTTTTTATAAATACATCAAATAATTATTTGATAATAATAATATTATTATTATTATTATTTAAATCATAAAAATATATTTTTATAATAAAATATTTTAATTAAATATTATATTTTTTCTTTATTTATTATTTATGAATTATATTATTTAAAATTTATTATTGAAAATTATACACCACTAATATACTTATTGGATACATTCATATCCAATAATCATATATTCAATTACCATATTTCCAACGACCATATATCCAACTACCATATTTCCAATGACCATATATATAATGGCCATATCTCATTCATATATATATGATAATATACATTAATAAAATTATTCATATTGTTTTTTTATTTATCTCTCTATATTTCTACTATATTTGTAATGTTTATCCTTCTTTAAATATCTATAATCAAGGTTATGTTATTCCTAGAAAACCATGAGGATAACTATTTTATGTTCACGGTATTTTTCTATACCTCTATTTGTATTCCTCTTATATTTTTCTTAATGATGTTTCACATTGTATGCACATAATTTATTAATATTTTTCTTGAATTGTAATACTTTATTTCAATAAAATTTATTTTACTTCATTTTAGTTTGGTATTGTATGTGAAATAATCTAGTCAACATATTATTTATTTAAATGTGAAATACATAGTAAATTCATGGGGTGTTACACTAGATTTGGTATGTATAGATGTATAAAGGAAAACTCTAGTTCTTTCTCATGGATGATCAAAATACTAACATATATTTAGTGATGATATGAAACAAAAATTGTGTGTTTTCATTATAAAGAAAAAGTATGATTTTTTTAAGAACTTCATTAGATGGAGATCCATTTTGGAAAAGAAGACATGATCAAAATTAAAATGCTTGAGGAATGATAATGTTAGAGAATACATAAGTAGAGTTTTAAAAGATTAGATTTGAGAAAAGGAATACAGTTTGAGATTATTTTACCTAGAATAAATAGAAAAATCATGTCATGGAATATATTAAAAGAATGTTGAATGATAAGTCCAAGATAATGAGGATTTATATTAGTTTTCCTAAGTAATTTTTAGTATATCCAATAAACTATGTAGCCTATATTGTGAATTAAAGTCCTTATAGTATATTATGGTAGAATATTAAAGAAGAAAACTAAACTAGAATACTTATTAACACCTAACCCCTAAAAGTTTTCAGTTATGTCACATATGTCCATGTGGATTCCAAGGAAAGTTGTAATATATTGTTAAAATACTAAGAATGTTTCATTATTGGTTATAGAAATGAAGACTTGGGTTCTGAATTTGGGACAATGGACTATATAAGGTACTTAGAATAAAAAATGTATTCTTCAATGAATATATATTATGGAATGACTGGAACATGGCAGAAGATTTTATAGAGAGTAAAGAATCTATGCATTTCAAAGTTCATTTGGGTGTAATTTTGAATGTTCTTGTTAGTTTTGGGTGTAGATCAGTTACAAAGATACTAGAATATCTAGAAGGTGAAGTTTGAGATAAAATTTTGATTCCATTTTTCTTTACAAGGTAAAATGTACCAAATAGTTGAGGATTATAAAATATTGGGGAAGATTTATGAAATTTGTAGTTTCAAAAGTAGTGTTTCCATAAATATAAAATCCTCAAGTTGAATTGTCCTGGTTCACTCGAGTTATGTGCCCAATGAAAAGGTTTATAAGTGATGTGAACTTATTACTTATTATGTATGGTGAAGAACCTGAGATCCTAGAAGAGGTTGAAAGTCTGAGTGACTCGAGATAATGGGATTTATATGTGAAGGAGGAGATGGGATCCTTGAATGTTTTCAAAGAATGGATACTAACAGAACTTCCTACTTGAAAAATAGTACTTTAGAATAAATGGTTCTATTAGTTGAAATAAGAAGTGGATGATAAGAATGGTATAAGTTAATTATTACTGTTAAATACTTTCAACAAATTAAAAGTGTGGATTTAAATGGTATATTTTCAATTAATATAAAGCATTCAATAATTCATATAGTGATTAGAATTGTTATTATAGAGAATCTTCATGTTGATCGGTTAAATGTGAAGAAAAAAATCCTTCATGGTGATTTGTAGGAGAAAATATACATGGAGAAACCAAATGATTTCATGGGAAGTGGAATGTAAGAAATTGTGCATAATCTTAAACCATGTTTGTATGGGCTGAAATGGTCACCCAAGAAATGAAATTAGATGTTTAATTCTTTTATAGTAGATAATTTTTCCATTTAAAGTAATGAAAATTATTCTTGTTATCAAAAGGTGTTTGATAATGGGTGTTTCATAATTATTCTTCTCTATATATATGATATGTTTATTTTAAACCTATGGAGAGATCAGATTGAGGAACTAAAACTTGTTATGTCCGGAAAGCTTGAGATGAAAGATATCAAGGTTATAAATGGAATGTTGGGGATTCATATCAGAAGGGAGTTGAGAAACTAAAATTTGTATTTTTTTCAATAAAATTACAACTAGAATGTCTCATAAATATTAAAAATTGGTGAATCTATGCCTATGATGACACCCTTCTAATTATTTAGTTTTTTAATGTATGAGAGACTTGGCTCGTTCTAGGGTTTTGGAGCCTCATGCCTTACTATGTGTAAAACACTCATTTACACCTTTCAAGTGACCATGTAAAAAATTGATGGTTTTTAGATTAGAGAATGGGACATTTATACTAGGATGGGAATTTGGTGATATTCCAAGTGAGACAATTTAATCATAATATTTAATGTTTAATAAAATAAATATTAATTATATTATGTGGGTTTGAATCTCAATATCTCCTAAACAAGACTCTATACTGTAATTATTAATTCATTATTGAGTATATAACAAGGGGTTTTACTTATTCAAGGATTAAAATCAATATAGGTACAAGTCCCCAGGTCAGCCCCATTTAATGGGTTTCCTTTTAAATTAATTAGTGTTCTAAACTACACTAACCCTTTTTCATATCCCCATTCAAACACGAATGGAGACCCTTATACCCTTTTTTAGGCTTATATGGAACCAATAGAGGTAATGGTGTGATATAAGTGATTCTATTCATAGGTGAAAAAATGCGTGGATCAGTGTATTATGATCATAGATTGGGAAGTAGAGGCATGCAATCATAAATATCAGGAAATTGGACTTGAGATAAGTATTGTTATTTTCAATTTCATATTTATTTGATTCTATTATTATCATCGAATTTTAATCTATGATATATATGCTTGTTTCATTCCTTTTATATGTAATTGGATCAAATTTGAGGTGTTTTCGATGAATTAGATAGATTACAGGTGGATTAAATCTATAAATCCTGATTGCACGTTGTGTGTTCCCAAGAACACACATCATATAGTTAGTCAATGCATATCATGTTGAAAACAATGTCTACATGACATGTTGGCTATATGGATACACCGTGTTGGACCCTTGATTACATAACTTTGAGTTTTTCCCTGTAAAAATCTAGACATCCATGTGAGGGACATGTCATGTACTTGTATATTCCATGCCAAGTTACACCACACCACCCAAAATAAGGAATATGATTAGGTATTTGGAACCCCACACATAATGTTGGGTCAAGACACCCCATGTACTGGGGAAGTACACATCGAGTTGTACTATATTACACACCCAAGGTTAGGAATTTGGGTGTTCATGTCTTGTACTTGTAATACACAGCATGTCATGACCCCTCCCCCAGGGCATGTTCCATGACTACCCCAATCCCGCCTTTTATAGACAAGGGGATGGTGATTATCACCGTAAAGACATATCCCACAAAGGGAAGGCATTTCCTTTAAACTAATACACGCATAGATAGGGAAAATGCACAAAGCTAACCATGAAGGAAAAAAATTAGTAAAACCACCACAAAGTAACACCACTAAGAGTAAAGTGTGTAAACAAAAATTAAGGGGCCAGAATAAAAGCCCAGATGAAAGGAAATTATAGCAAAAGAAGTGCAATATCTGGAATTTTTCCTCCAAGGATCCTACCTGAAGGGTAGGTACAGCTCTCCATCGGATGTCACTATAGCACACCACATCTATCGATCACCTCCAAGCACCGTCTAGTCCTGGCTCCCCAAAGTCCAGTCAAGATCATCTGTCATTTGCAAAAGACACAAAAGGTGCGGGCAAAGCCCATGCAGGGGTGAGTATAACAATACTCAGTAGGGACCCTGAGACCCTCAAAGGTCTCTCTGTAGTACAAGAATGAAAACACCACAATGGAAAATACCATAGAGTTAATACCACCATGAAAGATCTCAAATAAATAACACCAAGTAAAAGATGCATCACACACCAGGTATAACTTAATTATAGAAGTAAAGATGATTAGTTGAAAAGCTAGATCATATTATTCTGTTAGGAGGATTTCCTACTGATCCGCACAAGGTCTCTAGGTGCTGACCCACAGAGGATCGCTAGGTTCTGACCCACATAGGATCACGAGGTGCTTACACATAGAGGATCTCTAGGTGATGACCCATAGGGGATATTTAGTTTCTGACCCACACAGGATCACTAGGTGATGTCCCACTCAAGATTTCCAGGTGTTGACCCACTCAGGATCGTTATTCATTATTTATTTCACATTTAGCCACTAGATTCCTGCACTTAGCACGCTTTATTTATGGAAGATCATATCCTCAATCCATCGACCATACCGCAATAACTAAAAATTCCCATATAGATTAACCTCAAAGGACTGGCTCACTGTAAGGGTCCCAATGCAACAGAGGGTGCATTGTTCGGACGCTTGGTCTGTAATTTATAGGCCCTTTAATAAAAATGACCTGCTTTGATTTGAGTCCAATCTAACCTATTAATACACCAACTTCCACCAAAACTTAGGTAGAGTGTCTCACAAGGACTGCATCATCACAAGGGTCACAATACCACTGACGGCTTGTCAATCAGAAGCCTGGTATGAGAGACACAGGTAATTTAGTAACTAGGTGGTCGGTTGTGTCTGGGCCCAGTCTGACCCAGTCAGACCGACCCACCAACCTAGTCTTGGGGTACCACATACTCTGATTCAATTTGAAATAATTGACCTAACATGGTTCGGGTTGGGGTCGGTCTGTTCTGGCCTGGCCAACGGGCCAGGCCCAATCGACCTCGCTGGACCCAACCCGGTTGGGACGAGGGTCCAGCCCTCCGGGTCACCCGGCGACCCGGTGTCATCCAACCCGGACCAAAGGGTGTAATTCTAGCCTGTAGGAACAGGTTCGGCCAGGGCCACGGGCTGTAGAGTATCTCACCATCCAAAGAATTCCAGCGCGATATGGTTGGTGGGGTACACCTGGGACGCGGCATCCAGCCACGTCCAGCCTCCGCTGGACCCACAAGGTGTGGGACCTTCCTCTCTATGCGGTCAAACAACCATGGATTAGTGCGCCCAGGTGGCCCAGACATGGACCACTCTTTCCACGTGGTGCCTACCTGGCTCCGCGTCACCCCATGGCAGCCACGACCAGCCGGTCGCGGCGTCCTACCATCGCAACATGCCGGCATGCACGCCGCCATCCTCCACTCATAGTCGGCAGCTTCTGGCACCCTAGTGGTACCTTAAATGGGCCACCAGAGTCACTTTGGTGGTCTGTTTCACAAACCTCTTGTGTCCACAGGCTTTGTTGGATGCTGACTTAATTACAAAGCCTTCTAATTATCCTTGCTGACAAGTTGACCGGTCGACTTCAAAAAATTCACCAAGAACAACTATTGCTGAGGGAATGGGCCTTATTATGCTCATCCAATTTCCTCTTCATTAGAGTTTAATCATGGGGATAAACATGATGATAACCACAAAGCTTTAAAAAAACCCAAATGAAATTCGCACACAATATTTACCCACAAGAACGAGTGATTCACGAATCAACCCGTTTGTCGGTTGAACCGCGTTCATCATTAAACTTAAATAATGAGGAAGAAATCATCAAATACTTAGAATTCATAAACCCCTGCCTCATTGACAATTGATGTCAAAGTGTTTGTCCTTGAGGTTTCAAGAAGTTGATGTCGCTTCCTGCTCTGTTCCTCAATGCACGTTAAATACTATGAAGTCTCATCGGTATTCATCACTTCATTCTTCGTTATTCGTTGGAGAGGTATTACATCGGTGGTTCACTAGATATTTCCCTGAATTTTTTAATTCAGAAAATCCAACACTTTGGATTTAATAAAATAAAAAAAAATTACAGCGACATTACGTCATTAATGATTCTCATTAAATGAGCCACATTTAATGAGAGATTAATATAATAGTGACGCAGTTTCAAACAAGCCATTATTGAACCTCCATTAATTTGCTTCATCACTACCTCATTGCTTTACTACAACGTCCCCGTCCACCACTCAATGGTGAGAAAAGAAATAAAATATTTCTTTTAAATTATTTTATTATTTTTCTCAAAAATTCCAAAAAATAACTTTTTTAATCTGATCTTTTTGGCCAAAGGTAAGTCATTTCTAGGTGAATATCGACATTCTAACTTCAATTGTGCCCTCATATTATTGATATGAGAAGTGGTTAAAAAGTTATAAAAACCCACTCACACATTCATTTGAATAAACCTTAAATAAATTTCAAAATTTAACTTTCACCCTCAACCTGGGTCGGTCGAGGTTAGGCTCTGCCTAAAGGGAGCACACCCTCACGAGCTCAATGGTACTCTTATATTTCTAATATGATTTACCGTTTAGGAGTTATAAGGATTTAAAAATAAAATAATTGTAACCTAATTATTTTATTTGTGGCTAAAAACAAACTTCCACTATTGGCATGTGTCGTCGAATGTTAGCATCTGCCTAAGGAAAGCATACCCTCACAAGCTCAGCGGTGGTCTCTTATTTTTAATCTGAGTCACTGTTCTTGGGTTATAAGCATTTAAAAAATAAAATAATTTTATATAATTATTTTATTTACAGTTATTCCTTTTTTAGGTTTTCGGACCGGAGGCCTATGCTGACTAGACTTAAGTCATGCCTAGGGTTGACTTGATATCCTGAATGCAATGTTTCCCTCATATTTTTTATCTAGGAACCCTCTTTTAGATTTATTCCATTTTTTCATAAAAACCCCTCACACACACTATTTAAAGATTAACATTTTTCGACAGGTCATTTTGAGCACTCCAGGCCTCAGAATCGCATGTCTCTCAGGGCCTGGTCTTGAAATAATTCCATATAAAAAAATATGTGGAAATTACAGGACATTAAATTTTCCCCACCTTAGGGATTTACGTCCCCAAAATCCAAAACAAAGGCTAATCAAACAAGTGGGGGTATTGATTATGAATCTAAGCCTCCCACCCCCATGTGCTCTCATGTAGATTCTTTTGCGGCCACCAAACACACACCAAAGGAATTGACCATCCATGAAGGACCTACTCCTTTCAATCCTCTATATCTACTAGGAATTCCACAAACATCACCCCATCGTCAATGTCTAGCTCACCCCAGTTGATGACGTGTGATGGATCATGCACATACCTCATCATCTACAACACGTGAAAAACACTGTGCACCTGGTGTATCTGTGGGGAAAGATATGGGAAGTACACCACCTCACCAACTCTGTTAAGGATATGAAAAGGTCCAAATAATCTCAGAGATATCTTTCCACCTCGTCGAAATCTTTGCAATCCCCCTTGGGGTGAGACTTGAAAGAAAACATGGTCTCCCTCCTAGAACTCCAAGTGTCTCGATATTTTATCGGTATAAGACTTATGTCTTCTCTGTACAGTCCTCATATGCTTCTAGATGATATGCGTCCTCTCAATGGTAGCCTGTACCAACTTTGGACCCATGAGTGCTGACTCCCCTAGGTCTTTCCAGGATAGAGGTGATCTACATGGCTGCCCATACAAGGCCTCAAATGGTCTCATGCTAATGGTAGAGTTATAGTTATTATTCTATGAAAACTCCACTATTTGTAGGTGTTCCTCCCAAACGTGACCAAAATCTAGGACACAAGCACGAAGCATGTCCTATAAGGTCTGTATGGTATGATCCGTATCACCATCTGTCTGGGGGTAAAAAGTTGTGCTCAAGAGCAGTTGAGTCTCGATCACCTCTTGCAACCCCTTCCACAACTGGGATGTAAAGTGTGCATCATGGCCTGAGAACATTGTTGAAGTCACCCTGTGAATCCACACAATCTCATGGGGGTATAGGCATCTCAATCCCTCTACGGATCCATACTCTCAAATAGGTAGGAAGTGAGCTGACTTGGTGAGTCGTTTAATGATCACCCAGATAGAATCGTGGCCCCTAGACTTGCATGGTAATCCTATAACGATATCCGTTGAGATACCATCCCACTTCCACTCTGGTACCTCAACTGATTATGCTAATCATGATATAACCTAATTCTCTACTTTCACTTGTTGACAAGTGAGGCATCGTGAAATGAACTCTACCACCACTTTCGTCATCACTGGAAGCCAGTACTAACTTCAGAGGTCCCGGTACATCTTCACCCCACTAGGATGTATCACCAAAGGGGATGTATGTAATTCCCTCAATAACTCCTCCCATAACGTCATTGGTACCATGGTGCATCCTTTGAAAAGGATGACGTGCTCCTCACCTATCTAAAATCCATCAAGAGCCTGTCCTGAGGTTATCTGAGCACGTCGGGCCCCATAGTAAACATTTACATGTTGTTCCTCCCTAAATCACTAAAGGAGTGGGGGAGTGAAAGTCATTTACTAGAGGTAAGCTACTCCATCATTATCCATGAATTATATCTGCATCGTGGCTAGCTGTTATATCACCTCACTCAATAGTTGCAAACCAAACCTACTACGGAGCATGTCAGCCACCAAGTTCCCCTTCCTAGGATTATAGACTATCTCAAAGTCATATTCCTGGAGGAACTCTATCCATATCCACTTTCTCAACTAATGGAAATCCTAAGGTCACATTTCCATCAACGTGAAAGGCTACCCCCATTAAATAATTGATGTGCCTAAAGACCCTTTGGTATTGGGTACTCATTCTCCCCATCCACTTGGTTAATGTTCTAGTAATCCACAAATAACCTCGAACAATGGGTCTTACTAAGCCATTCCTCTTCATGTCCCCCAATTGTACTCTCATCTCTCAGAGCTTTGCGAGCACCATCCAATATGTAGGTGTAGATATCATTGTTGTCCCTGGGTACAAGTCAATGCAGAATTCTAACTCCCTTCAAAGAGGTAATCTTGGAAGCATCTTTTGAAAGGATTTCCCCACACTATGCCACTACTATTAGTAACTAAAAACTCAAAACACCTGCTACCATAAAGGTAAGGATTTCCAACACAAGATTGATCAGTTTCACCCTCATATGCATGATTTTATCCCATGCTACATGGGATTCCTTTTTCACCGACCAAGGAAAACCCCATTCCAACTCTACAGATATACCGCACCCTTATGCCTAAAATAGTTAATCTGAGCATGAACTGTGGATGACCAGTCTATACCCAAACTAACATCTTAGGGCCTTGATGCTTCCACTAAGGGGTTCCAACCGAAACTCTCACCTCAAGGGTCAGATCACACTGTCAGAATAAGTGTGATTATTGAGTTTTCCCTCATCGGTATATCCAAACATAAGGATCAATTCAATGGTTTAATTGGAAACTCTAGGTCTTGAACAAGATTCGTGACAAGAATGAATGATTAGTACCTTTGCCTATTAATACTACATCTAGTAGTAGACACATACCATACCTCAAATCATTCATGGATCCCTTAGGTCATACTCCTTGACCGTATGTAGCTACTCCCTTCTCATGTCCCTCGTCTCCCTAAGCCTAGTGGGGACCACATTGGGGTGGTGGTTGTAACAAGTCGAATGTATACCACCTCCTACTACTCTACTATCTCCTCTTACACATATGTTGTCCTGCAGATTCATCTATCCCTATCACTTCCTCTTTCTGAAACATTTTACACATCCAAGTCACTGAGACTGACGTTGGTTTCTTACTTTCCCACTGCTGACATTCACTAGTTGTATCTTCTCAACCAAAGGACTTTCAACCACAAAGGTCCTCTATAGCACCCTAACATAAGTAGGAATTTATAGAGTAATAGTGTTGGATCAGATGTCCCTAAACACATCACAGTTGGATTTCTGATCCCTAAATCCCTAGGCGTATCATATTCATCAAGTACCCAGAGTAGTCATTATGCCTCGATGAATACTCAGCTACCGACATGTCATCCTATTGAAGCTATATAAGCTATTGGGAACACATAACACTTTTCTTTTTATAGAAATAGACCCTTTATCTGAGAAAGGTTCTCAAGCTTTGTCCCTGGAAAAATCACCTCAACATAATATGGTGGAAATATAAACCCTGCCATCGCCCTGTTGATCCACGTAGAAGGCACACTAACAGGATCACCCTATGATCTAATGGTTCCCTAGATTAATGGAAACTCAGTCACCACCTTAAGCTAGTCCTTAGCCGCCTGTGAGTTGGGCTCACCTCGGAACCTATGGGGTATCTATCGATGAAACCCGTGTAAGGCACTGATCCTACTTGTGTCCTCTACCAGTAGCACCGGTAGTAACTGCTAACCAACGGGAAGTGGTATTGCTGGGACAACACCTGAAGGTACCATCTTGTAAAATGGCCCCTCTAACGAAGCCTCATCACTATGTAGACCATTCTCATGGTCACACACTAGAATCCTGGATGGATGTCTGTGTAGAGGAATCTTGAAAGAGAATCAAGATGAATCATAGTCAATAAGTTATACCTAGTGAGCTGACTCAAAATAGATCATAAGAATGACCTTTCAAAAACACATGCAATTAGTGTTTCCATGTACGAGTTAGAAAACATAATTTAGGGTCCCCATATATGGATATTTTGATCACCACACCAACACTGGACTCCCCAAAATGAAATTTGATCTCAATACACTTAACACTATTTCTCCAATCGAAAGTACAGACTCTTAGTTCTTATCGTATAGCCGACTTCCCTTTTGATACCACTTTTTCATGACCCATACCCTGGGACCCATGTCGTGACTACTCCAAACCCACCTTCCATAGGCCAGGGGCTGGTGACTAGCATCGTAAAGCCATATCACAAAAAGGGAAGGCATTGAATTTAAACTTGTACACACACAGACTAGAATAACTGCACAAAGATAACCATGAAGAAAAAAAAGTAATGAAACCACCACAAAGTACCAACACTAAGAGTGAAGTGTGTAAAATAAAATTTAGAGGCCAGAATACAATCCAAGATGAAAGGAACGAACAACAAAAGAAGTACAAGCTCTAAAAGTCATCCGCCAAGGATCCTACATGAAGGGTAGGTATCGCTCTCCATCAGATGTCACTACAGTACACAACTTCTATCGATCAACTCTGAGAACCATCTATTCCTGTATCTCTAAATTCTAATCATGGTCATCCATCATCTGCAGAAGACACAACAAGTGCATGAAAATCCCGTGTAGGGATGAGTATAACAATACTCAATAGGAAACCCGAGACCCCCGAAGGTCTCTCGGTAATCCAAAAAGGAAAACAACCACAAATGAAAATACCACATAGGTAATACCACCAAGAAAGATCTCAAACACATAGAAGTAATTAAAATATGTATCTCACACCAAGTATAAGTTAAGTACATACGTAAAGATGATTATTCCTAAAGCTAGATCATCTATTGGGAGGCTCTACCGCTGATCCGCACAAGGTTTCTAGGTGCTGACCCCCAGAGGATCGCTAGGTGCTGACCCACATAGGATCACTAGGTGCTAACCCACAGAGGATCACTAGGTTCTAACCCACATAGAATCTCTAGGTACTGACCCACTTAGGATCTCTAGGTGCTGACCCACACAGGATCGCTATTGCTTCTTCACATCATAGCCATCCATTGGATTCCCATACTTAGCATGCTTGATTTCGGGAGGATTTTCTCATAAATCCATAAGCCATACCACAACCTCCACAAAGTCCCACATAGAGTAACCCTAAATTATTGTCTTGTTGTAAGGGTCCCAATGCAATAGATGGCGTGTTGTTAAAATTCCTGGTCTGTAAGTTATAGGTCTTTTAGTAAAAAGGGCCTGGTTAGATTCAAGTTTGATCTAAACCGTTCATATGCCAACTTCCACAAAAAAATCTCATATAGTATCTCAAAAGGACCGCCTCGTCACAAGGGTCTCAATGCCACTGAAAGCGCATTGATCAAACATCCAATTTGAGAGATACATGTGTTTTAGTAACTAGGGGTTGGTTGTGTATGGGCCCGATCCGACCCGGTCGGACCAACCCAACCAACCTGGCCCGGGGGTCCCATATACCTCGGTTCAATTAGAAATATGTGACATGAACTAGTTCAGTTCGGGGTCAGTCTATTTTGTCCGGACCAGTGGGCCAAGCCTAATAGGCCTCACTAGACCCGGCCAGTTTTGGATGATGGTATAGCCCACCGGGTCACCCAGCGACACAGTCTCGTCCGACCCAGCCCAAAGGGAATAGTTCTGGCCTTCCGGCATAGGACCAGCCTACTGGGTGCAGGTCTAGCCCATCATGTTGGATGGGGCGTAGCCCGCCAACCGAAGACCGGTCGCGTGGTGCGCCCAGTGTCGTGCTCCTGGGACCCGACATCCAGCCGTATTTGGCCTCCACTGGCCCCGCACAGTGCGAGGCCTTCCTCCCACCACTGTCAAATGAGAACAGCTCAGTACGGCCAGGTGGCCCAGACACGGCCCACCCTCTCCGCCTTGTTCCTGCCTGGCGCCGCGTGACCCCATGGCTACCGCGGACTCCTGCCACCACGGTGCACTGCCATCCTCTGCTCGTGGCCGACGTTGGCGCCCCGACGATACCTTCAACGGGCCATCAAATTCAATCTGGTGGTCTATTTCTCGAACCGTTTGTGTCCATGGGCTCTATTGGATGCCTCCCTCGCTGCAAATCCATTGAATTCTCTTTGATGACAAGTTGACCGATCTACTTCGAAGAACGCACCAAGAACAACTACGGAGGAGGGATCGGGCCTTGTTCGGGTCATTCTTTGCCCTCTTCTTTACAGTTTAATAATGGGGATAAACATGATGATAACCAAGCAACTTGAAAAACACCAAATCAAATCCTTACACAATATTCACTTTGAAGAACGAGCGATTCGCAGATCAGCCCGTTAGTCAGTTGATCTATGTTCGTCATTAATTTTCTAGAATGAGGAAGAATTCATCAAATACTTAGAACACATAAACCCATGTACCATTGATGTTCAATGTCAAAGTGTTCATCCTCAAAATTTCAAGATGTTGATGTCACTTCCAGCTCCATTCTTCGAGGCACATTTAATCCTATGAAGTCTCGCTAGCGTTCATTGCTTTGTTATTTGTTCTTCGTTGGAGAGGGATTCCACTGAAAGTTCATCATAGATTTCCCCGTGTGTGTTAATACCCAAACTCCAACACATTGGATTTAATCAAAGAAATAAAAATCATAATAATGTTTCACCATTCATGATGCTCATTAAATGAGCCACATTTAATGAGCTATTAAGATAATAGTGTCACAGTTTCAAATGAGCCATTATTGGACCTCCATTAATGCGCCTCATCATTGCCTCATTGTTGCACCACAGCGTCGCTGTCCGCCACTCAATGGTGACAAAAGAAATAAAATAATTCTTTTAAATTATTTTATTATTTTTCTCAAAATCTCCACTACTCGACCCTTTTCAGCTAAAGTTAAGTCATTTCTAGGAGAATCATGGTGTTCTGAGTTCAACGGTTCCCTTAGATATTTGATCCGAACACTATTTAAAAGGTTAAAAAACCCACTAGCACGTTTATTTAAATGAACATTAAAAAAAGTTCAAAAATTAACTTTCACCCTCAACCACTGCCGGTCAAGGTTAAGCTCTGCATAAGGGGAACACACACTCAAAAGCTCAAAGATACTCTCATATTTCCAATATGAGATACCATTTAGAAGTTATAAGTATTTTACAATAAAATAATTGTAAAGTAATTGTTTTATTTACAACCAAAAACTAACTTCCATAGTTGGCCCATTCCATCCAATGTTAGGATCTTCCTAAGGAAATAATACCTTAATGATCTCATTGATGATCTCGGATTTTTAATCCTAGTAACTGTTCATGAGTTATAATCATTTAAACAATAAAATAATTTTATTTAATTATTTTATTTACAGTTATTCCATTTTGGGGTTTTCTCACTAGAGGCTTGCACCGACTAAAATTAATTCACTTCTAGGGTAAACCCGCCATCCTAAATGCAATTGTTCCCTCAAAATTTTGATCTGGGAACCCATTTAATAGTTATTCCACTTTTTTAGGAAAATCACTCACGCGTGTTATTTAAAGCTTAACATTTTTCGACGGGTCATTCCGAGCACTCTGGGCCTCAGAATCACATATCGTCTCAATGCCTAGTCTTGAAATAATTCTATATAAAAACATTATACGGAAATTCTAGGACATTACACGTCATTTATTATCTTATTCTTCTTTGTTTGAAATTTTTCTCACCCAAGAACCATATTTGGACATGGAAGGTGTTCATTCTGAGTATATTTCTATGTGTAAAGTGATGGTGAGGTCATCTAAATTATTAAAGGTGTTGAAAATATTATTCAGGATTAGTTTTGAATCTTAAGCCCTATTAATTATGATAGGGTTTGGATGATGGAGTAGAGTAGGTGTGAGGGATGTAAACATCTCGTAGTGAAATCAGGAATTAGACATGGGACCCACACATATCTATAGATATCAGAACACTTCAAGAATTATTAGTGTATTTGAGTATCTCAATGGAAGGAGGGTCACATATTCTAGTGTTTATATAGGCATGAGAAATATTATATTCACATCATATTAGTTCAGTGATCCTTAAACTGGTGAAAGATTCAGGGGGAAATCTCTTCTTCTCCCCATGCACCCTAAATTTGGTATTAGTTATTGTGGATTGGATTCGGAGTATAGAGGAGTTGTGCCTTAAAAAATGGACAATATGGACTTTTTCTCTAATCTTCATTTAGATGTTATATTTCCTCTTTTATCTACATTGCATCTTGGGTGATGACCAAGGGGATTAGTGTTTATAGAGCATCCTTGATGGCCCTTCTCAACTAGACAATTATAATTGATTCTTATATAGTGGTAGTGGTATGAAACTTAGATTCTAAATACATTCCCTAATCTTATTTTCTAAGTTGAGGAGTGAGAAGCTCCTTTTAGGTGATGGAGTCGGCATCCACCTGTAGGGTAGGGTGTGGTTCCTCTATGATAGGAAATGATTTCTCAGAGCCCTGTCTCGTGAGGCTTGAGTTGTTCTTTCAAGGATGGTGGTGGTACTCTTCGTAGTTTTTATTTCCCCATAGCATGGAATGATATCCCTAAGGTGGTTTCAGTGTTGTCCTAGTGTTGGAAGAGGTTGTTTTGAAGAGATAGATCAGTGTTCGGGGTCGTTACACCCTCAACCATGTCATATGAATAGACAATGTATGGGTCTCTTGTGATAGTTTTATATTGTATGGATTGGTGATGATGATGGTAGACCTTCATGTATGGTTCATGCATGTAGATGATTATGAAGCATAGGGTTCTTTAATTATTTCCCACCCATATCACATTCTAGAGAGGAGTGGGTTCATGTATTTGTTACTCTTGAGAAGATTATTCCTTTCTCCTTTTAGAACATCTAGGATAACGGGTTCCTATATTTTGTGATGTTTGGTTGATTTATACCATTAATATAGGTTTTTTGAAGCATGGACTTCCCTTAAATTTTTTGTGAGTGTTGGTCTCTATCAGTTGAATTATCTAGTGAAATTGGTGTGTCATGAGGCCTCATTTAGGGAACGATAGTGTGGTGGTAGTTCCATTTACTCACCCTACATGTCATTGATATTTATAGTGAGGGAATTTTAGTTCATGGTTGTGTGTACCTTCATTAACTAGGGATCATGTTAGATTCCTTAGGGTCTATTGATAGTGTTGTGTGGTGTTACCCTTTCAGGATCAAATGAGTTGGTTTTCTATGGTTGATGATAGAGTAAGGAGGTGTCTTACCCATAGTTGTGGGACCTGTTCAGGGTTTCCCATGGTGTAGATAATTTAGTAGTTGGGTTTTCCTTGGTTTCAACCCTACCGAATAGGGTGGTGATCGGATGTTGGATTTCATTAACGATTTCTCTTTTTAATTTGGTGTTCCCTTTTTTTCATTGGATGATCATATGGTTTGGCCCTACTTTTGTGTTGATCTCTGGCCATGTTACACTTTTTTGGGGCATCCTACTGGGTATTTTTATACTTATCCATGCATGGTCCTTATTCCCCACACCCAGTGTGTCTTTATAGATGAAGTATAAGTTAGTGGCCTTTTTGACCTAGTACTATAGAGTTGGATCTTGGAAGAGATGGTGGGATTCAGGAGCTATAAGGGTTTGGTTTAAATATCGCATGACCTAGTGGATTTCTTCTCCCAGTCACTTGAGAGGTATGCATGCATATTATACTTTTATCTACTTATGTATATATCGTATTATTGTGTGTCCTGTTATTAGTTTTTTTTTGTATATTTATTGAATTATGGTGTTTAGGATATGGACTCCCATTTGTGTATTATGTCTTCTTAGAGCCAGTTTTCAGCCCCTAGTCTATTGGAGGTCGTCTTGGGATCTCATGCTCTACTTACTTCCGATATAGGTAGGAAACTAGTGGTTCGATCTGTGAAAGAGTGGTATAAAAGATGTTATTTACTAGGGATGAAATTTAGTGATAGATATCTCATGAGTTTTGTTCATGACATGTTGGGAAACAATGATCAATGTGGTTAGTGTTAGTTTCCAATATGTGGAACTCAGATAGGGTGTAGTGGTCTTTATATTCTTATAAAAGGACTTTGATAATATGATGAACTAGCTTGATTACTCAAATAATTTTTCATATATTATAGTATTGTAGGTCCATGTATCTTGTAATGATATATTCATTTGTTGATTTCATGGAATGACATCCTAACTTGGATTATTTCACTATATAATGAGGATGTTAGTTTCCCTCAAAGAAATGATTTCAATATAGGTGAAAGCTAGACCTTATATAGATGATGATAGAACTAGGAATTCTTATAGACATGTGGTATATCTAGGAGAAGCTCTATCAAATAATCTGATGGTTGATACTATCTTCATATAGGGTCAGTATTATTCCCCTTCTAGTTTTACATGTGGTATGGTATTATCTATCTGTGAATTAAATATTATGCTTATCTAAAGGGCCTATATGGGGAAAGAACCATCTATTAGGGTTTTTATTCCCTCGTCTACCACATTCTAACATTTAAGGAATGGTTCCCTCGTATGAGAGTGTGGAGTCTAGTATCCCCCCATAGATACAAGGGTGTGGTCTACCATTTATGGGAAATGGGTCCACTATTCCGATATGGGGTTAGTACCCCCTTGATTATGATAAATTTTGGGTCTCCCATACAATAGATAAGGTTCTATACCCCCGATCAGGTAGGCTCTGGGTCCTCCATTTATAGATTTTAGTAGTTTCAAAGAGACAAGATACAGTTTTTTTGACCATGTGAGTTAATACCCCCTACTGGGAAGGGTGTGGGACCTTCATAGGAGGGGTGGGTTCCCCCTCACCTGGGATATGATCCATTAAAATATAGAGTTAGTACCCCCTAAATCCTAAAAAGGTTTGATTACTCCATACTACAATGGGGTTCGTCCCCCCCCCCCCCATGAGATAGGATGTAGTTCCTCCATCTATAGATTTCAACATTTAACTTGATGTAGGGTATCATTTTTTACCTATATGGAATGATACTTATCTAATGATTTGGGTAATGATATCTTCCATAGGTGAGGTTAATATCCCCTTAATTGGTTTATAGAAACTCATTGAGGCATGAATCATTTACCATAGATCAATTATCGATGAAATTTTGGGATCTTCACTTTGTTTAGTGTGATATCCTAGCTATTTGTGTTGTCTATGATAACCCTTGGTTCAGTTTAGTGCTACCTAGTAGGCACTTTAGTTTATATCATGATAGGTATTTTGGGTTTGATTCCAAGATTCATATCCCTAGAAAAATCGGTACTCCCTTCATGCATGTGAGTCATTATTTATGTTGAAACCTTGTCTCATGGATGGTAGGCAGAGGAAATATGATGATCACCCTAGTGATTTAATCATAGTGAAAGTTTTGAATAGATGGACTAGATAGTTCTCACTGAGGTTTAGGTGTGACATGTGACCTTTTTGGGATTCATATGTCTATTATCACATGCATGTTCTATTATCTCGGGGTTGCATTGTTGATTGGGTATTCGGAGATCCCCATAAGTCTTTTGGATCAATTTAGTGTGGTTGGAGATTTATCTTAAAGGTGATCATTTATCCTTGTTTCTAATACCAGTGAGGGATAATTTTGGTGGTATTTACCTAGGTAATTATTTAATGGAATAGTGAGACCAAGTGGTGTTGTCGTGGAAATGGTATATCACCCTCAGGTCAGGTTTAGGTGCATGACTAGTTTTGAGAGGCATTTGGTCAAATAAGCAGATGAATCACGGACCACAACATTGGGAGTGGGACCTAGCTAGTGAGTGGGACCAACCCTTTTAATTTTTAACCAATTTATACATGGGTGGGTGTGTTGGAGTTGGTGGTCTAGAACCAACTACTTTGTACTTTATTCATTAAATAAAAGACTTATCACATCTTGATTGTTCTTCTGCGTGACATGTCATGTGATAATGTCCTAAGAACAGTTGTTGCATTAAAGGGTCGTAGCGGATACCTGCTATGATGAGAACCCGGAAGTTCCATAACACTGTTCTTGAATGTATGTTCTATGTCCGGATGATATTATTTGAGGGACACAAATAATACAGGTCATTAGGGGTGAGGACTCATAAAACGTTGAGGCACCTTCTCATGGTGTGCGCCCTTGGTAATATCCAGGAGGATATTATGAAAACGAGACCCGCCAGTAGGAAATCCACATTTCATAGTGTCATTGGATGTTCCTATCTACGAACGTGTGTATTGATCCTTAGACTTTAAGATTATTATTAATGGGTATTACAACTCGCGCACTTAGATGTATTGATGAAAAATGTGACGACACACTGTTCGCAGTGAGGTAGGATATGTTGGGTGTGTCACGAGTAATACCACATTAATAGATAATGTGAGAAAGGATTTGTCCCTTCCGTTCCATAACGGAAGTAGATATCTTAGGCCCTTTGATGAAATTGATATAGCCTAAATAAATCCATGGCCATGGTAAGGTTTGGGCAAGTTCAATTTCGGGAAGTCAAAGAAATAATAATCAAGCACATGGGTTGATAGCACTAGCATGCAACCCGCTTGATTGGAGATATCGAGACAAAGGGATTCTATTACACGGTAAGCGTTTGTAGGAGGTAACACGTCATTGTGGCATTAACTTATTTCTCTATGGGTGCCTTGGCGTGTTTCTAGGTGCTAACCTTGGACTTTAGGCAGGCTCAGCCTAATGCCACTGAGAAAGCGTCCTAGAGGGCCACACACTAAGTGTGTCCATGTATCTCAGTTAAATATTAATTTAACAAGTTAAATAAATATTATTCCCGACTGTGGTTTAATAATTATTTAAGGATGTCTGATCGCATTTATTTTGACACTAGTTATTCGAGAGAATATATTGTGGATGAAATAATATATTTATTAGCGAGTAATACAGTTAAATTTATCTAAGAAATAAATAGTCATTACTCAAGGTCTAATAAATGTGGTGGAGAAAAATTGAAAATAAAAGTACACGCCGTGTATTAATTATTACACGCCGTGTAGTTTTTCCAGTTGGGATTTTGTGGATTTAATATTGTTTTATTAAATGATATTTATTATAATCAGTGTGGGCGCATGTCAAGGAATTAATAATTTTACATGGGGGGTTTTCAATAAGAGTTAATGAAATAAATAAAACGCGTAACGCGTTTATTTATTGTCATAACTCTATTAAACTCAAACATGATTATAAATATCCTCAAAACCCCAACATTTTGAAGAGCCATTGTTGTGCACAACGGATTTGGAAATACTCTCAAGCCAAGAGAGAATTCCCTTTCCACCAAGAAAGCCCTCAAGTTACGAGAGCAAGATCCTCCATCGGATCAAGGCAGTCGAAGGCGGACATCGCAGGTGAAGGTTCTTCCACACAAGCACCCAGAGATCTCTTCGGCGACGTCCGGAGATACGTGACACACGTGTGGATCACCGCTAGAGGAATCCTACACTTGGATTTTACGATGCAACGACGGATCACCGAATCGTGACCGGACACATCAACGAAGAAAGAATTCCAACAAGGTAATTCTTATGCATTAATTAAATTAATTATAATCAACATATTATGATCCTCCTCAAGGGTTATGGGACTCTTCTTTTCTTTTCGTTCTTCATTATATTCCAAATATTTGGCGTTTTATATCGTGACGAATCTCGTATTGAACGTTGTTTAACGTTAAAATTAAAGTTGGGAAAACCCACCAACACGCTTCCGCTGCGCCCGGAACCTTCAAGTGGTATCAGAACGGTCATATAGTTGGTTATAATTATTTATTTTTTTGTTGGTGATTTACACATTTAATAATTTAGTTATTTCAATTCATGTTTAATCGTTCTGGAAATCTGAATCTCGAGATTTGTTCCTCCTCCCTCATTTCTCATTCACCTCATAGAAACGGTTTTTTTCTTTTAATTTTGATTAAAATAAAATAGAGGAACTCATCCGGAGGAGCCAAACGTTTCTGGCCATATAACACCATAATACACGGCGTGTATTCGAAAGTACACGCCATGAGGTCTAGGTTCAATGCATTGACTGATCCACCAAATCAGGTCATGTATTGGATTCTTTCTAAGAATTTAAGACACCGTGTGTTGACCAGAAATAGGTGGCACACGGTTTCCGGAATACACGCCGTGTGGTCCAATGAACACGGCGTGTAGTCCCTTCGGGTTAGGGTTGGGTCGTGTACTCCGTACACGGCCTTCCCGGCTGGAAACCGTGTAACGCGGAAACTACACGGCGTGTGTCCCATTGTACACGCTGTGTACTCCGAAAATTTCCGAAGTACATTAACATGCCTTATCCCCGGGCGTGTACTTCGGATGGACGGTGAAGAAAAAGTACACGCCGTGTAGTCGGAACTACACGCCGTATACTCACCCAAATTACGCAGATTTATTAAAATTTAGTATTATATTATACAAACCCTTGAGACATGTATCATGGTGCAGGCGTAAAGCTGAGGCACAACACGTGATAGGTGTTTTATATATATATGTTTAATTTAACATCTGCGTAATAAATGGGAATTCACCGGGTTTCCTCCAAGGTACAAGTTACGTACAAGGATAATTTTAAATGAATTTATTTGTTTAAAATTATGATGGATGAGAATCTCAAGGAAATTCAGAAAAAGGGATTTAAGATAAAAGGATTGATTAATTAAAGATAATTAATTGATTCGAGCGTGATTTATCTTAAACAAGAACGATTAAAGAATTGAATGCTAGTTTTATTTATGCGTAAATATCGTTGCATGTATGGATGATCATGAGCTAGACCAAGAACTTTGTATGTGAATGGTTTCTTTTAATATATATATTTAAAGTAAAATTTTTGGCCTGCGAGCCATCTCCTCATTAATATGTAGGGCATGCACGCCCAAGGATTCTTTTATGTAAAACCCCCCTTTTTTCCCCTCACCTGCGTGTGAGATAAATGCATATGTAATTGATGAAGCTCCCAAGCTAGTGGAGGCGGCTCAAGTCAGGAGCCAAGTTGAAACCAATCCAAGGAGATACAAAGGTGGACAGGTGGAAAGCTATAAACATGAACCCCAAAGGTTCAAGGTGTTTCTTCCCTAGGTCTTGGGTTAGTTTATCAACCGCTAGATAAAATAACCAATAGAAAAGCTCGTGATCATACCATTTATTTTATTTCTGTCAGTTGCATGGTTTATTTATTGTGGGTGTGTCGTCACGATCACACAATTAATGAATTAAACGAGCATGCAAGATGGAACTAAAATAAAATTGGATTATACGTAAATATTATCTTAGACATGGTTAATCACTTAAGTATATCCCACTTAATATTAACAAGCATGTAATCAAAGATAATAAAATGGCAATTTACGTATAAGGATAAAATCCCTCAAAATAAATATTAACTCGGTATAGCCTTCCATAATCTTGGTTAGAATCGAACCATAGTTCAAAGTGCTTGACCAACCCCAGTTGGGGTGCTTTCAATTATCGGGGAATTCTAATTCAAGTTTTTGGGTTGACTTGACTTGGTTCGCATCAAGGGTTGACTGCCACAGTAGGACTTGGTGTGACCAAGAGGCAAAGGTTGAGGAAATCCAAAAAAGGATTTCAGGATTGGGGAGTCCACTCAGCAGATCAAGGAACTGCGAGTTAATGCAGTTGGCATTTGGAATGCCTACCTAAAACCCTTCAAGTTGCTTGACCAACCCTAGTTGGGGTAATGCGAAGGGCAATATGGATCCTTGCCACTAGAATATTCATGCAATAGAATATTCCGAAGTCAATGGTGAGGGATATTGGATTTAGATAAAATAGTGGGAGACTAATAAGTATTAATTTATTTATCTGTATCAAATTTGGTAATAAAGTACTAAATCTTTTCTCATCTTAATTTGTAGAAACGGAAAGAAAATTACTTCAAACATATCATTGTGCACCATACTCGAAAAAGAAAACCTTCTCACCGGCACCAATTTCCAAGAGTGGCAGAGGCGTTTACGCGTCGTCCTTTGCCACGAAAGGAAATTATATGTGCTGGAAGAGCATATTCCAGTTGCGCCTGGGAAAGAGGCTAGTGATGAAGAATTATCTCTCTACATGAAACACATGGATGATGCCACAGATGTCCAGTGTTTCATGCTATCGGCCATGTCTAATGAGCTCTTGAAGAAACATGAAAACATGGACGTGTATAGCATGATGTCTCACCTTAAAGATCTCTACCAAGAGAAGGCGAGACAGGAGAGGTATGAGATCTCCAATTCTTTTTTTACCACGAAGCTTGGAGAGTCTGCGCCAGCTGGGCCTCATGTAGTCAAGATTATTGGCTACATTGAACGCCTGGACATATTAGGGATTAAATTCCCGGATGAGTTGCGTACAGATATCATCCTATCATCACTACCCAATACCTTCTCAAGCTTTATTGTCAACTATAACATGAGCGGCAATGAGAAGAGTCTATCGGAGCTTCTGACCTTGATTCGCCAGGTAGATAAGGACATGGGGCGTGACAAACCCGCGGTCCTTATGGTGAACAAGAAAAGGAATGACAAGGCAAAGGGGCCAAAGACTTATAAATGGTCTAAAGCCCCCGAGCACCGTCCCTCCAAGAAGGGGAAGATACAGAGGCAGGGCAAGGAATGGGAAGCAGTGTGTTTTGCATGTGGAAAGTAGGGCCACTGGAAGAGGAACTGCACCCATAAGCGTGGGGATGCTAAATGTGTGTTCGTTATCGAGTACAATCTTTCTATTTCTACACATTGGGTATTAGATACAGCTTGTGGGGCTCACATCTATATTCAAATGTAGGAACCAAGAAGATTTAGAAAGATCGCCAGAGGAGAGGTGGATCTTCGAGCTTCCGATGGCGCAAGGCTGGCTGCGTTGGCTATTGGCGATTATCACCTCTCATTGCCAAACTGGCATGATTTTGGTTTTACAAAACTGTTATTTTGTGCCTAGTGTTACCAAGAACATAATTTCTGTATCTTGTTTGGATATGGATGTATTTATTTTCAAGTTTGGAAATAAGGGTTGTCTCTTTTATAAGAAAAATTTATGTTACGGTATGGCACATTTGAATAATGGTTTGTATGTATTAAATTACGAAAACCAAGTGTCGGAAATCGATAACGAAACAAACTCACATGACTCATACATCACCCAGTTATGGAATCACCACCTTGGTCATGTGAATGAGAAGTGATTGACAAAGCTCTGCCAAGATGTCTATTTAGACTCTACTGAGCTAAAACCACTTGATAGATGTCACGCTTGTTTACAAGGAAAAATGACCAAGCCGCCTTTTGGTGGACAAGGTGAAAGGGTCACAGAGCTTCTAGGATTGGTACACAAAGATGTGTGTGGACCATTTCCAGTAGAAGCTAGAGGTGGATATTCTTAATTTATTACTTTTACTGATGATTTGAGTAGATATGGCTATGTCTACTTAATGAAGTATAAGTCAGAGTCCTTAGAGAAATTTAAGGAATTCAAGAATGAAGTAGAGAATAAACTTGGTAAGAAGATAAAGAAGCTTCGATCGGATCGAGGTGTAGAATATCTGAACCAAGAGTTCATCGACCTTCTACGGGAGTCTGGGATTCTATCTCAACTCACTCCTCCTTATACACCACAGTGGAATGGTGTTAGTGAAAGGAGGAACCACACCTTGTTGGACATGGTGAGGTCA
This sequence comes from Viscum album, assembly GCA_963277665.1. Classification (NCBI taxonomy): domain Eukaryota; kingdom Viridiplantae; phylum Streptophyta; class Magnoliopsida; order Santalales; family Viscaceae; genus Viscum; species Viscum album. The sequence continues at coordinate 828,933,742 of OY728140.1, forward strand.
ATGATGAGTCGTGCGGATCTTCCATTATCCATTTGGGGATATGCATTACAAACTGCAGCATACACATTAAACCGAGTACCAACTAAGGCGGCAAATGGAATTACATCCGAGTTATGGAATGGAAGGAAACCCACTTTGTCACACACATGTGTATGGGGATGCGAGGTGTTTGTTAAGGCCTTCTCAGGAAACAAACTAGCACCCCGGGGCACGAAGTGTATCTTTATAAGATATCCCAAGGAAACAAAAGGATATTACCTATATAACCCCCAAGACAAGAAAGTGATTGTCGCCAGACAAGCCGTCTTTCTTGAGAGGGAGCACATCCTCAAGAAGGATAGTGGGAGCAAGATTGACTTCGACGAAGTTGATGCTCAAGATACACAAGAGTTGGTATAGGAACAAGTTCCACAGGTCCCCGTGGAAGAGGTTCCAGAAACACAAGTACTGTGTAGGAGCTCAAGAGAGGTAAGGGAACCAGAGAGATTTGGTTTCCTAGTCACCGAGGATGGTGAATCATTATTGTTGGACAATGATGAAACTCTCTCCTACAAGGAAGCAGTAGAAAGCTCAGAAGCTGCAAGATGGCTAGAAGCTATGAATTCTGAGATGGATTCCATGTATCAGAACCAAGTTTGGGTTCTGGTCGATGATCCAGTTGATGTAAATCCTGTTGGATGCAAATGGGTATTCAAAAGAAAGATGGACATGGAAGGTCAAGTTAGCACCTATAAAGCAAGGCTAGTGGCTAAAGTATTCAGACAACGTCAAGGAATTGACTATGATGAAACCTTCTCGCCAGTTTCCATGTTTAAATCCATAAGAATCATACTTGCCATAGTAGCTTACCATGACTATGAGATTTGGTAGATGGATGTCAAAACAGCATTCCTTAATGGGAACCTTCAGGAAGATGTCTATATGACACAACCAGAAGGGTTTGTGACACCAGGTGAAGCCAAACGGGTTTACAAGTTGCTGAAATCCATTTATGGATTGAAGCAAGCATCCATGTCATGGAACATTCGATTTGATGAAGCCATAAAGGAATCTGGTTTCATTAAGAATGAATGTGAGCCATGTGTTTATAAGCGGTTTAATGGGAATGCGGTCATCATCCTAGTGGTATATGTTGATGACATATTGCTTATTGGAAATGACGTAACAGCCTTACAGTCAGTTAAGGACTGGTTGAACAAGTGTTTCTCCATGAAGGACTTAGGAGAAGCAGCCTACATTCTAGGGATCAAGATCATTCGTGATAGATCCAAGAGGCTCCTTGGACTAAGTTACGGTACATACATTGACCAGATACTAAAGAGATTTAGTATAGAAAAATCCAAGAGGGGATTGGTTCCAGTGTCACATGGCTTACATCTTTCTAAGAAAATGTGTCCCCAAACACAATAGGAGAAAGATAGGATGAGCAAGATCCCATACGCTTCGGCTATAGGATCCATCATGTATGCCATGTTATATACCAGGCTTGATGTTGCCTATGCACTGAGAATGGTAGGAAGATATCAAGAAGATCCAGGATAACAGCATTGGACTGCTGTTAAGACTATCCTTAAGTATCTGAGAAGAACTAAGGATATGTTACTGGTGTATGGAGGAGACGAGGAGCTTGTCATCAGAGGGTATGTTGATGCTGGTTTTCAAATAGATCAGAATGATCTGAAGTCGCAATCTGGATATGTTTTCTGTCTCAATGGAGGAGCTGTGAGCTGGAAGAGTTCAAACCAGCCAGTTGTCGCCGATTCTACAGTGGATTCCGAGTATATAGCGGCTTCTGATGCAACCAAAGAAGCCGTTTGGATTCGGAACTTTGTTCAGGAGCTTGATGTGGTGCCTAGCAGTAAAGATCCCATTACATTGTATTGTGATAATACTGTAGCGGTGGCTCTTGAAAAAGAACCAAGGTCACATCAACGGACAAAGCACGTACTCCGGAAGTATCACCTCTTGAGGGATTTCTATCAAAGGGGTGAAGTTGCAGTGAGCAGAGTGTCCACGGAAGAGAATGTGGTGGACCCCATGGCTAAAGGCCTATCTCAACAGAAGCATGAATATCATGTGAGAGCTAGCGGGTTAAAGGTTGTTAGCAGTTGGCTCTAGTCCAAGTGGGAGTCTGTTAGAGTTGGTGGTCTAGAACCAACTACTTTGTACTTTATTCATTAAATAAAAGTCTTATCACATCTTGATTGTTCTTCTGCGTGACATGTCATGTGATAATGTCCTAAGAACAGCTGTTTCATTAAAGGGTCGTAGCGGATCCCTGCTATGATGAGAACCCGGAAGTGCCATAACACTGTTCTTGAATGTATGTTCTATGGCTGGATGATATTATTTGAGGGACACAAATAATACAGGTCATTAGGGGTGAGGACTCATAAAACTTTGAGGCACCTTCTCATGGTGTGCGCCCTTGGTAATATCCAGGAGGATATTATGAAAACGAGACCCGCCAGTAGGAAATCCACATTTCATAGTGTCATTGGATGTTCCTATCTACGAACGTGTGTATTGATCCATAGACTTTAAGATTATTATTAATGGGTATTACAACTCGCGCACTTAGATGTATTGACGAAAACTATGACGACACACTGTTCACAGCGAGGTAGGATACGTTGGGTGCGTCACGAGTAATATCGCATTAATAGATAAGGCGAGAAAGGATTTGTCCCTTCCGTTCCATAACAGAAGTTGATATCTCAGGCCCTTTGATGAAATTGATATATCCTAAATAAATCCATGGCCATGGTAAGGTATGGTCAAGTTCAATTCCGGGAAGTCAAAGAAAGAATAATCAAGCACATGGGTTGATGGCACTAGCATGCAACCCGCTTGATTGGAGATAAAGGGATTATATTACACTGTAAGCATTCGTAGGAGGTAACACGTCATTATGGCGTTAACTTCTTTCTCTATGGGTGCCTTGGCGTGTTTCTAGATGCTAACCTTGGACTTTAGGTAGGCTCAGCCTAATGCCACTGAGAAAGAGGCCTAGAGGGTCACACACTAAGTGTGTCCATGTATCTCAGTTAAATATTAATTTAACAAGTTTAATAAACATTATTCCCGACTATGGTTTAATAATTATTTAAGGATGTCTGATCGCATTTATTTTGACACTAGTTATTCGAGAGAATATATTGTGGACGAAATAATATATTTATTAGGGAGTAATGCAGTTAAATTTATCTAAGAAATAAATAGTCATTACTCAAGGTCTAATAAATGTGGTGGAGAAAAATGGAAAATAAAAGTACATGTCGTGTATTAGTTATTACACGTCGTGTAGTTTTTCCAGTTGGGATTTTGAGGATTTAATATTGTTTTATTAAATGATATTTATTATAATCAGCGTGGGCGCATGTCAAGGAATTAATAATTCAACATGGGGGGGTTTTCAATAAGAGTTAATGAAATAAATAAAACGCGTAACACGTTTATTTATTGTCATAACTCTATTAACCTCAAACATGATTATAAATATCCTCAAAACCCCAACATTTTGAAGAGCCATTGTTGTGCACAATGGATTTGGAAATACTCTCAAGCCAAGAAAGAATTCCCTTTCCACCAAGAACGCCCTCATGTTACGAGAGCAAGATCCTCCACCGGATCAAGGCGGTCGAAGGCGGACATCGCAAGTGAAGGTTCTTCCGTGCTAGCACCCGGAGATCTCTTCAGCGACGTTCGGAGATACGTGACACTCGTGTGGATCACCGCTAGAGGAATCCTACACTTGGATTCTACGATGCAACGACGGATCATGGAATTATGACCGGACACATCAACGAAGAAATAATTCCAACGAGGTAATTCTTATGCATTAATTAAATTAATTATAATCAACATATTATGATCCTCCTCAAGGGTTCCGGGACTCTTCTTTTCTTTTCGTTCTTCATTATATTCCAAAGATTCGGTGTTCTATATCGTGACGAATCTTGTATTGAACGTTGTTTAACGTTAAAATTAAAGTTGGGAAAACCCACCAACGCGCTTCCGCTGCGCCCAGAACCTTCAGGGTGAGCTTGGTTGTGGCCTATATCAAAGAGTTATAAGGAACTAAAGCAAAATTTGAACTGTGATTATATTTTTCATTTATCAAAGGATGGAGCCACATGTGTAGTACCCAATGATTCCTTTAGAATTGGGACTTATTATGTACTTGGATTTAGTCATATTGGGACATGAAAGTTTAGTAGGCATGTGTATCCGACTGAATATTAGTTAGTTTTCTTGATTATGTTCCCTCATTGATAGTATAGCATATGGTTTCTGTGAGAACTGGGTCTCGATGACAGCACAGACACCCCGCCTTAACAAGGTTGCCGGGTCCTGGCCCACCAGGTACCACCAGTTGCCCCCGCAGACATGTGGGGCCCACCCTAGGGTCCACCCACATGCCTTAATGGGTCATCTGACTAATGACAGTCCCCACAGGCCAACACTTGTCCTTTCCAGTGTACTTTGTCATCACTCACACACATCTTGAGAAACTTCCCAGAAGGTCACCCATGTTGATCACTACTCCAGGCCAAGCACCCTTAACTGTGGAGTTCTAATCAGGTAGGCTCCTGAAAAGGAAGGTGCACCTTGTTAACATGAGTCATATCATTTAGTCATTTAACCCTTTATCATTTGGGGATGTTACAATCACCCCCCCCCCCTAGAGCACAATGCCCTCGTTTTGGACCCTACATCTCAACCCAGGCAGTGCGCTGCACTTAAGGCTGGGTACCACCTCTAATACCAAATGTGACAACCGGGTCCTGGTGACAGCACAGACACCCCTCCTTAACAAGGCTGTCGGGTCCTAGCCCACCAGGTACCACCAGTTTCCCCCACAGACACATGGGGCCCACCCTAAGGTCCACCCACATGCCTGAACAGGTCATCTGACTAATGGCAGTCCCCACAGGCCAACACTTGTCCATTCCAGTGTACTTTGTCCCCACTCGCACACATCTTGAGAAACTTCCCAGAATTTCACCCATGCTGATCACTACTCCAGGCCAAGCACTCTTAACTGTTGAGTTCTAATCAGGTAGGCTCCCGAAAAGGAAGGTGCACCTTGTTGACATGAGTCATATCATTTAGTCATTTAACCCTTTATCATTTGGGGATGTTACAATTTCAGTGAATATCCTTTGTGAAATCTCAATATATTTAGGTATGAAATACCTTCTCTGGTTTGATTGTGGTATTTTTAAATAAATAAAATATCAACTTTCAACTCCTGGGTGGATGATTCAGTACAACTATGATAGATGAGGACTTGAATGGGTTTATTTGTGTAGACATGTCATCCCTATGACCATTCATGAGAAATGTATGAGAGGATTAATGTTACCTTGGTACCCTAAAATAGTTAGCATTGATGTGTGTTCTTGGTTGTTGTTTAGATGGAATGAAGGTAGACTCTCATGATGTAATGTTGTGATCCTATTGCGATGGCTAAGAGTGGATATTGGTGTGATTTTTTTGTATCTAAAAGACATTCTTGGGGTTCTCCCCTTTTAAAGGGGGGGAGTGTGATGCCCTTGGAAATTTCCTTGGTGAAGGAATTGTATTCAATACATACCTTTTTTTTATTCCTTTGATTAATTTTGGGATCATTGGGAGTCCCATCATAGGAGGATAAAGTCTATTCATGGATATCCTTTGAGATTCTTTGAAAGTTATGTTGTGATGTGGTTGGAAGCTTCCCCTATAATTGGTTGAGGTCAAGTGGTAATGGGGAGGAAGTTAAATATTGATTGTCGTACTCCCTATCCGAGAATCAATAATGGAATGTATTCCCAAGTATTATATAATTGATATCCTTTCTTATGAAAGACCTCCAATGATAGAGGAGAATATGCAGTGGTGTTCCTGCTTTCCACTAGAGGTAAGATTGATGGATTCTTAGAGAGCAACTAAGGTTATTCCCTTTTTTAAGATGAAATGAATTAAGGTGGGAAGAATGTAATGATTCAAATTTTTACATCATGGGAGACTTAGATCATTTTTGAGTTTTGGATCCCCAAGAACTTTGATGGTTAAAACATCCTTTCTACCTATTAAACAACTTTCTAATTTTTTATGGTTCTTTTGATTCTAAAACAGGATTTTTTCCCTAGTATATTAATTTGGTGAGATTATGAGTTTAAAATTTTATTTATATTATTTAATATTTATTAAAATAAATGTTAATTATATTCTTTGGGTTAGAACATAGACATCTCCTAAATGGGACTTTGAATTTGAATTCCAACTTAACAGTTGAGTGTGGAATTGGGAATTTTACCTGTTCAAGGTATAAACTCTATGTGGGTACCAGGCCCTAAGTTTCCAACTTTTAATGGGTTTCCTTTTTAATTAATCAAGGATTTAAATTACCCAAAAAAATTTCATCTCCCCATTCACACATGAATAGATATAATTATCCCTTTTGTTAATTCTATGGTGGATCCAAGTGATGGACAGAAGTGATCGAGTTGATTTTATTTATAGGTGATGGAAAGTGTGAATTAAGGTGTTATAGTCATGGATCGGGGAGTAGAGGTGTACGATATTGAAGCTTCAGTGATCTTCCATGATTTAGGTATTTTATTTTTTATTCCACATCATTTGTTTCAATTATTATTCCTACATTTTTTATGTGATCTACACAACCTATGTTTTTTCTTTCTATTTGAATAAAATTTAATATGGGGTCTTTTTGGATGAATTAGGTTTATATTTCCAAGAACACGTGTCATGTAGTTTTCTGATGCATATTGGTTTGGAGATGATTTCGACATAGGATCTTGGTTATATGGACACATCATTTAGGAACATTTTTTATATGAATAAAGTTTCATCCCTGTACATGACTAGACACCCATGTGAGGGGCATTTCATCTACTTTTATATGCGATGTCAGGTTACAAAACATGTCCTCATTTAGGTTATATAGTCTGGTACTCATGTACCCCACATGATCTATTGGGTCAGGACACCCCTATCATGGGGAAGTACACTTTGGGTTGGACCAAAGTATAGGTATAAGGATAAGAGTTTGGTTGTGCACATTATGTACTAATATTTCATGTTCTGTATTATTTTATTCTTCTTAGTTTTAGGTTATTCTTACCCTGTAACAATATTTGGACGTGGAAGGTTTCCATTCGAAGTATATTTCCACATAGAACATCATGGAGTGGTTTTTTCATTATTATAGGAGTTGGAAAGATTATTTTTAATTGGTTATAGATCTTAATCCCTATGATGATATAGTGGGGTTCAAATGTTGTATCAAAGTAGGTGAGAGGGTTTTAGACATCCCATAGTGTAATCGAACACCAGGAATAGAACCCCCTATGTGCCTTATGATATTGGTACCTTCCAAGAATTTTTTGTTGTAGGCACAATTTTTTTCTAAGTATGAGAAGTACCATATTCATAGTAGAGTAGTTTAGTGGGACTTAGATAGGTGTGAGATTCATGGAGGAATATCTCTGTATCCCCATGCACCATAGAGTTTTTATTAATTCATGTGGATTAGAATCGAGGTAAGGATGATTTTTACCATCACTTATTGGTCAAGATGGCCTCTAGGGCTAGTATTCGTTTGGATGGTAAATGTCTTCCCTATTCCATGGTGCATCTCTAATGAAGACTGAAGGAGATGGATCAATATTTATAGAGAATATTTGATGGTCCCTTTACAAAAAACCATTATAATAAATGCCTATATATAAGTAGAGTTCTAAAATCTAGATTTCAAATACATTCCCTAATACAATGTTCTATGTCAAGGAGTAAGTGTTACTTTTAAGTGATGGAGTTAACAACCCCTTGTATGGAAGTGAATGGGTTAACCATGATAGTTTATGATTTTTTACAGCCCCCTTTCATGATGTGTGGGCCGTTATTTCATAGAACTTTATGGTACTCCTCATAAAAGATATTTCCCATTAATTTTTGAAGGATCCCTATAGTGGTTATAGTATTAGATCAATGTTGAAAGTGGTTGTTTGACAGAGATAGATTGGTGTTGGGGTTTGGTACCCCCTCATCCATGTTACATGTACCAATGAGCCATGGGTTTCCCATAATGGTTTTAGATTGCATGGATTAGTGATGATGTTGGTAGAAATATATGTATGGTTCATGGATATAGAGGATTATGGAGAATATGTTGCTTCATTTCATTCCCTCTTAGTCTTCCTTCAAAAGAGGAGTGGGTTCAGGCAGTGGTTACTCTTTTAGTGATTTTTTCCTTCCTCCTTTGAGTGAATTTGAGATGAAGGGTTCTTATCATATTCATTAGTTGTATGATGTGTTCCTTTACTATGGATTTTATAAATTTTATACTTCTATTTAATGTTCTATGAGTGCTTGACACTATCGGTTGTGTGTTCTAGGGAGCTCAGTGTGCTTCAAGTCAACATTCATAGAATGAAACTGTGTCTATAGTTCTATTTACTCACTCTACATAAAGTATATATTTAGGTGAGGGAAATGTAGTTCATGGTTGAGTATACCTTTATTGACTAGGGATATCATCATATTACCTAAGTTGTTTTTATGTATTTATGAGGTGTTCCCATATCCCAGACCTAATGGGTTTGCATTCTATCATGGATGATGTAGTATGGAGGTGTCTTCTCCAAAGGCATGGGACCTATTTGGGGTATCCTAATGATTTGGATGGGTGATACCTTAGGTTATCCTTTGTTTCCCCAACTAAATATTGCACTGATCATATGTATGATTTTATTTATGTATTCCCACTTTGAGTTTGTCTTCCCTTGGGTTACATTGGGTAGTCATAAGATTTGGACCTATTGGTGTGATGATATTTAACCTTATTGAACTTTTATTTTCAGGGCTTCTAACTGGATATTTTATACTCACCCCTACATAGGTTTGTAACCCCACACTTAGTGTATCTATATAGATGGTGTATAGTTTGGTGTCCTTTCGGAACAAGTACAGTGGATCAAGATCCTAGTGGTTCTGGTGAGATTCAGGAGTTGGAAAGGTTTGGTTTGAAGATATCCTAACATGGTGGATTTATTCTCTCAATATCTTTATAGGTATGCATGGATATCTTACTTTTATCTAGTTATGTATATCTAACATGATCGTGGGTCCTTTTTCTTATTTGTTCTTTATATATCTTTAGATGTAGGGTGTTTATGATTAGGCCTATCATGTGTATATTATGCCTTCTTGGGGTCGGTCACCAGCCCCTAGCATGTTGGATTCAGGATTAGGGTGTCACACTCTACTTACCACCTATCTAGGTGGGGCCTTATTGTGCTGGGTTTTGACACAGTTGTATAGATACTTACAGTTATCCATAGATAAATCTCTAAGAAAACAGATAAGTCTATGTTCATAGAAATCATTCCATATGCATCAGTGGAAAAACAAATCTTGACATATTTCATGGTTTTTATAAGGTTAGACATTGTACATGAGGTGGGATTCATTAGTAGGTTCATATATTATCCAAGAAAGGATAAATTACAATCAATAATGTGGATAGTATAATATTTCAAAATTTTAAAAAACATAGGACTCTATTTGAAAATATATGATCCACTATAGGGGTTGCAGATATAGACTTTAAAGGAGATATAGACACATGGATATATAAAATTGGCTATATGTTAAATTTTAGATGAATGACTCTCAATAGGATATCCAAAGTACAACTAGTATTCATATTCTCTATAATGAAAGAAGGGTATGTGGAAATAATGGAAGTAAGAAAGAAATTGATCTGGTTGACGGTGTCTTTAGAGGAACTTAGAAGAATATAATGGAAAAAATCTATGCACTTTCATAGTGAAATAATAATCCATCTTATAAAGAATAATATTTTTCACTCTATGATAAATGTAATTTAGTTAAAGAATAATTTCATCCAAAAAATTAAAGGATATAGTTCTAGATCAATTGAAGGTTGATGAATGTTGAAACTCAGTGTATATGTTGATGAAGGTCATGGTATATGAAATTGTATTAAAGTATTTCACCTTAGTGGTTATTAGATGATCAAAATCATGGTTGGAGGACATAGTGCCACTATTGAAGGGAGGAAAAAGGTAGAGATACAGAAGTGAACAAAGGACTTGGTTAATCCTTGAAAATAGTCTTCAAGTAGAAGATTGATAATCTCAGCTGTGAAATCTGATTTCTAGAAAATTATTAGATTTCTAGAATGAAATAATATATAATAGATGTAGTGGAACTATATAGAGTCAATGTTAGAGTAACTAGTGTATAAAACCATAAATTAGTGGTAGAAACATTATAGAAGTGCAGAAATTAGAAAAGTATTTGTTTAAAATAGTACCTTATTCATAGAAGGTGTGGGTAAAGAAAATTTGTTAACAGTATATTGGTGATTTCCTTGGTCAATTCAATATATTTCAACAAATATTAGATGGTTATAAAACTAATAAAGTAGTTGGTTATCTGAAATATCATCTTTAAATAGATGGGTGGTTCACTTACTAATGAATTAAGAGGGTATTATTCTATTTCTAACCTTTGTGGTTGTAACAATGGTAGGGTAGGTGAAAAGTCTTTTTTAGGTTTTCATTTTAACTTATTTAATTTATTTTAATTCAAAAGATAAAGTGTTCCTCTCATGGAGTAGGGAAAATCTCAACTTATGTTAATTCTATTTTTTCTTTCCATTTATTTTTGAGTTATTTCCTTTGGTTTGTCAGGAATCATAATGCCTTTTCTAGATCATGGTTTCAATATGGTGTGTGTATGGGGTGAAAAATTTCCTCAATTATAAATACATTGACAATTTATGTTAATCCATTTTGGTAGTTTTATACTTTGTTCTATGTTTTAATTTTGGGAGGGTTTCTTCTAAATTAGTGGGATCCTGACACAACATATTCTATTATTCTATTCCACTAACACTTAATCAAAACCGATCATTATTAGAACTAACTATGGGGTGTTCTATTAAACATGACACAGTTTTCATATCAGGAAGAATGTATCCTTAATCAAATGGTTTATCTTAATATTCCTTATCCAATGCACACAAACCAAATAAAGGGAAATATATAAAAAAATCCCCCTCTACATTGGATACCTCACAAAATATTTTTATCTTCAATAATTCAAATATTAACATTGAATAAAAATAAATATCCCTAAAAAACCTCAACTATTAAAATGGTGGAACCATATCTGGATCAATATTGTTCACTATATAGAGTTTCAGTGAATTTACTATCTGATTTTGTATCAAATATTGAGAAGATAAAAAAAAATATCCTTATATTTTTTAATGAGGGAAATTGAACTATGGAAGAAATTAACCTGAATATTTTAAATATGATAAAAAAAATTCTTAGTTCTTATAGAATATATTTTTGTAATATCCTCAATCAAGTGAGTTTAAAAAAACAAAAAAACTATACCTAAGAAAATAAAACCATTGATAATGATTTATGTATTATTGAAAATGTTGTCCATTATATAATTCCTAGAAAATAAGAGTTATGTTAAAAATTATCCTCTTAAAGTGTCTAGTGAATAGTTTCTTGATAAATTTCTATGAATATTTTGGAAAACATGGATATAACTGATCTATGATATCAAAGAAATAAATTTGATAATATGAGGGATGAAATAGTACTCCTCATTTTGCCTCTATTGAACTCCTTATCATTTGACATGTGATAATTATTTGGAAAGTAAATCTTCTTGAATTTTTCTTTTAAATTTTTTTCAAGAATTTATTATCACATATATAAAGGATTGTCCCTAATTATTTCTATGAAATCCTTTATCTCGTTTTGAATTACAAACATATTGATTTCTAATATAAAATAAATTATGGGTGTTACTTCTTCTTCCTATATTATTTATTTAGATAATTCCAACACTATATATTTAGTTGGTTTATCATTTAGAGAGAAAATTCTTTCAATGTAATCTTCATTGAGGTCCTCAACCATAGATAATTGGTTTATAACCATATAAATTTCATTTTGATAAGGAAACGCTTTATAGAAATGATAACGTATGGAAAGCATGTGATAGTGTCTGCAATTTTAATACATATTTTTTTCGTGGTTGTAACATGGTTTCTAAACCATGTTTTCAAACAATTTGAGTGTGGTTTGTCTATCTAGTGGAGGGTGTATGGTTGGTTCATGGTTTGGTAAATCATGTGACTTGCCCAAAATCCCTAAAATTGTATTTTCTTCATTTAACCCACATAAAAAATATGACCCAATTCGAGCCTCCCTCTCCCTCACTTGGATTTTTCAACAAAAAAATGTATCCCCAAACCCCTCTCCCTTTTCTCCTCATCCATGTTTTGAAGATCCCCCATCGATTATTGGTATGTTTATCTTGATTTTGGATTCCTTCTCTCTCATATCTTCTTCCTATGTTGTTTTTATCTTCTTCCTTGTCTTGGTTCCTCCTTTGATAAACCATAAGGAGAGGTTTGGATAATTTGGGTTGTTTCTTTTGATGTTAGGGTGTGTGGTTGGTCTCTTGGATCTTTTTCCTCCTATTTATGAAGGTTACATCGCATCTTCACACCATTGAGGTGGGTATCTCTATCCATTTCCTTTCTAAAACATGTCAAGTTATTTTTGAGACTTTAAAAATATATTTTATTAATTTTTTTCATGTTGATATATTTATAAATTTAATTATCAAATCATTTTATGTTAGTGGTTTGATTAAAAAAGTTTTTCTAAGGATTTTCAGAATTATGTGCATGTGATCGAAGTATATACATACTAGTAATTTTCTAAAATGATTAAGTGGACCTTTTAAAGGATTTTGGGGAGTTAAAAATAAAGATATGCCTTTATTAAAATTAAATAAGGTGACTTCTGGGTTGAATTGATATTTTTTTTGGATTTTTTCTATTTTTAGTCTCTTCGATAGTTTTATTTGAAAAATAACATGTATGTTTTGACAAGACTTTTGATTTAATTTTTCTTTTTTAGACACTTTTCATTGAAATTTATTTTCATATATATATAATTTTGAGATATTTATATTTATGTGTACATAAATGTGAACATATTTATGTGTACATGTATAAAAATGGAAATTCTATGGAATGTTCCCTTTAAAAACATAGTTCCATTAAATTTTCTTCTTAGTTTCCTAAATGTTTATTTAGAGTATTTAAAAAACATGGTTTCTATATAGGGTTTATTTACTTCAAAATTCTTATTATAAATAATATATATATGTTTGATTCCTAAATAATTAATTAGAGACCAATTTTGGAACCTTGAAATTGTGGTTTAATGATCAATTTTGGATTCTGAACAAGATTTTGAAATAAAGCATCTCTCTTAGAAAATGATTATGAATTTCAAATGGTAATGCTTGGTTGGTATATTTAAAATGTTTTCCTTTGAGATTATAAACCTCCATGGAATCTCTCTATTCTAAGGAGGTATTTTTTATGGGTGTGTGAGGGGAGGTGTGCTAAAAAATTATTATTGACTTGTATTGACTCTTGATTAACGCATTTTATGTGAAGGCTATGTCACCTCCCACTTTTACTATAGCAATGGGATCATAAGAATCTTAGTGAGGGTCAAGAGACATTCTTATCTAGTCCTAATGAGATAGAAAAAAATACCTTATGGTGTTAGATACCATAAGAGGTTATTCAATTGGTGGTATTAGTTGAGTTTGGTCTAGTTTGTTATAGAATTGGGTATTTTGTTTGATAGGATGACATATAGTTATGAAATGAGTATGTCTATGGTATCCTCACTTTATTTCTAGGTGCTCACATGATTACTTATATTATGATTTTATATTTTACCTTTCCTTTTGTTTATATATTGTTTCTACATTGTTATTTTGTTCCATATGTGATATTCCATGTTGCCAACTTTCTTTATTGGTGTTTTTCTGCTTATGTTAGGTTGTGTTTGTTTTATTCACATATTTATGCTTATTTTGGGAATCCTATGATTATTCTATTAAACTAATAAAAAGCTACTTTCAACTTTTATTTTCAAACCAGTTTTTATGGTCTATTTTGGGAAACGAAATTCATGAATTATATGGTTCTTACCTATTGATATATGGTATGCTCACACCCTACTTATTATACTTAGTGTCGGTAAACCTAAGCTATTTTGTAGGTTTAGGTTTCAGTTATAGTTTTATCATATATATTATTGGTTATTATTTATGGATAGTGACCATGGGTTTGTATAGATATCATTTTGGGTATTTTGGTTTTGTTTGGTGTCATGAATATATCTTTATTATTAGCTTCCCTATATCTAGACCTCATATTCTTGTGGTTATTTTTATTTATTAGTAGTTGGATGTTTTTATGATTGTTTTTTATATATATCCTATGGTTATTTTTTGTTTTGATTCTATATATTCTTATGTACATGGAATCTGATATACAGATTTACCATGTCAGGATTTATGGTGGAATTCCATGCTATTTTATTATTTACAAGGTGGAATCATCTCTGGAGATTATGTTTTAGTTACCTTGATGTTTATAATCATTCTACAGAGATCTAGGGGACCCCTTAAGTTAGTGGAGATCCAATTTGGGTGTCGATTCAGGTTGGTAACTCAGGATATTTTTTAAAACATATTATCATAGGAGACCTTTGTTATTTAGGTGTGTTTGTTAGACTAGATATTAGGAATTTTTGAACCTGAGAGGTAGGTGTGGGATGATTCTTGTGAAATATTACTCACCATGAGTCTTGAGCTACCATGGTTTATTGAGTTTTGAGTATTTAATTCTAATTTCAGGTTTATGTTAGTGATTTTAGTTTTTAAATGGGTTTACATGTATTGTGTAAAGAAAATGGGAGTGAAATGGAATCATGTAGTGAGATCATATGGAATAGAATACTATATGGAACCAAAGTTCATGGTTCAACATGACTCCCAGTGGAAGATGTATTCTTGTCACATGGTCTACTAAAACATGTGGTCAGGTCATGAAAAAGCACTAGTTACCCTTAAAGAATACTTGTCTTGGTGTAATGTTATTGAGATGGGCCTTTTGTTTGTGAGTGTTGGATATAGAAAGAAAATAAAGATATTTGTTTTTTAAAAATTATAAAAGGTATCTGTGATGAATATAGTGTTGAAAAGAAAAAATAAATATTTTTATATTTTAAAGGGGTTTCCTTAGAAATTCTAAAAGTGTCTTTTTATTAGGTCTTGGAATTTGAAATAATAATGGTGGTTATGAAAAATAATGTTTATTATGTTTATGTTTTATGACCTAGTTTTGTGGAATTACTATTTCAAGTTGAAACATTACTTTTTTATTTGTATTGGGATTTATTTTTATATTATTGGATTTTATAATTTCATGTTATTTAGAGTATGCTACCGATAAAGGTTTTTAAGGTTTATTAGAAGCCTCTTCTAGTGGTTAAATCTACCCAGACTCCTAGTAAAGTGGTGGAGTAGGTATCTTTTTTTTCATTGCTTATCTGTTGTTTTGATTGAGGTATACTAGAGGCTATGGAGTGGCTATAAAAAATTGAAAAGATCTTTAGGTCCTTAGAAACTCCAGAATCCTTGAGGGTGAGAGTGGACTTGGTTATGTTCAAGGGACTGGATCTAAATTAATGGAAGTTAGTCACTCCACCCTCACTATAAGGTGGGATGATGTGGGAGTTCGTCAAGACAACATTCATAAAATGTTTTATTATAGAGTAGATTAATACAAGTGAAGTGGAATATCTTATGCATATTTAAAAAGTATAGTGGGTAGTGAAGGAATATGTTGAAAAATTTAGGGATTGTATTCCATATTATTCATATATTGTGTCAATAAATTTGTTAAAGTATCATCTCTTCATAAATTTTATTTATCTATAGATAAGTGATAAAGTTAGTTCATCTAAGAAAGTTTTATTTGAAGAGTTAGTAGATGAAGAATTTTTCTGACTTCATTTTCAAAAGGAAACCCTTCAAAAGTGGAAGCCCGATATTTTATAGTGCTAGTGAAGGTTCCCCATCTAGTGAGAGGTTAAAACCAGAGGAACCTAATATATACAAGTCTCCAAATTCTGTTTCTAACTATTCTGAAAGTAATTGTTCACTCATATTCTTACAATGTGGTTGGTTTGGTAATTCTTAAAAACCTTTTACTAGTGCTCTGAATTATTGTAGCTATTATAGTTAGTTGGGGAATATTTATAAATTTTTGGTTTGGGACCTTGGTAGAATAAAAATACACTCATATAAAATCTTGAATCTAAATATCTTTCCCCTCTATATTTTTAGGTAACCTTTAGTATCCATTGTTTGTTTGCCTTTTATTTTCTATTTTGTTGCTTTTCCTTGATCTCTGAGTTGATTTGAGTGATAAAATATCTCATGTTGGTTTAGAGATGAATGTGTCTTATGGAAATTTGGAATTTTTAATAATCATGAATTCCATTTTATTTCCTTACATTTGAGTCTCATGCTTCATTTTAGGTGAGTATCTCGAGTGACATTCCTTGATAATCCACCATGCTAGTTAGTTTCTAAATAGTGTGGAGACCTACTAAGGGTCTTATATATTGATTTATCCTTGTTTGGGTTTTGTGTGACTTGTATAATTGAGGATCATATATTTCAATAGTTCTCTTAAGTTTTGGTTTAATTTAGATATTATCACCTTGAAAGTTCCTTATCATGGATTGAGGATTCTAGTTTTAATTCCAGTCTTGAAATAGGTAACTTTATAGGGGTGGAAAGTGTTGTGGGTGGAGAATTATCACATCCTAACTTTTATTTTAATAATTGTTTTTTATATCTTATTATTTAATATATATTTTTATTTTCAGGTTGAATTCCCAATGAAATTTCAATTTTTTGAGTTTTCTAGGGGTTTTTGGCTCTATGAATGGTTTTGGATAAACAATGTATCTACCTAATTTAAGGGGTTTTATTTAACTAATTTTATTCATGCATGATTTAGAATTTATGGGTAGAACGTGTATAATTCCAAACCAAGAAATTATTAGGGGAAAATATGTGTGATATTGAGAAATCTGGGAACTTGTGCATAGATTACGCATAATTAAAGGAAACTGTGGAGCAAGCATGGGAGAGTGTATAAAATTTTAGCAAACACATTTTTTCAGGGTTGTTATGTAGTTTATAAATCATGAATCCAAATAATTCAAGGGTGTTTTTCTATCATTTTTAGGTAACACAGTCGGTGCACAGTTTGGTAAACCATGAGACCTAACCATGCAACTTTCCCAAAATCCATGAAATTGTATTTTTCTAAGCTACCTCCCTAAAAATAAAACGCCATTAAAGGCTCCCTCTACCTCACTCAATTTTTTAAAATTAATGGGTCCCCAAATCCCTCTCCCTATTCTCCTCCTCCAGTTTTTGAATCTCCTCTATTGATTATTGGTATGTTTCTATTGGTTTTTTGCTTCCTTTTCTTTCTTCTCTCCTCCATATCATGTTTTTCTCCTCTCCATTAGATTAGTTTCTCATTTCCTAAACCCTAAGTTGAGTGTTAGATAATATGGTTTATTTATTTTGATGTTAGGATGTTAATTTGGTATCTTTGACCTTGTTCTTCCTTTTGGGTTGAGATATAGGATCAATTTTGGAGTTAATAACTACGTGGTTTGCAAGGATTTATAGGGAAATGGTGCTATTTGTTATTGCTCTGTGAAAAAATCTAGGGAGACCAGCTAGGAAATGGAATATTAGGTCCCCTGTGATCTAGTTCATTGAATATTAGATTATTGAGTGACCATGTGAGGTGTGCCTAATTTCAGGGTAGAGACCTCAGAGAGTTACATTCATCATGATTGGTTTTTTTCATGTTTGAACTGGTTTTTACAGGAAATTAAAATGAATTAAATAAATAAATCTATGATAAAATTATATACTATAGGGATTATAATTTTCTCCTTGGTTTTCCATAATGGATCATAATCATCATCTGTGAGTGGTTCATTTAGTTTAGGTTTAGTAGGTTGGTCTAGTTGATCATCAAAGTGTTGACCTGATAAAAGAGGATAAGGTTTGTCAATGGTCTTTGTGTTCATTTTAGAGATATATTTTGAGAATTTAAGAGCATCTCAAATCTTGAGACATAGTACTATTTGAAGAAGATAGATATCACTTTTGGCTTGATTCAATCACATGATGAGTTTTGGGTGTCATTGGAAGTTAGTTAGTTGTTGGGAGTTGTGCATCAGTGGTGGATGTTCTACCTCAGTGACTGTAAGGAGGAAGATGTGTTGCCACCAGACCTTTATATGGAGTTATAAGAATAATTATTATCATTGAATATGGAGGGAAAAAAGATGTAAAAGATGCTCCCCATTCAGTAGGGGAGCTTGATCATGTTGTATCTGAGGATCAAGTTCAAGGACCTCCTACGCTTTACTCCAGATGTTTTCCAAAATGAGGAGTCCAGAGCATGGTGTCTATAAAAGGATTTATTCCTAGTGATCATGTATGTGGTCACTATCTTTATTCTCCCTATATATCTATAGGTAAATAATAAGGTATAGTTTTATGAGAATATTATTTCATTGTGATTTTATTCTTAATAATGTATCCATAAGGGTGTCTCGAAGAGAAGAGTTTCAGGAAGTGGGTTGTGGGTGTTTAGGAAATCAGGGTTCCAACCAGTGGGGAATAGACCATGATTGATATATTTTCATTCTTTTGGGGTAGGTGGCTCTCAATAATTAGTCGTAGGCTTCCCATTTCTATGTTATATTTAAAAAAAAATTGGTAACCACCATTATAAATGTTTTTCTCCTCTAGGAGTCTAGTTTTAGATGGTTCTTTGAGCCCCTTTTTTGAAGTATTAGCAGTTTCCTCTTGGGCAGTTTTAGTGTAAAGGATCATCGGTTCTTATTTAGAAGATAAGGGAAGATAGTTTTGGTAAAGGGAAGCCTCATGATGGTCCTCAACCATAGGGACCCAATAAAGAGAATTTCCTTGTAGGGAGACAATACAAAGGTATAGAAGATGGGTGGGGGTGAAATTCACATGTTTGAGGTAGCAGTGCCAGCAACGCCAAGAATTATTCATGGTACGATCAGTTTATCATCTACCCTTGTTTATGATTTGTTTGATTCAGAAGCCTCACAATCCTTTTTTTATTTTTATTGGTCCATATGTAAGGACAATATGAATATATACTTCCAATTCTCATAATGTTATCTACACATGTGTATGTTTAGATTATTGCCTCCGTATAAAAATATGATATATTTTCCATCACCACCTCAAATTGGTGGATATAATGATGGATTTAATAAATATATAAGATATTTATGATGTAATTATTATTCTATAATAATAAAATATTATTTACCTTTCTTTCCATTTTTTATAAAATATAAACATCATTTATGCACACGTACAAACAATCATATTTATGAATAGTTTAATTGAGTTTTCTATTTATAAATTTTATGGATAGTTATAAATATATATATAATGAATATATATGATATTTATATCATTAGTAATATTATTTATATTATGGAACCATTATCAATATAAAAGTATTATAACATCCAAATAAAAATATACTTGAAAATCAAAACAGTTATCAGCCAGAATAATGTTTTTTAAAAAATAATTGTTAATGAATGGGTGATAAGATATTATAAATAAAACATGTATGGTATTATAAGTATAAATATTATTCTGGTATATAATTATCATAATTTTTAATTTATTATATAGTATATTAGACCACTTAATAAGCAATTCGTACTTGAGGTAAGGGATGTATGTTACAATCTCATTTTACTATGATTATTTATGATTAAATTTCTAATGATAAAATTATATGATATATATCAAAAAAAATATCATTAATTTTATTATCCTAAGATTATTTATAGGAATTACAATTTTTCCTTTAATTTTCCTCTCTCTATGTACTCAAAATTCTCAAGGAATGTTTTTAAGGAAAACTGAATTTGTTTTTCTATTCAGTCAAGAATATTTTCTTCCATGATTAAATTTTCTCTAAAATGTTTTTATTATTATCTAATGCTTGATTAAAATAATTTTTACCAATTTTTTACTTTATATAAAAAAATTAAAATGAATCTTCTTTTCATTTTTTGAATGAGGTACTTTTTACCAATGGTGTGAATAGAATATTTGTTTTAACATACACCACAAGGAAGGATTTTCCCACCCTCATAACACCTATTTGATTTAAATCTTACTTTAAAAGTTTCCATGTTTATTTTATAAGAATTGTTTTCCTTAATATTTTTAAAAAATTTATATTTTAGAATAATTTATTTCAAAATGAAAAAGGTTACTTTCCTCAATAAATATTTCAAAGATATTTTTTTGGAATTTTTCATCTATGATAACATCCTTTGATGTTACTTATACTTCATTGGGGATATTATCTTATAATACTGTCCTTATTTTTTCTATATATATATATATATTATGGAATGTTTATAAAACACTTTTTATTTTCTAGAGGTTAAGTTATAGTGAAATTATAAATGTTTCTATGATCTTATGGCATATATATGAATGGATTATGATTATGGGATGGGTGGGTATATTATATACTTCTAATTAATTGGGTAAATATTAATGTTTTATGTGCTCTAATAGCACATAAAAGGTTATCCCAAGACCAAAATAGGGTACACAAGAGGTTTTCCCAATCCCAAATACGGTACACATGAGGTTGTCTCAATACAAAAGCATGTACATGGTTGGTTAGCTCAAAACTAACATGTGATGAATGAAATGGTGGGTAGCCTTGACATAAGATTTTTATGATTATGATTATGCCACAATTTATTCCACTATTTTATGACATGATCTTATGCTAATTTTATGATCACAGGTTTTATTTTTTTATTCCATTATGATTCATATCTTTTGAACTGCCAAACTTTATATCGTGTATTGTGATTATGATATATGAATTTTTGGGCGTAATTTTCAAATTTTAAGATCATTTTATCATACCCTTATGATCAAGTTGTGATTAAAATGATCATTTATTGATATCTCCCATGTTTAGCTTTATTGGTCATCTTATCTCACCTTTTATTATATTTCATTTTCCCCGGGATATAAAGAAATTTTTTAAGTATGATATATCTAATAATGGTACTAGTTGTGAATAGATTAGTGGGAGATGATGTAGATCTTTTATTTAACAGCTTTTTTGTATCCAATTTTCCAAAGACACTAATACTATATGTTTATAGGGTGGGTTGTAATGATGTTTAATGAATATTTATATAATAATATATAATAATTATATATGAAATTTTTGGGTTAACTCAGTTGGTTTTAGAGAAATGTTTAGTTATTTTTGGAAACTATGATGTGGAAAATTTAGTGAGAACCCTTAGTATAAACCTATGTGTAGGATAGAATCCTAAGTTATGGTATAGAAATAATTATGGTTTTCTTAGAAAATATATCCAAGTATAGATACTGTCAAGTGGATTCAACTATAGGTTAAATGATACATGGAGTAATAACACTGAATGGGGAGGATTAAGTATTAAATCAATCATCATCAGTGCATGTTGAGTGGGAATAAGACCAAAAACATAGCTATAAACTCCTTGGTGATATGATTAGGTTAATTCACATTTTATTTGTGAACCTTTATAAAGGATTAGAATATCTAATAATCCTATATGATCTAGGTTAAACCTAAGGTTCCATAGATTTAAAAGAAGGTGTCATGATTTAGACATCCTATAAATACTTTTTCATGATTATATGGTCTATCATTATGATTATTTCTACTCACACTATGGTTTTTGGTTTTATTAAATGGATGGAATCTGAAGGAAACTTATTAACATTGAACGTGATGGACAATGAAATTATTTTTCTCCTAAGAAACCAAATTTTATGGGAGTTGGAAAGAAAAATATCATTAGAATGATTTTTTAAATTTCCCAATCCATTAATTATGTTGAACATACAAATGGGAAAATAAGGGGACATCATTTTATTGAGTCCTCCATAAAGCTAAATCCACCTTATTTTAGTGGGTATGTTGATCCACTAATTTTTTTTAATTGGATCAATGCCACTAAAAATATATTTTTCATTTTCCAATGTTTAAAGTATGAAAAAGTTATTTTAGATATTTATTGTTTGGAAGGTGAAGCATATCAATTGCGGACTCACAACAAGAACATGGGGAAAAATAAATAAATTGACTATATGGAGTATAATGAGTTTCAAATTTTATTTTTCAATAAGTAATTTACTTCATTTGCATAATCGTTATTTATTTAAATTATAATAAGGAAAATTTTAAGATGAATATTAAGGAGTTCTAAAGTAATGGAGCCTGAGGGAATCCCCTTGGGCCAAATACACACCATCAGGGGGAAGGGAATTCAAGATGTGAAAGAAAGTTATTGTCCGGTCATGAGTTCCCTTGGAGGCTAGTAAATATTCCAATTTCTTCCCCTCTAAGTAAGTATAAATAACATTCATGTGTTCATTGATGAGTCTTATGCACTTTTTTATGATGTTAAGAACATTCTATGGTGTAGGGTAAGATCCTCATAGGGAATTGTGAATGATTTTGGGGTTGGTTTCCACCATAACAAGGGTGATTTTGTTATTTCTACAGAAAAGGAGACTCACCAACATTACACTTGGATCAACATTTTGGGAGTCAACATTCCCAAATAAGTCATAAAAATAAAAAATAATTCTACCCCTAATATAATGAGTGATGTTACCAACCCGTATAACACCTAAAATATAGGAGTTGTTAGTGTTAAGTTTGGGTCCCAAACTATGAGAATACTAGTATATCCACTTTCCCTATTGTGCATTAGGAATCAAGGGGTAGGAACTCTTATATCCATCTGTGGACTAAGGAAGGGGGCATAGGTCAAATGCTTTAAGGAATTAATTAAGATAAAGCAGATGGATATAGAATCCATTAGTACCTTTGAGGGAAATTTTAAAAGACTTGTGAGGTACGCTTCTGGTATAATCATCCAACATGAAATTCTAATTGATCAATTCATCAGTTTCTTAAAACCAAGTCTCTAAAGAGTGTTATCCACTAGAGACTTCATTTGCTATAAATAAGTCATTTTATATGTTATGAAAGTAGAAATTTCTATTAAATTCACCTATAAATCTCATGGGTTTTATTAGAAAATAAAGTTGGTATTCAAAGTAAATTATAATAATAAAAACCATGGAAGAAATAAGATGGGTATTCTTTTGTTCTTTAAGTTTGGAAAAAAACGTGAAAGAAATTGTCATAATGGAACTAGTAAATTTTTTTAGTGTAGAAAGGGAACTTCATCCGGAAATCCAATGTAAATGTTATGGGAAGAAGTTAACTAATGGTGTAAATAGATAGAAATATCCATAGAATGTACCGGCCACACTCTAGTGTTTCAAATTTAAGGATTATGGAAATTATGATAACAAGTTCTTGAATTTGAGGGTTAATGGTGGTGATCGAAATCAAAAACCTCTTAATCCCAAATATAAAGAGAAATAACATGTGATTATTATATCAAATGTGGGTTATGATAATGAAGTGGTGAAAGGTATACTTACCATTCACTCTATAAATGATAATGTCTTATTTGATTCTGGTTCTACCCAGTATTTTATATATATAAAATTTTCTAAGGGTATCACATTACCACATCAATTATTAGATATTTAATTAACAATGAAAAATCATAATCGAATGATGGTCACATCTCAAGTCTATGATTATTATCATATTAGATTTTATGAAAGTATTCTTACTGTAAATCTCATTACACTTCCTATAATTAAATTTCATGTTTTTTTTTAATGGGTTAGATTTATTTATATAAATATCATATAAATTTCCAAGGAATGAAATTCACATTTGACATTCCAAACCAACCTAGGATTCTATATCAGTGTGAGTATAAATATGAACATATAATGGAAATTAAATCTATGTTATGGGTCTTTATTCCTAATAAAATGTGGTATTTATCTCAGATAGTTAAGAAGAAAATCAACATCAAAGATATCCCTATTGTAAGGGAGTTTGTTGATGTCTTTCTAGAAGAGTTTCCTAGTATTCCTCTAAATTGTGAAGTCGAGTTTTCAATAGAACTCATACCTGGTGCTACACCTATTTTAAATACTCTATATACAATAACCATGATTGAGTTACAATAATTGAAGAATAAAATCTAGAAGAATATAGATAATGTATTCATTCATCCAAGTGTGTTTCCATGGGGTGAACCTGTTCTTTTCTTAGAAGAAAGATGGATTAGGGAAACTCTACATTTATTATCAGGAACATAACAAGATCATGATAAAGAATAAGTATCCTCTACCCCATATTGATGATTTGTTTGATAAATTATGAGTAGCTCAATATTTTTTCAAGATTGATCTTTGATCTAGATACTATCAATTGAGGGTAAAAGTGATGAAATTTCCAAGACAACTTTTCATTTGAGGTATAAACACTATGAATTTATAATCATTCCATTTTGTCTTATTAATTCCCCCATTATATTCATGGATTTATTGAATATAGTTTTTATATATTACATTGATCAGTTTCTGGTAGTCTTTATAAGTTATATTCTTATATATTTTAAGATCAAGTAAGAGTATTAAGATCTCTTCTAAATTTTACTGAAGACCCTAAGGAAGGATAATTTTTATGAAAATTTTATCAAGTGTGAATTTTTTCTATATAAAGTTAAATTTTTAGGTCATGTAATCTCAACTTATGTTATATCTATAGTAATCCAAACTTTACATATGTAAATAATACATCTTATTAATGTAATATTCATTTCATATCAATATGATCTATGATATAACCATAAAGGATTAGTGTATTTGGAAATTTGGATACATAAACGAATGGTACATAAAATATCTATATCATTCTACAATAATTTCTTCACAACTAAAACCCTTTTAAGAATATATTACTTAAAACCTTTCTTAATAACTTGGAGAAGGGAAACATAAGAAAAGGTGAGATTATATACTTAGTAAGAGTAAATATAAGAGATATTAATTAGTGATCACAAGTGGACATAAGATAAAAATAAGGGTATGGGAACATGAAAAAAACTTACAATAATCATACCCAAATATTAAAATATATTTAATCATGAATCATGATATAAGGTATTTTCAATCAAAATTCATAATATATAAGACTGTGGAATCATAAGTAATCAATCATGATCTGTGAGAACATATCATAATAATAATGAATAATTGTTTTAATAAAAATAAGAATATAAAAACATTTATCTAGTAAATTATCACTTCCAAGACTATCATAGTGGATTGGGTTCACTCTAATACTATCATACTGGATCAGATTCACTCTTCAATCCATCATTTCTGTATTCAAGGTTCACTCCCAATACTATCATATTGGAAAAACACATTTACTTAACTGGGTTCAATTCCCATTATAGTCCTTATTATCTTATGAGATATCTTCATTTACCCAATGAATTGGAAATCTATATAATTTTAGACCCACCCATTACATAATGAGAACCATACATATATACACTATAAGATCATAAAATATCCATCATAGCATCATATAATAACCTATTGAAAGGATATGGGTTTCATAAATATTTTATCATTATAATCATTAACCATATAGAGAAATAATAATGAGATTATAATTGGATCATATCCTTGTTAGATCATAATTAACATAAAAGGATTTTGATATAGATTGAAATACCATTAAAAGACCATTAGAACATTTCTTGAGTAAAATACATTTTTCATTTTGAAATCACTTATTTAAAATTTAAAAATTTACAAAATATTAATGAGTTTTTTTTGTAAAATAACAATGGAAACATGTTAAGGAATATTAAATAAAGTGATTATTCATGATGGTGGAAATGTAACACCCAGATTTTTTTATGAAATATTTTATTTAAAATCTTAAATAGCTTGCATTACATGCAATCATGAGTTTAAATGAACCACGAGACACCCTTGGTATAAAATGACCATTATAACCTAGCTATTAAGTTATCAGGAATAAATATAACTAACATATGAAAAGTTATGGTGAATTCTATGGCTACCAATTATTTATGAAAAATATAAACCAATTAAATGTAAAGTAAATATTTGTATTTTGTATTAATAAATTAAGTGAATTACAATTATTAAATGAAATTAATAAAATATATATGTTATATATTTAAAAAAATATTTTTGATATTCATACAATATATATTTTATTCATTGGGTATGAATAAACATCGTTTTATGTATAAAAACCTATATTTTTCAAAAGGGTAATTTTACTACCTTTTAATGGGGAACCATTTTTAAATTAAAATTTTGAAACATTAATAATTTTTATGTGAACAAATATAACCCTTATTTAAAATTGGGATATAAAAATTTACTTTGAATGAATTTTTGATATTTTTTGATAAATTTCTAGTTTTTGATGAATAGTAAACATATACTATATTTCAATTAAAAAACATTTTTCATCAAAAACATTTATATAGTTAAATTATATTATTGAATGGTTTAAAATTATAAATATAATTTTGTTTATTTTCATTAATTTTACATTGAATTTAGATGTAAAAACATTTCAATCTTTTGTAATATTTTAACTTTCAAAACTCGTTTTCTCATTCTGACATCGAGATTAATTTTAAATTAATTACTAAAATTTATTTGTTTTTAATTTTAAAAAAATGGATTCCATATTTGAAATCGATGGATCCAAATTATATAAATAAATTTCTTTTATTTTTTGGCATTATTAATAGTAACTTAAGTAATTTTTATTAATACGGTAAAAGGGAAAATTGGGTAATTAAGTGTAAAAATAATAATATAAAATTACCCTAACACATGTCATAATATCATTGGATGTGTGTTTCTAGACCTAAATAGTCCTTTGGTGTAAATGGTATCCTTTTTAAGCCACTTGGATGAGATTAGGACATTTCATTTAATTTATTTAAAGAAAAGTTAAATATGTCTTACACAAATTTTAATAACTATATCATTTTTAATATAATGTTATATAGAAGGAAAATTTGATTCTAAATAATATTTTTAATTTTTTAATTTTTTTCTTTATCATGTTAATTTATTTTTAATTTTTAGGAAATAAATAATTACCTTAAAGGCTTATACATTGATGGTGGAAAAATTATTTAATTGATAAGAAATATATAAAATAATTTTTATTAAAATTATAATATCCATTAAAAAACCAAAAAAATGACCAAATAATATTTTTTGAGTATATATATATCATAATAATCCAAGGATTAGGTTATTAAAAATTTGGATCCATATGGAAAAGCTTATGACACTTATAATCTTTTATTTAAAGTGATGTTAAAGTTGTCACATTCATATTTTAATACAGAAAACATTTTTAATATAGGATTTTTGTGAAGAAATATTATATTATAAATATTACTATTAAATATAAAATAATTATATTAATTATGGTATTTTATTTTTAATTTTTAACCAACAAATAGGTATATTAAATAATTACACGAAACTAATGTTGTAATTATTTTATTAATAGAGATAACAAATAAATGTTATTAAAAATAATAAATAAATATAATTTTGGATAATTAATTTATCCAATTAATTTTATATGTTACCTTTAAAAATTATAAATATAATAAAATATTTTTTGTAAGATAAATTTGTATATTAAAATTTTTAAAAATCAATAAATTAAATTGTGTAAAAATTGACATTATTGATAGTTTATAAAAATAATGTATTATTAAATTATTTAAAAATCATAAAACATTTTTTAAATATATATAATTATTATTATATGGTCTAAAATGTTATAAACTATTCATTTATGGTATAATTGACATCAAATAAGTAAATATTTCACCATTTTAATATTTAAATATTTGTTACCCTAGTTAAAAATTAAATAGAATAACTAAGTGTTAATTAAAATGATATGGTTTAATTTGATATAAAAACTTGTATAAAGATTATTTTTTATGATATTATATCCTTATATCATCTCATATTCAAAATTTTTATATTTTTGAATTTTTTAACGTGGTTTTATTTTATTATAAATTAATATTTTTGGAGATTTCATAAGTGTCCATCACCTCAATTATAAAAGGGCTCATCCTCCCTCACTTATTCACTTAATTTTGAGACTTAAAGATCATACATAGCCTACCAATTTCCATTATCAACTTATCTAGACACATTCTATAGGTTCTAGTCTTCTCCAAATACCAACTCTAGTGCTTTAAGAAGAGATCTAGTGGGAGCTCATCGAAGAAGAGGTAATCTCCTCTACTAATTCTTTCAAATTTATTTCTTCTTATACTTTCTCTTCATGAGTTTTTTACATTATAATGTCATAAATATAGTACCACTTACATAATTATAAGTTACTATAGTTATGGAACAACCTTTTTTCACCTTTTATCCATCCTATGAAAAATTAAAATCACCGCGCATGAGTACGTACAGCTTATTGTCGCCACATTATGGTTTAATCTGTTTTTCACCACCACTTTACAAGGATGGGTATAATGATTTAAATAATAACTATATATTATTATTTTAACAATATATTTAATCTTTAATAATATATATACCATCCACTTCCATACCATTTCATAATTAAAGTAATGATATCATCGCTCGTGCATACATACAATCTACCGTCTTCACGAAGCAATGTGATTCGTTCTATTGGATATCCATTAAATTGTGATTATATAAATGTATAAAATAAATAAATATATAAAATATTATATTAAAATAATTTTTTAAATGATATAACTATAACCTATGAAGAATAATCAGAACTTATTTGACAAAGTATACATAAGAAAATGAAGTCGTTTATACCTGAATAACGATTAATAATGAAATGTTATTAATAAACAGATGATAATATGATCATATAAGATATCATAAAAATGAATATGATTCTGGAATGAGTTTATGATATTATTCAAATCATTATACAAGAGTTTGTGATGCATACAAAGGATATCAGACCTAAGGTAAGGGATAATTTTACTATCTCATTATTATCTGAGATTATTTATATGTAAGTATTTACTGGGTTATATTTATCATCCTTGTCCATGTTTCCTAAAAATGTAATATAAAATATTATTTATATCCTTATAAATTTTTTAATTCAATTTTACTCATTGGTTAATTTTTATTAAACCGTATGAAAGGAATCTTTTTTCATTTTCGATATAAGGTGCATTTTGACTTTCTAATAAAAGTAAGAGAAGAATGTTTTTTAACTTATACAAAATTAACAGATTTTTTAATTTTTATAACATCTTATTTAAATTAATCTTACATTATAATATTTCAAGATTATTTTCAAATAAATTATTTTCCTTTAAAATTTCATGGTGTTTTGAGAAAAGAAAACATTTTTGAAGAAGAAATGCTATTTTCCTCAAAAATTAATTTCAAGTGTTCTATCAAAATTATTTTCCATATAAGATTGCATTTTTTAATAGAGTTATGTATCAAGTACATTATCTCGATTTTTAATATGTTTTTTTTAAGAATTATATTTATGAAATCCATTTGTGTTACATGGATTATGTTATAATGGAATGAGATTTAAGAAATCCATTTTATTCCTTGGGTTTTGATGAATGATTTATGTTTTTGTGGAATATATAAGAATTATTTAATTATGAGATTGGTGGCACCTATATCTCCCTCAAATTCATTGGTTAAAGATTTATATCTCATGAGATAGATATAGCTGGAATGGGAAATGATTTTAGTAAAGTAATACACTGATGGAATGAAGAGTTAACTTGCTTCAGTAGTGGAATTTGTCTACTATGATGGTATTGGAAATGAACCTTGACTTATATGAAATGATTTTCTATGTTTATGTTTATTCCACAAAATTTAATCTCTTATGTTATGACTTTTTGGATTTCATTCATTGATTCTTATATTATTTATCCCATGACATGATATCACGGTCTTTCATATGTAGGATGTGATTTTCAAATGTTATGTTCTTATATCTTATTATTATGATATAATTGATATCTACCTTGTTTACCCTTTTAGAGAATATGAGTTCTCCCTTTATTATTTTTATTTTTCCCAATTCATGAATAAGGGTTTTAAGTGATCTATTTCAAAATGGGTTTAGTTGTGAAGAAATAAGTGGGTGATAATATAGATGTCTTATAAACCAGTTGTTTATGTTTCCCAGTTTATAAAGATACTAAACCTATAAGGCCCTAGCATGGTTTTGTAATGTTTTTTAATGAATATTCTTTAATTTTTAATTAATTTCGATTTATTTAAAGTATGTTTAATTATAGGAAAAGTTTGTTAATGGGATGTATGTCAAAACAAATATTCATTTCACATTGTCAATAAAAATTCAAAAGTGTCTCATTTGGAAAATGAAATGAGTATTCTTCTAAAAAAATTATAGAAATTAAAAAATTGGTAAAAAGTTACATAAATAAATATTTTTATAATAGTTAAAAAATTCTTGAAAACATTTTAAATAAAATATGGAATTGGAAGAAAATATTTTTGACCGAAGAGAAAAATGAAGTCGGTTTTCCTTAAATACATTATTTTAGTATCTTGAGTATATAAATAAAGTAAAATAAAAGGAAATAATTTAATATCCACAAATAAATATATGATAACAAAATACATAATATGGGAGAGATAGATCATATAATTTTATCATCATAAAATTTAAGCATAAACAATACCGGTAAAAAAAGATTGTAACATAAACCCTTACCTTAAGTCTGTATTACTTCATAAGGACTCTAACATACTATATAAAACATTTAAATTTATAATAATTATATTTTAGAACCAAAATAATACCTATAATACCATAAATATTTTTATTATAACATTTTATCACTCGTTCATTAACAATCTCTCATTATCATCACCATTTTGGGTGTTAATTTATTCATTTTTCATGTATGTTTTAGTTTTGAAACTATGATCCTTGAACTTTTATCATAGTTAATTTATATCAATAATATTAATAAATAAATATATATATATATATATATAATATACTCATTATATACATATTTATAACCATTCATATTAAGTGGTGATGAAAAATGAACTACATCACTTCATGGTGACAACAATTTGTATGTGCACACGAGTGATGTTTCATATTTTCAATGTATGGAATAAAATAATTTTAAATGATAATACACCATTTTATAATCATTATTATATCATAAAGATCATATATTTTCATTAAATATATCTTTTTAACCATCCAAGTATACCATAAATGATAAACAAATCACATCACTTTGTGGAGGTGGTAGTCAACACATACGCAAGAGCGACGTTATCAATTACCAATGGATCAGAAGGTAATAAGTTAGACAATATATTATAATTTTAGAAGAATAATTATGATATAAATGTCATATATAAACATTAAATCCATAATTATAACAACCCATGAATGATGGTGATAGAAAAATAATTGTATCGTTATGTGGAGGTGGTAGTCAACACATATTCACAAGTATTACTTTCATCTCCCACTTAATGGATAAGAGGTGTAAAATGGTTTTTCATAATAATAATAATATATTATTATATTTATGATACTATATTCATCATTACTTATTCATATAATAAGTTAATATGAATTAGAAGAAGAAATAATATTAAAAGAATGTGGTTAAAATTGTTACCTCTTCTTTGAGAGACCTCCTTTGGCTTACACATTAAAACATAAAGGATTGGTATTATGAGGATACAATATGATATAGAATGAATTTAAGTACTATATTAAGGTTATTATTTGTTATTTTCTAATATATAATCCTAAAATGATGTGAATAAGGGAGGTGAATGGGTGCCCTTTTATAAGGGAGGGGAGGGACACACATTGAATTTCGTAAAAGATTTCAATGATATAAGGTCAATTTCCAAGAAAATTGGCTCCATATGGATATTTATTTGAATTAATGGTAATATAAGGTTTAAATAAATTCAAAAAATAATAATTATAAATTTTTTGGTTGAAATCCAACCCTTACCTCTTGGTTTAACCCCACGATAAACTCGTTTTAACCTTTACCGTGGTAACAAAAATTGACTATTTTTCTTATTTAGTATGAACAAAAATTAAGTTAACCATATTAAATTATATTAATTACTATATTTAAAATTTTATAATCCATTTTAACATATTAAATTTCTACATGTGGTATAATTTAATTCTAAATAAGTGCATAAACCACTATGAAAACACATTTTAGAGAAATGCATTTTTAATCGTAAAACATAATTTACTTCCATTAATTTCATTATAAAAACCATAAAATGAATGTAAAAATAAAATATTTAATATAATATAAATATATATAAATTCCATTAAAATAATTAATAAATAGAGATTAATTTAATTTATTAATATAAAAACACATTCACACATAAAAACTATTTTTAGAAAAAAAAAATGTGTTTTTAATCCAAAAATAAACTTATACCAAAATAAAGTATATTGAGGATTTATATGAAATTATTTTAATTATTTATAATTAAATTAATCTTATGTGACTATATTATCCAATTTGAAACAAAATGGGAAATTTACTTGAAAATAAAATACATTTTTATAAAAAAAATCTATATTTTCCATGATTCACTAAAAAATAAAACCATTTAGAAAAATCCTAAAAAATAACCCTAAGATAATAATGAAATTACAATTAAAAATTATATTAATTTCCTTAAAAAAAATTTACAAAATTGATATAAATTAATTATAATTTTCATGTGAAAAAAATGCAATAAGAACATTTTTGAAGAAAAAATATTTTTGAAGTATAAAATGAATTTACTGAAAATTGAGTACTCATTTATTATTTCATTAATAAATACATTTTTACTTTTTAAAAAATTTATTCATTTTTTATCAAAAAAAATTATTTCTATTCATACTTGATAATTTAAATGTACATTTTTAATAGTTTAATATATTGTGGCTAATATATGTGACACCCAAAAAATCTAAAGTGAGAAACTTGTAGTCGATAGCGTGTATGACACATGACACCAAGAGGATAAGGTAATATAATATCTCAATACTTTATAATATATTTAATATTTAAAATATATTCTATATATTTCAATGCATGAAAAATAGAGTCATCATGATTTACACGCAAGAGAAACCTTCTTCGATGGCTTACGTTACACGCAAGGCCGAGTTTTACTAAACAATAATATATTATTAAAATATTATTATATAATATTATATGATATAACCTAACTATTATGTTAGAGGTTATGAATATTATTAACTAAATTATGAAAATTTATGGTTTATATAAACATAAAATTAATACATTGGTTACCAATTAATGAGAAACAAAAATAAGAACCAATTGGGTATGAAGAGAAATATTATTATATTTATGATTTTAGATGTGTTTTATCATAATAAAAATAATTAATTAATTATTTTAATGAAATATATATGTTATATATTCAATAGAATATTTTTTATGTTCATCTATTAGGTTTGATATGCATAAGATAAAATAAACCATATTTTACACAAAAAAACATATATTTTTATAAAGGCAATTTCACCACCTTTTAAAGGAGAACTCATTATAAATATGAATTTTGACACTTTAATTTATTTAATATTTCAAAATAAACTTCATATTTTAAATATAAACGTAAAAAATAGGATATTTTTATTTTTTTATATTTTTTGGAAATATATCATTTTTAATGAATATTTAAAAATGTTGAATTTTAGTTCCAAACTAATTTTTCATATAATTTACTTATAAGTTTAAATTATATTTTTAATTGATTTTAAAGTTTAATTATATTATATTTTTATCAATAAATACAATTTATTTCGTTTTAATCAATTTCACATTGAAATTGATTATAAAAACGTAGAAACCT
This sequence comes from Viscum album, assembly GCA_963277665.1. Taxonomy (NCBI): domain Eukaryota; kingdom Viridiplantae; phylum Streptophyta; class Magnoliopsida; order Santalales; family Viscaceae; genus Viscum; species Viscum album. Next base: position 828,967,750 of record OY728140.1, read on the forward strand.
TTCGAACATTTATACTTTAAAAACTTGCATTGTCATCCCACCTGTGGGATTAAATTTAAATCAATTTATGTCACTTATATGATTTGAATTTAGAAAAATTAATTAAATATTTTTAATAGTAATAATTTCTAATTTCTAATAATACCAAATTTTTTTGACCAAAAATATTACTGAAAGTAATTGAAATTTATTACAATTATTTAGGAAAAATTAAACTTAATAAAGGACTAAACCTTTAACTTAGGGGACCAAATGTCTTCGAAAATAGTACAACACCCATTTTATGGCCATAAATCATAAATTAACCTTAAAGTATTGAGTTAAGTTGGTTTTTTAAGATTTGTTTAATGTAAAGACGTGGGTACAACTAACTTCTTTTCAAAAATATCAATTGAGTCCTTTTCCTCCCTTATAAAAGGCCAATACCTCTCCTCATTCCTCACACCTCTCAGAGAACTTAGGTTAAGCCAATATCTTACCATATATATTCTCAAAACCCATACTATATAACTTTAATCCTACATTTGGGTATAAAAACATCTAAGGAAGCCTTTTGGTACAAACTAAAAGAAGTTACCTGATTAAGAGGTGACATCTTCTCTCAAACTCTCTAATTTCATTTCCATTATCCACTCCCTAAAATCTCTTCATTACATGATTATATAACAAAAAATATATCCTCAATATACTAGGATTTCTTTATATAAATGATTTAACCTAAAATTAAAAACCCATGCATCTAATCGTTAACGAACATACTATTTCTGTGTTCAGAAAACTACGGCCTCTCAAAATGATGATTGTTCATTTTTCTTTTACCACCTCTCATAGTGGTCTTTATGATGGAAAATATATTTATATATGATATATATTATATTTATTATATTTATTATTTATTTATACTTCATTAATCCTATTATTACACATACCTTTAATAATTTCTATTTTATGTTAATATGATAACATCGTTTGAGGAAGTGTGGACTACCGCACCCACAAAGCGATGTGATTCGTTTACACTATACATGGAACATGTAAAGTATGGTTTCAATTAAACATATGTGACATAAAACCCATTTATATTATATTCATTACATAATTACCATTCTATAAATATACTATATATATATATATCATTTTCTTTATTACCCTTTCACACACTTAAAAAGTAATAACGTCGTTCGTGGATGTGTGGACTACCGCCTCCTCGAAACGATGTGATTATTTTTACATAAAAATAATTATATATATAATTATATAGGATTGAATTAAATGGTATTTATGATATAATTATCATTCAGGAAATATATTTTTTTACTTACCATCATTCCATAATGATCATTGTAAAATGGAAACATTACTCATGCGTACGTACGACCTACAGTCTCCATGGTAATAATATTGATTTAATTTTATTTAAAATATTTAATTATTGATTTTAAAAGTATAATTAATGTATAAATATTATAGTTATTTCATTATTATTATTATGGAGATGTTATATAATGACCCCTTTGACTATAGTTGACCTACCAATGTTGTTTCTGACACATAAACCAAATTTGATCAAAACACTAAATGTAAACGTAATTTATTAAGTAGTTTTATATAACATGGTAATAAGTGAAATAAAATTAATGATAAACATTAACAAATTTCTCAAGAAATTAAATAATTAACATAATTTTGTTATACATGAAGTTAACGTACGTTCACCTGAAAGGAAACTCATGGTAATGGATTCTCATCTCAATTTTCACATCTGTGAGATAAATTCCATGTTCACCATTTACTTATTTTGTGTGGTGCATTTACTACCCATTTTGATATATTTTATCATGAATTATTTTATCTTTATATAATTTAAAACTTTCATTCAATATTATTCCTTCATTAGGCTTATGATTTAAAATGTTTCAAAGTGGTATGGGATACTTTGGGGTGTTTAAAGATTATTTTCCTTAAGACGAGTATTAATGATCTTTTAATAGAATTTCTATTAAAGGAAATTATATACCCATTATTCGATAAACCCTTTAATTCTTATTTTTTTATTCATGATAATTTTAAAGTACTAGTACCATATTTTCACTCTTTGGTACTCAAAATTTTTTAGAAAATATTTTGCAGAAAACCTGAATTTATATATCCCTTTAGTCAGAGAACCTGTTTTCTTCTAAAAGTCATGTTCTATTGAAAAAAATTTAAATGATTTGGTATATAAATTTTTACCCTTTTTTATTTTCACAATTTGTTCAAAGGAATCTCCTTGTCACTTTTTTAACAAGGAATTTTTATAACCTTTAACCATGTAAAAAAAATGTTCTTTTACCTCATGTGACTTGTAGAGATTTACCTACAATCATTTATTTGAATCTAACTTTTCATTTTTAAAAAGGTTAATTTTTAAAGAAAATATTTTCAAAGTTTATTTTCAAGGAAAAAGTTTTACAAACAAAAGGATATTTTCCTCAAAAATATTTTTAAAACATATTTTTATAATGTTTCTTTTAATCAATGACAACAACCCTTTATTTTACTCCACTTGGGGTGTGTTGTATTGATACAATCCTTAATATTCCTATAGAAGGTTTATGTTTTATTTATCCAAGGATAGAATTCACATTCACTTCCTTGATTTCTTTTATTCTCCTTTAAATATTTAATTTCTTATTATTATTGAAAATTGAATTTACCGTAATTATCTATATCATCTATCATGGGTATGTTCATTTCCTAAATTGTATACCATTTTTCATATAGTGTTTACTTTGAAAGTTATTTGATTATTTTGGGAAATATTGATAAATCTATATACTTTATTTAATATGAATATTTGACAAGGAATATTGTATATTTGATATGACGAATTTTTTGGATAGGTAAGACATGTGTTGGGGTCTGTTTAAGGTAAGACCTATGGGTTGGAGACCGGTTAATGAAATCCCCTCAATGCATAGGCAGTCTCTTGAGATGAATTAGTCTATAAAATTAGATGGGTTTCTACCCAATATGTTAAATTATCTTGTTAAATTCCTTGACGGTAATGGTTCCATAAACCTTGGAAACATGGAGTCCAATAATTAATCATTTCCTTCATATTAGTTCTAGTTATTATTTATCCATGAGATTTTGCATCAACATATCTATGGATATATTTAATTTTTAGTTCATTTATTAAATAGATTTTTTTTATTTTTTAGCTTTCCATATTTATTTTTCCTAATCTATTTAATTTAATGGAATGTGTTAATATTTGTTACCTTTACTTATTTTTTATGAACTTCTATTCTGTTTATTGATTACATGGGATCTGTGTTCAATTATTTACCTTTCCATATTGATTATTCTCATTGATTAATTATTACTTCCACTATACATTACCCTTACTGAGCATTTGAGCTCACCCTTATTGTGTTTCTTTCCCCAGGAATCCAAGAAGTGTACTTTGAAAGATATGCATATATTTACTATATGGATTATATTCATTATCAAAGTTATTTATTTATCAATAAATAAGGAAAAAATTATGTTATAAATAGTGTATTAATTTATAATACAATATTTATTTATGTATCCAGTTTATATATGATACTAAACTCTCATTATTTCGGAATTTGATTCCTTGTAATCATGCCAATGTAATAGTACCAGACACGAGCACTAAGCTATCTGGGGTCGGGTTTCTATATTTGGTATCATAGGAAGTTTATTAGAAACCTTGAGAACTAGATTTATAAAAACAATAAGTTATAAAACATAAACCTAAGGTATAATTTGAGGATGATTATATCTGAACATCCTAAAATTTTGTTAAGGTAGAGATTATGTGGGTATTTCTAGCAATACATCTCTGTCTGGATACTACAAGTGGGTGTGGTTCTGGCACAGATGTACCTAGAAGTAATAAATATAACAAGTTGTTCTGATCTCGACGTGGGGTAACCTGGTACACGACAACAGACCTTACTATGTTTCTGATTTGACACTCCTGAGGGATATGCTTAGGATAATTCACATTTTATTTACAAAGCACTACGAAGGATTTTGATAATGACTAATCTAGGTTAAACATATGGTGTTTTAGATTAAAGATAAGGTTTTTTTATTTATAAATCCTATAAATAATATTATGGATAAATCCTAGACTAGGAAGGAACTATGTAAAAATAGATGGATGAAGTATTTATGTATTGAGGTTGTGTTTCAAACCATAGTTAAGATAACATTGAATGATTAAATTTAAAAGATATCCATTATATTTATTTTTTATATTATATTAATTTTTTTTAGAAAAAGACAACCTATAATATGGTTGAAAAATAATGAAATCCAAAAAATTCATGGGTATTGAACCCATTACTGAAGGACAATAAGGGTTTCACACTAACCACTAACCTACGCAGTTTCTTGGTTAATTTTTCATTGTTTATAGTTAAAATATTTGATGAATATATATTAATGATGAAATAGTAGTATTACTTTTGAGTATTAGATATTAATCTATAAACTATATTGGTTTTGGAAGATAGTTAAATACCAATAGTTGGACTTACACTCTTTTATAGGCCTTAATATCATTTAAAAGTTTCTTTTAGTGCTTCAGATATAAAAAAATATTTTTTGGTAGTTAATTTCCGATAGTTTAGAAATGAATTAGAGTTCGATCAAAGCTCAACAAAAAGTTAGGATTGTTCTTATTAAATTGAAACCTATCAAGTAAGAATATTTCCTTATATTCTTATATATTAATGTAATTACCCAACGTTATGAAAATTATTTATAAATAAAATGTTGTCTCGATGCATTAATTTTGGTTGAACTAATGGTCTTCTAAATCATTGTAGATTTATGGATTTTTGGACCTCAAATTTCCATTGATCATTAACTTTTTTATGATTTATCACCTTATTCACTCATTATAAATATTTATGTTTTTCCTCCAAGTCCATAATTTCACTTTCCACTAATGTTCTCCTACTAAGATACCTAGTTATATGGTAGTTCATGTGACCTTTTTACTTTATATTCTCTATTTTATATAAGATTAATTTTGAACCCTTATCATGGTATGGGATTTAAAATATAGGAAGTTTCAAAAAATATGTCACCATGATCGAGTTCAAATTTCAAGGACACAATTTAAATAAGGGGTAGAATGTGATGCCTTGAAAATATAAAGTAAGAACCATGTAGTTGATAGCGTGTATGACACATGACACCAAGCACATAAGGGAATATAATACCTCTATACTTTATAATATATTTAATATTTATAAAATATTATATATATTTAAATTCATGCAATTTTGAGTTACCATGCATTATATGCAAGATCGACCTTCTTCAATGTCATGTGTTACATGCAAGATCGAGTTTTATAGAACCATAATATATTATTAAAATATTATTATTTAATATGATATGATATTTCCAAGCCAATATGTTAGAATTTATGAATATTATTAAATAACGTATAAAAATTTATGATTTATATGAATATAAAATTAATACATTAGTTACCAATTAACGAGAAACTAAAATAAGAACTAATTGGTTATAAAGAGAAATATTATTATATTTATGCTTCAAAATTAGTTTTATCTTAATAAAATTAATTAATTAATTAATTTAATGAAATATATATGTTATATATTCAATAAAATATTTTTTAAATTCATCTATTATGTTTTATATATATAAGATAAGAACAAACTATATTTTACACATAAACACCTATATTTTTATAAAGGCAATTTTCCTACCTTTTATGGGAGAACCCATTTTAAATCTGAATTTTTACACTTTAATTTATTTAATATGTCAAAATAAACTTCATATTTTAAATATAAATATAAAAATTAGGTTATAATGATTTTTTTATATTTTTCAAAAACATGTCATTTTTATTAAATAGTTAAAAATATAGAATTTTTGTTCAAAATAGCTTTTTCATCTCATTTATTTATAAGGATAAATTATATTTTTAACTGGTTTTTAAGTTTAATTAGATATTATTTTTCTAAATAAATAAAATATAATTTATTTTAATCAATTTCATTTTGAAATTGATTATAAAATCATAGAAAATTTTCGGACATTTTTACAATAAAAACTCGCATTGTCGTCCCGCCTGCGGGGTTAACTTTAAATCAATTTCTACCACTTATATTATTAGAATTTTGAAAATTAGGTTACTTATTTGAAATAATAAAAATTTCTAATTTCTAATAAGATCAACTTTTTTTCTAAAACGATTAGTGAAATTAATTAAAATTAATTACAATTATTAAGGAAAATTTAAGCTTAATAAAGGATTAAACCCTTAACTTAGGGACCCAGATGACCTAGAAACTTGTTCAACACTTATTGTATGGACATAATTAGTAAATTTAGCTTCAATTATTTATTGTTTTTATTTTTTTAAGACTTTTTTAGATAAAAACATGGGTGCACCTAAATTCTTTTTAAAAATATATATTGAGTCTGTTTCCTCCCTTATAAAAGGCCACAAATTATCCCCATTCTACACACCTCTAAAACCACTTAGTTTAGGAAATTATATTAACATGTAGATTCCAAAAATCCCTACCCTAAACATTTAATCATCTCTTTTTGAATAAATTCATCCAAGTAATCCTTTTGGTACAAACCAAAAGAAGTTACCTGATTAAGAGGTATTGTCTTCTCCCAGCCTCTCTAGTTGCATTTCCATTATCCACGCCCTAAAATCTATTTATTCAATTATTATATAACAACACCAGTATACCCAATATATTTTGATATTTTTAGGTAAATATTTTGACCTACACTTATACACACCTCAATATAATGGGTAATAAACATATTGTTTTTGTGTACGGTGAACTACTGACTCACGAATTGATGATTATTCATTATTCCTTTAACACTTCTCATGATGGCCATTATTATGTAAAATATGCTTATATATTATATATATATTATTTATTATTTATTTTATTTATTTAATCCTTTTATTACAAATACCTTTTATACTTTCTATTTTACCTTAATATGATAACATTGTTTGATGTAGTGTGGACTACTGCCCCCTCAAAGTGATGTGATTAATTCACACTATACATGGAACGTATAAAGGATGGTTTCAATTAAAAATATGTGACATAGAAAACCTATATATTATATTATTTACATGATTACATTTCTGTAAATATACTATATATATCATTTTTCTTATAACCCATTCACACACTTAAAAAGTGATAGTGTCGTTCGTAGACATGTGGACTACCACCTCCTCGAAACGATGTGATTAATTTTACATCACAATAATTATATATATAAGTAAATATGATTAAATAAAATGAAATATATTATATAATTTTAATCTATAGATATATTGTTTTACTTACCTTATTTCCATAATGATCATTGAAAAATGGGAACGTTATTCATGTGTACATACGAGCTACCATCTCCATGATCATAATATTGATTCATTTTTCTTAACGATATTTAATGATTGATTTTAAAAATATAATTAATGTATAAATATGATAATTATTTAATTATTATTATTCTATATATGTTATATAATGACTCATATTTCCATATTTGACCTACCAATGTTATTTTTCACACATAAACTGAATTTGGTCAAAACACCTAACATAAACGTAATTGGTTAAATAGTTATATATAACATGGTATTAAGTGAAATAAAATTAATGATAAACATTAAAAAAATTCTAAATAAATTATATAATTAACATAATTTTATTATACATAAAGTTAAAGTATGTTCACCCGAAAGTAAACTCAAGATAATAGATTATTATCTCAATTTTTGCATCCATGAGATAAATTTCATGTTCACCATTTACTTATTTGGGTTGTGTATCTACTACCCATTTTGATATACTATATCATTAATTATTTTATATTCATGGTTTTTAAAACATTCATTCAATATTATTCCTTCATTTGGCTTATGATTTAAAATGTTTCAAAGTTGTATGGGACACTTTGGGATATTTAAAGATTATTTTCCTCCAGACTAGTACTAATGATCTCTCAATGAAATTTCCATTCGAGGAAATTATATAAACATTTTTAAATAAACACTTTCATTCTTATTTGGTTATTCATGACCATTTTCAAGTATTAGTATCATTTTTCCACTCTTTGGTACTCAAAATGTTTTAGAAAATATTTTTCATAAAACCTGACATTGTATCTATCTTTATTCAGAGAACCTTTCTTCTTATAAAACCCATGTTTTATTAAAATGTTTTCAAAAAAAATTCTAAAATAATTTGATAAAGATATTTTTACCCTTTTTTTATTTTGTAAATGTTTTCAAAGGAATATTCTTATCGCTTTCCAAACAAAGCATTTTTCTAACCTTTAACCATGAAAAAGGAATGTTATTTTACCCCATATAGATTATAAGGAATTACCCATTGTTATTTAATTGAATATTACATTTCATGTTTAAAATCTTAATTTTTAAAGAAAATATTTTCAAAATTGATTTTCAAGTAAAACATTTTTCAAAAGGTTTTACAAGATAAAAGGATATTTTCCCCAAGAATATTTTTAAAAGATCATTTTATAATATGTCTATTCATAAAATAGAACAACCCTTTATTTTACTATAATTGGAGTATGTTGTATTGATACCATCCTTAATATTATTCTATATGTTTTGTGTTTGATTTGTACAAGGATAGTATTTATATTCACTTCCTTTATTCCTTTCAGTCTTCTTTAAATATTCAATAACCTGTGATTATTGAACATTGAATTTCCCCTAATTATCCTTATCATCTCTCATGGATATGTTAATTTCCTAAACCATATACCATTTTTCATAAGGTGTTAACTTTGAAATTTATTTAATTCTTTGTGGAAATATTGATAAATCTGTATACATTATTCAATATGGATATTTTTAAAGGCATATTGTTTATATAATATGAAGAATGATTTGAATAGTTAATACACAGGTTAGGGACCATTTAAGGTAAGCCCTATGGGTTTGGGACTGGTTAATGAAATCCCCTCGAAGCATCAGTAGTCTCATGAGATGAATTAATTCTATAAATTAGATGGATTTATACCTGATATCGAAAATTCTCTTGTGAAATGTCTTAACAGTAATGGTTCTATATACCTAAGAAACATGGCGTCCAGTAATTAAGAATTTCCTTCATATTAGTTCTATTTATTATTTATCCATGAGATTTTACGTTGACATATATTTGGATACATTTTATTTTCAATTCATTGATTAAATTCCATATGTTTTACTTTTTACCTTTCTATATTTATTTTTCCTTATATAGTTATTGGAATGTCATGTGTTTCTAGTTATTACCTTTCCATATTGTGTATTAACTTCTATTCAGTTTATTGATTACATGGCATGTGTTTTTAGTTATTTACCTTCCCATTTTGACTATTCTCATTGATTCATTATTTCTTTCTCTATACTTTACCCTTATTGATAATTTGATGTCAGCCTTATTATTTTTCTTTCCCCAGGAATCCAAGAATCATACTATAAAATATATATAGGGATTTAATATATGGATTATAGTTATTCTCTATGTTATTTATTTTTTTAGAAATAAGGAAATATAATTATGTTTTAAATAATGTATTCATTTGTAATATAAGACTCATTTATGTATCTGTTTTACCAATACTAATAAACTCTTAGTCTGTTAGGATTTGATTCCTTATAATCATGCCAATGTAATAGTATTAGATATAGGATCTAAGCTATCTGAGGTTGGGTCGCTACAACATAGACTCAGTATTGCGTGTAAGGAAAGATCTTGAATACCTAAAGTTTATTTAAGAGGAAATACACATAAAATCCTGTGGTGTTACATTCTACCCACATTAAAATTAATCTTTTCCTCAAAATTACATCACTAAAATATAAATAAATGAGTATATCCCGACTTTATTTCATCCTTAGGTTCCCATGTTGTTTCCTCAAATTTCCGATTCCTCTAAATAACATTAACCAGGTGAGTAGTCATGTTCTTTAGAATTATATATATATATATTATCCAAGATTTATACTGGTTGTTATTTATAATAAATATCATGATCAAATTGTACAACCTATTAGATTATTACATGTGAATGATCTGGTATATACTTCCATAAAAGAGATATATGGAACACATTGTGAACATAAGAGATGTTTTGTGGAAGTGTTGAGAAATAAGATATAGTCCATACTTAATAAATAATATTGAAGGATCCAATATACCTAGGGATAAATTTTACATTCTTTTTTAATCTCATAAACTTATTCCCTATATAAATAAATAGAAATACTTTCTCACCAAAATCAAATTCTAGATCTCACTGATGATTGTCAACAAAATTATTTTGTAGACCCTAAACTACCTTGATGTACAGCTAAATATAACTAACCTTATCTTTCATTTGGTCAGCTATCTAAGATTCTAATATATTTATTTATCCAAATTTATCCAATCATGTTATTTTTTTACTTCTTTCTGAGAGGGATTAATATGGATCCACCTGAATTCTCTAGTGAAAGATATTTTTATAAGAAAAATTGATTAGATGAAGGTATAGATCCCAACCACATTTTAAATATTTAGAATATGATATTAATATATCCCCTAGGTTTTATACTAACCATCATTCTAAGGATGATAAATAGTACTAAAACACAACTCTATATCCAAATCTTATTAAAGAATTTTCTCGAACTTCAAGGAAAATATTGAATCCTAATTAGATACAATAGAATGTGGTACTCCATGAAACCTTACCACTTCCTTAATATATATTCTGACAATCTAATTAAGAAGAAAAACTTTTTTGATGGTAATAAAGTGTTATTATTTCAAAAAAATGATCAATCACAACCCAAATAGAATTATAGGATTTATATGTTTTGGGGATTCCGATGATGAAATCCATGGTGATGTTTTCCCTTTTCTATTCTGAAATGGGTAATGGTTTTAACATATATTTAGACTTTTGTATCATATAATTATATTATTAATATATCAATAATCAAGATACATACTCTACAATATCTCTATTTATGTTGTCTCACTAGAAATACTCTTTAATGTCACTATATATCTTCATACTTCTAGGATGAATAGAGAATAATGAGCTATGAGATTATTCCAATAGATATTATTTCAAGTATGGTATTTATGTGACACATACTTAATTCATGAACCTTATCATTCCATCACAACCAAGTTTGTAATTAGAAACATTTATTACTTTCCTTTTTAGCTCTATATCATCCTTTTTCTCCTCATTAATCTTTACATGGATAGATGTTTGAACACTCATTTAAGAAAGATATTATTTCTCCCCTTCAATATTTCAAGTTTCATCCTCTAAAAATCTAAAAACAAATGGATCTCTTATGATCCACATCATAGATAATCTAGCATGATCCATTTTTACTCAAACCATTAACCACCTTGTTCACTTTCTGAGAGTGGTAATGTATTGATTAATCAACTATAGACATATTATATGGCACATATTCAACTTTTTTGGGTGAATATAAACTTTAAACATTTATGATCAGTATTTCACACCTATATCTATAAATATAATGCCTCTATATATTTAATTCAAATATTACCACTTTTAAATCAAAATCATGAGTTGATTACTTTTTCTCGGGAACCTTCAATTGGGATAAGGAATAATTCATCACCATATCATTCTACAAGAGAACACATCCCATAAATTTCTTTGATGCGTCATTATAAATCAAAAAAACTTTTCCATTAAAGGGTAGTGTGATCAGAGGTGCACTAATAAGTCTTATTTTAGGCTCCTTGAAATTTTTTTCACATTCATCAGTCTAATGGAACCTAAATCCCTTATAAGTTATCTTGCTGAGTGGATTAGATATTTGTGATAAATACTTCACAATGCATTAATAATATCAATTTAATACAAGAAAACTATGAATATCAGTCACAAGGGTTGGTATGGGACAAATTTTAATAACTTTCAACTTTGATGGATCCACCAATATACCCTTTATTGAGATTATATGACCCCCAAAAAAACAATCTCTTTCCAAAATTTACACTTGGTAAATTTTTCATACAGCTTCTCTTTCCTTACGGTCTTAAATATAATCCTAAAGTGATCTTCATACTCTTACGTACTCTTGGAATATATAATAATTCTTTATATAAATAATAATAAAACTTTATCATGGAAATATATAAATACGTTATTCATTTAATCCATGAAGATAGTTAGGGAATTAGTAATAAAAATGGAATTACTATAAATTTATAGTGTTTATACCTTATAAGAAAATCTATTTTGGGTATGTTTTCACTTTTGAGCCTCAACTGATATCATCCAGATCAAAGATCAATTTTGAAAAAATATTAACCTCCACATAATTAATCAAACAAATACTAAATAAAGGGTGGAGGATACTTATTATTGATCATGATCATGTTAAGTTCCCAATAATAAATTTATAGTTTCATTTATCTATATTTTTTCTTAACATCAAGTACAGGTGCATCCCTTGGTGATGCAGTTGGAAAAAGGAATCCATTATCAACATTATCTGGGAGTTTTTTCTTAAACTTTTGCAACTCAATATGGGAAATTCTATATGGAGTATTTGAAATTGATGTAAGACTGGGTATGACTTCTATTGAAACTTGACTTTACAATTTTTATTAAGACTATAAAAAAATTTCAAAATGGAATAAAAAAACTCCCATACAATTGTAATATCTTTGATATTGAGTTTATCCCCAACTCTCTAAGAAAAATACCCCCTTTGAATAGAAATAAAGACCCATTCAATAGATATAATTACCATTGAAATTTTATATTTATCCTCGCACCAATATAAAACCATAGGTTGGTTTGGAATCTCAAATGTGATTTCCCATCCTCAGCATTTGATTTTTTCATTATATAAATAAATCTAATACATTCCCAAAATCACATAAAATTCAACTATATAAAGAATAAAATGATTTTTAGGGACCAAATACTACAAACATAAGTTGGTGAGGAATCATAAACTTTATATTTGATCATTATACCATTATGAATTTTTACATCTATTTAAACATCCAATAATTGAGGTGGTAATGTGATACCATTAGAAAATTCTTTAGATATAAAGGTTTGGGTAGAACCAAAATCAAATAAGACATTATAAATTGGATATTGGGTGATAATTGTACCTTTAACGGCTTCATTATCATACACCCACATCAATAATATTAATCAAATGAGATTTCACTTTTTTTATGGGCTTAAGAGGTTTCTATCATAGATCATCAGCATTAACCCTTGGATTCGAAATCTGCTTAGCACAATTTTCATACTCCTTGCACTACTAGAAATTTAGGCTATAGCCGTGGTTTGGAACCGTGGTTATAAGACTAAAAAATGTGGAAATAGGTTATAGCCACGGCTCATTGAACCGTGGCTGGTATTGGTGTGGCTATAGGTTTAACCCTATATCCACAGTTTCAAACCATGGATATAGGGCTATAGACACGGTTTGAACCGTGGATATAAAGTTATTGCCACGGTTTTGACCATGGCTATAAGGAAATAGCCACGTTTTGAAACTGTGGCTATAGTGTTCAGCCTATATCCACACCAATACCAGCCACGGTTAAATTAACCATGGCTATAAGGCTTTAGCCACGATTTAAAACCATGGCTATAGTCCTTCCCATTCCATAAAAAAATGAGCCCCACCCCACCCATGGAAAGACCCCTTGCACCCTAGAAAGACCACCCTCTTCCACCCCCTCCCTGGACAGACCCCCCTATCCCCCCTCCCTGGATAGACCCCCTATGGCCCCTAGACAGACCCCCCTTGCACCCCTGGACAGACCCCCTTACACCCCTAGACAGACCCCCCTTACACCCCTGCAGACCCCCCTAGCACCCTGGAAAGACCCCCTGCCTCCCCCCTCCCTAGAAAGACCCCCTGCCCCCCCCCCCCCAACACCCCTGCATACCCCCTTTCACCCCTAGACACCCCCCCCCCTCCCCCCTGCAAACCCCCTTTCACCCTTAGACAGACCCTCTTGCAACCCTGGACAGACCCCTCCCCCCCCCCTCGCACCCTGGACACACCCCCCTTTCATCCTGGACACACCCCCTTACACCCTAGACAGACCCCTTCAACCCTTAGACACCCCCTCCCCCTACCCACACTCCTACACCACTGTAGATCCCCCACCCACCCCTGCCAACCCCCCCTCCCCCCCCCCCCTCGCACCCCTGTCAGACCCCCCCCCCCCTTGCTCTTGGGACAGACCCCCCTGCACCGCTAGACAGACCCCCTTGCACCCTGGACAACCCCCCACCCTCCTACACCTCTAGATGGATCCCCCTTGCACCTCTGGACAGACCCCCCTTGCACCCCAGGACAGACCCACCTTGTACCCCTATAGACCCTCCCACCCCACCCCCACCAACCCACCCACTTCCCCCCTTGCACACCCTGCCCCACCCCTTGCACCCCCTGCCCTGCAGACCACCACCCTCTCCCTCCTTGTATCCCACCTACACCCTCCCCCCTCCCCACTACCCTGCAGACCATACCCCTGTAGACTATCCCCCTGCCCTGTTGACCTCTCCACTCCCCACTACCCCCTCCACCGTACAGACCTCCCCCCTTCCCCCTAGCCTACAAACCTCCCCCCTCCCCCCTCCCCCCTAAAAAATACACATTCTAGTGCAAATTACACATCTGTAGTACAACCAATAACAACCTACACAATACACATCTCCAGTACAAAATACACATCTTCAGTACACAAGATAAATCCAAAATACTAGTATAATATATATAATAAACTGAACTGTATATAATATATTCAAGAGACAGTATACACAAATATATCCCAAGAGATAAATACAAATAAAATAAAACATATGAAAAATCTACAGAACATGAAGTAATGAGAAGATCCTCCACATTTCACATACTATTGGATCACTCTTTATTTGTATTGTTGACCACTACTATCACAAATCTCCCTGATCTATAATTAATCTCCTAGAATCCCTAAGCATTTACTCTGAACAAGCCACCCCAACTCTATGTCTATCCAAGCCATCTCCAAACCCATTAATCTTCTACTCAATAACAACACATGTGGGCATAATTCGTGTGCACGGTTGAGTATAAATATACCCAATAGGATTACTTAAAACCATATAGGTAACATAATGGGACAAGTTATCTCAAATATTTAAGTACTTAAGAGTGTTTGAGTGAAAGAAAAGAATGAATAATCCATACATTCTGAATTACTAAAAGTATCAGGGACACAAAGAAGTCATGATTATATCAACTCTAATACTTTGATGTCATGAAACTTGATAAAATAATGAATCTCAGCACCCCTTCCCCCAAGAAAATCCCCCCCCCCAGACAGAGCCCCCTTGCAGACAGCCCCCTCCCAGGGCAGAGCCCCCCTGTAGACATCCCCTGGATAGATCCCGCCTATAAACAGTTCCCCCTACAGACAGATTCAGTTCAATAACATCAGCATGAAAATTATTCAATAGTTTAAACACAAACACTCAACAAGCATAACATCCTAAAACCAATAATTTCAAAAGAGTTCCAATAATTGGAAGCATGAATGAATTTTTCTAAACAAGTAAATACCAAATTAAGTACTCCCTTATGATGATATGATGTGGTTTTATTCTTTTAATCTGCCAACCATCCTCTTATATTTATCACTCAACCTGGATTTTCTCATTGAAGTTCCTAAAAAGAAACAAAATCAACGTCATATTCACATAACTCTATTCCTCATTAGAAAACATTAAATAATCAAACCCCCCTTGCACCCCCCCCCCCACTCCTGGACATCCCCACCACTCCCTTCCTGGATAGATCCCCCTAGCACCCCCCCCCCCCCCCTCCCCTCCTTCCTGGGCAGACATCCCTCCACCCTACACCACCCCCCCCCCCTCATTTATAAACTAATCTATTTAAACTTTTAAATTCAAGGATTGTTGACTTATTACTAGGACCTTCTTTATTATAGAATCTTCTTGAAGAGAGGGGTCAGTTTATAATTGGTATGTTTGTCCTATTATGAATTTTAGTTGGATATATAGTGTGTTGGGATCTATGAGCCAACATTGTGATCAAAATTCCACATCTACAATAATCAGGACTTCATTCTAGAGCTGCTAATAAATTAGACACCAGGGACCAACAAATTTGTCCTACATCATTGGGAGGTCAGCAATGGTATATGGGATCTCTACCACTTCATGAGAATCTATATCTAGGGAGATATGTATGATGACCTCCAACTATATAAGGATGTCTGTGGTGAAAAGGAGGAGAATACATCGATCACATGGGTATCACAATTCTTGTCCTAGGGGAGAGTGACCAAAAATTACAGATGATGGATATCCATTTCACACAATGTTTTGGGTATTTTCATAATTAATCAATGGACATACATATAGAGAATTTGTGTCATTATCCAAAGGATATTTAATAAGGCATGGAGAACTCATTTTATAAAATACTAGAGGAGAACGGATGGTAGTTGTGGGGATAAAACATGGATATCAAGGATCCCATGGTCAAGTTAGCTGTATGTATTACTATTATGATTTGTAGGTGGACGATATTGATTTGGGATGCACACATGAGGGTGTGTCCAGGTGACCTTATCTTGGAAGAGATGCTAGATATGAGGTAGGGAAAAAACCTAGTAGTACCAATGCATGTGAAAACATGTTTTGATACTCAATAGAATGAATGAAAATGTATACACAAATATGGCACATAAATAATATAACCTCACCTGATTATCTCAATTTCTGAGTATCACATTGGGTGAGGAATGGTTACCTTATTTGGTAAGGAATGGGAAGTTCCAAAAAAAATTAATAGCTCCAAAAAATGACTACAAAGAATAGAATGACAAAAAATAATAAACAAAATTAAATACCTTTTCTTTGATGATCACATGTTATTCAATGTGCCTTAATTTATCACATCCTACAAGAAAAAAACACATGTTTTATAAATTATCAATCCATATAAATTAACACCCAAAAAACATTGCATTGAGGAACTTATGCAAGCCTTCTTAGCAGTCATAATGTATAGGAAAACACCTCAAAAAATCCATCATGGATATTAACCATTAAGGACCAATACATGAGTCATATAATAAATGTGAATAAGAGTAAAAAAAGGTACAATATAATTTTTTTAATTACCCTGAAATTATAAGATTGATGCTATGAATGCAAGTATTAGAAATACTATTAATAATAGAGATTTCATGTCATTGACATTACAGATTAAAAGTGAGTAGAAACATAGTATATTAAAGAATAAAGGTTATATAATTTTATCATGTAGATTGAAAAATTTAAGAAGAGATTTCATTTTTGATAAACTGAAAGTGCATTATACATGTATAGAAAATGAAAGTGCATACAGAATATGCATATAAGAAATTCATACAGAATATGAAAAGTGGAAATATCTTAATGTTGAGAACCCAGGTGTATAAAAAATTTTAATATAAAATTAATATATACAAAACATGTGTATAAGAACATCAAAAGTGTACATATCTTAATATTGAGAACATTTTTTGGATTTTATTGGTATCGAATAATTAAAATTGATTAAATTTTATGGTTAATGTTGATGGATGGAGGATCTGGTGCTTCTGAGGTTTTCCAAGGCCATCAATTGTCATTAAGCTCGGTTGGGACTAAAATTGTCTCTAGACAAATGTGGGTGATTTTTAAGGGCTGTAAAGTATTAGGAAAGTGAAATTTTATTTAGGATCTCTAATGGAAACCCTGTATTCATTTTGAGAGAGTAGAAACTGGAAGTTTTTAAGTTTCCTACTTGATTTGGAAGAGTTATTAAAGAAACAATTATTGCATTTTTTTTATTCACTGATCATTTGAGATTTGTGGTTTTAATCATCTTTCTACTAAAGAAATTGTTGATTTTAAACCAATATGAGGGTTTATTTTTCATAAAAGGGTAAATGGAACAGGATTTTGGGGATTTTAGTGGTTATTATACTTCATGATTAAGACTTTAAGACATTGACGCTGAGTTTTTGGTTGCTATAAAATCAGTGAATTCACACAATCACAAGATTCCAGTTCAAATTTAATAATATTATGGCTTATAATTCTTGTTCTTCTAAATTTTGATTTAATTTTCTAGACCATATTTGAGTAATATGTTATATACAATAGAAATTTTACATACACAAAACATGTTAAGAGAAAGAAAAAACAGACATAAAATAAATATAGAGAGAGAGTAGACAGAACATACATAAATATATGTGGAGAATATTTCCTAGAAATTGGAATTAGAGAAATAGATTAAGAGTAATTTGAAAGAAGAAGATGATGAGGACATTACAAACCTTAATTATGCCTAGAAAATTATGCTGAAAAAAAGTGGATGAAACTTATGAAATATTTGTTAGAAAACAGGAAGCAACACAAACTTATGTTGTAAAACCAATCCATGTTTTTACAGATGATTCGATTGCACACAACACCATCCTAATGGAAACACTTGTAACAAAAGTTGACAAGCTGATGTTAATTCATGAATTTTGACTCTTAGAGAAATAGAGAACTGATTATTTTTAAAGGAAATATAAAGAATCATTGAAATCAAGTGAATATAGAAAAAATAAATTAGAAGAATCTGAAAGGAGAGTCTATAACTCCAGGATTCTCTCAATAGTGTGCTTTAGGATGATATACTCCATGTCTGGGAAATTTCAAGAGCTAAAAATGATTTTATTTGCCTCATCCTCCACTTCTACATCTATTCCTAATGACCATGAAGTTGATGTTAGTTAATCAACCAACTCTGAGTTTGTTAGGACCAATAAGGTCCTATATACCCTGAGTGTGGGGGTGAATCAGGGTATGGATATTCTTTTCTAAATTATTCCTACCCCACAGGATCTTAACCTCTTTATTATAGGGGTCACTTTGTTTTCAATTGTGTGTTTATTATGATCACTTTTTTCTTATTTATCTAATGATGATACTTTGAATGCAATGTAGGGAAGTAAGCAGGAAGACACAGAGATTTTTACTTGGTTCACCCTCACTAGGCTACGTCCAAGGTGCATACAACGGCAATGTGCCACTATACCAAATCCACTAAATCTCACTACCAATAACATTTGGTCTAGATAACTTCTATGCTCAGGCTCACCGACTTTACAATATTTAGGGTCAACTCACTACTTTCCCAAGGGTCACTCCCTATTTCTCTCTCTCTGGCTCACTGCATGTAGAAAGGATAACCTTATTCCTCTTCCTTTGCTCACTACACTTTGAAGGGATCCACTCACAGTTTATAGACATACAGGTCTCTTCATTTTCATGAATACATGTATCCTCAACTATTGATAGATTCTCTATTGAATTCTAACATTCATCCACAGATGAATACCACTTTTCCTCTTAACACTAGGCAAATCCTTTAGAGAAACCTTCGCAAATCACCCTACTTTATGAGGTTCCCAAGTTCATGAAGCTCAAATAAGCCTTCGCAAAGCTCCTGCCTTTTCACGAAGCACTCTCGCAAAGTTCTCTCATGAAGTTCACTGAGCCAACGTGGAGCTCACAACTTTTGCGGAGCTAGATTATCCATCGCGAAGATCTTCTTTTGTGAAGCACACTGCCATCACAAACCACCTTCATGAGCCGAGGGAAAAAGATTTTTCTTTGAAAAATCTCTCTGATTCTCTCGAGGGGGTTGAAGTCTATTTATAGGCGATTCCACCAACCCTCTAACCTTCCGCATGAATTAAATGCCACGTCATCTCAAATCACGAAGCTTAGAAGTTCCCCCTAAAATTATCTCAAAATTGTGAAGTGCCACAGAAATTTTCCAATCACAGATCTCGTTATAATCGTGGTGCATTCCATCATTTACTTCGTGCCTTTTCCATGAAGCTCCACTCGCATTCCGTGAAGCTCCACTCACAATGCCCTTTGACACCACAATTCTCTTTGACTCTATCGTTCATGAAGCTCTTTTTAATTGTGATTCATTACCATCAACATTCTTTTGGTCTTCGCAAAATCCAATCCATGAAGCCTACCTTCACAAAATTCATTCATTTTCCATATTTTGATGAGATCTTCAAGGATATCCTCTTTTCATGATCCTCACCAAACACCAAATTTTGGACCCCAAAAAATTCGAAAAACACTAGGAAACAGCACCACCTTGTATCTGTTCTTTTGTACTGCCTCCAGATCTTCTATTCCTTTATCATTTCTCTTTGTCAACATGGATTGTCAAAAAATTCTCTGGAACATGACAATTCACCATTGAAACCTTCTTTGTCAAAAAACACAATCAACCTAAAAATGCTGCAATGTTACCTTGATGGATTTTTTCCCAATAGAGTTCACTTTTCCAACCCTATATTTAGAAGCTGGGAATGGTTCTGCCTTCAATCCTAATGCTCTAAAGATTCTAGTTTAGGACATGTCAGTGAATGAAATTTCAGGTTCTAAAAACTATGCAAGTATCACAGAGTGTGGATTTGATGACTTCTTCTGATGAATTACTATTCATATACAGTATTTAGTAGTGTTTATGTCCCCACTAATTAAATGTGTTAATCTAGTTAACATTACCCTCTGGACATGTGGAGAAGTCTATAAGAAGATAGATTTGTACTATGTACAAATCTGATGGAAAATACCAACTGTCAAATTATTCATTTTTTCTTGTTCTTTTGAAGGAAAGGAGTATAAGGGTGACTGTAAATCACCATGCATGATAATTGTGAGTTAAAATTACACTATTAGGCCTATAATCTAACTTTTAATGAAATGGAGAATAAAGGATTAAAAAGTAACACTTATGATACATAATTTGTGTGTTGTTTTGATAATGGAAACCTTACCGCTTGGCTAGATGAAGATAGTGGATCTTGATCACCAGCAATATGTACATAGCTAAGGGAAACATAAAAAGGTATCCAATCTTGTTTCATGGATCCAGGTAATACTCATGTGTGTTCTATAAGAAAACTTTAATGCCTGTGAAATTTTTTATTGGTCACATGTATGTTCATAGAAAGGATAGATTAAGTTAGTTGTCATTATCATGTGTTTCTTTTTTTCATTGTTTACATGAGATTAGACCTAACCCAAATCCCACCATCCCTACCACTTGGATAATTTCACCCCTTACCTTATGTGTTGCCAAAAAAATTTGATGTGTACAAAGATTACCATAGGTTCTTTAACTTGTAAAAGATGTAGATAAGATGAAGATTCCACAACAATCCCAATTTTGGTGTACATCAGGGGGGTTTAAATATTTCTAAATCCAAAACCAATAAATCCCAAATGACTTTAGCATCAACAATGATCACATAGAACTTTTATCACTTAAAACCTTTCTCTATCCTCTTTCCCAATGAATTATAAAGGTCCATCACATAAGGCATAAACCTAGATCATATTCCCAAGGCATCAATCAACTTAGATGAGATAAATTAATTAGATACACATATGTCAAATAAATCTAAAGATATATATAAAAAAATGAACACCATCCCTTTGAAATTTTATGGCCCCACATCTAACTCCTATAGATTATTCTTTCCCATATTCAAGTTCCTAGACTCAGGCCCACTCTAATATTTATTCAAAAATTGGCAGTCCCTTTCACTTAAGAATGAGATCATTCTCTCTTTGATGCATTTGATTGTACAAGGGAACCCATGGAATTAGTGGACCGCACTTTACTACCCTGAGGAAAGTACTTGAAATACCACTGAAGATGTACGAAGAATATACACTGGTGTAAGGTCCTTATAGTTTCTTAAAAATATTTTTTTGGTATGTATGGCCCTCCCACACTGATAACACAGGACTCTATGTTTACTTGAGGAAGATTCTAGAATAAGGTTTTTGGGAAATTTTACACTCGCTCTACTATCTTGATTTAATTAATTTCACTTTCTATTTTGACCTAAAGAGGAAATATAGATTCAAACCATAATAGTTAGATAATGTCTCAAACTAATCAGACCTATAATATCTACCAGGTCAATAACTACCTTTTTTCCACTTCATCATAGGTGGGAAAACACAATAGAATAATCCTGGACCAAATTCCTAACATCAAACCCATTTCAAAATGATGTTCTTTCATGTATTAATTAGCAAGGATCTTGGGTTAAATATATACTAGTTTGGTAAATTGATTGAGCTACTCCATGATGGATCAGTCACCCTTCTCCAAAATCATGAGCTCTTTGGCGTTCTCCACTCTTAATATATCCATGTAAAATTTCTATTCAAGCATTTTTTTAACCCAATTAAAGTAAGATATTCATGGATTTTAGCCATAACTACCAATTCCCACTATCTTCTCCTCATCCCTTGTAATATATAAGTTTCAAATCACACCATTAACATCATAGGGGTCTTGAAAATTTATAAGTTATGTTCAAAATTTTCATCCATTCTACTGGTTATTGAGGGCCCAGATCACCCTTAAACACAGGAAAATTTTTATTTGTGAACTCTTAGGAAAAATCTATCAACTAGACTTTCCCTGATTCAAAAAATTTCTTAAGAGACTAAATGGTTCTGATCACTAATTTTATGAGATAAGGGTCTATAAGAGGATCAGTTGGTGGAGTGTTCTCTATAGCTTCCTCCCTCTAGTTCTTAAAGTTCCTTGTATAAGGCATGATCTAAATATATAAAACAAAAGAATCCAATAAATACATAATTTATTTAACATGGACTCTAATAAAAATATACCATGGAGTCATCCCCAAAAAAACATAATAGAAATAAAAAATAACAAATTTCCTAAAATTACTCATTACAAAATGCAACAACACAAAATCCCAACCACCCTAGTGACTCAGGGTATAGAAAAAATAAAATTTGTCCAGGAACTCCCCCTCACCATAACTAGAGTCCTGACATTATTAAATCAAACTACCACACTACCCTTGATAACTAGATGGGCTCAAATAATATTTCACAAAAAACAACCCTAGTCAATCTTACATGTCACTTAAGGCATCTCACTACATAGCTCAAAGTGTGTTCTTGATCACCTTGGGATAGAGAGTAGCACCGAGGTAATAATTCTAACCCATGGGAATAATTTCAACCTTAAAGTCAAAGAAAATATGCCACGGATTCCATTCATATTGTGCAGCAACAATACAGCGGGATCCAAATAAGTAATTATTGCAGGTCGAAAATCATAAAATTTTATGTTCATGGAAGAAATATTGTTTATTGTCTAACTAAACACATATTATTACAAAATAAAAAT
Organism: Viscum album; assembly: GCA_963277665.1. Classification (NCBI taxonomy): domain Eukaryota; kingdom Viridiplantae; phylum Streptophyta; class Magnoliopsida; order Santalales; family Viscaceae; genus Viscum; species Viscum album. Next base: position 828,991,145 of record OY728140.1, read on the forward strand.
CATTTTATATAGGATATGGGATTAGAGAAAGATAAATTCAAAAATATAATTCATTTGTAGTGGTATATTAGGGGAACAAATAAAAAATAACCACCATGTTAACAAAAATCTTGTAAAAATGAACTATGATGGGAACCCTAGATTGTTATGAAGATGAAATTCAATAGAGGGTATGAGGTAGGGGTTTTTCATGAAAAATCACTGAAGGGAGGATTTACCTAGTGTCTAGGTTAGTGAGAAATCACATGAGGAAGTGGATCTCGAGGGTAAGGCTGGGTTCGGGTAAGAAATTAGGGAGGTGGTGCGGCCACATCGGAGGAGGATGATCTCGATGGTGGTGGGGTAGCTACATTAGAGGAGGACGACCAAAGATGGTGTGGCCAAGTCAGAGCAACAGCGAGCAGTTTCGAGCTTCATTAGAGGAGGAGGGTCATAGTGAGGCACAGGGCATCGTAGCTACGTCGGCAGGGAGGTGGGGAGGTCGTGTCCACCGGGAGGTGGGCGTCGGAGCCAAATCGGCAAGGAGGCATCAAAACCACTTTGGAGCCGCGTTGGTGGGGAGGTGTGTTAACTATGTCGGAGCTGAAGGGTGAGGATGAATCATGAGGGGAGGATGGGGAGTAGGGGAGTAGAAATGGCGAGGGATGAGGAATAGCTGTGGATTAATCTCCGAGGGAGGGAGAAGGGTTTGTGGGTGGTAGAGGAAAGTCACGATTGAGATAAAAAATTTGACGACCGATTGCCACGCCCACCTTACAACCCATAGCCATATTTCACCTTATAGTCATGGATAATTTAAATTGTGGCTATAGATCTATCACTATAAGTTATTTTTCTAGTAGTTTTGTAATTATATAATTTAAATGTGGGTAGTGAATTTTATGGATCTTTATCTCCATTTTCATCATTAGAAAACTTTTTCTCATTTATTCATCTTGTTATTTCCTGGTGTATTTCTTTTCCATACTTAAAAAATTTAACAATCCCCTTAAGATAATTTCTACTGTGCTTCTTTCCAAAATTTTGGCATAAAAAAAAACTCAACTTATTACCTACATGGTTTTTATTATTATAATTTCCTTTTAATTCCTTATTTTTTTCTTATCGAAACAATGGTATTGATGGGTGACTCCAATCTCAATTTACACCTTGATAGCATATTGAATTATTTATTTATAGTTATTGAAGTCTTTTATGGCTAACACCCTTCAGAGAAATTGTTTTAAGCCACTGAATAATCAATGAAACTTACTTTATGGTTCAATGATAATACTAGAAGTGTACCTCACAAGGATTGTAAAATTTTCCTTATAGGTACTAATGGATCCATCATCCTTCCATTTAAGCTCTAAAAATTCCTTCTTTGTCTCCGTATGTAGAATATGGGGAAAGTGATTCTGGAAAAATAAGTTTTGAAACTAATCTCACTCCATGGATTCAATTTCTTCTTATTACTTCATATTCTTGATAAGATTACACCATTGATCTAATTCACCTACCAAATGATAAATAGATATGATAACATATTTATGTTTCAATCAATAGATAACAAAAAATATATTTTCAATTGTAATGATCCATTTCTTGGTAATTATTGGATTAGAAAACCCACTAAAATAAGGTAAATTATACCTCATGAAGGACACAATGGTATGTTATTTCCTCCTTTTATCATTTGGAAGATCAGAATGATCCATGTCTTGAGAAAGTTCTGTAATCATAGCAATAATATTTTTAATTCCAAGTCCCATAACATTCGATTTCTCAGGAATAAAATCATTTAATTTTCTATCATATTTAGTGTTAACCTGATTCCTTTTGGTTCCGGTCATTGATTAAAACCTAAATCATAGTATAAAAAAGAATATTCATAGTGGGAATAATATAATAATGAAAATAATTTATAAGGTATCTAAATATTGAATCCTTATTTTCAATCTAATACACCTTAGGTTTAACCTAGGTTATCCTTGGTTATCATATATTTAAATACTTTATAATGGTTCATAAATAAAATGTGAATTAACCCAAGAATATCCCCTAAGAGTTTCAAAATAGGTGTGCAGTAATGGATTATTCACCTTGTACCAGAATGATAGCTGATTCATATGAAGGACCCTAGAACACCCTAATAGGGGAGGGGTGAATTCGGGTTTGAACTTTTTTCTTTTAAAAGTTGTGGATCATGTTCCCACGTTGGTAGGTACTTTTTATATTTCTCAAAAAAATGTAAGCGGGGAGTTGACACATCACTTTTACTTGGTTCACCCCAAAGAGATATGTCCAAGGAGCATACACTGACAGTGTTTCGGTCATACCAAAATAAAATAATCTTAACTAGTTTACGGATTGCATGTTTTGGTCACAGACACTTTATGCCAAGCACACTGTCATTACAAAGGTTCAGGGAACACGCACTACATCCCTCGAATCACTTCTATCAACTCCCCCTAGCTCACTGCCTTGAGAGAAGTCAAAATCATTTTATCAACTTGAATGTATCTTCAATAGATTTTTATTGAATTATATGTATCTGTTCATCATGAGACACTTATTGCATCAAATTCCTGAATTGATGCACTTGAAATCACCAAACCACTAAACTAGTTAATCAGAATCCTGTCAGAAGCATAACACCACACTTGTGAGCAATACCCCAACTTACGCACAAGATTTGGGAATTGTCACGAAAGATTACTTTTGTGAAACACCTACATTCCATGCAACCCTTATCTTTTGCACAACTTCACCGAAGGGTTAACTTGGTCTTTTCAAACTAAAGTAACACCTTGCACACAAGATTTAATCTCTTCAAATATTTCACGAGCAAATATTTCATGCGGCTGATCTACCAGATTTTTGATGGAAAATACATAAATTCCTCCTTGGGGGTGTCCGCATATTTATAGTCCCTTGATGATCTTTGCGTGAAAGATCCCAATTCATTTTTTTCGATGCGGACAAGATTATTCATCAGCACATAAACCCCCTTTTGACATCGCATTGGGTGCACAAACCCTTTCACGCAACATCATCTTTCGCACACTCCATGACTTTGCCATTTTTTGACGTTCTGATCTTGAAACATGTCTTGTGCACAAGTTATAAAAACACCTTCAATATTTCATGCAAAAAACCAATCTTTTTCGCACACTTCAAATCTTTCATTCACCTTCCTTTTCTAAAAACACGTTTCTCTATTTTCCGATTTTCATCCCCAAAAATTTGGAAAACACTGGAGAATGACCCCACCTTCAATACTGCTTTTGCATCAAACTGTATGACCCCTTTCCATGTAATCTCCCTGATCTTCCATGAAAGGGTTGATAATAAGAGACCCAAACAATGATCAACCCAATGTATATTGACAACAAACATAAACTGAACTCCTTTTCCAACAAAGAACAACCTTGGTTCCAACATCATACTCGACCAAATCATTATGGGGTTATTACCCCTATATTCATATGTTCCAAAACAACATCCACTTGTAGTATCTAGATAGGGATGCATTTTATTATGAAAATATCACTCCTTTATTTACCATAACTTAGGATATTCCCCTATACTTAAGATTATCCTAACGGTATTCACTAAATTTTTTGCATCTTAGTTTCCAAAAATGAATAATCCTTTATCTGATACTATATATAGAAATCCAAATTTTACATACATAAATACTCTGTCTTATTAGTGAAATATCTATTACATACCAATATGATCAATGCTTAAATCGTAAAGTTTTAGTGTCTTTAAAAACTTTGATGTATATAAATGGTACATAAAAGATATACATAATTTACCATTAATCATTTTAAAACTAGTAACCTTATTAAACATGTCATACATAAAATGTTTCTTCATTACCTAAGGAAGGGTGACATAAGAAAAGGTGATCTCAGATGCTCAATAAGGGTAAACATAATAGATATAAATCAATGCTCACAAGTGATCATAAGATAATCATAAGGGTATGATAACATGATCAAAACTTACAATAATCAAACCCAAATAGTTAATGATCTTTAATCATTAATCATAGCATAAGGTATTTTCAATAAAAATACATAATACATAAGTGTGCGAAATCATCAATAACCAATCATGAGCCATGAGAAAATATCATAATCATAATACATATGTTTTTTGAAAACACATTAGCATAGAAAATCATTTCCTTAATCAAGGCTCACTACCAAGACTATCATAGTGGATTGGGTTCACTCCTCATTCCATTATTTCATTAGTCAAGGTTTACTCCCAAGACTATCTTATTGGAAAAATTCCTTCACTAAATTGGGTTCAATATTCATTCCAGTCCTTATTTCTCATAACATATCCTTCTTTACTTAAATATTTTTAGGGATTTATAATTCCAAACACAACCATCACATAATGAAAACTATTCATATGTATGTTATAATTTTATGGAACATTAATCATAACAACATACCATAACCCATGGAAACGATATTGGTTTCATAAATATTTGATCGTCATAATGATAACTCATCTAGATAAATAATGAGGGTATAATTGCATCATTTTCCCAGTAAATCATTAGTAAAATCAAATGATGTTTTTATAGATGAAAATACCATTAAAATATCATGAGAACAATTATTGGGGAAAATACCTTTTTCATTTTGAAATCACTTATTTAAAATCAAAAAAATTACAAAATATTATGGAAAAAAATTTATTAGAAAATAACCATGGAAAATATTACGGTAATTTTAAATTAAATATAATTCATGATGGTGGGAAATTTTATTCATTCATTTTATACTAAAACAAAGATTTCTTTCACATTTTTAGTAAAAATTCAATGGTATCTCATTCAAAAAATGACAACAAGATTACTCAAAAAAATTATAAAAAAAACATGGATTACAATAACTTAAATAAATATTTTTATAATAGTAAAAATATTATTGAATAAATTTTAAAGAAAATATGGACTTATAAGGAAATATTTTTGACTGAAGAGTTAAATGGATTCAGTTTTCCTTAAAAGAATTTTTTTGGACAATTGAGTATATAAATAGGGAAAATGAAAGGAAAACATGTAATATATAAAAATAACCCTAGTAGAATAAAATAATTAATATTTCTGAGATATGAATTATATAATTTCATCATTAAAAATTTTAAGCATAAAAACTCCGGGTAAAAATGATGTTGTAACATAAAACCCTTTCCTCAAGTCTATCTTTCTTATTAAGTACTCTAACCTCCTTTATAATAAATTTAAATTTATTATAATTTTATACTATAATAATAATCATACCTAAAATACCATACATGGTTTACTTATAACATCTTATAACCTGTTCATTAATAATATTTTATTATCATCATCATTTCGGGTGTTAACTTCATTTTTCATATATGTTTTTCTTTGAAAGTTATGGTACTTTTATTTTGATCATGGTTTCAATGTCTACAAAATGTTAATTATGATATAAATATAATATAAAATCATTATATACTTATTTATAATCATTCATATTAAGTGGTGATAAAAAATTAATTACAACACTTTGTGGATATGGTATTCCATAGAGACACACAAGTGATGTTTCTACATTTCGATGAATTGAATAAATGAAAGTAAAATGATAATAAACCTTTAAAGAATAATTATTATATCATAAATATAATTTATTTTCATTAAATATATACTTTTACCTTCTAATTAAAGTGTAAATTATAAACAAATCACATTGTTTTGTAGATGTGGTGGTCCACACATACGCGCGAGTGACGTGCGGCACGTGGGTGGGGAGGCCACCTCAATACCGTGTTACCCTACAACATGTTTTATGAGACAATAAGGGGTGGATCACGAGAATTTCATTGGGGTATAGTGTTTCCCAGATGCTACTTATTTCTTCCTCCAAATGTCGGATTTGAGTTCGTTGATGTGGTTGGTGCTCGGATGATGATGATGATGATGTAGGCCAATAGTGGTGGGGAGCTGCGGTCGTGATAGAATTGGTCCACGGTGGAATCACATCAGCAGTGTGGCGTCACCTTATATTTTTCAGATATAGGGATGCTTCTTGGTGGTCTCGATAGTAGTGGCGGCCTCAGGTACACGTCTTCATATGGCCTCTCCCCCAGATCTTCAGATCTAATTGTCGATAGTCTATGGTTGGAAATGGACAACATTGTATATTGAATCATTTGGCAGAGTGGTGTGTCTAAGTATGGTGGGGATGGAGACGGACATCACAAGGGAGGTGGGGTGGAGTCAGTTCATCTAGATATGTCGATGATGGGATTTGGATTCGTCATATTTGTGCCGACAATACATGGTTGTTGTGTCTCTTCTCCTTCTACGACGGCATTCGTGTGGGTGACCAGTCAATGAAACAACAATAGCAGCTTCCTGATCAGATTTGACTACGGTGGTGTTTACCAGTGTACTATGTATTGATCTGGTGTCAGCGGGTATTCCCGGTGACCATGGAGGTTGCAGTGGTGTGACTGTGGGTTCACCTCGACTTTGTATTGGGCTTGTCCCTCTGGGCTCTCGGGCCACTATTATGGCCTTTAGGTCATTGTTTCTTTAAGTCCTTTGTGCGTTGGTGTGTTTGGTTTCTGTTGGGTTCCCCATTTTTCCACAAAAGAGGTTGTGAATTTTCTTTTTAATAAAGGGGCTTTGACCCCCAACTTTACTAGTATATAAACATTAAATCCATCATTATAATAACCCATGAAATATGGTAATGCAAAATGAATCGTATCTCTACGTGGAGGCAGTAGTCCACACGTATGAACGAGAAATGCTTTCATCTCCCACTTAATAAAGAATAGGTGGTAAATGGTTGTGAAATTATCATAATAATATCTCAATATATTTATGATACTATATTAATAATTTTTTTATTGATATAACAAGTTTATAGTAATTATAATAAAAAATAAAATTGAAATACCTCGGTTAATATTTTTATCTCTTCTTTCAGAGGCATCCTTTTTCTTACACATAAACTAGGAAGGATTAGTATTAGGACTGAAATATAAGATTTAGGATTAAGGGAAGGTTTTTAGAAATTTTTTAGAGTATAAATTTTTTGATCTTGAAGGCTCAAATGGTGTGAATAATGGAGGATAATAGGTTTCATTTTATATGTGAGGGGAGGGACACACATGGAATTTCTTAAAATATTTCAATGATATAAGATCAATTTTATGGGAAAGTGGCTCAAAATGGACATGTATTTTACATTAGGATAATATAAATTTTAATATCTTCAACCAATAATAATTAGTTATTTTTGGGTGTAATTCCTTCCCTTATATCTTGGTTTAACCCCCTCCCCTATAAACCAGTTTTAACATTAACCGTGGTAACAATTTTTTAATATTCACTATAAATAATAATTAGCTTGAACCTATTAAATTATTAATTATTGATATTAAAAATATGGAATACATTTTAATAGATTATATTTTTATAAGTGGAAAATTTTAATTGTAAATAAGCAGGAAAACCGCAACAAAAACCAATTTTAGATAAATGAATTTTTAAGCATAAAACATAATTTACTTCCATTCCATTCCTTTTAAAAAACATAAAATGAATTTTAAAATATATAATTGAATATATAAAATATAAATTTCATTAAAACTAGAAATAAATAGGTATTAATTTAATTTATTGAGTTAAAAACAAATTTCACGCATAAAAATGGTTTTTAGAAAATTTATCTTTTTAGGCCAAAAAATGAACTTTTACCGAAATAAAGTATAATAATGATTCCTATGTAATTAATTATATTATTTATAATTAAATTAGTCTTATTTTAATTTATAATTCAATTCATAGCATATTGGTACTTTTACTTGAAAATAAAAGGCATTTTTATAAAAAATGGTATTTTCACTATTCATTGAAAAAATAAATCTGTTTAGAAAAATACTACAAATTCAAACTAAGATAATATTGAAATTATAATTTAAAAAATTATATTCATTTCATTAAATAAAAATTTATAAAATGTTATAAATTAATTATAATTCTCATGTGAAATTTTTTGATAAAAACCGTTTTTGAAGAGAACATACTTCTGAAACATAGAATGATTTTACTGAAAATTGATTATTTATTTATTTTGAATTAATAAATAAATTTTAATTATTTAAAACCATTTTTAACATTTTTTATAATTTGGTTATTAATATTCCTCCCAACTAATTTAATTTCTAAATTATGAAGGTTTACTATATCGCAATCCTTATAGACTCGGGGTTGCGTATATGGGAATCTATCGAATACCTCAAGTTTATTTAAAAGAAAATGCATATAAAATATTGTGGTGTATCAATATCATTGGATCAATAATATATGAAAGTTATTGAATGTTGGTCCAAACCAACCACAGTGATTGCAATCAACAGTAGAGGATGGTTTGTGATATATACTGATGCATCGAAGAAGGGGCCTCTCATCAATTAAAGGTTCATGAGTAGAATTTACCAACCCCTAAATTGGGGGTAAAAATGGTAATATTTCCATCTAATATATTGAAGAATTATATTTATATATATGTGTGTTACATATATACTGATCATAAAAGTTTTAATTATATATTCTCTTATAAAGTGTTGAATATGTTCCACGAAAGATGGCTGGATTTGATTAAAGATTATGAATATTCAATACATTACAACCCTAGAAAGTCAATAAGGTGGTTAGTGCTTTGATTCAAAAGGATCATCATAGCTTATCTATGATGTGAATCAAAAAATATCCACTATTTATGGATTTTCAAATGATTGACCTTGAAATATTAAAGGGAAAATCTTATATTACTCAAATGAGTGTTCAACCATCTATCCATGTAAAGATTGAAGAGGTGTGGGAGGAAGATGTAGTGATGCAAAAAAAGTAAAAAATGTTAAATATTTCATCCTTTATTCAGATAGAATTATAGGATCAAGGAACTGAGTCTGTGTACTATAAATACCAAACTTGAAGAAGGGGCTATTGGAAGAAGCTCATGTCTCACCATTATTTATCTATCCAAAAAGTATAAATATGTATATAGATATGAGAGAGTATTTATTATGGGATAGTGTGTAATAACCTGGCCCATAAAAGGTTTCTTGGCCAACAAAATACTAGGTTCCCAGAACCCCAATCCCACCTCTATAGGACAGGGGATGGAAATAAGTTCCAATAATTCATAACTAATCTAAGATCCCAGCCTTTTCTAGAGAAATCTCGGTAATGTTTTCAGGTAATATTTTGTTGTTTCTAAGTACATTTGGGTTGGTGTATGACCTGGGGTGTGTTTGGGTGAAGTTTTTAAGGATTTTGGGAAGATAGGGGGTTGTTCATGGTTTACGCATGGTTTAGCCAAATCGTGCGGACAGTGGAGGTCAGCATGGTAGGCACACAGTTTACCTAACTATGCACCATCAAGCCATGTGGGCAGTGGAAGACCACCCAGTTGGTGCATGGTTTGGCATAACCTTGTGTCCTCTTAGTTTAAACCATGTGTGTGGATCAGTTTAATTTGAAACTTGGTTTTAAAACCACCTGAACCCATGAAACCTCTCTAATTTGACCTAGACTCGGGCTTGAAAATTTATAGGTGATCTCAGTGCCTTATGGAGGGATTACAAGTCAATCTGAATGTCTTTCATCAAGATCAAAATCTCTAATCGAAAATCATAATTGTTATGATATGTAGATTTCATCCTGATGCTTCTCCCATTATTTCTTCTATCTTTCCTTGATCTTTTCATGGAAGCTATCAACCATTTACATGGATAAAAACCTATGAGTTGAGATCTAGATCCAGGATTGTGAATCTAGATCAAGATCTAGATTTTCAAGATATGGATGCCTTTGATATTAATTTTTGGTTTAGAGATTTATATCTGGATCTTGATCGATGACATTGTGCCACTCGGATTTTGGGTATTTCTGTTGGGATAAATTACATCAATAAACTGAGGTAGGTGGTCTAAATAAAACTCCCATAGTCATGGTTTTGATATATTAATGTGAGTTTATGATTTTATAGTTTTCCTTGATGATTTATTTCCTAAGTTTGAGAAATTAGGAATGAGGAATTGACTTGTGTTTTCCTTAGTGATTAATTGAGAATTGAATCATGGAATAAACAAAGGGGGGTTTCCCAAATAGATATTTTGGAAAAATTATGGGTTGATACATTGTAATTGAGATATTGAATTTATTGTGTTAAGATAATTAATTGGGGGAAATTAATTATGAAATGATGTGTGGCTATGTAAGATAATTAATTATGAGAATAATTATGTTCCATGATGTTGACCAAAGATAATTAATTGTGAGAATTAATTATGTGACATGATGTTGATCAAAGATAATTAATTGTGATAATTAATTATGACAAGTTGATATTTAATATGGATAATTAATTATGAAGAATTAATTATGGAAAGATAATTGTATTGATTGATTAATTAATTAATTAATTAATTAATGGGTTATGTTATCAGTTAATTGTTGAGTTAACTAATGGAATTTTAAATTTTAAACTAATAGTTGGATTAGTAATGCAATAATGTGGAAAATTCTTGTGAATTAATGAATGATAAAATGGATGAGATTTTTGTGGTTCTACACATGGCGTTCTAGACCAATTAGAAGTTGGGACTTGGATATGGAATTCCACCCCATAGTTATCCAAGATTGGGATTATGGGGTGTGAGGAATGACAACCTACACCAAATGAGAAAAGGAGTGCTAGGCATGATAACCTACACTCAACGAGATTATGGTGCTTGGAATGACGACCTACACCAAATGAATGATAATAATGAATGATGATTCAACTGAGATTTGGGGTGCTATGTATGATGACCTACACCAAATTATTAATTATAATGAATGATGATTCAAATGGGAAACATGAATTGAAATTGGACTAATGTTATGATTAAAGATTGAATGAAAATGTGATAGCTGTTTAAATTATTCATTGCATTTATTTCTTCATAAAACTGCATAAAATATCTTTTGACTAGACTCGTTTTAGACATTGTTGGTGGGGGCCTACTGAGATTTACTCACACCCTATTTGGGCCTCTTGTTAGGCACCCGAGTAGACTTTAGTGTTGTAGGACAATATAAGGGTAAGGCCCTAGGATAGGTTGTAGTTTGGGATTGGAGCATGGGAGAGGGAACCAAATGTGGTTATGGACCGACTTGGGAGTCATTGTGTCTTTACTTTCAGTTTCATTATAGACACTTGACATTTTCATTGTCATATCATATTTTTCCTTTCAGTGAGTATTTTATTTTTCATGTTTTGGTTATTATATGACATGGATTTTCTCTGGACATTTATATGCTTCTGTACTTGGTTACTATTATTTGTTTCCATTGGTGTGTTATTCTAATAAAAGGGGGTATAGTCTCCCCAAGACTGACTTACCAGACCCTCACAGTTATTCGACACCCACTGGTGTATTGGGAGGTGCACTTAAGGGTTGGTGGCCAATCAGATTGGGGCACCATTTAGTGGCACCCAGGTCAGGACGTCACAAAGTGGTATCATAGGAGTTTTATTTTCTTTCTTCTTCTTTTGTCGTACTATTTTGGTAAAGGTAGATAGGAGACTATGAAGAGTCAGGACTTGGTAATGTGCTCATGCGTGGGAGTTGCAAACCCATGTACAAGGGAAAATCTGAGTACTCAGGGTGGGATTTTTGTGATTGGTGTTTATTGTTATAGTTGGATATTATTTCACCTTGGGTGACGTACTTGTGGTGTGATGTGATATTTGTTTTGAAAATTGTTTAATTTTGATTCAATTCTAAAAGAGTCATGATACTTGAGTCTTCATTAATCATTCTAGGCACTCAGGGTTGTTGTGACATGCATCATTATACATACTCATGGAAAAATGGGTTATTGGTAAGTTGTTGAACTTGAACTATTTTCCTTGTTGTGAGATTTAAATAATGATGAAAAATGAGAATAAATGGGTGTCTAATGAGAACCTTGGTTGATCAAATTATTATGATTAATTAATTAATTATTGAATTAATTAATTTTAGATAAAGTGATTAATTAATTGTAGAATTAATTAATTAGAATTTATATACCCTTGTTAACAAAGACCTAGGAGTAGGATGGTTAAGGGTATTGATAAGGCCTCAGTGTCGAATGTGTGGTGAGAAAAAGGGGAAAGGACATGTTGAAACTTTTTGTGTCAGTTTCTCCTCTTAAGTAAATCATTTAAGGTTTCATTATGAGACCTAAGGTGTGTGTTTGGATTTTTAGAGATATGCCTCCATGATGCTTGTTGAGGGAGAGACTGAGGGGTATGGCCCTAAATAAACTTCCAGACAGGGAGCATGAGGTACCATTGTTGAAAGCTAAGGGGGAAAGGGAATAATTCTGATAGAACTTTTCTCATTTCAGGAAATTCATGGAGAGAGACCCAGGACGGGTTTAGAAAAACTTTTTAGAGTTGACAAGGGAGTTTCAACTATAGCACCCTCCTACTTTTATTGGAGAGGGTGGACCTGAGGGAGATGAATTCTGGATTGAGTCCATAGATATGATACTTGACCATTTTAATACTCCATCAAGGAGTAGGTTCAAGTTAGATGCTTATATGATACAGGGGTCAGTGAAGTGTTGATCGGACATTTAGGTATAATCCGGAAAGACTGATGAGATGTTATGTAAGGTCTTTCTGGAGAAGTTCTTTGAGCACTTTTATCCATACATGCTGATACAAGAGAAGGCTTTATATTTTATCCATATTACCCAAGGAATCATTCCCATAATGGAGTATGCTGAACATTTCAAAGATTTACAGCATTTTGATCTAGCTTTGGAGGAATATGAGGCTTCTTCGGCAAAACAATTTTAGGACGGACTTAAGTTTGAAATTAAATACCAGGTTAATATATTTAGGCTAAAGAAATTATCATAACTGGTTAATTAGGCTCTCATTTATTAGAGGAACCTGAATGAGGCTTCCAGTACTATACAGGTAGCCTATCTTACTCATGTTCTTTTCCACTAGTGTGGTAGGCAGGGACGTTATCGTACACATTGTCCTCAACCACTAGTGGAGTGCCAGTTTTGTGGAAATATGTGAAACCTATATAAGTTCTTTAGGAAGAAATGGTAGGCTAGTGCTGATGGAGAAGTTTCTTAGATTCAGAGTGTGGGAAGGGGGTCTTCTACACCCTATAGGTATGGAAGCTGGAGTTCTACTGGTAGATGCAGTAGAGGTGGTGGATGTTGTGCTTAAGGGTATAAGCTCCAATATCAGCTGAGTGGTGCTACTCGGGGGAATCAGGAGACACCACAGGGAAGAGGGGCAGGACAGTTACATGTAGTGCATCCTACACTTGTGGAGAGAGAGGCAGGTCCATTGATAGTGAGAGGTACTATTCTAGTTTCTTCTACTTTAGTTACTACCTTGTTTGATACTGGTGTCTCTCATTCCTTTATATCTACAAATCTTGTTAATGGATTGAGCTTGGAGGTGGAGTCCGTAATCAGGGTGATGAATATCGATACACCGTTGGGAACACGATCTAGGGATATATGTTTATGCAAGGAATTTTCAATAGAGATCGGATAGTATTATTTTCTTTGGGATATATATATCATTTATATAACGGGTTTCGACCTAATTATGGTTACGGATTGGCTAGTCACATATTGATCCCACATAGATTGTTACTACAAGAGAGTGACCTTTGTATATCCTGAGGGTGATTAGTATGTTCTTCGTGAATAATGGGATATCCATACAGGCCGAGCTGGGCCAGTTACTTAGCAATTAGGAGAGCTCACATCCCAAGTTTCTAGTATTTTTTTGGATAATGGGACTGGTAGGAAAGATGTCCTTCCACCAGTATTAGAACTGTTTTAATATGTATTTTCTGAAGAATTTTTGGGATTTCCATCTCTGAGATCTGTGGAATTCACTATGGACCCCATACTAGGGGTTGATCCAGTATCTATTCCACCTTACAGAATGACACCAACTAAGCTTTAGGATCTCAAAACACAGTTGGAGGAATTGAAGGATAAATGGTTTATCCTTCCAGGTATGCCGCCTTTGGGATCACCTATTTTGTTTTCAAATAAGGCCAACGGGAGTTTACTCTTATGTGTCGATTACCAAAAGTTGAATAAAATGACTATGAAGAACTGATATCCTCTTCCGTGTATCAATGATCTGTTTGAATATATGAAGGGGGTGTGTGTGTGTTATCAAAGATTGATCTGTGATCAGGGTATCATCAGGTGAGAGTTCGGACCTATGATATAACAAGAACTACTTTCAGAAGAATTTTTGGACTATATGTGTTTGTCATAATTCTGTTTGAGTTGATAAATGATCTAACAGTGTTTATGGCCTTAATGAATAGGATCTTTCATTTGTACTTAGATCAATTTGTGATGGTGTTTGTGGACAACATCTTGGTGTACTCTGAAACTCATGATGATCATTCCCAATATCTTAACATCATTGTTGGTACACTGAGAGAGAATTGGCTATACACCAAGCTATCTAAATGTTAGTTTTGGATTGACAGGGTACACTTTTTGGGGCATATCATCTCATAAGAAGGTGTGGAAGTGGAACCAGAAAAAATATAGGTAGTGGTTCCTTGGGAGCATCCTAAGACTATTTTTAATATTTGAATCTTTTTGGGATTAGTTGGTTATTATAGGAGGTTCATCCAAAACGTTTCTTGATTGGTTAAACCACTTAATGTTTTGACAAAGAAAGGGATAAATTTTTTTGTACTGGAGCATGCGATAATACTTTCTAGGAGTTGAATATGTTCTTGGCATCAGAACCAATTTTTATATTACCCGAGTCAGGTGAGGAGTACATGGTGTATTGTGACGCTTCTATGATTGGACTCAGAGATGTGTTGAAGCAAGGGGATCAAGTTGTTGTTTATGGGTCCCAACAGCTGAGGCCACATGAAAAAAATTACCCTTCACATAACATCGAATTGGCAGTAGTGGTTTATGCTCTTAAGTGTTGGACACACTATTTTTGGGTGAAAATTTTATAGTTTTTACAGATCACAAAATCTGAAATATATCTTTTCATAGTGAGACTTAAATCTTTGGCAACGAATATGGGTAGAGTATATGCATTCCTTTAATTTTGAACAAGTATATACACTTGGGAAAAAGAATAGTGTGGCTAATTCCTTGAGCAGGAAAACCCAGACTCAGTTGGTGCATGAGTCAAGTGTAGAGTGGAATATAATGATTTTTTTAGCGGAAATTCATGTAGTAGTTCAAGAGAGTCAGGAGAGGATGAATCTGGTTTCTGTAGTAGTGGAGTCTAGAATCTTGATATGGGTCAGGGATAGGTAGTATGAGGATCTTGAGTGTTTAACCTTAAGTTAAATCCTTGAATGTTGGGAGAAAAATTTATATTGGATAATAGATGAGGATGAGATCATCTATGTGAAAAATTGGGTTGTTGTGACTATAAGTATGTGAGAGGAACTAATGCGATAATTTCATACTTCAAGGTGGGTGGTACATCCTGGGGTGAAAAAAATGTATCAGGGCATACAACAATAGTTTTAATTTACAAGAATGAAAAAGGAGATAGTAGGGTCCGTAACAAGATGTTTAACCTATCATCACGTGAATACAGAACACCAATGACCTGGAGGCCTATTGTAGTTGTTACCTATTCCGGAATGGAAGTGGGATGAAGTGACTATGTATTTTTTAGTATAAATTTCAAATAATCTTAGGAATAATGATGTTATTTTATTCCTTGTGGATTGACTAACGAAGGTATCACATTTCTTATATATTAGGGAAACCATAACAGTGGAATGGTTGGGTTAACTGTATGTATGATAGATAGATCATTTTAATGGGGTTCCATGGACTATATTTTTAGATCGTGATGTGCGCTTTAATTCATGATTTTGGAAGGGCTTATAGAAGGTGCTTGGTACATATATTCTATTAAGTACGGCTTTCCACCCACAAACAAATGGGTAGTCGGAGCGTACCGTATAGGTGTTAGAGAATATGCAGTGAGCATGTGTGCTTGACTTTAGTGGTTCTTGGGATAAGCACTTGGCCTTAGTGGATTCACCTATAGTGACAGTTATCAAGAAACTATATATATGTCAATGTATGAGGTACTTTATGGTAGACCTTTTATATTACCAATATGTTGGTTAGAGGTGGGTGAGTCATAACTGTTAGGACCGAGTCTCATTCAGGAGACATCAGTGCAAGTACAGTTGATTCAAAAATGTATGGCTATGACTTAGAGTAGTCATAAGTTGTATTCTGCTATACGGATATGACCACTAGATTTTATAGAGGGTGATCATTTATTCCTTTGGATGTCACCAAGATTGGGTCACCACATGATACATAGGCAGGGAAAGTTTGTGCCCAGGTTTGTAGGACTGTTCGAGGTGCTGGAGAGAATCGGGTTGGTGGTGTACTAATTAGAACTTCCACAGAATTTCAGCATTATGCATGATTTTTTATATGTGTCACAACTTTGGTGTTATCACCCCAAACCTTATCATTTTATTGATGTGGAGTATGTTGGTCTCAAGATAGATTCATCCTTTGAGGAGCATCTGATGTGTGTGTTGGGTCGCAGTGAGAATGTGTTATTGGGAAAGGTCATGTCATCAGTTCATGTGTTATGGAAACATGGAAGTGTTCAAGAGGAAACATGGTAATAGGAAGCAGACATGAGGGATCAATGGACCAATATTTTTGGCTCTAAATCTTAGAGAATTTTGGGAGTGCATCTCAAGGAAGAGTTGTTATTAGGTGGGGATATTGTAAGATCCCAACCTTTTCTAGGGAAATATGAAGCATGTTTTCAGGTAATTTTTTGATTTTTCTAAGTACCTTTGGGTTGGGGTATGACCTATGGTGTGTTTGGGTGATGTTTTTAATGATTTTGGGAAGATAGGGGTTGTGCACAGTTTGCACAAGGTTTAGCCAAACCGTGCACAAGCTAACCGTGCAGACAGTGGAGGTCGTCACGGTTGGTGCACGGTTTTCCTAACCATGCACAGTCAAGTTGTGCAGGTAGTGGAAGACCACAAGTTTGGCGCATGATTTGGCCTAACCATATGGCCTCCCAAGTGAAACCATGCACGCAGAGTAGTTTAATCCGAAAATTGGTTTTAAAACCACCCAAACCACCAAAACATCTCTAATTCAACCTAAGATTAGGCTTGAAAATTTTTGGGTGATCTCATAGCCTTTTGGAGGGATTCCAAAGAAATCTGAACACTGTTCATCGAGATCAAAATTCCTAATTGAAGATCCAATATTGTTCTGGTATGTTGATTTCATCCCAATGATTCTCATGTTCTTTCTTCTAACTTTCCTTGATCTTTTCATGGAATATCTCCACCATTTCCATGGATCACTACTAGAAAAACAAGTATTTGCGACGGGCTATTTGCGACGGGATCCTGTCGCAAATAGCCATTTGCGACGGGGTCCCGTCGCAAATAGCCCGTCGCTGAAAACACCGTCGCAACTACACTTATTTGCGACGGGCCCGTCGCTAAAGCCTTTTTTTGCGACGGACATTCTCCCCGTCGCAAATAGTATTCCGTATTTTTGTAAAAAACTTTTAAAATAGTTTTTGTGACGGGACCCGTCGCAAATACCTTTTACGACGGGACCCGTCGCAAATCTCTTTTGCGACGGTTCCGTCGCAAAAACTATTTTTTAAAAAAAATAAAAAAAATTAATAATACTAGTATTTGCGACGGGACCCGTCGCAAATACTATTTTTTTAAAAAAATAAAAAACTATTAATAATACTAGTATTTGCGATGGGCATAGTATCCCGTCGCAAATACTATAAAAAAAATAAAAAAAATAAATTATTAATAAATTATTTTAATTAATATAATAATAGAATTATAATTTACAAATGAAAATAATAAATTATTTTAATTACTATAATAATAGTAGAATTATAATTCAAAAATAAAAAATAATAGAATATTAATAAATGATTTAATTAATATAATAATATTACAATTATAATTCATAAATAAAAAAAATATTAATAAGTTATTTTAATTAATATAAAAATAATAGATTTATTTTACATTCAAATATTAAAATAATTCAAGTATTACAAAAAAAATAATTAAATTATAATATTATAAAATTTTAATATATATATAAAATTTTAATATATATATATAATTTTAATATATATATATAATTTAATATTATAAAATATAAATAATATTATTATTAATATTGTTATTTAAAAATATAATATTATTAATATTTTATAATGAGACAGAAACTACAAATAGAAAAAAAAATATTTTGATTTCACAAATTTTATAACAGAAATAAAAACTCTAATCTGAAGGAGGGGGGGAGGGGGGGAGGTGGGGGATCTGCAGATGGTGGTGGAGGAAACTCCATCCCTAAAGCATGAGTGAGTCGGTGCATGTACTCCATCTGCTCCTGATGCTGCTACTGCCACCGACTCGCCTGCTCCTCGTACAGCTGTTGCTGGCGTCGACGCTCCTCCTCATGCTGCTGACGCATCTGCTCCTGCTCCTGTCGGAGACTCTCTATCTGTGCAGTCTGAGATCGCAACTGATCCTCATACTGTGTAGAAGAAGATGCACGAGCTCCTCTCGAGCTGGACGCCGACATCGCAGCACTTCCATAATAATCTCTGGGAGTCAGTCGAGAGCCGATACCAACTACCCGGCCCTTCTCGAAGGCATACTGGGTGGCCTGCATCCATGTCGCCTCATCAAACTGACGGGCAGTGGTCTGATCTGATGACTCGGCCTGACTCTCAGGCCGGGCCTGTGCCGCTGCGGCCTCATATGACTCCTATAGTTTCAATTTAAAATTAAAATTGTGAATATATTATATGCAGTTAATTTTTAAACTTGAAAACAAATAATACTGACCACGATGTGATGCTGACGATCACCTCTGAGCTCCCTAGTAGCAGGATCACTATACATCCTCCGATATACGTCGTACTCTGTAATATCGGGGTGCTCGACAGCCTATAAGAATAAAAAATAAACTGTTAATATTTATAGTTATATAAAATATTTATAAATAATGTACGTACCAGATGCTGTCTATGAGTACTGAAAGAACGACTCCCAGATCGATGAGTCACCTCCTGCCTCCCCCGATTCTGCCTCCCCACCGATGATCTCCTCTGAAAGGCACCACTCAACCAGTGCGCACATAATCCATCCCATACATGGGATGAAATATACTCTGGTCGGTGTGCTCTACATGACTCATCAAACTCTGACACTCCTGTTTTCTTCATCGCAGCTTTTCTTAAATTGTGCAAAAACTGACGAAGGCGATCACGCATGGCCACCTCCCATGCCTCGTGGATGGCGTCACGCATGGTATCCTCGATCGGATACCATAAACCCTACAAATAAATCAAAATATCAAGTTAGAAATGAGATAATTTTCAAAATAAAAATTATTTATTTACGTATGTACCAACCAATGGCCGAACATGGCCTGCTGCACATCAATGGGAATCTGCTCCCATGTGGTCCACGGCTGAGAGAAATAGTTGCGCAAAATAGCGCTTCCCTGTTCGACTGCTATATGCGAAAAACTGAAAAAATAATAAACATTTATTATGTGAATGGATTAATGAAATCTTAGTCAAATCCACAGGTTATCACACAGGTTATCACACCTCCGGGTGCGCGGATCAAACCCAAGACGTGGACGTCGCTCGGGGACAGGGTCAGGAATCATCAATCGTGCAAGACCGCGCCCCCTCCGCGTACTCCCTGGAGTGCCTGCAGGCTGAGGGTCATCTGCCAGCAACTCATCCGCATCGAAAGGCAGGTCAGCATCCGCCAACGCACGAAATGTGGCCTCGTCCATCTGAAACAGAAAATGTTAATGTTAGAAAATAATTGATAATTACTATTATATATACATATATACATATTATGATTGTATATAAATACCATGGAATTCTATAAGTGTTCATCTTCATCATCATCTTCATATATGTCAATGTCATCTTCATATTCCTCCTCAACATCATCGATATCCATTCGAGCTGCAGTTGCTTCATCTCTTACCATTTCAAATTCATGTGTGACATCATTAACATCATCGTCATCACCATCGGCTGGATGATTCAAGATTTTATCGGTTTAAATATTCTCTTTATTCCATGACATCATTGTCGCTGTATTCTTAGACATGAGTAAACGCTGAAGTCTGGATATAAGCGGAAAATATCTCAACTGTTTTACAGGAATCAAACCAGACTTCCCGTGTTGTCCTTCTTTATATCTCAGTTGCCCACATGTGGGACAACTATCCAACGACTCATTTTCCCCAGAATATAAAATGCAGTCATTTGAACATGCATAAATCTTCTGACAAGTAAGTCCCAAATTTCGAACCAACCTCTTACTTTCATAGTAATTTGCAGGTAAAACATTTCCTTCGGGTAACAGTGTTTTCAGCAAAGAAAATATCTGGTCAAAACAGGTGTTTGACATTCCGTTATATGATTTGATAGCCATAAATTTTGCAACTGCTTCTAATTTGCTCATCTTGCAGCCAGGATATAATGCATCCTCAACAGACTTCAACAACTCATAAAATTCAGACGGTCCCAACTCAGGATTTGAAGCTATATCAGCCGGAGTTTCTGTATGTTGAACAGATGAACCTGCAACATCATGTACTAAATCTTGAAACTGGGATGGATCCGGAATCAAGTTGGTATCACCTGCTCTGGAACTGCGTTCACCGTGTTGATACCAAAAAACATAATCTGCTTGAAAACCAAAACGCAAGAGATGTTCCCCCACTTTGTCAAACGTGTCAAACGTTCTCAATGCACATTTTCTACAAGGGAATTTTATCTTTCCTTCTGAAACAAATTCTGGATTTGATGCCGCAAATGATAAAAAATCTCCACACCCTCTATATGTACTGGATTTAAACCAGAACCATTTGGATTTCTATGTTAATTTATCCATATGCGGTCATCTAATAATGACTGTTGACGACCTCGTTGTACCATATTTTTCTATAAAATATAAAATCATTACTGGTTTTGAATAATTTGTTAGAAAAAACACAAGCAAGGATTAAATATATTGAGAATAAAGCAAAACCTGTTACAAATATTGATAATTTTAATATTATATTGATTTTTTATTTTTTTTAATAATAATATAATTTTTTTCATAAATATTAATTATATAATAATAACATCATTACATTATTAGTATATTTTATTATTAATATTAAAATAATATAATTTTCTATATTATATACAATTCTCCTTTCATCTGTGTGTTTCACATTCTGTCTCCACATGTAATATTGACATTCACTTTCACCTCTCCATTGGCGAGTAGGTTGATAATTTTGAAAAAGAATGCCAATATTACATGTGGAGACAGAAAAAACATAGAAGAAAAGAGAATTGTATATAATATAGAAAATTATATTATTTTAATATTAATAATAAAATATACAAATAATGTAATAAGGTAATTATTCCTAATTATTGGTAATTATTTCAAATTATTGGTAATTATTCCAAATTATTGGTAATTATTCCAAATTATTGGTAATTATTCCAAATTATTGGTAGTTATTCATAATTTTTGGTAATTATTCCTAATTATTGGTAAATATTGGTAATTATTGGTAAATATTGGTAATTATTGGTAAATATTGGTAATTATTGGAAAATATTGGTAATTATTGGTAATTATTGGAAAATATTGGTAATTATTGGTAATTATTGGAAAATATTGGAAAATATTGGTAATTATTGGTAATTATTAGTGATTATTGGTAATTATTGGTGATTATTGGTAATTAATACTAATTATTGGTAATTAATACTAATTATTGGTAATTAATACTAATTATTGGTAATTAATACTAATTATTGGTAATTAATACTAATTATTGGTAATTAATACTAATTATTGGTAATTAATAATAATTATTACTAATTATTGGTAATTATTACTAATTATTCCTAATTAATACTAATTATTCCTAATTAATACGAATTATTCTTAATTATTACTAATTATTACTAATTATTACTAATTATTACTAATTATTAGTAATTATTGCTAATTATTATTAATTATTACTAATTATTACTAATTATTGATAATTATTAGTAATTATTGATAATTATTAGTAATTATTGATAATTATTAGTAATTATTACTCATTATTGGTAATTATTACTAATTATTCGTAATTATTACTAATTATTCGTAATTATTACTAATTATTCGTAATTATTACTAAGTATTCGTAATTATTACTAATTATTCATAATTATTACTAATTATTGGTAATTATTGGCAATTATTGGTAATTATTGGCAATTATTGTTAATTATTACTAAATATTGGTAATTATTGGCAACTATTGTTAATTATTACAAAATATTGGTAATTATTGGTAATTATTAATAATTATTGTTAATTATTACTAATTATTGTTAATTATTGATAATTATTAATAATTATTGTTAATTATTACTAATTATTGTTAATTAATCCTAATTATTACTAATTATTGGTAATTAATACTAATTATTGGTAATTAATACTAATTATTGGTAATTAATACTAATTATAGGTAATTATTACTAATTATTGGTAATTATTACTAATTATTGAGAATTTTTCCTAATTTTTCTTAATTTTTCTTAATTTTTTCTAATTTTTCCTAATTTTAGCTAATTTTTCCTAATTTTATGTATTTATTACTAATTATTACTAATTATTGCAAATTATTGGTAATTATTGATAATTATTGGTAATTATTGTTAATTATTGTTAATTATTGCTAATTATTGGTAATTATTGTTAATTATTGTTAATTATTGCTAATTATTGGAAATTATTGGAAATTATTGGTAATTATTGGTAATTATTTGTAATTATTGGTAATTATTGGTAATTATTGGTAATTATTGGTAATTATTGGTAATTATTGGTAATTATTGGTAATTATTGGTAATTATTGGTAATTATTGGTAATTATTGGTAATTATTGGTAATTATTGGTAATTATTGGTAATTATTGGTAATTATTGGTAATTATTTGTAATTATTGGTAATTATAAATAATTATAAATAATTATAAATAATTATAAATAATTAAAAATAATTATAAATAATTATAAATAATTATTACTAATTAATCCTAATTATTCCTAATTATTACTAATTATTACGAATTATTAATAATTATGACTAATTATTCCTAATTATTAATAATTATTCCTAATTATTTCTAATTATTCCTAATTATTCCTAATTATTCCTAATTATTCCTAATTATTTCTAATTATTGGTAATTATTGGCAATTATTACTAATTATTACAAATTATTCTTAATTATTGATAATTATTGATAATTGTTCCTAATTATTACTAATTATTCTTAATTATTGATAATTATTGATAATTGTTCCTAATTATTCCTAATTATTCCTAATTATTGATAATTATTGTTAATTATTGATAATTCTTCCTAATTATTCCTAATTATTGATAATTATTCCTAATTATTCCTAATTATTGATAATTATTGATAATTATTCCTAATTATTCCTAATTATTCCTAATTATTCCTAATTATTCCTAATTATTCCTAATTATTCCTAATTATTCCTAATTATTCCTAATTATTGGTAATTATTGGCAATTATTGGTAATTATTACTACTTATTACTAATTATTGGTAATTATTGGTAATTATTACTAATTATTACTAATTATTACTAATTATTGTTAATTATTGGTAATTATTCCAAATTATACATAATTATTACTACTTATTGGTAATTATTACTACTTATTGGTAATTATTACTAATTATTACTACTTATTGGTAATTATTACTAATTATTACTACTGATTGGTAGTTATTACTAATTATTACTACTTATTGGTAATTATTACTAATTATTACTAATTATTGATAATTATTACTAATTATTACTAATTATTGTTAATTATTACTAATTATTACTAAATATTCTTAATTATTGATAATTATTGATAATTGTTCCTAATTATTAGTAATTAAATAAATAATTACCAATAATTAGGAATAATTACCAATAATTACAAATAATAACATTATTAATATATTTTATTATTAATATTAAAATAATATAATTTTCTGATTTATATACAATTCTTTTTTCATCTGTGCGTTTTCTATCTCCACATACAAATAATACATGTGAAGACAGTAAACACACAGATGAAAAAAGAATTGTATATATAAAAAAAATTATATTATTTTAATATTAATAATAAAATATACTAATAATGTAATAATGTTTTTATTCCTAATTATTGGTATTTATTACTAATTATTAATATTTATTCTTAATTATTAAAAATTATTACTAATTATTCCTAATTACCATTAACTATGAACAATACTAATAATTTAAATTTATTAAGTAAGAAAACAATATAAACATAATTAAATTACAACTAAGTAAGAATAATTGAAACTAATAAAAAATTAAAAATAAATATTAAATTAAAATGAACATAAATACCTTGAAAACTGATCTGCTCTGATCGTTCTTCAAAACTTTAATATCAGCTCCGAAAAAAAAATTTAAACTGAAGAAAAACTAAACTTTAGAAACACAAGTTTGAGAGCAGGAGAAGATAGAGAATGAGAATGATTTGAAAAAAAAGGATGGGGGTATTTATAGGTTAGATTATTTGCGACGGGTCCATTTGCGACGGGATTCCCGTCGCAAATAGTGTTATTTGCGACGGGTCCCGTCGCAAATACCTTAGCCGACATTTATTACGGTCAGCGAGTAAATAGTTATTTGCGACGGGTCCCGTCGCAAATAACCACCTGCCGACATACTATTTGCGACGGGGGAATATTCCCGTCGCAAATACCTTTTACCGCCGCCGGTTATTTGCGACGGGTATATTCCCCCATCGCAAATAGTTTTCCCGCGATTTGGCGCGCATCGCGGGAAAACTATTTGCGACGGGGAAAGCAATCCCGTCGCAAAAGTCTAATTATTTGCGATGGGTAAATACCCCCGTCGCAAATAACCCGTCGCAAATACCCATTTTTCCCGTAGTGGATCAAAACCTATGATTTGAGATCTATATCTTTTATTGTGGATATAGATCTATATTTACAGGATCTTTATTCCATTGATCTTATTTTTTGGTTCAGGGATTTTGATCCAGAGCTTGATCGATGGCATTATTCCGCTCGGATTTTGGGGATTTTCATTGGGCTAACTTCCATCAATAAACTGAGGTAGGTGGTATAAATATAACTCCCATAGTAGTGGTTTTTATATTTGAATGTGAGTTTATGATTTTCTAGTTTTCCTTGAATATTTATTTCCTAAATTGGAGTAATTAGGAATGAGGAATTGACTTGTGTTTGCCTTGGTGATTAATTGAGAATTGAATCACAGAATAAATGAAGGGGGGTTTACCAAATATATATTTTTAAAATTTGTTATGGATTGGGATATTTTAATTTAGATACTGAATTAATTGTGTTAAGATTATTAATTGGATAGAATTAATTATGAAATGATTGTTTCTTCTGGAAATGGGGATGACCTTGTTTGTTTAAGGTTTAAAATTTCCAATCACTTTCTAACAGGTTTATTCGTAGAACCAGAAACATCCAATGACTCTATATCCATCTGGACCTACTTTCCAAAGGTATGTGATCATTAGTCGTGGACTGATGAGGCTTAAGACTTTGCATTGGTCGAGAGGATGGGAGGTCTGGCTCATTACACCTTTTGGGGGAAATTATTACCTACTTCAGGACTCTCTTATATATTTAAGTTATGTTCATGAATCCTTATTAATTCACCAAGTATAGAAATGAGTTTTACTTTAGATTTAGTAATAAATGGTTGATATGTATGAGATTTAGAGAATCTTTTATATGTATTTGAGGTTCTTCATCGATGGAGAATCATTCGTGTGTAGTAGAGATTCTTAGTCAATGGTATCCTTCAATACATTATATATAAATATCTTGATCATTATGATGACCATGCTGGTTTTAAAGCCACTCAGTGAGGCACTTGAAGTTTATTGTCCTTCAGAAAGACAGGGATTATTTTAGAGTTGGGATTGTACCTGCAGATGGGATACCTATGAAACTTTGTTAAAAAGGAATCAGAAACCACGTAGTTCGATAAAAGAATATGGGGTTTATTCATGGTTAATGGCCCAGAAAGAAATGGTGTGATTACTTTCACACTCTAAGATCATGTGAGTCATGTTCGGTGTGAGAAACAAGAGGTATCAGTAAATTTGATGATGGTTCCATGAAAGATGTAGTTATTAGAAATGATGTGGGGCTTACGTATGTATGACTGCCCAGGTAAATGAAGACTAGGACTTAGGAAATAATCCCAAGAAGCAGGATCCATAAAGGTATTTGTATTTTATAGAGATTTGGAATTTTAACTTGGGACTTACTCCTAAAAAAGATGCCTAAATTAATAGGGGCTTATGATTGAGTTTTATTCCTAAGAAGGAAAACCCAAATCAAAAGAACTAAGATTGGGGATTACTCCTGAGAAGAAGTCCAAAGTTAAACGAACTTATGACTGGGGCTTATTCCTGAGAAGGAGGATGAGGTTAAGAGAGAATTGTAACTTGAGGCTTAATCCTGAGAAGGAGTCCCAAATTAAAGGAAATTATGATAGGGTATTAATCTTGAGAAGGAGTCCCATGTTAAGAGAGACTTGTAACTTGGGGCTTACTCCTAAGAAGGAGGCCCAAATTAAAGGAACTTATGACTGGGGCTTACTCCTGAGAAGGATTCCCGGGTTAAGAGAGACTTGTAACTTGGGGCTTACTCCTGAGTAGGAGTCCCAAATTAAAGGAACTTATTATTGGGGCTTACTCCTGAGAAGGAGGCATAGGTTAAAAGATCTTCTCATCTTAAAGGATGAGGTTATATAGGAAACCCCTAACCATAGTGATATAAAGTTTGTAAGTCATGAGGTTTTGGGAGAGGTTCCCCCAAAATTCCTTTCAGATAAGGAAGCCAACAAAGGAACCATGCCATAAATGGCTTTGAATAGGATTTTGAAGGCTATATCTTGAATAGGAGAAGTGGACTTGAAGAAAGGAAGTGACTAGGAAGGAGGCGAACAAGTATTGTTCTGGAACACAAGTCCTGGTCATGCAAGTAAACTTGCGCGACATGAGTCACCTTGGGAGATGACTAATCTATAGGGTAATACTTGGGTGACTTTGAACTCAAGCCCTTAGTATCATCCCTACAGGCTTCCAGAAGTGTGGCGTGCAAGTTCTTTTGAGAGGGAAAGGCGGTGTGCAAGTGTCTTCATTTCCCTTAAGGGGTGGACACTTAGGCGCGCAAGTGTTGATTAATCCTAACACTTAGGCCTTATTCTTCCTCTTTAGATCTTCCATTCTAGGTAAAGAATTACCTTATAAGTGTTCGAAAGACGTCGGAAAAAGACTTGGGTGACCAGATCTTGAATCTGAGTTTTGGAAAATTCGACATTGAAATGGGGGGCCCACAGGAGCTATTTATAGGGCAATGAACACCTTGGGTGAAAAAAATAATAGGGCGCGCAAGTGACTTGCGTGACCCAAAATGTGGCGTGCAAGTGACTTGTGTGACCAGAAGGAAACTTACGTGACCCATTCTTAAAGGTTTCCTTTTTCATGCCTTTTTCAATTTTTGATGTTCTTCAAAGGATGACTCTCTTTGTACTTAAGGTATTCCCCATTTTCATTCTTTAGACTCTATTATGGAAAGGAGTGTCAAAAAAAAGTCCCCCCTCAGAGTTGGAACCAAAAAAGGAGTGAGGATTTGACTCTGAGGAAAATGAGAAACAAATGTTATGCGGCACGCAGGTGGTAGGCGTGTAGGTTCTAGTGCACAGGTTCTAACACGCAGGGTTGCGGGATCGCCTATATATGTGGGTGTTACTTCGCGCTTCTCAACCTGCCTTCTAAGTTTTTGAGATCTCGTCATGCAAGTGTCTGCATATTCTTCAGTCGCTCGCTTTTTCCTATGTTGTGCTTCTTCAATAAGATTTTAACTTGCACGACAGTACTTGCACGACCACACTTGCACGACCACACTTGCGTGACCACACTTGCGTGACCAAACTTGCGCTCCTTAATGCCTTAGCCATTTTTTTGTTTTCTTCACAAGTATATAAAAAAACAAACTGATTTAAAAGTTAACTATTAGATCTTTCTGCAGGTTCAATGGATCCCAAAAGAATTAGATCGGCTGATGAGTTGGTTAGCAAGATAATTGATGATATGATGAACATCATTGGACATGACTATTATGATATCTGCTACAATAATCTCACATATTTGGCCAAGTACTTGAAGAAATATCATGTTAATTTCCCAAAGAGTATTTACATGCCTTTATATGGACATGGTCGTCTGCAAGGAGTCAACGTTCCAGATGAAAAGAACTATATTCCTCATTCTTGGTTTCAAACTTACACCGATTTCGCTTCAGCAAATGTCTCAGTTGCAGGATCATTATTTAATACTGGAATAGTGGATAAGGCATACATAATGCATCATAGCCCATGTACTCCATATCTGAAACCTCACAAGCCTGAGCTGCAGCCGCATTTCTATCCCTCCATTTTCCAAAATTCTCAAATGGATTAATCCAAGGGATGGAAAAAGAGTTGGGATTTCCGCCCTGGAGGAGGTGTGAAGCCGACATGGATGTGGGAATATTGGGTGTGACAAACCTGTGTAGAGTTTTTCGGGGATATGAAAGGAGCTTCAATATATGAAGTCGTATGGACTGGGCAAACATATGTCTACAGGAATGATAATTGTTTGTCGGAGCTAATCAGCTGCTGGATCCTAGAAACCAATTCTTTCCATATGACTCATGGAGAAGTTGGCATCAGCTTGTGGAATGTCTATAAGATCTCGGGGGATCCAATTTTGGGCGATATGTATGATGAATTCATTTACCCCAAGGTGACCTGGAATGATTCGTAGAAGACTCCGGATTTGGCTCAAGAATTATTGAAATTTTTCCACAATCTCAAGAATTAAAATTCCACCAAAACTCATTCTAGAAAGGATATTCATCCAGATAAGTTGATGGATATATTTCTTATCAAGAAGAAGGAGAAGGGGCCCACCTGTACTCGTCCTACTAGCTACCCCAGAACAGAGAAGAGGGGTGCTCTTGTCACATTCTGGCCAACTCTAGAAGCGAGAGAGTTTGAAAAGTGGGGGTATGAAGTGGACCAAATAATCCCAGAGAAGACTCGTCTGGCGGGATTTTTAGCTTTTTGGATCAGTGTTTATCTTCTGCCAGTTAGGTATTTGAAGGGAGGCATTAGTCCAGGGACCTTTGTTGTTGCAGCCAAGTTGGATGAGAGGAAAATGGTTGGTTTGGCCACCCCGATTTTGGCGAAGATTCACAGGAGCTTACTCTATGTCTTTATGGGTAAGTCTCCTTTGAGAAAAGTGGTACCATTCCATGTTTTGTGGGGATGGATCACCACTCACATCAAGAATTATGATGTACAGAGTGGAGTACACATTCCTGGAAGTTCTTTTAGGCCATCGGTGTAGACCTTTTCTGGAATTTCTCTATTGTCCCTCAATCCTTATGATCTGAGGGTGAGGTTGAGCATGTTCAAGGAATTTCATTTCTTTCCTTATGGAAACCCGCCAACCGGGTGGTTTGTTGATGATGGAACAACTAGCTTGGAATTAAGGTTGTGTATGCTGACCTACAGAGACGGTGTATTGGCCACCAGAATTAACGGAGAGATTATATGTGAGGCCTATGCTCCATATAGATTTGCACGCCAATTCAAGTGTCTGCAGCAGATTGTTGTATCCCCTCCTATTCATGTCAGGTTAGAGCAGCATCCAATGTTTTCCTGACAACTATAGTTTCTAACATCTATGGAGAAGACCAGGGCAGTGTTTTATCTACCTATTGCTGGAGTGGTGAGTCAATTGACTACATGGTATGCCAAGAACTGGGTAGCATCATACCCTGAAGGGATACTGAATCATCAGGTTTCTCGGGTGGGGACAAAAAAGAGAACTATCAAGAAAGAAATCCTTTGTCTGGAAGGTGGATCTTCCTCACCCAGAGCGGATTCACCAGGTTCCTCACCCGGGGCTGATTCATCTAATTCCCTAGATGGGGATTATGAGGCACGACATGCTTCAAAGAGGCCTCGTGATAGATATAATCCTCCTACCAGAGTCAAGAGACCTACTCCATCAACTCATGGTGAGTTATATCATTGAGTCAATTTATTTTTCATTATTTTATAGAGCAACAAGTTTCATTTTCTTATCCTTTATCTGTGATTTCATGAGCTGGGAAGAAGTTGAAGTCCCAGATTGTAGGACCCTCCTCACGACCTTTTAGTGAAAATGTTGAATATTTACAACCAGAGTCTATCCAGACATGGTGGAGTCTATATTGTGATGCTGAAACCTCCTAGATGGACTTATAAAAAGGGATAAATATCCCTGGAGTGGGGAATCTCTAGGCTTCTACTGATAGCCGCTTTGAGGATATCCCCGATGAAGCGCAAGCTTGCATTAGAGAGCTATAAATGCTCATATATTCCAGTGATGATTCCATTCCTCTTACCAAGCGGGTGAAGGAAATGATGAACTGTGGAACCACTGAGGGGATAGGTGCTTCAGTAGATGAAGAGTGGCATGATTACGTGGCTCCTGAAGATTTATTTTTCTTTCTTTATTTTATTTGAAACTTGATTTCATTCAAAGTTTTGTTACTCAAGGAAATTACTTTATTCATCCTACAGCTTGTTAAGAAAGGAACTACTGAGGTCACTTCACCACAGTACAGCCCTGGTGGCACCGCTCTTGGAGCTGCTGAATCTCCTTGTGAGCCGGGCAAGGTATCTCCAGGCCAGAAAGCCATGGATGAGGGGTTAGAAAGGTCTTTTCAATCTCCAATACCTGTATTTGGAGGTGACGATGTCAACACACCCAAAAAGTCAAATAAGAAAAGGAATCGAAGGAAGAATTCCACATCTAAATGCTTCATAAATAGTGGTAATTCCTTCGGATAGTCACGAATCCTAACTCATGAAAAGATTTCTCATACTTCTTGGGATTGTAGGGTATTCATAAATTTCTCCTTTGAGGGAGAGGACTGACCCTCCTCTAAGGAAAACAGATGTTGTTGGTGAAAAATTGAAAATTCATGCTGACCTGACTGCTCCTAATGAAATGAGGAGAGAAGAAGGGACAGCGTCTGTTCCCAGTACTACTCATGTTGCTACTTCAAGGGGAGAAGAGCCTGCTTCTGGTAAATTAACAATACTTCATAGAACGTTGAATGAAGACATCAACTGACTTCCATTATGTGATGTTTTAGGTTAAACACCTACACTAGAACATTTGGTGACCACTGCAACTGACTCTATAATTTTCTCTGAGGTAGTTGTTCGGGGTTAGAGGCTGCAGGGGAGGGTCTCCAAGAAGATATATCAAATTCTCCCACTAGTGATACTAAACAGGAATCTGAGATATCACTGGATGAAATGATGAAACTTGGGGAATCTTTTGAATAAATTTTAGATCATGTTAAATTACCATGTAATTTAGAAGATTTTGGACGTGAGTGTTATCATTTATCCTGTTAAAAATTTCTTATTACATCTCTGACCATTATTGGTTGAAATGTGCAGTTCCCTCTGAGAAATCTGCTGATTTGTCGATGCCTGAAGGGGGTAGAGACAACCCTATCATTGCAGGAACGCTAGCTCAAGTGGAGATTAACCCATCAGAGCTTCCTGAAACTCATTCTAAAAATCCTATTGAAGATAGGAAAGATGGGGAGGATCCCTCTCATGCTTCTTATCTACCTTTGGGTAAAATATGATAATATTTGTGGATATACTTAATTTTCAAGACAGATAATAAATTGTTTTTATCCTTTGGAACTAACCAAATCTTTCAATTGACTATGCAGGGCCGTCAATTTCAATAGCTAGATCTGAAGGTGAAGCCTCAGCCTCATCCCCAACGGGAGTAGAAAGTGAAGTACCAAGGGTCAGGGGGGAAGGACTAGAACATGGAACTTCTTTAACTGCATTAATCCCGGACTATATTCCCTCATGTGATAGTGATGCTGAATCAGTCCCATAGGTGAAAAAAATGCTCCAATTCTCACGTCGCAAGGCATGGCAGAATATATGGAAGATCATATCTGAAGTACCTCTTGAAGAGATTTCTTCGAAGATCCCGCAACTGTGATCCTTGTTCGTCATGTTAGGACTTGGTGGTTTTGGATATCAAGAGATTCATGCCATAGTGAAACAAGTCATATTAAGGAGGGAGAAGGAGCAAAATTATCGTCAAGATCTGACCAGAGCAATGTTGTTGACCAATATTAGTGAATTTGAGGCTGCGGTGTCCCAAGATGAGGGTGATCATGCTGAAAAGTTGAAGGAGATGAAGGATAAGATCAAGGAGAAATTTTTCCAGCGGATGCACCTTTAGCAACAATTAGATTTCATTACTGGGGAACTTGACCAGTTTAACAATTCACTGGAAGGAGTCTAAATGAATGGTATAAAAGCCATTGCAGATTCCAATAAAGCACTCTATCAAGCTGAAAAGAGTGAAGTTGGTCGAGTGAATGAACTTCAAGTGGATACTAATAAATCTCGGGATTATGTAAATCAAATGAAGAGTTATATTGAAGCCTTTTGTAATTCTTTAAAAAGAGAAGATACTCCAAACTGTGGATGTTCTTCTAATCTTGTGCATCAATTAAAAAGAAACTTCATCTTCAATCATTTGTACCTTCATTTTCTTGCTAATTACTTATATTTATTTTTTTACCTAAGCCAATAGGCCTAGTAAGCATAGTTTGATTTTTTCTAGAATTATACAAACAACCCTACAAACTTTGCATCTTTTATTCCTCAATATTGACTAAATCATACAATATGTACATTAAGCAAGATGGGACTTGAATTTTGTTCAGAGTTCCTTTTACAGGTGCCCAATTTAATGAGTACCCTGTCTTTTGTTGGCAGTTTAAAGTCATGCATGTCAGACATAAAAAGGCTAATGTTTAAGGTCGAATAGATTTGACCAAATGGATTAAAATTAAATCAATTCCTTGATAATTTTCTTGAAAACATATTACCACATTCAAGTATGGGTGAAAACATGTAAACTATGACTTAAGAAATTTTGAATCCGAGGGATGATATGAAAAAAGGGCTAAAAGACATTATAGGAAGTATTTCATAAGAGTGAAATTACTACTATTTGACAAACCCATTAGGGGGTTGAATTATGTAGGGCCACTTAAGGGCATTAGCTGTGTAGTAAAATAAAATAATCTTTTGGCTGATAGGTCTGTTATGTAGACTACTTATGTAAGGCCACCTAGGGGCACGTGCTGTATTGTCAAGCAAAAGAACTCTCAGAAATTTTACTTTTCTATTCCTAAAGTCTAGTGAAAGTTTGTGGAGATTCAAATTTCCCAAATCATAGAGTCTGTTGTATGGAGAGAGGTAATTGAATATGGAGAGGATATTCCCAATCAAGATTTTCAAATAATTGGATTAATGTCACTCCTGTGAAGGTCTAACCCAAACGTAGGGAAGGGAAATATAAACCATAGACTTGAATACTTTCAGATCATGAAAAAGATTTTGGGACAAATATGTTAAGGATGGTTGTTTTTTGTGGATCCATACTTATCATTGTTAAGAACAATAAAGGAAAAAATGTTTTTCTCCCCAAGAATGAAGTTACCACTATTCGAAAAACCTGTTAGGGGGTTTGAATTATACAGGTCCACTTAAGGGCATTGGCTGCATAGTCAAATAATAGAATCTTTTTCCTGACAGGTCCATTATGTAGACTACTTATGCAAGGCCACCTAAGGGAATGTGTTGCATGGTTAGGAAAAAGAATTCTCGAGTATTAGAAATTTTGTGACCAGAAGTCAAGAAAAGGGTCAGGGAGATCTGGAAGTATTTAAGGTTAGGAGTATAACACATGAAAATGGGTATTTTCCAATGCATGAATGAGATACATAGACCAATGCTAACCATAATCATGTTGTGGCTGGGTCTTGAATTGAGATGCTAGACTTCACTACATATCTCATTAGGATGAGAATAAAGCCACATGTAATTCTTTAAAATATAGTTTAACGTCATGTGAGACGAGAACATAGGAGATCTTAGTTTATGGTCATAGAGATCGGATCATAATGAGGGATATGCATTGTGTGTTTGTTATAAACCTGATGTGAATAAAGATCAGGGTTTTCACACCACATTCATGCGTTCGTAGGGGGAATTTTTATCTAAGGGACTGAAAGTAGAGTTTTGGGATAGGCCCAAAGACTTGGGGCTGGGTTAGAGGGATGCTCGAATGTTACTAAGTATCCCATAAGGATGGGAATCAAGCCATAAGTAGTTCTTGAAAATACCCTCTATACAGATTTGGTTCGTACATGTAAAGGGTGAAAGGGGACTTTAATGCATTGATGGTTGGACCCAAGATTAAAGGTTCGGGCATTGCCATGTATTCACTTAGTCCTTGGAATATAATATTATTGGAGATAAATGTCTATAATGATTCCCTATCAGGTGAGGGTGTCAGAGACTGTTGTAGTTTATTGTCGTACAAGACAAAAGTGAGAATAGTTTAAAGTCATATGCATGGACCGGTGCTGCATAGTTTAGCGTCATGTAGCTAGGACGTATTGCTTTGCAGTTTAATGTCTTGCAACGAGGACAATGAGGGACTGTATAGTTTAGCGTCATATAGTAAGGACAATGATGAACCAATGTGAATATATTGGTTTCTGAGGGGGGGGCTTCAAGGATCAACATCGTATGAGATGGAGGTGAACCGATGTGAAGATATTGGTTTTGGGATTGAACCTCGGGAGGTTGCCTACGTACCCAGCCTAGAAGGCAAGGATCAAAGTCCGCATAGTTCGATTGAGGATGAATTAATGATCGATTTGTAATTAAGGATAACCTGAAGATGGTGTTGGGACTTATGCATGGTTAGAATCCTAGAGAGGGTGTTATGGTTGAAGCTTACTCTAATCTCACATGAGTCATGCTCGATGTGAGAAACAAGAGGTAACAACAACCCTAACGATGCACAGTTTAACATCATGTTGGATGACAAAGGGGACACAGTTTAACGTCATGTTGGATGATAGAGGGGTTATGCAGTTTAATGTCCTGCATCAAGGAAAAAAGGGACCATTCAGTTTAAAGTCTTGTAGTGAGGACTAAGGGTGATGCACAATTTAGTGTCATGTAGTAGGGACAATGGAGGTGTATTTGTGTTACACAAAATACTTCTTCAAGAATCTTTCATTGTTTGGAGTTGTAATGAGTTATCCATCCATTGAGATTAAAGAATACGCTTCATTGGAGTAGACCTTACGTATTGAGTAAGGTCCTTCCCACTTTGGCTCAAGATTTGGAGGCTTCTTTCCTAGTATCATTGGAGTTCTAAGGACCAATACCAATTCTCCTTGAATGAATGAATGAATATGAACTTTTTTATTTAAATCTCATGATATTCGATTATGATAGACTTCCATGTGGTGTAGGGTGCATAATATTTTTTCATCTAATTGTTCCAATTCATCAAATCACTTATGAGATTGTTCATCTGTAGATGACTAATCACAAATGGCTACTATGAGTGAAGGTAATTGAACCTAAATGGGCAAGACTACTTCCATTCCATATACCAATGAATATGGAGTTGATTGTGTAGCAGTGCGGGTGGTGGTCTGATAATCCCATAAATCATGAAAATTTTTATCAGGCCATGATTTCTTATCTTTATCCACCATCTTTGGTAGTATGTTTGAAAGAGCCTTATTTAAGGCTTTTATTTGGCCATTGGCCACTGCATGATACTGAGATGAATGGTTAGATTTTATGTTGTATTCTTGATACAAATTTCTCACCTAAGATGAACAGAAGTTGGTGCCATTATCCGTCAATATGGTATGAGGGTCACCAAATCTGGTAATGATGTTAGACTTGACGAAGCTAACAATGCTTTTAGAACTAACTTATTTTAAAGGTATTTCCTCTACCCATTTGGAAAATATGTCATTAGTAGTATGAATATACTTAAACTACTTGGATGTAGCTAGAGGATAAGGTCCTACTACATCCATTCCCCATGTGGAAAATGGCCATGAGTACTTAGTTTTATGATGCAACCCTGGGGGTTAATGAATGAAGTTGGAACATACTTGGCAAGAATGAAACTTCTTAGTGAAATCAACACAATATTTCATCATTAAAGGCTACAAGTATCCAAGCCTTCATATTTGACCAGAAAGTCTATGTCCAGACTGGTGGGCGCCACAAACTCCTTCATGTACTTCATTCATGATAGCCATTGTCTCTTCACCATCAATACATCTGAAGAGAATTCCATAAAAACCTCTCTTGTAGATAAGTTTTTGGTGATCTGGGCTATCATGGAGAGTAAAATTGACCACACGTCTCCGAAATTGTTCTTCCGCGGCTCTATCAGGTGGTAGTGTTCCATTTTGAAGGTATTCCCTGATA
Source organism: Viscum album (assembly GCA_963277665.1). Taxonomy (NCBI): domain Eukaryota; kingdom Viridiplantae; phylum Streptophyta; class Magnoliopsida; order Santalales; family Viscaceae; genus Viscum; species Viscum album. The sequence continues at coordinate 829,027,849 of OY728140.1, forward strand.
GGTGTCATTCATCCTGTATTATGACCATATAGTTTAGAAATGGGACTGATCTCATTGATTTCCACTATTCTGATTTGAAAAAAAGGTGAAACTACACGGTGGTGGGAAATACTGATGATTGTTTCATCCCGATTTGGATCTTCCAGGGTTGTGGAAACATTATCCATTGCATCATCTTGGGAATTTTGTGATCATAGGACATAAGAAAATGTCAGTTCTGAGGTAAATTCCGCCATTAACTCTCTAACGTAATCACACAAAGGGATTAACTCTTCTTTTCTAATGGTATAATCCCCATTGATTTTTTTGATTACCAAATCTGAATCAACTTTTAATCTCAAGTGATTCACATGTGCCTGAAGTGCCAATTCCAAGCCTACGATGAGAGCTTGATATTCTGCTTCATTATTTGTACCACTTTCCAACAATAAGAAGGAATAGGGTAGCATTTCCTTTTCTGGGGAAATAAGCACAATTCCTAACCCAACATTGTTGAATTTAGGATCTTCCATTTTCTTCCCTGTTGGACTTCTGGAAGCACCATCAAAGTACATTTCCCATGTTTGAGGATTATCTTGAATAGAGAAGACTTCCTCATCAGGAAGTTCAATATTTAAATATGTATCTTCTACAGATGGGTGTTCAGCAAGGAAATTGGCCAAATCTTGGCCCTTTATTGACTTTTGATACACATACTAGATATCAAATTGCTGCAAAATAACTACCCACCTTGCCAGACATCCTGTAATCAGTGGATGACTAAGGATAAATTTGAGCAGGTTATTGCGAGATACCAATTGGACCTCATGATGTTGCAGGTAGTGTCTCAATTTTTGAACTGTAAAGATTAATTCCAGGTAGCACTTTTCAATACTTGAATATCAAGTTTCTGCCTCAAGCATAGTCTGACTAAGAATATAAAGGTTTTTTTCATTCCCAGCATCATTCTTTTGGGCAAGGAAGAAACCCAATGATCTCTCTAAAGTTGTCACATAGAGAATAAGTTGTCTTCCTTCAATGGGTGGAATTAATATCGGTGGACTCAAGAGATATTTCTTGAAGGTATTAAATTATTTTTGACATTATTCAGTCCAATGGTAGGTGACTCCCTTCTTCATTATTCTGGTGAAGGGTAAACACTTTCCAGCCAAATTAGAAATAAAATGCCAAATATAGGCCAAGTTTCCTTGAGGTCCTCTTAATTCTTCCAAATTTTGAGTAGGTGACATAACAAGGATTGATTTTTTCTTCTCATGATCAACTTAGATATGACGATGGCATACAAAAAAGCTTAGAAATTTTCCTGAGGTTACCCTGAAAGCACATTTCAAGGGGTTCATCTTCAAATTGTGTTGTCGATGTTTGTTGAATATAATTTCTAGATCGGCCAAGTGATCAGAACTTTGTCTGGATTTAACCACCAAATCATCTACATAACATTCAACAAATTTCCCTAAAAAAGGTTTGAAGATATGGTGCATTGCATGTTGATACATTGCACCTGCATTTTTTAGGCCAAAGGGAATTACCTGATATAAAAACACACCTTGTGGATATCTAAAAGCTGTAGACTCCTCATCCTCTGGGGCCATTCGTATTTGATTGTACCCAGAATAAACATCCATGAAGGAAAAAGCATCGCATCCAGCTGTTGCATCAATTAAGAGTTCTGTGATCGGAACTTGAAAATCATCCTTAGGACAATGCTGATTAAGATCTCTGAAGTTAATGGAAACTCTTATTTGTCCATCCTTCTTTTTCATAGGGACAATATTAGCCATCCATTTGGGATACTGAACTTCACTGACGGAGTTAGCTTTGATAATATTATCAACTTCAGCTTCAATTTTGGAGGCATAAGTTGGGTGTGTTCTTCTTGCTTCTTTCTTGAATCCTTAATGTTCTTCTGGAAAACCCAAATGATGAGTGGAAAGATTGGGATCAAGACCTAAAATTTCTATATAATTTAAAGAAAATACATATCTATTTTTCTTTAAAAATGAAGTATACATTTCTTTCTCTTCAAGAGTCATGGCCGCACTAATTAAAGTGGGGAGTGGATCTTCTTTTTTACCTAGATTTATTTCTCTGAGTTCATCTATAGTGGTAGAGATACCCTCTTCAAATTCTGGAGGAGCATCCCTAATATCTTCCACTTCTTCTTCAATATGTGTTACTTCTTCAATTTCTAATTGCATAGTAGATAATGAAGCAGAACTTCTATGGTTATGGGAGAAGTTAAAATTTTAACATCTTGGAGAAGAGTCTATAATTTATGACCCTATTGAGACACTGATGGTATGATGAAGGTACGGATGCATGTTGATGTATCCAACGTCTTCCATGAAAAATGTTGAAAGTTGTGTCCTGAAAAACAACCATGAAATCTAAATTAGACCCAAGATCTCCAAACTGAATTCTGAGTGTAATGTCGCCCAGAGTTTCTTGTCCATTTTTATCGTATCCTTGCAACATCAAAGTAGAAGGGGATAAATTAGATTCGGTGAGGCCTAATCGACGAAGTGTACGAATATAAATGAGATTGACTCCTGAGCCATTATCAATGAAAGATCACTAGATGTCTATATCATTGAATTTTCTAGATAAATGCAAAGGTCTGATATTTCCATGTAAAAAATCATCTTCATCTTCATCTGTAAAAGATATCACTGAATGGCATTCTGCAGTATCATTCTCTATATAGTAGACCTCAGCCACAACAATTTTAGTTTTGAATTCTTGAGGACTTGACAAAGCCTCAATAAGCACCTCCCGAAGATCTTTTGATAGATTCCAGGCATCCAGAATTGATAACTTGGCTGGTACTTGTGCCAAATGTTTCAAGAAATCATACTTTTGGTCCAAAGGTCTACATTTCCCATCATGAGAATGTGGTTTTTTAGGTGCCTTGGAAGTTGATGTTTTGGCAGTAGATGCATCCCGTATCGGGGTAGAAGTGGGAAATAATCCTATCTTCGGTAGATTAGACTGACTAGGTCTATCTATTTGATGAGAGGAAGAAGGTGTGGCCTCTAAATGGTCTTCCCAAATAACTACATCAAGACCGAATCTACCATGTGTGGAAGAACTTCCTTGTTCCTATTGAGCCCGCTGAAGGGATTTTCCATGAGTTTATGCCACATATACAGTTCTAGCAGGGGTAGGATTAAAATAGTGGCTTCTAGAATATCCACGTCTTCCCCTATATCCTATACCTCTATCTCTTCCTCTAATTCATCTATTAGATGCAGGGAATTAAGGCTCATCATAATCAAAACTTTCATTGGCATAAGGATCTATTAAATGAATCATGTTAACAGAACCAAAGATCAATTCTTCATCTGATAAAGATTCCACCTGATTATCCAGTTCAGTCTATGCTGTTTGGTGGGGCGGTGCCCGTGCTTTTGAAGTAGATGGTATAAAATCTACCAGAGTCAAAGACAATTTAGGCTTTGACACGAACTCGTCTTCTTCTGACTACTCTTCTTTCTTCAAATTACGCCGCTTCTTTGAGGATTTTCCTTCTAATGAAGGGGGTTTTGTTGTGGAATTCATATTAGAAGACACAATTGGTTGATTCAATTGTGTTAATAAAATGGAATGAGTTCAATTTATCATTTTCTTGACCATCCAATCATCATATTTCTATGCATTTTTACTTTTGACTTCATTCCACTCGCCTTCTTCCTCTGGATCAGTAGTAGTAACACATGCTATAAGGGCTAAAGAACCTTTAAGTTTCACTTGTCCAGAGTCCACCATCTTTTGCAGGAGGTCTTTGAAGATAAAACACTCCTGAATGGGATGCTCCAACATCTGATGAAACGGGAATTAGTTGGGGAGGTCTTCCTTTCCTTCCTTGTTCGGCATTTGGGCCTTGTCAACTGAACCATATTGTTTTCCAAAGCCGAGATGAAGTATCTAGGAACTTGTTCATTCTGGAAAGAATAAACCTTTTTCTTAAAATCTTCAAACTGTTTCTATCTTTGATCTCTTTGATCAAATTTATGAGGCAGTCATTGTTTTTGACGTTCAGGAGGTGGAGCCCTTCGATACGACGAAGGTTTTGAAGTGGAAGCAGGTAAAGATGCTTGTTTGAGTGTAACTATAGCAGTATCTACTTTCCCTATTCTCCTTCCTGGAACTGATGGAATTACATGAGTTCTAACCTTAGTCTTTGTAATAGAATCTTTGATCTACTGAGTGATTGAAGTAAGGTCTTGAATCCCTCCTGTGTATTTCACAGGGATCAACGGTGTGCGTAGTTCATCACGCAGATTTTCCACACAGATTGGTAGCAAATCTTCTTGAGGGAGTGTTAAACTTAAGGAATATGTTAATCCCTTCCAGCGAGCAATGAAATTTGAAAATCTTTCATTTTCCCTTTTCTTACAATTGGTAAGATCAAAAACTACTGTCTTTGGAAATTTTGAGCTAAATTGAAGAAGGAATTTTTGACAGAGATCCTCTCACCCAGTAATTAACTGGGATTGAAAGCTTGTATACCAGACGAAAGCAGGCGCTTATAATGACTGCACAAAACACCTGAGCTTAACTGCTTCTTATTGTTGATGAGTTCCCATAATAGGATCACAAAGAGCAATAAAATGTGTTAAGAGTTGTTCTGGATCTCCCGAACCATTAAAAATTGGGAATTTGGAACTCGAAAAATTTGACGGGGGAGGAATTGCATCCACCCATTTAGGGTAATCTCTATTCTTCGGTTGAACCGGTGCATGATTTCCTTCCATAGCTTCCAACTGACCTATTAATGACTCAATGGTAGTCAATAATTTTTGAGAAACATATGGTTGAGCTTGGACCTGTGCAGGTGCAAGAACTAGAGTTTGGACGGGTGTGGTGACCGATACTGTCACTGATGGTAGAATTACCATTTGTTGTCGCGTATAACCCATAGGACTAGACCTATGAGGGTGTACTTGTAAAGGGGGATATTCTTGATCCATCCCAGTAGCTGCAACAAATTCCCTTGAGTGATTAACTCCAGCATACTTAGGAGGAAGACTACCTTGAAGTAGTTCTATATTTAACCTCCTTAACTCCTTCATTTCTTCTTCTTGTTGTGTGAACCGTTCCTCTAATGAGATTGATTGGCCTTCTCTAGAGGTAGGGTGGAATGTAACCTAACTTTTTTCCTTTCCCCTTGTTGGACACCTTCTAGAGAGGGGGGAGTTGGTTATTTGAAGGAATAACTAAATTCTGGGTAATCCTTTGATTTTGGGTATGCACACCTTCTTCATTTTCCTCTGTGTATACAGCCTCTTGAACATGAACTTCTTCATTTGATTCCCCTAAGTGAGCCCCATGTTCTAAGGGATTGGTGACAAAGGCATTGATGACATTTATCGATGCATAACGCATTGCATCCCTTCTATCAGTGCTTCTGTGATACTGTCTTCTTCCATGTCCTCTTTGAGGCATTGCCTTTTGTTTGGTTGATCCCTCAGGAACTTCTTGATGAACCATAATTTGTAGGGAATCTCCTGATAATTCGGATCTACGTTCCAATTTTGGCTTCTTCCCTAATCGAGAGAAGACTGAATTTCACTAAGGAATAGATTGAGAATTTGAAAAAGTCCCTAGTCCGGTGGACTGGGGCAGTTCCTGTTTTTCCTGCTCAATTCCTCGAATCCTGTTTGTTGATCCCGAGGTTTGAGTTAAAAGAGTTATCATTATGGCAAGCTGAGGTGGCTCTTGAGCTACTATATCTAAAACTTTCTTAAAATCTCTCCTGATTTTCCAGACTTTAGTCCATAAATTGGCTGGATGCATCATCCGACATCCAATCAAATCACCTGGCTCAGATGACCGTTGGATTATTTCTGACACTTCTGTCACTTGATGATGTTCCTGTTCTAAATGAGAAGCTTGTTCTATATTCTAATTTTCTTGATTCAAGAGTAATTCGACAACTTTTTCTTTATATGCCTGACTTTGGGAAGAACTAGTTGAGGCCTGTTCTTGATCAAGAATCTGATTACACACAAAACCAGTTGGATGTGGCCATCCATGGGCAATAACATTGCATGAGACCACTTTTGGTGGGCTTTGTTGGCTAGATAGAATAGTAAAATGAAATGCTCCATGAACAACCCATCTCCTGATATGAATACCAGATGGGGCATTGGTAATTAACTAGCGCAGCCTTTTTAACTCGCCATGGCATGAACACTGAAGATAACTCTACTAATTTTCAACCTCTGTATGTCGGGAAACTAAGATATATGCCAAGTCAATTTGGCATTGCAACACTTCTATTATATTGACATCATTTTGATATTCATCATAAGATAATATTTTCTCTTTTAAGTTACAAAGAGTATTCCATATGTTGAGACAAATATCATGAATAAAATATTCTGTCAATGTTTCTGGAATATCATATTGAGAGTCAGCCAAAGCACAAAACATGATTGGTATTTCACCTTTCTCTAGTTGTTTTCTCATATTTAGCACTTCCTCTTTGTCATTTGATGAAGATTCTTCTACCTGATTGGACCAAAGATGGTACTTCTTTGTTGTTTCATTAGATTCAACAAGATTGGTAGAGAATTCATTTGTCAAGTTAGATGATGAATGACCCAGGGGTGGTTCATAGAATGACCTACAACCCGGGTTATCTTTTGGTTGAGAAAGTATTTCACCTGCTAGCGTTAAGGTATCATAAATGACTGGCTTTACATTTGCAAGTTCCTCAACATAAGACAGCTTTATCGTTACTACATTTTCTATTGAAAAATTTTCCAGGCAATGTGAATTACTACTGCGGAGAGGAATTTTGTAGCTAAAGTCATCATCATGGGGTGGATCACATTGTGGGTTATAGGAAAAGATGAAACATCGTGCTCCTTGGTATTATAGCCATGCAGAGGGTTATTGTGACTCTCATATGAAGATGATACTTCGAGATTGACCGAATTGTCACGAAGAAAGCCTTCATGAGAAAGTTTTTCATGAAGACCTTTGGAATTATTGTTGTTACTTCCGGAATTTGGAAATGAGAGAGTAGATTCTTGATCTGTAACAGATAATTGTCTGAGAGCTTTAAGAACTTCAGCATTGAGCAATACCTTATTGCAGATTGGCTCTTGATTTTTTAACTGTCTTGGATGATTCTTTTTCTTGGACACCTTCTTTCTCACTTTGGAAACCACTTTTTGATGAAATTTTTTATTATGGGCAGGTGTATGTGCCTGCTTAGGAGAAATGGTCAGGTTAGGCTGATTATCTCCATTTAAATTGGGTGTATGTGCCTGACTTGATTATCAGTATGACATGGGGGAGTATGCTCCATGACCCTCCTAGACTGGAACAGAGGTTTGTATATGCTCCATAGTGACATGTTGATGAGTCACTCCACTGATAGGGATAGATTTATGTTTCTTTCCCTATGATGTCATTGTCGCTGAAGTTTTTATAATATTCTGGCAGGTTTTCAGAATATGGGAAGGGATTTGCTTTTACTCTTTCACCATTTTCAGAATGTGATTGGTGACTTCAGCTGCTGGAATAGGAATATACATCCATTACATGTCTGTAGTATGTGTATTTTCCTTCCCCTTTCATCCTTTTCTTGTTAATGGATATTGACAGTACTTATGCACAAGGGCAGAGAGTTGAGTCTGCTCCAAATTTATTGTCAGAGCTTTTCAACTAACTTCTCCGAGTGCTACCAAACAAGACTATTGGTAGACTAGATGAACATTGGTAGGTGTATATACCTATTGTGTATTCTCTGTCAAGTATGTTTTATGGGTTTCCTTTAATACTAGCAGACGATACTACTGACAGAATTGGTGATTGTATATAGGTGTATTTTCCTGCTTACAGGTGATCACCATATTTGGTTGGCGATCTTCTTTGGATGCAATCAGACGAGCCTGCTGATTGGCTAATGAATTATAAACAGGTGTATGTTCCTGCCTATAGTACTCCATCGGAATTGCCTGGCAGGATTGGTGGGTTGTTGTCAGATGAGTCTGCTGGATAGTAGGATTAGAACGGACGGGTGTGTGTGCCCGCTCGTTTCTTTCCATAAAGTTAGGTTTATGGAATTATCTGGAGGGGGTAGAGGTAATAACCTTCTCCCTGTTGGCCGAATTTTTCCTCTAATGGTTCTTCTTGCATGCTCGGGTCTGAGGGACCTGAGCCGAATGCCTAGAGTTGATACCCTCATCTTGTTGAGGGAGCACTACCGCACGAGTCTGGCAGCGATTGTTGGTGGGAGTCCTCAGGAAGGACTCGTGTCTTCTTGAACTGAGGCCTTGAGTGACCTCTTCATTCACCTCCATGTAATATGGGAGGAACTAGTTGTTGCGTTCCAGGGATAACGACCCGAAACGGTTGGAGATGGTGGTTAGCACCGCCTACTTCTTGACCACTGTTCGTCGCTGTCCAAACAACCAGGGTGAATTGTTAACTTGGAGGGCTTGTCGAGCAGCCTCCAGATTCAGGATGGTACCGTGTTGATATTATTCCCTCACCAATGCATTCAAGACCCATCGTTGAAGACTCTTATTAGGTGACTTCATCCTCAGAGCGAATGAGGATCTAGTAGGAGTAGTGGCCAAAGCATTCACAGGTGTGAACTTTAAAGAATCCATTATATGTTGCAGAGAGATCTTGGAAAAGACTGTATGTTTGATATATCAGACAAATTCAAGATAAGTCTGGACAGACTTCATATTTTGGATGAGTTCTTATGTTATTGACTTCTCTGTTATCCCTCATATTGAGTTTAATAGGGGCCTAACAAATAAGTAAAACATTATTTTAACTTGGTTAAGGATTGACGTCAGGTTCACCATTTTTTGTTTCTTCTGAAAATGGGGATGACCTTGTTTGTTTAAGGTTTAAACTTTCCAATCGGTTTCTAACGAGTTTATTCATAGAACCGAAAACATCCAATGAATCTATATCCATCTGAACCTACTTTCCAAAGGTAGGTGCTCATTAGTTGTGGACTGATGAGGCTTAATAATTTTCATTGGTTGAGAGGATGGGACGTCAAGCTCATCACACCTTTTTGGGGGGAATTATTACCTACTCCGGGACTCTCTTATAGAATTAATTTATATTCATGAATCCATATTTATTCACCAAGTATAAAAATGAGTTTTCCTTTAGATTTAGAAATCAATGGTTGATATGTATGATATTTAGAGAATCTTTTATATGTATTTAAGGTTCTTCATCGATGGAGAATCATCTCTATGTATTAGATATTATTAGTCAATGGTATCCTTCAATACATTATATACAAATATCTTGGTTATTATGATGATCATGCTGGTTTTAAAGCCACTCAGTGGGGCACTTGAAGTTTATTGTCCTTTAGAAAGATAGGGATTATTTCAGAGTTGGGATCGTACCCGTAGACGGGCTATCTACGTATCCTTGTTAAAAAGGAATTAGAACCCATGTAGTTCGATAAAAGAATATGGGGTTTATGCATGGTTAATGTCCCAGAAAGAAATATCATGATTACTTTCACACTCTAAGCTCACGTGAGTCATGATCGATGTGAGAAACAAGAGGTATCAGTAAATTTAACGATGGTGCCATGAAATATGTAGTCATGAGAAATGATGTAGGGCTTATATATGTATGACCACCTAGGTAAATGAAGACTAGGACTTAGGAAAGAAGCCCAAGAAGCAGGGTCCATAAAGTTATTTGTATTTTATGGAGATTTGGAATTTTAACCTGGGACTTACTCCTGAAAAGGAATCCTAAATTAAGAGGGACTTATGATTGTGTTTTATTCCTAAGAAGAAAAACCCAAATAAAAATAATTAAGATTGGGGCTTACTCTTGAGAAGGAGGCCCAAGTTAAATGGACTTATGACCATGGATTATTTTTTAGAAGGAGGCCTAGGTTAAGAGAGACTTGTAACTTGGGGCTTACTCCTGATAAGGAGGCCCAAATTAAAGGAAATTAGGACTGGGGCTTACTCCAGAGAAGGAGGACTAGGTTAATAAAGACTTATAACTTAGGGCTTACTCCTAAGAAGGAGGCCCAAATTAAAGGAACTTATGACTGGGGCTTACTCCTGAGAAGGAGGCCCAGGTTAAGAGAGACTTGTAACTTGGGGATTACTCTAGAGAAGGAGGCCCAAATTAAAGGAACTTATGACTGGGGCTTACTCCTGAGAATGAGGACCAGGTTAAAAGATCTTCTCATCTTAAAGGATGAGGTTATATAGGAAACCCCTAACCATGGTAACATAAAGTTTGTAAGTCATGAGGTTTTGGGAGAGGTTCTCCCAGAATTCCTTTCAGATAAGGAAGCCAACAAAGGAACCATGCCATAAATGGCTTTGAAGAGGGTTTTGAAGGATATATCTTGAAGAGGAGAAGTGGACTTGAAGAAAGGAAGTGACTAGGAAGGAGGCACGCAAGTATTTTTCTAGCACGCAAGTCCTGGTCATGCAAGTATACTTGCGCGACATGATTCACCTTGGGAGACGAATAATCTATAGGTTAATACTTGGGAAACTTTGAACTCAAGCCCTTAGTATCATCCCTAGAGGCTTCCAGAAGTGTGGCGTGCAAGTTCTCTTGAGAGTTAAAGGCGACACACAAGTCTCTTCATTTCCATTAAGGGGTGGACACTTAGGCGCGCAAGTGTTGATGAATTCTAACACTTAGGCCTTATTCTTCCTCTTTAGAGATTCCATTATAGGTAAAGAATTAACTTAGAAGTGTTCGGAAGATGTCAGAAAAAGACTTGGGTGACCATATCTTGAATTTGAGTTTTGGAAAATTCGTCCTTGAAATGGGGGGCCCACAGGGGCTATTTATAGGCCACTGAATACCTTGCGTGAAAAAATAATAGGGGGCGCAAGTGACTTGCGCAACCCAAAATGTGGCACGCAAGTGACTTGCGCGACCAGAAAGAAACATGTGTGACCCATTCTTAAAGGTTTTCTTGTTCATGTCTTTGTCAATTTTTGATGTTCTTCAAAGGATGACTCTCTTTGTGCTTAAGGTATTCTCCATTTCCATTCATTATACTCTGTGATGGAAAGGAGCATCAACAATGATATTTGGATATGTAAGATAATTAATTGTGACAATTAATTATGTTCCATGATGTTGACCAAAGATAATTAATTTTTAGAATTAATCTTGTGACATTATGTTTATAAAATATAATTAATTTTGATAATTAATTATAAAAAGTTTAGATTTAATATGGATAATTATTTTGAAGAATTAATTTTGTAAAGATAATTGTGTAGATTGATTAATTAACTGATGAATTAATTAATGGGTTTTGTGCTTATTTAATTTTTAAGTTAACTAATGGACTTTGAAATATTTAACTAAACATTGGATTAGTAACGTAATAATGTGGAAAATTATTTTGAATTAATGAATGATTAAATGGATCAGATTTTTGTGGTGTTAGACATAGAATTCTAGACCAATTACAAGTTGGGACTTGGACATGGCATTCCGCCCCAATATTTATCCAAGATTGAGATTATGCGGTGCTAGGCATTAAGACCTACATCAAATGATAAAATTAGTGTTATGCATGATGACTTACACTCAACAAGATTGTGGTGCTAGGCATGACGACCTACGCCAAATGAATGATAATAATTAATGATGATTCAACTGAGATTTGGGGTGCTAGGTATGACAACCTACACAAAATGATTAATGATAATAAATGATGATTCAAATGGGAAACATGAATAGAAATTTTCCTTATGTGATGTTTAAAGATTAAATGAAAATGTGATGAATATTTTAATAATGAATTGTATTTATTACTTCATAAAACTTCCTGCACTATCTTTTGACTAGCCTCGTTTTAGACACCATTGGTGGTGGCCTACTAAGTTTTACTCACACCCTATTTGGGCCACTTGATCGGTACCCAAGTATACTTTGTTTTTGCAAGACAGGATAAGTTAAAGGCCCTTGGATTGGTTGTAGTTTGGGATTGGAGTATGGGAGAGGGAACTGGATGTGGTTCGGGACCTGCTTGGGAGTCTTTGTGTCTTTACTTTCAGTTTCACTATAGACACTTGAAATTTTCATTTTCATGGCATGTTTAACCTTTCAATGAGTATTGCATTTTCATGTTTTGGTTATTATATGACATGGATTTGCTCTGGTTATTTATAGACTTCCTCACTTGATTAATTTTATTTTCTTCTGTTAGTCTGTTGTTCTGATAAAAGTAGGTATAGTCCCCCCAAGACTGATTTACCAGACCCTGACTACTAGTCAGAACCCTCTAGCATACAGGGAGGTGCACTTGAGGGCATGTGGCCAACCGGATTGGGGAATCATTTAGTGGCACCCAGGTTGGGACATCACAACTAAAATTAGAGTTATTTTTCTAAAGTACTTATATACATGCACCCAACCATTTCCATTCATAAGTTTATAGGAATATTAATAAATTATTGTAACATATAGAGTAAAAAACATGCATGTAATAACCTCTAGATAATAAAAAAGAGTGTGATAGTGAAATCCAAAATTTAAAGGGAAAAATACATTCCCACCTAGAATAGTTGTCCCAAACTGACAAAAAATGGAATATAAAATAGTTGAGAGATCCCAACTCTAGATCTCCAAGCCATGGCCTCCATATGTGGTCTATGCACTCTAGTATCCCAATTATCCTCTAAAATCACTATCGATCTATCATTCATCTTCATAAGACATGACACATGCAGGAATGGCCCATATAGGGGTGATTATATACATACCTAGTAGTATGCCCCAAAAAATGAAGAGGGAGAAATAGAAGACTTGATATAAATAGTCAACTCAACCCGAAGCAAGAGGGAAATGAAACCCAACATCATTGACATATGCTCAGATAAAAAAAACCCATATGAGAGAGAAAGGGTATGACTATCTCAATACCTATCTTAGGATGATGAGTCTACATGTAGCTCTAAAGGTCCATTATTTATTCTAGACATCTCATGTTTTTTTCCAAGAAAACAATAGTAGGGTATGCACCTTTCCACTACTCCACAGCCTAATGGATCATAGTCTTCAAAGTTTAGGGACTCACACCCTAGTATAATAAGGAAATTTTACCCAGTAGATAGAGGACCCACACCCATGTAGGGGAGTAGTGTATCCCTATTTTTTATAGAATATGGGAAACACATTCCCCCATGTGATAGGGGAGTACTATCCCCGTAGATAAAGGACTTATTTCCGTGTAGGGTAGTACCATCTCTACCTGGAACAATGAGTATGGAGGAATCATGCCCTAGTGCAATAGGGGAGTACTGTCTCTATGGATAGGGGACTCACGCCTTGGTATGATAGGGGAGTATCACCTGTACATGTATAAATGAGTATGGGGACCTGGACCCTGGTGTGATGGGAGAGTATCGTCCCCATGGATAGAGGACCCTCACCCTGGTATAATAAGTGAGTACCATATCTACATAGAATATATCTGATGATCATTCCCAATCACATCTATCATCGATCATCTTCTAACTAATTTTCATTCTCATAAAATCTCGCATCATATCTCAAAAATTCACTATAAAGTCTGTCTTCACATTCTACATGGAAAATCACTCAGTATAGGCTACTCTTAGGCTAAAATATGATCCAAATTTAAGCAGATAAGAGAGGTATAAGTTCCTAAAACAAAGGGGTACACTACATGTTTGGGGTCCTCATGGCATGCGGTACCGCTCCTATGTATGGATGTTTACTCTTATGGACATGGATCAGTGGACATTTCACTGCACACAGCATATACGGGACCCACATGGTGTGTCTTTGAGACTTGAGATCTAATTGTGTTCTCTAGATTGTTCCCATTTCTATCATACCATGTCATGTACCAATCCATGTACCTAGTCATTCCTAAGTACCAGTATATGCTTGTGTCCCCCTGGATGTTTCATATACCTGGAAATGTACCTGGTCATGTACCTAGTTTTTCTTGGGTACCAACACATCCCCATGTATTTTAGGCTATATTGTGCACTTGGTCGTGTATATGGCCATACCTAGGTACCAGCACATGCCTGCTTACACACAGAGTACATGGAGTGTCCACCCACAAGGGGTCTTGGGTGTGTGCACCTGGTACACGGCCTAGATACCCAAGTAGTTTCACATGGCATGTGGCTCATCCACATAGAATTTGATTCTTATCTTATTCCTGAAACCCTAGTCATCTCATCTAAGTGACTATATGGGATGTTTTCATCATAGTACATGTTGTGTAGTTAGTATTTTTGTAGAAAGACTGGTTCTTCATGAGGATTCCATATATTCCACTTCTACTGTGATCTGTGCTAGTAAACCACTCAAAAATTGTGGTAGTTTCTTTTGTACATCATTTCCTATCCTCCAATGGTCAAAAATTAGATTTCATCCATTCACACAAAGCCTACATGTATTCACTTCTCCTTTGTTCATTGTCGATCAGTCTCGGATCCCAGATCCATGGGAATCGTCACCCGCATCCCACAATAGATCTTGATCTGTATGAAAATCTCCATATAAATCACTGTTCTCACAACTACTATGAATTCTAGGGTTGTATCATGCTCTAACCCACCCTGAAAAAGTCTAATCGTTACCTCATAGGCCATTGGTGAAGAAGATAAATAATTATGGGGGGAAATCGCCATAAAAAGGGTGATAAACATCTTTTTCCAAGTGTTATCATCTAATGATTGTGATTCAAGTAATCCAAGGTGTGATCATGGAATAATAAAAACAATAAATTGAATAAACAATTTAATCTGACAATGGGATTATGTGAAGGGTGATAATACACTGAATCAAAAGAATAAAATCAAGTATACTTATAATTGACAATCCATACATCGATTATGGATCAATTGTTGGTGAATAACACATTCTCCAATGATGGGGAAGATCTTTTGTGTTTTTTTCTCTCAATCCACCTTGATTTGATCAAAGTTCATCATTCGATAATGATTCTCCAACAAAGTTCATCATAGCTCCTCTCAATTCTACCAAGGTTTATACAGATAACCCTGGATAATTTTTATAATGGAGTATTTATAGAGTATTTAATTAGGTATTTTGATTAAAAAAAATATATAATTTATATATTTATTTTAATTAAACATGCCACCCAATAGCTACCTCAACTAGACATCCAACACCGACTAACCTTAGGTCATGACTAGGGTAAACCCCATGCTCCATATTCAACTGTGGTCTCAAATTTTTGATCAGATAAATTGTTTAGGAGATATTCCATTATTTATGAAAAATATATTTATTTATTATATTAATATTTTTAATATTTTTAAAATATTTATTTTGGGCTCACTAGGCCTCCTAATCTCACATCATCTCATAACCTAGCTCCAAAGATATTCCTTAATATATTTCAAAGTCTTACAAGGAAAAACATAGTCTCTAAATTATTCCCTCCTCCAAATATTTTCATCCCCTAAAATCCAAACTATACAAAAAGGTGGGGATACTAAGCCCACAAATGTCTCTCCCATTCCAAGTATATCTCATGTATACTCCCATAATACCATAGTACACGAACCAAGAGAATAGTCCATCCACACAGGATACTCTCCTACTAATATTCAATTTCCATTGGGTTCCCAATTAAGTTGTACCCATCCTTGATGTCTATATATCCTCAGTTAATAACATTCATAGGATCATGCATATATCTCCTCAACTGTGACACATGGAATATTTCATGTACCCACTCCAACTGTGGGGGTAAGGATGGGTGGTAATAAAACTCTCCAACCCTTTGAAGGATCTTGAATGGCCCGATAAACCTTAGGGATATCTTACCTACCTAGAAAAATATCTACAATCCTCTTCATGGGGAGACTCTCAAGAAAACACGGTCTCCCTGCTCAAAATACAAGTGACTATATTGTTGATGAGAATAAGATTTATGTTTTCTATGAGGTATCTTCATCTGTTTGCAGATGACATGAAACTTCTTCTTCTTTACCCACACCATCTATGTCCCAACAAGAGTTGTCTCACTGATCTTATACTATCATAAGGGTGAGATGAAGGGTATCCCATATAGGGAATCAAAATGTTCCATGTTGGTAGTATAGTGAACGATATTATTATAAGAAATCTATACTAAAGATAATTGATCATCTCATCTCCAGCCAAATTGTAACACACAATCCCTCAGCATATCCTCTAACACCTAGATAGTGTTCTTGGTCTTCCCATTCGTATAGGGGTGAAAATATGTACTCATCCCCAACTGGGTCCCAAATTCCCCTTACAAACCTCTCCACAACTGTGACATAAACCATGAATCATGGTCAAATACAATCATCAAGGGAACCCCAAAAAGGAAAACAATCTCCCATATGTACAACAACCCTAAGATATCCACCAAACTATTCTCATTTATAGTAAGGAAGTGCACTGACTTGGTAAGTTGGTCAACTGTCACCCAAATCGAATCATGGGATATTTTTTTCATAGAATCCCTATCAAAAATTCCGTGGATATGTCATCCAATTTCCACTATAAGATCTCAAGATTTTGTAAAAAAACATTTCAAGACCTAGTTCTCAGCCTTTACTTGGTGACATGTGAGACACTAGGATATGAACTCAAGAAAACTTTACCTCATTCCATCTCACCAAAATTGTCATTGAAGGTCCCTATACATCTTCCCTGCACTAGGATGTATATTCAAAGGAGAATAGTTAAACTATTTTATCACCTCATCTTAGAACATGAATGAAACCATAACCTATTCTTAGAAAAGGATGACATGATTCCCTCCTTCATAAAATCCATTTATTGAATCTCATGTGTATATATGTATGACCTCACATTTGATGTATCCCAACTAAGCCTACCTCACACACTAGAAATGTGTAGGATTCAACACCATAGACTGAAGATAAGTTTCACCCCTATCCTTCATCAGGGTAATCTAAAAATAATCCACCTTCTCAAACACCTCCTCCACCAGAAGAGAATGGGACTTCTTTCTAAGGGAATTTTCCACTATTTTTTCCTTTGTAGGAGTATAGACTATCTAAAATTCATAGTCCTATAAGAACTCAAACTAGTGCCTCTAAATCTAGTTCATATATTTCTATGTGAAAACAATATTGAGACTCTAATGGTCTGAGTAAACAATAAATCACTATCCTAGAAGACATTGACCCCATATCCTCAGATAAAAGACTACCAATATCAACTTCAGGTCATGAGACATGTAGTTCTTCTCATGGGGTCTCAACTAAATTGAACCATAAGAGATAACTATCTACCTCTTCATCAACATGAAGTAAAGCTTAGATCTAGAGGAATAACAATATACTATGCACCCCATGCCCTCTACTAATAGTCTCAAAATAGGAGCACTAGTCAGTCTCATCCTCAACTCTTCAAAGGATCTCTAACACTTCAAAATCTAGATAAATAGATTCCCTTTCTGCATTAGGGTGTTCAATGGGGATACAATCTTAGAGAATTCTTCTATGAACCTCCTGTAGTACCCTACCAATCCATGAAAACATCGCACCTCTAACATTATCCTATGTGGATCCAAAACAAGAACTTCATCAATCTGCATCAGGTCCATAGATAATCGATGCTCATAAATAACATACCCTAGAAAGTGAAACTTACAGATCCAGAATAGGCACTTTGATATATTAGCATAAATATGGTGCTCTCATAGAAATTCTAGGATTATATATAAGTTCTATTCATGATTCTCTTCTTACACTGAGTAGATGAGTATTTCATCAATAAACAAAACAAAAAATTGGTCTAAGTATGGCGGGAATATCTGGTTTATCAAATCCATAAACATAGTGGGGGAATTTGTCACAGAAAAATACATCACCAGAAACTCATAGTGTCTATAGTGACATTGAAATGCCAACTTTGGAATATTATCCTTGTAAACCCTCAACTGGTGGTAGTCAGGCCTGAGACCAATCTTCAAGAACCATATCACACCTCACAACTAATAAAAGAGGTCATCAAACCTCAATAAGGGTTAATTATTTTCTATCATGACCTAGTTTAGGCGATGATAATAAACACATATCCACAAGATCATGTCTACCTTTTTTATGAACAAAACTAGAGCTGCTAAGGGGGACACACTGGGTCTGATAAAGCCCTTTTCTCAAAGGTCCTCCAACTACATCCTTATCTCCCATAGCTTGGTATAAACCATATTATATGCCATAGAAGACACTAAAGCAGTCATAGGATGAAATTCAATACAAAAATCCATCTTCCACCTTAGGGGTATTCTTAGAATGTAATCGGATAAGATGTATATATAATCCTATATGAATGAAGTAACCCATATGTATGAAGATCCCATTTCATAAATTCACCAACTGATGGGTGATGGGTTTTAGATTCCTTCTTGAAAGAGCCACTCGCTCCACCATGATATTTCTCTTTCCCACAAAGGATAATCTCATCTCATCTATCCAAAGGCATCTAACTCACCTGAAGTGATAGTTAATCTGGGCTCGGATTGTGGAAAACCAGTCCATATCCAATATGATGTCATAATGAATCATCGTGATGACCATGAGGTCCCATGAGAAACTCTCTCCACCAAGAGATATCTTGAACTTCTATAAGATAAGTGATAATAAATAATCATTCCCTGTAAGAACCCCAAGATAAAGATGTTGGGATAAAGTCTCAACTTAGATCTCTATATCTCACACTCGTGAGTTTTCAATTCATAATCCTTCAATGCCTAAAGTTGATCGTGACCCTAACCTCCAGCTCCTTGAGCCTAATGTGGGATACCTAGTGGTGGTGGTGATGGTAGAAGTATCTCATAAATCCAACCTCCACTAGAACATTCTCCTCTTGGATCCCCACCTAGTCCTCTTCCATCTACACCTCCCTAGAGGCTGCCCTGACCATTTCTAGGAGAACCATGATCATGGTACTACCTCTATCATGGTGTTCTATCCACTATCTTACTACCATCATTAGCATGTTGAGTTGGGAAATCATGTTCCATGTAACCTCACTCACCATGTATAGCATCACCCCTCTTTTGGATACCCTCGTCATATTCATTGTCCTTAATCTTTATGACCATGTTCCAGAGTCTGAGCATTAGTATACCTCTTGTATATGAACACCTATCGTCTTCTATAAATTAAATATGAATTAGACCTAGGATTCCTACTAATGGCTCCAACTACATGGAATCCATCATATAGGAATTTCTCTATCACCAATTCCCTCTCTATCACTCTAGCATATATGGGAATGCATAGGGGTACAACACTGGCATGGTTGTCTCTATGGAAACCCTACTCAAACTTCTATGCTTGGAAGTAACCATCTCAAATAATATTGAGGGAGTACTGCATAAGGTCATTTAAAATAACGACATACATAGAAACTATCATCCCTCCCTAATGAAGCTCTAAAATCTCATGAATCTAAATTGAGGCTAATCATGAGGGGTAGTACTCCTCACAAAACAGTTGTTTGAATTTTGTCTAAGATAGTTTTGAATCATCATGTCTCTAGTTAACTAGAATCCACTAGTGCTCAGCTACTCCATGGAAAATACTGGCTTCAATTATAACCATTTGATCAGTCAAGTTTCACATGATCCTAAAGACTTGAATCACTGATTAAAACTAATACTCTGATTCCTGGGGATCTGTCTCACCACAGAACCTCAGTAGCCTCTAGTACTGTAAATTATGTAGTGCACTAAACTTTCTTGCATACTTATCCTTATCTACTAGTATAATTTGTTTCTTGATAGTTGGGGGTGTTATTACCTTCTCACCTAGAGGAATGAACTCATGAGATATACCCTAAAATGATGCCTCATCACTCATCAGATCATTGTCACAATCCTGAATCAGTAACCTAGTTGGATATCTTTGTAGAGGCATCTTGAAAGTGATCAATACATACCATGGTCATATGAGCATATATATATATATATATATATATTGATTTTACTCAAGAAGGATGGTCAAAAGACTCCATCCTATATGATGCATGTAACAATGTTCCCTAAAAACAATTTATTAGTATGAAGAGTTAACAAAAAGGTAGTCATATTCTTAGTGTATAGATATATTGGTCACCACACTAACACTAGGTTCCCATCATAAAAGCTGCACTCGAGATACTTTTCCATTTTTTCCAAAAATTCTCATCCAAACATTATAAGGGTAGAAAACTCCAAACTTCATCACAAGGATCAACCACCTTTGATACCACAATGTATGAATCGACCCACCGGGGGAAGCCTGGATGAAATAAGAATAGGCCACCACATCCCCAAGCCCACCTACATAGTTCAGAGGATGGACATAAGTGTCGATAAGGCATAACTAAACTGGGAGTCCTTTGCCTAAAGTACATGTATGCACACACCCAACCATATCCATACATAAGTGAAGAGAAATAATAATAAAATACAATAACATATAGAGTTAAAATCATGAATATAATAACCACTAGAGAATACAAATGAGTGAGATGATTCAATCCAAAATATAAAGGAAAAACACACACTCACCAAGAAAAGATGCCCCAACCTCACAAAAACTAGAATAGAAAATAGGTAAGAGATCCCAACTCTTGATCTCCAAGACAAAACCACATTACATGGTTTATGAACTTGAGTATCCCTATGATACTTTGAAATCACCATTGATATATCCATTGTCTTCATAATACCTGACACATGTGAGAAAATACCATGCAGGGGTGAGTATATACATACCCAGTAGGATGCCCTAAAAACAAAATAGGGGTAATAGAAAACACAATAAAAGTATTCATATCAACCCAAAGTAAGAGGGAAATGAAACCCAAAATCATATATATATATCTAATATAAGAAACTTATATGAGAGATAAATGGGATATCCATCTCACATCCTAGCCTCAGATGATGAGTCTTCCTGCAGTCCCAAAGGCCCATCATTGATTCCCAGTATCTCATGTTTCTATATAAATAATTCATGACTATTTCTCATACTTTTCCATTGCTTCACATCCCATGGGAGTTAAATCTCTAAAAGTTAGAGAACTCATTCCCTGGTACTACAAGTAAATTTCACTAAGTAGATAAAGGACCCACACCTATGTAGGGGATAACAATATTTATGTCTGTGTACATAATATGGAGGACATGAACCCTGGTATGATAGGGGATTAATGTCCCCATATATAGAGGTACATTTCCCATGTTGTAGAGTATTTCCTCTTCCTGAAATAATGAGTATGGAGGGCACGCGATATGGTGCGACAAGGGAGTATTGTCTCTAGGGATAGAGGAACCATGCCCTTGTGTGATATCAAAGTACATCCTTTGCCTAGATAAATGAGTATAGGGGACCCACTCCTGAGTGTGTTTGGGGGGTAGCATCCACATGGATAGAGTAACTAAACCCTGGTATAATAGGGGTGTACCATATCTACCTGTAATCTCTTCAATGGTCCTTCTTGATAACTGCCATCATTTAGTGTCGCCTAAAGAAGAATCGTTCTCGGAACATCTCACATCATATCTTAACATTCACTAGTAATTAAATCATAGCATTATTCATAAAAAAACTCAGGATAGGCTACTCATAGGCCAATATTCGAGTCAAAACAAAGAATATATGAGAGTTAGAATCTTCTCAAAAAAGGGGGTACATAATGTGTAAGGGGTCCACGTGCCATGTGGTCCTTCTCCATTTTCTATCTGTGTTCTCCTTTTGATATGTATCAGTGTACATTTCATTGTACATGGAATGTATTGGGCCCACACGGTGTGTTTCGTCCACCCAGTGCCTACTTGTGTGCTCCTAATCATGCTCGTGTCTATTAGGTCATGCCATGTACCTGTTCATGTACCTGTTCATGCCTGGGTACTGGAACATTCCCATGTCTACCAGGTTGTTTCATATACCTGGAAATGTATGTGGTTGTTTTTGAGTACTAACACATGCTCATTTCTTTCAGTCCATGTTGTGTGCCTAGTCGTGTACCTGGATATGCCCAGGTACTGACACAGGCTCGTGTACTCTTAGAGTACACGGCATGTCCTCTCGTATGGGGTCCTGGGTGTGTATAGCTAACACACAGCATGGTTACACAGGGAGGGTCACATGGTGTGTGGCCTATCCACATAGTGTGTGATACTTATATTTTTTCCAAAACCCTATCCACTATAGTTGGGTGACTATACGAAGTTTGTTCATCATAATACATGTCATGTAGTCAAGATTTTCATGGAAATATTGGTTATTCATGCAGCTTCTATATCTTCCACTTATACCGTGATATGAACCTTTTGATCTTATGAAAATATTGGAATTCACCTCTTACCATCGTTTCTGAGCCTTTGATGGTCGTAAAACAAATTCCATCCTTTTTCACAAATCTCGTACACATGCATTACTCCTCTGATCACTATTACTTAGTCTTAAATCCCAGATCCATAAGAATCATCACTTGTATCCCACAACGGATCCTGATCCATCCACAAATCACCATCCCCATCATATTTCTGAAAAAAACTCTAAATATGGGGGTTTTATTTCACATGAGCTCACCCTAGAAAATTTTAACCACAACCTTATAGGCCAACAACGAAGAACATGAAGAACTATGGGGGAAAAGCACCATGAAAATAGTGATAAACATATTTGGACAAGAATCCTTGGATAAAAATTGAAACATGGGGAATCTATAGTGAGATCATGGAATATGAAAAATAAGAAATTGAATAAAAACTTTAATATGACAATGGGCTCAAGTGAAGGATGGGAATACACAGAATCAGAAGTAGATAATCAAATATTCAGGATCAAATGTTCAATCAAGGGAGGAAACTACAATTGATGAGATATACCTCAATTATGGATCGATCATTTGTGAATAACACATTCACCAGTGATGGGGAATATCTTCTGTAATCGTTGTCTCTCAATCCACCTCAATTTGATCATTTTTTCTCATTTGATGATGATTCAACAATAAAGATAATCAGATCTCTTCTTAGTTCCCCCAGGGTTTATGTGGATAAACCTAGAGAATTTTTATAATGGAGTGTTTTTAGAGGATTTAATTAGGACATGTAATAAATTTATTTATTTCTTTATTTATTTATTTTAATTAAACACATCATCCAATGGATTCCTTAACCGAACATCTGGTTCCAACCAACCGTAGGTCGCACTTAGGGTAAACCTCACACTCCGTATTCAATCATGGTCTCATATTTTTTATTTGAGACTCCATTCAGGATATATTCCATTATTTCTAAAAAACTACACATATGTGATATTAATATATATAATATTTTAAAAATATCCATTCTGGGCTCATGAGGCCTTGGAATCTCACATCATCTCAATGCCTAGATCTAAACATATTCATTAATACATTTTAATGTCTTAAAAAGAAAAAATAGAGTATCTACACAACATGAAGAGATATATTTTAGATTATGTGTCTTAGTTATGGATATTTCAGTAAGTTATGGTTGAGTAACAAAATTGTAAAGGGATGTAACAATCATTACCCTTACCGAAATGGAAATGGGAAAATAACATTGTTGATTTCATCATCAGACTCCCCAAAATATTGAAATACCATAATGTTATTTGGGTTGTAGTCAACCACCATATGAATTCAACACATTTAATTACTATTGAATAATATTTATCTCTTGATCATATTTCTAGGATATATATTAATTAAGTGGTAAGATTTCATGGATTACCACATTTTATTATATCATATTGAGATTTTAGGTTTACCTTGATGTTCTGGAAAAATATTCAATAAACTCTAGATATAGAGTTGTGTTTTAATAATTATTATCATCCTCAGATATATAGTTAGTTTTATAGTAACATTAAACCCCTAGAGGATATGTTGATATCCTGGTCTCTGAATTTTAAAGGTGGTTGGGATCAACACCTACCACTTATTGAATTCTCTTATAATAATTGTTTTGACTCGAGCATTCAAATGGATCATTATTAAGCCCTTTATGGAAGGAAGTAAAAAACTCAATGTGTTGTGATAAAGTTGGAAAAATAAATCTATTAAGATATTATCTATCTTAAGAAATAGAAGAGAAGGTTAAATCCATTTAGTATCACATTAAGATAGCTCAGAGTCGATAGAAGAGCTATACTAACAATCATCGGTGAGATCTAGAATTCAAAGTTAGTGAGAAGTTATTCCTATGAATTTCCATATGGAATAAGGTTATGATATTTTTAAAAAAGGTAAATTTGATCCTTGGGTATATTGTCCCCTTCAATATTCTTGATTGTGTAGGGATGCAACATATGATTTGACACTTCCACTGAACCTATCTCATGTTCATGATGTGTTCCATGTATCACTCCTGAGAAAGTACATACTAAATAAAGCACATGTACTAAACGGAGATGTTATACCAGTAAATCAAGATATTTAACATGAATAAAAACTGGTAAAAATATATTATCATAGATATAAAGTTCTATGAAACAAAAGTACTCACCAAGTTAAAGCTCTTTGAAGGAATCATAAATACAAGGAAGCTATATGGGAATCCAAGGATGTCATAAAGCATAGATATCCTCATTTGTTTGTATAGGAGTGATGGAATTTTGATAGATAAATTCATTTTAATTGGGTTATACTGTAACACCCCAATATTTTACTTGTGTTTCCTTTGAAATAAACTTGATATATTTGATAGCTTTCTTTACACGCAACCCCAAGTCTAAATGAACCTCTGATATAGTATATCATTATAACCTAGCCATTGGATCGATGGGAATGAATTTTATTAACAAAATTATTAAATGTACAAATATAAATGTTTTAAAAAATTCAAATATATTGATTAATTCCTAAAAAATAATTATTTATTTTTTAATAAAATAATTTAATGATTAAAAGACCTATTTCTTAGGGAAAAAATGTATTTTTATAAATTATATTTATTATTATCTAAAAACATATATTGATAAATATTAAAAATTAATTATAATAAAATTTATATTTATACATCCATTAATTAGTTATCTAAAGGTTAAGAATGAAAATAAAATCATTTAAAGGTAAAAACAGTTATTTTTCATAAAACTCTTTTTATATATGCAATTTATTTTTACTATAATAAATTAAATAAATAATTATTGATGAATTTTTTAATAAAATTTTTATATTATATATTCACAGAAATATTTTAACATTAATTTTATTCTTTTTACTAGTAAATAAATGAATGTAAATTCTGTTTTATGCAAAAAAATGTATTTTTCTAAAAATGGGTTTTCATTGTGTTCTGCATGCTTATTTTAAAATTAATTTAAAATAGTTATATAAATTGAATTTGATAAAATGGATTCCATATTTTTATTCATTAGGAATAAATTTTTTAATGATTCCACTTTCATTTTTTTCATAATGAATAGTAAAACTAGTAAAATCTGTTACCATAGTTAAGTTAAAACCAGATTAACAGGGGTTAAACTAAGAGATAAGGGTAATATTTACACATAAAATTGTTTAATTATTATTTTTTTGAAGATATTTAGACCCTATATTATCCTAAATTGTAATTATTATCCATTTGGATCCAATTTCACAAGAAAATGACACTATATTATTTAAATACTTAAAGTAATTCCATGTGTATCTTTCCCCTCACTTATAAAAGGGAACCTCTTGTCCTCCCTTTTTCATAAATTTTTATCCTTCTATATCAAAAAATAAATACCCTAAAACCTTTATATATTCCATACCTTTTTTAGATCCCTTGTTCTTCCTCCAAGACCGATCTTTCATGGCTTAAGGTGTAATCCAAATGAGGTCTCTCAAAGAAGAGATATAAATCTTAATCGATCTATTTAAAATTTATTTATTCTTACACATTATATAAACCTTTTTTATCCATAATTACATGATTAATATAGTATAATAAATATAATTATATATTATTATGATAATTTGAACAAAATTTTATACCTTATTTCCATCAAATGGGAAATGAAAGTATCGCTCATGCGTATGTGTGGATTATTGCCTCCATATATCAATATGATTCATTTTTCATCACCACCTCACATTGATAGATATAATGATGGATTTAATAAATATATATGATATTTATGATATATTTTTTATTCTATCATGATAAAATATTATTTAACTTTATTTCATTATTTTTTTATAAAATGAAAACAATGTTCATGTGTATGTATGGACTATCATCTTTATGAATAGTGTAATTCATTTTTCTATATATAGATTTTATGGATAGTTATAAATATGTATATAGTGAATATATATATGATATTTATATCTGTATACCCCATGAAATATGTTCCATGCACTTCTCCGCAAAATTTCCTCAACCAGGCTCAAAATGTTCGCGGTGTGACTCTGCATTTTTCATGGGATTCAGTGATGGTATCGAAGGCACCGGAATGAAGTTCTGGGACTTCAAACCAACACTAATCCCACGCAGGGGTCTAGGGATGTATCCCCCATAGTATGTAATAATAAATTTGGCTAATTCCCTAAAGTGGTGCCCAAGGTAACTAAACGTAAACACCTACGTGCCACCATGCTGGAGGAGAATGAAGAAATTATTTTGGCTAAGTCCTCAAAGAGTTGACCTAGTCTATCCAAAACCCCATCGGCATGCAGCCAACTTTTGTGCCCCCATTTCACACACAGCCTACTTGCATGCTTCCATTTGGCATGTATCCTATTTGGGTGACCAAAATCCTTTCACCCAGGGTCCTATTTCTTTCTATAAATAGACCCTTGGGGGCTTCATTTGTATGAAAAAATTTCCCTAAATCCCAATTGCTACTCTGGTCACCCTAGTGCTTCTCCCAAGTACTATGAAACTTTCAAGGTAGTTATTTAAAACCTACAGTTAATGAATTGAATTAGGATCATAGGACTTAAGTCTTTTTAGTGTTTTAAATCCATAACACTTGTGCGCCTAAAACGTCCAACCTCCAAAAATCAGAAACACTTGCGTGCAACCTATTCCTTTCATAGGAACATGAGATCCCCACTTATGGGATCACTTGTGAATACTCTTGAAGGCTTGATCTAGGTATCACCCAAGTATTACCATGCAGGTTGTTCATTGCTTAAATGAACATCAGATCACCCTAGCCTACTTTCACACCCATACTTGTGTGCCCTTACCTACTTGGGCACCCCTCTTTGATTCACTTACTCTCTCCAGTCTACAAGCCATCAAGCCCCCTTCAAATCCATCCATGTCAAGGATTATTCTTCATTGGATCCTCTGTTTGAATGTTATTTTATTAATACCTCCACCAAAACCTCCTAACTTATCAAACCTTTGGGAAAGGCACATCAGCATGCCTCTTATTTTGGGTTTATATATCCACTGTCAGAGGCTTCCAACATTTGTTTCACAATGGGGTTAGGATTCATGAAGTGTCTATGAGTTTGTATATCCATAGTAACAAGGACATTTCTCCCAGGAATAGTGTTGGGAAGTTCCTGATTTGGAGGAGGGTTTGGGTCCTAACCTTTCCCTTCTCAAAGAGACCCAAAACCTCAGGTCTTCTAGTAGGGAAGGTAAGGTTCACACTTTATTTTCCATTCAAGTGAATGAAAAGTCCCCCTACCCTACTAGGATCAATTTTAGGGAATCCATACTAGTGTAATCCCCTAAACATTCATCCCTTATTCCTTTCATTGGACCATTTTCCAATGTAAAGTGAATAGAGGGAAGGCTCGTCGCCTCACCCTCGTCCACCCTCACTGTCGTAGGTGCACCCTCTTCTAATAGTGGGGGAGGAAAAGTGTATGTGTAATTGTTGAATCTTTCACATCCTCTTGTTTCCCACACTGATCATGACTCACATGGGCTTAGATATTAGTGATGATTAAAACATGTGCACAAACACTCATGGTGGATGAACTATGAGAACTTTTATTCCCACCATAATCGGGATACGTAGGAATCATTCTTAGGGCTCGAGATCACTGGATATCCTCTTCAAGAATCCAACCCCAATTCCCTTAATATGGGCATCCTCCTTAGGAATAAGCCCCAAATTAAACCCCCAAAATTGTCAAGGAATCCTTTTCAGGAAGTAATCTCGGACTCATTTCTCTCAAATGACTATACTCTCCTATGAGATTCATCGAACTACATGGGATTTTATTCCCATCCAAATGGGATACATAGGAAGACTCATTGAGGTTCAAACCCAACACTTTAAATCAACCCTATTCTCCTTGGGCCATATTCCCAATAGGGTCTAATATTACTTGGAAACCCATATTATTTCCAAGTTCCTTGGGTTTCTTAGGTTGAATTCCCACATTAAACTTTGACTAAGAACCCACTGCTTAGATTTCCTTACCACATGACATTAAACTCTAAAATTTGGTCCTTATTACATGACCTTAAAAGGTATGATGTTCCCCTTTAATTGGCACTGAACTATGAGGGATATGATTCCTGTCACAAGGATATGTAGGTAACCCATTTCATGGGTAATATCCCAATATCGAAACAAGCCTTCGTCTCCCTAGATCACAATAAATCCCAAATTTCCCCACTGAGTGTCTTAAAAACTAGTATCATCATAACAATGATTAAAAGGATCTCTAAATAGTATATGAGAGGATACCATTGATGGAGAACCTCAAATACATACAGATATCTCCATTAATGAATAACCTTGAATGCAGACTGATGATTCTAAATTTTACACATGTTAATAAGTGATTGAAAATTACATGGGAAACTTATGTTATACTTGGTGAATTAATAAGTATTCGTGAAAATATATTAAATTTGTAAAAAAGTGTCCTGGATTAGACAATAATTCCCCCAAAAAAAGGTGTGATGAGTGTGATCTCCCATACTCTCGACTAATGCATGTTTTTAAGTATCGTAAAGTTCAAACTTAACAAACACCTGCCTTTGGAAAGAAGGTCCCTTTTGGATAAAGAACTATTGGAAGTTTCCAGTTCCATGAATAAATCCAATAATAACTACCTGGAAGCAGTGATTCTTAAAACTAGAACACATGTTTCAAGGAACTACAAAACAAAAATGGTGAACCCGGTGTGAATCCTTAACCAAGTAAATAATGCTACCCACCTATCAGGCCCCTATAAATTGATAAAGGAAGTACATACAAAGGAATCAATCATGAATGTATCCATCTAAATATATGTCACTTTAATGAAGTTTATTGTTATTGTTTTAAATTTTTTTCTTAGAACTCCCTTCAGTCCAAAATGGATTTCTTTAAGATGACATCTGTGAACTTCCCGACCACTGCTCTGGCTGGATCCTTATCCGCGGGAAGGACGTTATCACCCACACAGAGTCTTTAATGCTGGGACTCCAATGTGATGGTAAATGAGTACCATCATCATGGTACAATCCCAACTTTGAAGGATTCTCTATAAGCCCTCCAAGTCAATAACAATCCCCAATAATCCGGCCAATGACAACCGATGATCAAGAAGCAGATAGTGCCAACCACCGTCTTCAACAGTTTCTGGTCCTTATCCCCAAAACTCAATAACTAGTCCCTCCCGTACTATAAGGAGGTGGATCAAGAGGTCACTCAAGGCCTCAATTCAATGATGTAAGGATCCTTCTTGAGGATTTAAACCAACAATCTCTACCATCATAATTGTTCGGTAGTGAACCCCCAACAAGATGGGGGTGTTGATTTGGACATTTGGACCAGGTCTCTCAGACCCAGGTACGCAAGAAGAACTACTGAGGACAACGAATGGTCAACAAGGATCAAGTTCTTACCTCTTACCCATTTGTATAAGTTCATTAACCTAAGTTGATAGCGAAAAACGAGCGGGCGCATACACCCATCCATCCTAATTTTGTTGTCCAGCAGACTCTTATAGTAGCAACCCACCAATCCCACCAGATAAATCTAGTGGAGTACCCTGAATAGAAACATACACCTGCTTACAAGTTATCATCCATTTAGAAGGATTTTTTGACGGCATTTAAAGAAGCTCGCCAATCCAATGTGGTGGAAACTGGTAAATAGGAATATACACCTACTTACAATCACCAATTCTGCCAGTAGTTTCATCTGCCAGTATTGAAGGAATCCTATCAACCATACTTGACAGGAAATAGTCAGCGGGCACATACACCTAATAGTGTCCATCAATCATGCCAACAGTCTTGTTTGGAAACTTCTGGAAAAGTCGGTTGCAAAGCTATAATGATAAATCTGGGGAAGACCCAACTCTCTACCCCCATACATGAGTACCTTCAATACCCATTGACAGGAAAAGGAGGACAGGAGCAGGAACATACACCTACTCCAGATATGGAATGGATGTATATTCTCTTTCTAGCCACAGAAGTCACCAAACACATATTATCAATGGTAAAAGGGTAGAAAAAAATCCTACTCGTATTCTAGAAGTATGCCAGGATATTATAAAAACTACTTCAGTAGTACCAGGGGAACATACACATAAATATATCCCCTCACATGGGATGACACATCAGCATGCCATCCCGGAGTATATGTGCACCTCTATTCCAGTCCAGGAGGTTTATGGGTCATACTCCCCCATATCATATGAACAATAGTATTGGGAACATATAACCTTTCCAATTGGAGGTAATTGGTCTATTCTGGTGACCACTCCAAGGCAGGCACATACACCTGCCCATGATAACCACTTCTCTAAGAAAATGGCCCCAACTAAGTGTAAGATAACATCCAAGAAGAAGTCTCACCAAACATAGTTGTAAAATCAAGAGTCAAGATGAAATTTGGATCCTCTTAATGTTGGAGTTCTCAAAGACCTTAGACAATTATCTATTGCAGATCAAGACCCTACCCTCTCATTACCAAATTATGGGAATATTAGTAGTAATTTTGAAGTTCCCCATTAGACGCTTATTTATGATGTATTTATTCATGAAAATTCGGTCAATATAGAGAGAATATCTTGAGATGAGATCCACATCAACCCTCCATGTGGCCAGAAGACCATGGAGAAAGAGGATTTATCCCTTGCTGTAATCCACTATGGTGGTCCTCCCCATGATGGCATTCACTGAAAAATTCCTCTTTGTAGTATTATTTCACAATGTCAAGATAATTCTATAATTGATAATGTAGTGATGAGAAAGACCTCATATCTCGAGGAACTTGCAAACATAAGGCCAGTCATGTCTGATTACTTTTCATTGATGGGTGAAACACTTTCTCAACCAGAATACATCTTAGGTAAACAGTCATTCACCAAACCTCCCTTGGGTCATTTATCTTATCGTAAAGAGAGTCCACTTTGGTCAAACCAAGTGGATAAACCTCTAGTGAAAGAAGATAAAGATATATTAAACCTGAGAAAACAATTGCCTAAAGGAGAAATACCATTCATGTTCTGGCCTTTGGAAAATTCTCAATATAACATTCTAGAATTGATGGTAGAATATTGCATTCATGATATCTGCCTTAACTTATGGAAGACTATTCATAATTTGAAAACCAAATTATTACCATATGATGGATATCAAAATCATGTAAAGGTAATACAGGGGTTGCAATGCCAAATTGACTTGGCATCTCTCTCAGTTCCCCAACATCCAAAGGTTGAAAAGAATTAGAGAACCCTTGAACATGCATGCCTCAATGCTCTAAAGAGGCTACACCAATTAATTTTTGATTCCCCATTTTGTGTTCGTATTAGAGGATGGGGTGCACATGGACCATTGCATTTCACTGCACTCCAGAATTAGAAAAGCCCACCAAAAGTGGTCTCAAGCAATTTTATTTCCCACAGCTGGATACAATCAATAGATTTTTTATTTAATCAAATGTACACTCAAGAACAGACCTCAACTAGTTCTCATCAGAGTCAGGCCAAAAGAAAACAAGTTTTTGAGTAACTTTTACATCAAGCATCTGAGAATCTTGAGCAGGCCTCCCGCTTAGAGTATTTCATCCATCAGATAACACAAATGTCTGAAATACCATACCGATCTTCCAAAATAGGTGATTTGAGTGGTTTTCGGATAATGCACCAAGCTAATTTCCAAACCAAAATTCGTAAAATCAGAAGATAAGCTGTGTGAATATCATCCATAGCAGTTCATGAGCCACCCCAACTTGCAGGGTTGTGGGATCATTTAATTAAACCTTAAAATTCATTAAAAAAAGTTCAAAGGTTTGAAGAAGAAGAATAAGAATATCCCCAACATACAAATCTGGGGGATTTTTCACATCTACATTCCCCTCCTCAACAGAAGTTAGTTTTCTCCTGATTAGGGAAGAAGCCAAAAAGATAGCTTACATTTGAACTATCTAAGGATTCCCATCGGGTTACTATCCGTCAAACAGCTCTTGAGAATCCATCATATAAGAGAGCATATTCTCATGGAATATACAGAGGGAGACGTGTTGAGTCAATATGGTTTCCTTATAATTTTTCTATTCCTTTATGTTTTGAAAATCACAAACACTCTATCTCAAGGAAAATTTTATTTCCCCAAAGATTTATCTTAATATGAAAATTTTCCTTTCCCAAGGAAATTTTCTCCTTACCATTGTTTTTATTATTCATGAAATGGTTTCTCTAAATCTAACTCTTTTTATTTATAAGTGAAAAATTCGGTTTCATATCTAAAACCTCATAATCCAATAAATACTTAGATATAGAGCATTGTTTTAGGTTATAAATTCAAACTCTGAATTCTCTGAATTCAGACTCTGAATTCAGACTCTGAATTCTCTGAAATTTAGATTCCAAAATCTATGAATTCAGACTCTAAATTCTTTGAAATTCAGATTCTGAATTCTCTAAAATTAAAACTCAGAATTCTCTGAAATTCAGGTTCTGAATTCCTTAGAATTCAGGTTCCTAATTCCTTATAATTCAGGTTCCTAATTCCTCATAATTTAGGTTCCGAATTATTTGAATTCAGACACTGAATTCCTTTGAATTCAGATTCTGAATTCCTTATAATTAAGACTCTGAAATCTATAGAATTTAGGTTCTAAATTCCTTAGAATTCAGGTTCTGAATTCCTCAAAATTTAGGTTATGGATTTCTCAGAATTCAGGTTCCGAATTCTTTAGAATTCAGACTCTGAATTCCTCAGAATTCAGACTCAAAATTCCTTATAATTCAGACTCCGAAGTCTATAGAATTCAGGTTCTGAATTCCTCAAAAAATAGAATATGAATATCCATGTAATATAGACTCTAAATGTTTATTTTCATAGATTTTGAGCTATATTTTTCCTTAGACTTCAAAAAATGGATTTGGTTTAGCAACCATATTTTTCCTACCCTTGTTTTAGTTATAAAATGATGTCGTGCAATATGTTTCTAACTAACCATTATTTGAGTTACACGTATACAGGTCCCTCTGAGATTCAAAGAAAAATATGACTGTAGGAGGAGGGATCTGACCATTAGAAAAATGCCTATAAATAGAATCTCATTTGAACTAGCTCATTATTAATCCATCAAACTAGATATTATGTGCTGGTGAAGTGATTTCTAGAGAGAGAGACTCTCATGATTTGTGCGTACTGAACATCTTGTTCGGATTGCTTCGTGTGACATCGATTGATGTTGTGTACAATCGAGGACTTCTGGTGATAGGAAGATAGAGGTGTTGACTACCTTAAAGTTTGAGGAATTTCTTAATAAGGAAGATAGCGGTGTCGACTACCTTAAAGTTAGAGAACTTCTTTGATAAGGAAGACAGAGGTGCTGACTACCTTGAAGTTTGAGGGCTTGCGGAGATAGCAAGACAAATTCAGATATTCCTATCGAGGGATTACCCTGGTGTGGGTAAGACGGACTTTCTTGAAATTATAAATCAAGGTACCTTATCCAAGGTTGTTCGATACCCTTATCTTTGGGATAAAATATTTCATACTTGTTACTTGTATTGTTTCAAGTTTATTTTCCACTATATTTTGATTAATAAGGAAAGTATAACTATCTTATACTTTCTTGTATTTGTATACTCTCATTAATAAGATTCTATATGCTTTAAGGTAGAATTTTTTTCCTTGTAAACTTTTCTTAAGTTTCATTTCTAGAACCATATTTACGGAATCTAGCAAGTTTGTAGAACTAAGTGGTCTTGTGAATTTACCTTTGCTAACCTTGTTAAACGTAGTTTTCCTTAAGGTTAAAAACGAAAGTTTAATACCAACTTTAAAGGTTCCAAATGAATTTTTAAAGGATACAATTCACCCCCCCCCCTCTTGTATATTGAGAATCTACATCATATTTAGATCCTATAATTGGTATCAGAGGAAGTTTATGAAATACCTATATTCACATATAAGTTTTCTTGCAAAGTTTTCATTATTATAAAAAAAATTCCTTTCTTTGGATTTGTATCCTTGTTTAGAAACTTTAATATTAACACGTTTTTGTGGAAAGATAGTTTCTTTTAGATGTCATGAATGGATATTGGTTCGATTAAAAATCTAAATCCTACTAGACCACCTATATTTGATGGGAATAATTATGAATATAGGAGAGATTGTATAAATACTTTTGTTATTAATACTGGAGTGGACAATTTTTTTATGCTTAAAAGAGATTACAAGATTCCTGATAAGGAAGTCCGAACTTTTACTAATCAAGAAAAATTATAATATCAACTAAACTACAAGGTATGAAATACTTTGTTGTGTTCCATGACCAGGAATATATATAGTCAAATTTCTTCTTGTGAAGCTAAAAATTGTATTTGTAGAAATTTGAGGTTACTCATTTTGGTACTTCCAATGTAAAAGAAACTAGAAGATCTATTCTTAGAGTTGAATATCATGGATTTCTATTTCCATACAGAGAACTAGTATGCAAGGTACAACAAAGATTTATGACTATTGTTAATAGTTTACAATACATGGGTGAGAAAGGTTTAGATGATGAGGAACTTATGGAAAATATTATAGATATCATGCCTAATGAGTGGTAATCTAAGTGAATAGCTATTGATGAGAATAGGAAAGCATCTCAGAATATTCTCGATGAGATTTTTCGAACTCTTCTTCAAAATGAGACAAGAATGAAAAGAGATATTGATTTGGATAAGAAAAAGAATGGTAATAGAAGTGTATACTTTACTACTACAAAATCCAAGAAACCTAAAAGCGTTACTAAGTCCAAAACAAATAAAGTCACTATTTAATTTGAATTTAGTGAAAGTAAAAATTCTGAGAATGAACTAGCTAATCTTTCTCGAAGGATAAACATGATAGTTGGGGAGAAAGAATTGTAGTATAGATATAAGAAGAAAGAAATAAAGGAAAATAAAGACTCTAAAGTTATTAGTTATGAATGAAAAATAGCAGGGAATATAAGGTTAGATTCTCCTATGCTTAAGAGAGAGGATAAAAATGAAAAACATTATGAGAAGAATAGAAAAAAGTACTACAAAGCTAAAGCTGAGAAAGTTTTGAAAGCTAATTACACCTAGAGTTCCAGTGGTGGAGACTCTTATGATGAATCCTCAGAATATGAATCTTCTGATCAGAAAAATCTTAGTTTACTAGCCAGATTACCTATTGAAAATCATTGTCTAATGGCTAAGGTACACAATGATGTATCTATAACCAATTTATCCTTGAATGAAATTTATAGTGATAACATATATTATGAATCTTTGAATGAATAATATTCTTCTGATGAAGATAATACTTTACCTACTTATAAAGAAGTTTCTAGGTTTTCTAAGCTTATTGAGAATTAAAATTCTAAATTGAAGAAAAATCTTGATACGGAAAATTCTAGAATTTTTGTTCTTACTAAAGAAGTATCAGATCTTTCTAAAGATCTTGATATGAAAATTTATGATTTTGAAAGTATTTCAAAAAACCTTGTGGAATTTACTTCTTAGAAGGATAAACTTTCTAAGGATCTATAAAAACTAATTTATAAGAAAAATATTTTAGAGACTAACTCTAGTGATAAAACTGGTGTTTTTGAGGATAAAAACTTAGTTGTTAAACTAAAGTCAGAAATATTTTCCTTGAGGATGTGTTTTTCAAACTTTACCTTAGGTAAGTAAAACTTTGATAAGATTTATTCACAAATTTGACCTCTAAGGAAAAATTTTTGTTTTGGCTATACTTTTTATAAACGAGTTTTTAGTAAGAATTATTTTATTCCTCAAAGTACTCCATTCTGCACTAAATTTCAGTGTGGTGGACATTGGGCAAAAAAAATTCTTTAAATAAAACTAAGTCTCTAGGTTTTTATAAAGATTATTTTTTCTAAGAAAATGTGGATTCCAAAAATTTTACTTTCTAAATTTTCCGGATCCAAGAAAGTTTGGGTTCCAAAAGTCTAACTCTATTATTTTCATGAAAGTAAAGAAAGTACCAACAGAAATACTTGGTACATGGATAGTGAATGTTCCCAGTATATGACTGGTAAAAAAATCTTCTTTGAAAAGATTATCAATAATAAAGGAGGAAAAATAACTTTCAGAGATAATGCTCAGGGGGAAATTATTGGTATAGGTAACATTGTTCTTCTTGGAAAAACATTTATTTTAAATGTTTTATTTGTTAAGGGTCTTAAGCACAACCTTATAATCATAAGTCAGTTATGTGATGAAGTTTACCTTGTGAATTTTAGGAATGATAAATTTTTAGTACACAATTTCAAGGAAGATTTTATTCTTTCTACCAATAGGAAAGAGAATGTATACACACTAAACTTAGAAGTCCTTAGGAGCCAAGACCTACCTTGCCTTAGTGCAATGGAAGATCATTCAAGGTTATGGAATAGAAAGTTAGGACACTGTAACCTTAGGAACATATGAAAACTCTCTAAGAAAATACTTGTTAAGGATCTATTGGAGTTTAGGTTTGATTCTTTAAAAGTTTGTGATCCTTGTTAATATGGAATGAAACATAAATTAAGTTTTAAATAATTCGGTTAAGTCTCAACTGTTGATGAATTATAGTTAGTGTATATGGATCTTTTTGGACCCACACAAACTAGAACTATTGGAGGAAAATATTATATATTTTTTCTATTTGATGATTACACTAGATTTATGTGGGTCTATTTTATAGAAAATAAATCTGAAGCTTTTTCTTATTTCAAAATTTTTAGATCCCAAGTTAAAAATGAGAAAAATCTTACTTTGATAACTATTCATAGTGATCAGGGAAGAGAATTTTAAAATTCTAATTTTGAAACTTTTTGTAGAAGAAAAGGCATTACTCATAAATTCTCAACACCAAGAACTCCTCAACAGAATGGTGTTGTTGAAAGAAGAAACCAAATTCTTCAATAAATAAAAAAAACCATGTTGAGTGAATATTTTATAGCCAAAAAATTTTAGGTTGAAGCTCTAAGTATTACTTGTTACACTATAAATCGAATTTTGATTAGACATTTTATTAAAAAAACCTCTTATGAGTTATGGAATGGTAGAAAACCTAGACTTTTTTTCTTCAAGGTATTTGGTTGCAAAGTATTCATTCTGAATACTAAAGATAATTTACATAACTTTACACCCAAATCTGATTAAGGAATTTTTTTAAGTTACTCCACAACTTCTAAGGATTATAGAGTTTTTAATAAAAACAATTGTATTATTAAAGAAACAGTACATGTTAAATTTGATTAAACTGGTCCTTTTGTTTTTAAACAACCTCAACCTGCATCTTCAGATGTGTTTTCAAAAACTGATTATCAACCCTTGATAGAAGATCCTTCTAATGAGGAAAATGTCCAAGAAAATATTTCTGAAGCATTTATCCAAGAATATTTCTTACCATATGTTCATTAACATGTTTTACAAAACCCAAATCAGTTATTTATTAAGAATCATCCCAGTGATAGTATCATTGGTGATGTAAATCAACCTGTAAGGACTATAAGTTCCTTAAGAAATTAAGTAGAACATATATCATTTTTCCCAAGTAGAACCTAAAAGCACTGATGAAGCTTTAGGTGATAATGATTAGATAAAATCTATGCAAGATTAGATAAATGAATTCGAAAGAAATACTGTCTAGACCTTGGTTGAAAGGCCTAAAGAAAATTTTGTTATTGAGGTAAAATGGTTCTTCAGAAATAAGTGTGATAAAAATGGAATCATAGTAAAAAATAAAGTTATATTGGTTGCTAAAGGCTATAATCAACAAGAAGGAATAGACTGTGAAGAAACCTATTCTCCAGTAGCTATACTTGAATCTATTCATATTTTACTTTCCTATGTAGTATTATTTAATTTCAAACTTTTTCAAATGGATGTTAAATGTGTTTCCTTAATGATTATGTTCAATAAGAAGTTTTTTTTGAACAACCTCCTAGTTTTAAAGATACAAAACATCATGAACATGTTTTCAAACTTACCAAATCTTTATATGGACTTAAACAAGTCCCTAGAGCCTGGTATGATAAATTTACAGGATTTTTTATTAATAACATTTATGTTAAGGGAAATGTTGATCTAACCCTTTTTATAAATAAAGATAATAAAAATGTTTTGATTGTTCAAATTTATGTTGATGACATTATATTTGGTTCAACTCAGCAATATTTAACTAATTTTTTTGAAAATATAATGAAATATGAGTTTGAAAGGAGTGTGACGGGTGAGTTAACATTTTTCCTTGGTTTTTAAATTTCTCAAAAACCAGAAGGAATCTATATATCCCAACATAAGTATATTAAATATCTTCTTAAAAAGTATGGATATAACAACACTAAAAATGTTATTACTCCCATTGGTACCTCAAATTTACTTGATAGATAGTCGTCCAGACCTAATGTTTTCAGTATTCTTATGTGCAAGATATGAATAAAATCCTAAGAAATCACATTTAAAGGAAGTGAAAAGGATTTTCTACTACTTAAAGGAAACCATGGATTTAGGACCCTTTTATACTTCTAGAAAAGATTTTGTCTTAAATTTTTTTCAGATGCTGACTTCAGTGGATGTAGAATGGATAGGAAAAGTACATACAGAACTTGTCATTTCTTTGGAGATTCATTAGTTTCTTGGTCATGCAAAAAGCAGCACTTATTAGCACTTTCCATTACTGAAGCTGAATATGTAACAGCTGGAAGTTGTTGTGCTCAAGTATTGTGGATGCAACACACACTCACAGATTATGGTATGAGTTTTACCAAGATACAAATATTGTGTGATAATACTAGTGCCATTGCCTTAAGTAAAAAACATGCACATCAATCTCGTGCAAAACACATAGATATTAGGCATCCCTTTCTTAGAGATCACACACAAAAATGAGATATCGTTCTTCAATTTATCTGAATGCAAGATCAACATGCTGATATTTTTACAAAAATCATTACCCTCTAATAGATTTTAATTCATTAAATAGAAGTTATTAATGATAATTGTGAGGTAATCCTCCATCTTAACTTCTTGCT
This sequence comes from Viscum album, assembly GCA_963277665.1. Lineage (NCBI taxonomy): Eukaryota > Viridiplantae > Streptophyta > Magnoliopsida > Santalales > Viscaceae > Viscum > Viscum album. The sequence goes on from OY728140.1 coordinate 829,067,298, forward strand.
AAAACCTATCTCCTTATAGTAAGAAACTCATTTTCATAGGGGGAGTAAATTTTCTTGTTAGTAAAAAAATTCATAGTTAAATTTTTTCATATTCTAAATTTTTTCGTATTCTAAAATTTTTCTTATTCTTAATTTTTCATAATCATATTTTTATAATCAAAATTTTCCTTAAATTTGTTTTTAAATTTTTCCAGAATCTAAAGTTCTTCAAGAAGAATTTCCCTCATTACGAATAATCTTCCTAAGTAATCTAAAAGGTATGTTTCGTTTTCTAAGTTTTCTTAATCATATTTTTTTTGGTATTTTCATTTTGTTTTAAATTTTTTGGATTCACTTTAACTTAAATATGAATGTTTTTCTTAAAAAAACTCAAAATATCAGAACCTATCAAAATCCTTCTTCTGTTATCACCTCAACCGTCAAATTTGATCCTAAGTTTTTTCAACTATTGGATCAACCATGGAAGTTGAACTGTTGGTTTTACCTCTTATATAAAGTCTTCCCGATGGTTGTCCCACATTGGTTTTTCAAGATTTAGTGTGTTGAAGCTTTGTCTCTGTACTTAAGGTCATTCTGAATCTCCAAAGTTTCCAGAGTTCCAAATGTCTACTGAAGCTTCTCCTCAAAAAGATATGTCTACTGTTAAATAAATATCTGAGTGGAATATATATAGATAAAGGTTGGTCGATCCAAAGTTTTTTTCTAAATATGATTTTATCATATCTAAGAATTTTAAGTTGAATGGTTGGGAGAGCCTTTGTGTTTCAAAGCCGAAGGAATAGGATACGGTGTATCCGAACTTGTTGATTGAGTTCTATGGGACAACATGTTTCTTCAAGCAAGAAGGAAGAGACAAGTTCTCTTTCAAGTGTTATGGAAAGACCTACTCTATTTCCTTTAGCAAGGCAGCAAGTCTAATTGGAATTCCTTATGATGGTGAAGTATAATTTTGTACTCACAAATTACTTGATGTATCAGGATATTTTGATAAGGAAATGGAAATAGAGTCTCTCATATTCAAAGGAGTGAAGACTCCAAATATTCTTCATCTTTCTATGAACTTACGTATTATTGAAATATGGGTTCTAGGCTTCGTAATTCTACGAAAATGGGATAATGATACTCTGAAGAAGAGTGATATCTATATATTGAATTTCCTAGTGAACTTCGGGAAGATTAACCATGTCAAGTACATCTTGGTTACAATTTATAATATCAAGAATGGAAATCTCAAATCTCAAATCATCATGTATCGAGCTATTCTCTCAAATATTATAGTTCATTGTTTATGATCTTTCAGAATTCCATGCAATTCCAAGCTAAGAAATTACAAGGTAATGTTGTTGAGTGATGAAACCTTAAGGAGGATGAAGTTTGGATTCTCTAGTGAATCTGGAGAATTTTATGATCTATCTAATGAAGAAGTAGAAACTTTTTCAAATAAGCCTAAATTGGATGAAATCACAAAGAAATGTGGAATGAAGAGAAAGGATAAGGAACCGGAATAGAAAAGGAAAATGCATATGGCCAAGAAAACTTAGTCAGCACCACCGAAGCCAAAGAAGTAAAAATCTTATCCTAATGAAGTAGTGGACAAGTAGAGAGAGGATAAGAAAAACATTAATGAAGGGTAGCCTAAGTTTGGAATAGACCCTTTTGTGGAAAATTCCTTAAAAATAAAAGCTGCTGAAGATCTTGAGAAGCAACAGAAAGAGAAGAAGCAAAAGAAGAATATGTATGAGGTTGGGATAGTAAAATATCTTATTAAGGCTACAATAATCACTACTAGAGACTCTGAGAAATAAGTTGGTGATTCAGGAATGAGATTAAGAAGAAGAAGTAGTGAAAGAAAAGAAGTGGAAGAAGAGGCAGAAGAAGAAGGCAGTGGTGATACTGAAGACATAATCAGGAAAGTAGAGGATTATCATGAGAAGGAAAGTCCTTCTGAGAAATTATTAATCTGAACTTCTGAAGCTGAGTCTTTAAAAATTCCTACTCCACCAAAATATGAGAAGGGCAAGGAAGAATTCAATAAGTTGTCTGAAGAGGAAAGAAGAAATCATGATTTCATTCATCCAGAAGATCAAGTGGCTGATATAGAGAAAGAGGATGTTGAAAAATGTAAGATTGTTCAGCTATCAGATAGTGAACACAAATCCCCCAAAGCACAATACATCATTCCCAGAGCTGATAAGGGTAAGAAGGTGTCAGAAGATACACCTAGTAAATCTTTGGTGAAAAATAAAGATGTTGGTACTTCATCAAAGAGTAAAGCTGAAGATATAGAAGAAGAATCCTTATCATCCAAACATTCGGATTCAAAATCATCTTCCCTTGGACATGATTTTGTTGTTCAGTCGTTGAAAAAGTTGGTTGGTACTATTACCATGTTCCCAAGAATAGACTCAAGATGATAGATGCTTCATAATACATTAAATCAGAAATTAGATTCAGTTTCCATGGTTATGGACAAATGTGTCGGACTAGAGGAAGATTTCAAAACCTTCCTCATTGGTTATGAGGCTCATAAAAGATCGTGCAAGAAAATGAAAAGCTGGGAAAGGGAAACAGTTTAAGACCTGAGATATTTCGATTAATTTTAAGATAATTTCAAAGATAATTTTTGACACCGAAGATGGGAATATAAAGAATCTTACAAACTGTTTTGAGGAAATGTTAACCTTAGAATAGAATACTCGGAAGTGAGAAGTTAAGGATCTGAATGGAAAGCTTAAATCTGTGGCAATGAATTGGAAGAGTGAAAGGGATCTCAGAATTGAGATTTAAGAGAATCTTGTTAAGTAATAAGAGGTATTAAAAGCTCAAGCAGAATGTCTTAAAGCCTAGAAAGAAAGAATTCAAGCCTTAGATAAGAAAAGTAAATATGAAGATCAGTTTCTTAATCATGTATAAGAGGATCACAAGGAGATAAATAAGTTAAAAAACATTGTGAAGAATCTGATGTTGAAGGATAAAGAAGGATAATTTCTTTCCATTCTGATCTTTTGTTGTGATTTTCCTTGTACAAATTCTTTCAACATTAATGATATTTTGGTTTTTCTTTATATATTTTTTTTTGGTGCTTTAGTACTAATTTTTTAGGTACCATTAATTTTTTTTCCATTCCCTCTACTTCTTTTTTAAAACCACAAAGGGGGAGAAAGGAATGATAAAAATAATACAAAGTGAAGAAGATATTTCTCTAAGTAAAGGGGAGTTCATCTAGAGGAAAGTTATTATCAATGAAGATTTTCATATGAAAGATAATGTAAAATCTCATTTAGGAAATCAAGAATACGATCCTTAGTGATTCTGAAGCCTAAGGGAGAGTTAGTCGTATTCACTTTGATCCATAAGTAAAGGGAGATTATTTTTTTTTTCAAGTCCATAAAATTCCTAAGTTCGTATATTCTTTTTTTAGTAAGGATGTTTGGGCTTTCCAAAAAGGTGTATATTATTGATTCAATTGGGTTTACTTATGTCTTTTCCATTCCTTTATGTTTTAAAAATCACAAACACTCTATCTCAAGGCAAATTTTATTTCCCCAAAGATTTATCTTAATAAGGATATTTTTCTTTCCCAAGGAAATTTTCTCCTCACATTTTTTTCATTTCTCATGATATGGTTTCACTAAATCTAACTCTTTTTATTTCTAAGTGAAAAATTCAGTTTCATATCTAAAACCTTAGAATCCTATAAAAACATAGATATAGAGCATTCTATTTTCAGGTTCTGAATTTAGACTTCAAATTCTTTGAATTCAGACTCTGAATTCTCTAAAATTCAGATCCGAATTCTCTGAATTCAGAGTCCAAATTATCTGAAATTCAGATTCTAAATTCTCTGAAATTCAAACTCTGAATTCTATGAAATTCAGGTTCCAAATTCCTTAGAATTCAGGTTCTGAATTCCTCAGAATTCGGGTTCCAAATTACTTATAATTCAGACTCCAAATTCCTTAGAAATCAGATTACGAATTTCTAATATTTCAGACTCCGAAATCTATAGAATTCAGGTTCCAAATTCCTCATAATTCAAGTTCCGAATTCCTTAGAATTCAGACTCTAAATTCCTCATAATTCAGACTCTGAATTCCTTGGAATTCAAACTCCTAAGTCTATAGAATTCATGTTCTGAATTCATTGAAAAACAGAATCTAAATATCCATGTAATATAGACTCCGAATGTTTATTTTCTTAGATTTCTATCTTTATTTTTCCTTAGACTCTAAAAAATAGATTTTTTTAAGAAACCATATTTTCCCTACCCTTGTTTTAGTTATAAAATGATGACATGCAATCTATTTCTAACTAATCATTTCTTGAGTGACACGTATATAGGTCCATCCAAGATTCAAGGAAAAATATGACTATTGGAGGAGGGAGCTGACCATTAGAGAAATGCCTAAAATTGAATATCATTTGAATGAGCTCATTATTGATCCATAAATCTAGAGATTACATGATGCTGAAGTGATTTATAGAGAGAGAGACTATCATGCTTTGTGCATACTGAACATCTTTTTCATCTTGCTTTGTGTGACTCTGATTGTTATTGTGTACAATCGAGGACTTACAGGGATATGAAGACAGAGGTGTCGAATACCTTAAAGTTTGAGGAATTCCTTGATAAGAAAGACAGAGGTTTCGACTACCTTAAAGTTTGAGGACGTCCATGATAAGGAAGACAGAGGTGCCAACTACCTTGAAGTTAGAGGGCTTGCGGGGATAGTAAGACAGATTCTGATATTCCTATTGAGGGCTTACCCTGGTGTGGGTAAGGCATATTTTCTTGAAATTATAAATCAAGGGAACTTTATCCAAGGTTGTTGGATACCCTTCTCTTTGGGATAAAATATTTCATACATGTTACTTGTATTGTTTCAAGTTTATTTTCCACTGTATTTTGATTAATAAGGAAATTATAACTATCTTATACTTTCTTGTATTTGGGTAATATGATTAGTAAGATTCTATACACTTTAAGGTAGAATCTTTTTCCTTGTAAACTTTTCTTAAGTTTCATTTCTGGAACCATATTTATGGAATCTATCAAGTTTGTAGAACTAAGAGGTCTTGTGAATTTACCTTGTTTATCCTTGATAAACATAGTTTTCCTCATGGTTAAAAATGAAAGTTTATACCAACTTTAAAGGTTCCAAAGGAATTTTTAAAGGATACAATCCACCCCCCTCTTGTATATTGAGAATCTACATCATATTTTGATTCTACAAGATGATCTTACAATGATACTGATAGAATGACATCAATGCATTATGCATCAATAAATTTCATTAACACCATTACAAAAGATCCTCTAGAAAATGAGTCTAGTTTTGGGGAATCATAAGATGAAGTTATTATCCATAATATGGTGCACAGTGAAGAAAATGAAGAAGGTGTATGTACCCGAAATCATTAGCTTTCCCAAAATCTAGGTATGGCTTCAAATAACAAACTGCCACCCCTCAGAAAGGCATATAACAAGTGAAAAGGTAAAAGTCATATTGCATATCACTTTTCCACTAGTGAAGGTCAATCTCTTTCACTTGAAGAGATATTTTCATAGCAATAAGATGAGATGAAAGAGTTGAAATGACTCAATATAGAGTTACTTAGAAGCAGCATTTATGCTAGACGTACTCCCAAAGCAGATCCTAAACTTTCACATTTTGTAGGATCTCTTCATCAAAGAGGATTTTTGGTAACTACAGATGCAGATAATGCATTCTATCCATTGTTTACATAGACAGAGTAGGATCAGACACATCCTTATAGGAATATTCCCATGGTTTATCCAAGGCAAATACCAGCACCACCACCAGTGGTTTTTCTAGTCGTTTCAACAATTCAAGCTCCATTTGTTGTACCTGTACAGGTCCCAACTCATCCAAATATTCCCCAAGTTCTTATGAAAAAAATTAAGGCATTAACAAATTTAGTGGAATCCATGGAGGAATTATGTGCACCAGTTCAGTCAGAAAAGAAAGCTTACCCCGAGTGGGTGGACCTGATTACTCCCCCACCAAATTTTTTGAATACCACATTTCTAATATTTAATGGTTTGGGAGATCCAGAACAACACTTAATGCATTTCGTTTCTCATTTTGATCCCATTATAGGAACTCTTCAATAACAAGAAGCAGTAAAGATTAGGTGTTTTTTGCAGTCATTATATGGACCAGCTTTTGTATGGTATACAAGTTTGAAATCTCAATCAATTACTGGAAGAGAAGATCTCCCTCATAAATTCCTTCTTCAATTCATCTCAACATTATATAAGAAAACAATTTTTGATCTTACAAATTTCAAACAAAGGGATAATGAAAGAGTTTCATATTTCATTGTTCCATGGAAAGGACTAACGTATTCATTAAGTCTATAACTCCCTCAAGAAAAGTTACTGCCAATTTGTGTGGAAAATCTGTGTGATGAGTTACACACACCACTAATCCCAGTGAAATACACAGGAGGGTTTCGAGACCTTACTTCAATTTCTCAACAGATAGAATATTCTATTATATAAACTAAAGCTAAAACTCATGTAATTCCATCAACATTGGTAAGGAGAATAGGGAAATTAGAGGTTGCTACCATTACACTCAAGCAAGCACATGTACCTACTTCCACTTTAAAACATTCATCGTATCAAAGGGATACGCCTCCAGAGTGTCAGCAGAAATGATCGCCTCATAAATATGATCAAAGATATCAAAGGCGGAAATAATTTGAGGAATTAAATAGAAAAGTTTATTCTTTCCGAAATGAATAAGTTCTCGGATACTTCATCTCAACTCTGGAAAATAATTTGGTTCAGTTTACAAGGCTGAAGAAACCAAACAACGAAGGAGATGAAGGCCTTCCAAATTATTATCTATTTCACCTGAGATTAGGGCATCCCATTCAAGAGTGTTTTGTTTTCAAGGACCTCCTACAAAAAATGGACAAGTGAAACTGAAAAGTTCATCAGTTCAAGTAGCATGTGCTACTGCTACTGATCCAGAGGAAGAAGGAGAATGGAAGAAAGTAAAAAAGTAAAAATGTGAAGAAATATGATGATTGGATGATCAGGAAAATTATCAACCGAACTCATGTCATTCTACAAACACAATTGAAAAAACCGATTGTGTCTTCCGAAACTTCTGCCACAGAAAAACCACCTTTATCAAAAGGTTAATAATCAAAGAAGAAAAGTGATCAGAAGGATAAAGAGCGATAAGAAGAAGACAAGCTCATGTTATTTCCAAAGTTATTCTTGACCTTGGAAGATTTCATGCCATTTACTTCAAAAGTACGGGCACCGCCCCGCTAAACAGCACAACCAGAACTATCTTGTCAAGAAGAATCTTCATCGAATAAAAAATTTATCTTTGGTTCTATCAATGTTATTCACTTAATAGATCCCTATTACAATGGAGATTCTGATTATAATGATCTAGAGTTTCTTATACCTAATAGGGGAACTAGAGGAAGATGCCAAGGTCAAGGATACAGGGGAAGACATGGGAATTCTAGAAGCCATTATTTTAACTCTACCCCTTCTCAAACCATATATGCGGTCGAAACTCATGGAAGATCCCTTCAGCGGGCTAAACAAGAACATGGATATTCTTCCATGAAAGAAAAGTTCAATCCTGATATTATTATTTTGGAGGACTGATTATAAGTCACATTATCTTCCTCTCAGCAAGTAAATAGACCTAGTCAGTCTAATCTACCAAAGCTAGAAGTGTTTTCTACTTCTGCTCTGACACAAGGTACATCTACATCAAGAGCGTCAACTTCCAAGGTACCTGAAAATTTACTTTTTCATGCTGGTAAAAATAGACCTCTAGACCAAACTTATGATGTTTTGAAATAGCTGGCCCAAGTACCAGCCAATTTGTCAATTTTGGAAGCCACAAGTCTGTCAAAAGATCTTCGATAAGCACTTATTGAGGCTTCGTTAAGTCCTCAAGAGTTTGAAACCGAAGTTTCTGCTACTAAATTTTACCGTATAGAGAATGATTCTTAGGAATTTCATGCATTCATATCTTTTATGGATGAAGATGAAGATGATGTAGTACATGGACATATTAGACCCTTGTATCTATCTGGAAAGGTCAATGACATAGACATTCAATGATTCTTCATTTATAATGGCTTAGGAGTCAACCTAATTCCTATTCATACACTTTGACGATTGGGTCTGACGGATATCTAGGCGAGATTACACTCAGAACTCAGTTTGGATATCTTGTGTCTAATTCAAATTTCTTGGTTGTTCGTCAGGATATAGCCTTCAACATTTTACTTAGAAGGCCTTGGCTACACTAACATGTCATCATACCTTTGTCATACCACCAATGTATTAAGTACTATTTAAATGGTCAAATTGGGACATTGTATGGTGACAAGGCTCCATTAAAATTGTGTGAATCTCAATAAATTGGGGCAGAGTTTTATCACACAAAGGGAATGAGGTCCATGACAAAGGAGGTAACCATCGTTAATTCTCCTAATGGTTTGGAAAAGATCCCAGTAAACCATTTAATAAATTTTAGTATAGATTATTTCTTAACTATCAACCACATTGAAAAGGTAAAACCAAATCTAATCATTTATCTAGTAACTTCCACACTTTCAATTTCGGTAATCGAGCCTGACAGAATGGAAGAAATTGTTGATTTACCAAGCAGTTATGGAAGCTTAAATAAAGATGTATTCATTTCATCTACTGAACTTCAGCAAGCCTCTACTTCGTCAATAAGAATAGAAAAAGTTATAGAAATTCTATAGGAATACATATATGTTGATTCCCAATCCATCATCTCCTATTTATTACCCCAAAAAGACCCTTCATCATCAATGGGGTCATAAATGGTGGCCTCTTCTTTAGGATTTTCAAATATTTACTCCTCTCCCAACTCTGGAAGTTTTTCTTTGTCATCTACTATGCAAGTGGAAACAGAAGAAGTGATGCATAAGGAAGATGAAGAAGAAGAGGAAGATCTTAGAGATTCTCCTTCAGTATTTGAGGAAGGTGTCTCTACCACTGTGGATGAGCTCAGAGAAATAAATCTGGGTACATAAGAAGATCTACGCCCCACTTTAATTAGTCCGGTCGTGACTTTTGAAGAGCAAGAGTTGTATAATTCATTTTAAAAGCAACATAAAGATATATTTTCTTGGAATTATATTGAAATTTCAGGTATTAATCTTGATGTATCCACCCGTCATTTGGGTTTTCCATAAGAACATTGTGGATTCAAGTAGGCAACAAGAAGAACACACCCAAATCATGCCTCTGAAATTGAATTTGAAGTTGATAAGCTTATAAATAATAACTTTTTCAGTAAGGTTCAATATCCCAAATGGCTGGCCAACATTGTCCCAGTGAAAAAGAAGAATAGACAAATCAGAGTTTACATTGATTTCAGAGATCTTAACTGAAATTTTCCTAAAAATGACTTTCTAGTTCCAATCACAGAGCTTTTAATTGGTGCAATAGCTATCTATGACGCTCTTTCCTTCATGGATGGATACTCTAGGTATAATCAAATTTGTATGGTAATAGAGGATGAATAATATATTGTCTTCAGATCCCCTCAATGTGTGGTTTTCTATTAGGTAATGCTCTTTGCCTTAAATAATGTAGGTGCAACATATCAACATGCCATGCACCATATATTCAAACCCTTCTTAGGGAAATTTTTTGAATGTTATGTGGATGATTTGGTGGTCAAATCTAGACAAAATTCCAATAACTCATCCGATATAAAGACCATATTCAATAAACTTTAGCAACACGGTTTGAAGATGAACCCCTTGAAATGTGCTTTTAGGGTAACCTCGGGAAAGTTCCTTGGATTTTTTATACGCCATCGTGGTATCGAAGTTGATCCTGATAAAACAAAATCAATCCTTGGAATGTAACTTGCTCAAAATTTGAAATAATTAAGAGGACTCTAAGGATATTTGGCCTATATTTGGAACATTATCGCCAATTTTGCAGGAAAGTGTTTTCCATTCACTAGATTAATGAAGAAGGGAGTAACCTATCAATGGACTAAAGACTGCCAAGAAGCATTTGATTCCCTCAAGAAATATCTTTTGAGTCCATCGATATTAATTCCATATGTTGAAGGAAGACCACTTATTCTTTATGTGATATCTTTAGAGATATCATTGGGTGAATTCCTTTCCCAAAATAATGATGTTGGGAATGAAAAAAATTATTATCTTAGTCGAACTATGCTTGATGCAGAAACTCGGTATTCAAGTATTGAAAAATGTTACCTGGCATTAATCTTTGTAGTTCAGAAATTGAGGCACTGCCTGCAACATCATGAGGTCAAATTGATATCTCACAGTAACCTGCTTAAATTTATCCTCAGTCGTCATATGCTTACAGGGCGTCAGGCATGGTGGGAATTAATTTTGTAACAGTTTGATATCCATTTTGTTCCTCAGAAGGCAATAAAATGCAAAGCGCTAGCCGACTTCCTTACTAACCATCCATCTGAGGAAGAAATATCATTGAATACTGAACTTCCTGATGAATAGTTATTCTCTATTCAATAAATCCCCAAACATGGGAGATGTACTTTGATGGTGCTTCCAAAAGTCTAACTGGAAAGATAATGGAAAACCCTAAACGCAAAAAATTTGGGTTAGGAATTGTACTTATCTCCCCAAAAAAGTCAGTATTGTCTTATTCCTTCCTATTATCAGAAGGAAGTACCAACAATGAAGCATAATATCAAGATCTCATCGTAGGCTTGGAATTGTCACTTCAGGTGCAAGTGAATCACTTAAAAGTGAAAGGTGATTTTGAATTGATAATCAAACAAATCAATGGGAATATTCTATCAGAAAAGAAGAGTTAATCTCTTTGTGTGATTATGTCAGAGGGTTAATGGAAGAATTTCCCTTAGAGCCTATATTTTCTTATGTCCCGCGATCACAAAATTCTCAAGCTGATGCACTGGATAATTCAGTTACAGCCTTGGAACATCCAAATTAGGATGAGACAGTCATCAGCATAGCTCATCATCGTGTGGTCTCACATTTTTTTCAAACCAGAATGGAGGAAATTAATGAACTTAGAACTATTTATGATCCATATTTTCATACCACGAAATGGAGATCACTCATCATGAAATACCTTTAAAATGGATTACTTCCACCAGATATGGTTGAAAAAGAACAAATATGAAGATGAGCAGCCAATTTTACTCTTTATGATAGTCTAGATCACCAGAAGATCCTCTAAAATGAGGCTTTGATGGAGTCCTATTCAGATGTATTTATGGAGAAGAAACTACAACTGTCATGAAAGAAGTACATTCAGGAGCTTGTGGTGTTCACCAGTCTGGGCATAGGATTTCTAATCAAATCTGAAGGCTTGGATACTTTTGGCCTTCAATAAAACAGGATTGCACAGATTTTACTAAGAAATTTCATACCTTCCAAGTGCATTCCAACTTCATTCATCAACCCCTGGAGTTGTTACATACAGCTAAATACTTCTGGCTATTTTCCACATGGGGAATGGATGTATTAGGACCTTATCCTCTAGCTACGGCTAAGCAGTTCAAGTATATCCTTACTGCTACTGACTTCTTCCCCAAATGGGATGAGGCAATACCTCTCAAAGAAGTCGGAGCCAAAATAATTTTTATTTTTTAAAAAACTAACATCATCACTAGATTTGGTGTCCCTTATACTATATTGGCAGACAATGACACCAATTTTTGTTCTATTGAGGTAAAGAAGTTATATCAGGAGCACAATATCAAATCCAACCATTCATCTCATTATCATGAAGTGGCCAATGGACAGATAGAGGATTTCAATAAGACCCTATAAAATGTACTCTATAAGATGGTGGATAAAGATATGAAATATTTGCCTAATAAAATTTTTCACGCTTTATGGGATTATCAGAATACTACTTGTACTGACACCCAAGAAACTATATTCGTTGGTATACAGAACAAAATAAGTTTTGAAAATTAAAATTCAATTTCCTTTACTCAGAGGTGAAACATGTGATTAGTTTTCTAAAGATGAGAGGTCTCAGAAATGGTTTAATGAGATAGAACAATTAGACGACAAAATATTTCATACTTTGCATCATTTGAAATTTTATCAGAATAGAATAGTGTGAGCCTTTAATAAGAAAGTTATCCTACATTCATTTCATCAATGAGAATTGGTATTGGTCTTTAGGACTCCAATGATACTAGGAAAGAAACCTCCAAATCTTGAGAGAAAGTGGTAAGGACCTTATTCCATACATAATTTCTACTCAAATGGAGATTATGACTTAATATCAATGGATGGAGATCTTATTAAAACTCCAACCAACATGAGGTTTTTTAAGAAATACTTTGTGTAGTTTCACACATCATCCTCTCTACAAGACCGAAAACAACACAGCCCCCACATCCTTACTACAAGACTTAAAATTGCACAGTATAAAGTCCATGTTGCAAAAAATTAAATTTCATAACAACCATAAGTGTCCATGATACATGACGTTAAAATACGTATCATCTTTTTCCTTGTCACATGACGTTAAACTGTATGACACTATTTTTCCTTGTCACACAATGTTAAAATGTAAGGTTAACATCTTCTCTACTTGACATTAGGAGATTCCATAAGCAGGCATCATAGACATCATTGATAATCCTTAGTGGCACATGGGTCCCTCTCTTCCCTATTTCTGAGTCAGATCTACATATGTACCTTGTTTCAAGAACTATGTGTGGCTTGATTTTCATATATTTTAGATACGTAGATAAGCCTAGATCTCCAATCTTGGGCCCAACTGCTACTACAATTTTTTTCCATTTTCTTCTTCTGTATATGAACTAGATCTATAGAGAGTGCTCTTTTAAGATACATGATTTTATTTTCATACCATCTTGTGTCTTAAATTTAATCATTCTTATAAAATGTGTTGAATCCCCTCGTGTCCCTTATCAAACTCGATTAGTGTGGTAAATGAATGTTTAAGGAACTGTGTATGGTTTGATTCTCATATATATGAGATACGTAGAGATTCCTAGATCTCCAATCTTGGGCCCAGCCATGATAAAAAAACCCCTTTATTCCTTATATAAGAATAAAACATGCATAGGGAATGTTTAAAGAACTATGTATGGATTGATTCTTTCCCCCAGTAAGACACATAGTGACACTTGGGTTTTATCCCTTAGTCTAGTTACAATATTTCTTTCTTTTCACATCGGTTCATCTTCATCCTTACCACATGATGTTAAACTGCATGGAAATCTAACACCCATATTCTTCACTTGTGTCACCATTGTGTTATTGAAGAAACCCTTACTACTCCCTGTTTCTCACACTGATCATATCTCACGTGGGCTTAGGAATTGGGTAAAATGCTTATTTATATAAATAATGTGTCTCAACTTTTTACAAGGCTATCAATGTCCTCACTAAATGAATTAAAATTGCACAGTATAATGTCCTCACTACATGACTTTAAACTGCACATCACAATGTCAATTCAAAGAGAGAGAAAAAATAAAGTATCCATTTTATATATGATTCAGATCTATGTAAAGGACATCAAACTCATGGCCAATATTGATACAAATATTTCTTATGTGCATTGAGCATAACCCCCCTTCTATATTTTACACTATTAATCTTGAATATTTCTAGATCTTCATAATCTTTCTTACGGTTTATGGTGACAGTGTTTCTAATACATGAGAACTCTTTTTCCTGACTATGCAGCATGTTTCCTTAGGTGGCCTTGCATAATTTTCCTACATAACGGGCCTATCAGTCAAAAGATGTCTCTAATTGTATGTACAGCATATTCCCCAGTTGGCCCTACATAATACAGCCCCCATAACGGGTATGTCAAATGATGGTAATTTCGTTCTTGGTTATAGTGTCTTTTCCCCTTCAAAATTTGATGATAATATACAAGAATATGTATTTTAAAATAGTTATTCAGGTATATTTGTCCCATTATCTTTCTCTCAATCTGAAATTCTTGAAGACCATGGTTTACACATTTCCCTCTCCATGTGTTCAAACCAATATGAAATAACCTTGGAATCGCATGTCCACATATCATATACTATTTCTATTTATGGTCCTAGTTGTATGACCTAGAACTACAGACACCATACCTCCTATGTTTGGGTCAGACCTTCGTAGAATTCATATTCCTCCGATTCTTTAGAAATCTTGGTTGGAAATACCCTTTCCATATTCTGGTACCTTTCTCCATAAACCAAACTTTGTGCTTCAAAAAATCTGAATCTCCATAAACTTTTTTAGACTTTTAGAAATAGAATTTCATACTTCTGAGAACTCTTTTTCCTAACTATACAGCATGTACCCTTAGGTGGACTTGCATAATTTGCCTACATGACGGTCCAGTTAGTCAAAAGATGCCACTATTTGGCTATGAATCATATTCCCCATTTGTCCCTACAATACACAACCCCCATAATGGATTTTTGAAATAATGGTAACATTGTTCTTAAAAAAAACTTCTTCTAATTCCTTTAGCCCTTTTTCCATATCATTCTTCATATTTAGAAATTCCAAAATCACAGTTTATAAATTTCCCTTCCATACCTGAATATGATAATATGATTCCAAACAAATTATCAAGAAATTTAGAGAGTATAATACCTTCGGTCAGAGTTAAATACCTTAAATTAAAGTCACACAATGTCTTCATTGCATGACTTAAAACTACATAGTACAACATCCTCACTGCATGACTTAAAACTACACAGTACAAATGTCCTCACTACATGACTTAAAACTGCACAATATGATATCAGAAATTCTCCTTTTTGATAAATTTTAACCATTCATCATACACCAAATTTGTATATAAATGGTTTTCCTATTCATGATATATGTTTCCATAAAACAGTCCTTTCATTCTTAAAATTCTTTTCCTTGGAAAAACCACCCACTGTGGTCTTGAGTCACCCAAATCTTATTTCCCCTTGTCTATTAGTAGTAAAATGTTAAATTCCTAAGATATTTTTTTCTAGAATATGAAATATGTTCCCTTAGGTGGCCTTGCATAAGGTGCCTACATAACAATCCTGTCAGTCAAAAGATTCCACTATTTGGCTATATAGAATATTCCTTAGTTTCCCCTACATAATATAACTCCCATAACAAGTTTTTCAAGTAATGATAACTTTGTTCTTGGAGGAGACTCTCCTTATGTTGATACAAGTTTTAAATTTGGTGACCATAGAAAATCAAGCCTCAAGATTCCCCTAGTAAATATTTAAAGAATATTAAAGAAATTATTAGCCACTAAGTTTGGTTTGGGATCTAATTTCAAAATTTATAGTCAAAGTTATTGGACCTTAAACACTATCCCTTTATATTCCAACATGAATGACTCTAAACTTCAAACAATAAGAGACGTGGTACTCACAAGATTGAGAACCTGCAAAGGGCACTCTGAACAAAATTCAAGTCCTAGTTCACTAAACGTACATTTTGTATGATTTCAGTAATATTAATAAATAAAAATTCAAAAGACAAAAAGTATATGGGGTTGTTTGTATAAACCTATTAAAAAATCAAACTATGCACGCTAGGCCCCATGGATTAGGAAAAAATTATATCATCCTTCCAAACTTTTCATATCTCCAAATCTAACCAAATGATATTGGAATGCATCAAAGTTCCCTACTTTTACCTTGAAACAAGATTCTTTTCATTTTGAAAGAATCAAATTCTAAGGGAGGGATTTTGTAGACACCATGAAATGTGTTCCATGAACTTATATGAAAAATGTCTTCAACCAGGCTTGAAAAGTTCATGGTGCGACTCTGCATTTTTTATGGTGGTCAATGATGGTAGCGAAGGCACCGACCCGAAGGGCTGGGACCGCAGACCAACACTGATCCCAAAAAGGGGTTCCAGAGCACATCCCCCATGGTATGGAATAATAAATTTTTCTAAGTCCCTAAAGCAGCACCCAAGGTACCTGCACATAAACACCTGCATTCCACCATGCTGTAGGAGAATGAAGAAATTATTTTGGCTACGTCCTAAAAGAGGTACCCTAGTCCAGCCAAAACCCCATTGGTGCACAACCTACTTCTACACCCCCATTTGGCGCGTATCCTACTTGTGCGCCCCCATTTGGCATGCATCCTACTTGAAGTCCCAAAATCCTTTCACCCAGGGTCTTGTTTTTCCCTATAAATAGACCCTTGGGGGATTCATTTGTATTGATGAATTTACCTAAATCCCAATTGTTTCTCTAGTATCCCTAGTACTTCGCCCAAGTCCTCCAAAACTTTCAAGGTAGTTCTTTAACACCCAAAGAGGAGGTATTGAAGTATAATCATAGGAATTAAGTTTTTTTAGTGTTTTAAATCCATAACTCTTGCACTCCTAAAGTTCCCAACCTCCCAAAATCAGAGACACTTGTGCGCCACCTATTCATTTCATAGGAACTTGAGCACCCCACATCTGGGATCACCTGTGAATACTTATAAAGGCTTGAACCAGGTCTCACCCATGTATTACCATACAGGTTTTTCGTCACTTAAGTGAACATCGGGTCTCCCAATCCTACTTGAATGTCCATTATTTCATGCCCTTACCTACATGGGCACCCCTCTTTGATTCACTTACTCTCTTAAATCTATAATCCATCAAGCCCTCTTCAAATCCATCCATGGAAAGGATTCTTCTTCATTGGCTCCCCTGTTTGAAATGGATTTTGTTGAGACCTCCACCAAAACCTCATGACTTATCAAACCTTTGGGAAAGGCACATCAGCATGCCTCCTATTTTGGTTTTGTATATCCATGGTTAGAGGTTTCCCACATTTTTTTCACAATGGGGTTAGGATTCATGAAGTGTATGTGGGTTTATATATCCGCAGTCACATGGACCTTTCTCCTAGGAACAGCATTGGGAATTTCCCGGTTTGGAGGAGGGTTTGGTTTCTGACCTCTCACTTCTCAAAGAGACCTGTAACCTCAGGTATTCTGGTAGAGAAGGTAATGTTTACACTTGATTTTCCATTCAAGTGAATAAAAAGTCCCCCTCCCCTACCAGGATTAATTTTAGGGAATCCATCCTGGTGTAAGCCCTAAACCTTCATCCCTTCTTCCTTTAATTGGACCCTTGTACAATGTGAAGTGAATAGAGGGGAGGCTCATCGCCTAACCCTTGCCATCGTAGGCACACCCTCTTCCACCGGAAGGGGAGGAAAAGTGTATGTGTCATTGTTGAATCTTTCACATACTCTTGTTTCTCACACTGAGAATGACTCATGTGGCCTTATAGATTTATGATGATTACAACATGTGTACAAACTCTCATGGTGGATGAACTAAAATAACTATGATTCCCACCATATCAAGATACATAGGAATCCTTCTTAGGGCCCGAGATCACTGGATATCCTCTTCTGGAATCCAACCCTAATTCCCTTAATTTGGGCATCCTCCTTATGAATAATCCCCAAATTAAACCCCCAAAATCGTCAAGTCATCCTTTTTGGAAGTAATCTCAAAATAATTTCTCTCAAAGGACTATACTCTCCTATGATATTCATTGAACTACAAGGGCTTTGATTCCCATCCAAATGGGATGCATATGAAGCCTCCTTGAGGTTCAAACCCAACACTTCAAATCAACCATGTTCTCCTTAGGCCATATTCCCAATAGGGTCTAATCTTACTTGGAAACCCATATTCTTTCCAAGTTCCTTGGGATTCTTAGGTATAAGTCCCACATTTAACTTTGACTAAGAACCCTCTTCTTAGTTGTCCTTACCATATGACATTAAACTATACAGTTAGGTCATTATTATATGACCTTAAATGGTATGATGTGTCCCATTAAACAAAACCAAACTACAAGGGTTCTGATTCCTGTCACAAGGATATGTAGGTAACCCATTTCATGGGTACAATCCCAATATCAAAACAATCCTTTGTCTCCCTATATGAAAATAAATTCCAGAGTGCCCCACTAAGTGGCTTAAAAACCAGTATCATCATAACTATGATTAAAAGAATCTCTAAATAGTATATGAGAGGATAGCATTGATGGAGAACCACAAATACATAAGTATTTATCTATTAATGAAGAACCTTGAATACATACTGATGATTATAAATTTTACACATGTTAATAAGTGATTCAAAATTCCAAAAGAAAATTATATTATACATGGTGAATTAATAAGGATTCATGAAAATATCTTAAATATTTAAGGAGAGTCTCATATTAGTCAATAATCCCCCCCCCCAAAAGGTGTGATGAGTTTGAACTCCCATCCACTCGACCAATACACATTTATAATTATTGTAAATTTCAAACTTAACGAATGCCAGCCTTTGGAAAGCAGGTACCTTTTGGATAAAGAACTGTTGGATGTTTCTGGTTCCATGAACAAATCCAATGGAAACCGCATAGAATCAATGATTACTAAAACTAGAACACATGTTTCAAGGAAATATAAAAAAATATCATTATTAATATTATGTTTATTATATAATCATGATCAATATGTAAGGACCATAATAGACAAATTGAAACATACATGAAAAACTAAACAGTTATCACCCAGAACAATATTTTTTAATAAATAATTGTTAATTAATGGGTGATAAGATATTATAATTAAACCATGAATGGTATTAAAAGTATAAATATGGTTCTGGTATATAATTATAATAAATTTAAATTTATTATGTAGGATATTAGAGCACTTATAAAGCATGTTGAACTTATGATAATAGTTTTATGTTATAATCTTCTTTTTATCAGGATTGTTTATGATTAAATTTATGATGACAAAATTATATGATATATATCTCAAATATATCATTAAATTTATTATACTATGGTTATTTATAGAAATTTTTTGTTTTCCTTTAATTTTTATCTCGCTATTTACACAAAAACCCCAAATAATATTTTTAAGGAAAAGAAAATTTATTTTCTATTACATCAGGAAACATTTCTTCCATGTCAATATTTTCCCAAAAATGTTTTCAAAAATGTTAGTAATATTCATAAATTATTTATTAAATTCATTTTTACCCATTTTTTACTTTCTTAAATAATTTTAAAAAGGAATATTCTTGTTATTTTCAGAGCGAGGTACTTTTTACCAAATGTGTGAATAGAATATTTGTTTTAACATACACCGCATGGATGGATTTTCCTTCCATCATGAATACTCTTTTATTTGAATATTCCTTAATAATTTTCCATTTTTACTTTATGTGAAAATATTTTCCTTAATATTTTGGAAATTTTTAGATTTTAAATAAGTGATTTATAAATGAAAAAGGTATTTCCCTCAAGAAATATTACAATGATCTTTTAGATGCATTTTTCATATATGATAACATCCTTTGATGTTACTTATAATTCAATGGGGATATAATCCTATTATTACATCCTTATTATACCTCTAGATATTTTATGATTACGTTGATGAAATATTGATAAACCCTATTTTCTTTTCCATAGGTTAATATATGATGAAATCATAATTTTTTCCATGATATTGTGGAATATATATGAATGGATTATGATTATTTTATGAGAGGACCCATTATATAAATCTAATTAATTGGGTATGGTACATAGGAAGTTATATCGTGCCCAAAAGAGGGTACATGGGAGGTTATCACAAGCCCAAAATAGGTTACATAGGAGGTTATCCCAATCCTAAAGCAGGAACAAGGGTGTTTAGATAAGACTAAAATGTGATGAATGTATTGTTGGGTAGATATGACATAATACTTCTATTATTATGATTATGAAAAACTTTATTCCACTCTTTTATGACATGATCTAATGCCAATATTATTCTCTCTTGGCTTATATTATTTGATTACATTATAATTCATGCCTTATAAACTGCTAATATTTATTTCATGACTCATGATTATGATCTATGAATTTTAGCATATGATTTTCAAATGTTAATCTCGTTTTCTCATTCCCTTATACTCATGTTATTCTTAAAAATGATCATTTATTGATATATCTCTTTTTTACCCTTACTTAGTAACTCATCTCACCCTTGATTATGTTTATTTTTCCCCAACATATGAAGAAAGGTTTTATGTATTCTATGTCTAATAAGGGTGATATTTGTGAAGAACTTAGTGGGAGATAATATATATCGTTTATGTATGAGTTGTTTATGTATCCAAGTTTTCAAATACACTAAAACATTATGGTTTTGGCATAGATTGTAATGATATGTAATGAATATTCATCTAATAAGACATAATATTAAAGTATTAAATTATTGGGGAACCTAACAATAGGTTTTATATGTGTTCATAAGGAATATTTAGGAGGATAGGGGAGTCCTATGTTACTGAATTTCAATATAGTCACCACCAACTAAATAGTGATCCGCCAATGGCTAACCGGTGGAAAATCTAGTGGCCCATCACCCTAATTGGGCTCACTGGCTAGCCAGTTAAATCAAGGATTATTTTTTTGGCAAGGATAAATCCCATATTTTCTAATTTAGAGGTCTATAGGTTTTAATTGGACAATTATCTTGGGAGAGTCCATTTCTTGGATGAATCTCCCTCCCTTTACCTCTCCTTTGGTCCTTCTTGATGGGGGTTAATTATGATGTGTTGAATGGTGATTTGAGGTAAGAACATATTTTTTCTTCAATTCTTGGTTATTCCTTAATTTTCATTTGGTTTTATATGATTCTATTTAGGTATTTCGTGTCGATTTCACTGGATCACGGTAGATTCAACGAAGATTTATGGAGCATTTTTCTGGATTGTGTAAAGGACATCTCATGGTGTTATCTTCCCATCGTTCATTTTTGTATTAATAAAGTAAGTATCTAACCTAAAATATTTATGATTTTGACTAAATTGGATTAAATTTAGGGTTTCTAAGGTGTTTAATAATAGGTATTTCAGGTAGGATGGTTTTGGAGATACTCCAAGGACCATCTAGGTATGGTTATTCAGGGTTTTAGCAAAGTAGTGATGCTCGATGGGTAATTAGAGGATAATACCTTATTGGTTTAAGTTAGATAATTAATTAGAAATGTTTATAATTAATTATTTATGTTTTATGACTTGAGATAGGTCCCCATGAGAGTGGGAAATCTCGATCAATATTTTTGTAGCTTGTATGAGGCTTAGAAGAGTTTGGAAAAGGCATTCATGGGCTTGGAAAGGACGATAACTCCATTTTAACATAGGTGGACCCCATGATAAAAAACATATATATGTATTTTAATGGGTGTAAATATATTTGGGCATTATTTATGGGCTTAGTTAGAGTGTTAAATAATATAGAGGACCTTGTGTTAGATAATGGGGTAGATTTGAGCCCCAAACCTAGGATAAGTTCTTGGAAACACCTAAGATATTCAGATTCATATGGAGACTATTTATCCAAGGTAAAATGGTGATAGTTATTATAATGAGAGACCTCATAGAGGTATCAAAAAGGTGATATGTGTTACATGTATAGAATAAGTAGTTTTATTAGATCCATTAAGGTAAGAATGAGAGGTTTTTGGTCGAATGATGAGTGGTCACCCTGGAGAGACATGAGATGATCCCTAGTGTGGGTCATGGGAATCAGTAAAGGACTTGGAATTGGGATTCCAAGGGAAATTTAGATAAGATATGGACCTCAATTACTTAGTAAAGGGTTGAGGTAATACTTACGGTTATGTTCTCATCATAGGGTAATAGATGTAGGTTGTTATCAATGACATGATACTAAGGCTAGTCAGAGACACCTGATGAATGCCTTATCAAGAAAAATGAGATGTGTTGTAATTTGATAGGTTGGATAAGGACTAGGTTTGTATGTGCTAATATGGTGAGCTGTGTGATGGGTTATGACTATGTTTATATGAATATTTTTCTGATTAAGTAGTGGTTATCCATTCTAATATGGTTGATTCAATGAAAAAATTATATAAATTTTTTTAGTTTGGGTAGTGGTTATCCATCCTGAGATGATTGAGTTGGTGGATAAATTGTATACATATTGTCCTAATTACATAGTGGCTATACATCGATAAAATAGTTGATTTGTGGGATTTTATAGGTGTTTTTTCTGATTATATAGTGGTTATCCATCAATGAAATGGTTAAGTAATGGTATGTTTATATGTGTCTTATTCTGATTATGTGGAATCAGTGAGATGGTTCAGTCATGGGATGAATGTGTAGCCTTGTTTTAATTTATGTAGACTTGTGAAAGTAGTGTGGTGTACCTACCCTGAGTCTCTAGGTACATATAAAAACTTTTGTACTAAGATAATGAGATTTCTATCATAGCACTGAAGTAGGTATGGTTGGGTGTCAGGGTGGCCAGGTTAGCACCTGACAACATGATGGGTATGTGTAATTGTCAAGTTTCATGGTGTCTTGGTTAACAAACAAATAATCAATGATATTATTTATTTATTTATTTATTTTACTCATTCATTTACAAACATATGATGATGTATATTAGGGGTGTTTGGTGAGACTCAACTAAGTTTATGCTCATGCCCTACATGGGAATCTTGGTGTGTGTACAGAACTTATATTTCCTTTTCTGGTCAGAACATAGGATTTACAATGGATAATTCTAGTGTATCTTAATGAATATATGGATAATGGTGTTGGTATGAGGCTTGGGTGTTAGGATAGACTCCTTGTATTTTTTTACTCTTTATTTTTTATATGTGGTTGGATCAATGAGAAAATGGTTGTGTGTTTTATAAAACATCTTCATTTCTTATAAAATTATGTTTACTATTATTTTGTGTACTATGATGTCTATTTTGAAGTTTTATTATTTATTTATTTACACATTTTTTTAATACTTTGATATGAGGGTATAATCTCCCCACTATTATTCTAGGCCCTCACCGCTAGTCGGCATCCTCTCGTGTATAGGGAGGTATGCCTGAGGTCATGTAACCCTGTATCCTAGACCCAATGATTAAGGTCAGTTGTATCATAAAGTGGTATTAAAGGATGTTTTTTGTTTCATTATTTAGAGAGATAGTAGACCGGTGTTCTAGGAATGTTTAGAAGCTTGTTATGGACCTCATATTGGTGAGTCATGAACACTTTTCAGGTGGGAAGTCCTAGTTACCAGGGTGATGGGATTGTGGCTTTTGGTTTGTACTATTATTATTGTGATGTTTATTGAATATTATGTTTTATCGGAGATGTGATTTTTTTGGATCTTTCCTCGTTGCTAAGATTTCAGTG
Source organism: Viscum album (assembly GCA_963277665.1). NCBI lineage: Eukaryota > Viridiplantae > Streptophyta > Magnoliopsida > Santalales > Viscaceae > Viscum > Viscum album. Next base: position 829,090,559 of record OY728140.1, read on the forward strand.
TTCATTTATCATACCAGGAACATAGGATGTACATGATATATACCCTCTTATTTGTTATTTTTTTATGATTTTATCTTAATGGTAAGTTATGTGGATTTTATATTGGGTTATTCTACATTGGTTGAAATGCATTCCTTTTATCATGGAATGTATTAGAATCCTTAGTGGGTTTGTTCATACATTTATTCTCCCATGATAACTCGATGAGCTCCATGATTCTTGATAGGTTTTTGGACTATGAATGAGTTTCCCTATGGATATGGAAACCCTAATAGGGTTGAGTAAAGGCATTAGAAATATGAATTGGGTTTGTGATATGGAGTTCATGGTAGATTTTGGCATCAAGGTTAGGATTCTGGGGCAGGATCAATGGATTCCTGGACCATTTTTTGAGATATTATTTTTATGGATGATAAGTGGGGATTTAAGGAGGTCATAAATATGAGGGATAGAGTGTGGGTGGATTATTTTGGATTTGGAAAAAATGATCATGTAGTGGGTGGTTTTGTGATATATCTTTTCATGATTTAGATACCTTGATTTTGAAGAGGATCACTAATGATACTCCGGTTGGATGTGACTGACATGCATGTGGAGCATGTTCAGTGGGTTAGGCATGTGAGCCTAGGATTATAAGTGGGAACCTGTAACTGGGTTCTTTGAGAATTACTCTTCCTTGGAGCATGAGAGTGAGAATTAGTGGGTATTTTAAGGAAATTATGGATTTCCATGGGAAGGTGTATGCTGGTTATATTTAGTATTGATGGGTTGAGTTGTGGTTTGGTAAACAAGTAATGTGTGGGTCTATTCATAATTGTTTAGATTATGGATAAACATAAATAGCAATGAGGTGGTAATAGTGGAAAAATTGTGATGGTTTTGGTGTAGTGTTACTCTTAGAGTTAAGTGATCAGTCTGTTTGGTGAGACACTTATGGGAATGAAAACCTAGAGTTTGGTGCATGAGAGATGCCCCTTGATGATGGGATGTGACATCAGTAAATGATAGGGTTTTTTGGTATAGTTGACCTGAGCTGATTCCTTGATTCTAACAGTCAGAGAAGCATAGTTTCAAAGGTTTATGGAAGGAGAGTGTGGCTCTAGAGGAGTAACACACATATGGTGATGGACTAATTAGTATGGTTCTTGAGTAGTGTTGTAAGGGAATCCATGTGAAGGGGAGTGCACCATTGGTGATTTTGAGGGTGATGATTCAGTGAGTTGAGAGCAGGTGGTAGTGTTGGAGTTGGTGTTATCACATAGGTGAGAGTGAGTTGTCCATCACTAATCATTATGTTTAGTAAAGAATGGAGCATGAACCATGGATATTAGGAGTTTGGTTCAGTGGTTGATGATAATGATACTCTTATGGTGGGGAGCATCATATTGGTCATGGGTAAATGACCTTCATGTCTAAAGGGTCATGGATTTGGTAAGACTATCCATTGGATGGTGTGGGTGACACCATGGAACTGGTGTCGGGTAAGATTAAATGATATCTTATTTCATTCCAAATACCATATTCGGGATGTGGATTTAGTTTTGGTGGGATTTAATGCATTAGAACCAATTTCAGGGTGATTTCAATGGGATATGAGGGTGATTCATGAGATAAATCATGTTTCATGATATGGTTTATGGGTGAAACCTGGTTTCATCACATGATCAAAGGGGTTAATCATGTGCTGAATCACTATGATGGTGCTAGTTGAGGTATAATTTCTTGAGGAATCTAGGGAGGTTAGTTTCATCATTCAAATATGATTTTTGGTTCAGTCGGTGTGTTTCCATCAGGCATGGGATGGTTTGATAATATTTAAGTGTGAGTTGGATTGGTGGTGTGGGGGTGCTCAGGGTGAGATCACGATGGATATAGAAAGAGAATAGTGATCTGATCATGTAAATACACTGTGATTTGGGTTTGGAATTTGTTTTTTCTCTATATAAAATATTAAAATGCCTTTGGGCGTTTATACATCATGATCGAGCATAGAGGTATTTCATTGGTGGGTGTGGTCAAGCATTTTGGGAAAAGTTAGCTAGAGGTCCAACTAGTGGTTTAAAGTGTAATTGGATGTAGTGAGGTTGGGACTATTTCTGGCCCATTATTCAGGATGTGAGTGAGGTTGTTTATGGATTAGGCCATACTTTTTTGGAATAAATTTAGTGAATCCTATCTTGGTGTTTTAAGTTTCCTAGCATAAGAGTGGTTAGTGTTCAGGGAGAGATCATAGTGAGTTATCGGTGATTTGATAACCAATGCAGATTAAGAGATGTGGTTTTTAGAACAAAACAGATTCTTGATTATTATAAGTATTATAGAGTGGATTTTGTAATGACCCACTTCGTTATAGGGTGGAAATTTTTTAGGTAATTTGAATTTTCATTTGGTGGATGGTTTGTTTAGAGAACCGAGACTTGGAATGAAAATATAAGGGTGTGTATGTCCCAAATAGATATGTTTTACAATATTAAAGCCTTATAGGTGTTATATGTGTTTAAGGGGATCCATAGGAGGCCTAAGGTAGCTAGGGTTGAAAATTTTCAGCATAGAGGCCACCACCTAGCTGGTGATCCACCACAGACTAGCTATCAGGTTATCCAGTGGCCCAGCACCCTACCTAGGTTTACCGTACTATTGGTGAACCACCACCAACCTTCCAGTGAGCCTCTGATGAGGAAGAGTGGTTTATTAGGGTATTTTAGGTTGTTTTATTTTTATAGGGGGAAACATCATCTTTTCTAAGTTAGTGGCCTTTTATTTTTAAGAAAACATGGGGCTCAGAAGAGGCCATATCTTAGTTAAATATCCCCCCCCCCCCTTTTCATCTCCATTGATCCTCTATGAGGGGGATGAATTTTGTTTCATTATGGTGATGATTCTAGGTAATATAATCCATATTATTTAATTATTTATTCTATATTAACTTCCTATGTTTTTATATTATTATTTTTACAGATCTGATGTAGATTCCACCAGATCATGGTGGAATCAACTGAGATTGATAGAGATTTTTTCTAGCTTGTATAAAGGATGTATTGAGATGTTATATTCCTATTATACATCATTGTTTCAATATAGGTAAAAAATTCCTAAATTATTTATGATTTTTTATTAATTAGGTGATTACGACTAATTGGGTTAAATTAGATAATTGATTATTTGTGTTTCTTGACCTATGACTAGTCCCCAAGAGAATGGGGGAGCTTGGTCAAGATGTTTAGAGCTTGGATGAGGATTTGTAGATCTTGAAAGAAGCATGTAAGGGATTGGAGAATATGGTAACTCCTTTTTAAGGTCGTTGGCCCCTATGATACAAAATCATATGTGCATATATTAATGGGTGTTCATGTGTGTGTTCATTATGTATGGGCTCAATAAGAGTGAATGAAGTCCAATAGACCCTTAGGTTAGATGATGGGGTGGATTTGATCCCTTTACCTGTGATAAGTTCTTGGAATAACTTGGGATATTTGAATTCATATAGAGACTATGTCTCTAGAGGAAAATAGTGCTATTTGTGATAACTAGAGACCATGGTGAGGTATTAGAAGGTGAGATGATTTATAGGTATAGCATAGGTAGTTTCCCTAGATCTATTTAGTAAGGAGTCTGAGGTTTGTGTTTGAATGCTGAGTGGACACCCTAGAGAGATGTGAGATGATCATTAGTGTGGATTATGGAAATTAGTTGTGGAATTGTAATTGAAATTACAAGGGGAATTTAGATAAGATATAGACCCCACCTACTGAGGCTAGGGTCGAGGTGATCCTTTGGTCTATGGTGTCACTATGTATTTATGTATATAGGTTTTTATTGATGATATGAGACTAAGGAAGGTCATAGATCCCCAAAGGATTTCGTGTCAGGAAAGAATAGATGATTTGTGATGTGAGAAGATAACTAAGGTCTCGATCTAGATGTGTTGAGATGGTGATCTATGTGATCAGATATGACCATGTTTATGTGTAGATTTTTTCTATTTATTTGGTGCTTATCCATCCCAAGATGGTTGGATTAGTGGGTAAATTATATGACCTTATTCAGATGGGGTATCGGTTATCCATTCTAAGATGGTTGAGTCGACAGATAAATTGTATATATCTTTCTCTTATTATATGGTGGCTACTAATCGATGAGATGGTTGAGTCATAAAATATTTATATAATTATATGGTGCTTATCCATTGATGAGATGGTTGAGTTGTGGGGTGTTTATATGCAACTTCTTCCAATTATGTGGTGGTTATCCATAGGCAAGATGTTTTAGTCATGAGATTAATGTGTAAAATTGTAATAATCTATGTAGAATTATACATCTAGTGTGGTGTACCTACCCTAAGTCTTAAAGTATGGACTAGAACTTGTGTACTTAGATGACTGGATATTTGGCATGGTACTGAAGTGGGTATGGTTGGGTATTAGGGTGGACTGGTCAGCACTCAATGACCCTACAAAAATGTGTAACTCATCAAATGTCACAATGGAATGATTAATACATGATATATCGATAGGAATGTTTATTTATATATTTTTTCCCTAATTCATAAACACACACATGAAGGCTTATATTAGGAGTTCCTAGTGAGACCCTTCTGAGTTTATGCTCATATCCAACATAGGCATCTCGATGAGCATACATACAATATGTTTTCTTTTTAGGTCAGTGTATGGGATGTGTAGTGGATTGGGATGGTGTACCTCAATGGGTATATGGATATAGGGATGGGGATGAGGTTTAGGTTATAGAAGATCCTCCTTGTATTTTTTTACTATTTATTTTGTATATGTGGTCATCCTAGTGGGTAACTGGTTGTATTTATTATAAAATATCACCATTTGTTACAACATTGTATTCAATATTATTTTATATACTCTAATTTCTATTATGGATATTTATTTTTTAGTTATTTACACTGTTTTTAGGCTATGATATAATTTCATAGTCTCCCCACTGTTATTCTACACCCTCTTTACTATTCAGTAGCTTCTGGTATATGGTGAGGTATTCTTGAGGTCATGTGACCCTCCGGCTTAGACCCAGTGATTCAAGTCAAGGGTGTCATATCTACAATACCATTTTCAATAATTGTGATGCTACAATACCCATTTTGAAGAACATGTTTCTATAGTACCCATGAGAGTTATAGATTGGTGTTCAATATGATCCAATTTCACTGGTCCTGACATTATCTGATGTATCATGATCCATCATTCTAATAATCACCCACTTGGCGCCTAATCCAAAAAAATAACCTCCTTCTACGTTTCCAAATTAAAAAAACATACTATATCTGTGATACTCCTCTTCTTCACTTTCCAATAGATGATATAACTTTAAAGATTCAATTTTAAGTTGATGATTCATGAAGACCAGATTCTTTCCCTTTAAAGATTAAATTTCAAGCTAAGGATTCTAAAAAAATCATCTAATTTCCCTTGTATTCTCCCAAAATGTTCTTCAAAATTATACTACTTATCCTCTATTCATTAATAAAGCCCAACAGAGATAAAACAATGCCTCAACTTCTCAATCACCACAAGCTTCATCAATATATCTACTAGATTATTGGTTCCTCAAATATTTTATAATACAAACACCCCATATTGTATTAACCCTCTGATAAAGTAGTACTTTAACTAAATATGTTTCATCCTGGAATAAAACATCGGGGTTTTTTCAAGCTATATAGCACTCTAACTATCATAGTGAAATAAATTTTCCTCTAGATTTATATCCATATCCTCTAATAAGTTATTTCACCAGACTAACTTCTTCCCAAATTCTATTATATAAATATAATCATCCTTTATATTTGATAACACCACCACATTTTATAATTTAGATATCCACCTTACCACAGATCCTTCATAAGTAAACACATAACTTGTGGTACTCCTCCTACCATCAACATCACTTCCAAGGTCATTATCTATATACCCTTGTAATGAATTTCCTTTCCTAAATCCTATAGGGAACTTCCTTTCTTCCCTTAAAATACCTAATTATCTACTTCACAACTTCCCAATATTTCTTTCCAAGTTTAGCCACATACCTGCTCAAAACTCCCACTGCATGAGCAATATTAAGTTGGGCATGAACCATGGGACATATCCAACTTCCAATAGATTATGTATAAGGAATCTGTTTCATGTAGTTAGCCTCTTATTTTTTCCATAGTTATTTATCATTTAAAAAATTAAAATTTCTTATCAAGGGAATATAAATTGGTTTTAATTTTAACATACTAAATCTACTCAAAACAATTCCAATATAGTCTCCATATAATAACATCAAGATTCCAGTTGCATGGTCTTTCTTGTTCTTCATCCCTAAAATATTTTTAGGTTCTCTAATATCTTTCATCTTGAACTCCTCAACTAAATTCTCATTAATATCATCAATCCACTGCATACATGATCCCACAATGAGCATATCATCTATATATAGAAGCAATATAATGCATCCATCACTAAAAGACTTGAAATAGTTGAATTGATCCATGTCACACCATTTTTTTCATTTTTACTCATGAATTTATTAAAATTTGAATTCCACTATATAGGGTCATGTATTGACCTATATAAACATTTTATGGAGTTTTCACACCATGTCTTCCTTTCCTAACTGGATAAAACCCTCTAGTTTCTCTATATAAATATTTTTCTACATATCTACATAAGGGAACATCAATCTACTCAAGATGTATATCCTCTAAAAAAATAATACAAAGAACCACCAATATGGTGGTAAACCTCACTACATGTGATAAAATTTTAGTAAAATCCACACCTTTTTTTGAAAACCTTTCAGCACTAGCCTTTCCCTATATCTCCTCTTACTATCATGTCTTCCTTGACTAGTTATACCCATTTTTTCTACAATGATTTTTTTCATTATTTCTATGGTTTCAAATCCCATGTATTGTTAGTATATAAGAAAAAATCTCCTCATTCATAGAAAACTCCCATTCGCTTGATTCTTTCAACTTCATTACATCTCCAAAGAATCTATGATCTCTTCCACGAGTCAATAAAAAATAGTGTATGGATGATGAATACCTATATACGAGTCTTCTAACCCTTTTTAATCACCTCAACTTCACTTTAGGAGTAGTATACAATGGTTATACTATCACATTATCAAGTACACTTTCATGATATACTTCCTCCAGGAATCCTAATTGATTATTACCACTATAAACTTAAACTACATGGTGGTCCTTGTATATGAAACATTAATTAAATATCATGTACTATATTTTGATGATATTTTTTTCTCATCATCCCAAAAGTGAGATCTAAAATCCTTGACACCATATCCAATAAATAAAATTTATTTAGAGCTAACTTAAATCTTGTCTCGGGCATCAGAGTCTATTTGTATATATGTCAAACAACCAAAGACTCATAAATAAGAGAGTATTATCTATTTTTCTTGTAACATCCCTGACCCTAGTAGTCTAGAGTTAGTTCCTTACTTTAACACATTGGCATAAGATACAAATAATTTCATCCCAAGGTATCAATTAGTTTACCAGTCATGGAAGCCAGATTAAATACATGAACTTTATATTAAAATTCAAAACATAAAATACAACATAGATAATCCTTTGAGAATGCCATTATTATCATATATTAACCCTGTATATTAGCCATAATACACATATTGGAATCTTGGAAAAAATAAACATAATAAATGGGTGATCTCAAATGCTCGGTAAGGGAAAGCGTACAATGAAAGCTATGAATAAATATGGAATAAAAAATATGTAAAGGTAAATGATTGAAACACATGCCATTTAAATAATCACATGATCTAGAAAACTTAACCATATATATTCTACTAGTCTAATAGTCACATAGAATATCAATAACTAATCTCATAATGATGTAATGCATAATTTTGGACATCTGGAATAAACCATTGATTCCCCGGACAAGACATCTAAAAATAAATGGTTAAGGCATCTTCCAAATCCATATCTAAAAATAAATCGGCAAGGCCCTGGAAAAGTCCAAATCTAGTTTGTCTCATGAGACCTACTGATGCATCAAAGAGGTATAGAAACCTCTACCCATCACTTACTAAGTTTAATTTATTCCTTATATGAAAAGGGTGAAACATAAACATCAAAAATATTCTTATTAAAACTATCATATGAAATGTGAATACTTTAACCATAAACCATGAATGAGAAAAAAATAGAACATATACAGTCAAATAAAATCATAAAACATTAAATGAAATGTGGTAAATGGTATCATAAGAGATCAACCTCAATAAATAATAAGATCTAATAAAGTATTTTGACATATATGAAAATACTTTAATAAAATCATTAAACGTTTCTTAAGAGAAATACCACTTTTTATTTTGAAATAATTTTTTTTAAATATGTTAAATTACAAAAGAAAACATTTAATTTGAAAATAAACTTGTAATAATTTAAGTGAAGATTAAAAATATTAATGCATCAAGATGGTAGAAAAAAATTCACATCGTATAAGTTAAAAAACATTCCTTTCATCGAAAAAATTCAATAAGTACCTCATTTGGAAAATGATTAAAAGATTCCTTTCAAACAATTTTAAAAAAAGTAAAACTTGGGTAAATGAATTTAAAACAATTAGGGTAATATTAAATATATTTTTGGGAAAAAAATTTAAGAAACATGGATAGGAATGATAAATATTCCCTAGTAAATACTTACATATAAACAATCTTGGATATTAATGAGATTATGAAATAACCCTTACATTGAATTTATTTTGGGATAAAAATTATTTAACCTCTTGTATAATGGTTTTAAGAATGTTAATAACTTATTATAGAACCATATTAATATTTATTTTATCATATATGATACTCTTATATTATCTTATCACCTATTTGTTAATAATAGTTCATTATTACCCTTGTTTTGGGTGTTAACTGCTTCATTTTCTTATGTTTGTTTTGTCGTGTAAGTCCTATTTCTTATGCGTATGATATATTTATTTCATTTATATAAATATATTAAGTTCATATATATTAAATTTACTCATTATATATATTTATAATCATTATTAAATGGTTAACATGAAAAAATAATCACATCATGTCATGGAGACGGTAGGTCGTATGTACGCACGAGTGATGATATCATTCCCTTAATGGTCAAAGGGTAAAAAAATTGGATGGTATATTAATTATAAATAATAAATATAATGGAATATTTATTTTTTATATCCTTTATATACATTATTATACCCATACAAAAAATGGTGATGAAAAACAAATTACACCACGGCGTGGAGACGGTAATCTGTATGTATTCACGTTAGGTGATTTCATTTTTAGTAGGATGGATAAATCATAGAATATGTTTTTACCATAATAATAATAAACTATAAAAATATATATGATACTGTTTTTATTAGTTTATTATAGAAACAACACATTAATATGAAGTATAAGAAGAAATAAACTTGAATAAGTTGGTAAAACAATTACCTTTTCTTCGGTGGACTTCCTTTGATTAACACCTTTAAAGAGAATGTTATGTCTAAAATAAGGTCTATAGAATGTGTTGAGGTATTACAGGAATTAATTTGGGTAGATATTGGCTGAAAAAAATAGGTTTTGAATTGTTATTAAAGGAGAATAATGAGTGCCCTTTTATAGGAGAAGGGAGGGTCACTTTTGGAAATTCTCAAAATATTATATTAATATAAATTAATTTTCAAGTAAAATTAGAACCAAAGTGATTTATTTAGAATATATTATTATTTTTGGTTATAAATACTATCAATAAATAATTTCTATATGGGTTTATGATATATTGGTACCCTTATCTTTTAGCTGTAACCCTAAATTAATTCCTTTAACTCTTACCGGGACAACATGCGTTTTTATTCCTTAAGAGTTAATATAGTAACTATAAAATGAAAAATGAGACATAAATGGATCATTTATGAAATATTTAACTTAATCCCAATCATTTTATTAATTTTATACATTTACAAATTTTATATCATTTAATAAAATATTATTTATTTTAAAGAAACATTAATGTCAATTTTCATACTATTCATTTCTTGACTTTTAAAAAAATAACAATACACAAGATAAATTAGAAAAAAACATTTAATACCTTAATAACATGTCAAATTAGTCTATAAAATTATTTTATGACATTTATTTTGTCAAATTATATTAAATTAATATTTTTAATATCATTTATTTGATTCTTCCATTAATTAAACAATTATTGCATCATTGTTGTGTCAACATTTAAGGTAATTATTTAATCTCAAAAAATTATAAATAAATTTCCATGATGTATATAATTAATTTATATTTCCAGATACTATTTATGATCGAATATATCTTCTGGTTATCCATGTAATAAAATTATTATACTAATACGAAATAAGAGTGTGACATTTTGTCACTTTATTTGATTTAAATAATATCTACATCATTTCCATGAGAAAGTGTCCATTTAAATATTTAATTATTAACCTAAGGTATTCAGGGTCTAATTTTATTCATCCAGTAGTATTTTTTCATGTATTAGGGTAATTTTATAAAGTTTATAATATTATTTTTACCCTTAATTACTCGATTTACCCTTAACCGTGGTGATAAAAATATTACTAAAGGTACTATTCATAAGAAAAAAATAAAAGAAATATATTTAAATAATTTATAACCACTGATTTAAAATATGGAATAAATTTTTCAGAATTAAAAACATAGAAGTTTCAGTAATTAATTTAAAATTAATCTCGTTAATGGATTGAGAAAATAGGTTTTTAAAGTAAAAATGTTCAAAATATTGATATGTTTTTATATCTAAATTCAATGTGAAATTGAGCCAAATGACCTAAATTGTATTAAAAGATAAAAAATTAATATATCTATACTTTAAAACTAATCAAAATTATAATTTAACATTATAAATTATTTCAATTAAAAAAGTTTTTTTTAATTAAAATTTAGAAATTTTCATTTTTCATCAAAACATGAAACTTATTAGAAAAATACAAAAAATTAAATGAAATTAAATTTTTATATTATTATTTAAAATATGAAGTTTATTTTGTAAAATAAAATATATAAAAGTTTCAAAAAATTTATTTAAAATAGGTTTTCAATTAAAAGATGGTAAATCTGGATTTAGAAAAATATATCCTTTTAATGCATAAAATTGGATTCATTCTTATCTGATATCTATAAAATAATTTGGGTGAATGTCAAAAAAAAATCAAATATATAAATTTCATAATTTTTTTAATACTATTAATTCCTTCCAATTTAATGGATAGGTTATAATTTCATTTTAAATAATAATATTAATAGTATATTGCGGTTTGTTTAAGCTCGATGATGTGTGCAACATAATATGTCAAAGAAATTAAATTTATTTAAGAAGATACGTATTATAATATATTTGGGTATCACATTCACCCATCCTTCAATAAATTTCATCCTCATAATTTGAACTCAAGATCAAAAACAAGCGGTTTGACTTTTCAAAATATCTTTGTTGAAATCCCACATCAAAAATAGGATTAATGAGACCTCTACTTTAAAATAAATAAAGGGAAGTATGAAGGTCACTAGAGATAACACATACTAGGGTTCCATGTAAGAAAAAATGGATATATAAGATAAATATAACCATCATGTTCTTATAGAGAGTGATAGAGAACATGGTCAAGAGAAAGTTAAAAATCTCAAAGCTATAAATCTACGATGATCTAAGAGACCATTTGATTCATCAGAATACAAGGTAATATGATAAATTTTTTGGATTCAATATCCTTTCCTCATAGTTTAGTAATTAATTTAATTTATATATTAATAACATAAGGAAACATACTTACTTGACATGTATAGTTCCATCCTTTAATAAACGTCTACCACCAACTCATTTTCTCTCCAAAAGATAATAAAATTCAAAAATATTCTATTTATCTTAATCATATAGGGTTACAAAAATGAAATTATACTTTATTTTTTATACTGTTTAAATAAAGAAAACTATGTTATAATAATCAGTACATAACTTAGTCTAGTGGTAGGTGATTCTCCCTTGTCGCCCTTTAGTTGTGAGTTCAAGTCTCATGGCCTTGCCGGATGCGACGGGTTGTCGCCCGACCTGCGGGTTGTCCTTTTTCTAAAACTATATTATTATAAAATTCTAGAAATAACTTTAATATATTCAAAATTAAAGAAACATTTTAACCTTAAATAATAATATTGAATGTTTAACTTAATCAATTCTATCCTTAAGACTTATCCAAAAAACTTATGTCTAAATTAATAATCCCAAAATCTCACTAAATTTCCAAAATAAATCTTAACATCGTATTTTATTTAAACAACATAATATTTCTCATATTTTTACATAAAAAATATATGAATACCTTGATCACACTAAAACATTAATAAAAAGTTTCATGCTTCCAAATACTTAAATAATAAGTATTGTACTACAATTCTTGTATATCTCATGATTATCATAACCATGATATCATAACATAATTCTTGAATCCAAAAAACCAAATACATCAATAGAAAATTGATTTTTATATATTATTCAACTATAGAAAACCTAACCATTACAACGAATAAGCATCACAAAGGTCTAAAGTGATATAGTCCAAGGTAATCCCCTTGCACAAAATTATTACAGTCCTTTGGAAGCAAGCCCAAATTGGAATACACAATCAACTGTTCATCTAGACTATCCCCCATGATAAGACATTCACAGTAAAGTTGGCCTCTCTAGGAATGTGATGAACAAAGAAGCCATGTCTAAGACTCCCTTGATTTTTAGGAAAATCATTTTCAAAATGTACCATCTCTTTATAATTGTAACATTGAACATTTGTAGCTTCTTTATTTCCCTTTGAATAATGAGTATTATAGACTTTCTCACCACACTTGAAGAAAAATCATTTTCCTTTTAATCAGGAACCAGGGTGTTTCCTTCCATAATTATCACATGTGGGAAAAATACTACTTTCCCTTTTTCCCATTATCTATCTCTTTATACCTCATTCTCTACTACTCTTATTTTCCCTTAAATTAATAAGACTTAGATAATTATTTCTCTATCTTGATATCACATGAGATTATATGTCCGTATGATGAGAATGTTTGGAATACCAATTACTTTTGTAGGAATGGATTTAACCCATCAACGAAATGATAAATCTTAATCATTAGGTTATGTATGTAGTCTATAACATGCCTTTCTAATCTTGTAAAGTTTTCTTCATACATAGAAACAGTCTTATCCTCCTTTTCCTCAGATTTAATAATTGCCTCTCCGTATCCACTCACTATTCTCAAGGGAAATATTTTTCCAAGAAAAATTCCTTGAAATACCTCCATTCCATTTGTTCTATTTCCTAATACTCCTTAGTATTTTGGACAAATTAACACAATTGATTAGAATCTCCCAAATTATGATAAACTACTATGCCATATTTCTTCCTTTCATTACTTCCTAAAGAAATAAATAGCTTTTATAAGGAACTTATCCATTATTCAGCTACAAATGAATTTTTATTCTCATTGAATGTTGGAGGTTGTTGTATCATTAAGTGTTCTAACATTAATCCTCTTCTTTGCAGATCAAGATGCTCCATGTGGGTAAGGTTATTGTTCATAACCTGAGTCAGTTGTCCCAATATATTTATAAGATTATTATCACTAGTTTTAGCTCTAGCTCAAACATCATTATCTTTCATAGAATTAAAATCCATACATGGATTATGTGTATTTATATGGTTTACATTCCTTTCACTAGGAACAATTTCCAAATAATGGAATACATTATATTAGGTTATGAATCACAAGGAATAATTTTAAACTAGTAAAATACTTAACATGAATTAAAAAATTTATGCATATATAATTCCATAATCATAAACATGGTTTCTTTGGAGATATATTTAATTTTAAATCCTTCATAATAGTTTGTAGAGAAAATTTGAATTATCCAAAGAATATACCCAAATATTATCAAAACAATTGAGCAAAAAGGCATGTTATTATGTACCTAGTTACCCCAAATCAGGTTCGGGACACCTTGTTGGAGTTTTTACACCTAGGTACATCTATGCTAGAACCACATCCAATTGTAGTATCTAGATAGGGATTTATTTCTAGGAATACCCAAATAATATCTACTTTAACAAAATTATAGGATGTTATTTTATACTTATCCTCAAATTCTATCTTAGGGTTATGTTCCCTGATATTTTCTTTATAAATAAATTTTCCAAGTTTTCTACTAAACTTACTCTAATATCAACTGTAATGACCCCAACCCTAGTATCCCAGAGTTGGAGCCTTACCTTAATACATTGGAATAAGATAAAAGGAATCATATCCCAAGGGATTGATTAGTTTAGTAGTCTTGGAATCCATATTAAATACATGAACCTTACATTACAATTAAAAACATAAAATATAACAAAGATAATCCTTTTATTATTCCATTATTCTTCTAGATTAACTCTTAATATCAATCAATATACACATATTAGAATCCTAGGAAAAATAAACATAATAAATAGGTGATATAAAATGCTTGGTAAGGGTAAGAGTATAGCGGAAGCTATTAATAAATATGGAATAAACCATATAGAAAGGTAAATAACTAAAAAACATGCCATTTAAATAATCACATGAGCTAGGGAACTTAACCATAGATATTCTACTAGTTGAATAATCACATGGAATATTAATAACTAATCTCATAATGATATAATTCATAATGTTGGACATCTAAAACATACCATTTGGGCCTCAGAAAAGACATCTAAAAATAAATGGTAAAGGCCTTGGCCAAATACATATCTAAAAATAAATGGGTAAGGCCTCAACCAGGTCCATATATAGTTTGTCTCATGAGAACTACCAATTTATCAAGGGGATATAACGAGCCTTGTTCATCACTTACTAATTCCAATTCATTCCTCATATGAAAAGGGTGAAACATAAATATCATAAACATTTGTATTAAAACTAGTATATGAAGTGTGAATAATTTAACCCTAAACCATGAATGGTAAAAAAATAGCACATCCATTGTCAAATGAAATCATAAACCATTAAATTAAATATGGAAAATTTTATCATAAGATATCAACATCAATCAATAATCAGATCCAACAAAGGATGTTGATGTAGATGAAAGTACACTAATAAAATCACTAAAAAATTCTTGAGATAAATACCCCTTTTTAATTTGAAATGATTTTTAAAAAAAATCAACTATAAAAGAAAAAATTTCCCTTGAAAATAACATTGTGACTTTATAAGTTAATCTTCAAAACATTATGGTTTCATGATGGCAGAAAAATCCACTCACGCTGCATAAGTTAAAAAATCCTTTTTTCAAAAATTCCAATAAGTACCTCATTTGGAAAATAAAAACAAAAAGATTACTTTCAAACCATTTTATAAAAATAAAAACTTGGGTAAAATACTTTAAAAAATTGCAGGATAACAGTAAAAATATTTTTAAAACATTTTTAATAAACCTGTACATGGATGTTAAATATTCCCCAGTAAATACTTATGTAAAAATAGTCTTGGATAATAATGAGATTGTGAAATAACTCTTAACTTGCATTTCCTTTCACTACTAGAACCTTAGGCTATAGTCATGGTTTAAAACCGTGGATATAGCTCCAAAAATCATGGTTATAGGTTATAACCATGGTTTTATGAACTATGGCTGGTATTGGCATGGCTATAGGTCAATACCTATATCCATGGTTCAAACCATGGCTAAATACCTAAATCTATAGTTTGAAACCATGGCAGCATCTTAAGGAACACATGATTATAACCAAGGTTTGAAACTGTGGCTATAGGGTTTCCCGTTTAATAAACACCCCCCCCCCCCTAAAATCTCCCCCCCTGCAGCACCCCTTCCCACATGAAAATCCTCCCCTCCACTCCCCTGAACACACCCCTCCTGGATAGACCCTAGACCCCCCAGACCTTGGACACCCCCCAGACCCTGGACACCCCCCCCCAAACAGGTCCTGGACACCCACTCCCCCATACAGACCTTGGACACCCCCCCCCCCCCAGACCCTGGACTCCCCCAGACCCTAGATAGACCCCCTCCAAGAAAAACCCTAGACACCTCAGGACAGACCCTGGACACCCCCTGGATAGACAGCCCCCCCCCCCCCAGACCCTGGACACCCTCAGACTCTTTACACCCCCTGGATAGACCCTAGACACCACCCCCCCCCCCCCAGACCCTGAACACCCCCTAGACAGACCCTGGATAGACACCCCCCTAAACCCTGGACAGACCCTGGACACCCCCTATATAGTCCCCCCTAGACCCTAGACACCACCCCAGACCCTAGACACCCCCCCCCCCCCGGACAAACCCTGGACACCCCCTGGATAGCCCCCCCCCCCCCCCCATAGATAGCTCCCCTCCAAAGCCCCCCCCCCCTCTACAACACCCCTTCCCCCATGCAAAGCCCCCCCCCCACTCCCCCAAACAGCCCCCCCCTGCACAGCCCCCCACCCCTGGACAACCCCCCATGGACAGAGATCCCCACCCCCCCGAATAACCCCCCTTGGATAGACCCCCCCCCCCCCCCGGACAGACCCCCCTACAGACACCACCCCTTAACACACACACCCCCACTGTAGTGACCCCCCAAACCGGGGTGCTAAATGAGACATGATATACTTTAAATTACATCATTACAAATTAAATATCATGTCTCATTACTACATAAAATCGCGAGGCTCAGGATTCTAGGAAACCAACTTCTTCCGATTAACTTCATAGGTATCAACCATGCCTGAAAAATTTTAACAAAACGTAGGGTGAGAAAAATGCCCAGTAAGGGGTTTTAAAAACATTTTTAGGAAATCCTTTCTCAAGGAAGTTCTTTTGAAGAGAATAAAACACTTTGCTAAAACCAAACATTATCTTTTCTTAAAACATGAAATCCATCTTTCTTTGAAAACCACTTGCATAAAGAGGCACGTACTTGAAATGAGCTTTAATGTAAACATGATCAGAGTGCGCAATATAAAAAGAATAAACAATGCATAATGTTAAAACAGGTTTACTTTAATTCTAAAATAATTCTATGGCTAAGCAGGGAAAACATGCATATCATGGTTCATGAGTAAAGTGCAGTTCATCTAACATTTTACCATATGAAAAATAGTTCTTGTTACATAAAATACATCTTCATGATATTGGGAGCTTTCAACTAGGGGTTGTCCTGTTAGTTGAACAAACCCCTGGTTAACCTTTATCATTACATGCAGAGGGAATGTATAATCCTAGACTTTGTCAAGACTTTTCATCAAGACCGTATAACATACTTAACAGGTCAAGGCTCACTGCCCACCCTGTTTCCTTAGCACAAGTCAAGGCTAACTGCCAAGACCGTCGCACATGTTCGTCTCATGAGACTCTTGCTTTAACCAATGCATTGGAGCGCTGTATAATTCCGGGCGCACCCATCACATCATTCTTGTTGCTCTATATAATTCCGGGCGCACCCGTCACATGTAAGTCCTATACATACCTCACATATCTTGACATGGCCATTCGTTCATAGGGTTTCATGCATTCTTAATTAAACCCCATTTTCACATACTTATTCATTACATGTGGATAGTTTAATCATTAAAAACATGATGAAATGCATGCTAAAACTCCATGCACATAACAAGTTACTTTGCATTTAAAAACATGGGTTTCAAGAGAATGAACATATAACTTAACATTACATATCATCATAGTACTCAATTAAAGCATGGTCGTTCATAACTTACACATATAATGATAAATGGATATCGTGGGTTTTTACTCAAAACTGTCTTATAAAAAATCTTTTATTAGCACTTTAACTGAACATGAGTACATACCTATGAATACATGTATGCATTTATAAAAGTTCAAGGAGTCCATACTAACCATTTTCCCAAACAAAAATCCTCATTTATCCAGAGCAGTGATAAATGAAAATTCTCAGTTTCAAGAATGATTTTGAAATCCAACCAACCCATAAACTTTTTCATGCTTTATAAAAAGTGCAAACATGGTCACTAAGTTCATATTGATGTATACACACATACGTGTGTGTATATACAACAACAATATACTTCATTCACTTGCATAGTTTTATCTATTCTTTTGTTTACTCAAAATCTCCATTTTAGAAGGGAGAAAGAATCAGGGGTATAAACATTTAAGGAAAAAAATTGTATATTTTCATATATCATCTTATAATTATGTGTATATAAATGTATATATATGTATACACATATATACACAATGTGTATAACATTAAAACCGAGTTAAAATAAACCCTAAAAGAAAACTGCCTTTAACCTGATCGTATTCTGGATGACGAAAACAGTGGTAACCGGTTCTTAATTCCTTGATGTAAATTTATATACACATATATATTTATGTAAGGTGTATATAAACTATAGTGTACCAAAGCTAGAGAAAACTAAACGGATTTTCCTTTTACCCACTATTCGGTTATTCAAGCTGAGAAAGAGATCTCAAATTCTAGGTTCGCACCAGGTTCAAGCATACCAGGAGCATACATAAATTATGTATATATAAAAATATATACATACTTATATAAAACCGAATCTTGTCAAAACCCAACCAAAATTAAAACATGATTCTTTCCTCGCTTGGAGAGGGGATGCAGTCGAGGCAAAAGAAACTGAAGGCATGGAATATAGAAGGTATACACATATATATATATAAAACATATAAATTTATTTAAGTGAAAACCAAAGCTTGCATAAACTAAAGAAAAATCAACCCTTACCTTAGCTTGGATAGGAGAAAAAAAAGAAACGAGGCATGAGGGACCCGAGGTATAAACATAGAAGTTTTACACACTTATATATATACATAACCCGAATATACCTATATCTATATGAAGACCGAAGTTTAAAACCAAAACCTTAGAAACAGAGTTCGACCCTTACCTGTTTGACGAGGAGGAGGAGAGGAGGCGATCTAGAAACCGAGGTCTAGAAACCGAAGAGACAAGGGGAGCCGGTCCTTCGGCCTTCGGTGCAACAGGGGGGTTTAAAAAAATGAAGAAGCAGAGGAGAACTTCGGGAGAGTCTTCGGCCGAGGCATCCGGGGTCGGTGCCGACTTGAAGAAAGGGGAAGACAGCCGGGCTACACCGGCCTAGACGAAGAAAAATAGGACCCCTAGTCTACTGGTACAGTGACGAAGTGAAGAAGAAGAGGAGGACGTGGGGAAGAAGAAGCTGCGGAGGAGGAAAAACGCGAAAAAAGGTGGACGGGCAGGATTAAACTGAGGGAGATCGTGCGGCTGAGGAGTGGTGCGGCATTAAAAGAATTCGGAGACTGTGATCAGGGGGAGCAGATCGGATGGCTCCAGACACGCGCGGCGTTAAAAAAACAATACGCGGTCTTCGTTTTTTTTCTTTCTTTCTCTTCGCGTTTAACATATTTTATCTATTTAATTTATTTCAACGTTTTTATCTTATAAAAACTATTATTTTATTATTTTATTAAACCTATTATTATTATTAATTTACTATAACAAAAGATCAATTATTAATCTGACTTTTACGATTTTAATAAAATCATTGGTCAAATAAAAATTATAAATTGATTTAAATCAAAACATCTTATTATATAAACATATGTATATATATATATCTATAACTCATAAAAATTCACCCAGTTTGATATAAATAGAAAATAAAAGTTCAATTATTTAAATTAATATGTATAATGGAAGAAAACAATAATATTAATTTTCGCCGTTTAGAAACATAAACTAGAATTAACATTTTGGGAAAACTAAATTAACATTGATGACATTTTAAAACATTAAAGCAAAATACACAATTATCATTCTGATTTTATTCCAACGGTCAAAATAAAACATGATAAGAAGACCCAACGGTTAAAATAAACACAAGATTCTTTGGGAACCAATGGTCGAATTTATAGCCGTTTGGGGTTCAACGGTCATATTAAGGTGCTTATAAAAAAGGGTTTGGTCTCGGGTGTCCCTTACCCCATGTGACTGAAGGAGAAGCAAATATGGTTCGTGTGATCCCCTTGGTGCTGAGCACGGTCGCGGTGGTTTCATCCGTCCTCATGTTCCTTATGATGGACGCTCGAAACCCCTACCGCATTCTCGGGCTCTTAGTAGTTTTAAGCAGTCTTCCCATTATTGTAATCGGGTTCTTGGTTGGAATTTTTGGTTAGTTTACCTTCTTGTTTGGTCAGAGGATGTTGTATCCAAAATGTTTCTTATTTAAATAAAATAAATTTTCATCCATTTGGTGCATATTATTATTATTATTAGTTGTTTGTTGGTTTACTTAACGGGTGATATTGGAAAACAAACTCGTCAAAACAAAACATGGTTGTCTCGGGTTGTTACATTACTTCCCCCTTCAAAGAATTGCGCCCTCGCAATTCTATCATAAAAAGAGAAAAACAGAAACCCCATACGTACAACTCTACCGAAACAGTGGGTCTGGCTCGGTTAACGGGACACCAAAGTTGGCACACAACTCTTCTGTTTCCCTAGTCTAGATGCACCTCGAATAGTGCTCCTTGAACTCCTGTTCGTGTGTACTGCACACGGGCTTCCAAATGGAGGCTCGTGCGATGCAAATCTCGGAAACCTCGGAGTAGATAAACTCCCTGATGACTCTTCTGGCCACATCATGCTCGAGGTAGTCAAGAGGGATGATGCGGTTGAGGAGACTGAGGTTTAAGACTTGGAACATGTAAGCTGCACTGAGCTGGCCATCCTAGGTGGCCACGAGGAAACACGCTCTGCCAGAGAAAATTTGTGCCAGAGTGAAACACTGGAACAGGCCCTCGAAGTACATTCCCCTTCGCCTATAGCAGGGGAGTTGAGCAGCAGCGATGAGGTGAAAGACGTGATCATTCTCTTGACATAGCCGAAGAATCTCTGGACCATTTGCTAAATTGAGCAAACGCTGGCAGGACCCTCGCAGGTGGAGAAAGGATGGGTAATCCACCATGCATGCCTTGATCAAGATGACTTATACTAGCTCATCGGGTAGGGATGAGAAGTTAGTTTGACCAGCCATCTGAAAACAGACATCGAGGGGAAACTCTTAACAACATAGATATGGTGAAGACATAAAAGAAACAAGGAACTTCTATTTATGAAAAAGTTTACACGGCAAAGTCTGAGTTTACAAGACATACGCCATAAAGAGTGGAAAAACTTCCTAACTCTTCAAACCACACACAAGATGAACATACAGGA
This sequence comes from Viscum album, assembly GCA_963277665.1. Classification (NCBI taxonomy): domain Eukaryota; kingdom Viridiplantae; phylum Streptophyta; class Magnoliopsida; order Santalales; family Viscaceae; genus Viscum; species Viscum album. Next base: position 829,111,882 of record OY728140.1, read on the forward strand.
CTAAACTCATGGGAACATTTATAACGCCTCCTGAGTTTAGTGTGAGGGGTGTGGAGTTGGGAAACATCGGTGTACACTTCTTGCCTAAGAGACACACGTGTGGACTCATTTTCCAATGCTTTGAAGTCCATTAACTGGCCCCAGAAGCCATAGTGAAAGATCTGGAACAGGTAAGCCGCTCGGAGGTCTCCGGCAGCAGCAGCTTCTTGAAAAGGGTTATCTAGCATTGTGCCAAATTCCTCGCCAGTTGTAAACACTCAGAAGAGTCCTTCGTGATACCTTCCCCGACGTGCATACGAGGGAAAGTAGGTCATCATCATTAGGAAATAGTCCATCCCCATTCCCCGGTGGAGACTAAGCACCCTAGATGAGTTTGACACATCGTACAAGTGCTTACACGTCATGCGAATTTGGGCATAGTTTAGAAAGTTCTCGCGACTAGCTAGAGATATGATGTTCTCTAGAGCCTCAGTGGGAAGTGAAAAAAGGTCGGTAGGTACATCAGACATCTGAAAATTATGACATTTTTACTTACTTAGTCTTAGCAATATAATTATATCACCTGGTTTTCCAGAGTTTCCTGAACCCATCCTCTGATACCAACTGTAGCGACCCCCAAAACCGGGGTGCTAAATAAGACATGATATACTTTACATTACATCATTACAAATTAAATATCATGTCTCATTACTAAAAAATATCGCGAGCCTCTGGATTTTGGGAAACCAGCTGCTTCCGATTAACTTCATAGGTATCAACCATGCCTGAATTTTTTTAACAAAATGTAGGGTGAGCAAAATTCCCAGTAAGGGGTTTTAATAACATTTTTAGGAAATCCTTTCTCAAGGAAGTTCTTTTGAAGAGAATAAAACACTTTGCTAAAACCAAACATTATCTTTTCTTAAAACATGAAATCCATCTTTCTTTGAAAACCACTTGCACAAAGAGGCACGTACTTGAAATGAGCTTTAATATAAACATGATCAGAGTGCGCAATATAAAAAGAATAAACAATGCATAATGTTAAAACAGGGTTACTTTAATTCTAAAAGAATTCTATGGCTAAGTAGGGAAAACATGCATATCATGGTTCATGAGTAAAGTGCAGTTCATATAACAGTTTACCATATGAAAAATAGTTCTTGTTACATAAAGTACATCTTCATGATCTTGGGAGCTTTCAACTAGGGGTTGTCCTGTTAGTTGAACAAACCCCTGGTTAACCTTTATCATTACATGCAGAGGGAATGTATAATCCTGAACTTTGTCAAGACTTTTCATCAAGACCGTATAAAATACATAGCAGGTCAAGGCTCACTGCCCACCCTGTTTCCTTAGCACAAGTCAAGGCTAACTACCAAGACCGTCACACATGTTCGTCTCATGAGACTCTTGCTTTACCCAATGCATTGGAGCGCTGTATAATTCCGGGCGCACCCGTCACATCATTCTTGTTGCGCTATATAATTCCGGGTGCACCCGTCACATGTAAGTCCTATACATCCCTCACATATCTTGACAGGGCCATTCGTTCATAGGGTTTCATGCATTCTTAATTAAACCACATTTTCACATACTTATTCATTACATGTGGACAGTTTAATCATTAAAAACATGATGACATGCATGCTAACACTCTGTGCACATAACAAGTTACTTTTCATTTAAAAACATGGGTTTCAAGAGAATGAACATATCACTTAACATTACATAACATCATAGTACTCAATTAAATCATGGTCATTCATAACTTACACATATAATGATAAATGGATATTGTGGGTTTTTACTCAAAACTATCTTATAAAAACTCTCTTATTAGCACTTTAACTGAACATGAGTACATACCTATGAATACATGTATGCATTTATAAAAGTTAAAGGAGTCCATACTAACCATTTTCACAAACAAAAATCCTCATTTATCCAGAGCAGTGATAAATGAAAATTCTCAGTTTCAAGAATGATTTTGAAATCCAACCAACCCATAAACTTCGTCATGCTTTATAAAAATTGAAAACATGGTCACTAAGTTCATATTGATGTATATACACATACGTGTGTGTATATACAACAAAAATATACTTCATTCACTTGCATAGTTTTACCTATTCTTTCGTTTACTCAAAATATCCATTTTAGAAGGGAGAAAGAATCAGGGGTATAAACATTTAAGGAAAAAAATTGTATATTTGCATATATCATCTTATACTTATGTGTATATAAATGTATATATATGTATACACATATATACACAATGTGTATAACATTAAAACTGAGTTAAAATAAACCCTAAAAGAAAACTGCCTTTAACCTGATCATATTCTGGATGACGAAAACAGTGGTAACCGATTCTTAATGCCTTGATGTAAATTTATATACACATATATATTTATGTAAGGTGTATATAAACTATAGTGTACCAAAGCCGGAGAAAATTAAACGGATTTTCCCTTTACCCACTATTCGGTTCTTCAAGCTGAGAAAGAGATCTCAAATTCTAGGTTCGCACCAGGTTCAAGCATACCAAGAGAGTACATAAATTATGTATATATAAAAATATATACAAACTTATATAAAACCGAATCTTGTCAAAACCCAACCAAAATTAAAACATGATTCTTTCCTTGCTTGGAAAGGGGATGCAGTCGAGGCAAAAGAAACTGAAGGCATGGAATATAGAAGGTATACATATATATATATATATAACGTATAAATTTATTTAAGTGAAAACCAAAGCTTGCATAAACTAAAGAAAAACCGACCCTTACCTTAGCTTGGATAGGAGAAAAAAAAAGAAACGACGCATGAGGGACCCGAGGTATAAACATAGAAGTTTTACACACTTATATATATACATAACCCGAATATACCTATATCTATATAAAGACCGAAGTTTAAAACCAAAACCTTAGAAACAGAGTTCGACCCTTACCTGTTCGACGAGGAGGAGGAGAGGAGGTGATCCAACAACTGAGGTCTAGAAACCGAAGAGACAAGGGGAGCCGGTCCCTCGGCCTTCGGTGCAACAGGGGGGTTTAAAAAAAATGAAGAAGCAGAGGAGAAATTCGGGGGAGTCTTCGGCCGAGGCATCCGGGGTCGGTGTCGACTTGAAGAAAGGGGAAGACATCCGGGCTACACCAGCCTAGATGAAGAAAAACGGGACCCCTAGTCTACTGGTACAGCGACGAAGTGAAGAAGAAGAGGAGGACGCGGGGAAGAAGAAGCTGTGGAGGAGGAAAAATGCGAAAAAAGGTGGACGGTCGGGATTAAACTGAGGGAGATCGTGCGGGAGAGGAGTGGTGCGGCATTAAAAGAATCTGGCGGCTGTGATCAGGGGGAGCAGATCGGACGGCTCCAGACACGCGCGACGTTAAAAAAACAATACGTGGTCTTCATTTTTTTTTCTTTCTCTTCGCGTTTAACATATTTTATCTATTTAATTTATGTCAAAGTTTTTATCTTATAAAAACTGTTATTTTATTGTTTTATTAAACCTATTATTATTATTAATTTACTTTAACAAAAGATTAATTATTAATCTGACTTTTACGATTTTAATAAAATCATTGGTCAAATAAAAATTATAAATTGATTTAAATCAAAACATATTATTATATAAACATATGTATATATATATATATAACTCATAAAAATTCATCCAGTTTGATATAAATAGAAAATAAAAGTTCAATTGTTCAAATTAATATGTATAATGGAAGAAAAAAATAATATTAATTTTCTCCATTTAGAAACATAAACTAGAATTAACATTTTGGGAAAACTAAATTAACATTGATGACATTTTAAAACATTAAAGAAAAATACACAATTATCATTCCGATTTTATTCCAACGGTCAAAATAAAACATGATAAGAAGACCCAACGGTTAAAAGAAACACAAGATTCTTTGGGAACCAACGGTCGAATTTATAGCCGTTTGGGGTTCAACGGTCATATTAAGGTGCTTATAAAAAAGGGTTTGTTCTTGGGTGTCCCTTACCCCTAAGTGACTGAAGGAGAAGAAAAGATGGTTCGTGTGATCCCCTTGGTGCTGAGCACGGTCGCGGTGGTTTCATCCGTCCTCATGTTCCTTATGATGGACGATCGAAACCCCTACCGCATTCTTGGGCTCTTAGTAGTTTTAAGCAGCCTTCCCATTATTGTGATCGGGTTCTTGGTTGGAATTTTCGATTAGTTTACCTTCTTGTTTGGTCAGAGGATGTTGTATCCAAAATGTTGCTTATTTAAATAAAATAAATTTTCATCCATTTGGTGCATATTATTATTATTATTAGTTGTTTGTTGGTTTACTTAACGGGTGATATTGGAAAACAAACTTGTCAAAACAAAACATGGTTGTCTCGGGTTGTTACACCCACCCCCACCCCCCCCGTAGTGGTTCTCTCACATTCATTCTTATGGTGATAAAATCTAATTCTCTAATAAATGACCCACTACCCTACAGACCCCCCCACTTCCCCCTTTCACCCCTACCCCACCCCCTCCACCCCCTGCCCTGCAGACCCACCCCCCCCCCCATCCCCCTCCCCCACCCCCCTTCACCCTCCCCCTTCCAATTTTCCCTCCCCCCACTGCCCCCCTTGCACCCCCTCCCCCTCTCCCCTTGTAGTAGATGTTAAAAAAAATAAAATTTTGTTGGAACTATTATTCTCTCTTGAAAGATTGCTTTAACCAAACTCAACTCGATGGATATCTAAGCTTTTTCACATAAACAACATGTAAATAAACTAAATGCCCATAATTTTTAGGAAGTTTTCATGGCATAGGAACTAGGTTGTGACAAATCACATGAAACATGAAACCCCTCCTATACCCCCACCCCCTCTTGGGAACCCCCTCCCTCCTAGACACCCCTTCCCCCTCCCTCCTGGACACCCCCTGGATAACCCCCCCCCCCCCCCCGGACACCCTCATCCCTCCTAGACACCCCCTCCCTCATGTACCCCCCCCCCTCCTGGACACCCCCCTACCCACCCCCTCTTCATTTTACACCCCCCTTGCACCCTCCCCCCCCCCTCACCCCTCACCCCCCCCCCCATGCACCCCTGCCCCTCCCCCACCTCTTCTAGTCTCCCCCTGCTCATTCCCCCCTGTCAGTCCCCTTACCAGTCCCCTCTTTAGTCCCCCCCCCACCCCCAGCCACCCCCCCCCCCCTCCACCCCACCCCCTACCATCCCCTCATGACTAGATTTTCACCAAATTGGTTGTAGTATGGGTTTTCAACTTCCACATTTTAATCCATGGAATTATTCCATGTATAGAAATGGTTTGAACTATAAAATTAGTACATGTATGTACATGGGTTAACCTTGTAAATTAGATTATAATACCACATTTAATCCCATGGAAATTATAGGATAAATCCATGATTTAACTATGGTAATTTTTAACTACACCCATGGTTAAACCATGGGTCTTGTTCCATAATAACAATTTCAAAACCATAGAAAATAGACCCTACAACCATAGTTAATAACCATGTAAATTTATTCCTACCTAGCTATAATTAATCACCAAATGCTTCCATAACAGTTTCACCTTATAGAAGTACTCGCATCCTCTAGCTACGAGAAAAAAAACATGACCTTCCAAATAAAACTGAACTCAAACATAATACAATATATATCATAAAAATTAAAACTCTCTCCAAAATAAACAATATAGAATTTCAATATCAATATCATCATAATAAAAATAACTATTGGATAAAATTAAATTTATAAAACAATAATAGAATTTACATCTAAAATCTACCTCAATATCAGCATCACCAGAACCATCATGACCCTCATCATCTCCTATAGAAACACCAATATCATTATCACCTCCTCTCAGACCATCACCACCACCACCACCATAATGATCATTTAAATATTCATTAGTTTATGCACCTAAATCTATGTAAGTAGCGAAGAATCTTTATAAACATAATGAATACAAATGAGAACACATTTAATTAATGAAAACATTCAATGTTTATATGGTGATTCATATAATATCATTATGTTACCAATAAAATACTCTGATAAACATAATGCATAAAATGAGAACACATATAATTAATGAAAACATTGAAATATTCTTGTGTATGATGATTTGTGAACATAAAATTTAAGAGAAATAAGAAGGATGTTTATAATATAGGGAAATAGTAATATTCGTATGGTCTAAATAGAACAAAATAAGAATGAGAGAGTGATCAAGTTTGGGGATGGTTAAAATATTAAATCATATTTATTTAATTATGATATTATTCTATATGTTCATTTATGTATGGATTTCATGAAAGGGGGAAAGTATTATATTTCCAAAAAATAAATGAAAAATCAGTCCATATAGGAGGAATACTATATGTTATTGGGTGAATATATAAATGGTATTCATGAATAGATTCATCATTAACCTATTCCCACACCCTCCCCCATTTCACCACACCTGCACCCTCCCCATTGCCCTACAGACCCCCTGTAGACCCCCCCTTAACCCCCCCCCCCACCACCAGTTTTCCCTCCACCACTACCCCCTTGCACCCCCTACCCAACACCCTTGCACCCCTACCCTACATACCACCACCCTATCCCCCCTTATATCCCACACGAACCCTCCCTCCTCCACCTCTCCTATAGACCTCCCAGCAGACCACCCCTACCCTGCAGATCTCCCCCCTCCCCCTGCCCCCTTCCCCCTCCACCCTCTCCCTTCCCCCTCCCCTGCCCTGCATACCCCCTGTAGACCACCCCATTTCAAGTTCTCCCTCCCCCTACCATCCCCCTGGAAATTTTCCCTCCCCCCTGCAGACCCCTCCTGCACCCCCCCCCCCTCCCCCTAAATATCCTCCTTGAACCCTCCCTCTTTTACATCACCTACATGGATTTTCTGAATGAAATCCAAGAGAAAGAAAAATCATTGAAAATAATATAATTATGAAACCATACATATAAAGAAGTTGTTGTTTTCATGAATAATGAACTGGAGGTCAAAGAAAATAAGATTAAATAATATGACCATTTGTTATAGGAAAAGAATAAAATTCTTGATGATGAAGTTGATAAAATCAAAAAGCCTCATGAAGACAAGATAAAAACAATTGATGATGAGAGAAACATATTCAATATGAAATTATTACAGCTTGAAGTTAAAAATCAAAATATATAATTAAGTCAACCTTTGACTTTATTAGACATTGGAATAATTTTTATTCTGCACATAGTTTATAGGGAGACTCTTAGAAAAAAGATCTACAACTGGTTCCAAAAACTAGCCCTTAATATGAAGGACCCGTGGTTTGAGTATGTGGGGTAGTGTTAAACTCCTATAAAGAATATAGAGTAATTAAATCTTGTAATAAATATGTTTCTAATTTAGTATATAACTATGCATATAATTATGAGGAATTGTTCCATTTCTCTATCATATCTCTTATAGAGTACTTTGTCATGTGCCAGCTCTGATTAAGTTTTACAAACCTAGTAGTATCCTTTTTTGGGAAAATAATATAAAACACTTTAAGATTACTCATAAAATTTATCTTATGTATAATATTATCATACCATCATTATTTACATATAAAATTACTCTGAATATAATATTTAATTTTCAAATGCTGACACATTGGTGAGAAGAAATGTGAAACATAGGAAGTCACATAATAGCTTATAAATGGAAGAAATTTTAATCAAGGAAAGTTTAACATGAAGACACCTTAAATTAAAAAATATGAAAAATATTAATTTGAAACTAGAAATGTTATTACACATATTTTCATTGAATGGGAACCAAACTCATTCAATCTAAAGAAAACATAAATTTTGATAAAACCATGGCTCTAGTCAAACTATCAGTAGGGTTATTAGCAGTTTATATCTTTTTGACATATATGGTTCAATATTTAATGGTATCTCTAATATAATGTATCCTAATTTCTATATGTTTGAATTTACCATGACAAACTAATTTTTTTTACAAATGGAAATCTTATAGACTATAATAATAAACTGATATTACCAAATTGAATAAATTCAGTTTAGAAACCATACCCTTTAACCATAAATCCTCCTTGATAGCTTCAGTCAAGGGAATATATTCATATTATATGGTTAAAAGAGAAAACACTAATTACATGTTCCATTCCCATGATATGGTTCCTCTATAAGGGGTGAAGACATATCTAGTAAGTGACTTCTTAGTATCCATATTACCTATGTAATCATCATCAACATATCCAACAATTAGTTCATCTGTATTTACATTTCTAGAAAAACAAAAATATAGGATAGTGGTATGTGAAACAAATCTAAGTAACCATTTTAACACCAAAAAATGAAGTTTCCCTGTATTGTTTTGTAAATATATTGATAATGAAAATAGAAAAAACTATGTTCATCCTGGTGAAAATCATATAATACATTAGTATACCAAAATATGTTGGTATAAGGGTTCTTTGAGATATATTAAGTTTCTACAGTATAATTATGAACTTGATTCAATGATACTTTGAAGTGTTTAGAAAATGGATTATTAATTGGATTTAAGGTTCAAGAAAGTACCTCTTCAATAAGTTTAAGATATAAGATTTTGGGACAAATATAACATTTTATTAGGTATCTCCCTTTGATTTTCTTAATTAATATCTATTTTTTTACCCCTAAATCTTACACATGAAAAATTGTTTTCAATTGATACATTATATAATTAATGAGCTTCATATTATTTTTCATAACTAATATATAATAAAAATAAATTATTAGGTAAAGAATGTATGTTTTAACCAATTTAAAGTAAACACACGCATCTTACTGCATCCTATTAAATTGGATATCCAAAATAAAAGAGTCAAATTTTCTATACCACTAACAAGACTCTAGTATTAAACCATACAAGGATTTATTTAAAAGATAAACTTGGTTAGTTTTAAACACCTATTGGTAACCATAAGGTGGTTTCAAGTACAATTTCCAATTAAGTTCACCATGTAAGAAGGTAGTTTTTTCATCTAATTATTCTTTGTGAAATTCATTAAAATATATAAAACAAGAAGTAACCAAATAGAATAATTCTTAGAAAATGGTGAAAAAATATTAACATAATCAATAACCTATCTTTAAAGGAAACCATTTTCCACTAATATGGCCATGAATTTTATTTTCCTTTCATTATTGTTATATTTCTTCCTCCTATAAATCCATTTATTCCCAATGTCCATGGAATTGGGAGGTCTACAAAAAAAATACAATGTATGGTTTTTATTCAAGGATTCCATTTCTTCATGTATGTTAGAGATTCAGCCTTTTGAATCTCTATCATTAAATAATTTATTATATATTTTAGGATCATCATCAATGGAATAATTTTAGAATTCACCTTTAGGATTAGGAGGAGGGGACTCATAAACATCCTCTAACTCAGTTGGGGAATAAGGATCAATAGTCTCACTAACGGTTGTATCATCGCTATCATGTGTGATAGATTAGGATTTAAGAGAACTAAATTCATGAAAGAAAACATATATAATGATCATATATCTTTTGTATCTATGTTTTTTAACCCGCAACTTATATCCCTTGACACCGTTGGGGTATCCCATGAAAACATACTTAAGAGATCTTGGTTACAACTTATCAGTTTTAATGTGGGTGTAGGTTGCACACACAAAGACTCTTTGGTGTTTATTAAAAGGTGGTTTACCATCTAAAAGTTAATTTCTGGGTTTGAACTAATTAGTATCATATGGGAACCTATTAAACAAGTACACTGTCATATTTATAGCTTCTTCCCAAAATAATTTAGGTAGGATTGAGTATGAAAGCATTCCTCATACACACTAAAGAGTAGTTTTACTCATGTTATCAACAATTTCATTATGTTGGGGTCTCTCTAATAATATGATATCATTTTATGCCCAAAAATATATATAAATAGACTATATCAGTAGATAATTATTCCAAATAATTATCAATTCTCATTAATTTTATTATATTTACAATCTATATTTCAATAAATTTTGTTTAATGTTTTAAATTTTTCAAAAGAATTATATTTTTTTGGGTATGTAAACCCATGATTTTATATAGTATTCATTAATGAAGGTAAAAAAACAGGAACCTTCATCATGGGATGTGGTTTTGGAAGTTATTAATAAATCAAAATGGATATAAACATGACTCATAATAAAACTTCATATAATGAAGAAAAAAAGTCACCATATGAGCCAGAAAGTGTAGAAAAATTCCATACAGAAAATCTTGTTGTAACATCCACTTTTCTACTCATCCATAATTAGAATTGTTTCACTTAATCAAAAAAAAGTCTTCATATTCCTCTCGGTCCAACTTGACAATCAATTAAATAAGCATTGTTTATCCCTCTTTCCAAGTTAATCAAATGCAGATTCAACTAAGCATGATTATATAAAATAGAAATTTAAATCATTATATCAGATAGGCATTAATAGATAGTCTTCAATAAGATTTCCCTTAAACAAAAGTATTATTACCAAAGGATGATCAAAGTATAGCATGAAAAACACCAATGATTTCTAATTCAATAGGTAGATCTCATTAGGACCCCAAAACATGATTTCCAGTAATTTTCATCTCTAATATGGAAATGTAATACAATAGAAAATTAAAAATACTACATTTTATTGTGAAAAGGGACAGGTAACCACAAGTTCATGGAAGGACATAATAAATCATTCTCCTCACACCTATATTAATATTACACTATTAATTTTAAAATAATGAAATAATGAAGGAGTGAAACCACAAGTGCATCGAAGAAATAAAATAAAATTGAAAAATAATGAATATAATGAAGGTTGCCCTTATATAATTACCTCATTAATTATATAATAATCACTTACAAAATAAATTCACCCCCCCTAAATAATACACTGGAATGACCCAAGATCTCAATCCATTCACTCTCTCTTTAGTGTGTTAGGTTAAATAGTGAAAAAAATTATTTTCGATACAATACTTTCCCAATGTTCCTTTGGTTTAATTTCAACATTTCCTAACCAATTCAATCATTATCCAACTATGGTTTTTCGGTTACTAATATTGATTATTGAGTTTTTTTCCTATGATTTTGAAGGATTTAATGGTTTAGAAATCAATGGTTTAGGTTTTAAAGTAGTTTTTACACTCTTGGGAATAGTCACAACTTTGAGTTATTCATGAGAGGTTTGTGTGTAACAAGATTCTTCCAAGATATTTAGGAAGGGTCAACCTAAGTGGGAATGGGTTCCATAACCATTTCAATGTTTTATATATCTAATATCAATGATTAAAATTGATAATTAATTTTTCAATATTTTTTTAAAATATTATTCAAATAAATTATATGGAAAGGATGGGATTCGATGTTGAGATGGTTGGTATTGAAATTGGTCATGGATTGGAAAATTTTCAGATGGTTAGGATTTAGACCATGTAGTTGATTGGGTAATTGATTATCAAACCAATTGAATTTATTATTTTTATTGTACATGTGAAGAAAATCGTTTTATTCATAAATCTCTTGAGTATTCAGATCATTCACCTCCTTAATGGTATCCCTATAAGAACTTCCTTGATTGATGTAATAGTTGGGAAATTATTGGTCACTCAAGAATAACCTTTTATTGGAAAATCTTTCACTTTGGGAGTCTAAATGGGAGAATACTGAGGGTTTCACCACTAATAATAATTTTATAATAATGTAAAAGATACCCTATAATATGATAGATAACATGAATATCATAAGGTATATCTTTACTAGATAGATTTTATGTTGAAAAGTTCTCCTCCCTCCAAGTACGAATGATATATGTGTCTTGATCGATGGGGGACCTACACTTCCTAATATTATAAACTGAATACCAAGTAGCACTTGCATCATTATGTAGGAATATTAAAATAATCTTGGAGTTCTATTCATCCATACAAATATTGAGGTTATCTATCATCTAAATTTAAAAGGCCATTAAGTAAAGATCTTTTCTCCACCCAGATAGAATCACCTAAACCATAAAAGGAACTATATTTGATAACCACAGATCCCCTAGAATCTTTCACAATCCCTCCTCATAACTCCCTATTTATAGGACCCATTGACATTGTGTTTTATTCCAACATTGGGGGGTATCGACTTGATCCACCACCCTAGAGGAGATCAATCATTTGTAATCACATCCTTAGGTAGGATCCCCTTACTATTATCCATTCTATTTTAAATAGGAAGAAGGCAATCTAGTTTGTCCATGAGAGAGAGCACATGAACCTGAATGAATAGAGGGAGCTATTCTTGCCTTCGTGGCCCTTGTTCCTTGTCTCCTAAATCACCCAACACACCACTGAAAACACTATTACATAAATATTAACCATATATGAATGTTTTTCAACACTTTTAAATAATTTAGACAAAAAGTTTGAGATTTATCCCACCTAAAATTGAAATCCCATAAGATTCCCAACAAGGGCCCAAGCAAAGTGGTCCCATTATAGATCAAAAAATAAGTTCTAGACAAACTCGGATTTTAGCCTCTCACAACACATATATGGTGAGGGTATCTAAATTAATTTTCTATGGATATTAATTTTAGTTGGAATGGCCTTATTGCAAAACCTCCAGAAATGTATGTTTAACTTAACTAGGATTTATTTATACAATACTTTTCTCACCCACTCATCATGCTCCGGGTTGGATATTAATAACAAGTAAAACATTGAAGCATTAAATTATCATAAGGTAAACTTTGAGAATGTTTATATATCCAGTTTATTGAGAATATAAATCCTATCATAAAAAAACTTATGATCCTCATAAAGGGATTCTAATATAAATCCAAAGTTTATTCTCACATTCCTAAAGTAAATGTGAGGGATTGAGAATCTAGGGATGAAGTGAAAATGTCATAATAAGTTTTCTTTCTAGTAATTGATGTTACCCCACTTGCAAACCAACATGCAAATTATAGTATCCTCTATGAATTTTTTTTTGAATATCAGGAATGGGAATTGATTTTAGGATGTCTATTTCAATTTTTGGGTATTCCATACTTTAATCCCCATAGTCAACCATACCTAGAAACTTTTATAAGTGTGGAATAAAACCTAGATAAGGTTCCAGTGAAATCAAAACTAGATATATGTACATTATTCATGGATCCATCACATTTATTATGAGGATACCGGGAGGTGGGTTTGCCACGTCGAAGGAGGAGGATCCCAGGAGGTGGGGTGGCTGCATCGGAATTGTGCCAAAGCCGCGTCGGAACCGTTCCAGAGCCGTGTCAGAGAAGGTGGGTCACGCAGAGGTGGGGTGGCCATGTCAGAGATGTCAAGAGAGTAGGAGGATCATGAGGGGTGGAGGAGTTGGCTGCATCGGAACCATTCTAGAGCCATGTCAGAACCATGTCGGAGCCGCGTTGGAGAAGGAGGGTCGCGGGGAGGTGGGGTGGTCATGTTGGAGACATCGAGAGAGGAGGAGGATCACGGGATTAGTGGGGATGGGAAACTCATGAGGGCGTGGGGGGGAGGGGTCACGTAGGGGGATAGTTCCATGGATAGTAAAACAGGCCTGGGTATAAGTGACATATAGGCACAGTTTTTATTGTCCATGGCTATAATCTATGGCTATATGTCCAAATTCTAGTAGTGTTTAGGGTGAATGTCCTTTAAAATATTGTATAATGGTTTTAAGAATGTTAATAACTTATTATATAACCATATTAATATTTATTGTATCATATATTATCCTCTTATATGATCTTATCACCCATTTGTTAATAATATTTCATTATTACCCTTGTTTCAGGTATTAGCAGGTTCATTTTCTTATGTTTGTTTTATCATGTATGTTTTGTTTATTATGAGTATGATATATTTATTTAATATCTATAATGATATTAATCTCATATATAGTAAATTTACTAATTATATAAATTTATAATCATTCTTTAATGGTTAACATTGAAAATAAATCACATTGCATCGTGGATACAGTAGGTTGTACCGATGCATGAGTGACAATATCATTCCATTAATGGTAAAAGGGTATGAAATTGGATGCTATATTAATTATAAAAAATAAATATCATGTAATTTTTATAATTTATATCCTTTATATACATCATTATACCCATCCAAATAAAGTGGTGATGAAAAACATATTACACAGCCGCGTAGAGACGAAAGGTTGTACATAAGAACACATGGTGTTTTCATTTTTCATAGGATGGATAAATCATATAATATGGTTGTACCGTAATCATAATAACATCTAATAATATATATTATACTGGTTTTATTACTTTAATATGGAAACAAAACATGAATAGGAATTAGAATAAGAAATAAACTTGAATAAGTTGGCAAAACAATTACCTCTTCTTCGGTGGACCTCCTTTGATTAACACATTAACACCTATAAAGAGGGTGTTATTCATAAAATAAGGCCTCAATAAGGTGTGGAGGTATTATAGTAATTAATTTGGGCAGATATTGGCTGAAACTAATAGGTTTTTAAGTGTGATTAAATGAGAATAATGGGTGTCCTTTTATAGGATAGGGGACGGTCACTTTTGGGAAATTCCCAAAATATTAAATTAATATAAATTAATTTAAAATTTAAAATGGTTTAAAAGTAATATATTTATAATTTAATATGATTATGGGTATAAATCCTATAAAAAATAATTTATATATATTTTTAGTATATATTTTCACCCTTATCTTTTGACTTTGACCCTAAATTAATTCCTTTAACTCTTACCAAGGCAACATATGTTTTTATTCCTTAAGGGTTAATATAGTTACTCTAAATCACAAAAGAGACATAAATGGACCATTTATGACATATTTAACTTAATACCAATTATTTTTCCTAATTTTATATTTTATTGAATTTTATATCATTTAATAAAATTTTATTTATTTTAAAGAATCATTAATGTCAATTTTGATACTGTTATTTTATTGAATTTTTAAAAAATAAAAAAACACAATATAACTTCTAAAAAACATTTAATAAATCTATAAAATTTAAAATTAATATATAAAATTATTTTATGACATTAATATTGACAAATTATATTTATTTTAATATTTTTAGTATCATTTATTTTATTATTCTATTAATTAAAAAATTACTACATCATTGTTGTGTCAGCATTTATGGTAATTATTTTATCCCTAAAGATTATAAATAAATTTCAATGATATAGAAAATTATTTTATATTTCTAAAGAATATTTATTAACAAAGATATCTCTTGGTTATCCTTATAATAAAATGATTATACTTATAAGAAATAAGAGTGACATTTTTTCAGTTTCTTTGATTGAAATAATATCTATGTCATTTTAATGGAAAGGTGTTCATTTAATGATTAATTACAAACCTCAGGTATTAAGGGTCTAATTTTATTCATACATTAAGATTTTTTCATGTTTTAAGGTAGTTTTATAATGTTTATAAAATTATGTTTACCCTTAATTATCTGATTTACCCTTAACTGTGGTAATAAAAATATTACTAAAGTTACTATTCATAATACCCAAAAATAAAAGAAACATATTTAAATAATTTGTACCCACTGACTCCAAATATTGAATCCATTTTTTCAAAATTCAAAATACATAAGTTGCATGACTTAAATTAAAATGAATCTCGTTAATGAATCGAGAAAATGGGTGTTTAAAGTAAAAACCTTCAAAAGAAATGAATGTTTTTATATATAAATCCAATGTGAAATTGATGCCAATGAACTATATTGGATTAAATGATAAAAAAATAATTTATCTATACTTTAAAAGTAATCAGAATTAAAATTTAACATGATAAATTATTTCTATGAAAAAAGTTTTTTTCAATTAAAATTTAGTATTTTGAACTATTAATCAAAACATGAAAATTGTTAGAAAAATACCAAAAAATCAACCAAAATAAATTTTTATATTCTGATTTAAAAGATAAAGTTTATTTTTTTCAAATATAATATATAAAAGTGTCAAAAAATTTATTTAAAATAAGTTCTCCATTAAAAGGCATTAAAACTTGATTTAGAAAAATATAGTCTTTTAATGCATAAAATTGGATTCATTTTTATCTTATGCATATAAAATAATTTGGATGAATGTCAAAAAATTTGATTAAATATTTAAATTTCATAATTTGGTTAATACTATGCATTCTCTCTAATTTAAAGGCTTTGTTGTAATTTTATTTTAAATAATAATATTAATAGTATATCGCAGTTCGTTTAAGCTCGATGATACATGTAATGTAAGCTATCGAAGAAATTAAATTTATTTAATAAGAGACATGCTGTAAAATCTTGGGGTGTTATATTTTTTAGCAGATATCCTCATAAAAACATTCTCCAATTTGTATAGTTTGAATATTATTGATGAGATATGTATCCATATTCATTACCTCTATCTAGAAGATCTTGAGTAACCCCAAGTGCAACCACATAATCCCAACATGTTCATTCAATGTATTATTTATCCTCTCAGCCACATTTTTATGATTTAGTGTATCTAGAAGACTCTTCTCACACTAAATTTTATTATTATCATAAAATTTATTAAACATTTTATTTTTATACTCTCATTAATTTTTATACCTTATGCATTTCATCTTGGATCCTAACTCATTCTCCATAAATGTATTTTATTTTTAAAACATGGTAAATATATCATATTTTATTTTTCAAAAGTAAAAAAATACCATACTTATTTAATAAATGATAAATGTTTCATAATATAGTGACCTTATAAGGGAATTTAATAGTGTGGGTCCCTAAACATTAGTGTGTATAATATCAAACATTCCAACCTTTCATGTTCTACCTCCTTTTGTAAAAGATAACTTGTTTTAATTTCCAAAGATTTAATCTTCAAATAGGTCAGATTCTATTGAATTAAACTCTAATAGAATTAATTTTTTTATTAGAACCTATATCCCCTTCTTACTCATGTGTCTTAACCCATAATACCATTGTTTTGAATCCCTAAAAAATTGTTATTGTAACCATGTTTATAAAATTTTCTATCATATTTCATGGGGTTCCATTCTTCACTCTATGAGCTTAACGATATCTCCCTTAGTAATTTTCCATTAACCACTGGTTACCATGGTACTAAATCCTACATCATCAAGTTTCTCAATGGAAATAATATACCTTCTTAGTCCATGAATATATCACACATTCACTCTAATGAGAAAACTACCACTGTTGGTTTTTGATCCATGTGTCACCATTTCATATAATCTTAAATGGTTTATCATCAGTAACATATACCTTTCTGAAATTATAGAATCATAAATATTCAGAAATCCCTTATTTTATGTTGATTTGAAGTATTACCCAATATAATACCCTGACCCAAATCACTGGGTTCAAGATGAAGTTCCACGTGACCTCAGACATGCCTCCCTATATGCTAGAGGCTGCTAACTAGTAGTGAGGCTATAAAGTGAATCATGGGGAGAATATACCCTTAATTAGAGTTCAAAATAATAGATAAATAACCAAAAAAGTAATAGTATACAATCATATTACATTAAAAACAATAAAAATACCATCTATAATGAAGGAATATGAAAACAATAGACCCAAATAGTTATACCTAAATATAGGATGTTAATATCCCACTGAGATGATTACATATAAAAATAAAGAAAAGAAAAAAAGTACAAATTTCATATGCACCCAACTCTAAGACACACCTCCTCTCATCCTCCAAACTTTTATAAAGCTATCTCACCAGTCAATCAAACCCAAACCTCATCCCAAGTTGTAGCATAACAAGTGAGGGTTTCTCAGGTACCCAAGTTCCATGGATGCCTGAGTAGGGTGTGAGTATAACTCGGTAGGGTACCACCAATGTGATCCAGTACCTAATAAGTGAATTAAGAGTATAATCATATTATAAGATCAATATAAAGTAAACATGCAATACATAAACTACACTAGCAAAACATATAATCTTTAATTCATAACTAAGAAATAAATACCCACATACTGAGTGATCGTGTGTTAAACTAGCCACCACGAACCCTGGTAGTACTTGCTTTATATTTTATCTAGAAGGATAATCAAAAAGGATTTAAATATTTATCAATAACTAGACACAAGGTTGGTGAATATATCAATCATAAATCGCAGTGCATCGAGTTGGATCAGCTAAAAAGTTGTTGCATCCCACCTTCATCATGGGTCATCCCTCAAGGCCATCAAACCCCATCACTAGTCATAGTTCAAACCTAAAGGTTATTATATCCTATTTATTCCTTGGGTTAGGACACAAGTCTTCATGCCACTAATATCACTACCACAGATCTAGCATCCAGTTAATCATTCCCCTACCCTATGTTTATTTCCATCGTAGTTTTCATTTCAAATCATGTGTACTCCCCCTTTAAGTGATAACTATATCTGGATGGTCCACCTGTCCCAATTACTAAATCAATGCCTTCAAAGGAAACGTAATAGTAAATAATAGGGTAGAGCATACAAAGGTATAACACATCATGTCATCATGAAAATTTAGTAGAAACATACAAATATATATATGATCATTATCAAAAATGTTATAACAAGCTATATAAACATACTCATGGAATCAATAAATCAAACATGGTATCATGAGACGCACATGAACACACATGCCTTAAATACATAAAACATGGTCTCACAGTATATATACACACACACATGTGATCAAGAATCAGTCATGGTCTCACAAGCCACACACACACACACACACATGTGATCAAGCTTTCAAACATGGTCTCATGATATACACACGCACGCACATGTGATGAAACATTAAGCATGATCTCAAGGGTTACACATGCACACACATGTGATCAATGATAAAACATGGTCTCATGAGATGCACATGCACACACATGTGATCAAACATCAAACAATGCCTCATGGGTTACACACACATGTGACCAAACACCAAACATGGTCTCATATTCTACACGCGCACACACATGTGATCAAACCTTATCCATTAAGGTGGCCAACATCAAGCCAGTGCACAAGGGTCTTGTACGCCCCTTGGTAAATTGTTTAGTTACATTATTCATGGTTCTTTTAATTAGTTAATGCTTTAATATCATTAACTAATTAATCATTACTTGTTATTTATAGCACATTTATGAATTAAGGGTCGTTTTCACAAGGTGGTGAACCCCATATCATGTTAAAATAAATAATATATATTACTATAAGGTATAGTATATGGTAACACCTAACATAACATATATATAACTCTCATACAAGAAAATTCTAGTATATTTATCTGATCCTTCCAATTCCATTCTGTATCCATCAATTTCCATGAGGTCTGCATATCAACACCTAGTTTGAACCATGACCAACCACCCATGGAAGGTTTATAACACACTTATGAAAATATTTTAAGAAAAATCCATATCATATAGAAACATAAAAACAATTTAATATAATTAAATTATAACCTTTATAAGAAAACAACTTAGCACCGTACCTTAGCCACAACATTGTCTAATAGAGTTCATCCACACTCGGTAGACTCCTGAATCTAAATCATGTAAAATACCCAATTCAATTCCATGATTTGATGGTTGATTCAACTAAATTCTACAAAATACCATAGAATGAACACCAAAGTTATATACCTTCAATCAAACTCCTAATAAAAACATGTGTCCATTGTCATGGAACATCCTCTTGACATGTTGATTTAAAGCCCCATCATTCTCAAATAATTCTATCAATGACCGGTGTAATTGTCATCTAATTACATAATCAAGATCATATGAAGAATCAATTGGTGACCAAGATGATCAAGATAAAGAGTATAAGAAGATAATTTAGGCATTAAAGGATCATAAGTGACAAGACTTTCTAAGAGGAATCACCCACGATGAACGGTACAATGATCCACCACCACATGAGGAATAAAGGAGCCAAGATTAATGAAAAATGAAGTATATTTCCCTAATTTACCAATGTATCATGACTAGATCCATATAAAATTAAGGGGAACTCATGGGGGGAAGAAGAGGAGAATATTCCCAAATATCCCTCGAAATTTTTGAGTAAGTGTGGTTAAACCTGAGAGGGCCTCTATAGCTAAAAGGACCAAAATATACTTACTAAATTGATGCCCAGTGAACCCCACCAGCTTGTTATTCAAATTCCACCTTTAACACCTCAATATTTTATGATATTTATCTCTTAAAATAAATTTTTTTTCTTCAATAATTTTCATTACATGCAAAAATAATTTTAAACAAACCGTGATTTACTATTGAAATATTATTATTTAATGTGACAGTTATAGTCCAGAGTGCATAATAATAGGGATAAATAAATTATGAAAATTATTTTTTATGTATGTATAAAATTAATTCACTAGTTATCAATAGGTTAAAAATAAAAATACAAATGTTTAAAGGTAAATATATATGTTTTTTTTCTAAAAAACTGTTTTAATATGCATAATATGTTTTTATTTAAATAAATTAGATTAATCGATATTGATGAATTATTTTAATTAAATTTATCGATTAAATATTAAATCAAAAGTTTTATCATCTATTAAATAGTTTTGAATAGGTATGGAATAAAAATAAATCTATTTTTATACTTAAAAATGAATTTTTTTTAAATGAATTTCATTGTGTTTTGCACTCTTAATTTAAAATTAATTTATACCACTTATAGAAATTGAATTTGATAAAATGGATTTCATATTTTGAATAATTTTGTTAAAATTTGGTAAATAGGTGCTATTTATTTTTTTTCATTGTGAATAGTAATCGTGGTAAATATTTTCCACCCTCATAAGGGTAAATTATGTGATTAAGATTAAAAGTAATGTTATAAGAATTTAAAATCTATATAACAACTACATTATTTATATTTAATTATTTTAGTTTGAACATCTTCATCCAATATTCTAAAATATGGGAATTTAGTTCCACTTATTTTTTATAATGACCTTGATATTATTTTATGTAACGAATAAATACAAAATATCACACTTTTTGTTTTAATATCTCTAATATTTTTTCATAAGGATAAAAAGTTGTTAAGTTAATTTATAGGTGGTTATTTGAAAAATTAATTAATTTTTTTATCATGGTAATTTATTTTAAATTTTTAGTGATGAAATAAATCCCCTAAATACTTACACAAATCCAATGTGATACTTGTTCAAGTAATAGAAAAGTAAAATAAATTATTTTAAAAATATTAAAAGTAATAATTTTTTTATGAATTATTATGTTCCAAGAATTTTATAGAAAAATATGACATATTAATGATGTTTTAAACGTTTATAGTCGAATTCCATTTCAATATTATTGTTTTTAGAAGTCAACTATTTGAATAGTTATAAAAATAAATTTAGTGGTGTCCTATGTTAAATAATATATTATTAAATTAATTAAAATTTATTTAAATATTATCTTGCTCAAAGTGGATGTTATATAGTCAAAAATATAAATCATTTTCCACTTATGGGTCACTTTTCCTTCTATAGTAACATTCTTTACCCCTAAAGAGTATAAACTTTGAAATCATGGTAACCATCAAAAGGGTTAGTGGGGGGGGGGGTTAAAACTATGAGATAAGGGATAAAACATCACCAAAACTTATATAAATATTATTTTATGAGATTATTTTGACTAATTATTATCCTATATTCAAAATATATCAATTTTTATCCCCTTGAAAATGAAAATTAATTTATATTGATTTAATAATTTAAGTAATTTTAAAGGTGCCCCTCCCCTCACTTATAAAAGGGTGCATCCTATCCTACCTTGTTCAAAACGTTTGAGCACTCTATATAAAAAAATAATTACCCTAATACCTTCATATATTCCATACTTTAATCTAAGGACCCATTTTCATATTCGAAGACTAATATTTCAAGGATTCTGGTGTAAGCTAAAGGAGGTCTCTCAAAGAAGAGGTAATCATCTTTACTGACTTTTCAAGTTTATTTATTCATATAATTCCTCTAAATATGTTTTAACCATCCAAAAATAATAATATATTATCATAAATAAACTAATATTTTATTATTATTATTATGGTAAAACTATTTTCCACCACTTTTCCATCATACAAAAAGCAAAAACATCACTCATGAGTATGTACAGCTTACCATCTCCACATAGTGTTGTAATTTATTTTTCATCAAATTTTTATTTTAATTGTTATAAAGATATAAATAATTAATATATAATATATTTATGAAATAATTATGGTTCTAGGAATATAATATATCATTTACTATCTTACCCATCCACCCATTAAAAAATGATGGCATTGCTCATCGTACGTGTGGTCTACCACCTCCACAAATCGATATGATTCATTTTTATAGCCTCATTTAGTGGTTTATTATAAATAAGTATATACTAAATATATATTATAATTATTTCATAATTAATATTCTTGAGATTATGAAACCATGACCGAAGTGTAAGCACCATAACCATCAAATTGAAACTTGCATGTAAAATGGACTAGTCTTCACCCAAATGTCCATTTTAAGAAATAATTATTAATAAAAGGATACTTAAATATTATAAATGGATGGTATATAGAAATTTATGTATGTATTTTTTTTGTTATAGAATTATAATAAATTTAAATTTATTATACAGGATATTTGAGTGTATATGAAGCAAGATGAGACTTAAGGTAAGGGTCCATTTCACAATCTCATCCTTATTTGGGATTGTTTATGTTTTAAGATTCCATTTAGGGAATTAATTTATATTTATATATTAAATCACATAAATTTTATTCTCCTATGATTATTTCTATAAATTATAATTTTTACTTTCATTTTCCTATCTTTAATTACTCAAGAGACTGAAAAAAAATTTTTAAGGAAAACTAACTTTATTTTTCTATTTGGTCAATAATATTTTCCTTCAATGTATATATTTTATTTAAAATGTTTTCAAGAATGTTTTTAATATTATCAAATGACTTATTGAATTAATTTTTACCCATTTTTTAATTTCTATAAAATGGCTTAAAATTAATCATCTTATCATTTTATGAATGAGGTGTTTTTTACTAAAGGTGTGAATAGGATCTTTATTTTAACATTTATTGTACGAATGGAATATCCTAACATAATGAATATTATTTTCCTTGAATAATAATTTTAAATTTTCCATGGTTAATTCCAAATATAACATTTTTCTTAATATTTTGAAAATTTTTAGATTTTAAAACAGTGATTTCAAAATGAAAAGAGTGTTTTCCTCAAGAAATTTTCCAGTTGTCTTTTAAAAGTATTTATATATATATACATACTTTGGTGAATATTATATGTTATTATGTATATACTCTCATAATTTCATCCACACTATTTATTTGTATGGTTTATAATCATTTTCATTATAGAAAGTATTGACATTCGGTATTCTAGTTATTTTAATACAGATAGTTATTGATTATTAAGTCATGTTGGTTAAGTTGTATTGTCTATTAATATGATGAATTCATTGGACATGTTAAGTTATGGGTGGGGATCAGTATTGTATATCCCCTTGATGCATTAGTATGTCTCATGATATAAAATATGTTGGGTATTTGGCCAATTACTTACCCATTTATGTAATATTTCATGGCACAAGGCCTTAATGGTAAGTTTAAGATATTTGTAATTATGAATTCCATAATTATGAAATTAGTTATTTATATAAATGTGATAATTTTAATAGTTATTATATCCATGGATAAGTTTATTTCTCATGTGATTATTTATATATAATTATTTGATAATCATCTACTCTTTCCATATTATTCATTCCTTATTTAGATTTCATTGTACGCATTCCCTTACAGAGCATCTAAGATCACCCCTTTATCATGTTTCCTACCCCAGAATGTCAAGAAGTGTACTATGAATGGTATTCAAGGATATTCTATAGATAATAATTGTGTTTTTAAAGAAAATATTATGTTTTACTTAATTTTTTCTTTTATGTGTTCAAATTTAATATAAGATTCAAGCATGTATCTTGTTTTGAAGGGCTACTTAACTAATCAATCCTTTGGGATGTTATTGGTTGTATCTAGTTCTGATGTAATAAATTAACCAATTGATCTTGGCTACTAGGTTCAAGGTCTTTATAGTTGGTATCATAAGTTTAGTATATTCCTTAGGAACTATATTTAGGAAAACATAGATTACGGAACATAGCCTTGTGACAGACTTTGAGGATATATCTAATTATAGGATAATATCATAAAGGTTTTTTGTGAGGTGGAGATTATGTGGTTTTCTAAGAAATATATCCCTATTTAGATAATACTAGTGGAAATGGTTTTGGTACAGATGCATCTAGGGGTAAAAATACCAAGAAGAACTAGTCAAGTATATCTTGGCCATCATTTTGGTTCATAGTGAATGATCACATACTGCACACCTATTTTGAAACTCTCAGGGGATATTCTTAGGTTAATAAACATTTTAATTGCAAAAAATTATGAAATATTTGAAAATATTTTTTTGATTTTTAAGATATTTCTAATGATACTAATCTTATTATTTTGATATTATCTATGCATAAATTTAAATTTATGTTAATTTTTTAACTGTTTTTAGAATTATACATTATGATTCATAATGTTTGGATCTAATCCATTGTATGATATTATTTATAAATGGAACCTAGTATAAGGAATGGAAACCACATCAATGCACATAATCAATGTCATAATTTTCCACTTAAGTGAGATAATGAAGCTAGATATAGAAATAGGGATGGATATGAATGAAATATAACTATATTGGGTAAGATGACTTAGGTTAAGACCAATAACATTGCCCATATTTAGAATTTTGATGATCTGCAACATGGTGTAACAATTTTAAACCATTTCATGTGACAACAGCCTCCATAATTTAAGGGAATCACAAATCCATCAGTATCTAAGTATTGGATAAGTTATTTGGAAAATATATTTCTCACTTTGGTAATTAAATAAATAGAGAAGTTTTTCATGATAGTTTATCACCTCATAGGGGATGCAAATCAATGGTGGTTATTGATTAAAAACACTAAGGATGTGTATAAAATATAAAGAATAAAAAGTAAGGACTTTAAGGTACTTTTCTTGGAAACATACTTTCCTCATGAACAACGAGCATATATAGAGAGATAATTATAGAGTTTAATAGAAAAAGAAGTGGAAATGTTTCTAACTATGAACCAAATTTTACAAGGTTAGCAAGTCATGATATGGACTACATGTGTAATCAGAAGAGTATGATTGACCATTTTGTTGATGGGATAAATCCAATCTTCAAAATGGAACTAGTATCCCAAAAAATATCATTAAATGAGGATATAGTATCATGTGATATCAAGATAGATAAATAATTATCCAAACCTTATAAATTCAATGGAAAGAAAGAGAAGAAGAGGATATTTTATCAAATCATGAAGTAAAAAATTCATAAGGGGAAGAAGAGAAAGGGGTAATTTCCAAAATTTTATACTTTTTGTAAGGAAAACCCTTGGTATATTATTAAAGGTAAAAGGTATTTTCTTAAAGTGTGGATAAAAAGGACACCATGATCACAAATGAAAGGGTAAGGGAGAATCCATCAAAGTATAGTTATTTAACTATAAGGAGATGAGGAACTATCCCAACTGATTCCCCAAACATCAAGTTAACTTACCAAAGAAGATACAAAGAATAGAAGGCCAAGCCCATGAAATTATTACAACTGAAGTTGAAGTTCCTAGTGATTTGGTGAAAGGTACACTTATTATTCACTGTGGGATTGAAAATGTTTTATTTGATATATTTTTTACCCATACTTTTATATTTGAATAATTTTTATAAGGGTATTACATCACCACCTCAATTATTAGATGTTGATTTGGTAGTGAAACCTATTGATGGTATGATGATCGCATCTCAATTATATAGATCCTCTCTTATAGAAGTTTGTGGGAATGTGCTTCCTGTAAATATTATTATTCTTCCACTGGTTGAATTTTATGTAATTTTGGGCATGGATTTTCTCTCTCAATATAGATCATGTATCAATTTTCAAGGAAGTGAAGTTATATTTGATATTCTGAATTAACCTACAATCATTTGTAACAACCTGAACTTTTTGAATGATAATTCTTTCTTAAAAATGTGTGATATATTATATTATATCTCTCTAAATAATGAGGTGGGTATATTTTGAAATGTAACCATTGGTTTTTGACCATTATATGACTATTAAATAATTATGATCATTGGTCCATATGACCATTGGTCAATATGACCATTGGTCAAAATGACCATTGGAAACTATACTCTTAATAATAATTGTAATGTTGTAATTATTTTTTATAAGTATAAATAAAAATGAAAGATTAATGAAAAAAGAAGAGTTGATGGCCTCATTCAGTATAGTCATGTCGTACGAAGTCCATTTGTTAGAAATTGGGAGGGATTTAGAATCAATGGGATTCTCTCTTGACCAATTCCAAGTTGAGCTTCAACATGTTAATCTTTATTGAAATCTCCTATGGATGAAATTCAAGTTAGTGGAAATTACCACTCGGGTGATGTTATTTAAGTTGCCCCAAGAATCTATCAACATCGCATAACTCACCCTTAGGTCATATGTGGGTGTTATAAGGGGTTATGCTTCATGGCCTTAGTTACTTAATGTATAATTTATTTTTATCAATAAAATTTTTGTTCCAACATTTCCGTTTTGAGTTTATTTTTTCTTAAAAATATGACAAATTTGATAAATTGATTTTTCAGACAGAAATTTTACTTTTTAGAAAAGGTAAAATTATTATAATAAACTAAGGTATTTTTAATAATATTTATTTTAATTAAATAATATGATTAAAACACTCTTATTTAAATTTAAATGATAAAATAATTTTTTTCAAATGTTAGAAATTTTACTATGCATTTTCTATCCACTATTATTTTTAATAAATAAGGATTTTTATATTTAAAAGTTAAATTTATCATAATTAGCTAATTATTATGATAAAATAAAAATAATTTTTAACATCATCATGTCAAAATTAGGTTATGGTGAACTTATGATAATTTTCTAAAATATTTTGTTTTTTGGTGAATAGTAAAATTATAGTTTTGAGTTTTTGGTATGTTTAATGACATCATAATGATGTATTATGTAAGATAAAACATTGTTTGACTATTTTGAATTATAATAACATTATATTTTTCCCAAATTTCCAATAACATCAAAAAATATCACAGTCAAGACCATGGTTTTTCAAATACCACTACTAAGGTGTCCAAGGAAATCAATAAAAAATCCCTCACTTTTCCTATAAATACTCACCCATTTCTAAATTATATTTCATTATAATTTAATTATTAATTAATATATGATATTTTTACCTCCTAAGGAGTCCTCCTAAGGTGTCCTGAAGCCCCCAAGGTCCCAATCTTCAAGTTTTAGGAGTTACTCTTCAACATAAGGGAAACATCAACTTCTCTTTTCCTTTCAGGTTCACTTTTTATGTGGTATGCCTTTAAAATTTACATAATATGTTATTATATACATCCTATTATATCCATTTACAGTATTAATATTCTTTTATGAATGGGATACCTTTTCCCCCTCTCTTTTTAATGTTTTTTAAAACCATGGTTCTTACTCTTTATGCTGCTGAATTTCTTCTCAAAATTTATCTCTTTTTCTAAAAAAAATATTTTATTTTATTTATATGAATTCCCAAACATCTTTATTTTCTATTTTATTCAAAAAAATGTAAAAATTATTTATTTGATTTTGTAATTGACATACATAAAACCCTCATTCCCTTTCCATTTGTTATAAATGACATAATGATCACGTTTTAAAGCACTTTTCAAAACGTTGTGATTTTGATACGAAGCCTGTTTATTTTATTCCCCATGGGTAATTTAAGATGTGTTTGATTATGATCTATATAGATCACATGAAAATTAAGTTATATTAATGATGCACCCAAATATCTCACTAATACATTGGGTAAATAATTTAATCTCTGGAGATGACATGTTTTATGATACCTTGGTGAATAACCTTGGTAATTTTTATGACACCTTAGTGAAAAACCTTGGTGATATGATTATGAATGTCTAAAATAAATTTTGTATCCAAATTTACAAGTTATGATTCATTATATTTTATTTATGATATGTCTCGTGTTCTCTTTATCATGCCAAAATGATATTTTTCATGTTCTTATTGAATTTTCTCAAGATCACATGAAAACTATTTCCATTTTTTTCCTTATTGGGCATTATGCTAACCCTTTCCTTTGATATATGTCCCCAAGTTATGAAATATAGTAATATTAATTATAATGAACCTTTAAGGAATAATTTCAAGTGGAATAGGAGAATTTTTAATTTTTCATGTATTATATACCCTTTTTCTAGGAAACTAAACTTTAAAAGATCCTCTGTTTTATAAAATGTAATAAAAAGTTATGTAATAAAAATATAGGGTGCCATAGTTGGTATTATAGGATGGTTTATTTATTTAAGTAAATTAGGATTTGAAAACTTTAGGAATAACTGTACATAAATGTTTAAATATAGGAAAAACATTTGGGTATTTTATTGAAATATTAAGTAAGTGGTTTCTGAGTAAAGAAATAATTGTCTGTAT
Source organism: Viscum album (assembly GCA_963277665.1). Taxonomy (NCBI): domain Eukaryota; kingdom Viridiplantae; phylum Streptophyta; class Magnoliopsida; order Santalales; family Viscaceae; genus Viscum; species Viscum album. The sequence goes on from OY728140.1 coordinate 829,140,585, forward strand.
ACGAGAAATTGGATATGGCTCTAGAATATATATACCTAGGTATAGCAAATATGACAAGTTGTGTCAAGCCCGACAAGGTGTGCAATGGACCAGGTGTTGATGACCTTCTAATTGAATCCATAATGGAAAACTTCATGAGAATGATGAATCAACTTACTCAAGTTATGAGAAATAACTTGAATCAAGTTAAGAGATAGGATTCACCTAAAATGGGGAAGCTTTATTTTGAGTTCTTTATGTGTCAACGACCACCTTCTTTCAATGGATCTAATGACCCATTGATTTTTGAAAAATGGATAAGCTTTATAGAAAAGATATTTTTTGTACTCTATTGTTTGGAATAAGATAAAGTCACCTTGTCTGTTTATTTCATAGAGGGAGATTTTGATAAGTGATGGATGCTAGTTAAAACCTTAAATACAAGATTAGAGATTGAATATATGGAATGGGAAGAGTTCAGAGGAAATTTTTTCAAAAATTATTTCCCCTTTTCAATGGGAACAGAAATGGAGAAGGAATTTCTAGAGATGAAATAGAAGGAAAATGAATCTGTGGGAATCTATGAGATTAAATTCAAGACATTCCTACTACACCTATATCTTTATCATGGATCTTAATGGGAAGTCTGATAAATTCTTTGGTGTACTAAGACCTCATCTATAAAAGAATATAACCAACCAAGACTATAACAAATATGAGGAGATCATGAGGAGTGTTATGAAAGTTGAACTAGAGTTCAGAGAGATGTATTGGTCCCATATATCTAATAAAAATAAGAGATATTTGGATCCAAACTTGGAGAGGATCTTTGATCAAGGAAGAATAGGAAAGAAAGTACAAGTTTTCATATGAAAAAATTTGGTAAGAAGTATTTGGAGAACTGCTTTCTTAGGAGTGGGAAATGTTACAAGTGTGGAAGTGATGGCCATATTTATTGGAACTATCATAGTGAGCTGAAGCCTCAACTTCTCAACGCTAATGATAAAGAGAATATGGTGTAGGCCCATGTTAAAGTATTATGCTTCAAGTATGGACAACTTGGGAACTTTTCCAAAAATAGTCCTAATATGAAGTTAATGGAGGGGAATCACCATCAACCACAACATAGGCCAAGGGAGCAAGGTCATGATTTTTCTATCATGACAGCTAAAGTTGAATCTCTAAATGGTGTGTTGGTAGGTACTCTCATTGTTATTTCAAATCTATCAAGTACTTTGTTTGATTCTGGTTCTATAAATTCCTTTATTTCCTTCAAGTTTGAAAATAATATAGAATCAATCCCAAAACTGCTAGAAGTAGATTTATTAGTCAAGACTCCTTAAGAGATTATCCAAACATCAACAGTGTATAGAAACTCTATTATTCACTTTGGTGGGAATAATCTCATAGTAAATATAGTAGTAATTACCATGATGGAATTTTACATTCTATTAGGGATAGATTTTCTCTCAAATTATAATGCTAAGATCAACTGCAAAAGTAAGGAAATCTCAATAGTCTTGAATGGAAAACCTTCAGTAGTATTAAAAGGAGAGATGTCTCAACCGGAGATTTGTCTAGATGCACCACTTGTAGCCTTATTTATGTATATTATCAGTGAATATTAATAAGAAAATGAAGGTATATGAATAGATAATATCCCCATAATTTAGGAATACATTGATGTATTTTCTGAGGAGATACCTAGACCTCCCCTAGAAATATAGGTATATTTCTCCATTGAACTCATGCCTAGAGCCAAGCCGATATCAAAGACCCCATATAGAATGTAAAATATGTAGATGGAGGAATTAAAGAAGAAACTCCATGATATTTTGTAGAATTGGTTTATACAACCAAGTGTGTCTCCTTGGGGAGAACCTTTTCTCTTTTTGAATAAGAAGGATGGATTAATGAGGCTATGCATTTATTATAGAGAACTTAATGGGATCATAGTGTAGAAAAATTACCCTCTTCCAAGAATTGATGATTTATTTGACTAGATTCATGGGGCTCAATTCTTATCTAAGATTGATCTTCGATCTATTTATCATCAATTGAGGGTTAAGAAAGAAGATATTTCAAATACCACCTTATGATCAAGATATGAGCATCATGAGTTTGTTGCTATTCCCTTCGGATTGATTAATGCTCCTGCTATTTTTATGGATTTCATGAATAGAGTCTTTAAGGACTACCTTGATAACTTTGTGGTAGTTTTTATTGGTGATATTCTGATATATTATAAAAGTCACAAGAAGCATGAGGATCATCTAAGGGTTATATTGAAACCTCTAAGAAAGTATATGTTATTTGGAAAGTTCATAAAATTTCAATTCTAGTTACAATAACTTTCTTTCTTGGGTCACATTGTTACCAATGAAGGAATCTTAGTTGACCTTGAAAAAGACAAATTTTATAGATGAGTGGCATCATCCTACAATAGTAACTAAGATTATTAGTTTCCTTTGATTAGCAGTATATTGTATGAGGTTTGTGAAAAACTTTTCAAGACCTTCTATTCCACTAACCAAGTTAACTCAAAAAAGGTCAAGTTCATCTAGACAAATGAGTGTGAAGAAAGTTTTCAAGAGCTGAAGAAGATATCAGTTACTAAGCCCATGTTAAATCTACCCTCTATTATAGAAGGATTTATTATTTTTAGCGATTCATCTTTGAAATTTCTTGGGAATGTCCTCATTCAAAATAACAAGGTGATTAATTATGCATCTCAACAGTTGAAGCCTCATGAGCAGAACTATCCTCTACATGACCTGGAGTTGGATGCTGTTGTTTTTTCTCTGAAGATATGGAGGCACTATCTTTATGGATATAAATGTGATATATACATAGACCATCAAAGTTTTAAGTACATTTTCACACAAAAGGATTTGAACAACAGAGAGAGAGGAGATGGTTGGAACTTCTTAAAGATTATTATTGTTCAATTCATTATCATCCTGGAAAAGAAAACAAATTTGTGGATGCATTAAGTATAAAATACCCTATTTTTCTAGAAATTATAAGGATTCAAGGGAATTATTTGATCAAATAAATATTAAAACTGGACATGGGTGTCACGACCCGTCCTCGGGGCCCGTGCCGTGACTACCCCAAGCCCGCCTTCCATAGGCCAGGGGCTGGCGACTAGCACCAAGGCGTAAAATCCCAGTAAACAGGGAAGGCATTGCCTTTATAAGTAACAACCACACAGAGTCAGCAAGCGGAAAGTAAAGTGCAGAAAAGTAAAGGGGGCCGGAAATACAAGCCCAACTGTAAAGTACAACTGAAAAGTAAAGTACAGCAAATGAAGAAAAGACGGCGGCCTCGTGTCGTCCACTGGCAATCCCACCTGAAGGGTGGGTACAGATAGCCTCCAGGCTCCTCGGGTCCCACGTCCGCTCCGAGCGCGTCCCGACCAGTGGTCCACCTCCAGGTACCGTCCTGCTCCACGCCCCAACCGTGATCAGCGCTGTCCGTCGTCTGCAACCAACACAACAAGGTGCGGGCATAGCCCGTGCAGGGGTGAGTACAACTACTCAGTAAGGACCCCGAGACCCCCGAAGGTCTCCCGAAATCCACAAAGGATATAGCACAAAAGAAAGATGCAATCACGAAGTAACATCTGACTTGACTTAGGTATATGCCCATACATATACCTAAGTCCCCACTTCTAGCTCTGCTCACGAGCTCAAGAACAACTCAATCCACATAGGAAAGCAAGACTCAAATCCACAAGGAGAGTAAACAGTAAATCCACAAAGGATAGTTCAACACAATCCACAAAGGAAAGTAACATAAGATTTAGCTCAACCAGGTATACTTTTTCAGATGACGTCAAAGACGATCACTGATCCGTCTAAGTCGTCGGACCCACGAAGGATCGATAGGTACTAACCCCCGCAGAAGACCCACACAGGATCGGGCTCACACAGAACCTGTAGGCAGTGGCTCACACAGAACCGGTAGGCAGTGGCTCACACAGAACCGGTAGTAGAACCCACACAGGATCGGGCACTGATCCGCGTAGGATCGCTGAGTGCAGTAGTCGACGTAGTCCACTGAGGATCTCTGCACAGTCGTCGCCGCAGTCCACGAAGGATCTCTGCTCTGCCGTCGTCGCAGTCCACGGAGGATCTCTGCTCTGCCGTCGTCGCAGTCCACGGAGGATCTCTGCTCTGCCGTCGTCGCAGTCCACGGAGGATCTCTGCTCTGTCGTCGAGGTCACAGCCAGCGCTAGGGTTCCCGCACGTAGCGAGCTCGTTTAGGAGGGTCCGCTCCACGAGCCGAGGGGCTGATACATCAACTGACACGTAGTCCGAAGTTGATGTATCCAAAAGTTCCGTATCGACAACAGGATCTCAACGCGACAGACGGCGCGTCAATCGGACGCCCGGTCTGAGAGTTATTGGCATTTTCGTCCCAGGGGCCCGGTTGGTTTTTAGGGAAAAACCAACCCGACCGTACTCCGCCTGTATCCGATCCTCGGGCGGAGTATTCCAAAAGTTCCGTCTCACTTAGAGGAAACTACCACAGCTGACGGTACGTCGTTCGGACGTCCGTAGCTCAAGTTATGAGCGTTTCCGCTCCGAGGGCCCGGTTGGTTTCGTGTACGAACCAACCCGGCCGAACCCAAAGTCTTCCGAAACCTTGAGTATAATATACCGAAACGACCGTCTCGATCCAAGGATCGCGTAGCCGCTGACGGTTCGTCAATCGGAGGTCCCAGGCCCAAGATATGGGCGAAAGACCGTAGAGGGCCCGAAACGGGGGTACTGGGCCCGGGGCGACCCGGCCCGAACCCCCCCCTGGGGTCGGCCGAACCGGGTCGGCCCGAACCGGGTCGGCCCGACCCGGCCCGAACCGGCTCGGTCGGGTCCGGTCCGGCCTGGGCGCGGCCCGGCCGACCGGACCGGCCGGCTCGGCCTCGGCCGAGCGGCCGAGGGAGCCGCCGCCGCCGCGGGTTGAACCCGCGGCTTGAGGGAAACCGCGGCCCCGCGGGGGGCCGCCTGTCACGCGGACGCGGCCGGGCCGCCGCGTCCGTTCCCGGTTCCGCGCGGCCGCGGAACCGGCCGCCGCTGCCGTCGCGGCTTCAGCCGCGGCGGGCTTCCTCCACGGCGGCGCGCCGGGCGCCGCCGCCTCCGGTCGCCGCCGCCGCCGCCTTCCGCGGGCCGCCGGAGATGCTCCGGTGGCCCGATTTCTTTCCCGTCTGCGCCGTTGCCCCTCCCGGATGCCGACCTTCACTGCGGGATCAACGGATCGCCCCTGCCGCGCGGTTCGTCGTCGTCCGCCATATCCGCACAACAAAAAAATAGATCGGCGGAGGGTTGCCGGGTCTTGTTCGTTAGACCCGCACCCTCCGCGTTAGCCATAAACGTCACCGGGAGGGAAAAGGATTAACCAAATCAACAATTTTAAATAGATTAAAATTGTTCCGATCGGGTTCTTTATTTGAAAAGAATAAACACGGGAAAAGAAATAAAATAATCCAATCAACCCTTACCTTGTCGTCGTCGTCGGACGAGGGGTCGTCGCGGAATCGCTCGTCGCGGAGGAAGGAGATCGTCGCGTCGTCGCGGTATCCGGCATCGCGTCGCCAATCTCCGGATCAAGAACAAACAGATTTAATTAATTAAATCCGTTGTTATTGAAATTTAAAAAAGGAGAAATAAAAGATTCGATTCTCACCTTTGTTGCCGATCGCACGTTCGCCGCGGAAGAAGAGGCACCGAAGAAGAAGAAGAAGAAGAAGGTCGCGGAAAAGTTGTCGACGTCGCGGATCGTGCGTCGTCGAATTCCGGTTCCGGCGTTCTTCGCGTTCTTCGCGTTCTTCGCGTTCTTCGCGTTCTTCGCGGAGAGGGTGGAGGCTCAGAGGAATAGCAATCCTCCAAAATAGACAAGTTTGTCTATTTTATTATTTTGCCAACAAACGCAAAACGCGTAAGTAACGACCCACTTAATTCGTTGAATTAATTCAACGAATAAAACAGCCCATTTAATTCACGAAATAAACCGCCCAATTAAATGGTCTGTTAAGAATTAAAGAAAACGCGTCGGTTGACTTTTCAGTTACTTTGACGGGTTTTCGCGGGTGCGTTACTTAGCGAAAGAAACGGCGGGGCTCGTGCGGGCCCCACCGCACAAATATCCTACCAAGAGGGTAGGATATTTCTGGATAGCATCCTATCCAGTTCAACTCAGTTCAAGCCGCCTTTAAGTGACTTTAAGTGGCTTCCAAGCAGTTTAAGTGAAATAAAATAAAGTTGTCGCACAAACTTTATTTTTATTTCTGACTTAAAGCTGCAAAATTTAAAAACCACGTCTGAGCAAACGCAACTCCGGAAGAGGCGTTTCTAAGCAAATACCGGCGCTGCGATTTCATCGGTGCCCTCAGAATTTGATTCCGGGCACCGGTTCAAAAGATAGAAAAACCCGCTCGTCCGTTCACTGAACGTACCCGAGCCAAACTTCGGAAATTGATTCCGGGCACACCAGGCCTCGGAATCAGGTGCCGTCTGAAGCTGCGCTCTTGTAAAATTCCAAAGAAAATTAAGAAAAAAATTTCCTTGAAATTTGCGGGTCTTTACATTACTCCCACCTCAGGGCTTTACGTCCCCGTAAAGATACATCAAAAACTAGGGGAACAAATGGGGGTACTGAGCACGCATCTGAGCCTCCCGCTCCCAAGTGCTCTCCTGGAGGTTCCCGTGCTGCCATCTGACGCGCACAAGAGGAATCGACCGCCCACGTAGGACCCGCTCCTGTCGATCCTCGATCTCCACTGGAACCTCCGCAAAAGTCGCCCCATCGTCCACGTCCAGCTCCCCAAAGTCGATGATGTGCGTCGGGTCGTGCACGTATCTCCTCAGCTGAGACACGTGGAAGACGTCGTGCACCCGGTGCAACTGAGGTGGTAGAGCCAGGCGATAAGCCACCTCTCCTATCCTGCTGAGGACCTGGAAAGGCCCGATGAAGCGTGGAGACAACTTGCCGCCTCGGCCAAATCTCCGTAAACCACGTCGAGGTGAGACACGCAAAAAGACGTGGTCGCCATCCTCGAACTCTAGTGGCCTCCGCCTCCTGTCAGCATATGACTTCTGCCGGCTCTGAGCTGTCCTCATCCTCTCCTGGATGATCTGGACCTTCTCTGTCGTGGCTCGGACCATCTCTGGTCCCACGAGTGCTGACTCCCCAGGGTCTGTCCAGCACAACGGTGATCTGCAGGGTCTGCCGTACAACGCCTCGTATGGTGCCATCCCGATGGTGGAGCGGTAGCTGTTGTTGTACGCGAACTCCACCAAGGGTAGGTGGTCCTCCCAGCTGCGACCAAAGTCGAGAACACATGCACGGAGCATGTCCTCGAGTGTCTGTATGGTCCTCTCCGTCTGACCATCCGTCTGAGGGTGGAAGGCTGTGCTCAGATGGAGCCGCGTCCCGAACGCCTCCTGCAACCCCTTCCAAAGCCGGGAAGTGAAACGAGCATCTCGATCGGAGACGATAGATGATGGCACACCGTGAAGCCGTACGATCTCCTGGACGTAAAGACGTCCCAAGCTCTCCACTGAGCCCTGCTCTCTGATGGGTAAGAAGTGTGCCGACTTGGTGAGTCGGTCGACAATCACCCAAATGGAGTCGTGACCTCTGGAAGTGCGTGGAAGTCCAGTCACGAAGTCCATAGATATGTCGTCCCACTTCCACTCCGGGACCTCCAAGGGCTGTACCAAGCCTGCTGGTACCTGGTGCTCTGCCTTCACCTGCTGGCAGGTGAGGCATCGTGAAACGAACTCTGCCACAGCTTTCTTCATGCCCGGCCACCAGTGCTGTCGTCTGAGATCCTGGTACATCTTCGCCACTCCGGGATGTACCGCCAAGGGAGAAGTGTGAAACTCTCTCAGCACCTCCTCTCGTAAAGCAACTGGTACGAAGGTACGCCCTCTAAAAAGGATGTCGTGCTCTGCTCCAAGGGAGAAACCGTCAGGCGCCTGACCTGAGGATATCAGTGCACGCCGGGTCTCACAGTCAGCGTCCCCACGCTGAGCCTCTCTGACCCGCTGTAGAAGTGGAGGAGAGACTGTGAGAGACTGAAGAAAGGTTGCTCCGTCTCTATCCACGAAGGATATCTGCAAGGAGGCTAGCTGCTCCGTCGCCTCCTCAAGCAGCTGAATGCCCGTCCTCCTGCTGAGGGCATCGGCTACCACGTTCCCCTTCCCAGGAGTATAGACTATCTCAAAGTCATAGTCCTGGAGGAACTCAAGCCATCTCCGCTGTCTCAGGTTCAGGTCCTTCTGAGAGAAGATATACCTGAGACTCTGGTGGTTAGAAAAGACAGTGAAGCGCTCGCCCATCAGATAGTGCCGCCAAGTCTTCAGAGCGAAGACCACTGCTGCTAACTCCATGTCATGAGTGGCGTAGTTCTGCTCATGCGGCCTCAACTGACGTGATCCGAAGGCGATCACGGCCCGTTCCTGCATCAGGACGCACCCGAGTCCAGTCCCTGATGCGTCGCAGTAAACTACGTATCCAACTCCCTCCTCAGGCAACCTCAAGATAGGTGCGCTGGTCAATCTCTGTCTCAGCTCCTGGAAGATCTGCTGACATCTGTCTGACCACACAAAGGGTTTCCCCTTCTTCGTCAAGGATGAGAGTGGTGCCGCAACTCTGGAGAAGTTCGGCACAAATCTCCGATAGTATCCGGCTAGGCCCAAGAAGCTCCGCACCTCTGTCACGCTCCTGGGTGGCTCCCATGCTAGCACTGCCTCGATCTTCGCGGGATCCACTGCAACTCCCGCCTCAGAAATGACGTGCCCCAAGAAATGGACCTCACGTAACCAGAACTGGCACTTAGAGAGCTTGCCATAAAGCTGGTGCTCTCGGAGTGTGTCTAGCACAACTCGCAGGTGGTAGGCATGCTCCTCCTCAGTCGTCGAGTATACCAAAATGTCGTCAATGAAGACAACGACAAATCGGTCGAGGTATGGCTGGAAGATCCTGTTCATGAGGCTCATGAACACTGCTGGAGCATTGGTTACGCCGAATGGCATAACCAAGAACTCATAATGGCCATACCGACACCTGAAGGTCGTCTTCTGTACGTCCTCGTCTCGAACTCTGAGCTGATGATAGCCTGACCGGAGGTCTATCTTCGAGAACCACCGCGCTCCCTTGAGCTGATCGAAGAGGTCATCAATCCGTGGCAGCGGATACTTGTTCCTCACTGTCACCTGGTTCAGGCGACGATAGTCGACACATAGTCGCAAGCTCCCGTCCGCCTTCTTGGCGAACAAAATCGGGGAAGCCCAGGGTGAAACACTGGGTCGGATAAACCCCTTGCTCTGCAAGTCCTCCAACTGTACCCGCAGCTCCCGAAGCTCGGCGGGGGCCATCCGATATGCTGGAGTAGATATCGGGGCTGTCCCGGGGTACAAGTCGATGTAAAAGTCTACCTCTCTACGAGGAGGTAGCCCTGGAACGTCGTCGGGAAAGACGTCCACGTACTGGTCCACCACTGCAGGAAAAGCCGGACTCCGCACGTCCACTGCTCCTAGGATGAGGCTAGCCAACTGATGAGAGATGGGCTGCACTCTCCTCCACGGAAGTCCATCCTGTGCTGCAAAGGTTCCCTTCTCGCCGGTGAAGGTAAACCTGCTCCCGTCGGTACGAACACATCGCACCTTGCGCCTAAAACAGTCGATCTGGGCATGAACCGTGGATAGCCAATCCATGCCCAAGATGACGTCGTAAGGTCTCGACGCCGCTACAAGGAGATCCCAGCCGAAGCTCTCGCCTCCTAGAGTAAGCTCACACTGCCGGCACCAGTGCGTAATCGTCGAGTCTGCTCCCGTAGGAGTCTCTAGCCGTAAGGATCGAGCCAACGGCTCAGTCGGAATCTCCGAGCTCCGAACAAGGGCAGAGGCTATGAAAGAGTGACTCGCTCCTGTGTCTATAAGTACTGCAGCAAGGGTGGAATAGACACAGATCGTACCTCGAATCATCTCTGGCATGTCGGGGTCGTAGGCCTCCACTGCCTGGAGCTGGGCCTGTCCCTGCCCACCAGCTCCCTGTGGTCGAGGTGGCCCTCCTGGTGGTGGTGGGGGTAGAGCCTGGAAGCGTCGCCCACCACCCGCTGCTCGGCCAGCTCCTCTGCCTCGTCCGCCTCCTCCCTGCGGACCGCCACGGTCGACCCTCTGCCTCTGCCTGGGTGGCCCCTCCACCGTCTGCTGCTCCTCTGATCGGCGAGTCGGGCAGTCACGAGCCATGTGACCCTGCCCGCCGCAAGAGTAGCACAACCTGCCTCTCGAAAGGCTGGCACTCCGCTGTGTGCCCCGCACTGCTGAGCCGGTGTCCTGAGGCCGTCTGCGTGGGGGTCTGGTCTGCCTGGACCCGTGAGTCATCCGTCGGCTACCTGCTGCCGAAGACTCAGCTACCTGCCGCCCTGCGCTAGGTCTCGCCGCTGAAGAAGGCTCTGCCAGGAAGCTCTCGATCAGGAGGGCTCGCTCCAGCACTCCCGCCTGGGTCGGAATGCTGAGGGAGATCAGCGACGCCCGAATCTCCTGTCGCAAGCCCTGCTCGAAGGTCCGGGCCCGGAAGAAGGGGTCCCGTACCATGTCGGTCGAGTAGCGAGATAGGTCCGTGAACCTCGCCGCGTACTGAGCGACCGTCATGCTGCCCTGGCGCAGCTGGAGAAGCTCCTGGATGCGCACCGCTCGGAGGGTGGCCGGGACGAACTCAGAGCGGAAGAGGCTCTCGAAGTCCGCCCAGAGCAAGGATTCCTCATCGTGAACCTGGAGCATCAGGCTCCACCATCGTCCTGCCGCCGCCTGCAGGAGGCTCGCTGCGAGAATCACCATGAGATCCGCTGGTGTCCTCACTAGCCTGAAGATCCGTACCACCGCCTCTAGCCAGTCCTCGGCGGCCTGGGGGTCCGCCTCACCGCGAAACCTGGGCGGTCGCTGGCTCTGAAACTCGTGCAGTGCCCTAAGGCGACGTGCATCGTCAGCGTCTGGTACTGGTAGCATCGGTGGCTCGGCGGGTAAAGCTACCGCCGGTGCCACTGCTGGCAAAGGGCCCTGCACCGAGGCCTCGTCGCTCGGTGGGCTGCCGTCGCGCCCTACACTCGGAACCCTAGTTGGCTGTCGTCGCGGGGCCATCCTGAAAATGAGAACAAGAGCACCACAGTCAGAACAGTATACCTGGTGAGCTGGCACAAGTAATCACAAGGAAAACTTGAGACTTTCATAAAGCAGATCAGTATACTCGGTGAGCTGACATAAGTAATCACAAAGAAAACTTGAAACACACACGCAATCAATGTTTTCATGCATTAAGTCGGAAATCAGGAGTCAGGGTCCTGGTGTACGGATACGTCGGCCGCCGCACCAACACTGGGCTCCCTGAACTGATAACCACACTCAATACACTAAACACTATTGCTTCATATAGAAAGAAAGGACGATCAGAGTCTGCGGTAGAACCGACCACCTTTGATACCAATTTTTCACGACCCGTCCTCGGGGCCCGTGCCGTGACTACCCCAAGCCCGCCTTCCATAGGCCAGGGGCTGGCGACTAGCACCAAGGCGTAAAATCCCAGTAAACAGGGAAGGCATTGCCTTTATAAGTAACAACCACACAGAGTCAGCAAGCGGAAAGTAAAGTGCAGAAAAGTAAAGGGGGCCGGAAATACAAGCCCAACTGTAAAGTACAACTGAAAAGTAAAGTACAGCAACTGAAGAAAAGACGGCGGCCTCGTGTCGTCCACTGGCAATCCCACCTGAAGGGTGGGTACAGATAGCCTCCAGGCTCCTCGGGTCCCACGTCCGCTCCGAGCGCGTCCCGACCAGTGGTCCACCTCCAGGTACCGTCCTGCTCCACGCCCCAACCGTGATCAGCGCTGTCTGTCGTCTGCAACCAACACAACAAGGTGCGGGCATAGCCCGTGCAGGGGTGAGTACAACTACTCAGTAAGGACCCCGAGACCCCCGAAGGTCTCCCGAAATCCACAAAGGATATAGCACAAAAGAAAGATGCAATCACGAAGTAACATCTGACTTGACTTAGGTATATGCCCATACATATACCTAAGTCCCCACTTCTAGCTCTGCTCACGAGCTCAAGAACAACTCAATCCACATAGGAAAGCAAGACTCAAATCCACAAGGAGAGTAAACAGTAAATCCACAAAGGATAGTTCAACACAATCCACAAAGGAAAGTAACATAAGATTCAGCTCAACCAGGTATACTTTTTCAGATGACGTCAAAGACGATCACTGATCCGTCTAAGTCGTCGGACCCACGAAGGATCGATAGGTACTAACCCCCGCAGAAGACCCACACAGGATCGGGCTCACACAGAACCTGTAGGCAGTGGCTCACACAGAACCGGTAGGCAGTGGCTCACACAGAACCGGTAGTAGGACCCACACAGGATCGGGCACTGATCCGCGTAGGATCGCTGAGTGCAGTAGTCGACGCAGTCCACTGAGGATCTCTGCACAGTCGTCGCCGCAGTCCACGAAGGATCTCTGCTCTGCCGTCGTCGCAGTCCACGGAGGATCTCTGCTCTGCCGTCGTCGCAGTCCACGGAGGATCTCTGCTCTGCCGTCGTCGCAGTCCACGGAGGATCTCTGCTCTGTCGTCGAGGTCACAGCCAGCGCTAGGGTTCCCGCACGTAGCGAGCTCGTTTAGGAGGGTCCGCTCCACGAGCCGAGGGGCTGATACATCAACTGACACGTAGTCCGAAGTTGATGTATCCAAAAGTTCCGTATCGACAACAGGATCTCAACGCGACAGACGGCGCGTCAATCGGACGCCCGGTCTGAGAGTTATTGGCATTTTCGTCCCAGGGGCCCGGTTGGTTTTTAGGGCAAAACCAACCCGACCGTACTCCGCCTGTATCCGATCCTCGGGCGGAGTATGCCAAAAGTTCCGTCTCACTTAGAGGAAACTACCACAGCTGACGGTACGTCGTTCGGACGTCCGTAGCTCAAGTTATGAGCGTTTCCGCTCCGAGGGCCCGGTTGGTTTCGTGTACGAACCAACCCGGCCGAACCCAAAGTCTTCCGAAACCTTGAGTATAATATACCGAAACGACCGTCTCGATCCAAGGATCGCGTAGCCGCTGACGGTTCGTCAATCGGAGGTCCCAGGCCCAAGATATGGGCGAAAGACCGTAGAGGGCCCGAAACGGGGGTACTGGGCCCGGGGCGACCCGGCCCGAACCCCCCCCCCCCCCCTGGGGTCGGCCCGAACCGGGTCGGCCCGACCCGGCCCGAACCGGCTTGGTCGGGTCCGGTCCGGCCTGGGCGCGGCCCGGCCGACCGGACCGGCCGGCTCGGCCTCGGCCGAGCGGCCGAGGGAGCCGCCGCCGCCGCGGGTTGAACCCGCGGCTTGAGGGAAACCGCGGCCCCGCGGGGGGCCGCCTGTCACGCGGACGTGGCCGGGCCGCCGCGTCCGTTCCCGGTTCCGCGCGGCCGCGGAACCGGCCGCCGCTGCCGCCGCGGCTTCAGCCGCGGCGGGCTTCCTCCACGGCGGCGCGCCGGCGCCGCCGCGCCGGCGACCCGCGCCGCCGCCGCCTTCCGCGGGCCGTCGGAGATGCTCCGGTGGCCCGATTTCTTTCCCGTCTGCGCCGTTGCCCCTCCCGGATGCCGACCTTCACTGCGGGATCAACGGATCGCCCCTGCCGCGCGGTTCGTCGTCGTCCGCCATATCCGCACAACAAAAAAATAGATCGGCGGAGGGTTGCCGGGTCTTGTTCGTTAGACCCGCACCCTCCGCGTTAGCCATAAACGTCACCGGGAGGGAAAAGGATTAACCAAATCAACAATTTTAAATAGATTAAAATTGTTCCGATCGGGTTCTTTATTTGAAAAGAATAAACACGGGAAATGAAATAAAATAATCCAATCAACCCTTACCTTGTCGTCGTCGTCGGACGAGGGGTCGTCGCGGAATCGCTCGTCGCGGAGGAAGGAGATCGTCGCGTCGTCGCGGTATCCGGCGTCGCGTCGCCAATCTCCGGATCAAGAACAAACGGATTTAATTAATTAAATCCATTGTTATTGAAATTTAAAAAAGGAGAAATAAAAGATTCGATTCTCACCTTTGTTGTCGATCGCACGTTCGCCGCGGAAGAAGAGGCACCGAAGAAGAAGAAGAAGAAGAAGGTCGCGGAAAAGTTGTCGACGTCGCGGATCGTGCGTCGTCGAATTCCGGTTCCGGCGTTCTTCGCGTTCTTCGCGTTCTTCGCGTTCTTCGCGTTCTTCGCGGAGAGGGTGGAGGCTCAGAGGAATAGCAATCCTCCAAAATAGACAAGTTTGTCTATTTTATTATTTTGCCAACAAACGCAAAACGCGTAAGTAACGACCCACTTAATTCGTTGAATTAATTCAACGAATAAAACAGCCCATTTAATTCACGAAATAAACCGCCCAATTAAATGGTCTGTTAAGAATTAAAGAAAACGCGTCGGTTGACTTTTCAGTTACTTTGACGGGTTTTCGCGGGTGCGTTACTTAGCGAAAGAAACGGCGGGGCTCGTGCGGGCCCCACCGCACAAATATCCTACCAAGAGGGTAGGATATTTCTGGATAGCATCCTATCCAGTTCAACTCAGTTCAAGCCGCCTTTAAGTGACTTTAAGTGGCTTCCAAGCAGTTTAAGTGAAATAAAATAAAGTTGTCGCACAAACTTTATTTTTATTTCTGACTTAAAGCTGCAAAATTTAAAAACCACGTCTGAGCAAACGCAACTCCGGAAGAGGCGTTTCTAAGAAAATACCGGCGCTGCGATTTCATCGGTGCCCTCAGAATTTGATTCCGGGCACCGGTTCAAAAGATAGAAAAACTCGCTCGTCCGTTCACTGAACGTACCCGAGCCAAACTTCGGAAATTGATTCCGGGCACACCGGGCCTCGGAATCAGGTGTCGTCTGAAGCTGCGCTCTTGTAAAATTCCAAAGAAAATTAAGAAAAAAATTTCCTTGAAATTTGCGGGTCTTTACAATGGGAATCATAAGGGACGTTACATAATCAACCCTATCCAAAATGATTTCTCAACCAACATTACTATAGAAGATCAAGAAATCTCAAAGTGAAGATCCTTTGTTACAGAAGAAGTTAGAGTATGTAAAGGATGGGAAGTTTCCTGAGTTCAATATTTGTTAATAAGGTGTACTGAAATTTCATACAAGGTCATGTGTTCCATCTATTCCATAAATAAAGAAGGAGCTGATGGATGAAGCTTATAGCTCTACTTTATCTATACATCTTGGAAAAAATAAAATGTATAGGGACCTTCAGGATCATTATAGGTTAGATAACATGAAAATGGAGATTGTAAACTACACTAAAATATTATTTGTGTGTCAACAAGTGAAGGTAAAGAGACAGCTTCCATCCATCCAACGGCTCGGAGGCCTTCAATTTTTTTATTTTAAACAAAACCCCCTTTTGAGGGAAGAGGGGGGGACCCTAACAGACATCATAGACAAAGAAAAAATCACAACCTGAAGGTCAAGAAAGAAAAACCAACCTAAATACATGGATCAACCCTCCCCAGAAATTGAACATGAAAAATCACTTCACTGATGTAAGGCTGAATGGCTAGCAAGTGTCCTGTGTCAAAGTACAGGCCCGATCTGATGGTTGATGTCATACCCTCTGAAATATCCAAATCCGAAAAGCACTGTAACAATGAATGGAAGCTCTAGAACCTCCTCTAGGTCCTGATCTATGTGGTAAAGTCTGTGTGAATCACCAACCAATAGACTCACAAAAGAAAGCATTCCGCATTTCGAAATCATAGGTCCATTGTGCCTCCATCAGTGACCATCCTATACAAGCCCTGCTTCCCTCCACAATACCCCCGCCAGTGTAGTCACAATGCCTATGGGAATGGGAAGAGAAGAACCAAAAAGGCCAAAATAGGATAACCAAAACTAGATACACCTAGTTTAAGAAAAATACCGCAATACGAGATCTACCCAGTTGAAGAAAATCACACCAATACGAGATCTACCTAGTTGAAGCCAATCACAGCAAAACCAAAGCTACCCAGTTGATCCAAAACATAGAAATACCAAATTAAAACATGTAAAACTCAAGAAGAAACACCTTAGAACAACATCCTCCTCCAAATCAATACATATAAGGGGCTGGCCCGCACTGGAAACCCGCTGGAGACACACCAGGATGCACCGAAAGCTGAGAACCATGGTCGCGTGTTGTCGATGCTGGAAGGTGCACCGAACCGACATATGTTGGAGCCGCACCGAGCTTCATCATCAACGGAAGGTAGATTCATGCTGGGATGAGCTCCAACAATCCACTAGGAAATGATGAACTCGACCATCGGAAATGGATGCACATATGCACAACAACGCCCTACCGATCTAGGGCTAGATGCATCATCCAAACTGAACTAGGCTGTAGGGGGAAGGGGAAAATGCAACCAGGAGAAAACCCTAGTCATTGAGGGTTTGGGAGGGGACACCGCTTTGAGTCTTTGTCCTAATGAAACATTTCCTAAAGGGGTATTATAACCACTACCCATACCAGCATGTAAGTGGGACAATATCACTATAGACTTTGCCACTAGTTTCTTGAAAACATTCAATGTAAATAATGAGATATAGGTTATAGTGGATCGTATCACCAATAATTCCCATTTTATTTCTATTCAGAAAGACTTCACTCTTGAGAAACTCACCAAGATATACATAAAGGAAGTGGTAAGGCTATATATAGCTCCACTTTATATCATTTATGATTGTGATCTGAGGCTTACATCAAAATTATGGATAATTCTCTGACATGATCTGAATACTTAATTGAATCTCAATATGTCCTATCACCCTCAAACTAATGGTCAATTTAAAAGGGATATTCAAAAACTCGAGGACATACTGGGAACATAATCAATGGAATTTAAAGGTGGATGGGATCAACATCACCCATTAGTTGAGTTCTCATACAACAATATCTTTTATTCTAATATTCAAATGGAACCCTATAAATCTCTATATGGGAAGCATTGTAGAACCCCCTACTTTTTGGGATGAAGCTGGTGAGAGAAAGATTATTGGGCCTGATATTGTGCAAGAGATGATAGAAAAGGTTCATGCCATCCAAAAACACGTAAAGGCTGATCAGAGTTGGAAGAAGAGCTACGATGACAACCATCAACAAATTCTTCCTTCAAATTTCACCTTGGAATAGAGTCATGAGTCTTGGCCCTTATGAAATCCTCGATTGCATAAGAGTAGTGGCCTATTTACTTTCACTTCCTCCAAATCTAGCTCAATTTTATGATATATTTTACATATATCTTTTGAGGAAATACATATATGATCCTTCACATATACTAAATCTTGAAGTGGTGCAACTAGAACATGACCTCTCTTATGAGGAGTAGCTGATGGAGATCTTATACTATAGAGACAAGGTTCTAAGTAATAATACTACCCACCTAATTAAAGTGTTATGAAGGAACCACAAATATAAATAATCTATGTGGGAACCAGAGGAGACAATGAGGAAAAATTAACCACACCTTTTCTCAACTCGGGGAAAGAGTTGAAATTTCTAGGATGAAATTTCTTAAGGGGGGAAGAATATAATGACCAAACTTTTTGAATGATAATTATTTTCTGAATATATGTGATATATTATTTTATATCACTCTAAATAATTAAGTGAGTATATATTGAAATGTGACCATTGGGTTTTGACCATTATATGATTGTTGGTCAATTATGACCATTGTTCAATATGACCATTAGAAACTATACTCTTAATAATAATTTTAATGTTATAATTATTATTTATAAGTATAAATGACAAAGGTAAATTGATGTAGAAAGAAGATTTGATGGCCTTATCCAGTAGACTCATGTTGTATGAATCCCATTTTTCAAAACTTTTGAGGGAGGTAGCATCATTGGGTTTCTATCTTAACCAAACCCAAGCTAAGCTTCAACATGTTAATCTTGAAAAAAAAATCTTACAGTATAAGTTCAAGTTAGTGGAAATTACCACTCAGGTGATGTTATCTAAGTCACCCTAAGAATTTATATCACCTTCACACACCTCAAACTTAGGTCCTATGTAGGTGTTATAAGGTTTTATGTGACAATTAATTAGTTACTTAATTTATAATCCCTTTATATAAATAAAATTTTTGTTCTGTTATTTTCATTTTGAGTTTAGTTTTTCTTAAAAATATGACGAATTTGATAAATTGATTTTTTAGACAGAAATTGTACTTTTCAGAAAAGATATAATTATTATAATAAACTATGGTATTATTAATAATGTTTATTTTAATGAAATAGTATGATTAATACACTATTATTTAAATTTAAATGATAAAATATTTTTTTAAATGTTATAAATTTTACAGTGCATTTTACTATGCATTTTCTATCCCCTGTTATTTTTAATAAATAAGGATTTTTATATTTAAAAGTCAAATTTATTATAATTATAGAATTATTGTGATAAAATAAACATAATTTTTGAAATTATTATGTCAAAATTATGTTAGGATGAATTAATGATAATTTTCTAAAATATTTTGTTTTTTGGTGAATAGTAAAAATACAGTTTTGAGTTTTTTGTATGTTTAATGACATCATAATGATGTATTATATAATATAAAATTTTGGTTGACTCTTATGGATTATAATAACATAATATGTGTACCAATTGTCCTATACAATAAGTAATACCATGGCTGTTCAAATACCACTACCGAGGTGTCTAAGGAAATCAATAAAAAATCACTCACTTTTGCTATAAATACCCACTCATTTCTCCATTATATTTCATTACCATTTCATTATCCAAGAATAAATTATATTTTTCTTCCCAATGAGTCCTCCCAAGGTGTTATAAATCCCTCAAGTTCCCAATCATCATGTTTAAGGGGTTACTCTTCAAGGTAAGAGAAATCTCAACTTCTCTTTTCCTTTCAAGTTCCCTTTTTATGTGGTATGTCTTTCAAATTTACATATTATGTTATTTTTTAATTTTATTATATTCCTTTAATGTATTAATATTATTTTATTAATGGGTTACCCTTTTCCCCTCTCTTTTTAATTCTTTCTAAACTCATATTTCTTACCCGTTATGCTACCGAATTTTCTTCTCAAAATTTCTCTCTTTTTCTCATGAAAATATTTTATTTTATTTATGTGAATACCCAAACCTATTTATTTTATAGGTTATTTACAAATATGTAAAAAATATTTATTTTATTCTGGAATTGACATACATAAAACCATAATTCCCTTTCTGTGGTTTATAAATGACATAATGATCATGTTTTAAGCACTTTTTAAAACATTGTGATTTTGATACGAAACCCATTTATTTTATTACCCATGGGTTATTTATGATATGTATGGTTATAATATATGTGAATCACATTAAAATTAATAAATATTAAGGTTTTTCCCTAATATAACTTCAATGCATTGTGTAAAGGGTTTTATCTCTATAGATGACATGTTTTACGATACCTTTGTGAATAACCTTGGTAATTTTTATGACACCTTAGAGACAAACCCTAGTGTTGTACTTATGAATGTATAAAATAAAAGTTTTCGACACGTTTAAAATACATGATTAGTTTTATTTTATTTATTATATTCCTCATGTTCTCTTTATCATTTCATAATTATATTCTTCAGGTAATTATTGAATTTCCTCAAGATCACATGAAAACTATTTCCATTGCTTTTCATTACTAGTCCTTATGCTCACCATTTCCTTTAATGTATGTCCCCAAGTTATGATATGCAATTATTTTACTTATGATGAACATATGAGGAGTCCTTTAAAGTGTAATATAATAATTTTTTAAGTTTTCATGTATTGTGTACCCTTTTTCTATGAAACTAAACTTTAATAGATCGTTTGTTTTGTACAATGTAATAAACAGTTGTGTAATAAAAAGAAGATATTTCATACATATATCTATGTGATGATGGACCTGAAATTATAATGTAAATTTCTTACATCATTTTGGTTTTACTACCTATTCATTATTGATATTTATCTCAAATGGGTGGGGAGAAACTAAACATTGAAAATTTTCCTATTGTTCAAGAATATACTGATGTATTTCCTAAGTAATTGCATAGTCTTCCCCTAAATCATGAAGTTGGTTTTTCAATAGAACTCATATATGGTTCTACACATATCTCAAAGACTCTATATATAATGACCCTGATTGAGTGGAAAGAATTAAAGAATCAACTCCAAAATAATTTTAAGAAGGGATTCTTGTACTTCACCATGGGGTGCACCCATTTTTTAAAAAAGAAATATGGGTTAATACATATTTTTATTGATTATTGGGGAATTAAAAAGACCAATATTAAGAAAAAAATCATATACTCTATATTGATTATTTTTTTGATCAGTTATGAGGGGATCAATATTATTCCAAGATTAATCTTTAATCTAGATATCATTAACTAAGGGTCAAGAAGGATGATATACCTAATATAACCTTATGTACAAGGTATGGTAATTATGAATTTATAGTAATGCTATTAGAACTTACTATTTATCCTACTATCTTTATGGATTTAATGAATATATTCTTCCGATACTACCTTGAATAGTTTTTAATACACTTTATAGATTATATTATTATATATTTAAAGATTAAGGAGGAGTATGAAGAATATTTGAGGACTATGTTGATGAACCTATGGAAGGAGAATTTATATGCCAAAATTTCCATGTGGGTATTTTTCTATAAAAAGTATCATTATTAGGTCATATAATTTCAAGTGAGGTTATATTGATGCATCCTTAAAATATGGATGTTATTAAGAAATGGACTAGACCAACCTCGGTAACTGAGATCCATAGTATTCTTAGTTTTTCTGGATACTACTGATTCTTTGTGAGAGATTTATCATGAATATTTATTCCACTCACTAAGTGGGTGTTAAGTTCTTATGGTATGATAAATGTTAAGAAATTTTCATAGAGACGAATATAATGTTGGTCAGTGCATCTATGATTACATTATGCTACATTAGAGAAGGGTTTGAGATATATAGTGATTCATTGAAGAATGAACAAGGATTACTACTCATTCAGAATTATATAATGATAGCTTATTCCTCCCTCCAATTGAAAATACATGAGAAAAATTACCCAACTCATGATTTTGAGCTGGCAATGGTAATTTTTTCACTGAAAATATAGAGGCATAATCTATATTGTTAAAGATTTGATATATATATATATATATTGATCATAAAATATTTAATTACATATTTACACAAAAATGGATGGATATGAGCTATATAAGATGGTTGGAGTTAATCAAAGATTATGAATACTCAATAAACTACCACCCTCGGAAGGAAAATAAGGTGGAAGATTTTTTTATTTGGAAATATCATGTTAGTTTTTCAATGATGAGGATTAAAAGAGATCTAATATTTATGGATTTTCAAAATATAGATATTTAAATCATAAAGAAAGGGGACAAATATTATCTTTTTTAGATGAATATTCAAATACCCATTCATGATAGGATTAATAAGGAACAATATAAAGATGTGGAATTATAGAAGAAGGTGAGTAATGTTCCCAAGTTCAGCCATGATCATGATGGAATGATAAGGTTTGGGAACCAAGTATGTGTCCTATTAATATCAAACTTGAAGAATAATTTTTTTGATGAATCTCATAATTCACCATTCTCTATTTATCCTAAAAGTATAAAAATGTATATATATTTGAAAGAGTATTTCTGGTGGGATAAAATGAAAAGAGATATTGAAAAACTATATATCATTGTCTGGTATGTCAACAAGTTATGGATGAGAGGTAAAATTATATGGGTATATTACAAACATTACCCATACCTAAATAGAAATAGGAAAAAAAAGACATGGATTTCATCATTAGAATCCCCAAAACATCAAAAGGTTATAATGCTATTTGGTTTGTAGTCAACCACCTTATAAAATTGGAATATTTTATTTCCATTAGTGAAGATTTATCTCTTGAAAAAAATTCTCAATTATTCATTAAGGAACATTTGAGATTTAATGGATTGCCACTATCAATTGTATATGTTTGGGATCCATGATTTACATTGAAGTTCTAGAAAAATATTCAATGGGTTCTGGATAAAGATTTTAATTTAAATACTTCTTATCATCCTTAGAAATATAGTTAGTCTAAGAGGTCCATTCAAACTATATAAGTCATGTTGAGAGCTTTCTTTATGGATTTCAAAGGTGGTTGGGATCAAAACCTTCATTTTGTGGAATTTTCTTAAAACAATAGCTTTCACTTGAGCATTCATACGGCTCATTATAAATTTATCTATGGTAGGAAGTATATAAATCCAATGTGTTGGTATTAAGTTAGATAAAAAAATCTATTGGGGCTTGATCTAGCTAAGGAAATTTCTTAGAAGGTTATATCCATTCAACAACACATAAGGTCATCTTAGAGTTGATAAAAAATTTATGTTGGTAATTTTCGGTGAGATATGGAGTTTTAAGTTACTGTAAAGGTATTATTATAAATATATTCTCTGAAGAAGGTTACAACATTTGGAAATATGGGAAAGTATAGCCTTATATATATCATTCCTTTCAAAATTATTGATCATATCGGGGTGGTATCTTATCTCTTGGTTCTTACACTATATCTCTCTCAAGTTTATAATGTATTACATGTATCTATACTAAGGAAATACATATCCGATCATTCACATGTATTGAACACAAAGTTCATGTTGAAATAAAAATATCTCTCTTATGATAAAAAACCAATGGAGATTCTGGATCATAGAGATAAATCACTATGAGACAAGACTACTCACCTGGTCAAAGTTCTATAGTGAAACCATAAATTTGAGGAAGCTACATAGAAACCCAAGGATGTGATAAGATTGAATAATACTCAGTTTTTCAGAGGAGTGATGTAATTTTTAGGGGGAAATTATTATAAAAGGTTATAATGTAACACTATAATATTTTATGATATTTTTCTCTTTAAATAAATGTGTTTTCTTTGATAGCTTGCATTACATGCCACACTAAGTTTAAATGAACCACGATTTACTATTGAAATATTATTATTTAATGTGAGATTTATCTCCTAGTTTTTGGATTGGAAGGTATGAATAGGGATAACTAAATTATGAAAATTTATTTTTTACATATGTATTAAATTTATTCATTGGTTAGAAATTGGTTAAAAATTAAATTAAGTGTTTGAAGGTAAATAGAGATATTTTTCTAAAAAAATAATTTGTATGCACATAATGTATTTTTATTTAAATAAATTAGTTGTGTTTTACACGCTTATTTTAAAATTAATTTTCACCACTTATAAGAATTAAATTTGAAAAAATGTATTAAATATATATAATTAGGAAGATAAAATATGGTTAATATTCCTCTTTTATTTTTTTCATTATGAATAGTAATTGTGGTAAATATTTGTCACCTCAGTAAGGGTTAGTCGGGTAATTAAGGTTAAACATAATGTGATAAGGCTTTAAAATATATCTAACACTTACCTTATTTCTATTATATGCATTTAGTTATACAATAATCATAAAATATTCTATAATATAGAATATTTTTTCCATTTATCTTTGATAATGGACTTCATATTTTTTTAAGTAAAGAATAAATACAAAATGTTACTCTGTTTATTTTAATATCTATAGTATTTTTTTATAAGGATAAAAATAGGTTAAGTTCAGTTATAAGTTTTATTTGAAATATGAATTATTATTTTTATCATTTTGGTTTATTTTTACTTTTTAGTGAAGAAATAATTACCTTAAATGTTTAAACAACGCCGACACAACACTTGTTCAAGTAATAGAAAAATAAAATAAATGATATTAATAATATTAAAATTAATAAAATTTAGATGAATTATTATGTTATAATAATTTTATAGATAAATATGACATATTAGTTATTTTATAAAAGTTTATATTTTAATTCCATTTAAATATTGTTGTTTGTTAATGTAAACTATGTGAATAGTTCTGAAAATGACATATCTTATGTTAAATAATATCTTACTAAATGAATTAAAATTAATAAAAATATTATATTCATCCAATTTAATGGTATATGGTTTAAAATATCAAACATTTTCAACTTATGGGTCCCTTTTCTTTTTATATTAACATTCTTGACCACTAAAAAGTAAAAACATTGAAATTACAGTAATCGTTAAAAGGGTTAGTAGGGGTTAAAACAAGGATATAAGGGATAAAAGAATTACCTAAACATGTATAAATATTATTTTATGAGTTTTTTTTACTTATAATCATCCTATATTTTAAATATATCAATTTTTTCCACCTTAAAATGAAAATTAATTTATATTAATTTAATACTTTAAGTAATTCCAAGGGTGTCCCTCCCCTCAATTATAAAAGGGAAACTATTATACTCCCTTATTCAAAAATTTTAATCATTATATATCATTAAATAAATAACCTAATACCTTAATATATTACTTTAATTTATCATATAACCCCTTTTCATCTCTTAATACCAATCTTTCAAGGCTTAAGTTGTAAGTCAATGGAGGTCTCTCAAAGAATAGGTGATCGTCTTTACTGACTCTTTCAAGTTTATCTCTTATTATAATTCCTATAAAAATATTATACCCATAATAAAATCATTAATCCAGTATTTTAAGTATACATAGGTGTTATTATTAGTATGGTACAACCATTTTCCACCCCTTTTCTATCCTATGGAAAGTTAAAGCATCGCTCGTGCAGACGTATGACATACCACCACCACGTAGCAATGTAATTATTTATTCATCACCATTTTATTTTGATGGTCATAATGATAAAAATAATGAATATATATTGTATTAAAAAAATAATTATGGTTCTAGTAATATAATATATCATTTACCTTCTTACCCTTCCACCCATTAAAAATGATAACATTGCTCATGTGTATGTGTGGACTACCGCCTCCACGAAACGATGTGATTCATTTTTCATGTATGCCTTTAATATAAGATTATAAATATGTATATAATTAATAAATATGATATTTATTTCATGATTAATATTATATATATAATGAAACTGTGATCAAAGTGAAATTATTGGAACCATTGAACATAAACATGCATGGAAAATGAATCAGTTGTCACTTGAATACCTATTTTAAGGAAGAATTGTTAATAAAAGGATAATTGGAAATTATAAAGGAATGTTAAATAGAAATTTATGAATTTATATGTTTATTTTATATAATTATCATACATTTAAAGTTATTATATAGGAGTTTTTAGTGTACATGAAGTAAGACGATACACTACTGGAAATCTGACCTTTCCCAACGCTTCTATACCAACGGTTCATAAAAACCGTTGGTATAGGTTCCCTTTCCCAATGGTTTGGCCAAACCGTTGGGAAATCCCACTTTGAGGCCACCTTTCCCAACGGTTTGGGAAAACCGTTGGGAAAGCCCAAATTGTGGGGACCTTTCCCAACGGTTTGGCCAAAACCGTTGGGAAAGGGTATACCTTTCCCAACGGTTTTCCAAAACCGTTGGGAAAGGTCCCCCATGGACCAGAATCAAATCCAGGCTCAAAATCTTTCCCAACGGGTTGACAAAACCATTGGTATAGGTCTATACCAACGGTTTTGACAAACGTTGGTATAGATCCTTTGATTTTTTATCATTTCTTCTTACCCAGAACATTATATAAATCAAAATTTAATATAATTATGAGAATACATATATATATTTATGTAATTATATACACAAAAGTCATGTTAGGTTAGTGGTTAAGTTGTTCAATAAAAAACTAGGGGTGTTGGGATCAAATCCCAGCGAATGTTTTTTTTTGAAATACATATACCAACGGTTCCACAACCGTTGGTAAAGATTTTCATATTAATTATATCAACTGTTTCCAAAACCGTTGGGATAGGTCTATACCAACGGTTTTGGGAAAACCGTTGGTATAGACCTATCCCAACGGCTTACTTGGCCACGGTTCTCCAAACCGTTGGTATAGGCTATACCAACGGTTAGGAGGCATATACCAACAGTTCCAAACCGTTGGTATATGTTATTTTTCCAGTAGTGATACTTGAGGTAAGGGTTTATTCCACAATCTCATCCTTATTTAGGATTATTTATGTTTTAAGTTTCCATTGAGATAATTATATGATATTTCTATCTTAAAACCCATATATTTTCTTATAATCTAGTTATTTCAATATATTACAAGGTTTTATTTAATTTTATTCTCTTTAAGTACTCAAGATACCGAAATAATTTTTTTAAGGAAATTTGACTTTGTTCTTCTATTCAATCGAAAATATTTTTCTTTCATGTTCATATTTTATTTAAAAAAATAAAAAATGTTTTTAATATTATCCAATGATTTATTTAATTCATGTTTACCCACGTATTAATTTGTATAAATTTTTTTTGAAGGAATCTTCTTTTCATTTTCTGAATGAGGTACTTTTTACCAAAGTTATGAACAGAATCTTTGTTTTAATGTTTACCATACCAATAGTTTTTCTCATCATCTTGCATATTCCTTTCCTTGAATTTTCCTTTACATTGTTTCATTGTTCCTTCCAAAGAAAATATTTTTCCTAATATTTTTCAAATTTTTAGATTTTGAATGAGTGATTTCAAAATGAAAAGGGTATTCTCTTTAAGAAATTTTCATGTGATATTTTTAAAGTATTATAATCTAGGTAAAAATACTTTAATGAATATTATGATTTAATGAGAATATAATATAATGATATTATCAAACATATTTCTCTATATGTTTTATTATTATTTTAATTGGGTAAAGTATTGACATTCCATATGTTATTTCTTTCAATATGGAAAATTATTGATTATTAAGGCATGTTGATTAAGTTGTATTGTTTATTCATATGATAAATACATTGAACATATTACGTGATGGGTGGGATCCAAAATAACATATCTCATAGATGTAACTTTAGGTCACATGAGACAAAAAAAGTTCGGTATTTCACCAAGTCTTTACCCATTTATGTAAGATTTCATGGAATGATGCCTTGATGGTAAGTTTAAGGTGTCCGAAATTATACATTCCATCATTATGAAATAAGTTGTTAATATCTGTATAATTATTAGAGTAGTTATGATATCCATGGATAAGTTTTAATCTCATGTGATTATTTATATAGAATTATTTGATCATCATTTATTCAAATCATATTATTCATTCCTTATTTAGATTCTACTATATTTGTTCCCTTAATGGGCATCTAACATCACCCATTTCTCATGTTTCCTTCCTTGGGATGCCAAGAAGTGTATTATGAATGATATGAAAGGATATTTTAGAGATAATAATGATTTTCTCAAATAAAATACTATATTTTATTTTATATTTTCAAAATTAGTGTAATATTCAAACATGCCTCTAGTTTTCCAAGACTACTAGAAAATGTTATCCTTTTTAATGTGATCTATTGCATCTAGTTCCAATTTAATAAAGAAACCATCAGATTTAGGATACTAGGGCCTAGTTATTTACACCACCATCCAGTCATTGGGACACCAGCCATATAGTGTAGGTCCCCTTACTAGTTGATTAGTCCTACTAGGCCAAAGGGCTATTTCATTTCCCACTAACTAGTAGTGGCTTCAATTGTAGCCCTGGCTACTGTAGGATTACTCCATTGAAAAATCATGCTCTAATTCTCCCACCAAGCTTCCTTTCACATCTAAAAAAACCTCTTAAGGGTCTTTAAATATGAAGTATCCCAGTTTGACACCCAATTCTCTAAAAGGTCCTTACACTATATGAAAATCTTAAATTACCTTAAAAATTCACAACCCATAATGATGTGGGTCATTGAAATCTCACCCCCATAGAACTTCATGGCCTCAGGAAGTTATGGTATCATGTGAATCATGCCTCTTGATATACCTTGATCATCATTCACAAGGATTTTTATGAGTTCTATCCTCGAATTTCGACTCTCTACCTCAAGGTCATGCTCATTCCTAAATTCCCATCATGCTCTTCCAGCATGAATCTAAGAATAAACATCATAAGTGAAGCCAAAATATCACTACCAACCAACATAGAGACCATGATCAAAGTATCTATTTAACTCAACACACCATGGTGTCTTCTACTAATTCTCTCTAAATCATTATGGTGCTCCCCACCCTAGGAATCTCCATATGAAACAAGAATCCAACAGTCCAACAACATGCACAGTGCGGGTCAATTCCATCATTCTTGATCAAGAGCAAATACACCGAACATTCCAAACTTTCCATAAAACCCTAGATTATTCTTAAATACCTCTATCATACATTACATGATGAACTCAATGTAGTTTCAACTACATCATTCAGTTTCACATGGAAACAATAGTCAGGACTCTACCAGCTAACTTGTTATAAAGGTATCTGGCCTAAGAAACCAATACTTCATCAAGCCACTGACCATGATGCCTTGGGAGTTAGAGGCACCATTAAATTGATCATAAATCTTTATTAAAATCCAAACAAACTTTGAAGGAAATTATCTGGTTGACTCACCAACTACTTTCACTATCCATAAGGTTCTTAGTCATGTACCAACACATAAACAATTAGACTCCCTCTCAGTTCTCATATACCCCCCCCCCCTAGAGCCCGTATCTCATATATGGTCTCTATCCATTCCTACATATGAATAAAATATCAGGAATTAATCATGGAACCAAATACTCTAGGTTCCATTACACATCAACCTATTAGAGTCACCATGATTGTTCAACAGTTGGTCTCACATATATCCATGACCCTTCCCACGATAGGATAATTAACTCATGACCAGATCGATGATCCCCACCATAGTAGTATCCTTATTGTCACCTCACATCACACACAATGTTTTATAAATTCATGAATCATTAATCATCAAACACAATGATTAAATGTGATCTTCTATTCGTACCCAATTTCCAAGAAAACATCATGAATTTTACATACCTAGATTACCCATAATGTAGTCCACTATGTTCAATGATCCACTCTTAGTGTTCGTGATATTCTCTAGTAGCTTAGATGTGGGTTAAGACTTCTAAACCAGATGGTACGTATCCCCTCATGAAAGCTTCTACACTAAACCACATCATCTATATCAGATGACAAACTCAATTTAACCATACAACGGTACATCGATCCATTACCGATGCCATATTTCACCATGGATACATTTACAAAAACATCCACCTATGGGCTAACAAGACCTATAAACATCATTCCAAATGCACTGATTACTAACTATAAGGGTGACTCTAAACCAAATTCATTAGTGACCTACCATTAACACCTCCTTTAGGTTCATATGTAAAACTAGAAACATTATCAATAGCTCACAACCCTTCTCCACTAATTCAACCAACTTCATACATAACCATGGACATGAATGCTCTTGTATAAAGGCTTTCCCAGCAAGGCATGATAGAACCACTCTTTTCTTAATATAGATCAATATACCAAGATTCATGGACCTCTAATTTGGACACATGACTCCTTAGTTTTCCACACAACAAAGTATCATCTCCACCAAACTTGATCACTCTCAGTGCTCCTCTTCATAAAAGTCATCTTCTTGATACTAAGACTCATCATGCACCACACGTCACATGGGTTTCAATTCTAGCCATTGACCATCCGTCCACGCTCTAAAACTATCATGTATGAACACCAAGGATATTTACTCAGAATCCAAATATATTTACATTCTGAACTAATAGGCCAGGAAACCCCTAGTTCAGCCCTCGATGCCACAAGCATCCAATCACTCTAAACCCAAACTTTGTATCATGACCAGTAGCACTCAATGTGATCTATACTTCAAGGATGCATAGAAATTTAAAAGACCTTCCTCTAATCCTTCCAAATTTTACTCACATGTGTAGGGAATTTACATCAATGAAAACTTCCCCTAAGGAATTAACCATGACTATCCCTTCATAAGGAATATCCTCACTCAAGTTACCTTCACATAGAATAAGACATTAGATCACTAGTAACCGGATTCACATCACTAAGGCCACAAAGTATTACACATAACCTTCAACAAGGTCTCACTAAGGGTCAAAACTCATGAAATATCATCTAGTAACATCTTCATAGACATTCCATGATGGATTCACTCTTAAAAAATCCACGTCAAAGTTCTATTAATATATAGTTTGGTTAAATATAATTCTATTGGGTGTTACACAGATAAAACCATATAGGATATATTTGGAACCTTAATTAATTAGAACTATCTAATGGCTACTTACAAAATCTTCTTAATAAGGAAATTTATTCCTAAAAAAAACTAACAAGGTACATTGCACCATCTGGGAATAGGGAGACTGCATCATCATCACCATCATCATTTCCATGACTATCGTCACCTAGGTTCACCACACTAATGTATCACAAGACTAATATAAAAATTATACATGCATAGGGGTTCATCCAAATAGAATTTCATCAAGAACTGCTATGTGAAAACATAGTTCAATTTTTTAATACTAAAGCAGATGAGTCCTCCATCATCAGTAAAATCACACACAAGTATCATATATGTCATGTGAATCCTATATATTGAATATAATACATGTGAAACATCTTGTAGATACATCCAAGAGTTAAATCCATATGAAATTATAATTCTCAAAATCTTTATGTGTCACATGAGGTGAAATCATATAACCATAATAGAACAATCCAATAATATAAATTATATGCCCTAGTAACTTGAACTTCACTCAAGAAAGGTGTTTGTGATGCAAAAGATTGAGTTTCATCACAAGTTATGATAAATTCATATACCTCTTGTCTACCAACTCCCCGAATTAGGAAAATGATATAGGTATGATACCATTTTGTAACTCCCAAACCCAAATGATTGAGTTCGAGATAAAGTGCCACATGACCTAAGGCATGCCTCTCCATATAAAATAGGTTACCAACTAGCATCAAGGGTCTAAAGAGAATCATGGGGACATTATACAATCAATCAGAGTGCATAGTAACAGATAAATAACCAAACATGTAACAATATATAATAAGAGTATATATAAATAATAAACATACCATTTTTAATAAATGAATGTGGAAACAATAGACATGAACAGTTATACTTGAATATAGGACACTGATCACCCGTTGGGAAAATTACATATACAAATAAAGAATAGAAAAAATACAATGAGGATATGCACTAAACTCCAAGCCATGCCTCCTTCCAGTCTCTAGACTAATAGCTAGCTACCCCACTAGATGATCAAACCCGAGCCTCAGACTAACTTTTACTTATGATAAGTGAGGTATTCTAGGGTACCCAAGTTCCATGGCCAATCAATAAGGGTTTGAGTACAAATGAATAGGGAACCACCAATAAAGTCTAATTCCTAAACGATAAATGTAATGTACACTCATTTGATAATATCATCATAAATTAAATAGGAAATATGTAAACTATACATGTATAAAATATAATCACCAATGCATAAGTAGGTAACAAATACCTATATGTCTAGAATTCATGCACTTACCAAGACACCACAAACCCTAGTCATGCCTAATTTATCTCCAAGCAGGAAGGATAATCGAAAAGGATGTATGATGTGATCAAGAACTATCTACAAGGCTCATAAACATGTCTCTCAACTTTCTCAAGGCATCAAGTTGGATTGGCTATAAAGTTGTTTCATCCCACCTATATCATGGTTCAGGCCTCAAGATTGTCAAACCCCATCATGGGTCACAAGTTAGGCCTCAAGGAAATTGTATCCTATATATTACTTAGGTTATCCCACAAGGATGTCTCACCCCCAAGGTCATTGCCACGGGTCTTGCTTTAACACTGTAATTCCCCTACCCTTTGTTCAGGTCCATCGTTATCATCATTGAAATTTATGAGTACCCCCCCCCCCCCCCACACACCCCCACCCCTCTAATGGTTAACCATATCATGGTGGTCCACATGTACTAAGTTCTAGGGAAATTCCTCCAAATGTAACGTAATAACACATAACAGGGTAGCGAATACAGAGGCAGAACATATCATGTCATCATGATAATTTAGTAGCAACATACAAATACATGTGATCATATTCAAACATGGTATAAAAATATACATAAGAATACTCATGGAATTAATACAACAAACATGGTATCATGTGATACACACACACATGTGATCAATACATAAAACATGGTCTCACAAACTACACATGTATACACATTTGATCAAGCATAAAACATGGTATCATGGACTACACATGTGCACACATGTGATCAAGAATCAAACATGGTCTCATTGGATAAAAACTCACACACATGTGATCAAGAATCAAACATGGTATCATAGGCTATAGATAAAAACACATGTGATTAAGCATCAATCATGGTTTTGTAGGATACACTCACACACACATATGATCAAACATTAAACATGGTATCATGGGCTACACACATGCACAGATGTGATCGAACATCAAGCATGGTCTCATGGGAGACACATGCATGCACATGTGATCAAACCACAGCTATCAGAAGCTGGTCTCAGGGCAGTTCACAAGGTCCCACCATGGACCTTGTCACTTTGTTTAGTTGCATTAATCATGGTTCCTTTAATTAGTTAATAATTAAGGTTCATTAACTAATTAAACATTACTTGTTCATAGAAAATTTAAAAATTAATGTTTCTTAATAGAAAGTGGATAACCATATATTATATGAAAATAAAACATAAAATTACCATATGGTAGAGTAAATTGGGCTACCTACCTCAACACAGAGCTGTAATGTCTCGGATTATTTCTGTTTATTATTTTAAATATTATATGTAATTAATTCAAGACTGGGCGCAAAGACGGAACATCATTCTGAGGTCCAGTGAGCCCATAATGATGGTTTGAACTTTTTTATTTAAGTGAGTCAGCACTTGTGCGCGGTTGTGGCAGTTTCCAAAAAGGATGCCCATGTTAAAAATCTGAGCGCACCGTTGCGTCCGAGACGATGACTTTACCTAAGAATGATGCCAACCTCGAATGGTGCGGGTCGAGGGAAAAAGTTAATTTTCGGACGTTTTAAGTAAAATAAAATAAATTAAATTAACAAGTTTATTTTATTTCATTTAAGAAAACATATGCTGCAGCGTGGCAACGATGCAGCTATTTCCTAAATTAATGGCGCGTCTTAATGAATTCGAAATGGAAAGTCAACACCATTAATACTACCGCATAATTAAATGCCAACATGTTTCCCCTTTTAGTGGGTTAAGCAATTGTACGGCGTTGGCAACGTAGAGAGAGGAACCTTTGTAGAATCTAAGGCGCGTTAAAGCAGATTATTGATGATGAAAGACAACGTATCGAATCCAAGTATTGTTGCGCCGACGTTGAAGGATCTCGACGACAACGGCAGCATGGCGCCTTCATCATTGATCGATCCTTTCGAAAGGTAGGGGTTGTTATTTTCGATTTATTTTCCATGTATTTGAGTTTAAACGACGAACATGGATCAACCACGAACAAGTTGACCCGCAGATTTATGCGTTCTTGTGGGAGGGATTTTCTTTGGGAAGATTATGGGGAATTGACCCATGTTTTATATTGTTGTTGATTCTTGCTCCGTTTAATCCTATTAACATGAGAGGATCAACACCGTGACAAATGACGGTGGATGTTTGTTCCTCATTTTGTTATTTGGATTTATTCCTCCT
Source organism: Viscum album (assembly GCA_963277665.1). Taxonomy (NCBI): domain Eukaryota; kingdom Viridiplantae; phylum Streptophyta; class Magnoliopsida; order Santalales; family Viscaceae; genus Viscum; species Viscum album. The sequence continues at coordinate 829,174,337 of OY728140.1, forward strand.
TTTTCCTCGTGTGTTCTTCGCATTCTTCACGGGGCGACGAACAACAGATCGTTGCACATCCGTTCTGTGACGCAACGATCCTAAATCGAAGTTTCGACATTGAAACGGCCTTGTGGAGGTGCGGCGATGATGGTGGACAATGAATCGGACAAGATCAGAAAGAGCGTTCTTTGAGCATTCTTCGTGTGGGAATATCGGAACACGTTTTTAGAGCTAATCGGAGGCCCAAAAATGACAGAAGCGGCTTCGTGGTGTCAGGGCGACCAGAACCGAGAAGTTTTGTGGCAATCGGACGGCCGGATTGATGATCGGAGCAGCATGGGAGGCGCATCGGCGAAGAGCGTCATTTCAAGAAATTTCTAGAATACATGACGTGTACTTCTGAAGAACATGTCGTGTAGTACTGGCGGTGGCGGCTAGGGTTTTGGGGTTAGAAAAGAATAACATGGCGTGTGACCCTAGTCACATGGCGTGTTGGACCTTCCTCGAAGCTCAGCGTGTACTTTGGGTAGTACACGGACACGTGATGATCTACACGGCTTCAGGCGGCACGGCGTGTACAGCTTGGCAAAGGCGGCTACGTGGAGCTCGGCGTGTATCCTGGGGAGACACAGACACGGGATGGAGTACACAACCATGTACTCCATCACATGGCCAGACGAGGCCAGCAGCATGGGTCACCCTGTCTGCAGTTTACACAGGTCGAAGTACATGGGTTGGTGACCGTGTACGGGCACATGGCCAGAGTACATAGATCCAACCCCAGTTACCCAGACACGGCGTGTACTTCGTACTACACACCGTGTACTAAGTTTTTCTACACTACCAGCCTCACGACACGGGTTTTTGTATATGGGCAGTACCCAGGGTCCGACAACACGGTGTGTATCATTTCTACACATCATGTACTTTTTGGAAAATGGCTTGGTCCTTTTATTCATCGTGCCCTGAACATCTTTCATTTGGGTTAGTGCCCCTTCTTCTTGTTCCCCAAAAGGTTAGGCGTCTTTCCCTCACGCAGGATTATGATTCCTTCAGCAGGACTTTTTGTGATAGAGTCAGGCATGCATCCGAGAAGCCCGGATCTAGATCCTCTATCCATTCCAGACCCTAGGTAGAGTCAAGAATCAACGTGAACAACTCTACTGGGTGTTGATCCTCTACCTAGCAGGTGAATTCTGGATGAGTCGTGGTATCCTCCATGGCCCTGGTAGTGATCCTCATCTGTGTATCAAGATCTGTCCACTCAGGAGTGTGTATCCCGTAATGAGTGCTTCTATCTACCATAAATTTTCCACTCACGAGTGTGTCTCCCGTAATGAGTGTATCTATCTCTCATGACGGTTCCCGACGAACAGCACTTCTCAGACGGACGTCATCAGAGCTATAAGACTCATGGAGTGTGTTCTCCCGAAATGAGTGCATCATAGAATCTTCGAATGGAATCCCTTGCAGGGGTATTCGGTTGTGTGACTTGTCTCTAGACCACGGGTCTGGGTTTTGAGTATATCCGGTTTGTTCTATATGTTCCGTAGATAGATATTGTGCATAGATGACTATACCTTTACTTTGTGTATTTCTTGGTGGTTTTCGGGGTCCTCTACTGAGTATTGTTATACTCACCCCTGCACGGGATTTTCCCGCACGTCTGGTGTCTTGTGCAGAAGAGCAGCCTTTTCACAGAGTCCAGGGCAGACCAGGATAGGACCAAGCTTTCTGAGTTCCCTACAGGCTGAGGCATTCCTACGGCTACGAGCGGCAGTCCCAGTACCTTTTGTGCTTACAGGTTAGACTTTGCAGTTTCAGACTCTTGTTTGTTTGCTTTTTGGTGGGCTTGTATTATGGACCAGTTTACTTTTAAATCACTCTACATTTCGTCATACTCTGTTGATTGGGATTTAGTTGTATGCATGCATTTTGTTCCTTAGTGTTTTACATTTTAGTGTTTGTGGGCTTGGAGATGTGTGTGTGTGTACAGGTACTTAGGCAATGCCTCCCATGTTAGTGATATGCCTACTCTGTGCTAGTCACCAGCCCCTGGCCTATTGGAGGCGGGCTTGGGGAGTCATGGCGCGGGCCCCTCTAGTACAGGTCATGACATAGTGGTATTAGAGGTGGTCGGTTCTACCTTAGGACCAAGAGTCTGTGAGTTTGGTTTGGGGAAACAGTGTTGAGTGTTTCGGGTTCAGCTTTTAGGCCAGAGACCCCAGTGTTGGTGTGGCAACTGACGTATCCATACACTAGGACTTTGATAACCTGCCTTTCAACCCAGTTCATGAAAACACTAGTTGCAGGGAAATAAAAGGTATATGAATCATATAGGAATGGGTTGTGTTTTCCATGTCCTTGGTGTCAGCTATCCAGATATACTCATTAACCATGAAACATCTTGTTTCTTTACAGGATGCCTCCACGACGCATACCCGCTAGGATTCAGCAGCATGATCACGAGGATGACCCCCTCAGTGACGAGGCTTAAATATAGGGACCAACTCCCCAGGCATTGCCACCAGGTGGTGCAACTTCCATACCACCACCAGTGGGGCAGCCAGTGGTACCCGCGGTATCGATTGGCGAGGAGCGCAGGCTCAACGCGCTCCATGAGTTTCATAGATAGATCCCCCTCAGGTTCTAAGGCGAGCCCGACCCTCATGCGGCTGAGGACTGGATTGAGGTGGTTACCAGATTTTTTCATCTAGTGAGGACACCGGCAGACCAGATGGTGGTCCTAGGAGTGAGCCTTCTTCAGGGTTCGGCGGGATTATGGTGGAGTCTGACCACACAGACTCACGAAGAGGAGACTCTTTCATGGAAAAAGTTTGAGCGACTCTTCGGGGAGGAGTTCTCTCTGGTTATGCTAAGAGCTGTGCGCATCCAGGAGCTTCTTCAGCTCTAGCAGGGCAGTATGATGGTGGCTAACTATTCATCAAGGTTCACCAACCTCGCCAGATACTCTATGGATATGGTCAAGGATTAGTAATTCAGAGCTCGGACCTTCGATCGAGGTCTACGGCGTGACATTCAAGATAGTGTCGTGCCTCTATGCATTTCAACTTATGCTGGAGTGCTCGAGCGGGCCTTAGTGATCGAGAGATTCTTGGCGGAGCAGAGACAGCCGCCGGCAGTCAGCAGTAGGCAGACAGGTGCAGAGACACCGGCAGCAGGGAGCCGAGATCAGGCATAGGGATCTGGACATGGGAGACATCATAGGAGGACCCAGGATAGGTGATCGATAGTCTAGGGCTATCAGGTTGGATCCAGTCAGCCTAGGGAGAAGTGATTCTATGCATGCGACGGTAGGGGGTATCTCGCTAGAGATTGCCTGACACGTCGAGCTGTTGACAGGGAAGTGGTGGATAGACCACCGAGGTAGAGGCAGAGAATGGAGTAGGCAGATCCACCAGGCGGAGGACGTGGAAGAGGAGCAGGGAGAGCTGCAGGTGGTGGTAGACACTTCGACTTACTTCCACCACCACCCCCAGGAGGTCTGCACTAGGCTCAGGGAGCTGGGGGACAGGGATGGGGATAGCTTTATGTGGTCGAGGCATACAACCCAGGGACTCCAGGGATGATTCGAGGTACGATCTTTGTTTTTTCTACCTTAGTTGTTGTACTCATAGACACAGGTTCCAGTCATTCCCTTATAGCCACATGTCTTGTACAAAACCTCAAGATTCCGGTAGAATTGTTGACTCGATCCTTACGCTTAGAGACATCTACGGGAGGAGACTCAACGATCACACACCTTTGCAGACAGTGTGATCTTACCCTTGGAGGTGAGATTTTCGGTTGGAATGTCTTGGTGGTAGAATCAAGGCCTTATGACGTCATTCCTGGTATGGATTGGTTATCTTCGGTCCATTCCCAGATTGACTATTTTAGGCGAAGGGTGCAGTGTGTCCGTCGTGATGGAACATGGTTTTCCTTTTTCGGAGAAAAGGAAACCCAGGCAGCACAAAATGGGCTCATGCATAGGAGGGTGCAGCCGATCACTCATGAGTTGTCTAGCCTTACCCTCGGAGCAGTAGATGTTGTGAGCTCTCAGTTCCCAGCAGTGGTGGCGGAGTATGAGGACATTTTTCCATAATATGTTTCAGGGTTACCTCCCTGCCGGGAAATTGACTTCTGTATTGACTTACACCCCGGGACGACACCGATTTCCTCATCAGCTTATCAGATGGCTCTCGCAGTGCATCGTGAGCTGAGGGTGCAGTTGGAGGATTTGCAGAGCAAGGGTTTTGTGAGACCCAGTGTCTCCCCCTGGGCGGCTCCAGTCTTGTTTTCCAAGAAGGCGGATATGAGTCTAAGGTTGTGCGCAGATTACCGGCGCCTGAACCAGGTGACGGTGAAGAACAAGTATCAACTGCCAAGAATTTATGACCTCTTCGATCAGCTAAGAGGGGCACAGTGGTTCTTGAAGGTTGACCTTCAATCTGGCTATCACCAGCTACGAGTGCGGGATGAGTATATACCGAATACGGCTTTCAGATGTTAGTACGGTCACTATGAGTACTTAGTGATGCCCTTTGGCGTGACGAATGCCCCCGCAGTATTCATGGGGCTGATGAACCAGATCTTCCAACCATACTTGGACCGATTCGTAGTGGTCTTCATCGACGACATCCTTGTGTACTCGGTGTCAGAGGAAGAGCACGCGAGACACCTGCGGATGGTTCTGGACATACTCCGGGAGAACCAGCTTTATGGGAAGCTCTCAAAGTGTTAGTTCTTGATTCGGGAGGTCCGCTTTTTGGGACATGTCATCTCAGCAGATGGAGTAGCTATGGACCTAGACAAGGTGGAGGTTGTGTTAGCATGGGATCCACCTCGGAGCGTGACGTAAGTGTGGAGATTTCTTGGGTTGGTAGGGTATTACTGGATATTCATCCTTGATTTATCCCGGATATCAGCACCAATGACATCCTTGACCAGGAAGGGGAAACCCTTCGTGTGGACATAAAATTTCCAGAAAGCTTTCGAGAAGTTGAGACAGAGTTTGACGAGCACCCCAGTCTTGAGATTGCTGGAGGAGGGTGTCGAGTACATAGTTTTCTACGACACATCAGGGACCGGGTTCGGCTGTGTCCTGATGTAGCGGAATGCAGTGATTGCTTATGGTTCACGCCATCTTAGGCCGCATGAGCAGAACTATGTGACCCATGATCTTGAGTTAGCAGTGGTAGTCTTCGCATTGAAGAGGTGGCGACACTACCTTATGGGCGAGCGGTTCATTGTCTACTCTGACCACAAGAGACTCAAGTACATCTTCTCACAGAAGGATTTGAATTTTAGGCAGAGGCGTTGTCTAGAGTTCCTCCAGGACTATGATTTTGAGATTATCTATACTCCTGGAAAGGGGAACAAGGTGGAAGAGTCCCTCAGTAGAAGGTCGATCTCACAGCTATTGAGTGAGGCGACACAACAGTTAGTCGCATTACAGTTATCCTTCATGGATAGAGAGGATACAACTTACCTATAGTAGATGGTTGTCACCCCTCAACTCTTACAGTGAGTTAGGGAGGCACAGCTTGGGTATGTCGATTGTGTGGCTTTACATGCTCAGTTATCCACAAGACATGCTCCTGATGGATATTCGCAAGGTGGGGAGCGCGTACTTCTTTTCAGAGGATACACTATTGTACCAGTGGCATTCCAGGAGGAGGTCCTGAGGGAGTTTCATAAATCCCCTTTGGTGGTACATCCTGGAGTGGCAAAGATGTACCAGGATCTCTGACGACAATTAGGGTGGTCAGGCATGAAGAAGGCAGTAGCAGAGTTTGTTTCTCGATGCCTCACATGCCAGCAGGTGAAGGCTAAGCACCAGGTTCCAGTAGGGTTAGCTCACCCCCTGGAAGTTCCAGAGTGGAAGTGGGATGTAATATCGATGGACTTCGTGATGAGCTTACCACGGATGTCCAAGGGGCACAATTCCATCTGGGTGATCATTGACTGACTCACCAAGTCGGCCCACTTCCTAGCTATTAGGGAGCAGAGTTCCGTAGAGAGCTTGGGACACCTCTACGTGCAAGAGATAGTTCGGCTTCACAGTGTCCCCTCGACTATAGTCTCAGAACGAGACGCCCGCTTCACATCCCGATTGTGGAAGGGATTGCAGGAGGCTTTTGGGACTCATCTACGCTTGAGTACAACATTTCATCCCCAGATGGATAGTCAGACGGAGAGGACCATTCAAGTTCTGTAGGATATGTTGTGAGCCTGTATCTTGGACTTTGGTAGTAGTTGGGAGGACCACCTACCACTGGTGGAGTTTGCGTACAACAACAGCTACCACTCCACCATTGGTATGGCACCGTTCGAGGCCTTGTACGGGAGACCCTTCCAGTCACTGCTTTGCTGGACTGACCCCGGAGAGTCAGCACACATGGGTCCAGAGTTAGTGCGATTTACCAAAGAGAAGGTTCAGATCATCCGGGAGTAGATGAAGACTGCACAAAGCCGGCAGAAATATTATGCTGACAGACAACAGAGACCTCTGGAATTCGAGGAGGGAGTCCACATCTTTCTTCAGGTCTCACCTCGACGAGGGTTGCAGAGATTTGGCTGAGGTGGCAAGCTATCTCCAAGGTTCATCAGACCTTTCCATATTATGTGCAGAGTTGGCGAGGTGGCGTACCGCCTAGCTCTACCTCCACAGTTGCATCGGGTACATGATTTCTTCCACGTGTTGCAGCTAAGGAGGTACGTGCATGAGCCATCGCACGTCATCGACTGGGAAAATATGGACATCGAGGATGGAGTGACCTTTGTTGAGTACCCAGTGGAGATCGAGGATCGACTAGAAAGGATCCTTCGTGGGCTATCGATTCCCTTGGTGCGCGTCCAATGGCAGCACGGGAATCTTCAGGAGAGCACATGGGAGCGGGAGGCTCAGATCTGTGCCCAGTACCCTCATCTTTTTGAGTAGCCCTCATTTTGGCTTTTTGGGGACGTAAATCCCCAAGGTGGGGAAAATGTAATGTCTCTGATTTTTTTCATTTATTATTTTAAATATTATATGGAATTAATTCGAGACCGGGCGCAAAAACATCACATCATTCTAAGGTCCAGTGAGCCCGGAATGGTGGTTTGAACTTTTTTTAGTTAAGTGAGTCGGTACTTGTGCGCGACTGTGGTAGTTTCCAAAACGGATGCCCGGATTAAAAATCTGAGCGCACCATTGCGTCCGGGATGATGAATTTACCTAAGAATGAGGCCAACCTGAACCGGCGCGGGTCGAGAGAAAAAGTTAAATTTCGGACGTTTTAATTAAAATACAATAAATTAAATTAACAAGTTTATTTTATTTCATTTAAGGAAACATCCGCTGCAGCGCGGCAACGACGCAGCTGTTTCCTAAATTAATGGTGAGTCTTAATGACCTCGAAATGGAAAGTCAATGTCGTTAATACTGCCGCATAATTTAATGCCAACATGTTTCCCCTTTTAATGGGTTAAACAATTGTACGTCATTGGAAACGTAGAGAGAGGAACCTCGGAAGAATCTGTGGCGCGTTGGAGCAGATTCTCGACGACGAACGACAACGGATCAAAACCAAGGATCGTTGCGCTGACATTGAAGGATCTCGACGACAACGGCAGCATGGAACCTTCATCAATTATCGATCCTTTCAAAAGTTATGGGTTATTATTTTCTATTTCTTTTCCCCGTATTTGAGTTTAAATGACGAACGCGGATCAACCATGAATAAGTTGATCCGCGGATTTGTGCATTCTTATGGGAGGGATTTTCTTTGGGAAGATTATGGGGAATTGACCCATGCTTTATGTTGTTGTTGATTCCTGCTCCGTTTAATCCTATTAACGGGAGCGGATCAATGCCGTGACGAACGATGGCGGAGGTTCGTTCCTCATTTTGTTATTTAGATTTCTTCCTCTTTTTTCCCCACGTGTTCTTCGTGTTCTTCACGGGGCGATGAACAATAGATCGTTGCGCATCCGTTATATGACGTAATGATCCCAAATCGAAGGTTCGACATCGCAATGACATTGTGGAGGTGCAGCGACGATGGCAGATGATGAATCGGACCAGATCAGAAAGAGCGTTCTTCAAGCGTTCTTCATACGGGAAGATCGGAACACATTTTCGGAGCCGATCGGAGGCCCGAAAATGATGGAAGCGGCTTTGTGGTGTTGGGGCGAATAGAACCTGGAAGTTTTATGGTGATTAGATGGCAGGATTGATGATCGGAGTAGAATGGGAGGTGTGCTAGTGAAGAGCGTTTTTTCAAGAAATTTCCAGAATACATGGCGTATACTTCCGAAGAACATATCGTGTAGTACTAGCAGTGGCGGCTAGGGTTTCGAGGTCAAAGAAGAATCACACGGCATGTGACCCTGGTCACACGGCGTGTTGGACCTTCCCCGAAGCTCGGTGTGTACTTTGGGTAGTACACGGACACGGGGTGATCTACATGACTTCAGGCGTCACGGCGTGTACATCTTGGCAGAGGCGGCTACGCAGAGCTCGGCGTGTATCCCGGGGAGACACGGACACGGGATGGAGTACACAACTGTGTACTCCATCACAGGGCCAGACGAGGCCAGCAGCACGGGTCACCTCGTGTGTAGTTTACACAGGTCGGTGTACATGGGTTGGTGACCGTGTACGGGCACATGTCCAGAGTACACGGATCCAACCCCAATTACCCATACACGGCATGTACTCCGTACCACATGCCATGTACTAAGTTTTTCTACATGACCAGCCTCACGACACAGGCTGTTGTACACGGGCAGTACCCGGGGTCGGACAACATGGCATGTATCATTTCTACACATCGTGTACTTTTTGGAAAACAGCTTGGTCCTTTTGTTCATCATGCCCTGAACATCTTTCGTTTGGGTTAGTGCCCCTTCTTCTTGTTCCCTTGAAGGTTAGGTGTCTTTCCCTCACGCAAGATTATGATTCCTTCAGTAGGACTTTCTGTGATAGAGTCAAGCATCCATCCGAGAGGCCCGGATCGAGATCCTCTATCCATTCCAGACCCTAGGTAGAGTCAGGCATCGACGTGACCAACTCTACTGGGCGTTGATCATCTACCTAGCAGGTGAATTCCAGATGAGTCGTAGTATCTTCCATGGCCCTGGTAGTGATCCTCATCAGTGTATCGAGATCTTCCCACTCAGGAGTGTGTCTCCCATAATGAGTGCTTCTATCTACCGTAATTTTTCCACTCAGGAGTGTGTCTCCCGTAATGAGTGTAGCTATCTCTCGTGATGGTTCCTGAAGAACAGAACTTCTTGGACAGACATCATCAGAGCTATAAGACTCGTGGAGTGTGTTCTCCTAGAACGGGTGCATCAAGAAATCTTCGAACGAAATCCCTTGCGAGGGTATGCGGTTGTGTGACTTGTCTCTAGACCATGGGTCTGGGTTTTGAGTATATCTGGTTTGTTCTATATGTTCCTTAGACATATACTGTGCATAGCTTACTATACCTTTACTTTGTGTATTGCTTTGTGGTTTTCGGGGTCCTCTACTGAGTATTGTTATACTCACCCCTGTATGGTCTTTTCCAGCATGGCTGGTGTCTAGTGCAGACGAGCAATCTTTTGACAGATTCTAGGGTGGACCAGGACAGGACCGAGCTTTCTGAGTTCCCTACAGGTCTAGGCATTCCTACGGCTACGAGCGGCAGTCCCAGTACCTTTTGTGCTTACAGGTTGGACTTTGGAGTTTCAGACTCTTGTTTTTTTTTCTTTTTGGTGGGCTTGTATTCTAGCCCAGTTTACTTTTACAGCACTCTAACTTTTGTTGTACTCTGTTGGTTGGGATTTAGTTGTATGCATGCATTTTTTTCCTTAGTGGTTTACATTTCAGCGTTTGTGGGCTTGGAGATGTGTGCGTGTGTACAGGTACTTAGGCAATGCCTCCCATGTTAGTGATATGCCTACTCGGTGCTAGTCACCAGCCCCTGGCCTATTGGAGGCAGGCTTGGGGAGTCACGGCATGGGCCCCTCTGGGAGGGGTCGTGATAAGAGCCAACTCCCATCCAAAAAAATTCCTGTAAGTTTTTTCTGATCCATCTGAATCCATTTAGCCTCCAACAATTTTCATGTGGTTTGGATATAACCACCTATCCTGAACCACAACCAACCACCCATGGAAATTCCATAACACACATTAGAAATTATTTTAGGTAAAATCCCTATTTTATAGAAAAAAAACATGTTCTGATTTAATATAATTAAATTAGAACCTCTAGAAGAAAATAATTGAGTAGTGTACCTTAGCTGCAACATCATCCAAAAAAGTTCAGACACTCTTGATACACTCCCAAATCAAAAACATGAAAAAAAACCCCAATTCAATTCCATGAATTCATGGATGATTAAAATAAATTTGAAAAAAACTCGTTGAAGAAACACCTAAGGGACATAAATTTAATGAAACACCCAAAAACAGCGCATGTTCATCATCATGGAATATCCTCTATCCATGTCAATTCAAATCCCCAACATTATTAGATAATCCCATCAAGCACCGGTGTAATTTTCATCCAATTATCTTATTGATTTATTTCCAAGAATCAATCAATGACCATGATGATCAAGATAAATAAGATTCTAATAGTATTGATACATCAAAAGATTATAAGGGCTAATATTTACTAAGAGTAATCACCCACAATGAATGACACAATGATCTACCACCACACAAGGAAGAATAGAGACAATATTGATGAAGAATAAATGATATTTAATGAATTTTTCAAAGGATCTAACCAATATCTACACTGATTCAAGGGGAACTCATAGAGGGGGTATAAGAGGAGAGTATGACCAAATGGACCTCAAAATTCGAGCAAGGGATGTTAAACTCAAGGTGGGATCAGTGGAAAAAAGGACCAAAAGGTCCTTACTAAAGTGTTTCTAGACATAACACACTAGCTAGCTGGTCGGGGTCCATCGACAACCTGGTGTAGGCCCCCCATCTAGCCAGTGAGTCTTACTAAGCATCAGGGTTACTACCCGCCCCACTAGCTAGCTGGTAGACTAACTACTTTGGGATTCCTTTGTTGAAAACCTGATCTTAGAGTCACATATATAGATTCCTTTCATGTATATAAATAAATATTAAATCTTTTTAAACCCAAAGCATCCTAATTAAACACCTATTTCTTTAAATTATCTATCCATTAGATGAAAAGATAAAATTCCCACTAAAATTCACAACCCATAATGATTTAGTTTGTTACGGCCTAAGTATAAAATAAAATAATCCATATAGTTATCCAATTTTATCATAAAAACACCATAATCTCCTTTAGATAATATGTTTTTTAAATTGGTTTTAGGTTCCTTCCATTTTTATCTACACTCCTTATTTTTGTGTCTTCTCTTCTCATAACTGCAATAGGTAATACCATGAACTTTTCCTTATCTCAGATCTTCCCTATTGATTTTTATTATCCTATATGATTATCTCACTACATATATCTTCCAATTCCTTCCATGTGTAGAGTATAATAGAAAATCTTCCTAAGTCCCTTCTTTGAATATCCTCACTGGGGATTAGATCTCAAACTTCATTAAGCTTCAACTTTTTAATCCATGAAGGCCTACTTGTGGCTGTTATGGTATATTCCTAATTATCAAGTAATAAAAACAATAAAAAAAAATTCACTTACCTTATCATTTAGAATAATTCCTATTAATTTAAACTGAATTTTTATGTTGTTTAATTAATTTATGTGATCAAAAAAATACTCCCTTAAATCATCATTAGATTAAAAAACCATCACATCAAGTATACCTTATTCGAAACAGATGACTTCTAATGTATAATCTTGAGTACTTTTTTCAAATCAACTATCACTGTATCATCTATAATTTTTAACATCGTGTTATTAACCAATGTAAGTTTCATAAATCCAAAAAACATGTTGATATAGTAGCTCTCACTCAGTCTTTACATATCTATTAGTTTAACAACCATAAAAGGAAAGTGTAAATTTTTATAATAAAGATAATCCTCAATATACAACCTCAAGTAACTAAATTCAGTTCCATTTAAATTATCTATAATCATATTTCCTTATTCCATATCCATCATTTAATTTAAGAAATTTGACCTCACTATTCCAAACTCAAGCTTTGATACTAGTTTTTATGGAAGCATTAGGAGCACCGGCATCAATAAATTATAAAAGAGAGTAAATGGTAGAGAAAAAATAAATAACAATAAGAACAATAAGAACTCAAACATAAATGTTTACATGGTTTTGGAATAATCTCTATGTTTATGGAGAGTTATAACCATTTCACTATTTTAAAGGAGAATACTTAAGAGATACACACACCGTATCACAAAACCTAACTTGAAATGATATTTTATAGAAATTCCTTATTATAGTTCCTAGATCTATATAATTAGACATTTTTTATAATATATATGGAAGTAAATTCCATGTATCTATAGTACACATGTTGGAAAATCCCATGTTGCAACAGTACCCATGTCAAAATACACATTGCAATAGTACCCATGAGAGATATAAAATAGTGTTCATTATGGGCTGCTTAAATTAGGACCAAAATCATTTGATAGATCATTATCCATTATTAAAATACACTAACATCTTAGAATAAACCTCATATACCTCCCAATTATGATCCAAGTCTTGATTATATAATGAAAAAAATGGTTGTAAATGATATTTAGTTTTAAAAAACTACCCAATCATCTATTTATGACCTTAAGACTCAAATGAGATAACTATAAAGTTGTCTAAGATAAATCAAGATGAACGGTTTGGGTATTCTACCTTATCAACCCATTTTGAACCTAAATGATAAATAAATAGTGTAATTACACTTGGAAGTGGTGCCTATCTTAGCTCTCCCATTATTCCTTCATTTAATCCAATCAACAATAAATATCCTCTAACTTATAATATCACTACACCACCAAAATATTTGATTAAAAATAACACTAAAAAGATTTTTGAAAAGGAAAATAGATATATCATTAATGATTCCCATATTATTTCTATTCCTCTATTATTTTCATAAATAATTTCTCAATTTATAAAAATATTTGATAATTAAATCAAGGAAACTTTTAAAAAGGTGTAGGTTAATGTAATGTACTAGATTTTATTATATTTTTTCTTATGTTTCTTGAGGGTTGGTGGTGTTGAAAGACATTTTAGAGGTGATTAAAATAAGGTAAGTGGGGATTCAAACTAAAATCTTAGTTTCCTTCCAAGTTGGAAACATGGAAATGTGTATTTCATAGTGGTCAATTCACTAGAGTAATTAGGTTTTTGTAGTTTGATTTATTTTTTTATGATCACTTGGGTTATAGAATAAGACTATACTTAGTGGTGTAGAGAATGGGTCATGAGACTTCTATGTCACTCTAACTCAAAGTAAAAGTCTGGTTACATTATGATGAGTTTTGGTTGCAGTTTATAGGTCTACAGGTTACTCTTATATAGAGGGTCTGTGGTGTTAGTCTTACATGAAGTATTTTGATTTAATATTATGAGATACTGGTTGTGTTATAGTAATTTATACTACAGTGTCTTTCAGGATTGTTCTTATGTATGTTGGCTATTGTAGGAAATCTCATGAGATTGATTTCATGTGATGGCTATTATGACATGATAAGGTTTATTACACTAATGATTCATGGGTATTTGAGTTTCTTGGTTTTTTTATTTAGGTTTGTTTCATTGTAGTTATTGGAGTCACATTTTTGTTTTTCTAGATACATTTGATTTGAAGAGAGAAGTTCAAGGATCATGGAATGATCCTTAAGATTTCAAGTGTTGTGGAATAAATCAATTTTTTATTTCATGACCTTTAATACTAATATTGGTTTTAAGGTGGTTTTAATTCTCAGATATAAGGGATACTGCATAATTATTTTCAGACCATACTTGTATTTTAGTGTGAGGAACCTAGTCACACAATTATTATTCATTTTCCCAGAGTAATTTTGAATTTGGGTGCTCACTCAAGTTCCTTCCAAAACATTCAACCACTATTAAACCCTAGATAGTTATTGGTTAATCTTTGAGATCCTTGAACATCCTTTGGTAGATTTTGTCCCTCATCTTCAATATAATGAATCCTTGTGATCCAAGATTATTTCCTCTTATATTATTTTAATTCTATATTCTTCTATATTCTTCTTATGGAGGTCATATCAGTGGATTTCTTTCAATTTAGTGATGATTGGGTCAAGTATCTAATGATATATTGATATGGTTAGGTCTTTTGGTGGGTTCTTTCGAGTTTGGTGGCGTTTTATTATCGGTTCCCTCTTGTTCTTGGGTTTTTTCATTAAATCTTCAGTTGATTTAGGGGATTAGAGACTTATCCTTTTATAATTATGTGTGAATTTGGATTAATCATGCTTTGTTTTAATTTGGTGGATAGTATGGATTAACATAAATAATATAATAAATTAGATAAGAGAAATTTAATGGGAGGGGTTATTTGAATGTTCTTTCTAAAAGTTCATGTTGTTTATAATTTGTTGAGGTTTCTCAATTAAAACTTAATACTATGATAAAGCTTATTACTTTAGGATAATTATTAAATCACCTTCTATAAAAATTTAAACACTTAAATATGGTAATGAAAGGGGTGGAATGTAAATATAGAATTTGTACTAATTTTGTGTGTGTGTGGTATGTTGAATGGGTAAAGTATGATTAATAAAGATAGATTGAGGTGGTTTTTAATTATGATTATTGTTACATGTTATTGTTTTGATACCTTCCATATTTTATAATTGGATAATCATGTAAATATGGTAATGAATTTTAGGAATGAGAATCTATAAATATAACTGGAATACTAATACCTAATATGTTTAACGAATATGGAATTACGATTAAAGGGGTATTTTTTGGTGTGAATTTCTACTGAAATTACTTTGTTTTAACACTATCCTGTCATGTTTATTCTTTTTATGGTCTTGGTAGTGAGTTTTTTTGGATTTTTCATGGTCATGGAATGATGTGGTTTTATGGTGAAATTTGGGGGGTGATAATGCATATCATTATGGTTGGTTTGACATGGTTGATGTGAGGAAAAGTGGGTGATGTTATGAAAGGTGTGGATTTATATTGTGTTTTTCAGTTCAGATTAATGTGGTGGTTGTTATTATGGGTTTTTGTGGTGATTGATGAAATCATAGACTTGGTTGTTACAAGGTTTTTTATAGTTTACTATTAGTATGAAATGTGGTCAAAATAAATAAAATCAGTAATGGGTAGTGGGATATAATTGATAAATGATGGTTTGTTAAGTGGATAATGATAATGGATATAATGTTTGTGTCTAATAAATAGTGAATGATAGAATAATTTGAATAATTAAAAATGTACGGCTTGAGGTAGAAATAGGTTTAATGAATGGTTTGGCATTAAATATTTCTAAATGAATATAATGTGGTTAGGAATGGTAAATTTTGAATTTATTAATGATGTGATTAAATGGGAAGTTATTTATGATTATTGTGTGATTTATTAGGATATTGCAGTGGTTGGGCATGGTTGTCTAGTTTTGGTAGTGGTTTTTCGTGTGTGATGGTTGGTACAAGGTGAATTTTGTAGGTATCAGTGTTTAAGGTGTTCTAGATGTGATGTGACCCTTAAATTTGTCTTGTGTGACTTATTATATCATTTATAATTTTTTTTATTTTATAAGTACCTCCACCTGAGTTGGGTGACCTTACTAACACCCATATGAGGACATGGGTTCTAGGTGATTTCCTAAATATCTAGGTTGTAGGGGGAATGGATGGTTTATTTATTCCTTTTCTATAATCTCCCTTAAAATTTAGTATGGTTTGTGATGGTTTAAGGTAGGTAGGTATATAAGGGTCGTAATGGATAGTGGTTCTAGTATATATATGTTTTGAAACATAGTAATGTCATTGTGATGTGGTGACATGGTGGGGATTGTGCATGGAAGGAGGAGGGAACAAGGTTGATGTCCCTTATATTCATGATACCTAGTTTTAATATGTATTTGGTATGTGTTTTTTATTTGGTGGTATAGTATGTGGTTTTGGATATGTGGTTATGGTTTTTATTTGGTATGTGGTTGTGTGGATATATGGATATAGAGGGGATGAAATCTCATGATGTATTTCGTTGGGCCATGAGAGAAACCATATCAATGGGGAAGTGGTTTTGGGGTACCTTATTGATATATTAATTCAATATTATGTTATTATAATTTGATGTTATATTGGGTGATTGAGCCTTGCTAAGGATGGGTGATGGTTGACCTAATATAGGTTCAAGTTGGTTCTGTTGTTTACTCATTGAGGAGTTAGTATACTTCATCCAAATTTTCATGAGAGTTTTTAGGGATTATCCTTCAAATTATAATTTTATTCTCACCTATATGTGTTTTTTTGTGTGTTTCATATTTAAAGGAATGATTTAGTGATTGATTTGGATTGTACAAGCTCAGGATTATTTTGGAATTTTGTGAGTTGTCTCCATAAGAATTGTTGTTCGTATTCTGTTTTTAGATACCATTTTTATGTTTAAAATTTTCATGAATTTTTTTTTGGATCATAATATGTGGAAATAATTACTAGAGGTGGTGTGAATAGTTGTTTAAAATTTTAAATACAAAACAATCAGATTTTTATTATAGAATAAATCAATTGCAGTGTTGTGTTCAATTTAAGAACTACAGCGGAAATAAAAAATATGAACACTTAGATTTTATAGTGGTTTGGATCACCAAGATCCTACTCCACTCATAAACCATCTCTAATCACTGATAATATTGGTACCCACTAAGAAACTCACTTTTAGAGGCATGAGAACCAGTTACATAATTTTACTTTTAAAAATACCTAAAGGAACAACCCAAACATTTTACAGGAGTCTTAACCTTGTTTGTGACCTAACTTTTTTTCAAGAGTCACAAACCAAAACTTCTTTTTGGGTGGTGTAGTGCACACATGAGTCCCACATCGAAAATCACTTCAATCAATCCACTGTTATATCATACAATCAGTTCCCACTATTTGTTCGATCCGGCCATGGGGTCATGACCCAAAACACCTATACACACAATATAGGGTGGGATAACCCATGTAACATCCCTGGCCTGAAATCCACTAAATGATGCTCTAAACCAGGTGGTTACATGACCTTAATCATGCCTCCCTGTATACCAATGGTTGTCGACTAGCATCAGGGGTCCAAATAGTCAATTGGGGAGACTATACCCCCTTTTTATCAGAGTAAGACACAACAGAAGATAAAAAATAGCAGAATAATAACCCATAATACAAGATCATGCATAAGCAACCATTCCCAAAATAGGGTACCACCATGTCCAATAGTAAATCTGTCATGCCATGCTACAAGTGAAAACGTGAACAAATCATGTAAAGAAGACAGACTACAAAATCCCCAAAATGGTCCCGAATCCAAGTTTGGGTCCTCCTCCATAAACACCCATGCCAAACCAACTCCCTAGAAAGAGAGTTTTCCCTTTTTCAGACCTGCAACCATGAAGTCTACTCGGGTACCCAACGGCGGCCCGAGCAGGGTGTGAGTACAAATCAGTAGGCCACCACCAACGGTGTCTACGAAATATCCAGTATAAATAATTGTGCATGAAAAAAGGGAAATGAATAATAAATGACAAAAAAATATTAAGTTCCCTTATCCAGTTTAGGTCCATTGCCAACAATTATTACCATTTCTATATCTTACCATTTCCAACACATTTAACATGGGTTCATCAAACACAACAAGTTATATGGCTTAAATTACACAATTACAAACATGAGTAATACATGTAGTTGTCCTATCTCACTAGGTACAACTTCCCCATACCAACCATATCCTCACCTCAAAGCATCAGTTTGGGTGGATGTCAACCATATCCTAAACTTGAAGCATCAGTCTGGGTGGATGTCAACCATATCCTCACCTCAAAGAATTATTCCAAGTGGATTTCAACCATATCCTCACCTCGAATCATCAGTCTGGGTGGATGCAACTGATAGGAAAACATAGCGTTAGTCCTATCCCTACCCCGGGCATTAGGGGTGGAGTTTAGAGACTCATTCAAACTCCAATCATGGGCATAGAACCTCATTCAATACCCCACACTATCAATCTATGTGCACATGCTATACATATATGTAACAATTAACCATTTACACAACATCACAAAAATTGTCCAAGGAAAACATAAACCATAACAATAATATGAGGGTTAACACCATGCCTTAACCCATTAACACATTTACTACATTTCACATTATTTATCCATTTAACCCAATTCCATTTTATTATGCTTATCTCACTAAGCATTCATTCAATGTGCCTATCTCACTAGGCTTTGTTCATTATACCTAACTCACTAGGCTTCATTACCATGTTCATAATCTATTCCATTATGGTCTCTAGTCATTCCCACTTAATAACACATTCACACAATTTCTAAATATAATTCATATCCATTTATCCCAATTCCCATTTCTGTGCCTTAACCCATTAGGTGTATTCAACCACCCCTTTACCTTATCCAAATTCATCATTGACCATTCATTAACCCATTTAGCCCATTTATCATTTCACAATAATTTATCCACTTATGCATTCCAAAAACAATTCTCATATCACATAACACAATCCCTTCATTACATTCAATAATTTAGGTTCACCCCCTAATTCTCATGTATTAACCCATTCCACAATTCATCCCCAATTATCATTTTCCATGCTTATCTCACTAAGAATAATCGTGTATAAATCTAACCCCTTAGCTTTTTCCCTTTATCTCACTTAACCCCTTTTTAAACCCACCAACACCCACACCCACATAGGTCACCGCCCAATCCATGTGTGTTACTAGGACTCCCATTCACATCCTTCAAGCTTAATATCATATTCACCCTAGGCACTATGTTCTCACACAATGGCCCTACATTTACTTAGCTAAACTCTAAGTCTGGGAATGTGGGCACACCCCATGGGTGTCCCTAACATAGGTCACATCATCCACCATGCATCCCATGGGAATCACAAGGCTTCCATTAGGTTTTTAGACTCCCTAAACATAACATCACCATAATGGCATGATGAACTCTTCACAAGAGGGTAAGAATAAAAACACTTCATGCCAAAATATCTATAAAACTCAAGGGATATAACTTGTAGACCACCTACCTCGAATCCAATTATGAATGTACTCTTAATCATGGCCTTAGATCTGGATTCAAGCACCCCTTGATACCCCAACCTAGGTTCCACTAGAAAAAAAATGGGTTTAGAGCTTCGGATGAAGATGGGAGAAACCACAAGCCATAATCTAAAGAAGAGAGGGGTGGGGAGGATTAGACTTACCTGGAGCTTCTATCTGCAACCAACGGCACTCCAAATGGCCAATAATCGAAGGAAAGCCACCTCTTGGAAGCTTGGGTCAGAATGATTCATCACTAGGGTTACAGGGGATGAAATGGAGGAAAATACTGAGTTAGGGTTTTAAATCACGGGATGGAGATTTTTTAAATTTTCCAACTTTTATGGGTCGTACGGTTTACCCGCATGGTTTTCCAAACCGTGCACAAACCATGCGGAAGATACTATTTGAAAACACCCATTTCTCATGATTTTCTGGGATCTTGCACGGTTTTATCTAACCATGCTTAGACCATGTGATGGCTACTGTCCGAGGATGGCTGGTCTATATGGTTTACCCGCACGGTTTCCCCTAACCGTGCGCAGATCGTGCACCATGCACTTCTTGGCCTAATTGATCTTCTCTTCGCACCTCAATCCCCCACCTAAATTTGGGAAACACTTATCTAACCAAAATAAGAGGCCAAACCAAAACTTAAAAAAACATACCTTAAAAATATTCTGGATCTTACAAACTCCCCACCTTATAATGGCTCTTCCTTGATCCACTCTTCTGAGCATCACTAACTTCCATATCAAGGGATCATGCCCCAAGGTCTACCTATACAGTCCCACTTTCTAAGTTTATGGTTGTACATCACAATTCCTACCGAACAAAAATCAAGGGCACAAACTTTCCCCACAAGCCTTCCTCACCACAACCACAACACAAGCTGAAAACTCCTCAAGGATTCATCATCTTCAACCATTATCACCACGAGAACTTCATGGGGAAAAATTAGGTTACAAAACCTAACTCATAATACATGGAAACGTAACACACAATAACTCATCATCATGGTGGAACCAATCAAAACCTCATCGGCCTGATCCTCCACACAACTCATGACCCAAATCACTTGGCATCATTTTATGTTCACCCAACTCTAATGGTGACCCAACCCAGTATCACCTGGAGGAAAACACATGACCCTTCCAACCAAATTTCTTGAAGATTTCACTCCACAACTATACATCCAAACACAACTCAAAACTCTCAGCTACTTTACCAGTTAAACCGTTCCAAAGATCTTTACCAGGGCTAACTCACCCGAACGAAGACCACTCGACTCCTTCCAACCTGAAACTCTGATCACATCATCAACCAACCATCTACCTGGTATGGTTCTATCCACCATTTTCGATTACATGGCACCTCCTCCATCGAAGAAGGGCCACTAGAACTCAACTCAACCTTCCCATTGCCTAACACGTTCCAACTTACTAGCCAAAGCATCCATAGGATCATTACCCTTCCATGGCATCCAGTTGCACCATCACAACCATTGAAAATACATCCCTATAATATCCATTCAAGGACTAAGATTATCCTAACCTCACTCAGGTTCACTTCATTACGAAAGGTGCTTTCCTCTACAACATGAACCTAGAGGTGGGTCACTCTCACCTCACCCATTAAGTTTACCATCTCAGGTCGGACCACCTTTGACTGCCTTTTCTCAGAACACCCACCTTCCATTGATGGTACGCTACCCTTTTCTCACCTTCCCGAGGTGTTTACTAACTTGAAGTATATCATTATCATTTTGCACACCCACTGAGGTCATTTCCTAAATTATAGTGTAATTAATTATCACGGCATTACTGCCCTCCATACTGTCATTGACTTCACCCTTGGCATGACACCACATCACATAGCTAAGGTTCACCCAACTTCACGATGTTCCAAAACCACACAAAGGAAAATTTTCCTGAGTCTAACCCTAATCTCTGTTGGAGTTATAAGACCCCAAATTCTCTTGACACAACCTATTTTTATATCCAACCACATCCTCCTACGACACAGCACAGTTCTCATAAGATTCACTTGGAACCACCCTGAGCTCAAGTCAACACTTGGCTCATTTTTCACCACATACAAATCCCACATGCCACTCCAAGGAACCTAACACACACCTCATTGGTTCCTCATTGCTACCCTGGTGCCACTACGTCGTCTTGATGTTCTATTTCCCACCTCCAAGTTTGATTTATCACTCCCACCTTAGGATTGTTGTTACCTTTTCTCACCATGAGGGATTCCAACCACCGCATCTTAAAACTGATCACAAACCGAACCCCAAACTTAGATATGGACATCTATCCTTTTTCCCCAAAAAAAAGAACGAACGTCACCTGGTGCATGTTCTCGGCTTCTATGAATAGAACCCAAGGCATTTATCGAAATTCGACCCATCCTGAGGTCCTCACTCCATGCCATCGAGGGTGTACATCTCATTATCAAACTCCAAACACACCGCTTCCTTGCACATAAACTCCATGATGTCCCTCATCCAACCAAACACCTCCATGTCTGTTGACGAGAGCTATAGATTCTCAACATACCTGTGATGATTTCAAGATGTTGGGAATTCTCTTCACTAACTGAGGTACGCTAAGAGGTCATCGAAGAACACCACCACCAACTTATCCATTTCTGATGTCAAACTATGGGACACCATGAGCTTCTAGGAATCTCAGGCTTCCCTTCTGAATGTGCCACATCAACACTTAACCATCACCACTCAGGTGTGATTGACAACTAGGTTCAACCATCGCTCCATAGCCAAACCATTCATACAAACATGTTTAGCCACATGACCACCCTTACCTCAGGTGTCACTATCAAGCGAAATTATATAACCACACTTTAGCCACCCTTATCTTTTATGTTCAAAAAAATTTCCAGACCTCCATTAATCCTCACTCAAATAGGTGAGTTAGGAATTCAAGCGATAAAACCATTAAAAACACACCTTACCTATTATTACAAACACTAGGTTTCCCTTATGAAAGAACCAGGAACAACTAGACCATCAGCATTCCCACTTATCCTTACGTCACAAAATTTCACCAAGAAGCACTTTATGTACCACTTTCAAAGTCCAAAACATCCAAAGGTGTGACACACACCCAAAAGAACAATAAGCCTTGTCTGACCTCTCTCACAGGTCACCTTTAAGGTTGAACAAAACCAACTCCCTTGACTGGAGTCACAGTCCGGATAATCCATTGGCCCTCTCTCCAGACTACACTTATCATGACATGAATGAAGAAAAATGTGTGAATGGAACTCTCACTCCCATTTCGATGCACACTATGATTTGCGTACCAAACAGCCATTTATCTAGGTTCCACACCAAAGGTGTACACATTCATTGGAACTATGGAAAAACATCCTCCTAGAATTTGAGTCACAACTAGCAAGGTCTCTAATCACAAGGTTAACAAGACCCAGGCACCATCCTTAGGGTACGACATGCACACCGTACGGTCACATACCACTAAATTTTCCTCATTCACAT
This sequence comes from Viscum album, assembly GCA_963277665.1. NCBI lineage: Eukaryota > Viridiplantae > Streptophyta > Magnoliopsida > Santalales > Viscaceae > Viscum > Viscum album. The sequence goes on from OY728140.1 coordinate 829,197,063, forward strand.
TACCAAACAACACCTTGCAACCCAAAGGCCACATCCCTGCCAAGGGTTCCCTAAACACACCACTTAGTCCATATCATGATCGAAAAGGCCTCACAATATAAGCCCAAAATCTCCACTATGGCACTCTCACTACCCCAACCCATGGATACAAAGGCCAAACCAACAACACCAAGGATACCCACATTTGAACCCAAACATTCTTATTCCAAACTTGTTATTCACTTGACACTTCGAAGAATGACTAACATAATTTAACCACATATGGAAAGATCCCACATGATCAACCTTAAACATACCATTATTCATACTTTACCCCAATGGTCATCATCACACTTAGAGCACCAACCCCTACCATACCTACCACAGTCATGGTCAAAATGGGGTAACAAACTTACTCAAACAAAAGTCTTTCATCAACATATATTCAAACCAATTCTTCTTTCACAACATGATCATTTCCTATTAGGTACATTTCCCATTTTACAACATGTTAAAATCATCATGTTAACACATTTACACCTTTTATTAGGAAAAACTCATTAAAATTTTTACTGTCATTATGCAATCCATTTTTCTTTTGGACACCAAAATAACCCTTGAAATTATCACAACCCAAAACTTTAACCCAGTCACAACATTCTTTATACACGATATTCCTTAACTATTAATTTGAATTCTTATCATTCACCCACTTTCATTACCATTATTAAGTATCATTTTCTTTATATTTATTAATTAAAAATCCATTTCACTCTCTATGCCCTGCACACCCATCCTGTGTGTGTTCCTATAAGGATGCATGCCACCTATATCCTTAGGTGCCTAAAATGATGCATGAATGTACATCCTCATGCCATTCTGGCAATGAGTGAAATATCATAAATCAATCAAATCACACAACATGTGCATCACCCAATAGTGAAATATCATTCAACTGTAACAACACACATCAAGAACAACAATTCCCACCCATGGTGACTTGGGTTTTCCCAAGTACATGTGTTAGTTACTCCCAATAATGAGCTCATTATCAAGGCCCGACACATCATAACTCCCTTCTACCATCCCAAATAACAATATTTTAGAGAAGGATATGAAATACCTCCTCTGATACCACTTTGTAACATCCCCGACCCGGAAGCCACTAAACCATTGCTCTGATCTGGGTGGTTACATGACCTTAAGCACTCCTCCCCGTATTCCAAAGGTTGTCGACTAGTAGTAAGGGTCCAAATAGTCAATTGGGGAGACTATTCCCCCTTTTTATCAGAGTAATCCACAACAGAAGATAAACACATAGTAGAATAATAACCAATAATAAAATATAATACATAAACAACCATTCCCAAAATGGGGTGTAACCATGTCCAATAGTAAATTTGTCATACCATGCTACAAGTGAAAAAGTAAACAAATACCATAAAGAAGACAGAATACAAAATCCCCAAAATGGTCTTGACTCCAAGTCTGGGTCCTCCTCCACAAACACCCATGCCAAACCAACTCCCTAATAATATCATTTTCCCTTGTCCTGACCTTCAACCATAAAGTCTACTCGGGTACCCAACAGTGGCCCAAGCAGGGTGTGAGAACAACTCAATAGGCCACCACTAATGGTGTTTACAAAATATCCAATATAAATAATTGTGCATGAAAAAACGGAAATGAATAATAAATTGCAAGGGAAGATTAAGTTCACTTATCCAGTTTAGGTCCATTACCAACAATTATTACCATTTCCATATCTTACCATTTCCAACACATTTAACATGGGTTCATCAAACACAACAAGTTGCATGGCTTAAAGTACACAATTACATACATGAGGAAAACACACAATTGTCCTATCTCACTAGGACCAAATTCCCCATGCCAACTATATCTTCACCTCAAAGCATCATTTCGGGTGTATGTCAACCATATCCTCACCACGAATCATCATTTCGGGTGGATTTCAACCATATCCTCAACTCGAAGCATCAGTCCGGGTGGATGTCAATCATATCCTCACCTCAAAGCATCAGTTCGTGTGGATGAAACTAATAGGGAAATAGAGCATCAGTCTTATTTCTACCCCATGCATTAGGGGTGGAGTTTATAGCCTCTATCCAACTCATCCTGTGGGCATAGAACCTCAGTCAATACCCCACACTACCAAGTTATGTGCACATGCTATACATATATGTAACCATTAACCATTTACACAACATCACAACCATTTCACAAGGAAAACATAAACCATAATAATAACATGAGGGTTAACACCATGCCTTAACCCATTAACACATTTACTATATTTCACATCATTTATCCATTTAACCAAATTCCATTTTATTATGCTTATCTCACTAAGAATTCATTCATTGTGCCTATCTCACTAGGATTTGTTCATTATACTTAACTCGCTAGGCTTCATTTACATGTTCATAATCCATTCCATTATGGTCTCTAGTTATTCCCAATTAATAACACATTCACACAATTTCCAAATACAATTCATTTCCATTTATCCAAATTCCCATTTTCGTGCCTTAATTCATTAGGTGTATTCAACCACCCCTTTACCTTAGCCAAATTCATCATTGACCATTCATTAACCCATTTATCCCATTTAACATTTCACAGGAATTTACCCACTTGTGCATTCCAAACACAATTATCATATCACATAACATAATCCCTTCATTACATTCAATCATTTATGTGAACCACCTAATTCTCGTGTATTAACCAATTCCACAATTCATCCCCAGTTATCATTTCCCATGCTTATCTCACTAAACATAATCATGTATAAATCTAACCCTTTAGATTTTCCCTTTATCTCACTTAACCCCTTTTTAAGCCCACCAACACCCACATAGGTCACCTCCCAACCCATGTGTGTTACTGGGACTCCCATTCACATCCTTCAAGCTTAATATCATATTCACCTTGGGCTCTATCTTCTCACATAATGGACCTATATTTACTTACCTAAACTCTAAGTCTAGGAACATGGCCACACCCCATGGGTGGCCCTAACATAGGTCACATCGTCCTCAATGCATCCTATGGGAATAACGAGGGTTCCATTCAGTTTTTTAGACTCCCTAAACATCACATCACCATAATGGAATGACAAACTCTTTACAAGAGGGTAATAATCAAAACACTTCATGCACAAATCTCTATAAAACTCAAGGGATATAACTTGTAGACCACATACCTTGAATCTGATGATGAATGAACTCTTAATCGTGGACTTGGATCTGAATTCAAGCACCTCTTAAAACCCCAACCTAAGTTCCACTGGAAAACAAAGGGGTTTAGAGATTCAGATGAAGATGGTAGAAACCACAATCCCTAATCTAAAGAAGAGAGGGGTGGGGAGGACTATACTTACCCGGAGCTTTGATCTACAACCAATGGAACTCCAAACGGCCGAGAATTGAAGGAAACCTACCTCTTAGAAGCTTGGGTTGGAATGGTTCATCACTAGGGTTGCAGGGGATGAAATGGATGAAAATCCCGAGATGGGGTATTAAATCCCAGGATGGAAATTTTGTAAATTTTCCAACTTTTCTAGGCCACAAGTTTTACCCACAAGGTTTTCTAAACCGTGTGAAAACCGTGTGGAAGCTACTATCTAAAAACACCTATTTTTTCACGGTTTCCTAGGATCTTACATGGTTTTCCATAACCGTGCTCAGACTGTGTGAAGGATATTGTCCAAGGATGGATGGTCCGCACAGTTTACCCACATTGTTTCCCCTAACCATGTGTAGAACGTGTGCCATGCACTGCTTGGCCTGATTGCTCTTCTCTTTGCACCCTAAGCCCCCACCTGAACTTGGTAAACACTTATCTTTCCAAAAGAAAATGCCAAACCAAAACTTAAAAAAACATACCTTAAAAAGATTTAGGATCTTACAACCCACTTACCTCATTAGCACCATCATGCACACCTATAAAGATCCATACATTCCATGTTATCATATTCCTACCCTTTGTAGGTGCTCGACCTCACCCACACATCCATGCCTATATCCCTTAAGGTTGTCTCTCCCACAGGGTTGACCACTAGACCCCTATACGGTTGAAGAGATGTCCTATGAGGGCTTTCCATGGTTGGACATATTTTTTTAGCTAAATTCACAAACTAAAATACTTAATAAAAAATTGTTATTAAACAATTAAAAAATTAATGCATGAACAAAGTAAATGATTACATTTTAAATAATTTAAATTTAATAAATTTTAGGAAATAGTAATTTATCAAAACTAAACTTTTAAAGTATTAATACACATGTTCAAACTATAAAAATATCCTACTTTTTAAAGTTATAAAACCAAACATTTTTTAGAACTTAAAACTTTCAAAAACATTCTCCCCCTTTTTCAAATTTATCAAAAATTACATTAAATTAAATATTTAAACATTCTTTCTCTTAAATAGTATAAACTAATTTGAATTAACAGAAAATAAATATTTCATAAAAATTAACATTTAGATATAGAACATGTGTAAATAGAGCAGAGAGCGGTTTTGTCAAATTAGTAATTATTCTAAATAGAAATTTTAAGCTTCTTGTATTCCTAGTTCAAACTTTATTTTCAAAATTTTTATAGAATATAAATGTTTAATGAATATTTCTTCCAATTTTTTCAGTTAGAAAAAATTATAAACAAATTTCGCCTTTATTTACCTGTTCCCTTAGAAAATGAAATATAAAATCAATGCATTTTGTTCTAAAGTGTAGCAGAGGGTTTTTAGAAATTTAAAATGCACTATAATTATCACGAAATATTATAACTTTATCAAAAAAAATATTAAAATCACATGTTGTTTGTTTAATCTATATGGTTTGTGAATAATATCTAGCAGCAACAACATACTCGACCTTAGCTGTAGAAAATTCTACTAATTCTTGTTTCTTAGAACTCCATGATATTAAACATTTACATAGAAAATGGAACATACCTATTGGGATTTTTTATCAATCCTATAACATCTAAATTCATAATTAGAATAAGATAATAAACCAAAACAATTTTGATTTGAAAAAAATAAACTAGTGCTTAAATTTCCCTTAATATTAAAGAAAATTATCAGTTCTCACATTAAGATCATGTCAAATTCACTTATCATTAGTTTAGAAAAATAATCACATAATAAATCATTTATTGATCCAAATATTATATCATCAACATAAATCTCAATAATTAGTATATCATTTAAATATATCTTTGTAAGCAAGGTTGGATAAAAATTACCTTTAACAAAATCATTTTGAATTAAAAATAGAGTTATTATTTCATACCAAACTCGAGAATCTTTCTTAAGACCATATAAATCTTTATTAAGTTTAAAAAAACAATATGGAATTTTTTTCATTTTCAAATCCAGGGGGTTGTTTGAAATTAACTTATTTAGAAATTATTCCATTTAAAAATGAAATTTTTACATCCATTTGAAATAATTTAATATTTTAAAAACATGAAAAAATAATAATATTATAATTGCTTCCATACTATAAAAAATATCAAAAGTATATTCAAAATAAATTCCCTCTTACTAGGAAATAACTTGAGAAAATAGTCTTACTTTATTTTTTACTATATTTCCAGCTTCATCAAACTTATTATGAAAAATCCATTTAGTTCTTATAATAGGTTTATATTTTGGAAATACAACCAAATTAAACAATTTATTTCTTTCAAATTGATTTAATTCATAAGGAATAACATTTATCCAATTTTAATCATATAAATCATTATCAATGTTAAGATGAACATAATCAGTAATAAAATCAGAATTTTCATAGTAAAGTAAAACAGATTTTCTGATTTGTATACCAGATTCTACATTACCAATTAATTTTTCAATTAGATGATCTTTAATTACTTTCTATTTTTTATAATAGTTTTAGAAGTGATATGTTCCCACTAAACTGATGCATTTATATTTTCTTTGTCATTATCTTCACCAAAATTAAACTCCCAAAAAACATCATCATTTTTTATTAAATTAGAATTCTGCTTTTTATAGTTATTTTCATTAAAATTAACATGTATAAACTCTTCAACAACTAAAGTTATCTTATTTAAAACACTATAAGATTTTATAATATTGGAATATCTTAAAAATATTCCTTAATCTATTATAAATGAATTTTTATAAATTATCTTTCATATTTAAGATAAATAATTTTCAAAAAAATACCCTAAAATATCCAAATTTAGGTTTAAAACCTTTAAAAAGTTCATAAGGGGTCTTATTTAAAAATAGTCTAATTGATACTCTATTTAAAACATGATAATATGTATTTATATTTTCTTCCCAAAATAATCTTGGCACATTAAATTCCATAAGCATAGATCTATCCATTTCTTATATCAACCTATTCTTTATTCCAACCACCAATTTTGTTTTGGTGTACTAGGGGATGAAAAATAATGTTTATATCCATTTTATTTAAAAAATTATCAAATTATTAATTAAAATTTTCACCACGTCTATCACTTATGATATATATGATTGAAATATTCACGAATTTTTAATGAGATTACAAAAATCATAGATGTGGAGTTTATTCAAAAAGAGAATATGAATTTATTATTCAAAATGAGAATATGAAAAGGGAATCAAAATCAAAATCAAAACATAAATTAGAATTAGTTTCTTTTTTAGATATATAATTATGATCTACATTAGTAGGAGTAATTAATTGAGTTAAAAGTGAATTAGTTACCTCACACTATATATCCATGAAAGCAAGGTTCTCTATATCCTGTTCACTTCCATAATCACTACTAAAATTTAAACTGTCTGAGTAGTCCTAACCTCCAAATAAATATTGCTTTTATTTTCACCTTCTGTATTTGTATTTCTTTGGATGCTTAGATTTAGGGAATTCTGTTATAATGTGACATTTTTCTATACTCATAACAAGTTAATTATAAAACATTTTTACTATTATTATAATTCACTTTCTTTTAATACTTTTTGAACATTCTTGTAAACTACCTCTTACCACCTTTTTTTCATGAACTTGAAAAACTTCTTGCTAAAGTGATCCATATTTTTTCACTTTCCTAAAACTCATATTCGGAAGTTTATATAATTCATTAACATTAGACTTAAAATTTATACCTTTTATTTTTATAGTATCTTCATCAGTAATGTTTTTCAACTCTAACTCATACTATAGAAAAGTGTCTATTAGTTTATCTAAGGTATACTTCTTAAAATTATTACTCTAATTTGTGGGTACATTCTTTTCATGTCATCTTTTTTTAGAGCACTCACAACTCTTTCAACTTGAGATTTGTTTTCCAGTACTTCAGCAAGATCACTCATTCCATTTTTAATACTTCTAAACTAATGGAACATGTGGTTCACTAAATCTTCATATCTCATATTGAAGTCCTAGTATTCTACTTGGAGTATTCTTATCTTGGTTATATTGATCATGTTAGTCCTATAGTGAGTCACTTGAAGTATTATCCATAAATGTTTTGTTGTCTTAGAAGGTGAAACATGTAAATAGACACTTACAATTATATCACAGTACAAAATGTTTTTAACTTTATAATTAAATAAATACACGGTCGTATCATTACTTATAAGTGTCTTTGGATCAAATTTAGGTAACTCACATGGCTTCTCCATGATAGTCCAATGATCCACACTTAACTACTTCAGGTAATCTTCCATTCTTCCATGCCAGTAGTCACATTCACATCCATCAAAGAATGGTGGTTTTTTGGAATCCATCCAAAATTGTCATTAATACCTTCCATCTTATAGAATTGAACTGTTATTCCTTAGAATGTTAGTTTTATGATGATTGGGTTAGCACAGAGTTAAAACTAAATAGAAAAAATACCAACTAATCATAGAATCTAACATATTAGAGACAAGGTTCTGATACTAATTATTTTTTATCATAACCACAAAGTTATTGACCAAGATCTAATACCAATTATTGTATATTAATAGATGGAAACTATTAATAAAGGGGTGAATATTCATTTAAAAATTTTAATGAAAAACAATCAGATTTTTATTATATAATAAATAAATTTTGAGCATTGTGTTCAAGTTAAGAAATGTAGAAGAAATAAAAAGTATGAACACATATATTTTATAGTGGTTTGATCACCAAGATCCTATTCCACTGATCAACCTTCTCTTCTCAATTAGAATATTGGTACCCATTAAGAAACTCACTTTTAGAGGTTTGATAACCTATTATGGACTTTTCCTTTTACAAATACCTGAAGTTACATCCCATAATTTTTATAGGAGTCTTAACATTATATGTGACATGAATTTTTTTCATGAGCCACAAACCAAAACATTCTTTTTGTTTGTGGTATAGCCAAAAAAATCATACCTTATTTTGATTGAGAAAATCATAAACCAAACATGAACATATTACAAATAGATTATAGAAAATATAAAATGAATTAAAAAATACAATGAAACCCAGTAGAAAGATATGATGATGAGGATAATTAAGTTCAATGATCTTGATCATTAAATTAATAGAGGGTGGTATAGTATAATTTGATTCATGATCTCAGTATAGAAAAAGAATTTGAAGAATTTCTTGATCAAATTCATAACAATAAAGTGTATCACTAGTGGGTTGTAAAATTTCTTATCGAATAATCTATATATAGTTGTTTTATTACTTGATCTCATCTCTAAAAAATTAATCTATATTCATTAACTCAAATATATTCTTAGAGAATTAATTGATCCAATCACTACATTCCATTATTTAGTGCATAAAAATATAATGTTACCATTACTTTTGTTTGTGAAAGTCTCCCTCAATACCAAAGAACATTCACACTCTTTATTTCCACAATAAATAACAACATAAAACTTCCAATATGATCATTATAATAATAATATATAATAAACATTTATAAAATAATTAAATTTATTATGAATAAACTTCCAAATTATTAAAATATTAAAAATTTCCTAAAACAGAGCATCATATATTGCATGTTGTGTATAGTACTTCATGTGTATATGTGTATCGAATATTCTAAAAAAATATTTTACATAACATGTAAAAAAAATTATAAAAAAATAATAAAACATTAATTAAAATATTTATTTGAATTATAGCAATTAAAATATATATATATATATATAAGAAATATTTAAAATAACATTACATAGAAATACCTAGTGGTGGAACAGTATTGCTAATATTACATTGATCTACCATTGAATGAGAGGAGAGGTCGGCCATTTTGATATACCATTGTAATAGAGGAGTGGTCGACTATTGTGATTAATCATGAAATAAAGATCTACCATTTCATTTGACTAGCAACCGTTGATATGAAACAGAGAAGCTATCATTGGTGCATAAAGAAAATGTTCTACCATGAAATAAAATGTGCCATTTCCACTGAAGTGGTATAGGATAACATCATGTGATTAGATATCATTAAAGGAGAATATATGTAATTCTACTCTCACTAAAGCAAGTAAACTTGGAAGAACTTCCATTTTCAAATGAAGTGTGCTACCATCGATGGATGATGATTCTGTGAAGGAGGTAAAAAGGTCAATTGTTAGTTCTACCATGACTGAGGAGCTACCACTAAAGTCAAATGATCTAATATTCAAGGGATCTACCATAAAATGGTACTTTTATCTTTCATTAGTGTGAAGGATTGTTTAAACCAGTGATGGACATGTTGCATTAGACTGGATGAGTCAGACAATGTTGATAATGTTCATGAGGATGTTATTATTTGAATGATCAGCATGAATGAATTTATTTCAAATAACCTTGTCTCAATCCTTGGACATGAAAATTGTATCTTGGTTTATTCATGGATACCTCGACACGCAGAACTCCAATGAATACAAAACATCAAAGGAATCTTGAGGTAGAATATGATCGTTCAATAGTGATCCAATGGATAGTGTAGATCTGATTGGATGGATTTTGAAATGTTCATAATTTTTAAGGGTGGATGAATAGTGTATCATGTGGATAAGTCCCACATTGGAAAGTGATTCAATTAATAAACAACTATATCATAAAATCAGTTTCATCTTTTCATTCAATCTGATATCAGGGTAGGTACCCAGAACACCTATACACACAATGGGAAGGCTGAATCACTCACCCCCTTCACACCACCATGCACATCTAGCAACCTCCATGCATGCCCAATTGTCCTTTTCCTACCTTTTCTAGGTGTTCATACTCACCCATGTTTCCATGTATGGGTCCCTTAAGGTCGGTTCTCTCACAGGGTTGACCACCAGTCCCCTATGTGGTTAAAGGGATAGCCCATATGGGCTTTCTAGGGTTGGCCATATCTTTTAGCTAAATACAAAAACTAAAATACTTAGTAAAAAAATAAAGTATCATTAAACAATTAAAAATAATAATACATATACAAATTAAATGATTGTATTTTAAATAATTTAAATTTAACAAATGTGAGTAAATAGTAATTTATCAAAACTAAACTATTAAAGTATTAATATAGAGGTTCAAAATTTTACATTTTTTGTGATATTGGTTTGGTTTCATTATATATATAATTTATCAGTGGTATCTTACTAATATTTTTATTATTTATGAGGTTAATTCCTTCCATTTTTTGTGTGTTTATACCCTTAGTGCTAGTCTCCAAACCATGGAATGTTAAAGGTGGTATTTAGGGGTCACTCTCACCTTCATTTTCAACCTAAGATGGGTACCAATCGAAATCAGTTGTGACAGAGTGGTATCAAAGCTGTGAATGTGAGTTAGGATGGAATTTAAAGTTAGGCACTGGTGAGGACTATATGGGTTTGGTAGGGTAATAGTATCAATCAAACTTAGTATGTGGCATAGAAAGGGAGACCAGATATGATGCTAGAATTTATGGATTCCTATAATCAAATGAAAATACAGCAAGCTTACTAAACATTCTAAGTAAGATAATGTTTAATATGGGGTAAAAAATCAGGTATGGTACATGAATCATTATTTTCTACATCTATGTTTGAACTAGGATAATTATATAAATATTTAAGGGGGAAATTTAATTAAATACATTAATTTATATTTATGTATTGGTATTATGGATTTTTTTACATTGGTGACCTGGGTTAAGTTATTAATAATGTGAATGGGGTTATTGGTATCTTTATTTCTAATGGTTTTCTTCATTTTGAGATGTTATATGTCATAGCTGATATAGTTTTACTCTATTTTATTTATATTGATTTAAACTTGTAGTGACTCTATTTTTTAAATGTTTTTCATTATCATGAGTTCATGTTGTTTAAAAATGGATTTTTAATTGGTATTATTTTTTTACTCCACAAATTAATGAAATTTATTCAAAGTAATCGATTAGTAAAAAATGTAAACCTTATCAATGTTAAAACTAATTTGGTGTTTTCTAGTGTTTTTCTTAAAATTCATAATTTTTTTGTTTACCTTGGTGGTCCTTGCTAATTTATTATATGATGGTAAACTAAAGGACCCTTGACTTTACTAAAAAAATATTTTAAACTTCTTGTTTTGGTAAATTTTATAACATATTATGTGTTAGTCTAAATTTCTTAATTTAGAAGTTGATCATCTCGATATTCATTAAATGGGGATAATGTTAAGGGTTATAAGTGTATAATTAAAATATATTAAATGTGTACCATTTTTTATGGAAACTCTAATACATGACTACACCATGATGTTTTGAGTTGGTTGGACTTGCTTTCCAAAGACTGGAGGTCGCAGTGACTTTTCCAATGACACCTTAGAATGTGTGTTGGTTGAGAGGATGGGAAGTCAATATAATAACACTCTTTAGATGAGGATTATTTTATACTCTAGTAATATCTTATATATTTAATATGTGTTCATGAATCCTTCCCAAATCCTAGCATGAGACTAGTTACCCAAACTCCAATGATCTAATTGAATAAATGTGGATATGTTAACATTTTTATGTGTTAGAGTTTCCCCATCATTATATTATTAATTAGTGATGTTATGGTTTAAATCTACATGGTTGGGAACTCTAGAATTTATCATCATCTAGGAATGTGGTAGGTATTGTAATTTTTTTTAAATCGAGCCTAATATAAGGTCTTACTATGTATCCCTAGAATGAAATCAGAACCCACATAGTTTGGTGCCACTTAATGGGTAACATCATATATTTTAATGTCTTGTGATTGTAGATGGGTTCCTAGATTAGTGGTAAAGGATACCCCATAAACCTACATCAAACAAGGGTTCAATACCTAGTAGAACCATATTTGGAGATTTATTGGTATTTGGTGGGTATGTAGGTAGCAGGTGCGATGTCCAGGTGGGGCATGGGTGTAGGAGGATTCTGGGATGATGGTAGGGAGAAGAGGGGGGAAATTTAGTAACGATGTGGCTGGTAGATGGCAGGTTTCAGAGAGTCTAGGAAATGTTAGGGAGATGTGATAGTGGATAGGTGAGAGGCTCTATCGAGTGTGACGGTAGTGGGCCTTCTCGGATGAGCGAGGTAGCGGGATAGGGGTGAGTCTCATCGATGGAGGGATGTGGTTGGTAAAGAGCATCGTGTAGAGATGGAAATGTAATACAATACATATTAGGCATTCTCACTAATGGTGGGTGATGAGTTTCATGAGGTGCAGTTGAGTGATGGTGAAGGGTCAGCGAGTGGACGATATGAAAAAATGACTTCTATGGGTGTAGATTCAGAAGGGCTTTAGGAAACAACTCCCAGCTTTACAGGGCTACCAAAATTAGACATATGAGAGGATATGGCTTCTTCAATTGGTACTAAGAATCGTTCATTCATGGGTAAATTCTAGTTTTGAATCCTTGAAAGGTTGGGAGTTTGATAAAAATATATATATGATGGGATGTTCTATCTTGTGGTGTCAATTATATTGGGTCTTCGGGCTATTTAATGGGACTTGTGTGTTTGTTCCTACAGGTCATGTAAGGGTTCCCTCTCAACCCAGCTAAAAAAGGAGATTATCCAATAAAAAAATATAAATTCCTTTTTTTCATTTATATTAATTTCCTATGACAAGGACCACTTCCAAGTAGTTTAACATCATGTGGAATAGACATTCGGGTGAAAGGTACCTAGAAATGGATAGTATGGGACTTGTATTTGATAATCCCTTTCTGGTATATCCTATTAGTTATTAAATATATTATAGAAATATATGGTTGGGTTTTACACCTAGTAGGATTCCCATATATAGATTCCCACCTCCTATAATTTGGTAACTAGATAAGGAAGGAAGATAGGAAAGGTTGGGTCATACACTAGTAGGATGCCCATATATAGTAACTAAGAAAAGTATCTTAACTCAAGGTATTTGAGGGGATAAAGAGAAGAATCTCAACTCAAGGAAAATGAGTAAAATGAGAGTAGAATATCGACTCGTAGAATTATGATGAAACCAAGAGGGGTATCTTGAACCAAGGAATTTAGGTTGTGAGTACTTCCCAGAGGCTTACCTATTGTGTTTAGCTGCATGCTTGTGTTGCTAGGTAGGACCAGAGGGGATAGGCTGTGAGTACTTCCCAGAGGGTTACCTATTGTGTTTAGTTGATTGCTTGTATTTCTAGGTAGGACCATAGGGTTTGGGCTGTGAGTACATCCCAGAGGGTTACCTATTTGTGTAACACCCCGAGCTTCCACGATACGCTTCTCTTTTAATAATGCAATAGCTTGCATTGTACGCAAGTTTGAGATTCTAACACACCGCAACCAATCAAAATAGCCATTATGAATAGTAATACCCAATTTTTGAAATTATATATATTTTATATTTCAAAATGGACTTCATTTTTGGATTCGGAATATCGAAATTAGCCTATGTTGAATTTTTGCTATTTTTCGGAGAACTTCCAATTTTTTATGAATAGTGAAAAATACTTAAAACAACTTTTTTAATAAAAATAATTTATAGTGATAAATTATACTATTTAGTGGTTTTAAAATATAATTAGAATATACTTTTACCATTTTATCCAATGGTGGTCATTAGAATTAATTTAACATTGAAATTGGACATAAACAATTGTCAATCTTTTGATATATATTGTTTCTTAAAAACATGCTATTTGTTGTGACAGCAGGAATTAATTATAAAATTAATTAATTCAACTTATATGTTTGGAATTTTTTAAAATAGACATCATTTTTGAATTCGGAATATCAATTATAGCTTAGGGGGAAATTTTGGCATTGTTCTGAAAAACTTCAATTTTTGATAAATAGTGAAACCACTAAGTGGTAGTTAAAAAACTGAATTTTCGTTTAAATGAAACATTACCACTTCTGTGACTTGAATTCAAAAATATGACATACATGGTTTTCATTAGGAAGTAAAATGTGGTTCAATGGGATTAAAATAATTTTTTGTGAATAGTAGCTTTTAAGTTTAATTAATCGTGATTAAAGGTAATTAGTGAAATTTAAGGTAAAAATGATATTATAAAAATATGAAAATACCCTTACACTTGTCCTACCCCTATTGGATGAGTCATGGACGACCAATAAAATCCATGGGTCAACTTGGGGACCCCATGGAGCCACTTTGGTGGGAAAATGACATTAAAAACTTTTTATTTAATGTTAAAATAAAAATGTCACAAACATGAGTTGTTTTACTAAAACAATTTTTAAATGGGGTTATACAAGTCATGTTTTTTACTATAAATATTAATTAGAAATATAAAACTATTTCCTACATCATGATATTTGTTTTATAATTTTTAGACATTAAATAAATTAAATTATTTATGACACCATGATGATGCAGCGATTACCTCATTAATTAACGATTTAAATAAAATGAAAAGGTAATGTAAAATCTAAGACTTACACTTGTCAAAAACCTATTGGATGAGTATATTTCGAACCCTTATCACCTTATCCTCGAAATATATAAGTGTGGGACCTTTAAAATCCGAAACTCATTATATAATAAAGTAACATTTCATGACATTCCAAGAGTTCCCTTCCTCTCCTCTTATAAAAGGCCCCCACCTCTACCACCTTATTCACACCATCAAAGCCATTTGGCTCGGCCAACCTCTTCCCAAATACTCTCCCAAATTCCAACTCTTACTCCTAGAAGCCTCAATTTGGGAATAATTCTTCCCAAGGAATCCTTTTAGATCAAATAAAAAAGAGTTACCCGTTTTAAAGGTAGTGTTTTCTCTTGTGTTCTTATGTTTTATTTTGCTTCTCCAACCCCTTAAACTCTTTTTATTAATTTATTTTGTAACAAAACCAGTATCCTAAATATATTAGGATGTTTTTATAATAAGTATTCTAGCTACACTTACACACAACTACATCTAATGGTTAAAGAACATATTGTTTTTGTAGATGGAGAATTTCTGCCTCACGAAACGATGATTGTTCAACACTCATATAACACCTTCAATGGTGGCCATTATGATGAAACTATTTTTATATATGATATATCTTATATTTTTGTTTTCCATGATTCTTTATTTTTCATTTATGGAATACCTTTACGATTTCCATTATGGTTAGACGCAATAATTTCATTTTAGGAAGTGTGGACTACCGCCCCCTCAAAGTGATTTGAATCGTTAATGCCATATGTGGGATGTATAAAGGATGGAGTAAATGGTATTATACATTATATTATACTGGAATTATATTATACCTTTATATAATTATAACTTCATTCCATTTTTGACGCCGAAAAAAGACCGTAACTCCTGGAGGAAGTTTCGAAATGACGAAGTGAAGTCATATTCGGAATCAAAGGCTCGATCCGGAGGCCCGGGATGTGGTGCGCGAAATAAAGGAGGATCCACGCGAAAAATTGTTCTGCACGCGTTGAATCCCCAGGTTTCGCGAAATTGAGCCGATGACGTGCGCAATCTTTGCACGCCCTGGTTCTGCGCGGCGAATGTTTGCGCGCCGGCTACGCTCGGCGCGAAGAATTTTGCGCGCCGCCTGGATTTCACACCGGAGGTCACCTATAAATAAAAGGTGACCCCGAATGGTTTGGGGGTTGAGGAATCCGAAGCGACTCTCGTGCGCGCAATTCGGATCCCCCCGCACGCAATATGACTTCCAGGTAAACCCTCATTTCGCGCAACCTTGCCCCGGAGTTCGCCTTTGTGCGCAACTCCACCGGATTCAGTGAATTTTTTCCCTCCCCAGGGTTCCAGCATTGCGCGCAATCCGTTTCTCATGCGCACAATATCCTTTCGTGTGCGCAAAACCATGTGCATAGTTCCCTCTTCACGCGCAATTCCCTTGCTCCAATTGCGTGTCGTCCCGGTGTTTTGCTCGCAAACCTTCCCTTTTGCGCGCAAAACCCAGGACTCCTCACCTTGACGCCCCTTGGCTGCCCCCTGCACCGGCACCTGATGTCTCCCCTTCCGGGCATGCGCGCCATGCGTTGTTTTCCTGTATGGTCTTCCAGGATCGTGCGAAGTAACCTCAAAGTCCCTTGGGCCGTGTTTCTCATTGCGTTTCTTTGCCTTATGCTTCTCCGCATAGGCACGCTAACGGCTATTGCTTCTTCACATAGCCACGCTAACGTGGACCCCCCAGTGGTTTTCCCTACGGCCCCCCTTCACAATGGCATTTCCGATGCCTTCCCTTCCACAAGGGGTAGAGGGCGTTGGGCATGTAAGCCCTAGGGGTGTGGAGCAAACCCACCTCATCCAAGCTGCAGGACGTTAAACTGCTAAGCACCTCGTCCTTAACACAAGACGTTAAACTATGGTTCGACCCCGTGCTTCGCACGCAGGGTCCCCCCATCTCGGGAATTTTTTACGCCACTCGTCTCCACGGGAATGGACTCTTCCTCAAATGTAATGAGATCCTCCTTTTCAGAGCGGCGTTTGTCCGCGGGGGAAGGGCTGCCTCAGAGCGTAAGCCCCTAGCCTCTCTTGCGGATGATTGCACCCATGTATCTCTGTACTTCCCCCCTGCCAAGGCCAGTGGAGTCATTTTCCCACTGCGCTTTGTCACACCATGGGCCACCACCCTGGAGTAAGATCTGACACCAAGGGCCGCTAACCACGCGTAAGCCCCTGTTTCCTCTTTGGTCCGCTCAACGCGTAAGCCCAATTCTGCTTCTCACGGACGCACCCTTCGCGACGTGATCGTCTGGTCCCTACTGCCTCTTATTTCTCACACCGAGCATGACTCACGTGGGCTTAGAGTGCGCATCGACCATGACATCCTCTTATGGTCCTCCTCAAAGCGTAAGCCCCATCCCAGCGAACTACGTGGACTTTGATCTGTGCTAACGCACGGTACGTAGGAAGCCTCCACGAGGTTCAATCCCACCACCCGGTCGTCCCGACCTCTCCATGTCGGTTCCCTGGCCACCTTGGGCCGCCTCAGAGCATAAGCCCCAAACCCCCCATCCCGCATGAAGTTAAACTGTATTATGTCCCACATGACGTTAAACTGTATTCTATCCCGCATGACGTTAAACTATATCGCGTCCTGCATGACGTTAAACTGTATCCCCCCTCTTGGGTCGTATCAGAACGTAAGCCCCATGTCTCACTCCACCATCCATCCTGATCCTTACCCAGGCCTCCACATCCCAGTGAGATCATTCCACCTTATCCCACTCCATGATATATGGGAAGCCACCCACGTGCTGGCCCCAACATCGGTGTTCCCCCCTAGGTATCCTTCAACCCGATCCGTCTCCGCAAGACGTTAAACTTGTGACATACCCCATGTTAAACATGGGAAGATGAGTAAAACCTCAGATGGTACACATTCCCCACGTTCGATGTGGGATGCCTCGGGATTCCGTGCCCTCGAGAAGCCCTGTGATGAGGGACCAAAGACAGACATGCCGACGATTCCCCAACGTGACCATTCTCCTCACCGAAGGTTGCTGCCCCGACAAGACCCCTTGGAGTGTCTTGATGGAAGCAGTGTAATTAACTTGCGTCCATGTAGATATGGCACCAGTAATGAGCTTCACGAACCCGTCTTAAATCTATGAGGGAGACCCGGACTAGGTGATGAGCTCTGAGGAGGAATCCACGGAAGGAAGAACCGACATCCCATCATCATGTTTCGATCAAGGAGCAGACGTACCTGAACAAGGAACAAATGTCACCCACCTTTGGAAAGCATGAATGCAGGGCAACCAGCAGCGCGTCCTCCTCCACCGAAGGATGCGCGCGCCCCGGCTAAAGCGTCGGAAACATCCATTAAATACGAAATAGAAATGAAAGTAGCGTTCATGCGTAGGTACGGCTTACCGTCTCCATGAACGGTGAATTTCATTTCTTACCTCTAAATGTTATGTAATATTATAAATTCAAGTATATACTGGATATATATGATATATATGATATCTACATCATGATATAATTGTGGATGTAATAGATATTTTACCACATGAACAACTTGTAATTATAAGAAGTTTATTTTTGACTCAAGTACCAAAGATCGACAAAACGACCGTTATTAACATAAATAATTACATAATGGTCATAACATGGTAATAAGTGATATAAAAGGAATAATAAACTTGAAAAATGTTCTTAATCAATAATAAATTAACTCTAGTTTATTATTCAGGAGGTTAAATAATGGTCGAGTCAAGACAGACACGAGGTAAGGGAACTTCTTAACCCAATTTCCATTCTTTGGGTTAATCTCCTACTTTAAAATTATGTCATGATATTATTATGTCCAGTCTTTTATTTTTACTTTATTTATGTTCAATTATAGTTAATACACATAATAGATATATTTTATTTAAAAAAATGATCTTTGTAAGGGACTTCGTCTCAATCTCCTTTCATTGAGGCATATTTTGTTTTATACACAACTTTCGTTTATACGGTGTATAAACCCCTTTTACTTTTACATTTATTCAGAAGGAATCTTTTTATACAAATAGTTTTACTAAACAACAAAAGGGAATGTTTTTGTTTGTCGTATGTATGCGGCGACAACGAATTCTCCGCCGCCGTGACCATTATTTGAGTTTCGGCTTCCTCTACAAGTCATAACTTTTTTTAAATGAAAAATAAATACCAAGATTTAATTTTCTTTTATTTTGGTATTGAAAATGGTTTTGAAAGTGTTTTTATTATATCAATGTGTTGTATTGATATCTTGTGATTGAAATGTGGAAATTTTATGTTTCCTTTATGCATGTTTTATGTGATACAATTTTGTTATGGTTTATGATATGTTTAAACATGTTCATATGAGGAATGCATTGTACTTAATATGTGATGGGTGGAGCCCGATATAGCTCCTTGATGCATCGATAGGTCTCATGAGACAAACTAGTGTCTTGGCATGAGGCCTTGACAAAATCTTATTTGTAGTCTTGGCACAAGGCCTTGGCTACGTGGTTATGATAGTCTGGCATTATGCATTCCATCATTATGAAAGTGGTTATTGATATTGCATGTGATTATTCGACTAGTAGAATATCCATGTGAGTAAGTAAATGTAATTATTTAATTTTATTTTTTCCATATTATGCTGAAGTTCAAGTTTAAAAAGGCTTTTGTTTTAGTTATACATTTCCTTAAATGTTAATGTTTATTTATGAAAGCTTCCACAATATTGTTATCCTTACTGAGCATCTGAGCTCACCCCTTTCAATGTTTTAATATTTTCCTAGATGTGAAGAAGTATTTTATGAATGACCTACAGGGATAGTCAGAATAGGATATGAGTGTGGACTATGGAGACTTTGTTATTGTAGTTTTTCACTTTATGATGTAATGTAACATTTATGAATGTATCTAGTGTTTCCAAGGATACTAAACTAATCGGTCATTCGAGACTTGATCTTTTGTGATCATTCCAATGTTACGAAGTAATGCACCGACTCTAGGTAACTGGGGTCGGGGCGTTACAATTTGTGTTTACCTTCTTTGGTTAGTTATTGCTTGATATATGAAATTGAATGCATTAAAACTGTGGATTGTTTACTATTGAGTACTTTCTTGTTCACTTATTCCTTTTTCTCATTACATTACATATATTCATTGACTATTAGGCACAGATATTGTGGTGGTTTTATATTGGTATTTAGTCTCACACCCTATTTGGGCCATTCTTTTTTGGGCCAAACAGATTATATTTCTTCAGGTATAGATAAGGGCAAATGCCCTTCTACTTTAGGTACTTGATTTCTGAGGAGCTGGAAATCATGGGACCAAGATGGGGCTTGTGATGCTGGGGATTTTACTTGTTTTATTTTTTACATGGTTTTTTTACTGTATTCCAGCATTATGATTTGTTTGGATTCTTTCCTAGACATATTTATCATGCATCATTTATATATATATGTGCTCTAGTTGTTTCTTCATTAGTCTTCTATTGTTTACTGTTGTGTGGTATTTTTACTGCTTCCGATATTGTATATCTGTTTTACTTATTCTTTTTTACTCTTCTAATGAGGGCATAGTTTCCCCACTATCACACCCAAGGCCCTCGCTACTAGTCGGCAGCCTCTGGTGTTAGGGGAAATGTGCTTGAGACCATGTGACCAACCGGGTACGGGGCACCCCTGGGTGGATTCCGGAACCGGGACGTTACAAAGTGGTATCACAGGGGTTTCTTTTATTTAACTTAATATTTGGAGCCTATAGTCAGGGATAGGATGGAATAGGTACTTGTTATTAATTTGTGCTTGGGAGTAGCTAACCCGTGTACAGGGAAAATCTAATTTACCTCGTATTGCAATTTTTCTGGTTCTGTGATTTTACAGTTGATTTGATTTTCACTTTTGGGTGACTCACATGTATTGTGCTATTATTATTGATGTTTTTGAGGTTCTATTTTTGTTTCAACCCAATGATATGAGGTTATGACATCTCATGCATCATATATGCACTTGCTATAAATCACATGTCATGCATACTTTCCATTTCATTTAGGGTGCATTAGTGAATTCATGTTGTTTTGATAGATGTTGTTCTAGATATGCATGTTGTTGTGATATATTCCTTGATAAAATACATGTTTTCTGATAGGGTATTGATTTATGGAGGTTTTGCTTTAATGAATGCCAAACTTTGGTTATTGAGGTGTTATGGGCCCTCATGGACCAGAATTTTGTGGATCATTGCCTTGTTTTTGCTTGTTATAACATGTATAAGATGCCAAGATTTGATTCATGGGGATTATGGGCCCTCACGGATCGTAATTTGGCACTTTGGTGTTTGTTTCAGTGTTTTTCTAGGCTCCAAAGTAGTTTCTGAGGCTTACTGTCTGGAAAAACCCAGAATACATGCCATGTAGTTTTGACTACACGCCATGCGGTCTTCTATTCAGGAAGAGACTGTTTTTCTTAAGTATATGTTGTGTACCTTATGTACACGCCGTGTAGTCTCTAATCATGTCATAGGTCATGTGGGAAGAGACATGGGATAGGAAAATTCTTGTGGGAACGCGTCGTGTACTGGTTGTACACGTCGTGTCATGTTTCCATTATGTCTGCATGTGTGACTAATAACACGGACGGAGAAATATTAGGCTATACATGTTGTGTTAGTTCTAAAAATTTCATGTAGTTTGATCTTAGAATCTAGCTATGTAACTAACAACACGGGTCAGTGTTATCTTTCCTAGTACACACCGTGTCTGTATGGAACACGCCGTATAGTGTCAGCTGAGTATCTGGCCGTGTCACGAACAACATGGGTCAGTGAAGGTCATCTAGTACACATCGTGTCTAGAACAAACAGACCATGTAATCTCATTCTAAGGAGAACCGTGTGGCTTAGCCATGTATAAGGACTTGGGTAGGGGAAGAGAATTCAAGTACACATTGTGTGTAAGGAAAACACACCGTGTGTTTGGGGTGTTACTCGACCAGTCCTAGTAGAAGTACACACCCATTTGAAAGGATTAAGGGAACATGTTGTGTAGTAATTATACAAGTTGTGTAGCCATGTTTTGTAAAACTTGAATGTTTTCTTTCTCTTGTTCCCTTCCTATACTTCTAGTTTTTAGTCCTTCATGATTTTGTTCTAAGGTGTGCATTTGACCTTCCAGATTCATGCCACCAAGACGTCATATGGTCGTACGAAAGTTTCCAGG
Source organism: Viscum album (assembly GCA_963277665.1). Lineage (NCBI taxonomy): Eukaryota > Viridiplantae > Streptophyta > Magnoliopsida > Santalales > Viscaceae > Viscum > Viscum album. The sequence continues at coordinate 829,219,146 of OY728140.1, forward strand.
TGGTGACCCAACACCAGATATGGCTGATCAGGGACTACCAGAAGATCCTCCAGTTGTTATAGTCTTGGCACCAGTCTTTATACCTGACGCATGTGCTAATTCATAGTTCAGGGAAGGCTTTACGAGGTTCATGCATACCTTTCATGGGGTATCACATCCTGCCCCATCCATGGCAGAGTTGATTCGGGTCTTTTAGCAGCAGCATCCTCCAACTTTGACAAGGGAAGGAGGACCCCAAGTTGTAGAGTCATGGCTAGAATCCATGCTTTATATCTTTGAGCATCTAGAGATTCCTCCAGAGAGGAGGGTAAAGCTCTCTACGTACATGCTATGGGATTCCGCTAAGAGATGGTGGGATGTGATCTCACAGGCTGAACACCAGCAGTTAGTGGATTGGGATGAGTTTCAGCGTTCCTTATATGACTACTTCTACCCAGAGACCTTGGGGGCCAATCGAGCCTAAGATTTTATGAATTTGGAGTAGGGTACTCTTTCTATTATGAAGTATTCCTCTCGCTTCACAGAGCTGTAGCACTTCACGCTTATTCCAGGAGGTGATGAGTTATTCATGGCAAGGAAGTTCGAGGATGGTCTAAGGCATGAAATCCGATCATAGGTGAATATCTTTATGTTTAATTCTATCACATCTATCGTCAACCAGGCACAGATCACGGAGCATAATCTGAGAGATTTTGGAGTTGTGAGCCAGGGCGACTCGGCATCCAGAGTTAGTATCCCTCCTACTGACATCAGGAAGCACCATAGGGAGTCTATGCATGGAGATCTGAGTAGGCAAGAGATATCTTCTGGTATCCAAGTGGTGTGCTACCAGAAAGGGGGACCAGATATGATTCTATAATTTAGGGCTTCCTATAATCAAATGAAAATACAACAAGCTTACTAAACATTCTAAGTAAGATAATGTTTAATATGGGGGTAAAAACTCACATATGGTGCATGCATCATTATTTTCTACATCTATGTTTGAACTAGGATAATTCTATGGATATTTAAGTGGGAAATTTAATTAAATAAATTAATTTATATTTATGTATTGGTATTATGTATTTTTTTACATTGGTGACATGGGTTAAGGTCTTAAGAATGTGAAGGGGGTTATTGGTATCTGTATTTATGATGGTTTTTTTCATTTTGAGATGTTATATGTCATAGTTGATATAGTTTTACTCTATTTTATTTGTATTGATTTAAACTTGTGGAGACTCTATTTTTTATATGTTTTTCATTATCATGATTTCATGTTGTTTAAAAATGGATTTGTAATTGGTATTATTTTTTTAATCCAAAAATAAATGACTTTTATTTAAAGTAATTGATTAGTGAAAAAATGTAAACCTTATCAATGTTAAAACTAATTTGGTATTTTCTGATGTTTTTCTTAAAATTCATAATTTTTTTGTTTACCTTGGTGGTCCTTGATAATTTATTATATGATGGTAAACTGAAGGACCCTTGAATTTACTAAAAAAATATTTTAAACTTCTTGTTTTGATAAATTTTATAACATATTATGTGTTAGTCTAAATTTCTTAATTTATAAGTTGATCATGTCCATATTCATTAAATGAGGATAATGTTAAGGGTTATAAGTGCCTAATTAAAATATATTAAATGTGTAACATTTTTATGGAAACTCTAATACATGACTACACCATGATGTTTTGAGTTGGTTGGACATACTTTCCAAAGACTGGAGGTCGCAGTGACTTTTCCAGTGACACCTTAGAATGTGTGTTAGTTGACAGAATGGGAAATCAATATAATAACACTATTTAGGTGTGGATTATTTTATACTCTAGGAATATCTTATAGATTTAATATGTTTTCATTAATCCTTACCAAATCCTAGCATGAGACTAGTTACCCAAACTCCAATTATCTGATTGAATAAATGTGGAGATGTGAACATTTTTATGTGTTAGAGTTTCCCCATCATTATCTTATTAATTAGTGATGTTATGGTTTAAATATACATGGTTGGGAACTGTATAATTTATCATCATCTAGGAATGTGGTAGGTATTGTAATGTTGTTTAGATTGATCCTAAGATAAGGGCTTACTATTTATCCCTAGAATGAAATCAGAACCCACATAGTTTGGTGCCACTTAATGGGTAACATCATATCTTTTAATTTATTGTGATTGCGGTTGGGATCCTAGAATAGTGGTAAAGGATACCCCATAAACCTACGTCAAACAAGGGTTCAATACCTGGTAGACCCATATTTGGGGATTTATTGGGATTTGGTGCGTATGTAGGTAGCAGGTGCGATGTCCAGGTGGGGCATGGGTGTAGGAGGCTTCTAGGAAGATTGTAGGGAGAAGAGGAGGGCCATTAAGTGATGGTGTGGCCGGTAGATGGTGGGATTCATAGAGTCTGGGAAATGGTAGGGAGATGTGATAGGGGATAGGTGAGAGGCTCTATCGAGTGCGACGGCAGTGGGCCTTCTCAGATGAGCGAGGCAGCAGGACGGGGGTGAGTCTCATCGACGGAGGGATGAGGTGGGTAAATAGCTTCATGTAGAGAAGGAAATGTAATAGAAGACATATGATTCATTCTCACTGATGGTGGGTGATGAGATTCATGAGGTGCAGTTGAATGATGGCGAAGGATCAGCGAGTGGATGATGGGAAAAAATTGACTTCTATGGGTGTAGAATCAGAAGGGGTTCAGGAAACAACTCCTAAATTTGTAGGGCTACCAGAATTAGACATATAAGATGGTATGGCTTCTTCCATTGGGACCAAGAACCGTGCATTAATGCGTAAATTCTAGTTGTAAATCCTTGAAAGGTTGGGAGTTTTATAAAAAAAATATTAGGGGATGTTCTATCTTGTGGTTTCAATTATATTGGGTTTTCGGGCCATGTAATGGGACTTGTGCCTTTGGTCCTATAGGTCATGTAAGGTTTCCCTCTCAACCCAGTTAAAAAATGGGATTATCCAATAAAAAAATAAATTCCTTTTGGTCATTTAGATTAATTTCTTGTGACAAGGACCACTTCCAAGTAGTTTAACATCATGTGGAATAGACATTCAGGTGAAAGGTACCTAGAAATGGAAAGTATGGGACTTGCATTTGATAATCCATTTTTGGTATATCCTATTAGTTATTAAATATATTATATAAATATATGGTTGGGTTTTACACCTAGTAGTATTCCTATATATATATTCCCACCTCCTATCATTTGGTAACTAGAAAGGAAGGAAGATAGGAAAGGTTGGGTCATACACTAGTAGGATGCCTTTATATAGTAACTAAGAGGAGTATCTTAACTCAAGGTATTTGAGGGGATAAAGAGAAGAATCTCAACTCAAATAAAATGAGTAAAATGATATTAGAATATCAACTCATAGAATTATGATGAAACTAAGAGGAGTATCTTGAATCAAGGAATTTAAGAAGATTATTCCATCTTATGTTTGTCACATAAGAGAATAGGTATGTTAGAGAATGTTTGGATCGAACCTGAAAGAGGAATCCTATGTATCCTATGAGAGAAGGAATCAAGACCCATGTAGTTTGAGTTTCACATTTTGAGACCATGTGATAGGAACAACATATGAAATTTAATGTCATACGGTAAGGGAATTATCATGTAGTTTTATATCATGGGACTAGGATGTTGTTTCATAAAAGGGGAGACAATAAAGGATTAAGTGGGGATTGCACATTGTGGCTACCATAAATTATCTGACCTAGTTGGTGACTTAGATAATGATAGGTTTTGGGGTTTATTCCATATTAGAGGCCCATATTTTCTTACTATTAAGAGTATCTCATCTCAAGTAACATTAGTTTCTAAGAGGATAATCTCATCCCAACATATGTATTATAACAACCCTACTCTTTATTCCATGTTAATACATGATTTATTACATAAAAGTGCACATAATACGACCCAAAATATTTAGAAGTCTATTTTCTTTGGTAATTAGGTACATATCATAACATATTAAACATGGGATACAATAATATTATTGAAAACTTCCTTAACATACTTCTAAAATTACATGGATTTTTAAAACTGAACAGGATAACCTGGGGACATACATAAGAGAGAGGTGAGATATAAAGCCTAGTAAGGGAATAAAAATGGAATAAGGATATACATATTAGACAATAGGCATATAAATGGGGTGTAAACAGAATAGGAATCATAAACATGAACAATAATAAATGGTATAGCATGATAATCATAACATTTGAAATGTAGAAAAAACTTAAAACATTATATCATAAACATAAGTCAAGGATAAATCTCTAAGATATAATGGAGGAAAAAGTATCATAAAGGAATCAGGTTCACTCTCTATCCCAATATGAAGTATCATGATACTAAACATTACGCAATGTATTGTAGTGCTATGTAATTCTGGGTGCACCCATTACATTCATCTCATTCTCATACTTAAGTGTTCCCAATAGCTCTTACAACACAGATTTATTAATAATTATAATTTTTTCCACAATCAAGGAGTGTGAAATAAATATACTTAAGTCCCCAATAAAAAATTATGCATGTGTAAATGTGAAAACCATTGATAGGAAATGGGCATGGTATTCACTACACAATTGTTTTGGCATGGAAAATCAAAATATTGGCAGCATAACGACATCTCTTAAAGATCCATAAAAATGGGTTGATGAGAGATAAGAGGGTATCTCATCACATATAAATAAAATTTAAAGTAATAGGGATATGTAAAAACATATCCCAGCATTGGAAATTTTAAATAGAATGCATAAGTTAAAGAAGAAACTTGAACAAAGAAAATAATCCTAACTATAATTTAGCATAGTAACGGGTGTACATAAAGGATCATGAGAGAATTAATGAGAGTGATAGGGGGATATCATCATTTATAAATTAAATGGAAAGTAATAGGAATATTAACGAACATATCCCAACATAATAAAATGGAATTCAAGAGACATAAAATAAAATAAGTGCTTGGATAGAAATGAGAAGAGAGAAATCCCTTAAAGAATTCTGGCATAGTAACAGCTTAGGTAGAAAAAAAATGAGAGATGATAAATGATATATCATTCAAAAAAAATGTAGAGTAATATAATTTTTATAAATTAATATAAATATAATCAATTTAAATTAAAATGACTAATTTCAAAGGAGGTGCTTTAATTTAAATGAGTGGAGAGGAATACCTTACTTGATTGTGTGACTCAAAATGCTTTGGAGGGGATTATTGGGAGCTTGGGTTGCCTTGGGAGGACTCTAGAGAGTGGATTTCATATTATAGACATTCTACAAGGATTTTTAGTGAAGAGGAATGGGATATTGAGTGGGATTATATAAGAAAATAGGGGGATTTCTTTATTATTTAGGTTTTGGACTCTACATAATAAAATACCCAAAACCATACCATAGTTTTTGCCCATGTTTTATTAGAAGTGGGAGTGTTTATAATTATTTTACAAGGATAAGGTCTTAAATAAATAAAATAATTCCATTTCTTATGTGGAGTTGAGTTATAATCTTAAAGAAATTATTTTAAAACCTTAAAATATATTAATGGTTTTAGAAGATTCATAAAGGCTTTATAAAATTAACAAAATAAACATAAAATCACATTATTTTAAATTTAAAACATATATTTGGTCATGGATACCATTTATATTATTTATTACATCACCTTTGGGTCATTATGATGTCATAATACACAAATTATAATTATATGGCATTTATTTTTTACCTAAAAATTTGACCATCTCAGAAAAGTATGAAAAAATAACCTTTGTATAATTCCAAATTTATGATTCAAAAAATAATATTCATTTTATATAAATAATTTTTTAAACATTTAAATTTTAAATTTTAAAATAAAATATACATTTGTTAAGAAATTCTAAGTTTTTTTATAATAACAGTTTTCAAACCCATATAAAAAATTATATTTGACTTCATAAAAATTATATGATCATTTACATTTGATAAAAATTATTTAATAATAATAATTTATTAAAATATTATTTATTTTTAAAATCCATTAATTCATCAAAATAAATTCATTAATTTAATTTGAATATTAACCAAAAATACGATTTGTGTTTTATTGTATCAAAATAAAAAACATTTACAAAGTAAAAAATAATAGGATGAAAATATATTCATTATTCTATAAAAAATATTTTAAATACTCATATTTCTATGGTCTTTATACATATCCCTTTAATACACTAGAAAACTCCCTGAGGGTGAGGTGTGTGGTGGTGGGATTTTCATGGGGTGGTTCGGCGAACATGGTTTGGGTCGTGATTTTGATGAGCTTGAACTTCTCCTATAAAAAATTTCACTCATGTTTAAGTTATTGGATCTCAGCTTGGAATTTTTCAAGTTAAAATCCCAGTGATTATATCTCCCTTGGAAGCTCTGATAAATATGCTTCACAGGGTATGATCCTACTAGTTGAGGTCATCATTTCCTTTGTCTATTTCGATTGGATTTGTCAAAACCTTATGTTTATACTAATCATGTGATCACCCTTTAACAGTTATATCACTAATGGTAATGATGCTTAGTGGTCTTTTAAAACTGATAGGATATAATAAAACTAGAGAAGTGCATGTGTTTTCTATATCCATAATATATAATAATACATTTAATTAAATCAAAATGTGAATTTTATTTATAATAGTTCGGGTCGTTACAATATTCACCCCTTAATAAATTTCACCCTAGAAATTTTCTTTTCCCACACTAAAACAGATGAGGGTAACTTTGCTTCATCACCTCCTTCTATTACCATGTTGCTTCTTTAGACTTGAGGTTTCTCCACAACACTTTGACAAGGTTCGTTGTCTTATTTAGTAGAAATTTTTTCTATAATATAAGATCTTCATCGGCTTCTCTTCATAAGAAATATCATTCTCCAATGTTATCATCTCTAGATTGATTACATGTGAGTGGTATGTTATGTACTTCCTCAAGATGGATACATGGAATACATTATGTACTTGGGATAGTTTCATTGGTAGTGGTAGTCGATAGGCCACCACTCTGATGTGATCAAGGATCTCAAAGGGATCTATGTATCTTAGACTAAGATTTCCCTTATTCCCAAATCTCATTACCATATTCCATGGAGATATGTTTAGGAATAGCATGTCTCTAACATTAAACTCTAGGTCTCGTCGATGATTGTCAACATAGTTCTTTTGTTGACTCTGAGCATCCTTGATGTGCTGCTGAATGGTCTTAACCTTTTCTGCTATTTCCTCAACCAATTTAGGACCTAGAAGTTTTCATTCCCCAACTTCATCCCAAGATGCAAGTGTTATTCACCTCCTCTTATAAAGATCTTCATAGGGATCCATTTGGTTGCTTGAGTGTAAACTCTTTTTGTAATATAACTCAATCATAGGTAGATGTTGGTCCCATCCTCCTTTGAAGTCCACAGAACATGATTGCAACATATATTCTAATGTATGAATAGTATGCTCGGATTGTCCATTAGTTTGGGGGTGATAAGCTATGTTGAACTTCATCTCATTTTTTAGAGCTTGTTGGAGACATTTCCATAACATGGAGGTGAATCCCAAATCTCGATCAGATACAGTCGATAGTGGTACTCCATGCAGCCTCACCATTTATCTAATGTATATTTGTTCAATTTGATCTTATTATAAGACCTCTAGAGTCAAAATAAAGTGTGTGGTATTTATAAAATTATCCATAATAACCCAGATAGCATTGTTTCCCCTAGATGTCTTTGAAATTCTGGTGACAGATTCCATGGTGATGTTTTCCCATTTCTATATTGGTATGGGCAATTGTTCCATCATCCCCGTAGACTTCTTCCATTAAACGTTCACTTATAGGCATACCAGGCACTTTGATGTATATTTAGTGATATCCTTATTCATATTTTCCAACCAATAGTGATCTCAGAGATCTTGATACATCTTTGTGCTTCCTTGGTAAATATTGAGATTCAAACTATCTGCATCATCTAGCAGTTCCTTCTTTAACTCAGTATTTGATGGTACACATAGTTATGACCCAAACATCACAACTCATACTTCATTAACATTGAAATAGATTTCCCTTTACTTATAGTTTCTACTTTCTTCTTAATTACCACAACATCCCTTTGTTCATCCTTTATATTTTCCAAAAGAGATGGTTGAGAAATAATGTGATAAAGGATTGATTATGTTCCTTTATTTATGATTCCCATGTCTATCCTCTTTAAGTATTAGATGATTGGATGCTTCTTGATTCTCATGAATGATAAAATTGATGGATCCTTTTTACTTAGATCATATTCCACTTTATTCACTTTCCTAGGATGGTAATGAATTGATAAGTCATAGTCCTTGATAATTTATAACCATATTCATTGGTACATATTCATCTCTTTCTATGTGAATATATACTTGAGGCTTTTTTGATCCATATATATTTCACACTTCTCCCCAAAGAGATAATTCCTCCATATTTTCAAATTGAAGATCACTACATCCACTCTAGATCATGCATTGGTTAGTTCTATTCATGAACTTTCAACTACCTTGAATCATAGGCTATGAATTTTTCATTCTGAATTAGCACACATCCTAGTAACTTCTTCAAAGAATCATTGAATACCACAATAGGTTCTCCACTTATGGGTAGTGTGAGTACATGTGTAGTGATAAGTCTTCTTTTTAACTCCATAAATGTCTCTTCACATTCATCATTCCAAGAAAACTTAACTCCCTTCTAAGTTATCTTGGTTAGAGGGTTTGATAATCATGAGAAATTTCTCACAAATTGATGATAGTACACATCTAATCCAATGAAACTAAAAATATCTATCATATATTTTGGTATCATCCATCCTTCAATTCATTTTTTTAAGGGTCCACTGATATCTCATTTCTTATGTTGATATGCCCCAATAATGAGACTTTCACCAACCAAAACTCACATTTTATGTATTTTTCATAAATCTTCTCCTTTTGTAAGGTCTTTAGCACAGTGATCAGATTATCTTCATATTCCTCCTTGGTTTTGGAGTATATTAGAATATCATCGATAAATACTACAACAAATTTTTCAAGGTAATTGCTAAAAACTCTATTCATCAAGTCCATGAATATTAATGGAGGATTAATGAGTCAAAATGGAATCACTATGAACTCATAGTACCTATACCTTATACAAAAATAATTATTGGGGATATCTTTCTTCTTTTCCATTACATGATAATATCCCAATCAAAGATCCACCTTGGAGAGGTATTGGGATTCATATAGCTTATCAAACAATTCATCAATCTAAAGAATAGGATACTTGTTCATTATCGTGAAAAGTGAATCAGTTACCTCACACTATATACCCATTAAAGAAAGGTTCCCTATATCCTATTCAATTTTAGAACCACTGCAAGAATTTAAACTATCTTCATAGTCCCAACCTCCAAACAAAGATTTATTTTCTTTTATACTTTTGTCTTTTTATTTCTTTTGATGCTTGGGTTTGGGGAATTATATTCTAATGTGACATTTTTTCCTGTACTCATAAAAATGTAATTATAAACCATTATTACTATTATTATAATTACCCTTCTTTTCATACTTTTTGAAAATTCTTATGAAATGTCTCTTACCACCTTTTTCATGAACTTGAAAAACTTATTACTAAATTGAGATAACGTTTTCACTTTCTTAAAACTCAAATTCAGAAGTGTTATATAATTCATTAACATTAAACTTAAAAGTTATACATTTTCTTTTTATAGTATCTTCATCAACAATGTTTTTCAACTAAATAAGTATATAATGGTATCGTAGAACTTTCTTCATGATCTCAGTAAGGAAACAAAAGTCAAAGAAATTCTTGATCAAATTCAGAGCAATAAATTGTATCAACAGTGAGTTGTAAAAGTTCTTTTCAAATAAGAAATATATATTTGTTTTATTCATTGATATCATCTCTAAAAAATTAATCTGGATTCATTAACTCAAATATATTCTTAGATTGTCAAGTGATCTAATCATTTCATTCCATGAGTTAGCACATAAAAAATATAATGCTACCATTAATTTTGTTTGTAAAATTCTCCCTCAATACCAAAGAATGTTTTTACTCTTTATTTCCATAATAAATAACAATATAAATCTTCCAATATGATAAGTATAACAATAATATATAATACACATTTATTAAATAATTATATTTAATATGAATAAACTCCCTGTTTATTAAAATATTAAAAATTTCATAAAACAGACCATCATATACTGCATGTTGTATATCATACTATATGTGTACATGTGTATCGAATATTGTAAAAAATATTTTATGCAACATGTAAATAAATTTTTAACAAAAAATAATAAAACATTAATTAAAATATTTATTTGAATTATATAAATTAAACAAAAAAAGTATTCTTAGAATAAACATTTAAAATAATGGTACATAGAAATACCTAGTGGTAGAATGGTATTGATACCATTGCATCGATCTACCATTTCATGATAGTAGTGGTTAACAATTATGATCTACCATTATAACATAGGAGTGTTCAACCATTGTGATTTATCATAAATTAAAGATCTACCATTTTATATGACTATCTATCATTGATATGAAATAGAGAAGCTACCATTTGTGTAGATAGAAGATAATATACCATGAAAAAAAATGTGCTACCATAACTGAATTGGTAGAGGCTACCATCGTGTGATTAGCTACTGTTGGAGGAAAATATATGAACTATTACTCTCACTAAAGTAAGGAAATTTGGTAGAACTTCCACTATCAGTTGAAGCATGCTACCATCGATGGATGATGCTACTATGAAGGAGGTAGAACAATCGACCATTAGTGCTACCATGACTGATGAGCTACCATCGAAGTCCATTGATCTACAATTCAAGGGATCTACTATTTAATGGTACTTTGATCTTCCATAGGTGTGAAGAAGTGGTCAAACTAGTGCTGGACATGTTGCATTGGATTGGATGAGATGGCTGATGCTGATAATGTGCATGAGGATGATATTATTTGAATGATCATCATGCATGCATTTAGTTCAAACAACCTTGTATCAATCCTTGGAAATGAAAACAGTATCTTGGTTCATTCATGGTTGCCTCAGTATGCAGAACTCTGATGAATAGAAAACTTGGAATGAAGCTTGAGGTAGAAGATGATCACTCAGTAGCGATCTAATGGGTTGTGTATATATGATCGGATGGCTGTTGAAATGTTCATAAGTTTTAATGGTGGAAGAATTTATTAGCACATGGATAAATCCCACATTAGAAATCACTTCAATCAATAAATTGCTATATCATAAAATTAGTTTCATTTTTTCATTCAATTCGACATCAGAGTAGGCACTTGGAACACTTATACACACAATGGGAGGGCCAACTCAATCACCCCTTTCACACTACCATGAACATCTAGTAGGCTCCATGCATGTCCAATTGTCATTTTCCTACCTTATTCAGGTGCTCATCCTCACCCATGTTTCCATAGATGGGTCCCTTGAGGGTGTCTCTCACGTAGGGTTGACCACCAGTCCCTTATGTGGTTAAAGGGATGGACCATATGGGATTTCAATGGTTGGCCATATTTTTTAGCAAAAGACACAAACTAAAATACTTAGTAAAAAAATAAATAAAGTATCATTAAATAATTAAAAATAATAATACATTCACAAAGTAAATGATTTAATTTTAAACAATTTAAATTTATTAAATGTGAGTAAATAGTAATTTAACAAAACTAAACTGTTAAAGTACTAATATACAAGGTCAACTCTTATATTTTTGGTATATTGGTTTGGTTTTATTATATATAGAATTTAACAGTGGTCTCTTCCTAATATTTTTAGGATTTGTGAGGGTAATACCTTCCATTTTTGTGTGTTTATACCCTTATCGATAGTCTCCAACCCATGGCATATTGAAGGTGGTATTTGGGGGTCACTCTCATATTCATTATTAGTCTAAGAGGGGTACCATTCTAAATGGGTTGTGATAGAGTGGTATCAAAACTATGGATGAGAGTTAGAATAGATTTTGGAGTTAGGAACTAGTGAGGACTGTATGGGTTTGGTAGGGAAATAGTGTCAATCAAACTTAGCATGTAATGTAGAAAGGGAAACCAGATATGATGTGGGAATTTAGGGATTCCTATAATCAGATGAAAAGACTATAATCTTACTAAACATACTAGTTATGATGATGTTGACTATGGGGTAAAAACTCAAATATGGTACATGCGTCATTATTTTCTACATCTATGTTTTAATTGGAAAAATTATAGGGATATTTAAGTGAAAATTTAAATTAAATACCTTAATGTATATCTATTTATTGGGATTATGATTTGTTTCACATTAGTGACCTAGGTTAAGGTCTTAAGGATGTGAAAGGTGGTTATTGGTATCTCTATTTCTAATGTTTTTTCATTTTGATATGTTGTATATCAAAACTAATATAGTTTACTCTAAGTTATTTGTATTGATTTATACTTTTGGTGACTCTATTTTTATATTTTTTTCATTATCATGAGTTTATGTTGTTTAAAAATGAATTTTGGAATTGGTATTGTTTTTTTACTCCACAAAATGATGACTTTTATTTAAAGTAATCGATTAGTGGAAAAATGTAAACCTTAGCAATGTTAAAACTAATTTAGTGTGGTCTGATGTTTTTCTTAAAATTCATAATTTGTGTGTTTACCATGGTGTGTCCTTGATAATTTATTATATTATGGTAAACTAAAGGACCCTTTAGTTTACTAAAACACAATTTTTTTAACTTCTTATTTTGATAAATTTTATATCATGTTTTGTGTTAGTATAAATTTCTTAATTTAGAAGTTGATCATGTTAATATTGGTTAGATGAAGAGAATGTTAAGGGTTATAAGTGTCTAATTAAAATATATTAAATTTTTATCATTTTTTATGGAAACTCTAATACATTACTAAACTATGATGTTTTGAGTTGGGTGGACTTACTTTCTAAAGATAGGAAGTCGCAGTGACTTTTTTAGTGACACCTTAGAATGTGTGTTAGTCGAGAGGATGGGAAGTCAATATCATAACACTCTTTAGGTGGGGATTATATTCTACTCTAGGAATATCTTATTGATTCAATATGTGTTCATGAGTCCTTCCAAATACTAGATTGGGATTAGTTACCCAAACACCATTGATCTGATTGAATACATGTAAAGATATGAACATTTGTATTTGTTAGAGTTTCCCAGTAATATTATTATTAATTAGTGATGTTATGGTTTAAATATATATAGTTGGGAACTCTGAAATTTATCATCATCCAGAAATGTAGTGGGGGTTTTAATGTTGTTTAGATCAAGCCCAAGATAAGGGATCACTATGTATCCCTAGAAAGGAATCATAACCCACATAGTTTGGTGTCAATTAATGGGAAATATCATATCTTTTAATGTTTTGTGAAAAGGACCACTTACAAGTAGTTTAACATCATGTGGAATAGACAATCAGGTTAAAGGTTCCTAGAAATTGTTGGTGTGGGACTTGCATTTGATAATCCCTTTCTGGTATATCCTATTAGTTATTAACTATACGGTGGAGGGTATGGTTGGAGTTTACATATAGTATGATTTCCATATATAGATTCCCACCTCCTATCATTTGGTAACTATATAAGGAGGGATGATAGGTAAGGTTGGGGCATACACTAGTAGGATTCCCATATATAGTAACTAAGAGGAGTATCTTGACTCAAGTTATTTGAGGGGTTTAAGAGGAGAATATCAACTCAAGGAAAATGAGGAAAATAAGAGGAGAATATAGACTCGTATAATTATGATGAAACCAAGAGGAGTATCTTGACTCAATGAATTTGGGAAGATAATGTCATATTATTCTTGTTGAATAAGAGAATACATATATTGGAGGATGTTTGGATTGGGCCTCAAAGATGCATCCTATGTATCCTATGCGAGTAGGATTCAAGACCCATGTAGTTTGAGTTTCATGTTTTGAGATCATGTGATAGGTATAGTACATGAAATTTAATGTCATCTAGTAAGGGAATTATTGTTTAGTTTTTTTCCATGTGACTAGGATGTTGTTTCATGAAAGGGGTGACAAAAAAGGATTAAGTGGGGATTGCACGTTGGGGTTACCCTAAATTTTCTGACCTAGTTAATGACTCAGATAATGATAGGTTTTGGGGTTTATTCTATATTAGAGGACCATATTTTCTTACCAATAATAGTATCTCAACTCATGGATTTTTTTTGGATAAGAGGAGAATATCATCTCAACATATGTATTATAACAACCCTACTCTTTATTATACATTAATACGTGATTTATTGCATAAAATAACACATAATACCACCCAAAAGATCGATAATTTTAGTGTATTTGGGAATTAGGTACATAGAATAACATCTTGAACATGGGATATAACAACATTATTTAAAACTTCCTTAACATGCTTCTAAAATTCCATGGATTTTTAAAACTGCATGGGATAACATGGGGACATACATAAGAAATGGGTGAGCTATAAAGCATGGTAAAAGAATAGACATGGAATAAGGTGATAAATTTTATAAAATAGGCATATAAATGGGTCATAAAAAGAATATGAATCTTAAACATGAACAATGAGACATGGTATAACATGATAGTCATAACATGGTAAATGTGGAAACAACTTAAAACATTTCATCATAAACAGAATTCAAGGCTAAACCTCCAAGACATCATGGTGTAAAAATTCTCATAAAGGAATGGGTTTCAATACCTATACCAACATGAATTATCAAGATACTAAACATTACCCAATGCATTGGAGTGATATATAATTTTGGGTGAACTCTTCACATTCATTTCATTCTCATGCTTAAGTGTACCACATAGATCATACAACATGGGTTCATTCATCATCATAACTTATTATATGATCAAGTAGTGTGAAATAAATATACTAAATTTCCCAGTAAAAAATTATATGTGCATAAATGTGAACACACTTGATAGGAAATGGGTATGGTACTCACTACACAATTTCTTTAGCATGGAAAATCGTGGTGAAATTTTGGCAGCATAACAACATCAATTAAAGATTCATAAAAATGGGTTGATGAGAGATAAGAGGATATCTCATCACATAGACATCAAATGTGAAGTAATAGGTAAATTTAAATACATATCTCAACATTATAAATTTCAAATATAATTCATAAGTTAATGAAGAAATTTGAATAAAGAAAGGGATCCTAACTATATTTCGGCATAGTAATGGGTGTACATAAAGGATAATGGGAGGTTTAATGAGAGTTACAGGGGGATATAATCATTTATAAATTAAATTTAAATTAATTGGAATATGTAATAAAATATCCCAACATAATAAAATGTAATTCAAGAGACAACATAAAATAAGTGTTTGAATAGAAATGAGAATAGAGAAATCCCTTACGGAATTTCAGCATAGAAATAACTTAGGTAGCAGAAAATGAGATGGGGTAAATGATATGTCATTAAAAAAATTATTGTAAGACAATTTTTATAAATGAATGGAAATATAATTTATTGAAATTAAAAGGACTAATTTCAATGGAGGTGCTTGAATTGAAAGGAGATGAGAGGAATCCCTTACTTGAGTGTGTGACTCAAAATGTTTGGGAGTGGATTCTTGAGAGATTGGGGGAACCTTGGGAGGACTATAGAGATTTAAGGTCAAACTATGTATGTTATTAGAGGATTTTTAGTGAATATAAATGGGATAGTGGGTGGTTTATGTAAGAAAATAGGGGGATTTCTTTATTATTTAGGTTTTGGACTCTACATAATAAAATAATCATAACCACAAACCATTTCATGGTTTTTTCCTATGTTTTCTTCCAAAAAGGAGTGTTTATAATTATTTTATAAGTCTAAGGTCATAACATAATAAAATAATTTCTTTTCTTATGTATCGGTGAGTCATACCCTTAAAGAAATTATTTTAAAACATTAAAGTATATTAGTAGTTTTGGAGGATTCATGAAGGCTCTATAAAATTAACCAAATAAATATAAAATAACATTATTTTAAATGTAAAATTTATATTTGATCTTTGATACCCTTTATATTATTTATTACATCACTTTGGGGTCATTGTGATTTCATAATACAGAAATTATAATCATACGGTATTTAATATTTACCCGAAAATTTGACAGTCTCAGAAAATTACGAAAAATTCACTGTTGGATAATTTAGATGTTCTGAATCCAAAAATAGTATTGATTTTATCTAAATAATTTTATAAATATTTGAATTTTTAATTCTAAAATAAAATTGACCTTTATTATGAAATGCTAAGTTTTTTGACAATAACATTTTTCGAACCCATATAAAAAATTACATTTGACTTCATAAAAATTATATGATCATTTATATTTGATAATAATTATTTAATAAAAATATTTTATTAAAATGTTATTTATTTCAAAAATCCATTAATTAATCAAAATTAATTCATCAATTTAATTTTAATATTATCTAAAAATATTATTTGTGTTTTATTGTATCAAAATAAAAATCATTTGCAAAGTAAAAATAATATGATGAAAATATATTCATTATTCTATAAAAACAATGTACATAATCATATTTATATGGTCTTGATACATATCCCTTTAATACGCTAGAAACTTCCCTAAGGTTAAGTTAAAGAGCGCTTTCGTGGGCGCCCTCAAATGATTAGTGGTTTTTGGGGTGCTTAGGTGCAGCAGAGTGGCTGAACAAGGTCGTTTCTCAAAGGAGGAAGTAAATTAAAACAACTTCTTAAAGGTATTATAAAATTAAAATAGAATAGAATTAAAACACTACTTGAAATTATGGGGTTTTTTTATAGTTTATAAATCTAGAAAAAGTTTTCTGGAAGAAGATTGTATATTTTTTTTGTTTTTAATTTTTAAATGTAAGTTAATTAACAAAGCACAATGAGAAGATGTTTTTTTAGAAAATATTTTAAAAGGCGTAATTGATCTAACTCTACCGATTCATTCACTTATTAATAATTATCATTTAAATAAATATCCACTTAATTATGATCCCCTAATTTGTTAACCCTCGAACCCTACAAGAGTTAACTTAACCACAAAGATGAAATTACTTAAACCCTAGGCTAGCTTCGGAACACGCAATCACAACACCCTACTTTGATTATTGTTCTAAGGCTAGCTTATGATCAGTGGTTAATTAGAGCACATATCCATTCTGTAAATTAGGATGAATTGTGTTTATGGATTATATTTGAACTCTACAAATTTATCATGTGTGGTCTTGTATTACCGATTAAGATCGCGCTCTCATAATTTACACAAAATCTCGACCTCGCGTGTTTTTGTATTAATTGTTAAATTTCTTTCTTAGATTCTTGTAATTTAAAAACAAAATTCATGGATCATATTATGTGAATTACATTAGATCATTTATTCAAAATAAATTAATGAAGAAGGATAGAGGTCGATCGATTACTAAAAAACTACTCTTCCATGGGCGGTGTAGTCATCATAGAAACGTTTTGCATGTGCAAAGGTTTAGAAAGGGTAGTACTCAATCACGTTTCTACTCTTGATTCCAGAACAATGAAGAAGATTAATAGAAGAATAAATTTAAACAAAACATAATAAAAGATAAGAAATAAAATAAGTTCAAATAAATTTATTACACAAACAAAATCATTACAACACGAAGGAGAAGAAGAAGGCTTCATCGAATGGATCCTTTCTTCAAGAGATACCCTTATTTAAATAGTTGGATAATTGGAGTGTATCCACTTATACTCTGCCATAAACTTCCCAATTCACTTCCCAACCCCACAAAATGAGAAAAACACCAATTTATAGAGTGGTGTGGAGGATAGATTACAAGTGGTTTCAAGTGTGAATGTAGAAATTCGGCCAAATATTTTAATCCAACTTGAACCACACATTTGACCTTCAAAACGTGTTAATTTTCTGGCCTTCTAAAGTATAATATGTTTGTATATGGGACCTATATCTCATCTAAAAATTTGGGCTCAATCCAATCCCAAATGAAGGATTTATGGCCCAAATACAAAAGCTTATCCATTCTGGCGTGTCCAGCCCTCCTTTGACTTTATGGCCCAATTACTCCATCCAAATGCATTCTTTTGATCTAGTTTCCTGAATAAAAGTTATATCCCATGAAGTAAGGAACATAATTAATAAATATTAACTTAAAATAATTCAAATAAAAATATTTATGATCGAAATATTACAGTGATTTTGAAAGGGTAAAACTGGAATTTTCATCAAATATTTAAATGAATGATCTAATCCCAAATAATTTATAATTGAACATATTTAACACAATGTGAGGAAATTATATCATTTATTATTAATAAAATATTCAATAAAAATGTGTTTTATCAACTCCCCCACACTTGGCACTTGGACTCCTGGACAAGTAAACATCAAAAGCAAATCAAAGCAAATTTAAAACACATATCAATGAGATCCACCAATTTCATTCCAAGAAACAAAAGATATCATGACTCATCTATAAAATATTATTTCAAGTTATTTATTTAATATCATTAAATATATTTCCTCTTAATTTATCCTCCCATGCACACAAAACACTTACCTAACATTCATTTTCACTCATCACATAAATGTCAATTTTTTAGCAATGTCTTTCTCATCCAAACTCATACAAAGATCACCATAGGCTTGATAAATTCCTACATCTCCACCCGATGTGAGTCAAGGACACATTTTTATCATGAGGACTTTTTAGGTTTGTTCTATGTCTTTCAGTTCTTAGTATTTAGAAGTTGAAAAAATTCTAAGGCCGAATGAGCACGGTTTGACTCTTTTTGAAGTGAAATAACATTATTCTAGTTTTCACTCAAGTATGGTCTCCTCCTCACTCACCATAGTATCAATTCAACTCCATCAGTATGAAAAATCAATGAAATTTAGCACCCTTCATTATTTCAGCCGCAAAAATTCCAATCTTCTCAAACAATATTTTTCTTGAAAGCTCCAGATAGGCACAACTTTCCCCCTCTATTAGAAGCTCCAGAAAGGCACAGTTTCTTTTATCATGAAAGCTCTAGAAAGGCACGGCTTTCAATATAATTTTTTTCTTTAGCAGTAAACACATCTCTTCAGAATTTAATTTTTCACCGAAGTATCACAAAATGTGGTAGCACAACACAAGACAGCTTCCCCCACACTTAAGCTCAACTAGATTATGCAATTTCACTTCAAGAGTTGGTTGGATAGGGAAAATTGGCTTGTAATGTGGCCAACCTAACAGGTTGGGCATGGATTCTAAGGGATAAAAGGATTAAATGTTTAGGGTAGGCCATTATAAAAAAAATATTCTTTGAAATGGGGGCTTTAATACCAAACAAATGCCTCAATCATTTAAACATAAGTACCTCAAACCCTCAAGTTTTGACAGGAATAAATCAAATTCTGGTTAAATCAAGCATGGTTTGGTTCTCTCAAGAATTGAGGTGAATGTAAAGAATATGAAAATAACAGTTTAAAAGCCTCACAGGAAAGTGGTTTCAAATATAAATATAGTGATATGTGGCATGGGATTCAAAAATTAGAGTACTTGTCATGAAATCCCCAAAGAATTGAACTTGAAACAAATTCATTTTCATCATTCATTTAAGCTTAGTTTCATGGAATAAATTGGTTTACTCATTGACAAAAGTTTCAAAAATGGAAATGATAATCATTCTAGCTCAAAAAAAATTATTTTTTCTAAAAAAAACACAAAAAAATGATAAAGAAACACACAAAATTTTTGAAAACACGCAATTTTTTTTAAACAAACAACAAATAAAAATCCTAAACTATAAAGGTTCCCTCCCCCACACTTAAAATATTTCATTGTCCTCAATGTGAACCCATGATATGATATATGTACATGAAATTCATAATTTTATTTAGGACATGTAATATAAAAGTGAAAGGGTTAGAAACAGCCTGATATTCTCAAGTGATGATGGGGTCATGCAGTTTGATGAAATCAACTGCATCGGTAGGAAGTCCCTCGATGTATTTCTTCAAACGTTTCCCATTGACTGTAAAGCTCCCTCCAGTGTCCTCTTGTGTGATCTCCACTGCACCATAAGGAAAAACATTAGACACAACATAAGGACCTAACCATATGGAATGCAACTTACCAGGCATTAGCTTCAGTATTGAACTATAGAGGACTTCCTCTCCAACATTAAACTCCTTTTGTTGGATCATTCTATCATGAGATGCTTTTGATTTTTCCTTATAGATCCTTGAGTTCTCAAATGAAGACAATCGAATCTCCTCAAGCTCTTTAATTTGCAGATTCCTTTGGATTCCATCTTGGGCCAAATCCATGTTTCATTTCATTATAGCCCAATAAGCCTGATGCTCAACTTCCACGGGGAGATGACATGATTTCCCAAAAACAATACAAAATGGGGACATACCAATGGGTGTCTTGTATGCTATCCTATAAGCCCACAATGCATCATCCAAGCACTTTCTCCAATCCTTCCTATTTGGCTGCACGGTTTTCTCTAAAATCTGTTTCAACTCACGATTTGAAACCTCAGCCTGACCATTTGTTTGGGGGTGGTATGGTGTTGATGTTTTGTGCGTCACCCCATACTTTTGAAGGAGGGAAGAAAAATTCTTATTAAAAAAGTGTGGCCCTTGGTTACTGATGATGTCCTTTGGTACTCCAAACCTGCAGAAAATTTGATCATTGAAAAAATCCACTACAACATGAGAATCGTCAGTCCTGGTGGCCTTAGCCTCCACCCATTTACTCACATAATCGACAGAAAAAAGGATATACAAGAAACCAAATGAACTAGGAAAAGGGCCCATAAAATCAATTCCCCAAACATCAAAAATCTCATAGAATAAAATGGTTTGTTGGGTCATCTCGTGTCTCCTTGAAATGTTTCCAGTGTGTTGGCAATGAGAGAATGACTTAAAAAACACATGGGAATCATGGAATAATCTAGGCCAATATAATACAGAGTCTAAGACTTTTCTAGCAGTACGTTGGGGTCCAAAAGTGTCCACCATAAGCAAGTGTATTATATAAATTCAAAATAGACTCAAACTCATGATCGGGAACACACCTCCTAATGACTTGGTCACTACACATGCGCCAGAGGTAAGGATCATCCCACACATAAAACCTAGACTCACTTTTTAATTTTTGTACTTGATGCTTCTTCAAATTTTCTGGGATTTCAGAGGAAACAATGTAATTAACTAAATCATCATACCAAGGATGTATACCTGAGATGGTATAGAGATGCTCATCGGGGAAAGTGTCACGAAGTGGTACCTGGTCCAAGGTGTCACCCTCTGGTGTGTGAGTAAGCCTACTCATGTGGTCAGCCACCAAATTCTCTGACCCCTTTTTTTCCTTTATCTCGATGTCAAACTCTTGAAGAAGGAGCATCCAACAGATAAGTCGTGGATTTGCATCTAGCTTCTTTAGGAGGTACCTCAAAGCTACATGGTCAAAAAAACTACTTTAGATCCCAATAAATATGAACGGAATTTATCTAAAGCAAATATAACAGCAAGAAAATCCTTTTCTTCTATGGTGAAGTTTGATTGGGCAGAATCTAGTGCCCTTGATGCATACAAAATCACATGTGAACGTCCCTCCACCACTTGAGATAAGACAGCTCCAATCGCAAAGTTGGACGCATCACACATAAGCTCAAATGGAAGGTCCCACCGCGGGGGATGTATGATCAGTGGAGTGGTCAGAAACTTATTTATCTCATCAAATGATACTTTGCATGAATAATCAAAATTGAAGTCAATATATTTTTGAAGAAATCGAGATAAGGGTAGAGCGATCTTACTAAAATCTCTGATGAAGCGTCGATAAAATCCAGCATGTCCAAGGAATGATCAAACATCACACACACATGTAGGATATGGCAGGGATGAAATAATGTCTACCTTATATTTATCAACTTCAATTCCATGTTGTGAGACTATATGACCTAAGACAATTCCCTTTTCGACCATGAAATGACATTTTTCAAAATTCAAGACCAAATTTTTCTCAATACAACGATGCAACACATCACCCAAACTAGAGAGACATTCATCAAATGAGGATCCATAAACTGTAAAATCATACATAAATACCTCCATGTAGGTCTCAATGAAATCTGAGAAAATACTCACCATGCATCTCTGAAAGGTACCTGGGGCATTACAAAGTCCAAATGGCATCCTTCGGTAAGCAAAGATACCGAATGGGCAGGTGAATATCGTCTTCTCCTGGTCCTCTGCTGCAATGGGAACCTGAAAATAGCCAAAGAAGCCATCCAAGAAGCAATAATGTGTCCTACCTGCAAGTCTATCAAGCATCTAGTCAATGAATGGAAGTGGGAAATGGTCCTTATGAGTGGATTGATTTAGTTTCCTATAATCAATACACACTCACCAACTGTTTTGTACTCTCACAGGAACTAACTCGTCATTTTTATTTTTTATAATAGTGAAACTAGTTTTCTTTGGTACAACCTGGATAGGGATAACCCATTTTGAGTCAGAAATATAGTAAATGATACCCACCTCAAGTAATTTTTCAACTTCTTTCTTAACAACTTCCAAAAGTGTTGGATTAATTCTCCTTTGTGGATGCCTAATCATTTTAGCCCCATCCTCCAAGAGAATCATATACATGAAAATGGAGGGGATAATACTTGATATTTCATCCAAGGTCTACCCAATTTCTTTGATGTTCTCCCTCAAAAGATTCAAAAGTTTTTCTTCATGTTCAAAAGAGAGATTGTTAGCAAGGATAACAGATAATTTCTCACCACTCAACAAGTATGAGTATTTGATATTTGGTGGCAATGGATTGAGTTCCAGTGTAGGGGGTGGTGTATGGATGCAGACATAGAAGGAACTTAAATATGTGCACAAAGAGCATCATTATATGAATATAAATCATCAAAATCATAGAATAAAGCATCAAATCCATTATCATACTCAGCATCCATGTCATAATCAGAGTTTATATGATCAAAATCAGAATATTACTCCATTTAAAAATCAAATCTAAGAGATTATTGTGCATTACAAATAGGTGTGAAAGTACTCTTAGACATCAAACTAGAACTGATACTCATAATATCCCTAAGAATAGAACAATCAAAATCCATGGAGTTTTTACTTGGTGGTTCAAATGGGAGATAAAAAAAGAAGAATGGTCCTCAGAGGGGTACTTCATGGAATCCATAATATTAAATATCAAAACTTCATCCCCAAATTCCATGGAAAGTGTACCATCATTGACATTTATGATAGTTTTTGTAGTTTTGAGGAAGGTTCCACCTAAGATAATGGGGGCATGAGAACTTACCAGATCATCCTCCATTTTGAGCACATAGAAGCCTGCTGGAAAGATCATGTCTCTTACCCGGACAAGTACATCCTCAAGGACTCCCACTGGATATGTCATAGCTCTATTCTCCAATTGCACCACTACTCTAGTCGGCTTCAAATCACCAAACTATAAAGAAGAGAATACAGAGTGAGGCATCACATTTATTGAAGCTTCTAAATCACAAAGAGAATCAGAGAATTGAAACTCCCCTATGGTACATGGGATGGTGAATGTCCCGGGATCCTTGCACTTTTTTTTAATTTCTAGAGTTTTTGTAATGAGTGCTGACACGTTTCTTCCAAGATTTATCCTTTCATTTCCCTTGAGCCCTCTTTGATTGGTGCAGATTTCTTCTAAGAATTTGGAATACCTTGGGATTTGTTTGATGGCTTCAAGTAGAGATATTTTGATCTCCACACGCTTGAATGTGTCCAAAACCTACTTTTTCATTTCTTCTTCAACCATCTTCTTGGTTTGAACAACCCTGTTTGGAAAATGAAGGGGTTTAGGAGGAACATCATTAATATTTTGCTTACCTTTATCTTTCTCCTTGGGTTACTCATCAGTTGATGTGGAATTGGGATTTTTTGGATTTGAGGTGAATCCCGGTGGAATCATAGGTGGAGAAGCATCATTTGTTTGCTTCCCACATCTCAATGTGATGGAACTAACATTCCCCTTTGGATTTGGAGTGGGTTGGGAAGGTAGATTTCTGGAATTCTTACTTAAAAGTTCATGGAGGGTGGTGGCAATCTGGCTCATTTGAGTCTTCAACTCCCTCAGCTTAGAACCTTGACTCTTCAACTCATTCTGTTGATTAAGAACAATTTTCTTCAAAAGATCATCAATGTTAGAATCTAAATTTGGTTGATAATTCCCTTGTTGTTGACTTGTTGATGCTTGGGTTTCAAATCTCCTTTGGGGTTGTTGGAATCCCTGCTGGTAAGGTGGAGGCTGTTGGAAGTTTTGTTGAAAGGGTGGCCTTTGTTGTTGTCCAGATCCATACCTCATGTCCGATTGATCCTTCCACCCTTGGTTGTATGTTGGTGAAAAGGAATAAAACTTCTTTTGGGGATATGGTTGTTGCTGCTGATAAGGTCTCCCTGGGAATATTACTATGCAATACTCTGTCTCTTGTAGTTGTGGTCAACAGTTAGTTGGGTGGCCTGTCTCAGTGAAAATGACACAAGGCATTGAAGTAGGGGGTTCAGATGTCTTTTGAGCCAAAGAAATCTGCCTCACCATAGTGGTCAATTCTTCCAACTTGGTATCAATCAGATGACTTTCAAGAGAAGAAGGACTTACCTGATGTACTCCCTGGACATGTGGGGTACCTCTATCGCCAAATTGTTGGGAGTTTTGGGCCATCTTTCCAATCAATGAATGTGCGGCTACTGGTTTCTTTTCCACCAATTCCCCTCCTACTTCGGCATCCACCATTCTCCTCTCCATAGGTGTGAGTCCTTTATAGAAGTATTGAATGAGGAGTTTCTTACTGATTTGGTGATGTGGACAGCTTGCACACAACTTCTTGAATCACTCTCAGTACTCATACATTGACTCCCATTGTGCATTATTGCTCCCCAAGATCTCCTTATGAATTGAAGTGGTCCTCTATTCTGGAAAAAATCTCTGCAAGAAAAGATGTTTCAAATCATTCCAACATTTTACATCTTCTGGTTGTAAATAGTACATCCAATCCTTTGCAGCTTCATCAAGTAAAAATGGGAATGCTCTTAATTTGATTTGATCTTCAGAGACATTTCTAGGTTTTAGGGTTGATAAAGCCACATTAAATTCTTTCAAATTTTTATTGGGATCCTCACCAGAGAGGCCATGAAACTTTGGAAGTAAGTGAATTAACCCAGATTTTAGTTCAAAGTCTGATTTGAGATTTGGGTATGCAATACAATTTAGTTGATAATTAATATCAGGTGCATCCAATTATCAAATGGTTCTATTTATCTCATTGTTATTATTTTCATCCATTGGTTCTTATTTTATGTTTGAATTTGAATTGCTTCCAATTTCAATGTTTCCAGAAGAGAGGAATTCACCAACTAGTTGAATATTGAAACTTCTCGTAGATTGAGACTATTTGATTCGAACTCGAATGATAAGTTAAATCTCAGGGTCAAGATATAAGAGATCCTCAGGATTAGTTCATGTAATAAACCAAAAAAATGAAAATAGGAAAAGTTTACCATAAGAAAAAATGAGAAGTTTGAGTTGATGGTCCAAAAAGAAAAGAAGAGGATGAAAAAAAAATGAAAACTTGAGAAAGGGGAAAGATGAAATAGAGAGGTGAAGAAAATAATAAAATTAAAAATAAAAGAAATACCTATAAATGGTTGAATAAATTACATGCCTCCTAGGTAACAGCGCAAATTTTAAAGAGCACTGTCGTGGGTTCCCTCAAATGATTAGTTGTTTTTGGGGTGCTTAGGTACAGTAGAGTGGCTGACCAAGGTCATTTCTCAAAGGAGGAAGTAAATTAAAACAACTTCTTAAAGGTATTATAAAAATAAAATAGAATAGAATTAAAACACTACTTTAAAGGATGGGGTTTTTTTATAGTTTATAAATCTAGAATAAGTTTGTTGGAAGAATATTGTATATTTTTTTTAAATTTTGAAATGTAAGTTAATTAACAAAGAAAAACGAGAATATGTTTTTTTTAGAAAATATTTTAAAAGTAATAATCGATCTAACTCTACCTCTTAATTAACTTATTAATAATTATCATTTAAATCAATATCCACTTAATTATTATCCCCTAATTTGTTAACCCTCGAACCCTATGAGAGTTAACTTAACCACAAATATGAAATTACTTAAACCCTAGGCTAGCTTCAGAACACGTAATCACAGCACCCTGTTTTGATTGTTGTTCTAAAGATAGATTATGGTTAGTGGTTAATTAGAGAACATATCCATTCTGGAAATGAGGATAAATTGTGTTTAGGTGTTATATTTGAACTCTACAAATTTATCCCGTGTGGTCTTGTATTACCGATTAAGATCGCGCTCTCACAATTTACACAAAATCTCGACCTCACGTGTTTTTTTATTAATTGTTAAATTGCTTGATTAGTTTCTTGTAATTTAAAAACACAATTCATAGATCATATTATGTTAATTAAAGTATCTCATTGATTCAAAATAAATGAATTAATAAGGATAGAGTTTGATCAATTACTAAAAAAACTACTCTTCCATGGGCGGTGTAGTTATCATAGAAACGTTTTTCATGTGCAAAGGTTTAGAAAGGGTAGAACCCAATCACATTTCTAATCTTGATTCCAGACCAATAAAAATATTAATATAATAATAAATTTAAACAAAATAGAATAAAAGATAAGAAATAAAATAAGTACAAATAAAATTATTACACAAACAAAATCATTACAACACAAAGGAGAAGAAGAAGGCTTCATCGAAGGGATCCTTGCTTCAAGAGCTACCCTTATTGAAATGGTTGGAAAATTGGAGTGTATCCACTCCTCCTATTCCCTAAACTTACCAATTCACTTATCAAACCCACCAAATGAGAAAAACACCAATTTATAGAGTGGTGGGGAGGAGAGGTTACAAGTGGTTTCAAGTGTGGATGTGGAAATTCGGCCAAATATTTTAATCCAACTTGCACCACCAATTTGACCTCCAAAACGCGTGAATTTTCCGGCCTTATAGGAGTATAATATGTTAGTATATGGGTCTTCTATCTATTATCAAACTTTTGGCTCAATAAAATCCCAAATGAAGGAGTTATGGCCCAAATACATATGCTTATCCATTCTGGCGTGTCCAGCCTTCCTTTGACTTTATGGCCCAATTACTCCATCCAAATCCATTATTTTTATCTAGTGTCCTGAATAAAAGTTGTATCCCATGCAGTATGGAACACAATTACAAAATATTAACTTCAAATAATTCAAATAAGAATATTTATGATCAAAATACTACAGTGATTTTGAAAGGGTAAAACTGGAATTTTCATCAAATATTCAAATGAATGATCTAATCCCAAATACTTTCTAATTGAACATATTTAACACAATTTCAGGAAATTATATCATTTATTATTAATAAAATATTCAATAAAAATGTATTTTATCAGAAAGGTGTGCAATGGTGGGACTTTCAAAGGGTGGTTCGGTAAACATGGTTTGGGTCGTGATTTTGATGAGCTTGAACTTATCCTGTAAATAGTTTCAGTCATGTTTAAGTTATTGGATCTCAACTTGGGCTTGGTCAAGGGTTAATCATGGTGATTATATATCTCTTATAATCTCTAATAAATTGGATTCATAGGGTATGATCCTACTGGTTGAGGCCATCACTTCCTTTTTCTATTTCAATTGGATTTTTCAAAACCCTATATTTATACTAATCATGTGATCGATATTAAATTGATATATCACCAATGGTAATGATGATTAATGGTATTTTAAAACTGATAGGATACAATAAAACTAGATAAGTTCATGTGTTTTCTATATCCATAATACATAATAAGACATTTAATTAAATTATAAGGGGAATTTTATTTATAATAGTTCGGGTTGTTACAATCTTCCCCCATTAATAAATTTCACCCTAGAAATTTTCTTTTCCTGCACTAAAATAGATGATGGTAACTTTTATTCATCATTTCCTTTTATTCCCATATTTCTTCTTTATACTTTTGGTTTCTGTATAACACTTTTATAAGGTGTGTTGTCTTATTTCGTAGAACTTTTTCTCTAAAATCTAATATCTTCACTTATTTCTCTTCTTATAAAATATAATTCTCTAATGGTACTATCTCTAGATTGAGTACATGTGAGTGGTCTTGTATTTACTTCCTCAAGAGAGAAACATTGAATACATTATGTACTTAGGATAGGTTCAGTGGGAGTGTTAGTCGATAGGCCACCGCTCTAATGTGATCAAGGATCTAAAAGGGGTCGATGTATCTTGGACTAATATTTATCTTCTTCTAAAATATCATCACATTATTACATGGAGATATGAAGAGGAATACCATTTATCCAACATCAAAATCTAGGTCTCATCAACAATTTTCATCATATCTCTTCTGTTGACTCTGATCATCCTTTATGTTTGGTTGAATGGTCTTAACCTTTTCCACCTTTTCTTGACCATTTTAGGACCTAATAGTTTTCATTCCTCAACTTCATCCCATCATGTAGGTGTTCTTCACATCCTCCCATAAAGATCTTCATATGGAGCCATTTGGGTGCTTGGGTGGAAACTGTTGTTGTAAGAGAACTCAGTAAGAGGTAGATATTGGTCTCATCCTCCTTTTAATTCCAAATAACACGATCGCAACATGTCTTCTAGTTTCTGAATAGTTCGATTCTATTGGCCATTAGTTTGGGGGTGATAAGTTGTGATGAATTTTATCTCAATGTTTAGAGTATATTAGATACTTTTCGATAACTTGAATGTGAATCCTAGATCTCGATTAGATACAATCGATAGTGGTATTCCAAGCAGTGTCACCACTTATATGATGTATATCTCTATAAGTTTATCTAGTTAGAAGTCCTGTTGAATTGAAATGATGTGTCCAGTCTTTGTAAGATGATCCACAACAACCTAGATAGAATTGTTTCCCCTGGATATCTTTATAATTCTAGTGATAAAGTATATAGTGATGTTTTTCTATTTCTATGTTGGTATGGGTAATGGTTGCATCATCACCTTAGACTTATATAATTCATCCTTCACTTTCAAGCATACCAGAAACTTTTATGTATATTAAAATATCTCCTTCTTTAAATTTTCCCACCAATAGTGATCTCAAATATATTTATACATCTTTTTGATTCATGGGTGAATGGAGAAAGTTGAACTATCTCCATTATCCAGCAGTTCCTTATTTAACTCCAGATTTGATAGTGTGCATAGTTGTGACCTAAATCTCACAACTCATTATTTATTAACATTAAATGGGTTTTTTTATGCCATAGTGGAAGTCTGAGTGAAGTGTTCACCCTAGTGAGATATCCTTGGAGGGTTGGGAGTGTCTCAAATCAAACGGAACCTTGGTGCTCAAGTGTTTCACCCTAATGAGGTTTCTTAATGTAATGGTCTACCTGATGAGAAGTTTTTGAGGATTACTAGGGTGATTGGCTCCCTATTATATAATTTTCGAGATGACTAGGCTGTATGGAACCCTAGTGAGGGGCCTTCAGAATGAGTAGGGAAAAGGGAGCTCTTATATCGCTTCCTCTTTTTGGAATTTTTATGTCTCCCCAAAATTAAAGGTGATGAGTTTTATTTAGAGACCATGTGGGGACTAAGTGCATGGTTCCAGGTACATGGACCATGTCGAACAACACTTGGGCATGTGGGAATTAGATTAGTAGCCTTAAGCATGTGTTTGAATTTCTTCATGGAAAATATACAACTTCAAACAGCCATAATTTTTGATCCATTAGTTCTTTTAGTCTATATTATCGATCAAATTGAATCCTATAAAATTAAATACAACCTAAACTATAGGATTATCTCATATCATATATTTTATGAGCCCAAAAAGTTTCTATAAGACCCTAAAAATGGGTTTTAAGGATTCGGCACCCTTTTCATTAGAAATGTTTTAAATCCATATCCTACTCCCAGTGGGAGGTTCTCACCACCATTTCACTAGAATAGTTAGTTATTTTTAAGTATATAAATCCCTTGGTGAGTGAGTAATCATTAAATAGATGTATATCCCATTCTCTTATTCTTTAGGCATGGAAATGCGTTCCTACTCAAACCTAAATTTAATCGTCTAAGTGAGCATAATATCATGGATTCTAGGGAAAAGTGTGTGGTGTGAATTTTTTAGTTCCAGTAATAATACTTACTATTTAAAGACATTGGAGTTATTAAATAAGAATATTTAATGTGATATATTATCCAAAAACTTTATTATATTCTATATTTCTTAAGTTTTTCAATTTACTTATTGAAAGGAATATTAAAATACACAACATGATAAAATTTAATGTAGTTGTGTTTAAAAATGTTAATATATTATTATTACTTAAAATTAATTTGTTTAATTTTTTGAGTAATAAAACTTATTTAATTTGTAATGAAATATTTTGGGAAATTGTTTTATATTGGAACATGAATATTTTAAACTCCTCTTGTGTGGTGTAAAAATGTGTTTTGTAATGGTTGATAATAATTTATTAAGTTGTTTAAATTATGACATGATATTTTGGTAATATGTTTTCTTGAATAAATAATTAGGCTAATATATTTTCTTATAATAAAGTTTTTTATTTTAAAATTGATTTTAAAAAAAAATTAAGAGTTTTTTATAAAGGGTTTTATCGGTGACTAGTTTTAAGGAAAGATTTAAGAATTTTATTTTGAAAGGATTTGAAAAATATGGTTTTGAAATAGATTTGTTTCAATTGGATATATGTTTTTTTCAAAAGGATTTTTTTAAAGGTGATAAAATTGATGTGAAGTGATCTATTATTTTTTTTATTGGTTGGAGTGGACAACTCAAGAGAGCGGTGAATTGAGTTTCCAATTAAAATTTTTGTAAAAAATTATTTAAAACCCAAATCCCCCAACTTATAAAATATGCCCAGTTAACTAAAATGGTAGAGTTATATAATTTTATCTTTTCAAAAATATTCTTATAAGTTCAATCACAACTTATTTAAAATAGGTTTAAGACTCTTTTAACTTTTGAAATGGTTTTACTAAAATCGAACACATTATATAAAACACAAATTAAAGTTAACTATAAAAGTAATGTTTTGTAATTATGTTTTGAAAATAGTCACATATTTGTTTTAAAAATATAGTAAAAATAGATAAAACCATGTAGGGGAATAAACAAGAGGTTTGGTCCCAATATAATACATTTTCCTCTCCACTTGGAAATCACTCACTACTAAGCATTTTATCATAAAATAAACTGATCCACAACCTAGATTGGGTTCTAGAGACAACTATACTTAAATAGTCCAGGCTATGAAAATCCTATTCCATGATTCTATATGAGAGAATAGATGAAAATAAATAATATAGTGTGTTTATTTCACTCTCTAGTTCAACTCAGGAGTTTATTATAAAATAAATAAAAAATAAATCATACATAGTTCAAAGAAAGTAAAGAAGAGTAAGATAATTGAAATAATTCAGTACAGTAGAGTATGTTATTCTATTATTATATAGAATATTATTCTCTTCTCATTTTCTTATTTTGATTTTGAATTTATGAGATAATGTTTTCTGATGTTATCTTGATATTTTATTGAATATCATGCAAGAATAGTGTTGCAAACATTCAAAAATCGAGTATCAGTTTGTCTTTTTTGTTCATGAAAAATTCAGATTTTCTGCGTTATATTAGTCTATCTCTTTCATATGTTCATCATATTTTTTTGTATTTTATCATCCTTTAAAAATATGTGATCTCTGAAAATAACCATTGAAAAATAATCATTGAAGATTGTAAGAACCAGGATCTTCTTTTCAGGTATGTTTTCCTTTTCTGGTCGTTTTTTAGAAAAAGATGATTTTCTGGAAATTTTTGAAGTACACGCCATGTACTTTATGAATACATGTTGTGTACTCGGTTGTCACATGAAGCCATGTGCTGGATGTGTAATAGCCACACACACGGCCATGTGGGGGTGACCTGGAGGCCTCCTAATGCGGGGTATGGAAATGGAAAGTACACACCATGTATTTTTTTCATTAAACATACCAGGGTCCCGTCTAATCACCAGAAAGGCCTTCTTCTCGACCTAGTTCGTCCGAGAGCTCCCATACGGCCATGATCTTCCTTCGAACCCCCGACCGATCATCCGATATCACATTTTACCGTCGTTGATTGGGTTGGAATCGCCTCGGTAAGCTCTTCCTTCTTCTAGAGCTTCGTTTCATGATTCCTCCTCTTTTTCAAGTTATCCTCAGTTGAATGTTTTAGACTTTTTGTAGATCTATGGTGTTATTGGGTGATTCAAGTCTTGAGGTTCACTTATAGTGATCTCCCAACACCGAGGTAGGTGGTTTGTGCCTTTCTGATTAAATTATTTGAATTATATGTGCAAATTTTTTCAATACCCTTGAACGGGGTATTGCATGTTTACCGTTTTAGCACTGATAATTTCACGATATGCTTGTATTATTGAATATAGGTTAATTGAATATGAATAGTGTGAATTTATAGGCTTTGGAAGTTCTTCCCATGCATGTTTCTTGTTTTGACCGTTTATTCTTGCTTTCCTGTTAGGTTGCTGTTTACTTTCCATGTCTGGTATTCTAGGATAGTGTGAATGTTGTTATGACATGTTTTTATGTTGTAGACTATTTATCCAAGTTTTTCTTAATATTTACTTTGGTTGATACATGCTTCTATGCTTTCTTGACTTACATAGGGTCGTGAGAACCTAGTGTAGTAGACCACATGGAGAATGGACGGAAGGGCTTCTCTAGAGTGTTTGTTTTTACTTACGATGTGATACCACAGGGGGAATTGATGTAAGTGCTTCCTCAGAGTGTCTGTAGTTCCTCAATGAAGGACAAAGGGAAAATGTGACATAATTTCTTCCCTAGAGCACCTTTAGTTACCAATATGAGACTATAGTAGGAATTTACGGTGAGTGCTTCCTCAGAGAGTCTATTATAAAGCTGAACCAGAGGGGTTAGATTGAGTGTACTGCCCAGAGGGTTGCTTGTGTTTCTAGGTAAGACCAGAGGGGATAGGATATGAGTAATTACTAGAGGGTTACCTATTTTGTTTAGGTTCTTGCTTGTGTTTCTAGGTAGGACCATAAGGGATAGGTTGTGAGTACTTCCCAGAGGGTTACCTGTTGTGTTTAACTACTTTCTTGTGTTTCTAGGTTGGACCAAAGGGTTTGGCCTGTGAGTACTTCCCAGAGGGTTACCTATTTGTGTTTACCTGCTTTGGTTAGCTGTTGCTTGATATATGAAATTGAATGCATTGAAACTGTGGATTGTTTTCTGCCGAGTACTTTCTTGTTCACTGCTTCCTTTTGCTCATTACCTACCATATATTCACTGACTATTAGGCATAGATCTTGTGGTGGTTTCCTACTAGGATTTAGTCTCAAAACCTGTCTGGTCCATGATTTTTTGGCCCAAATAGATTATATTACTGCAGGTATAGATAAAGGAAAACACTCTTCTACTTCAGGTACTTTATTGCTGAGGAGCTGGAGAGCATGGGACCAAGATGGTGCTTACGATGTTGAGGAGTTTACTTGTTTTCTTTTGTACTTGGGTTTTGTACTATATTATATCATTATGATTTGTTTTTATGCTTTCCTAGACATATATATCCTTCATAATTTATATATATATGTTCTCTAGTTGTTTCTTCATCAGTCTTCCGCTGTTTACTATTGTGTGGTATTTTTACTTCTTCCGCTATTGTATATCTATTTTACTTCCATTTTGTTACTCTGCTAATGAGAGCATAGTTTCCACACTATCACACCCAAGTCCCTTGATTATATTCGGAAGCCTCTGGCGTTAGGGTAAATGCACTTGAGTCCATGTGACCAACCGGGTATGGGGCACCCCTGGGTGGCTTCCGGAACTGGGACGTTACAAATATCCTCATACTTTGGAAGGAAATCCTATCTCAATAAATATTTCTGACCAGTACTTTATTCTACATAGAAAAGTAGTTGGATTAATATATTTAATAATATAATAATATAATACTTACTTATATACATGGATGTTTTAAAAGTTTCATGTCATCATCCATGACCGGTTATATACTTTTTGGATTCTTTAATACATTGTACATTCAATCACTTATACCTACATTCTATCATTTTGTCTTATAATTGATCATCCTATACTTAAGTTCAATCACCAATCACTTATAGTCAATCACCTTAGGAATGTGTTTGATCACCTTGTACTTATAGTTGATCACCTTGTACTTATGTTTTAATTCCTTATATTTATGTTTGATCCAATAATTTATCAAATTTTTAACTACTAACCATGTTTACTTCACTTGGTCATGTGTTTGATTCTTTACTTTGTTGAAAGTTCACATTTGATCCAGTTGTTTTAATTTGGTTTTGTGGATGCATGGTAGCTTGTGTGATTGAACCAACTATTCTTGTGGTTGATCAAATAGTTAAGTGTATAGTCGATCCAATATTTTAGTTATTCTTTATGGAAGTGCATGATTATCATTGGGGACTCTTGTTTCTAGACTGATTACTATGCTTTTATCCTTCCTCTAAGGCTGGGTACGTTTGCTTCACTTCTACTTTTCATTGGTTTTGTTATTTTTAGTAGTGTCTTGTTGGTTACAACCCATTATTCTGGTTTGTTTCTCTTAGAGTTTTCATATGTACCCTTTTCAATACCTTGTTGGTGTAATGTCTTTACACCTCGTGCTTGTAATGTAACCTCTTGTTTTTTAATAAATTTCTTTGGGGTATGAATTGGATGACTGGTTCATGTCACTGCTATTTTTATTAAAAAATGTGGTTGATTAATGTGTCATGAGTTCGATTTTAGACATATAAAAATTTATATTCTATTCCATAAAATAATTTTACTTTCATAAAACATAAAATGGATTATAAATAGTATAAAAATTATTTTTTTATTATTGAAATAAGGAATTATTGGACTAATCCAACATTCTTGAAATGTATTATTAAAGGTTTCCAAATATGGGGGTGAACATGCTTGTTGTATGATTAATAGGAAGAAGTATGCAATTGTTTTGAATGATTTATGTTTTATTGGTTGGTCGTGTGGGGAGTGGTGAGGTAGATATGTTAATTTTAGAGAATGATGATGTTGATCTTGGAAGATAATGGGGTTTTTTCATGGAGGATGATTTATTTTTGTTACTTGGTAGTGGATGAGTGAATATGATTCTTATTATGATATTGTGACATCCTTTTTCATCATGTGATTTTATTATTTGAATTAACCTTGTTAATTTTTATTTTTGGGTTGAAGACATGTAATCAGAGAACCATCGGTGATTTATGCTTGGTAAGTGGAAGGGGGAGTCACAATATGATGTGTTATTGAGTTTTTAGAAGCAAAGAGTGATGAAGTACTATATTGGGGTGTCAGGCCTCATGGATAAAGAGTGGTTAGAGAAGGTTGAGGTTTCATTTGAATTTATAGGAACTTTGGATCAATTTTTTGTTTCCTTAGGAGTGGTTTTACTCTAATGAATGACCTGAATGTGGTATAAGATGAATCTTGGTCACCTAGAAAAAGGTTTTTAGGAAGAGTTCCCTACCATAATTAAGAATGAGTTCATTTTTTATGTGTGTAAGGATGAATTTATGGAGAATATTTGGGAGTTATAGTAATAAGAATCAAGTTTTTGTGACCTTAGAGTTTATTTTTATTCATTTTTTCCCAATTTAAGAACCTTTTAGCTAATTAATACATGTGTTCATGATGTTTTGAGTCTACTTTGAGCCCAAATATTTTAGGGATAGTGGTGAGTTTGTAATTAAAGTCTTTTTTGGAAGTTTTGGATTGTTTTGAGGTGGTCAATAGAGGTTTATTTCAAGCTATTAATAAAGATAAGGATGGTGCCTCGAGTTATGGGTCTTATGGAAGGAAAATTTGGAGAGTGGTGTGGTTTTATAGAGTTTGATAATGACTTTGAGAATTATTTTTGAGTAGTTTGAGGTGACCTTTTCGGGTAAGATAGTATATTTTTATTATGATGTGGTAGGACATTGGCAGTACAAGTTCCCTATGATTCATGGTATTCCTTAGTTTAGGTGGGGTGATTTTTTTATTTAGTAAGGTAGTCATATTCAGTAGATAGTCAATTGGGATAGAGTGAGTTTGGTTTTAGATTTTACGAGTGTGTATATTTTGAGTTCGTAATCTTATTCCTTTAATATGAATCACTTTTAAATGATCCACAGAAATTTCATTTTAAAGTATTTTATTTAATATATTCCCACTTTATTTCTATTACATTTTTTTTGGAAATTCAATCTTGATTTTGTTTTTACGAGACTTTTGATTTAACATCGATTCATTGTAAAATTTAAAATGAAAGTAAAATAAATTTTATAGTTTACTTAAATGTTAAATTTTTTTAAATATATAAGAATTTTCAATAATAAAAATCCATGTTTGTTAGAATTAATTCTTTCAGAAAAATAATTTCATAGATTTTTTTTCATTATAAAAGGATTAATGGTTATTAATAGGGTGAAGCTTTGGGATTAATTGATTTATGGTGTCTTCTTCTATCCACTATCATGTTAATACCCTTTTGATAATGGAATTTCTATTTCAGAGGTATCTCGTATGGTTTTTATGTTTTAGGTAATATTCAATTAGATAATGGAAAGTGTTGTAGTACAGTTCTTCAATCGAGGGTGGTAAGTATGTAATAGATTTTTTCCCTTGAGTTAATTGATCCCTAGAAATTTTAATATGGTTATTTGAGTATCAAAGTTATTCATGCAGTTTAGAGAGTATTTTCTATTAATGTTGTTTGTCTTATTTGATAGGTATCTCTTTTAGTGGTTATGTTTTAGGAGTATTATTTCTTTGGTTTTTCATTAAATTTGAAATAATTGATTTTGTGTTGTTATGACTCTGACTTTCATTCTTTTAGTTGTGTTTTTGTTTTGGCAGATGTGAGACCCTTATTTGAGAGGTATCTCCTAAGAATGTTTAGATTCTTTTCCACGTGTTTTCTTTCCAAACTAGTTTTGATTCCTAGTGAATAGAATCATTTAATAGGTATCTAATTTAATATCCTGGATTTTATCACATTATCACTTTCATTTATTGAGGTTTTGTGGTGTTGGAGTTTAGAAGTGATTTGGAGAAGGTAAGTGGGGAATATAGATGAAATATCAGTAGTTATCTTAGGTTATTATGTCACCATGTTCATTGTGTTGTGGTCAGTTCATTAGAGGAATGGGGTTTTTGTCATTTGATGTGTTTCACCATGATTATTTAGGTCACAACATGATACAATGTTTTTCAATGTGGAGCATGGGTCATGAGACTTTTGTATCACTCTATCTCAAAGTGGAAGTCTAGTTACAGCATGAAGGTCCTCGAATTACCTTGATACCACCACTTTAAAACCTTTAACTTATCCTAAACCCTAAGTGACCAGTGTTTAATATTTATATATCTTTTAATTCCCTTTGATTTATTTTTTCTCTTATATTTTAGATAATGACTCCTTGTAATCCAAGGTGATTTCCTATCCTCTTCTTTCTATTATCCCCTTATTCTATATTCTTCTTAGGAAGGCTATATTAGTGTATCTTTTTTATTTGGTGATGTTTATGTCAAGTATCTGATGGGAGATCAATGTGGTTAGGTCTTATGGTGGATCACTTCAATTTTATTGGGGTTTTATCATTATTTCCCTCTCATGCTTCTGTTGTGTTCATTAAATATTTAATTTAGGGAGTATATTAGAGACTCCCCCCACCCATTAATTATCTGTGAATGTGAATTAATCATGATTTTATATTTATTAGTTTTATAGTATTGATTAAACAAAATAAGATAATTAATCATATTATATAAATTTAAATGGGATTAGTGATTCATATATGATTTACAAAAGTTCAAGTTATTTCTTATTTGATAACAATTCTTGATTTATACT
This sequence comes from Viscum album, assembly GCA_963277665.1. Classification (NCBI taxonomy): domain Eukaryota; kingdom Viridiplantae; phylum Streptophyta; class Magnoliopsida; order Santalales; family Viscaceae; genus Viscum; species Viscum album. The sequence continues at coordinate 829,257,244 of OY728140.1, forward strand.
TTCTATTATGATAAACCTTATTACATGTTGTCAAATGATTGAACCACCTTTCATAAATGGTTAAACACTTAAATATGGTAATGAATGATGTGTCATGTAAATATAAAATTTTTATTGATTTTGTTTTTTTGTGGTGTGCTGGATGAGTTAAGAAGTATGATGAATAAATATGGTTTAAGGTAGTTTCTTATTATGATTCTTATTATATTTTGTTTTCCGGATACCTTCCAACTTTCATAATTGGATAATCATGGAAATGTGGAAACCAATTATAGGAATGGGAATCTAGAAATAGAATGTGTGTGCTTATACCTAATGTGTTTAATGAATAAATAAGTGTGATTAAAGGGATATTTCTTGGTGTGAGTTGTTATTTAAATTACTATGGGTTTTCACTATATTTTCATGTTTATTCTTATTGTGTCCTTGGTAGTGAGTCGTGGTGGATAGTTTGGAGTGATGGTGTGATGTAGATGATGTGAAAAAAGTTGGGGTGATGGTGTTTGTCATTATGGATGGTTTGGAATGGTTTATGTGAGGAAAAGTGGTTGAAGTTATCAAATGTGAGGATTGATATTGTGGTTGTTGGTTTGGATTAGTTTTGTGATTGTCAGTATGGGTTTATGTGGTTTTTGATGCAGTCATAGGCTCGGTTATAGAAATATTGTGTCATAGTTTACCTATGTCATAGAATGTGGTCATAATAAATAAAATTGGTAATGGTAATGGGAAGTAATTGATAAATTATGAGTTTTTAAATGGATAAATATAGCGGTTGGAATTTTTGTGTATAATAAATAGTGAAGGATGGAATAATGTGAATAATTAATAATGTATGTCTTGAGGAGAAATGTTTTTTAATGAATTCTTTGGTATTGAACATGGATAAATGAATATAATGTGTCTAGGAATAGTAAATATAGAATTTATAAATGATGTTATTAAATAATAATTTATTTATGCTTATTTTATGCTTATTTTTTTGTATTAGAGTGGTCGAGAATGATTGGCTAGTTGTGGCAGTTTTTTTATGTGTGATGGTTGGGATAAAGAAAATTATGTATTTGGTAGTGTTTAAGGTGTTCTAGATGTGATTTAACCCTTAGGTTAGTCTTATGTGACTTATTAAAAATATTTTACTTTCTTATTATTTCATATGCACCACCATCTGAGTTGAGTAATCTTACTGATGCTCATATGAGGACATTATTTCTAAGTGTTTTCCATAATATCCAAGTTGTAGAGGGAATGGATGGTTGAGTGTTCCCTCTTATCCACTCTCCCTTCAGACATAATATAGTCTATAATGGATCAAATTTGGTGTGTATATATATACATACACACAGGCTATAATGGCTGGTGGTTATAGTGTATATATATTTTTGGTTGGCATGGTTATGTGGTTGTGATATGGTAACATGGTGGGGTTCATGCATGGTAGGATAAGGTAATGAGGTTTATATCCCCCACATTCATGAGACCCTACTTTGATGAGGCGGTGATCTAAAGTTGTGATTTGGTGATCCAGTATGTGCCTATGGATATGTGGTTATGGTTGTGGTGTGGTATGTGGTTGTGTGGATATGTGTATAGAAAAGGGATGGAAGCATAGGACATATTTCATCAGGGTGTAAAATAAATCAGATCGGTGAGGAAATTATATTGGGGTACCTTATTGATATATTCTTTATATATTATGTTATTATACAAGGATTTGATATTGGGTGAGAAAACCTTGGTGAGTATGGGTGAAGTTGTTCTGGTATAGATGAAAGTTGGTTTTATTGTTTACTCACTAAGGCATTGGTATACTTATTCCACATTTTTAAAAAAAGGTTTGGGGGATTAAACTATTTAGTATACATGTATGTTCACCCCTTTGTGTGTGTGTGTGTGTTTCATATTTTTAGGGTGGAGTTGTTGATTGAGTTAGACCATACTTTCTCAGGGTGATTGTCAGAGTTCGTGAGTTTTTGTCATAGGAATTCTTGTTAGTATTATATTTTTAGATACCTTTTTTATGTATGAAAATTACATTCATTTTAGGGGTATTGGTTCTATTTCATTATATATGGAGTTTATTGATGGTATTTTCCTTATATTCATGGGATTTATAAAGGTAATTCCTCCCATTTTTGTGTTTTTATATCTTTAGTGCTAGTATCCAACTCGTATCCTATTGGAGGTGGGATTTGTGGACCATGCTTGTCTACATTTCTAACTTAGGAGGTTCATCAATGGGAATCGGTTTTGATAGTTAATATTCCTCTCTTATATATAGTCAAATAAATTACCCACTATGCTAAATTTTTTAAGGAGATTTTCTCCCACTAATATTGACTAGAGGGGAATGAGTGGGTCAACCTTGAAAATATTTCCTTAACCTTGATGAATATCCCTTGAAGATTAAATATTCCTTATGAATTAAATTGATAAATTGGGAGTTGAAAATGCCTTAATTAACACTTATTCAATTTTGTATTGATCTTTACACTGAGATTTTAAAGACTCTCAAAAGCACTATTTTATCCAATGGTGTGGTGTTTAAATAACTCTCACATGGGAGGATACAATAACTAGTTACTTGAATTCATTATTTCATGGTTTTTGAAGTTTTTTCATGTTATATATATTTTAAACATGCTCATGGATGAGTTGGATATTGATTGGAGATGTTTTATATGCAAATAAATGAAGATTTATTGAGTCTTGAAAAATCATGTTATGTTGAAGTGTTCATTATGCTTCAATGGTTTGAATGCAGGAGAGGTTTTTCACATATATAAAAATAATATCATAATTTACATTAGTTTCATTATGGTTACTTATTCAAGTATTATTAATTCACTCATACACAAATGTTTTACCAAAATACATGTCCATGGTTGTGTTGGATGAAGGAGTTGAGGATGTGTGAATGGTTGTTCGTTAAAAGATTTTGATCACATCATGATTTTATTTATTATGCTACAACACTATATTTTATGTTCTAATATACATATCATAAAATTTTATGTTTCTACTAAAATTTTTAGCCAAAGTTTCATGTAACAATATTTTATTGTCACACAGTAATAATTTGTGAATTTTTCAGGGGAATTGGATTACTAGAATAATTATGTTGTGGTATATATCATCACACCATAATGATTTTATGATATGTATAGATTTTTTGGATTGAGGAAGATATTTTATGGGGTTTTAAATGATATATGATCCCTTATTTTTAAAATCTAGTGTTCTCTAGGATTTATGTCATAATTTGTAGTGTTACATCCAAATTTTTGAAGACCTTTAAATTTTTGAAGTTTCACTTAGAGAAGTGTAATGAAACATTGAGATATCCACCCAAAAAAATCCAAGGAGAATACCAAAGATAAGTTGGCTAGGTTGGAAAATAAAAAATATTCACACTTGATTAAAATTATTGAAGCTTGTTTTTTATCTTTCCTATATTTTAATTAAAGACCATATTATTTCTTTATATCCTTTTTTTATTAATGGTAAAGAAAATATTTTTGAACATGGATCACAACTACTAAGAATCAAGGATTTATCTGTACATAAAAACTGGTGAGCATTGAAAAATATATTATGTCATGTGTTATCCTTGCTCACTCTATCTCTCATAATCGTCATTTTCTTGGTTTTTAGATCCTATGTGCTATCCAATTTATGGGAATTTATGAGAATCAAAGGAAAGTTTTTATATCACATTGATTCACCCCCCTCATTATTCTTTACTAGGATCTTCATTTGGTATTAGAGTAATGGCTTTTCTCAGGGATCTAAATTAATTCGTATTGATTATATATTTTGATTGCTAATTTTTTTTCATGGAGAGTATGAATTATATATTATATCAATAGAAATGGTGTTCACATATTTAATAGAAAAATATTTCTTTTATAAAATGGTTGTATTGTTCTATATTTTTATCACTTAGCTTGGATGTTCTTAAAAACATTGAGAAAGGTGTAAACATTATCAAAGTTAGTGTTGGATTTACTTTATAGGACATGAAGAACATAAAATATGATAGGAGAATGTATATTGTATTGTTATCATAGCAATCTAATAATAATTTGAAATTATTTATGGGTTTCAAAACAATAATCTTGTATGGAGAAAGATTCATGACATCCATTAAGGTGACAAGAAGGTAGAGGAGTCACAATTTAAAAAATTCCATACCCAATTTTAGGATAGTCAGATAGTAGAGGATGAATCGGTGGTTGGGTTTTTAATTAAATTGAACAATTTTTATCCCAATATAGAGTTATAGAGAATTTATTTAAGACTCTGCCATTGTGAAAAAATTGATGAAAACTCGACTAGATATGTTTGGTTCCAAAATTTCTACATTATAGGATCAGGACTTGGATAAGTTTACTGTTGAAAAACTCAAAAACATTACAGTAGTATATGAGATTATAAGGGGTTTATTCTTAAATAATAAAGGAAAATTTTAAAATATGACTTCATTTAAAGACTCATAAGGCTTAAATAACATTGAATCAAAGATGTTTTATGAATAGTAGTTTTAAGTTGAAGATTATTCCATAGAATTCAATGAGTTTGTATCACTTTTCACTAAATTCATCTAAAGATAAAAGGTAAGTAAAAAAGGAAAATTATATTTTAAGTGGTTTAATTGTGGGAAAATTTTATGATTTTCAGCTAGCTTCCATGAAAATAATCGATAATAAGTAGAGGATATTCAATCCAAAAATCATCAAGGAAAAGAAAGGTATAAATTAGTTAGAGTGAAATAAATCCCTTTAAAGGTAATAAAATTCAAATACATCAAAGAATAAAAAATTTCATTAAAACATGATATTATATCTTATGATAAATAATTTGAAGAATAATATGAAGAATAATTATAGGATGAAGGTGCTTGATTTTTTTTTACCTTAATTATATAATTCCAATGAACCCTCTAGAGAAGAATAATGTATTAAAGAAGATAAAAATTAATAAAATATAAAAGAGTTCCAATTGATAATGTAACTAATGATTTTATTAAAAAAATAGTAAACTTGAAAGAGATAAATCATAATTAAATACAAATAATGATTCTTTGAAAAATGTCCCTTAATACATCAAATTTTAAGAACATGATAAAAAGGAAGCTAAATTTTTTAGCAAAAATTATGATCTTAATGAAATCCTTGAAGAAAGATATGATATTATTGAAATTTCAATGATGAACATTATTTCCAATAATGATTAATTTAAATTCCTTAAGGTATTATTTATTAAAGTTGAAAATTACTGGAAGAATTTTTAGTTTGAGTTTAAAAAAATTATCAAGGAGATTAAAGAATCTTTGAAATGGAAGAGAAATTTTTTACATCTAAAAATAAACTTGGTGATTATACAAATAAAAAGTTAACACTCATCTTTGACACCCAATAATTAAATCAAATCAATTACAATAATTTCATGAAAGGAAATAAGGTAGAAACATAAATTAAAAATGGTGTGAAACTCATTGTTTCTACAAAATCTTATGCTAAAAATTCAGAAAACAATAGTGTATGGAAGAAAAATGGGTTTGAGTATAATGATAAAGGAAAATATATGGTGAGGTTAGGAAATTATAAGCATGTGAAGGTAAAAAAATCAAAGGAGTTAAAATCTGAAGAAAAACTAACAATCATATTTTAAGAAACAAAATTTATAACTGATAAAGATATTTTAATTTGAAGGAAAGTGTAGGTATTGAATAGTGTATAAACACAAGTAATATATGTGTTGATATAATTCATATTTCTCTCAATAAAATATATTTCATGATTTTAGGTGGGTAAAATCTAAACATATAAGAGAAAATTTGAGACAACACCCAAGAGATAAAGTAAAATTGAAAATTTATATTGATGCTCCTGAGGAAACTTTTTTTAGGTGTGGTTGACTAGTACATACCACCAACAAGTGTCTCACATTACTACCAAAGTAGTTAAATAATAATGAAAAAATTAAATATACAAAGTGGTGAGTATTTAAGAGAAAATAATGGTAGTTGTGGTGACTTATAAATCTTTAAAATGTGATAAAACTTGGATCTTGGATAAGATTTTATTATCACATGTGATCAAAAACAAAAAAAAATATTATATTAAAAAATATGATAGAGGAGTTATCACTTTCAAAAACAATTGTTATTTAATTGTAAAAGGTTTATAAAACACCAAAATATATGAGAATAATTTTGAATCTAATGATGTTACCTTTATTGATGGGTGAGACATAACTTATTGAGTGTTTCATAACTCAGTGGAAATGATAATGTGGTGAATTTCCTAAAGAAAATGATATTTTATTAAGATGATAAAACATGACACTATTATCATGAAGGTATATCATACAAGTGGAAATTGGTTATAGATTTTTAATTATCCTAACACTTTCTTCTTGATGTGAAGGAGGAAAATGAGTTATTTCATATAATACTTGGCCATTTAGATTAAAATAATAAAAGAAAACATATCATGTCTAAAGCTATGAGAAATATATGAATGTTGGATCATGAAATAAGTGATTATTTTAATATGTTTCATAAAGGAATGATGGATAGAAAGATTCATAATAAGATCAATATCAAAATGAAGTAGTCACTTGAATTAATTCATTTAGATGTGTGTGGCACAATGAGATTGAAATAAACCAATGAAGACAAATACTTCATAATATTTTTTTATGATTTTACTTGTATGACTTGTGTTTATTTTATGTAAAGTAATTAATAGTATATTAAATGGTTTAAAATTTTTCATTTATGTGTTAAAAATAAAATGTGTGATTCCATTAATAAGTTTTTGTTTGATAATATATCTGCATACAAGAATGAATAATTTGAAGAATATCTTGAGAATTATATAATAAGGCATGAATTTATCATTATATACATGTCTTGACATAATGGTTTGGTTAAAATTAATAATTGAGTCTTGTTTGACATGGGTATAACTATGTTATTGAAGCATGACACCTCAAAGTGCTTATAGAAAAAGGACACAATTGTGGTTGTCTACATTCCCATTGGAACTTTAATGAAATTTGGTCAACATGATTTATGATATATAGTATGGGAATAAACCCACCTTGAAAATTTTGAATGTGTTCAATAACCCATGTTAGGTTAAAATTAAAGGACAATATTTGGTAAAATTCAATGAACAGGTCGACAGAGGGATATTTCTTGGATAACACCCAATGGAATAAGTTACCAATGTTATAATAAGAATATGAAGAATATTATTGATATTTATGATGAAATTTTCATTGGATATAATGGTATACCATAAACATCATTACTCATTGGTGATGAGATAAATAAAGCTCATGTAGGATAATATTATCAACATGGTACAGAATCATTTAGTGTAATAGGATTGAAAAATTAACAAGTTGATTTATAGATGTATAATAATGAGGAAGGATTAGAATAATATGGATCTAAGTTCCCAAGGCTTAAAAAATATGTTGATTTTGAACACATCACTCAATCAAGATAGTAGTATGGTTGTTCAAACATAAAGAAGTTTGAGGAATTTAAATAATGCTAGATTTATTTCATAGGTTTAATGTACTCATGATAATATAGCCTTATAATATTAGTATTGTATTATATCCATGAAGGAAGATGTTAATAAAATTTATAATAATTACACTTTGTAATTTTTTCCATGTCCAAAAGATAAGAATTTGATTGGGACAAAATGGGTTTTCAATAATAAACTCAATGAGAAGGGAGAGTTATAACAAAACAAATATCATTTTATTTACAAGGGTTACTATCAAATTGAGTGTATAAACATTGATGATATTTTTGATATAGTCATAGGTATTTAAATGATTCATATATTTCTTGTGATAAGTTCTAAAAGAAACTATAAATTGTTTCAAATGTATGAGAAGTAGATTTTTATGAATGATGAACTCAAAGAGGAGGTTTAAATTGAATGATTGGAGGGATTTATCATTGATGGTGACGTTTCTTGGGTATGAAATTCTAATAAATAACTTTATGGTCATAAATAATCTCCTAATACATGGTATTTGAAATTGTTCATAACTTTTAAGATAATGAATTTCAATAAAGTTAAGGTGGATATAAATATCTATGTTAAAGGAGACAACATAAACTCGCTCATTATGATTGTGTATGTTGATGACATTATTTTTGTTGGGAATGAAGTGAATTATTGTGTGAAATTTACTACCAAAATTAAAAACCTTTTTAAAATACCAATGGTCAATGAGATGACATTATTTTTGGGTTTGTAAGTTTTTAATAGTATGTATATTTATCTCATAAGAAAAGTATGCTTGTTGGTTGTTAAAAAGTTTTGTAATAGAATAATTGAGAGAAGTTTAAACTCCTATTATACATAAGACTAAGTTTTACTTGGATGAATAAGTGAGGAGTGTGAATCAAAAGGTATTTAAAAGGCTTATTGAAAGCCTTATTTATTTGATAGTATCAAGATTATACGTTGTGTTTTTCATAACACTTTGTACTCAATTTCAAACAAACTAAAAAGAGTTGAATCTTATGGTAGTGAAGTGAATCTTGTGTTATGTAAAAGGGAATATTTATTTTGTATTGTGGTATTAAAATACACATTATTATAGATTTATGGTTTTTATTATGATAATCAAAAATGTGACATTGAATATCATAAATTAACCTCTGGACGTGCATTATTTATTAAAGGAATATACATTGATTGGCATTATAAGAAGTAAAATTTAGTTACCTTATGAATAATAGAAGTTGATTAAGTTATATAATCACAATATAATACTCAAATGTTGTAGATGAATTAAAAATATGAATACATTAGGGTGTAAGTCACATATCCTTTGATGATTTGGTTTGACAACCAAAGTGAAATAAAGTTTTCAAAGAAGTAAGTGAAACATTTGAGTCTGGATTATATTGATACCAAGTACCACTTAAACAAGGAGAAGGTGGAACATGGAGAGATCAATTTTGAGTATTTTTTAAAAAAATATAAAGTAGCAAATATCTTGAAAAAACCTTTGAAAAAGGATGCCTTCTAGTACTTGATACAATTGTTGGGTGTGAATTATCTTCCAAAATCGTTGTGAGTTCATTTATTTATTTTCCCTCTTTCATTACTTTACATTTATTGAAAAGGGGTGATAATAGTTTGGGATTTATTCTAATAAACGGGGAAAACTTCTAATCACTTGTGTAGTTGGTTAAGTGGTAGAAAAAAAAATTCCTTATAGAGGGAGAAATGATTTTTTTAGTAGCTAAAATCTTTTATTAGATATCAAATTTTATTAGTATGTTTCCAAAAAATATTAAAGGGATGATTGAAGATCCCTTGAAGATTAAATATCCCTCATGAAGTGAATTTATAAATGGGGATTTGATAAGACAATAATTGAGACTTGGTTAATATAGTATTGACCTTTACACTGAGGGTTGGAGAAATCTTGAAAAATAGTTTTATCTAATGATATAGTGTTTAGATACCCATCACATGGGATACATAAGTTTTTTGGTATCTGGAATTTTTTATTGAATCTCAAATGTAATTAGAATGTTGTAAATAATAAAAAGGGTGAATATTAAAGATTCCTTAAATATTGAATATCCCTTATGGAATAAATTAAAAATGGGAGAGTTAAGAAAACCTTAGTATATTACTTGTTAATATAGTATTAATATTTACACTGAGGGTTATAGAACTCTCTAAAACACCATTATATCAAATGGTTTAGTCTTTATATTACTCTCATAAGGAATCTTGTTATAACTAGTTTCTTGAGTGGATTAATTTTTTATTTTTAAAGTTTTGTTCATGTTATATTTAGTTTTGATATGATCATGTATTATTTTGATATTTATTATATCTATATTGGATGTAAATTAATGAATGTTTATTGGGTTTTTTAAAATCACACTATGATGAGGTGTTAATTATGCTCCAATGGTCTGAAGCCAGGAAAAAAATTCATATACATGAAAATAATTTTTTAATAAAAATTTATTATGTCATGGATACTTCTTTAGGTATTAAACCTTCACTCATATTCCAATATTATGTTGTAATACATAGTTGTGGTTTATGAAATCTAAAGGAGTTGAGGATGGGTGAATGGTTATTCATTAAAGGCTGGAGTTCATGTCACAATTTCATTTGTTAAACTACAACATTGTATTTTATTTCATAATATATAGGCTATAGAATTTTAATGTTAGTAATAGAATTTATTATCGAAGTTTCACATCATAATTTTTTTATGTCACAATAATTTGTGCAATTTTTAGTAGAATTAGCTAACTAAAATAATTAAATCATGGTATAAATCACCATGAAACAATGAGTTCAAGATATGTGTATATTTTTTTCATCAAAGAAAAAAATTAAGGGGATTTAAATGATATTTGACCTATTATTTTTTATATGAGTTTAACCAGGAATCATGCCTCAATTCATAGTGTTACACCATGATTTTTTAAGATATTTAAATATTTGGAGTTTCATTCATAGAAGTGTGAAGAAACATTTTAATAGATTCCTAAACGTTCCAAGGATAATTTAATAGAGAAATTTTTTGGGTTTGAGGGGAATAATGTAGATGCACACTTGATTTATCATTACATGCACTTGATAAGGATTACAGAATATTGATCAACACTATTGATACTTTTTTATCTTTCTTGTATTGGAGTTCATGACCATATTCTTTCTCTATATCCTCTTATATTTTTTTATAATAAATCAAACACATGTAAAGTAATATCATAACCACTAATCACCAAGGACACCGTCACTCGATAAAAAGAGTTAGTAAACCGTGTAAAAATTTCGCATGATGTGTGTTGTTTTTTATTTCTCTCTATATTAGGTCATCATTGTTTGATTGGATTCAAGGATCTAATTCTCTAACCAATATGATACCATTTATTAAATTTGAAATAATTATTTTTTGGTTCACACTGATTCACCCCCAGTGCTTCTCACTATGCTTTCCCAGGTAACTTCACTTGATACAACCAAATATTCCAACCAAATATAAGGATCCATGCACATTTATGGTAAATTTCATAGTATGGGAATTTATAAAATAAAAAAATGCTTGATTTAGGTATTTTTATTATTGAGATTACACACTCAGTGTATTCCTATTTGTAGGTTATAGAGCTCCAACCAACATACATCATGGTGAAAATTTCCAACAGGGGTACAATACATCCAACTAGGGTAATCAAGGATGTCCTAATGTGAGTGAAGAACCTTATTTTACCTTTTAACCTCTATATATTAGATATAGAGGATACCCTAACACATGTACATGCTCAATTCATTTTAGGTAGTCTATTTCCTAAAATGAAAAAAAAATAATGATAAATGTACACAATGGAACAATTTTCATGGATTCTAGGGAATGAATGGTTCATTTTAAAATTTTGGATGTCATGAAACACCTCGTAGAGGAGAACTCCACTATACTTGTCTATTAGATGGATATAACCCCCAACACATTACCACCCCATTCTTTTCCATGCAACACTTTCTACAATTTTTTCACTCTTTGAAACTCTAGGTTATTATTAATGTTTTGATTATTGCACGGGTTTGGAAAAATATAATGCTTATTTATTAGTCAATGAGTGTCTTCATTCTAAGGTGGTCGTGATTTTTTATGATTATGTAAATGTCGTTTGTTTTGATTCTCTCTCTACAGATAATAATCATGAGTAGATAGATAGTTTCAATGAAATCACTCTCCCCAAATACCCTTACTCAAACAAAAAAAACACTGGTGTTGGAATTAAAACCCCTTCCCCTGATTTAGAACATGTTAGTCTTGGGGTATTGATCAATTATTTGTTATTATTCCTAAACAAAATATTTAGATCATGATTTAAAACCAATTAACCTTTTTAGAGAGTGTATAAAGGCAATAGTATGGATATTTATTAATATTCCTAGAATTAGCCAATCTATTTTCATGTATCACATACTTTTAGAAGATAAGTCTAAATTTATAAGGCAATATAAACACCGGCTAAACCCCACCTTAATTTAAATAGTAAAAAATGAGGTAAGAAAACCACTTATAATTTGGATTATCTATACCATATCTGATAACAAATTGTTAGCTCGATGAAAATTATTCTAAAGAAAACTATAGTAGTTATAGTGTTAAATTAAATGAATAAATTGGTTCCTATACATGGGTAAAATAGTTATTATGTTAGTATTGAAAATTTCCAACTTAATAAAGCCACATGAAAGGACCATTTTCCTCAACATTTAATTGACTAAATGTTAGGAATATTGGTTGGTAAGTCTCATTATTATTTCATTAATGGTTATTCAGGTCATTTTAAAAATTCATATATTCATTGAGGATAAAGAAAAAACTAACTTTTACATTCAATAAATTTTCAAGTAAAATGATTTCATTTTTTCTATATAATTCTCCTTGTACCTTTTAATATTGTATGGTGAGTACTTTCACTGAGTTCTTGGAAGTTTTCATAGATTATTTCACTATTTATGGCTCTTATTTTGATAAATTTTTGACATGCCTAGGTTTTATCATATATCAATGCATTGAAAAATATCACATATTAAATTATGATAATGTCATTTTATGGTAGATAATGGGATAATTCTTGGGCATGTAATATTTTGAGATCAAATTCAAGTTGGAAAATCAAAAATTGAACTAATTTCCTCCATTCCATACACCAAATTCATTCATGAGGTATGGTATTTATTGGTTAATGGTAGTTTTTACCGTTGATATTGTATTTGATGAACATTTAATAGAAGATTCAAATTCACTAAAAAGGGGTCTCACATCCCCACCTATAATCCAAACACCTAAGTGGGATCTTCTCTTGAAGCTCATATGTGATTCCTATGACTATGTAATTGAGTCAATTTTATCACTAAGGGTTGAGAGAGCTCCTCATGTCATTATATATACTTCATGTACTATATACTCGACCCAAGAAAAATATAATAACACTAAAAAAGAACTTCTTCCCATTTTTTATTGGAAAAATGTTATATTTATCTTCTTAGGTCAAAGGTAATTACATTTTTTTTTAAAAAATCCTTCAGTTTCTACTTAAAAACCCCAAGGTTAATCCCTACATCAAATAGTGGTGAATAATTCTCCACGAATTTGATCTTGATACTTATGATGAGAGGGGAGTGGAAATTTTTGTAGTTGTAAAAATCAGTAGTATTTCACCATCATTGTACACACATGTTGATTCACCCATCCCAATTAGAGAGTTCTTCCCAAATAATATCTTTTTGACATATTAGATCTTACCCCTTGTATGTGGATATTGTAACTTATTTGTGTCATTAAAGGTCCTCATTTATTTTTTCATGTCACAAACCAAGAGGCTTAGGTATGATTCATGATGTTATATTTGGGATGACCTATACTTATGGAGGATTCATAGCAACCAAGTCATTCGATGATGTGTTCTTAACCATAAGTTCACATTTTTTTGACTTTTTTCACACCATAGCTTATAAGGGTCACTTTTTCTCTCAATGCACATCTCAAAATTTCCTTGGATCTAAAACTTACTTGTACACATTATTTTTGTATCCTCATTGTTTTTGTATATATGTAAATGATGTCAGTTTTTTAATAATATCACTAAAAGGAATGGGATACCCCAACAACCTATATTGCTTTGTGATATATTTTATATAGGGGGAATTAATTTAATGTGGACATTACCAAATTCATTTTCCTATTTATGCATTATTTTAATTGATGGTTATGCCTCTAAATGGGTGGAATCAAAGGTAATGAGGACCAATTCCTTTTGAGTGATTGTTAAATTTATAAGATCTCAAATTTTTAGCTAGTTTAGTTTGTTGAGGGTTATGATTAGTAACCTGATTTCTCATTTATGTAACTGAAAAATTCCAGAATTAATTTGAAATTATGGAGTTTTTCATAAATTTTTTATTGAATATCATCCTCAAAAAAATATAAAAACTTAAATTTTTAATTTTTAAGTTAAGAAAATCATGGAAAAAATAGTACATCCTGACAAGAAAGATTGTATTGTGTGCTTATATGGTTCACTATGGTCACACCGTACTTATTTTGAAAATCTAATAGAGATGTAACCTTATAAGATTATCTTCATAAAGGCTTTTCACCTTCTTATATAGGTAAAAAATCATTCATATTGGACTATTAAACAATGTAATATTCCCCTCTCATGTGCAAGTAAACATAGTAAATTACAAATTTGGAAGTTGGAAGAGATTAAACAGGATGAATATTAGAAATTAAAGGTATATAAAGAGAAGAAAATGTTTTTTCAAGATGATTTTTATTTTTTATATATAGTTTTATAAGGTCCTAATGTATAATTCTAGGCAAAATATCCTCCTAGGTAAGATTTTTTTTCCATTGGTTTTGTCCTTATATTAATAATCATGTTTATACTTTTGATAAAATACATGTTTCCATTGGTCAAGAGGATGTTTGTCGTTAATGTAAAATGATTTAAACATTTCCATGAGGATCTTCCAAAAACATACATTGGAATAACTCTAACCAAAGGATGTTTTACATTTCACCACTTAATAGGTTAACCTTTCTTCATGCCCTTAATTACATGTATGCACATTTAAATTACATGCATTGAAAATTGTGTAAAATTTAGGTTTGGAGGAGGGAAACATAATTTATTTAGGATTCATATTTTTAAAAAGGAAAAAATAAAAATAAATCATTCCAAATGTTCATTATACATGTGAAAATTATAGAAAATTCATATTTAATTTCATTAATATATTATATACAAAATTAAATTTATATTGTTGATGGAATGGAAAATATGAGAATTATTTTAACATTAAAGATTTATTTTATTATATATATATATATATTCATCAATGAAATGATTGATTGTATATTAATGAAATATTTGAGATCTTGACACCACTCTGTGTAATATTTTTATGGGAAATAGTGTCATTTAATATCATCAAACAACATCTCACAAAATCATGGATTTCAATTTTCCCCTACTTAATTAAAGGTATGTGAAAGTAATTTTTTATATCCTTTTAATAATTCTTTTTACAAATATTCATTTCTTATCCAATTGATTTCAATACTGCATTGGATTAACCTTTACATGTGTTCTTATTATTTGACAATTTTTCACCCT
This sequence comes from Viscum album, assembly GCA_963277665.1. NCBI lineage: Eukaryota > Viridiplantae > Streptophyta > Magnoliopsida > Santalales > Viscaceae > Viscum > Viscum album. The sequence continues at coordinate 829,272,464 of OY728140.1, forward strand.
CTAAAAAAATGAAAAGAAAAAAACATATGTGTGTGTGATAAAGAGGGAGTGTCAATAAATGCACACCATATGAAGATATATAGTTTGGTAATATAAGTGTTGACTTCTAAAAATTATTAATTTAGTGAGTATTTAATTTTAATTATAAATTATAAAAGTATGTTCGATAGAAAATAATGGGGCAATTAGAAAAGATTTAGTTGATTTATTGAATAGAGAGTGAAAAGACGAGATTTAAAGGGTTTTTATAGAAACACGCATTTAGGGATTTAGTATAATAGTGGAATCATAAATGTTTCATTATGATTAGTATCATTAAATTCATTTAATTTTATTTTGATATTTTTTAAGATATAATTATTTTCATGATTATTGAGATTAACTTATTAGTGTGATTATTAATTTTCCCATATATCTATCATGAATTGAGAAATATCATAATTCATATTTTATTATCATTTTCTAGAACAAATGAAATTTTTATTTTCTTGGGAGTTTAAAAGTTTAGGTGCATGGGTGTGATCGCACGGTAACTAATCATATATTTTTAACCTCACACTTCTGAATTAAAAATTTTACGGGGTCCAATATCCCATCATTTAGGAAATATTATATTTTACTAGTATTTTTTATTCATTATTTTAATAACACATTAAAAGGTAAAAAATCATTATCTTTGATATTTACATGGAAGTGTTGAAGTGTGAGATTAATTTTTTTTAGAAGTAAGGAATGTCATATCACCGAAAGGAGAAAATCTAGTGACCTTATTTTTGAAAACCTCATAGAGATGGGGTGGGAATGACTGAGTATTAGTTCGTTAGAATATATAGGTTGGTGAAGTCTAAGTTATTCTATCAAAATTTAGTCCACTAGAATATATATAGTATTTCATATCTATGATATCTTCAAAAGAGGAATAATCAATTGGAAAGTCACATTGAAGTGGTGTAAATCTTTGACCATAATAAGGGTTCATTCATGTATCTCAAAGGTGGTGAACCTCAAACCAAAGATATTAGATAGTGGTGTTTACTAGAAGGACCATAAGGGCACTATTATAAAGTTATTTTGGATCACTTGTGATATAAAAGTTTAAGATGGGTTATATTGAGTGAAGAGGAATTATTGATCATTATAATAATTATCCTGATTCATTGAATAAAAGTGAATAAACATTACCCCCATGGATTAGGGTGAAATAATAAATCATATAAGCCTTTGTGTTGTTATTTTTCTTTCATGTTTTTTTATTATCATTTTTTATAATATTCTTGTATGTGTTCTTCAAGTGGTTTTAGGTTTTGGTGCATTGAATTGGGTGTTCTCATCTTATAAGTTTCGGGCATTATACATGGGGTTCATTATATAGTTGTTACTTCTTCACGTGAATTTTTAATGAAGTTTATTCCAGTATTTTAATTTTAAGGTGTTCATGGACCCAACAATTAGTATCAAAGCTCATGGTTAGAGTGATTTTATAGGATCGGGACCCAGTTAAGTTGTTTTGGAGATCGATTTAGTGGAAATATTTTTCCATTTTCCTTATAGAAGAATGTTGGAAAGTAGTTTATAGACTCTTATTTTATATTGATTGGATGAAGTAGGGGTTTGAAATTTCTAGATTTATGATGTTATAAGAGAGAAATTTCTATCTAGATAAAATCAACATAATGTATTTTGGGTTTTAGAAAATACAAATAGAGGATTTTCTTGGGTAGAAAAACCTCAATATTCTATTGACTGGAGCTAAGCCATAAGTGATGAAATGGGAAGAATGGTAAATTATAGATAATAAAACACTTAGGATGATGAAAATTTCACTTTCCTATAATGTTTCATTCAACATTTGAGGAGTGAAAACCATGTTAGAACTCATGAATACCTTAAATGATATGTGCTAGAATCACATGATGATGAACAAGGTATTCTTTATAAGGAGACTATTCAGTATGAAAATTTCAAAAGTAAGGTCTATAGTCAATTATATAAATAAATTCAATGTAATTAAAAGTTATATGGAATAAATAAATGTATAATTCATAGACCAAGTTTGGGTTTTTTTTTACTTTTATCCCTTTTGGAGTTATGGGATGTGATGGTGATGGTTGTGGGTAATTATAGTGGAAAGAAAAATTTTAAGTTCATGGATGGAAATGACCTGGTATTGAATGAATAAATTCATTAAAAATAGATTTAGTTATCTTCTGGTAATTCTTATAGTACAAAAAGAAGAGGTCGTATTATTGGATGTAAAATTTACTAGAAAGGGAAAGGTCATAGTATCCTGAGAAAGAGTAGTTTTATGGAAGGTTCTCCCTTATGTTGGAATTGTGGGAATAAAGTTCACATTAAAAAGGATTATATTCATCAAAGGGAGAACTCTGGAATATATTATTTCATAAGTGGGTTTGTGAATTTTGTGTCATAGTAAAGGAGTGGTTTGATCCTAAGTATCGCCAACTCAATTGAGTCTTGGATGATTGACTCTAGAGATTCATTTCATAAAAAAACTGAAAAAGAGAGTATGAAAAGTTAAATCTCCAAAATATTTGGTAGAGTTCATCTATATAATAGGAAAGATCTTGAGATTTTTAGAATGAGATATTTCTCTACCTGGGTAAGGAATATAAGCCTGATAAACTTGAAATGTGTGTCATACATCCTTAGATTAAGGAAGAACTTAATTTACATAGGGAAACTATATGGCTAGGTCTTTTATATAATTTTCACTGGTGGAATTTGAAATATTTCTTATATATCCATGGTAGTATAAAATTTATTTAAAGGAGAGACCTTATATCTTATAGTTTCATCATATGGAGTGATTTATACTACATAAGTTTTAAGGATTAATAGAACCAGGGACTTGTGTGTAATCTCAAACATAGTATTTATGGTTTTAATCAATAACCAAGGTGTTAGAATAAAATTTTCAATGCTTTTAAGATGTAATGTAGGTTTTTTTAAAGTAATGATAACCATTTTTGTTACCAGAATGTGTTTGATGATGGGAATTTCATCATCCTTCTACTTTATGTAGATAACATGCTGATAGAAGTTTTGGTGAAAGGAAAGATCAATGACCTAAATTTTGAGTCATCTAGAATCATCAAGATGAAGGATCTCAATTCAAAAAATATAATATTGTGGTTGAGGATTATATGAGACCAAATTTCCGGTAAACTATACCTAACTCGGGCTGACTACATCTAGAAGGTGGTGGAACACTTCTATTTATCGAAAGAAAAACCTGTAACCACACCCCTAGTTGGGAAATTCAAAATAAGTAAGTAGAAGTCACTATAAATGGAAACAAATTTAGAGTGTATGGGTATATTTAAACATGCATTAGTTATCAAAATTTTAATATACTCTATGGTTTTTACTCATCCAAACATTACATAGATAGTGGGGGTAATCAGTGGGATTATATCGAATCCCAAAAGGGGACACTAGAAATCTATAAAATGGATTCTCTAGTACTTTAAGGGTACTAAATACTTGGTAATTTTATTTAAAAAAGATTACCCTTTGGAAATTTTTATAGAATCTGACTTAGGTAGAGATTCAGATTCATAGAAGATCACTACAGGATATGTGATTACTTTTGGAGAAATGGTAATGAGTTGAATATTCTAAATTCAAAAGATGGTTTCACTTTCAATAATGGAAGAATAGTACATCACTTTTATAGAATAAGTAAAGGAGTTTTTATAGCTTAAGGGATTGTTGTTGGATCTCATAAAAACACTGAAAGTTTGGAAGTTGTTTTTTGACTCACATAGTGTCATTCATTTGGCTAGAAATATGATGTTGCGTTCTTGGAAAAAACACATCCTTATAATGTATCACTTTATATGGATGTTATTAGAGTAAGAAGTGTTAGACCTATAGAGTATCAAAGTGACACAAAATTCAGATGAAATTTTAAAATAGGTCATGTATTAGGAAGTGTCAAGGTAGTGTTATGCCTCAGAAATTTTGGGTTGACTCGAAGGAATGAAAATGGGGAACCATGTAGCTACTTTATGAAAATTCGAAGGAATAAGTATATATGGGAGTTAGTGGAGGAATTTTTACAAAACTAAAATGAATATAAAGTGATATATTATTGATATATAATCTTTATTTTTATAGAAGGATGTAATTTTAGATTACTAAAATGATAAAATATGATAATCTTATTTGCAACAACTACATGGAGATGGGGCGGCGGCAGCTGAGTATCAGTTCACCAGAAATTGTAGACTATTGTAGTGGGATTAAATCCATCAAAATTTCATACATAGAAAGATATTCAGGATTACATATCTATTATATCATCTAAATGGGGACATTCAATCAGTTGGGAACATTGATTTGGTGTAAATATTTGACTGAATGAAAGTTTCCTCTATACATCTCAGAGGAGGTGGATTTCAACACATAGAGATCATGGTAGTGGTAACTGAAAGACCCATAAATAAATTTATATAAATTTAATGTGGTTCAATTGTGATCTGGTATATGATGATGAGTTAAACATAGTAAAGAGTGACTTGTTGATCATTGTAATTAGTCTCCTAATTCTTTCAATAAAAGTGAATCATCATTCCCCCTGTGGATTAGGGCATAATCCTAAACCACATAATCCTTTGTGTTGTTATTTTACTTTCATGTTTCCATTTGTTCATTGTTTATGATAGTCTTATCTATTTTTTCTAGTGGTTTTTCATTACGGTGTGGTGGCTTGGGTGATCTTGTATTCCAAGTTTTAATAATTATATGTGGGTTTCATTCTAGATTCATTGCTTCTGCATGTGAAGTTTCAAGTATCTCCTGGTGTTTTAATTGTAAGGTGGTTACAAACCCAATAGGAAGGACATATATAAGGTATTATAACATAAATTTTAATAAAGTAATCCAAATCAAAACATTTCTTTTTTTCTAGCATTTTAGTTTCATAAGTATAAAATTCATTAAATAGAAGCAACGGGTAATCCTACCACATGGAGCTCAATAGAGGACCACAATCTGAAGAAATTATGGGTGAGATAGTTTGAATTTACCTTTATTAATTGGACCATGGAATGATCTATGATACTCCAACTGAGGTGTTTACATTGGAATTTGAAAGATAAATCAAATCCTATTTCATGTAAGGAATATTAGGTTAATATTCAGTTAACAAAGGATTTTTTCATTTATTTAAAGATAATAGGATGACATAATCAAGGAAATCTCATATACCTCATTAATTCCATGATTTCTTTCAGAGTTATCTTGTATTAATTATTTATATAATTACCCCCACCCACATTATTAGATAATTATTGAAAAATAGAGATAGTAAATTACTTAGAACATTTCATTTGTTCATCCTCCCCTTTTATAAAGTTCTAAAATCTTAGTGATCACTAGGGAGGAACTTGATGCAGTCCCAAGTTTCATATTTATATTCATTTTATGATTTTTTTTAAATTCATGTTTGTATATTTTTTTCATATCCTCTCCACTTATTTGAGCTCTATAGAGGCATACCACTCTCAGTTTCAAAGGATCATGTTTGGGTGTACCCATTCATGTGGTTATTCCCAATTTCATCTTCTATTTCTAATTTTTTTCCTAAAGAATGGTATTCATGTAGATCATATGATTTATTCAATCCATGTGAACTTTAACATCCCTCCAGCTGAACACCACTAATCGATGTCATCGTTTTACTTCAGGTTTGGCTCTCCATATGCCAAAGGCCACCGACTAGTAGTGAGGGTATAGGGTGTTACCATGGGGATAATATACCCTCATTTCAGAGTAACAACAAATAAAAATAACCAAACATCATACAACTCAAATAAATAAAATTATATGGATGAAATAAAAAATAACATGCTATATCAAAATGAAAAATGTAGAAGCGCATCATCATATATACACATGGTTATACCAACAAACATCAATTGATCACCAACTAGGTTGATCACAAATATAAGATAAATAAAAGGATAAAAAGACAAGGAATCTCTACTACCATCCCCGAGCCTTATCTCATCCATATCCTAACTTCAGCCAAGTTATCCATATAAACAATCCAATCTTGGGCCTCTAACCTACCTAAATTAGTGAATAATGAAGAATTATCGGGTACTTAAGTGTCATGGCCACCCGATCAGGGTGTTAGTACAAATTGGTAGGGAACCACCAATGGGGTCCCAAATATAACCAGTAAATAGAGTTTATTTTCATGTGATATACTCAAAAAATAAATAAATAACTATGGAATTGTAACTAAATAATCATTTTCAGTCTTTAGTTCCTAACATAACACTCAGGTTCGACTATAATTGTTTCATATAGTTTTGAATTATCTCTAAGCATGTGACACAAAAATTTGGGGGGAACATGTCCCATCTTAGAATCTTATATAAATGATCACTTGGAGGAGAGGTGACCCACCTAGATCATCTCATGGAATAGTCAGGGGTCACCATCCACCCGTAGTATCATAAAGTAAGTTAGGGACAAAATTCACCAATAGTTTCATATAACAATCAATAATAGGGTTCTAGCATCCACCCAGGTCATCTCATTAGTCATTGGGGTCCAACATTCAACCATAATATCTCTCAATTATAGGGGTCAGCATCTACTTAATAGTATAACATAAAAAATGATCACCAGGGGTGAACATATACTTGAGTCATTTCATATAATAATCACCAAAAGGTATGGTCACATTATAATCCTATCACATATATCCTAGATTTGCCTCTCAATAAAAACACCTATCCCATCACCATTAATTTTTAAGTTCTAAGGTGCCACCCAAAATCAATGATGTAGTCTCCTCTTCAATACCCATCACTGGGGTAAACATAAGGTGGAGGCCTCTATGGTCCCTTGGGCCATGTCACAATTAAGATACTCTAATTGAGTCCACTAACTCATTCTAATAACTCAAGCCAAGCTCATCACTTATAGGGAATATCATCCCTATGTATCACCATGATCACATCACGACTACCTCATCCTCATAGAATAATCCACAACAACATCACTCCTAAAATATGTTATAATTCCCATATCACTTCCAAATTTCATACAAGGTTGGTCATTACTCACACCCAACCTATCACAAATCAACCTAGGGTCTACCCATCCAGGTAATCACATGATAGTTGGGGGTAACACTCACCCCACACTCTACTCAGTCAACCCAACAACTCTAAGGAATCTTAAAATTTCATCATGGCCTTCTCAGGACAATCATATCAATCCAACACCCTCCTCTATAAAGAGGTGTATGAGGGAACCTATATAAGGGTCACTAAGTTCATAATTTCATTTCATTAAATTTATACCCCTCGGGGGTCATTTGTCACATGGAAACAATTTATAAATAGGTCCTCGGCCATCAACAACTGAGGCACTAATATGGTCAATCAAACCCTTCAAACTTTTATTATATCCATGGAAACTTAAATAGAATAATTCATTTAATTAAAACCATTCTAGTTCCATATACCACTTAGTATTTATTTGTAACCATGTACTCAACCATTGATGGTCAAGTCATCAAGCCAGTGTTCAAGGTTCCATCATGGCCCTTGAAAATTTCTTCATTTCATAGGAAATTATAAAATTATTCATTTAATTTAAAGTAAAACCCCACATTGGTGGTGAGACCACATATCACATGTCACATATCAAATACATATAACAAAGGGGTAAGATCAAGTACCACCTACCTCTTTTATGGAGTTATTATACTTTGTACATGCTTGGTCACCCTCACCAAAGCTCATCTAGCCCTATATCATGCTCGCATCATAACTTAGGGCCCTAACATATAATACTTGGTCAATCACCAACTTAATTTAATTTAAGAAAAACACCCTAGATAAAATCATGGAAGATGCATACCTATTTTAATCTGTACAAAAACTAGTGAGATCATCTTTTAGAGGAATACTTTAGTTAATATGGGAAAAATATCCAACATATCAGAACAATCCCATTATGATATGATGTAATCATCATTTAAAACCCTAAAACAATAGAACAAATCATAAATGGAAGAGAAATATAATAAAATAATAAGGAATCAACATAGAGTGTTAGATTTACCATAAGATTACCTCTAGGCCAAATGACACTCAATTTTTATAATAATCAAGGGAGATATCTCTCTTGGAAGAAGGGAGATTAAGAGTCCCATTCATGAGACCCCCTTATATATAGGCCATAAAACACCCCAAAAATCCCTTGAAGATGCATTTTAAATCTTTTTATTTAATTTTTTTGAAATTTTAGAAGAAGAAAATCACATTCACCCATGTAAGGGTCAATATAAGGGGATTCCACATAAGGGTTCACCTATATTAGCAGATTCCCCCATAATGGTATTTTTACATATGGGTCTATGTAAGGGTTTACATAAAGGTATTCACTACATAAGGGTCTATGTAAAGGGATTCACCATGTACGAGTGACCACATAAGATTCCACATATGGGTTTTTCCAAAACCCCTTCTCCATCATCGAACTCTGCCAAAATTTACAAAAGCCCCCATGTACAAGGATTTACCCCTACATTATTGTGTCCATGTAAGGGTCACTATATAGAGGTTTCCCACATAAGTCAACCATGTAAGGGTAAACACAGGGTTCTTTCAAACCCCTCTTCTCTAGATCTAGACGTTTCCAAAAAAATTAAAAGTCCCACCCATGTAAGGGTTTTTTCATATAGGGGTTTCCCTTTACACTTTTCCATCCCACTACTCAGTCTAAAATACCACTCTTGAGAACTCAAGTCATTACCAAAGCCTCAAAATATATCCAAAATCATAATCCAGGATTACTCTAACTCTTTTATTCCCAATATTAATCTCATTTCTCAAAACAACCCCCCTCTAGAGATTAAAAATTAAATTTCCCCATAATTTCTCAACCTATATAAACACAGGACTTTAAAATCTCTCTAACATAACACTTATAACCCATAATAATCCTTTTTGTTCTTTAACAATCAATCTCATCCCATACTGGTTATCAATTCATGATCATATCATCACATTCTATAATATAATGACAACTGAGCTTATGGTATGAAAATCTAACCATGAGGTGCATTATTCATCAAAAACTTGAGTCTCTACTTATTATTATTTCCAAAAACTAAGATGGTTCCCAACTACACACATTTATCCTAAGAAACCATGGTGTCTTAAAATAATTCATCCTTATAATCATGGTGTTATTATCTATAAGTCTTTTCTTGTAAAGGTTAATTATAATCCATGGTGAACCCCACTGTCTGAGCTGCCTACCAAAAATGGATTCTCAATGGTATAACAACACCCTCGGTCTGGTTTTAATATCACCACACTCATTATCATACAAAATTACTATTCATTACTCCTCTAGATGGTGTTTCTCAAAAATACTCAACCATAACCATCAACGTGTTATCTCATTACCCAATCATGATGCCTTGAGTCCTGAAGTAATCCTGAGTTTGTCCAACATCCACACTGAATCATAAACCCAACTTGTAGTATAATTACATGGTTGAATTACTAACCACCTATACCATCTATCAGGCTCTCACCTAGAGAACAGGAACATCATCAATCTAGATCATCTTTAGATCACAAAAAAACCACCCCGATCATGATACAAATGCTCAGACTCCATCCAATATCACATCCAAGACTTAAATATAGTACTCACCAAGGGACCATATAGAACCGGATCCATATACACATCTATATCCTAGTTCGATATTGATTTTCCAATGAATGGTCCCATCACACCCACAACCCTACCCACATGAGGGTCATTCCTTCACAACCCATGCTCTATTTATTACTATATGTAATGACTAGATGTGACTGTTCCACTCACACCTGAGCACCAACATGAAACATAAATCATAAACTATTACCAACTTACTAGTAACTTTGCCTCAGAATCTATCAAATTTCCATCCATAATGAAGGTCTCACCCTCTAACAACTAATGTTTAACTCCCCACATTTTTAATTCTCTTATACCTCTCCTCAAGAGTAACCTCAATAGGTTTCAACAACATGCCTTCCCAACAATTTTTGTCAAGGAACACACTTTGGTATCCTCCACCATGATGCCTTAATATATCATTTATGTCACCACTTACTAGATATGGGCCTCTCCTATTTCATAAATCCTCTTGAGAAACCATTATTACAAAAAATTTATCAAATTAATCAGTCCTTGAATTGTACACACTTTCTCATCAATTCACAAATCAATGAGAAATGTATATAACTATCACGTACTAGCCCTCTCACATCAGGACCTTACCTAAAAAACCATAATAACCCTCACTCTCCTATCCTGATGTAGAGTGATATCTAAGAACCAACTCATAGGTTCTCATCCACTATCCACCATTATCTCATCTGAACCTAATAGGCGTATACTCCCATGCCACCTAATCGCATAACCCAAATCACACTCCCATGAGTCTCACTCCATTAAACTGGGATCAAAACACCATACCCATGAGATGTTTAAAGTGAAATGAACTTAGAAATCCATTCATGCATGCCTCATCACACCGCATGATTTATCCTCTATAACGGTGATCAACATCCCCCATTACCAAAATAAAGCATACCCAAATAGTCATACACTACCATATCATATGACTCAGGCCACTTAAAGTCCTATCACATAAATTAATAGGCTCATGTGCCTAAATCATTGACCATGCTACACCTCATTTCAAACTCATATAATAAGTAGAATCCTCAAAATTCCTCAAAATCGATTCATTTCACCCATGCCAAGGGCTATCACATGATCACCCACCACTTGGGAATCATCTCAAACCAAAAGTGTATACCCTAAATCTTTCAATCCAAGATCCTACCATTTAGGATCATGTTATGTTATCATATTGGGAACCACACTCTAAAACACCATGTTCATGCATCCACTCAATCCTTCCCTCAAAACCTAACCTCAATACCTAAATTACTCTAAGTGCTTTGTATCACTAAGCCCAAGTAATATCTATGTTTATACTATATGATTTGATAGAACCTCTCATGCATCAATATCATAACTTGAAGCATCTACGCATTTTTCCCATCTTTAAAACACTCACAAGCCTAGGATAAAACCTCTCTTGGGTTACTCTTGAATACCATAAAGGTGTTGGATTTTAATGTTTTAAAAAAATAACTTGTTTATTTTAAGTTTTTTTAAAGGTGTGGTTATTTTTGGAGTACCATAATAAAAAATAGGTTTTAATGGACATTTTAGTTCACTATATAACACATTTTTCTACTAGAGGGTGTGATCTAGTTCACTTATTCAATCAGGTGTGATCTGAAAAATAGGATTAAATCAGTAAAATACATGCCTTTCCAAGAAAGGTAAAAACCCAATTATAAGGGGTGTGATGACTTATCAAAATGGTTGATTACATGCCTATAAAATGTAATCCCCATTGGATGGTAAATAAAAATTCCAACAATTACCATGCACTCCAATCCTTCCTAAAAATTGAGATTACTCTAAAATCCTTCAATAAACATCAAAGGAATTTTTATTGGTTCACAATAAAAATTGATTTTATTACTCTCTTATTTACAAATCTTCTTAAAGTGATACTCTCTAAAAATTAATCATGTTGAGTATGAATACACCATTTTATCCTAATGATTATTCTTTAGCAACCCATATTACTACTGATTTGGTGAGGGGAATCTGCTCTTAAGGATAGAGACAACATAACATTCCTTGGTGAGCTTTATATACTATAATCCAAAGTAAAGTCCATATCCATTTCCCACTGATATATCCCTAAAAATATTAAGAGTATATTCATCCATCATGGATATGGTGAGTCTTAGTAATGTAATGAAGTTGGGGAAATTTGATGGTAATAATTTCAAGAGGTAGCAAAAGTGGATGTGTTTTCTACTTGTAACTCTCAAAGTGGTATATGTGCCCTTAACTTTTAATCCCCCCCACATCCAAATATGATATTATTAAAGTTTATTAAACAAGAAAAAAATGGGATAATGATTAACAATCATGGAAAAATTCTATGAAATACAACACATCTTACAACACATCTATCAAAACAAGATGAACATGGATGATTCCATCATTGTCACGTCCATCATTAATAAGCTCCCTCTATCTTGGAATAATGTTAAACATTCTATATAGAACAAGAATAAATATATTTCCCTCAATTATTTACTCAACTATATACAAATTGAGGAGGAATATAAAAAACATGAGGAGGAAAATGATCCTAAGGATGATAAATCCAAGGTCCTCGTGGAAGAGGGAGTGGATCCATCTAGATCCTCAAAGGGGAAAAATGTACAAACCATCCTTCAAAAGGAAAATTTAAATTCAAAAATAATAAAGGGGAATGATAATTTTGTGGCAATCTAGGAGACTTAAAATGATATTATCACCTCCGTAAGAATATGGAAACAACACTTAAAATGGGCACTTCGCAACCATAATCTTCAAAGAGAATGTGCTTAGGGATCAATCTTCTTGATGGATCAATTATAGTGTTACATGACACATGTGAAGTAACAAATTTATTTTTGAGAGGATATAATAAATCAAATATGGGATTCCTCTCTACATGGGGAACTCTAAATGAATAAACATATAAGGTAAGGTAGTGGTTGATCTTGAGTTTACCTCAAGAAATAGCTTTACCTTAAATGATGTCTTGTATGTGTCTAAAGTTTGTAGGAACTTAGTCATGGTGATATTATTAAACAAGCATGGTTTTAAGCTTGTATATGCGGGATAAAACATTGTTTTTTCCAAAAGTGGGATATTTTTTGTAAAATTTCACTTGTATGATGGATTATTAAAATTGAATACAAATATTTTTTCTACTTACTTGCTAGAGTCTTTTTATTTATGGAATAATTATTTAGGTCACATTAATTTTAAGAAAATTCATGACATTTAAAAAATAGAATTATTACCAAGAATAGATAAAAACCATAACATTACCAACAATCTTAATAGTATAGAATCAATGTATAAATTTCTTGTAAACTAAAATTAAAAGTAATTTGTTAGAATTAATACATAGTTATGCAAGTGATTTTCATGTCACACCCACTATAGGTAATAAAAGGTAATTTTTAACTTTTATTGATGATTATTATAGATTTTGACATGTCAATATTTTACATGTTAATGATAAAGTTATAGATAAATTTAGTATCTATAAAAATGAGGTTAAAACCCAATGTGGGGTTAAAATTAAATACCCCATATATGATAGGGGAGTTGAATACTATATTCCTTCATTTTTTAAATCCCTGGAGATCATACATGAAGTGGAAACTCTCTATACACATTAATAAAATGGTGTAGTTGAGAGAAAGAATATAACATTAATGGAAATGGTTAATTTTATGGTGTCTATCTTGGGTCTCTCAAAAGGATTTTGGGGAGAATAATTATTAACTGTCTGTCACATCCTAAATAAGGAACCCAAAAAAGAGAAAACTATGACACTATAAGAATTATGTAAGTATAGGAAACTGAACCTAAATTATTTAAAGGTTTGGGTTTGTCACACAATTATAAGATTACATGAACCTAAAAGGGAAAATTTGGGTAAAAATGTATTAATAGGATATTTCTTGGATATTTGGATCATTAAAAGTCTTATAGATTAATGGTTGTATAATAAAATGATTTAGTAACTATTAATATAGTTATTGAATCAAGAGATGCTATTTTTTATGAATCTAGGTTTACATATTTACCTAATAAAGTCCAAATAGAGTAATTTGTCTCAAATAAAATAGTATCCCAAGAAGATATGTTCAAGGAGGTTTATAAAAGTAAAAAACCTCAAATACCCATGAAATATGTATCTGATTTCTATATTAACTTTTTAGAATGAACCAATGATAGTATTGTTACACAAACTCTTTTTTTAATCAATGTAGAGTCTGGACTAAAAAAAATTCAAATAGTTTATGTCATTTTCTAATGCATCTCTTTATAAGGAATTTATAAATGATGAAATGTAATATATATAAATTGTAAAAATACTTTGATATTATTTTATCTTTCTCAAGGTTCACAACCTATAGGTTTTAAGTGGGTATTTAGAACAAAACAAAAAGCCGATGGTTTAATTGAAAAATATAAATCTAGATTGGTATCTAAGGGATTTACTCAAAAGGAAGGAAACAATTATTTTATTATCCATGATCTAATGGATAGGAATTATATGATTATAATTATTTATGCATTATCTTTCATATATAATTTGTAAATTCACTAAATGGATGTTAAGAGAATATTCTTAAATGGTGAATTGTATGAAGAAATACATATGTAACAACCAAAAGGATTCATAGTTCCTAGTAGATAAAATAATGTTTGAAAATTGGTATGGTCCCTATATGGTTTAAAATAAGCTCCAAAACAATAGCATGAAAAATTTAATGAATTAATTTTATCAAATGGTTTTATAGTTAACCAATTTGATAAATTTGTTTAAAGTAGGTTCTATAATAACCATGGTGTTATTATTTTTTTATATGTGGATGACATGCTTATATTTAGAACTGATATGAATCAAATAAATTAGTATAGTTCTATTTTATCTATAAATTTTGATATGAAAGACTTAGGTGAAGATAATGTTATTTTTAGAATCAAAATTGTTAGAAATAAGAATTTCATTTTGCTTTCTCAATTTCATTATATTGAAAAATTATTAAATAGGTTTTAATAAGTTTATTGTTTACTAGTTTCTACCCCATATGATTTTAGGAGTAGAATTATACCAAATCCTATTACGGTAGTTTCTCAATTGGAATATGCAAGAATGATCAAGTTTATCATATATTACATGACATGTACAAGACCCAGCATTTCATATGTTGTTGGAAATTTGAGCAAGTATATGAGTAATCCAGGTTATACATAGTGGGGTGTAGTTAAAAGAGTACTCAAGTATCTAAAAGTTACTATGGATTACTATATATGTTATAGTGTAAAACTGAGGGTATTGGAAGACTTTTCCAATGTGATCTAGATAACTAATCAGGAGGATCACTCTTCTATGAGTGGTTAGGTTTTTATACTTAGAGGTGGAGTGATCTCTTGGGGTTCAAAGAAAAAAACTTGTATAACAAAACACACAATGGATTCTAATTTTATTACTTTAGAAGCTATAATAATGGAAGTGGAATGGATTTTATCTCTTTTATCAGATCTACCATTTTGGCTTTTAGGTTCTCACTCACCCATAAAGTGAATTATTTGAAAATAAAAAAAAATGTTTGGAGTGAGTACCATTTCGGCCTATGTTAATATCTCCAATTTCTATACACTATGATAGTCAAGAAACATTTTTCAATAAATAAAATAATACTTATAATGGAAAATCAAGATACATTGGTCTTAGACATAGCTATATGAGGCAGTTGATGCAAGATGGTATCATAATTGTGTACTTTGTTAGATCAAGCCAAAATTTGGGGGATCCACTAACAAAGGTACTTTCAAGGGATTTGGTATATAAAACTTCCTTAGGGATGGGTTTAAATTCTTTTTCAAAAATTCACCAATGATGTGGCCTCAACCTAACATGTGATAAATTTACATGTATAAGTTCAATATAGGAAATTCTATCATATGTGTAAAGGAAACACCGAAGGTGTATTATATCCTAGGAAAATGGTGTTTGGTTCCTATGAAAAAAAGGAGGGTGATTTTAAAACTCCTAATGAACTAAGGATTTCAAACAAGTGTTGAAACATGGGAACACTTTTTGGTTTACATATATAAATGTAGGATTGGGGCCTCTCTAAAGATATTATGACTTCGAATCTCAAATATTCATGGAAGGATAAGTGATGTATGAACATAATAGTGTTTATAAGTATATGAAGAACTAAGGAATTTAAATTTACTTATATAAGATGAATCCAATTAATAAAAAGAGTTGAAAGTTCAAGGTAGTGTCCACTTGTTTCTCTATTAAACTTTGATTTATCTCTACTATATAAAGGTTCAAATAAATAGATTCCTATATTTATGAAACTTATTTCCAAGAGATTATGATTCTTGATTTTCAAAATGGTGTTTTAAATATTTTAGAATGGGGGGGATAATTGGATTATAATGTTTTTAAAATATGAAAATTGTTTTATTTTAAGTTTTTTAAAAGGGAAGGTAAATTTTGGAATCTCACATTGAAAATGGGTTGAAATGGACAGGTATGTTCACTAGTGGACATGTTTGTTAACTAGAGGGTGTGATTAGGTCCACTTATTTGATTGGGTGTGATCTATATGACATGATTAATTATAGGAAATACATGCCTTTCCAGGTAAGGTATCGACACAATTTCAAGGTGTATGATGCCTTATCTAAATAGGTGCTTCCATTCCTATAAAATAGAGTCCCAATTATATAGAAAATAAAAATTACAACCATTCCCAAGAACTCTAATCCTTACTATAAATTAATATTATTCTAAAAGCCTTCAACAAGCATCAAAAAAAAATTTGGGGTGAAACAATAGAATCCTTTTATTACTCTCTTGTTTTCAAAGAATCTTTAAGGGATACTCTCTAAAAAGTACTTGTGTTGAGTATCAATCCACCATTATATATTAAATATTATTCACTAGTAACCCATAGTAATACTAATTTGATGGGGGTGAATCTACTCTTAAAGGAGAGTAACAACGTAGTGTGCCATGGTGAGCTCCATCTATAACAATCCAAAGTAAAGGTCATATCTATTTCCCACTAATATATCCCTAAAAAATGCACTAATATATCCCACCTAGCCCATAAACCATGTCTCACACAAATTTTATAGCTTTTGTAAAATACCTTTGTTCCCATCTCAACATTTCAAGGTAACTCATGTGGCATCACACCCACTCTAGGGTCCTCATGTACATATATATCAGGAATCACATGCCAATTCATTCGCATAATAGGGCATTGATCTTCACTGGGCATCTACATAAGTGACAATTTCCTCAAGTTCCACAGTCTCATCCAAACATATTTATAAATATATATAACAACATCATCCCGTGGTGATTTGTATTGAGTAATCCATAGTTGTATAGTTCAATTAGGTATAATTCTACTAAGAAATTATATGGGAAAACGCCATATAGGTTTTTTTGATATTTTAAGTAACTGAACCCCATCTAATTTTTAAACCCAACATCATAATTACCCATAAGGGGTTGATAAAGAAAGCATTCAATGCATATACAGGCCCATAAAAGGGCCACTATGCATCCCTTGGAAGAGGGACTATATAGTTGTCATCAAGTAGTAACACATCATAGAATCTACATGATTCATTATCAAAGAAAATATCGTGTGGTTCAACTAAGTATAATTCCACCTATAATTCATATGGGAAAACACTATATAAGTTATTATTGACACTTTAAATAGTTAAACTCGCGTCATTGGTGATATCAATCACACATAAGCACGTTTCATGTTAATCCTACATTCCGAATATGATGCACATACACATGACTCTTTCCTATGATCAAAAATACAAAAACACAAAAAACATAAATCCAAAAATTCAAGTGTATCTCACTAGGTGAAATCATAAAACTATAAAAGTGAAAACCAAAAATAAAAAACTCATATCCCTAATAACTTGGAATTTCCATTGGAAAAGGTGTTTTTAATGCACCAGTCCAAGTTCCATCGCAAGATATAATGAATTATTATTCCATATCTACCATATACCTAAATAGTAAGGAAAAATAAAAAGGCTTTGATACCACTTTTTAATACCCATTATCCAAAGACCACTAATTGTTCTCCCTACTGGTATTATCAACTTAAATCAAGCATGGCTCCCCATAAGTTAGAGGTTGTTGACTAATAACAACTCTCATACCAGAGTAATAATAATGTAAAATAACCAAAAATCATCCAACACAAATAAATTAGAGTGTGTGGAATCAATAAAACACAAAATTCTATATAAAAATGAAAATTTGGAAGCATACATTTTTCTAGACACACAATCATACTAGTAGACATCAACTGATCAACCACTAGGATGATCAAAAATACAATATAAATAAAAGGATAAAAATAAAAAGTGGATATACTACCATCCCTAAGCCTTGTTTCATCCATCACCAAAGTCCAACCAAACTATCTGACAGAATTATCCAATATTGGGCCTATTCCATACCTAAAAATACTAACAATGAAGTCTACTCGGGTACCCAAGTGTTATGGTTTCCCAAGAAGGGTGTGACTAAAACTCATTAGGGAACAACCAATAGTGTCCCAAAAATAACCAGTAAATAAAGTGTATGTATAGGTGATGTAATCAAAAAATAAATAAATAAATATAGAAGTGTAAATAAATAATCATTTTCAATCCTTTAGTCCAAACGTGACACTCTAGATCAACTATATTTGTTTTATCTAGTGTCATCATGTCTCTGAGCATGTAACACAATCATTGGGGGGTATATTTCATGACCTAAAATCTCATATAAACAATCACTCAAGGGAAATTTGTCCCACCTGTATTATCTCGTGGAACGATTAGGGGAGAACATCCACCCATAGTATCATAAAGTAATCAAAGGCCAATTTCCACCTATAGTGTCACATAAAAATCTATCACCAGGGACCAGCATCCACTTGGGTCATCTCATAAGTCATTGGGAGGAAACATCCACTTGTAGTACCTCATAACCATGGGGGACAGCATCCACTGAATAATATCAGATAATAATTGATCACTAGGGGTAAACATCCACCTAGGTTATCTCATATAATAATCACCATAATTGATGTCCACATGACAAGCCTGTCACATATCTCCTAAGTTGGACTCTCAATAAAATAACCTATCCCATCATCAACAACTCTCGAGTTCTAAGGTGTCATCTATAATCAATTATGAAAGCCCCTCATCACTACCCCTCTCTAGGGTCAACATAAGGCAATGGTATGAACCAAGGTTTCCTAAGAAATATCATAATATGGACACTCTCCTTGGGTTCCACTAACTCATTCCAATCGCTCAGTTCAAGCTCGTCACTAAGAGGTAATAATGTTCCTTAGCATCAACATGATCACATTATGGCCTCTATTTCCTCATAAAATAAGGCACAATGACATCACTCTTGAGAGATATCATAATGCCCATATCACTTCCCATGGTCATCCTAGGTTAGTCCCCACTCACACCCAACCAATAAAAAAATCAACCCAAGGTTTACACACCCAAGTTATCATGTGTTAATGGGGTAGGAACACTCACCCCCACACACTATTCAATTATCCTAATGGCCCTAAGTCATCTCACAGTTCCTTCATGGAATACTCAGTTCAATCATCCTGATCTAACACCCTCCTCTATAAGGAGGCTTATAAGGTCACCTAAACTAGGACCACTAAGTTCATATTTTCATTTAATTAAATTTATACCTTTATGGGTTCATTTATCATATTGAAACCATTTATAAATATGTACTTTTCCGTCAATTTTCAAGGCACCAACCATTGTCAAAGGTCTCATCAACCCCTTGAATTTTTTTCTATTTGTGGGAACTTAAATAGAATAATTAATTTAATCATAACCCTTATGGGTCTATGTATCACTTATAATTTATTTATAATCATTTCCTTGTCCATCGATGGATTAGGAATCAAGCCAGTACTTAAGGGTCCATCGTGGACCTTGACACTTCGTCCATTTCCCAAGAAATTTTAAAATAATTCTTTTGAATTAATAAAAAATCATTTATATTTAAAGTTCAATCACACACAGGTGGTGATACCAAATATCACAAGCCACATATCAAACTCATATACCGAAGGGGAAATCTCAATGACCACCCACCTCATTCATGGGTTTATTACATTTTGTACATACTCATTTGCCCTCTTCAAAGCTCTTCTAAGACTTGCCCATGCTCACATCATAACTTGAGGCCCTATCTCAAACCATAATGTCCAAAACAATTAATTATAACATATTATAACTATTTTTAAAATTTAAATAAAATATGAATAATTTTGTAAGACTCACCTAGCGATATTAGCACACCAAAACTATGACTAACTGCACCTGAAAGGTTCGTAGAATACCCCAAAAACCATCCTAGTAAAAGGACATAAAATTTGATACCAGTTTAATCACCAACATGATTTAATTTAATAAAAAACACTAACTAAAATCATAGCAATGACATACCTCTTTGAATCTTCACAAAACATAGTATAATCATCCTTTTGGGTCATCCTATAGTTAATCCAAGAAAAAACCTTATCATGTTGGGATGATCCACCATACCTCGGTGGAATGAGTGCTGAAAACTCTCACCCAATGAAACAAATTAGTAGTGAGAGATAAGGAAAATAAAATGAGAAGGAATCGGTATGGAGTGTTAGATTTACCATAATCTTTCATCTGAGTCAAATGGCACTCAATTCTGAAAATAATTGATGGTTATATCCCTCTTTGAAGAAGGGTTATTGAGAGCCCCCTTCATGAAATCCTCCTACATACATACTATAAACCCCTATAAAATCCATTAAAACACTTTTTAAATCTTTTTTTTTTTGAAATCTGGAAACATTTTCCATCCACACCCACATAAGGGTTCACATAAGGATTAATATAAGGTATTCCACTTAGGGGTTCACCTAAATAAGTAGGTTCTCATGTAAGGGTATTTACATATATGGATCTATGTAAGGGTATACATAAATAGATTCACCATGTAAGGGTTTATGTAAAGGGATGAAGCATGCACGGGTGACTATGTATGGGTTTTTCCAAAACCCCTTCTATAGTAACAGAATTTTCTAAAATATAAAAAAGTCCTCACGTATGGGGATTTCCTCCTATGTGGTGATGTCCATATAAGGATTCCTCACGTGGATGACTCATGTAATGGTCCCAGTGTGGGGGTTCCCCATATGGGTCACCCTCTGACGACCCACATCGTCACATGTTGTGAAAATTTAAGAAAAATTTGAATTTTTATTCTTATGAGTGATTTACAGGGAAAATGAAAATTTATTCTATGATATGATCTCAGAAAATTCTTATAACCACTATGTTGGTTTAGGGATGGAGTGTTTACCCTAGAAAATTAGTTTGGTAAAGCATATGATCCTTTAAATTTTAACATAATAATTAGTATTTAATATTTAATTAACTAAATATTAATGTATTAGTGCATTTTTATTCAGTGATATATTTTGAATGGATCATTATATTGAGATTATGACTCAATAGTTAAGTCTGAAATGACGGTTTCTTCTAAGTGAGGCATAAACCTATCATGGGCGTTGGGTTCAAGGCCCTTTTTCTTTACTTTTTATTTTCTTTTTATTTTCTTATTCCTTTTTATTTTTTCATTCTCTTTATTTATTCCATTGAATTGTTTCATATGTGAGTTCCACCGTATGGGTGTCACATTCAGTTAAGGGGAAAGATAGTGAGAGGAAGAGGGAGATTGTGTTGGTAGCTAGTTATGAGCTAGATTGGGGTGCGTTGGACATATAGCATTGATCTGAGATTGAATATATAACATTTTACACCCCAAGGTATTCCAAATTTAATTTTTTATTTAAAATACCTATATCATAGTTGTTTTTAAGTTTAAATTTTGTTTATGGGTTGTTGGGGACCCTGTGGGGGTTGATCTATGGGGTTTTTTGGCCTAAATAGAGGGTTTAGGAGGATCATATGAATTTTCCATTCATAAAATCCAATCACACTATGTGTGGTTTCAATAAAACATGTTATTTGTTCTTCCTGATTGGGGAAGATGAATTTTTTTAGACTAAACACCATTTATTCTAAGTACACATCGTTTAGTGGGACATGGCCATGTGGATGAGTACTTGTTCAAACTCCCCATGTGAGGGGGACATGGTTATGTAGTAGTACACAAACAAACCCCATGCATTCCTGAGCATATATTAGTACATGTCTAGACCCTAGGTGTAACCATGTTGTGTAAATGTACATTTCCATGTGGGGATTTGAGAGTACACATCATATACTTGGAAATATACACCATGTACTGTTCTTTTGGGGGTGTTTTTTATTTTTTATGACCCCTAGAGTTAGAAATAGACTTTTAAGTATTCAATTCTGAGCGTTCTTTCATATAAATCTTGGAAGTCGAATCCTTTTGGAATTTAGAGGCTGCTTGGATGGATTTTTGGTTTGGGAACATGTTTGTAAGAGGATCTCTTTGAGGCTTGGATTTTGAATCCTACAGTGGATTGGGATGTGTGATGTGATACCTAAGTGAGGTTATTGAGCTTATTATATGACATGGATTATGAATGTCAATTCAGTTTTGTTCAAGGTTATTTCAGATGGATCCTGAAAGGTGGTATTGAGTGGTATCTCTAAAGAGATCTTGGATGGTCCCTGAATGTTAGGACTGGTTGTTCAAGGTTATATTAGTTTATGTTTAGATCTTATGATTTAGGATCATATCGGTTAAAGCCTTTGGGCTAGGTCGACACCATGGGATAGAGGTTGTGGTTGAGTGTCATTGAGGTGATGGTGAGATGACTCTGAGGGACTCTCAAGGATTCCAATCTGGGTTGTTTACTGATCAAGTGATTAGTGGATATCATGGTCTATTGTTGATAATTCCCTTATGTAATGGTGTTTCTTTTGGATGACTTATGAATGGGGTAATACCCAAGGAAGGGTTGTATATCAAGGAGGTCAGTTAAGGTTTTATTATAATGGGATTTTCCCTAAGGTTTCACTTATACTGAGGTTCCCTATTTGGGGTTTCCTGCCTTTGAGGTGGTCATGAAGACTATTGATAATTCCCATATAGGTGTGATGGTGCTTTTAGATTACCTTTTGAGAATGTTATTGATTAAGGATTATTTGGAGTTCATTGATGGATACTTGGAGATGCTTCTCATGTTGGGATTGTCTCATGCGTTGGATGAGATAAAGGAACCCCTAGTAGGGTTTCATGTTCTTATTGTAGCCTTATGTCTATTTGACGTTTTTTTGATGGGCATGGCCTAAGATCATGGGTGTAACTAGGGAGCCCCTAGTATGGTGAGATCTATAGGACCTGATTTTTTTTTGACCCTGAGGAGGGTCGGTGAGATCTCATGGTGTTTTTTATGGATAATGAGATCCAAGGGATCAAGGGAGCCCCATGCTTTGTCTGGAGAGGGTTGATCGGTGCTAACAGTTTAGATTTTTGGATGTCGGGTTTGAGAGTTGTATTTAACCACATTTTGGTGGCCTTTGGCTGATATTTTGAGGTATATCTTACCCAGGATTATTTTTAGGATGAGTCCCTTAGGATATCTTAGACCAGGCATTGGCCCTAAGATTTTATTAGGTTCTATCCTCTATTAACTGGATATTATTAGATGGGACTAGGGATCAAATGTATGATCTATAGGATTTCAACCCCTATTTAGGCCTACAGATGTATTACCCTATCTAGGGAGTGGGAGTCTATGGTCTCGGATTTTTGATGGGATCGATTTTTAAGGTTATCTACCTCAGATTTATTTTATGGAGTCAGTTTGTTCTATAGGACTACCATGTTATGGAAAGGTTATCTCAAAGTTATTAGAGTTCCTTTCACTAGTTTGGATCATTCCGTTGGATTATTAGAGCCTATTAGATGCATTTTATCATGTGGACACCTACAATTATACCATGGGGTATGATATTTATGCTTATTTCATTTTAGACATCTTGTAGTTCATATGTAAATATGGAGGATGCACCCGATGTCATGTGGCAGGGTGAGATAGTGTTATAAATCCTCTGGAATAGGCTAGAGTGAGGGTATATTTACCTCTAGTGTGAGTCTATAACCCATGGTTGGTTGTTTTCTTTTTTCTTTTATTTATCCCCCTTTATTTTTGTGAATTTATTTTATTCCAGTAGTTATTAGTCTTCATCTAGGTTTGGCATATCATGTGTATATACACTTGTATATGATAGTAGATTATAGGTTAACTATCGGGGGTGGCCTAATGAGATTTATTTCTCACCCCCTATATGTGTACCTTTATGTGTGTATAGACCTTATATCTACTTTCATGATGGAATACTGGTTGTGAAGTGGATTGGGTGAATGTTCGATGTTGCTTGATCGAGTAGAGCCACTCATATGGAGTCTCAAGATCGGGCTAGTGCAACTCAAGAGTCATAGAGATCAAGTATATGGTACAAATTAGAGTTGAAAGTATATCCTAATGTATTTATTTTCAGTTTCTTTTACTTTGTATATGCAGTCGGCCTAGTGGGTGACCAATTATTTTGTTATAGAATAACTATTTGAGTCTATATGTCATAAATAATTTATTATAGTATGTTGTTGTTTCATTTTATATATTATTTTTACTCTTATGGTTACTGATGTGTATGATTTTGGGTTACTTTATACTTTTATTATACTCTAATTGGATGGAATAGTCTCCCCTATGTAGGTATTAGGCCCTCCTCACTTGTTGATGACCTCTATAATATGGGGAGGTTCCCTTTAGGCCATGTAGTGGTCCAGCTTTGGTAATGTGTTAGGTCAACCTAGGATGGTTTGCTACAAAATGGAATCAAAGGTTGTCTTGTCTTCTGGTTTGGGGAGTCGTTAGATAGGTTCTCTAGGAATGTGTTAGGATTTTTTATGGATATCAGATTGGTGTTTCATGAACACCTTTGATGATAATATGTCCAAGTTTTTGAGGCATGGTATTGTTGTTTTTTGTTTTTTTTTATGATTGTATGATTTCACCTAGTGTGATGCACTTGAGTTTGTGGATCTTAAAAGGACCAATCAAGATATGTGTGATCATTGGGAGGGGAGGGGTGAATTAGTGATATTTTGTTTTTATATTTTATTACTTATGAAACAATCTTCACCTCCTGTTAAAGAGTTATGTCTTTCTTGAAAATAAGAACCCAAGCACAATCCATAGGAACATAAGTATTTACAAGGTTCACTACTCAACAAGAGTAGCTAGTCCTTTTCATGGTTTGGAAATAATCCAATACTACACAATCCACTATAAATAAATCCTTTATATTTAGTTACAATAAGTATGGAATATCTTTACGCTTACATTACATTATAATCAAACAATAGTGCATGATCTCTATGCATTGATATAAGATGTAACAAAGTTTTTCGTAATAATTGTTAGAAAAATTCACCAATGAGATTCAGTATACTATCACTATTGATCTTGTAATTCTTCACACATTCTATTATTTCAAGGTATTCTTCTTCACTTTCTTTACCATTAGCAAACAAGAACTTTCTCTTTATAATTCTGTTTAAAAATTCTATTTGATCACATGTTCATTCAGTATCTTCATCTAATGTTCCATCCTATAAACACTGTTTGGTTCCTTCTTAATAATGATACCACTTTGGTACATTCTATTCATTTTCTCACCTCTATATATATTTTATCTGATCCTATTTGATATGAAGCTTTGTCTGGTTTCTGACCAATGCCTCTTCCACTTGTTTGAATGATGCATTTCTAACTCTATTTGTTTGATCATTTTTACACATCATCTATTAGATCCCAACTAATGTAACACTCCATTTTTAAATTGACTATACGATGTTTATTCACAATAACTATTTGATCAAATTTCTTATTTTTTAGTGATTCGTCTCACTTATTCATGTGTGAATAGTGTTACATTAGGTGTGTATGAACATGCCCTTTATATAGTAGCGCTTGAAGGAGAAAGGTTTTTAACTCTAATTAATTTTCATGCTCAATGAAAACTCAAAATCTGAAACCCTCACTCATAAAAATTCATTTGATACTTATCAATTGAAATAACTCTATTTTTTCTATAAAAAACTTTAGAATATTTTAAATAATAATTTTAGAGTCAAGTGTGGAGTCAGCACGGGATTCCGGGGCTTGGGGAGCCTTGATGTTGAAATAATAAAAATATTATATATATATATATATATATATATATATATATCATATCACGTACACTTAGTTTTTTTAAAATAATAAAATATCACCTGAATGGTGCATCAGAAGAAAAATCAGATAACAATATTAAATCTGTAATATGGTTTTTATCCTAGGAATGACATAACATTTATATGCGTCAAATGTTTGGTTTAAGAGTAGTCACAGGATAAATAATAATTAAATAAATGAATTTATTCATTTATTGTTTATTATCAGATTCAACTTAATTTATCCTCTATTTAAACCTAGTTATAGTCTAACCCTATGGTTGGCTATATAACCATAGTGAATGGAGAGGATTGTGGAAGAGATCATTGATGAATGTAAATGAGATTGAGGATTGACGATCAGTTTTCAAAGGAGGTCATCTTCAAAAAAAGAGTTCTTGGATCTTTCCAACAAGAATAGTGCATGATCATTCTTCTTCAATGATTGATCCAATATTGAGGTAGGATGTTTTTTTTCTAGATTAATCATCATTTTTATTATCTGTTATTGAAATAAAATTAATCCCTTTAATAGATTAATTCACGGGTCAATATTTAGATTTGTGGTTGATGTTTATCTTCCTAGAATTAGGAATTGATAATTCATTATCGATCCTTGTCTATTATTAAGTGTCCATCATTTTATTTGTAAATGGTTCGATTCCAACCTGAATAATGGAAAACATATATTTTATTAATTTTCTATTTCATGATTTTATCCCCTTATTATTTGAGCATTCATCATCGGTGCTTCATTTGACTAGCAGTTTGAAAATACTTGAAATTGATCATTGCATAATCTATATTTAGTGCAACAAATAATTTTCTTGGGTCCATTTATGGGAACAAAGGCATGATCATGGTGTGACAGTGATGATAGGAGATCAGATACCATATTGAGAGTTTTTTCTCATGGTTTGGCATTGCACTAGCACAGTGAGATGGGAGGCAGTTCCTGAGCAAATGGGTGGCCATAATATGGTCATCGATGATGGTTCAGTCACAGTAAACTATAGATCCAAGATCTATGGGTGTGATTTGTGGTGGATTTTTAGGTGATGGTGGCATGGGTGATATGTGTAGAACAATATATAAATTTCATGAAAACTCAAGTTACATGTCATGTAGTTTGGATGAACACACACCATGTGGATTCCTTTCCACAATGGATAGGGTTTATGTGCAAAATAAATTATCACACACTTTTTGAAACATCACACATCATGTGACCCTTGATCGGTGACCTGGTGTGTACCACATGGGTACCTAGGCAAGAGAATGACCAATATATATGGGTACAAACACGACCAGTGGTCATGGACACAACCAATGTATATGGGCATGGTTATAGTACACAAACATGACAATAGTACATGGGAATGAGCCAGAATACATGGGCATAGGCACATACTTGATCATGTATGGACTAGCCAGGACACACTGTGTATTCCATATACATGTCATGTACTTCTACCAAGATAGGTTGGAGACCCTATCCTCTTCAGTGTAGTTGAGTATCAATATGTTATGTTCCCTTAGTCCATCCTAATGAGGGTATAGTAAGGTGTTGTAACATCCTACCCCAAGTTCCACACACAGATTACCCGAGCCGATCAGTTACATGACCTCAAGCATGCCTCCCCATATGCTAGAGGTTTCTGACTAGTAGTGAGGGTCTAATATCAATCATGGGGAGACTATACCCTCTTTATCAAAGTAACACAATAGAAATAATAAATAAGAAATAACCAATATACAATAACCAACATCCATAATAATACCAATATCACATCATGACCAAAACAGAAATACAATATCCAAAACTATGTAGTAGATATGTCATGCCAAATATGTGTCAAGTTTCAAGTGAAAACCCCAAAATAAAGACACTGAAAATTCCTAATTGGTTCCTGATACCAATTCTGGTTACCTCATCCATACTCCATCCCATATTATCCATCTAACATAGGGTTCTTTCCCTTATCATGTCCTGTAAACATGAATCCTATTTAGGTACCGATCAAGAATCCCGAGTAGGGTATGATTATAACCTAGTAGGTCACCACCAATGATGTCTAAAATAATATCCAGTCAATAATAATGTATGTAGTTGTATAAATAATAAAATATAAGTTATAAAACAAGCAGCTTACATATCTAGTTATTCTTTATTTAACCACATAAACCTCCAGGTTCTCGAGGATACCTGAACCATCAATACCTGCTTCGGTCCATGCTTGAATCTGAATTATCCCTAAGGGATATTTCATATCATAATTCTAAGGTTATCATTTATCATTTCATTTAAAATAATATCATAACCAATTTGAATCATAGTTCAATTCCAATATCATGGGCGTTAAACATCGTGTCTAACACCTCGTGGGTATTAGGAGCCTTTGTCTATGTCCCACACCCCAACATCACATGGGTATTTGAGCCACAGTCCTTATCCCACACTCACCATCTCTTTTGGGTACTTGGATCATCATCCCCTTTCCCACACTCACTATATCATATATAAAAAATATCACAAATATCACAATATCACATAAATCACAATTACATATACATCCATATTATGCATAATTTACCTTCTCATTAAACATTCTCATTTAAGTGCACCTTTTCAATTTATTACAACAATCATAATTATTTATCTCAATAACATGGAATAATAAGAATAAATCACTATTAAACCAATTAACAACATTTAGATCATATAACCCATTAACCATTAAGTTCCACACAACCATCTCATAATTTTCATTATCAATTAATTCATAATCATGTTAATTTTAAGAAAATGTATGACATGTCAAAAATGGAATTATTACCTATAATAGATAAAAATAATAATATTCCCAATAATATTAAGAGTAGATAATCAATGTATAAATTTCATATAAACTAAATGTAAAAGTGATTTTTTAGAATTAATACATAGTTATGCATGTTATTTTCATGTTACACCCACTATAGGTAATAAAATGAACTTTGTAACTTTTATTGATGATTATTTTAGATTTTAACATGTCAATATTCTACATGTTAAGGATAAAGTTATGGATAAATTTATTATCTATAAAAATTATGTTGAAAACCAATGTGATCTTGAAATTAAATTCCTCATATCTGATAGGGGAGGTGAATATTATAGTCCTTCATTGTTTGAATCCATAGGGATCACACATGAAGTCACAACTCTCTATACACCATAATAAAATGGTGTATATAAGAGAAGTAATATGACATTGATGGAAATGGTTAATTTTATGGTGTGTATATTGGGTCTCTCAAAAGGATTTTGGGGAGAGGAATTATTAACTGTGTGTCACATCCTAAATAGCATTCCGAAAAAATAGAATGTTATGAATATATATGAATTATGGAAGTATAGGGAACCAAACCTAAATTATTTAAAGTTTTGGGGTTGTTACACAATTATAATATTATGTGAACCTAAAATGGAAAAGTTGGGTAAAAAATGTACTGATAGCATATTTCTTGGACATGTGGATCATTCAAAGTAATATAGATTCATGGTTGCATAATCAAATGATTTAGTAACTAATAATACATTTATTGAATCAAGAGATGCTATTTTTGATGAATCTAGGTTTACATATTTACCTAAGAAAGTCCAAATAGAGGAATTTATCTCAAATAAAAGAGTATCCCAAAAAATATGGTTGAGGAGGTTCATAAAATTAAATGACCTCAGATACCCATGAAATATAGATATGATTTCTATATGTAATTTTTAGAAGTAACCAATGATAGTATTGTTACAAAAACTCTTTTTTTAGTCAGTGTAGAGTTTATCCTAAAAAAACATTCAAATAGGTTATGTCATATTCTAATTAAAATATTTGGAAGGATGCTATAAATGATGAAACGGAATATATATATATATATAACTTGGAACAATATTTTGATATTAGTTGATATTACTCAAGGTTCACGCCCTATAGGTTGTAAGTGGGTATTTAGAAGAAAATAAAAATTTGATGGTACAATTGAAAAATATAAAGCTAGATTGGTATCCAAGGGATTTACTTAAAAGGAAGGAATCAATTATTTCAATACCCATGCTCTCATGTCTAGGAATGCTATGATTATAATTCTTTATGAATTATCATCCATATACAATTTTTAAATTTACTAAATGGATGTTAAGATAGTATTCTTAAATAGTGAATTAGATGAATAACTAAATATGGAATAACCAAAAGGATTCATATTACCTAGTAAAGAAAAGAAGGTTTGAAAATTGATATGGTCTCTATATGGTTTAAAACAAGGTCCAAAATAATAGCATGAAAATTTTAATAAAATAATTTTATCAAATGGTTTTGTAGTTAAGAAAACTGAGAAATGTGTTTAAAGTTGGTTCCATAATAACCATGGTGTTGTTATTTGTTTATATGTTGATGATATGCTTATATTTAGAATTGATATGAATCAAATAAATGATGATAAGTCTATTTTATCTAGAAATAATTGATATTTAATACTTAAGTGAAGCTAGTGTTATTTTTAGAATCAAAATTGTTAGAAATAAGAATTTCATTTTGCTTTCTCAATTTCATTATATTGAAAAATTCTTAAATAGGTTTGAATAATTTGATTATTACCCCATATGATTCTATGGGTAGGATTCTACCAAATCCTAGTATGGTAGTTTCTAAATTGGAATATTCAAGGGTGGTCTAGTGTCTCATAACCCGATAAGTGATTCAGAGGTGAAAGACCCCTGAGCATTTATTAAAAGAAAGAAAAGGTACAGTAGAGAAAGAAAAAGGATGCGAGCATACATCTTGCCCGCACCCAGCCATTAGTTCTAGTAGAAATGAGACAATTACATATCATAATAGTCATATCCTTCACCACCTCCATAGTAAGGTGTTTCCTCTACAGTAGCCGATTCCCACTCTGAATTCATTTCATATTACTTCAAGTGATTGACGTACTTCTCCCTTAACTGCAACTATTCTAATGATAAAGCCTCTTTCTTGGATTTTCCATAACCTTTTTTAAAAGTAGGAATATACCCTCTCTCCTTCTTAGATGAAGACTTGGTGGTCACCGGATTTTGTAGGTAAGAATAATCTTTCCTTGTTTTCCTCCTTTGTGGCACAGCCCTCATTCCATCACTGTCATATGTCTTGCATCGCCTACTTTGAAAAATGTCACTATAAGACGGCATGAAAATTCCGCTATTTTCTTTGTCACTGTCAGAGAAACTTCCCCATTTTCTAGTTATTTTCATAGAATAAAATTTACTGACTCCATCATCCCTCCTCACCATAACACTCTCTACAGCATCCATAATCCCTCTCGAATCAGATTGCTTATTATGATTAGTCGTGGAAAGAACTTTATTATTCACCACATTTCTACAACCATCATGCAGCTCCATCTCATGTTCTTTCATACCAACTCTCACTTGATTGTTGGGATCAATCTTCATAAAATCATACACTTGAGGTACCTCATCCACAACAAGAACCTGCTCATGTTCCAAGCAATCAAACTGATTGTTTGTTCTACTATGATCTTTCACTCCATAATTTTCACAGTCCACACTTCCCAACTGCTTCTCATGCCTAATACCTGAACTCAAATGAGAGAAATCGTCAACATTATCCATTGTGTACATCTTCCCAAGCCCAAGTTCACTCACCAATCTATCAAACACACGCTTCACTATCAGGTTAGCGGACACCTGCAACTCCTTCACTCCACAACCATTCATGGGCTTCTCTGTTGAATCTCCCAACCACATCTCTCGCACCACCACTGTAGTCGAAGGTTCTACAACCACTCCATCGCTATTTCGATCCCCTCCCACACAGATGCCTGCATTGCTACCATCAATCACCAAAAGAACTGGACCAGAGTCCTCATGACCATCAAAACCCTCATGCGGGCTTCGACTCAACTTCACGTTACGGCAGACCAACTCCAAATGACCAAAACAAAAATAGGTCGTGTAGTATTGCATCCAGCATTCAAACACAACCTCTTACCTCTAACGAAACTCCTTACCATCAGTGATCCAAACTCAGTTCATCAGAGGCCTCGTAGCATCGACCTCGATGCAAATCCATGGAAAAATTGGATGACACATAGACTCAGTATGATGATCAGAACACAAGAAACGCCCTACCATATTCTTGATTGCACACAAAATGGAAGGGTTCTAAAATGAAATGGGTAAACTAGGAAAGCTTACCCATGTCTCTATTATTGAAGGGTCTCACATCATGTGAAAATAAAATCTCCAATGGAAGAGATAGAAAGGGGATCCACTGCATCGTCTGGGTGCCCTAGACCAGGCATCGATCAAGTCTTCTTCCGAACCAAATCAAACCATGAAGTGCTTTCAGTCAAGAAAACAAATGACCGCATGTTGCCGCAAATTCCAATCAGCTTTGATGAAATGGTAAAACACTTCCACTGATGGTCGATTGAGATGGAAGTGGGCCACCAAGGTGAGACGACACAGATCCGAGGCATTATTGAGCTCCGCCGAAAGTAGAGACAAAATGGGTGCCTCGCAAAAAAGACCTGGAACCTTCAGAGAAATCCAGATTCTCGGGAAGGGAGGAAGAAAAGTGCAAGAAGATGGAGAGGACCTAACCTTCTTAGGAGAAGGAGGATGTGAAAATCCCCCCTCTGATAAGGAGGGGGGAGCAGGCTCTGGCAATATGCAACTAGGGCATCACCGCAAGAGAGAAGTGGGAGCGTCTCTCTCTAAGGAACCACACCTAAAGGGTGAAAAGTTTAACTTTTATAGTGTCTCATATATTACATAACATGTAAAATACCCAAAATTTCATATGTTGTTGGAAATTTGATTAGGTATATGAGTAATCCAGGTTATGCATAGTTGGGTGTGGTTAAAAGAGTACTCAAGTATCTAAAGTGTACTATGTATTACTGTATATGTTATAGTGAAAACTCAGGGGTATTGAAATATTTTTCCAATTTTATCTAGATAACTAATCTATAGGATCACTCTTCTATGAGTGTTTGGGTTTTTTACACTTATAGGTGGATCGATCTCTTGAGGTTTAAAGAAACAAACTTTTATAATAGAATCCATAATGGATTCTAATTTTATTACTTTAGAAGCTACCATAAAGGAAGTGGAATGGATTTGATCTCTTTTATCAGATCTACCATTTCATACTATGTCAATATCTCTAGTTTATAAACAGTATGATAGTCAAGCAACATTGTCCATGATATAAAATAATACTTATAATGGAAAATCAAGACATGTTGGTCTCAGACATAACTATGTGAGGCAATTGATACAAGATGGTATCATAATTGTAAAATTTGTTAGATCAAGGAAAATTTTGTTGGACCCACTGATAAAGGTAATTTCAAGGGATTTGGTATATAAAACTTCCTTAGGTATGGGTTTAAAGTTCTTGTCAAAAATTCACCAATGATGGGCCCTCAACCTAACTTGTGATAACATTGCATGTATAAGTTCAATATAGTAAATTCTATCATATATGTAAATGATACACCAAAGGTATATTATATCCTAGGAAAATGGTTTTTGGTTCACATGATGAAAAATAGGGTGATTTTAAAACTCTTAATGAACTAAGTATTTCAAACAAGTGTTGAAACATGGGAACACTTTTTGGTTCACATATATAAATGTAGAAGTGGGGCCGCTCCAAATAGATTATTAATTTGTCTCTCAAACTTTCATGAAAGGATAATTGAAGCATGGACATAATAGTGTCTAGGAGTATATGAAGAACTAAGTAATTTGAATGTGCTTATATAAGATTAATCCAATTAATAACAAGAGTTGTGTGATAAAGGCAGTTTCCACCTATTTCTCCATTCAACTTTGATTTTTATCTACTATATAAAGGTTCAAATTGAGAGATTCCTATATTTATGAAAATTATTTCCAAGAGATTATGATTATTTATTTTAAAAATGGGGTTTTAAATATTTTAAAATGATGGGGTTTATTGGATTATAATGTTTTTAAAATAAGTAAATTTTTTTATTTTGAGTTTTTTAAAAGGGAGGGTTAATTTTGGAATCTCACAATGAAAAATGGGTTGGAATAGACATGTATGTTCACTATTAGACATGTTTGTTCACTAGAGGGTTTTATCAGGTCAAATTATTCGATTGGGTATGATCCAAATGACATTATTAATTCTATAAAATACATGCCTTTCTAGGAAAGGTATCAACCCAATTTCAAGGCATATGATGCCTTATCTAAATAGGTGTTTCCATGCCAAAAAAATGGAGTACTCAATAGATGGAAGATAAAAATTCCAACCAATACCAATCACTATAATCCTTCCTACAAATTGAAATTCTTATAAAAGCCTTTAACAGGCATCAAAGGATTTTTTTGGCATGCAACAACAAAATCATTTTATTACTCTCTTGTTTCCAAAGAATATTCAAGGGATACTCTCTAAAAAGTAATTGTGTTGAGTATAAATCCATTATTGTATCTTAATAATGACTCACCAATAACCCATAGTACTACCGATTCGATGGGGGTGAATCTACTCTTAAAGGAGAGTGACAGTGTAGTGTGCCACGATTAGTTCCATCTATAACTATCCAAAGTAAAGGTCATATCTATTTCCCACTTATATATCCCTAAAAAAGGCACTCACATCTATCCCAAAAAACATGTCTTGCACAAATGTTACATCTCATGAGAAATATCTTTGTTACCATATCAAAATCGCAAGGCAACTCATGTGGCATCACACCTACTCTAGGGTCCTCATGTACATATGTATCAGGCATCACATTCCAATTCATCAGCTTACTAGGGAATTGATCCTCACCGGGAATCTATATAATATACTATCACCTCAAGTTCCACGGTCTCATCCACACACACGCGTGTGCGCGCGCACACACACACACACACACATATATATATATATATATAAC
Organism: Viscum album; assembly: GCA_963277665.1. Taxonomy (NCBI): domain Eukaryota; kingdom Viridiplantae; phylum Streptophyta; class Magnoliopsida; order Santalales; family Viscaceae; genus Viscum; species Viscum album. The sequence continues at coordinate 829,307,448 of OY728140.1, forward strand.
AGCATCATCCCATGGTCATCCTTATCGATTGATCCATTATTTTATGGTTTATTTATATATAATTACACCAATAAACTATATATTAAAACAACATATAGGTAGTCTCTGATATTTTAAGTAATTTTACCCCATCCAATTTTCAAAACCAGCATCATAATTACCCATAAAGGGTTTCTCAATAAGGCATGCAATGCTTATATTATCCCGTCAAAGGGAAACTATACATCCCTTACAAGAGGGACTCTATAGTTTTCATCAAGTAGTAACACATCATATAATCCACATGACTCGTCATTAAAGAAAATATAGTGTGGTTAAACTAAGTAGAATTCCACCAATAATTTATATGGGAAAACACTATATAAGTTATTATTATCACTTTAAACAGTTTAAATCCCATAATTAGTGATATCAATCACATAAATGCGCATTTATGTCATCTGAATCATATATTCAAAATATGATTCATGTATATAGAAATCTTTTCTATAGGCCAAAATCCAAAAACCCAAAAATCATAAATACAAAAACTCAAGTGTGTCACCCTTGGTGAAATCATACAACCATAAAAGAAAAAACCAAGTATAAAAATATCATATCCTTGATAAGATATAATTTCCATTGGAAAAGTTATTTGTAATTCACCATTCCAAGTTCCATCACAAGATATAACACATTTTTATTACCTATCTATCATCTCCTCAAATAGTAAGACAAAATAAACAATCTTTGATACCACTTTGTAACACCTGTCAGTCGAAGACCACTGATCGGTCTCCCTACCAGCATTTCCACCTTAATTCAAGCATTAATCCCAACATTTTAGATATTTTAAACTAATAGTGACCATCATACCAGAGTAATAACAATGTAAAATAACCAAACATCATCCAACACAAATAAATTAGAGTACTTGGAAGCGATAAAACACAAAATGATTATCAAAATGAAAATGTGTAAGCATATGGTAATCTAGACACATGATCATACTAGTAGACATAAACTAATCTCCCACTAGAATGATCACAAATACAAGATAAATAAAAGGATAAAAAAATAAAAAGTGGTTCTACTACCATCCTTGAGCCTCATCTCATCCATCACTTGATTCTATCCAAACTATCCAACTAAATGATCCAATATTAGACATATTCCCTACCGGAACCTACTAATAGTGAAGTCTGCTCGGGTACCCAAGTTTCATGGATTCCCAAGAAGGGTGTACTACAACATAGTAGGGAACCACTAATAGGGTCCCAAACATAACTAGTAAATATAGTGTATGTACATGTTATGTAATCAGGAAAAAAATTGTAGAAGCATAAATAAATAATCATTTTTGATCCTTGAGTCCTTAAATGACACTCAAGATTAACTATATATATTTTAGCTAGTGTCATGGGGTCTCTAAGAATGTAACACAATAATCAGGGAATATATTTCATGCCATAAAATCTCATATAAACAATCACTCAAGGGAAAGGTGGCCCACCCATATTATCTTGTGGAGATGTTAGGGGATAACATCCACCCATAGTATAATAAATTAATAAAAGTACAACATCCACCTATAGTGTCACATAAAAATCAGTCATCAGGGGACAACATCCACTCGGGTCATCTCATAAGTCATCGGGGGCCAACATCCACCTGTAGTGCCTCATAACCATGGGGGTCAGCATCCACCAAATAGTATTAGATAATAATTGATCACTAGGGGCTAGAATCTACCTAGGTTATCTCATATAATAATAACCAAAAGGTATGTCCGCATGAAAATCATGTCACATATCTTCTAAGTTTGACTATCATCTCGTATAATAATAACCACAAGGTATGGCCACATGAAAATCCTATCACATATCTTCTAAGTTTGACTCTCAATAGAATAACTTATCCCATCATAGTTAATTCTCTCAAGTTATAAGGCTCCACCCATAATCAATTATTCTATATCCTTATCACTACCCCTCTCTTGGGTCAATATAAGGCAAGGGTGTACACCAAGGTTTCCTAGGATATGTCATAATCTAGACACTCTACTTGGGTGCCACTAACTCATTCCAATAACTTGTGCCAAGATCATAGCTTAAAGGGAATAACATTCCTCTGCATCACCATGATCACATTATGGCCTCTCTATCCTCATAAAATAAGGCACAACAACATCACTCTTGAGAGATATAATAATTCCCATCTCACTTCCTAGGGTCACCCTATGTTAGTCCCCACTCATTTCCAACCAATCACAATTCAACCCAAGTTCTACACACCTGAGTGCTCACATGATAATGGGGGAGGAATACTCACCCCAAACACTATTGAATTAGCTCAATGTCCCTAAGTCATCTCATAGTTCCTTCATGGAATACTCAGGTCAATCATCCTAATCTAACACCCTCCTATACAATGAGGTGTCTAAGGTCACCTAAACTAGTGCCACTAAGTTCATAATTTCATTAAATTAAATTTATACCTTTATGGGTTCATTTATCATATTGAAACCATTTATATATAGGTCATTATCCTGTAATGTCCAAGGCACAAACTAGTGTCCAAGTTTTCATCAACCCCTTGACACTTTTGTTCTATCTATGGGAACTTAAATAGATTAATTAATTTAATTAAAACCCTTATGGTTCTATGTATCACTTATAATTTACTTATAATCATGTCCTTGGCCATCAGTGACTTAGGCGTCAAGCCATTGTTTAAGGATCCATCATGTCCCTTAACACTTTGTTTATTTCCTATAAAATTATAAAATAATTCATTTAAATTAATAAAAAAAATCATTTAATTTAAAGTTTAATTGCACACAGGTGGTGATACCACATATTAAACTCGTATATCAAAGGTGAAATCTCAACGACCTTCCACCTCGTTCATGGGGTTATTCCATTTTGTACATGCTCTTTCACCCTCACTAAAGCTCGTCTAAGACTTTTTTGTGCTCGCATCATAACTTGAGGCCCTATCTCAAACCATAATGTCCAAAATAATTAGTTATAACATATTATAAATAATTTTACAATTTAATTAAAATAGGAATAATTTCTTAAGACTTGCCTCATGATCTCACCACACCAAAATCATGACTAAACACACCTAAAATTTTCATAGAATACCCCCAAAACTATCCTAGGAAAAATACATAACATTTGATACCCATTTAATCACTTAATTAATTTAATTTAAGAGAAAACTCTAACTAAAATCATAGAAATTGCATGCCTCTTTGAATCTTCAAAAAACCTTGTACAATCATCCTTTCAAAACCTCCTATAGTTAAGCCAAGAAAAAATAATATAATATCAGGATGATTACACCATGATTAAGTGGAATCATTTCTAAAAACTCTCACCCAACGAAACAAATTTTCAGTGATAGATGAGGAAAATAAAATGAGAAGGAATCAAAATAGAGTGTTAGATTTTATTGAATCTTTCATCTGGGTCAAATGACACTCGATTCCAGTAATAATTTATGGTGATATCCCTCATTAGATAAATTAGGTTAATATATACCTATATACATTCCATAAAACACCTATAAAATCCATTAAAACACATTTTAAATCTTTTTTTTTTTGAAACTCTTGAAACATTTTCCATCCACACCCATGTAAGGGTTCATGTAAGGATCAATATAAGGGATTCCACATAGGTGTTCACCTACATAATCATATTCTCATGTAAGTTTATTTCCAAATATGGGTTTATGTAAGAGTCTATGAAAATAGATTAACCATTTAAGGGTCTATGTAAAGGGATGCACTATGCACACATGATTATGTATGGGCTTTTCCAAACCCCTTTCTCTAGCAATAGACTTTTCCAAAATCCGAAAAATTCCTCACATACGGGGATTTACCCCTATGTGGTGATGTCCATGTAAGGTTCCCTCATGTGGGTGACCCATGTAATGGTCCCCATGTAGGTTTCCCCCACATGGGTCACTCTATGATGACCTGTGTCTTCACGACTTGAGAAAAATTAGGAAAAATTTTAATTTTTATTCCTAGGAGTGTTTTAGGGGAAAATGGAAATTTCTCCTATAATATGATCTCAGAAAAGTTTTCTAACCACTGTTTTGGTTTTGGAATGGGGTGTTTACCCTAGGAAAGGTGTTCATTATAAATTTGATTTGTTCAAATTTTTACATAATAATTAGTATTTAATATTTAATCAACTAAATAATAATTTATTAGTGCATGTTTTTCTATGATATATTTTGAAAAATAATTATGTTGAGATTCTAGCTCTGTGGTTGATTCTAAAATGGGGGGGGGTCTGAGTGAAGCATGAACCTATTACGGGCATCGAGGTTGGGGTCAAGGCCCCTTTTCTTTCCTTTTTTTCTTTTTCTTTTTTATACCTTTTTATTATTATTTTCATTATCTTTCTTTCGTCCATTGTATTGTTGTATACATTAGTTCCCACCTATGGGTTTCACATTCGGTTGAGGTTAAAGATAGGGAGAGGGAGAGGGAGGTCATTTTGGGATCCAGGAGGAGCTAAATTGGGGTGTGTTGGACATGTAGTGTTGATCTAAGATTAAAGATATGACATTTTACACCTTGAGGTTTCCTAATTTAATTTTTTTATTGAAAATACCCATATAATAGTTGTTTCAAAGTTTTAATTCTATTTATGGGTTGTTGGGGACCCCGTGGGGGGTGATCTATGGGTTTTTTGGGCTAAATAGGGGGTTCAAGAGGATCATAGGCATTTTTCATTTGAAAAATTCAATCACACGGTGTGTGGTTTCAAGAAAACATGTTATTTGTTCTTCCTCGTCAGGGAAGTTGAATTTTTTGGGACTAAAGACTGTATAGTCTAAGTACATGTTGTGTAGTGGGACATTTCCATGTGGATGATTACTTGGTCAAACACCCCATTTGATGGGTACATGGTCATGTAGTAGTACACAAACAAACCCCATGCATTCCCTGGATATATAGTAGTACATGGATAGACCCTGGGTGTACCTAGGGTGTGTAAAAATACATGACCAGGTGGGGCTTTGAGAGTAAACATCATATGCTTGTAAATATACATTGCGTACTATTCTTTTGGGGGTGTTTTACCTTTTTTCCCACCCCTGGAGTTATAATTGGACTTTTAAGTAGTCCATTATGATCGTTTTTCAATGTAGATCATGATGGTGGAATCCTTTTTTCATTTATAGGCTTCTTGGATGGTTTTTTAGTTTGGGAACGTTTTTATATGAGGATATCTTTGAGGCTTGGATTCATAATCCTCTGGTGGGTTGGGATGTGTGATAAAAAACCTTAGTGAGGTTTTTGATATCATTAGATAACCTGGATTGTGAATGTAAAGTTGGTTTTTTTTAAGCTTCTTTCAGAAGTATCCTGAAAGGTGGGATTGAGTGGTATCTCTAAGGAGATATTGGATGGTCCCTGAATGTTAGTACTGGTTTCTCAAGCTTACAAAAGTTGAGGTTTAGATCCTTTGATTGAGGATCATATCAATTAAAGACTTTGGGTTGGGTCAACATTGTGGGATGGAGGTTATGGATGAGTTTTATTGAGTTGATGTTGATATGACTCTGATGGACTCTCAATAATGCCATTGTGGGCTAGTTTCTGATCAAGTTATTAGTGGATTTCATAGTCTACTGTTTAGAATTACCTTATGGTATGGTGTTTCTTTTGTATTCCCTTATGGATGGGGTAATACCCAAGGCTTTTATATTGAGGAGGTTGGTTGAGGTTTTCTTTTGATGGGATTTTCCTTAAAAAATGTATTATGTTGAGGTGCCCCCTTTAGGGTTTTATACCTTTGAGGTGGTCATGAAGACTATTGAGAATTTCCATGTAGGTGTGATGGTACTTTTGGATTCCCTTTTGGGAAAATTGTTGATTAAGGATTAGTTGGAGGTCGTTGAGGGCCACTTGAAGATGTTTCACATGTATGGATTTTCCCATGCTTTGGATGGGATAGAGGAACCCCTAATAGGGTTTTCTATTCTTATTATAGCCTTATGGATTTTTTAGGTTTTTTTTATAGGTGTGACCTGAGATATTGGGTACAACTAGGGATACCCTAGTAGGGTGTCTTGTTAATCTATGAGCCCTGGGTTTTTTTGACCCTAAAGAGGGTTGGTGAGATCTCATGGTAATTTTTTTATGGATGATGAGATCCAAGGGACTGAGGTAGCCCTATTCTTTTTCTAGAGAGGGTTGATTGGTTCTGATAGTTTAGATTTTTTGGATTCCAAGTTCAAGATTTGGATCGAACCACATTTTGGTGGCCTTTGGCTGATATGTTGAAGTATATATTACTCGGGATTAGTTTTTGGAGGATACGCTTGGGATATCTTGGACCATGCATTGGTCCTGATATTTTATTAGGTTCTCTTATCCATTAATTGGATATTATTAGATGGGAAAAGGGATCAAATGGATTATTTGGAGGAGTACAGTCCCTCTATAGGCCTATGGATGTATTACCCTAGCTAGGGAGTGGGATTCTATGGTCTCGGATGTTTTATGGACTCGAGTTGTAAGCTTATTTTCCTCAACTTTATTTTATTAAGTTGATTTTTTCTATAGGACTGCCAAGTTCTAGATAGGTTCTATCATAGTTAGTAGAGTTCCTTTCACTAGTTTGGATCATTCCATTTGATTCCTAGAGCCTGGTAGATACATTTTATCATGTGTACACCTACGATTATACCATGGGTTCTGATATTTATGCTTGTTTCATTTTAGACGTCTTGGAGTTCCTGTGTAAATCTGGAGGATATACCCAGTGTCATGTGGTAGGGTGAGCCAGTGTTATAAATCCTCTAGCATAGGGTAGAGTGGGGTTAGATTTACCTCGAGTGTCAGTATATAACCCATGCCTAGTTATTTTTTTATATCCCTTTATATTTGTGTATTTATTTTATTCCAATGGTTATTAGTCTTCACCTAGGGTGGGCATATCACATGTACATATACTTGTATATGTAAATAGATTATAGGTTCACTATTGGGGGTGGCCTACTGAGATTTATTTTTCACCCCCTATATTCGTACCTTTATGCATATATAGACCTTATATTTTCTTTCATGATGGAACATTGGTTTTGAAGTGGAATGGGTGAATGCCTAATGTTGACTGATTGAGTAGATCTGCTCATGTGGAGTCTTAAGATCAGGCCGGTACGGCTCAAGAGTCATGGAGATTGAGTATATGGTACAAATTAGAGTTGGAAATAGAGTCTAATGTATTTATTTTTGGTTTCTTTTACTTTGTATATGTGTTCAGACTAGTGGGTGACCAATTATTATTTTATTTCATAACCATTTGAGTCTATATGTCATATTTTATTTATTATAGCATGTTGTTTCTTCAGTTTATTTATTATGTGTAATATTATGGTTACTGATGTGTATGAGTTTGGGTTACTTTCTACTTTTATTATACTTATATTTAAGGTAATAGTCTCCCTGATGTATGGTTTAGGCCCTCACCACTTATTGAAAACCTCTATCATATGGGGAGGTTCCATTGAGGCCTTGTGGTGGGCCATATTGGGTAATGTGCCAAGTTAACCATATATGGTTCGCTATAAAATATAATCAAAGTTTGCTTGTCTTCTGGTTTTGGGGAGTTGGTAGATAGGTGTTCTAAGAATGTGTTAGGATTTTTAATGGATATCAGACTAGTGTATCATGAACACATTTTTCGATAAGAAGTCCAATTTGATGGGGTATGGGGTTGTTGTTTTTGGTTTTCATTTTTATGGTTGTATGATTTCACCTAGTGTGATTCACTTGAGTTTGTGGATTTTGAAAGGACCAATCAAGATTTGTGCGATCACTGAGAGGGGGAGGGGTGAATCATTGATATGTTATTTTTATATTTTCTTACTTATGAAACAACCTTCACCTCCTATTAAAGAGTTATGTCTTTTTTTTAAACAAGCACACAAGCACAATCCACAAGAACGCAACTATTTACAAGGTTAACTACTCAATAAGAGTGTCTAGTCCTTTGAATGGTTTGGAAATAACCCAATACCACACAATCCACTCGAAAAAAAATACTTTATATGTGGTTATGGTAAGTAGGGAATATTCTTACACTTACATTGCATTATGATAAAATAATAGTGCATGATTTCTCTATATAGATATAATATGTAACAAAAAATTTCATAATAACTGTTAGAAAACTTCACCAACAAGATTCAATATACTATCACTATCTAGCTTGTACTTCTTTACACTTTCTATTCTATCAATTAATTCTTCTTTACTTTCTTTTCCATCAGTAAACAATAACTTACTCCTTATACTTATGTATAAAACTTCTGTCTGATCACCTATTCATTCAGTATCTCCATCTGATATTCCATCCAGTAAACACCATTTGGTTCCTTCTGAAGAATGATACCACTTTCTTACATTCTATTTGTTCACCTTTACATACAGTTTTTCTAGTCCCACTTTATATGAATCTCTTTTCGGTGTCTGTCCAATGCCTCTTCCAACTGTTTGATTGATGCCTTTCTAACCCTATTTTTTTGATCATTTTTATGCATCGTTTTTCTAATCTAAACTAATGGAACACTCCATATAGAAATTGACTATCTGATTTTTATTCACAATAATTATTTGATCAACTTTATTCTTTTATATTTCTTAGTTTCACTTCTTCATGTGTGAATAGTGTTACATTGAGTGTGTATGAACACACCCTTTATATAGTAACACTTGAAGAAGAAAGGGTTACAACTCCAATTAATTTTCCAGCTCAATGAAAACTCAAAAATTGAAACCCTCAATCATAATAATTCATTGGATTATTCTCAAATAAAATAACTCTATTTTTTCTATAAAAAAAATTAGAATATTTTAAAGAATAATTTCAGAGTTAGGTGTGGATTCGGCATGGGATTTTGGGGCTTGGGGAGCCTTGGTGTTGATATAATAAAAATATTATATATATCATATCACACACACATAGTTTTTAAAAAATAATGGAATATCACTTGAATGATGCTTCAAATGGAAAATCGGTGACTTCTATTAAATATAAAATGTGGGTTTTACCCTAGGCATAATATAACATTTATGTGTGTCAGATGTTTGGTTTAAGAGTAGTCACGGGTGGAATAATAATTAAATAGATTTATTTATTTATTTATTGGTTATTATTGGATGTAACTTAATTTTTCCCCTATTTAAACCCAGTTATATTCTAACCCTAGGGTTATCTATATAACCTTAGTGAATGTAGAGGATCATGCAGGAGAGCCTTGATGGATTTAAATGAGATCGAGGATTGGCAATCAGTTTGAAAAGGAGATTTTCTTTAACAAAAGAGTTCTTGGATCTCACCAATGACAAAAAAGAATAATTATTCTTCTCCAATTATTGATCCAACCTCAAGGTGGGATATTTGTTTTTTCTATATTAATTCACATTGTGATTATCTATTATAGAAATAAAATTAATCCATTTAATAGATTAATTCACTGGTCAATGTTTAGATTTGTGGCTGATGTTTATCTTCCTAAAATTAGGAATTTATAATTCATTGGTGATCCTTGTTTATTATTCAATGTCTATAATTTTCTTTGTCAACGGTTCAAGTCCAACCCTAAAAATGTCCAACATCTATTTTCTTACTTTTCTATATCATTATTTTTTGCCCTCGTTCTTTGAACATTCATCATCAGTGTTTCGTTTGACTAATAGTTTGACAATACTTGAAACTGATCATTATGCAATTGATCTTTGGTGCAAAAAATAATTTTCTTGGTTCCAGTTATGGGATCAAAGGAATGATCATGGTGCGATAATAAAGATAGTATATGGGATACCATACCAAGATTTTTCACTCATGGTTTGGTGTTTCAGTAGTATAGTATGATGGGAGGTAGTTCTCGAGCAAATGGGTGGCTAGAATATGGCCATCAGTGGTGGTTCAAGCATGGTAAAATGTAGATCTAAGATCTATAGGTGTGATTTGTAGTGGATTTTTATGTGATGGTAGTGTGGGTGAGATGTGTAGAATAATATTTAAATTCATTTAAAACCCAAGTTACATGTCATGTAGTTTGGATGAACACATTCCATGTATTGACCTTTCTACAATAGCTAGGGTTTACATGAAAAATAAAATATCACACATTGTGTGACACGTCATACATCATGTGACCCATGATTAGTGACCTGGTGTGTACCCTAGTGGTACCTAGGCATGGGCACGACCAGTGGGCATAGACACAACCAATGTACATGGGAATGGTTAGAGTACACAAACATGACTAGAGTACATGGGCACAAGCTAGAATACATGGTAATTAGCATAGACTTGAACATGTATGGACTAGCCAAAACACACTGTGTATTCCATATACACATCGTGTACTTCTCCCAGGATAGGTTGGAGACCTCATCCTCTTTATAATAGTTGAGTATTAGTAGGTTATGTTACCTTAGTACATCCCAATGAGGATATAGTGAGGTATTTTAATGTCTTGACCTGGGTTCCACACACTGGTTCCCCGAGTTGATCGGTTACATGGCCTTAGGCATGCCTCTCCGTACACCAGAGGCTTTTGACTAGCAGCAAGGGTTTAATATTGATCATGGGGAGACAATACCATATTTATCAAAGCAATGAAACAATATAAATATCTAAGAAATAACCAATAGATAATAACCAACATCTGGAATAATACCAATATCACATGATGACCAAAATAAGAATACAATATCCAAAAACTATGTAGTAGATATGTCATGCCAAATAAGTGTCAAGTGTCAAATGAAATAACCCAAAATAAAGACATTGAAAACTCCCAAGAGGGTCCTGATACCAAGACTGGTTCCCTCATCCATGCTCCATCCCATATCATCCATCTAATATAGGGATATTTCCCTTATAATTTCATGTAAACATGAAGTCTATTTGGATATCTATCATACATCCCAATTGGGGTATGAGTACAACTCAGTAGGCCACAACCAATGGCATCTAAAACAATATTCAATCAATAATAGTGTATGTAGTTGTATAAATAATAAAATACAAGTGATAAAACAAGTATCTTAGATATCCAATTATTCTTTATTTAATCACATAAACTCTCGATTCCTGAGGACACTTGAACAATCAATACCTTCTTTAGCCCATGTCGGAGTCTGAACTACCCTCAAGGGATATCACATATCAAAATTATAAGGTTATCATTTATCATTTCATTTCAAATCATATCATATCCAATTAGAATCATAGTCTAATTCCAATCTCATGGGCATAGAACATCATGTATAACACCTCATGGGTATTTGGAGACTCTATCCCTATCCCACACCTCAATGTTTCATGGGTATTTGGAGGCTCAGTCCCTATCCTACACTTACTATATCATTTGGGTACTTGGAGCCTCAGTACATGTCCCACACTCACTATATCATATATCATAAGTATCACAAATATCACATAAATCATACAAATAACAATTTTATATACATATAGGTTATTCATCATTAAACTTATCATCAAAAATTCTCATTTAAGTGTACCTTTTAAATTTATCACAACAATCATAATTCTTTATCTCAATCACATGGAATAATATGAATAAATCACTATTAAACCAATTAACAATATTTAGATCATATAACCCATTAACCATTAAGGTCAAGATAGCCATATCATAATTCTCATTATCAATTAATTCATAATCACATTAATTGACCAATAACACAATCCCAATATCCCATCAATCCCAAAACTGCAATATTTAATTAATTAATTAATTAACCAATTAATTAATCCAATTCCACCAATTATAATTGCCCCAAATTTGGACCAATTCATAATCATATGGAAATTAAATTTAATGAATTTAATGTCCCATTATTCACCAATTTCATAATCATAATTACCAAATTCAATTTTCCCAAGGTCAACTCACCTCATAATCACATGGAAAAATAAACTAATAAATTCCATGAATTAATTAATTCAATTTCCAAACATTAAAATTTAAATTTCACAACACATACATATAATTTTAATTCAAGACTATGGATATTAAATTTAAACCACCTACCTCAAAATCGTTGATGGACACTCGCCAACAGAAATCCCCAATTGAAGCGGAACAACCAAGATCATGATGAAGAGGGGGATCTTGATCCAAAACCTAGATCCAAGATCAAAATAATCAAGATACATAAAACCTATATCTAAAACCATCACCAATAGAAAAAAAACTATCCCCTTTTATCAATAAAGAGATATGGGGGAGAGAGAAATCTAATCAGGAAGAAATCACATACCGAGAGAGGTGCAGATCCATCAACGGATCTTTGATTCGTCAAGAACAGAGTTTGGAATGACTTTTAATTCATTTGGGAGCCTCAAAAATGATATAAATTGGTTTAGAGTCAAGCTAGGGTGTTTAAGGATATAAGATGGGTGTTTAGAAAATTTTTAATGATTTTTTGGGGGTTTAAATTTCCATGCACACGGTTTCCAGTATGGGGCGCACAGTTTTAACTAACTGTGTGCCTAACCATGTGCCTCCTATCAGGGGGTTTCACAGTTACTACTAAAATGGAACAAGGTTTTACAAACCATGCACTAGCTGTGTGATTCCCCCCTATTTGGGTTCACATGGTTTACTGGCCTAGGCACACGGTTTGGGAAAACCAACCACCAATCGTGCACTGCCCCTCTTCCTTCCAAAATTATCAAATTTCACCCCAAAAATCCCCAAGGTAAAATACAAACAAGATATACTCAAAATAAGGAAAAAATAACTATAAACAAGCTCATGAAATCTCCAAAAAAAGTTATGATCTTACAATCCCCCCACCTTATAACAGCTCATCCTCGAGCTATACTCCCGAGCATCTATGAGATTCCGAAGCAAAAAAGATCAGGCCACTAATCCTGAATATCTACTTATTTCTACCACATTTCATCCTAAACAAAGACATGTTGCCATAATATATGAACTATCATCACGGACTTTCCCCATAACACTTTCTCATTATGATCCAACACATGTATCGAATGCTCTTTAAAGGACGCATCGGTCTTAAGCTCAACATCATCCACATAGATCACATGATAAGGGTCAGGGTGATACTACCGAAGCTGTGACACATATAAAACATAATTCATAGCACTATACCTCTATATAAAATCCAATTAGTACACCACCGGCCCAATTCTCTCTATAACCTCAAATGGTCCAACAAACTTGGTTGCCAACTTTCCTTATCTCTATATACTATAGTGTCCCAATCTAGGAGAAAACCAAAGGAATACACAATCACCCACTGTAAACTCAAGTGTTCGTCAAATTATATCAGAATACAATTTCTGCCTACTCTAAGCCATAGCCATACGTTTTTGAATCAGCTGAACCTGCTCCGATGACTCCTGCACAAGACTCGGTCCCAAAAGTTCTTAATCGCCAGCCTATATCCAACATAGAAGTGATCTTCATGGATTACCATAAATAACCTTATATCACTACTACAAATAGGTCTTTTAATAGCACTAAAACCCACCTTTAACAGTGCTATAAAATCACTTTTAATCACAGTGAAGATAAAGGGGGGTCCCCTTTATCAGTGCTATTTTGAGCGCTAATAAATGTGTAATATATCAGTGCTCAAAATAGAATTGATAAAGACCGCATTTATCAGTGCTAAATAAGTACTGATATATTAGACATTTATCATCACTTAATTAGCACCGATAAAGGCCAAGTTTCCTGAGCAAACCCAGCACCTGCACACCTAAGACAGCACCTACACACACAGCACAAACAACACCTACACACAAAGCACAGAAGAAAAAAATGCTATATACATTTACTTTAAATCATGAATTAAAAAAACACACTTCCATATACATTTCAAACAATGTTTAATATGGTTATAATTACAATTATCCAACAAACTGTTAAAAAAATTAATGTTTCATCCTTTTTTCATCTGTGATTCGCTCTCAAAAATTGTCGTCCATAGTATTAGTTGCCGAACAAATCATTCGAACTCAGGAAAAAAATCACCTATATAAGAAAACAAATATTATGTTAGTAATACAATAAATAAATAAATTAAACATTAATATGAAAGAATAAATTAATAAAATTTCAATTACTACCTGTTACAACCTTTACATGTCCATATTTCCTTGGATTGAATTAATATTTTAGAAGAGGCTCAACATGATTCATTGAATTATAAGTATTTTTTGGTTAAGATTACATGTATGAGAAAAGAAGAGGAAGAAATTTCAACAAAAACATGGAATCCAAAATGTTTCATTTATTGACAATAAAAAGAGGAATCTCCACAGGTTATACAATATGACATATACATGATGGTGTATTCAATTTCATAGGAGTATTCAATTTTAGAATAAATTATAACATTTTCCTAGTGATACCACCATCCTAGATAAGTTATAAACATAATAGTTACATATATCAGGAGCCTCTAAGAGTGTACTCGCCCATGCCAAGTCAAAGGAAATGAGTGCTAGCGTGTCCGCATCAGACATTGGGTCCAACCCTATTTGGACCCTGACCACTTATGCCTCTCCAAGGACCCCATACAATATTTAAGGTCCCATTGAAGGTATGGAAGGAATGTATTTCTCAGTTTTAGAGAGGACTTGATGAGAACCTACACAATTAGATAGGTGATGATCATACCAGTTCACCTTTCTCTTGATCTCCTAGTTCTTTAGTGTGATTAGACAAACCCACCCACCCCCCTCTCCCCTCCCTGAGATATCCCCCCTGGATAGCCCCCTCCCTACCCCTGAACACCCCCCCCCCCCCTCCACCACTCCACCTGCATCCCCCCTCCCTCTTCCTAGACAACCCCCCTCCCTCCCCCTGCAGCCCCCCTCCCTTTCCCTAGACAGCTCGCTTCTCACCCCCTGGACAGCCCCTTCCCCTCCTGGACAGCCCCCCTCCCCTCCTGGACACCCCCCCTCCACTCCTGAACACCCCCTACTTCTTGAACAACCCCCCCCCCCCCCTCCCCCTACACCCCCTCCCTTTCCATGTACATCCCCCCCTGGACACCCCCCTCCTGGACACCCCCCTCCTGGACACCCCCCACTCCTGGACACCCCCCACTCCTGGACACCCCCTCCCTCCTGGACACCCCCTCCTTCCTGGACACCCCCCACCCACCCTCCCACCTGGACACCCCCCTCCCTCCTGGACACCTCCTCCCTCCTAGTTCGTTAGTGTATGCCCGTTAATAACCTTCTTTATCCAACTATATTTTCATTATCTTTTTGATAATGGAATAAATATTATTCATACATCATCATTAACTAATATGAATTATAAAATCATATATATTTTGAAGAGATACAGTTAAAAAAATAAAGGAAAAACACTAAATAAAAAATATATTGGAAGAATATGAACGAAATTTCACATAACATTATCAAAAATATAATTTAAAAATACATAAAGCAGAAACATAGAGATCCTATGACACAACTGGAATACGCCAATCCTATGGAAAGTGGGAGAAGGGATATATATATATATAAGTAGTGGGGATACATCTTCTGAAATTCAGTTTCTGTTAAAAAACATCTCATTCCGTAGATTTCATCCACATGCCAGGATTGAGGGTCAAAATTGATTTAGTTGAGATTGTCCTCGCAACTCTTCTAGATCAAAAATTATTCCTTCCATCAAACTCATATATCATCAATAATTTTTCCAGCAGATGTATTCTACTATAATGTTGGTGTAGAGAAAAAGTGTGTTTCTTAGAAATCTAATGCGAGAAAGGTAAATGGTGTATATGTTGGATCTTTATGACATTAAATAAGATATTTTGGGCCTCAAATTGAATTGGAATATAATTCTTGGGCCTTTACATGGGCTTGGAATTAGTTTGGTTGGTTGGAACTTTTGATGCCTCACTATGGACCCACTTCAGGCTACTCTATAATTGATCTACCCATTGTATATTATCATTATTGAATGTAATTTAATGGATCTATGCCTGGAAACCCCCTCCCTTCTAGACACACCCCCTCCCTCCTCTCCTAGACACCTCACTCATGGACACCCCCTAGACACCCCTCCCTTTTGGACACCCCCCACTTCTGAACACCCCCTGGACACCCCCCTCCCTCCTGGACACCCCCCTCCTTCCTAGACACCCCCCCCCCCCACCCACCTAGAGACCCCATCCCACCTGGAGACCCCCTCCCTCCTGGACACCCCCTCCCTCTTGGACACCTCCCTCCCCTCCTGGACACCCCCCTCCCCCACTCCTGGACACCACCCACCCACCCTCACACTTAGACATCCCCTCCCTCCTGGACACCCCACTCATGGACACCTCCATGGACACCCCCCCCCCCACTCCTGTACACCCCCTCCCTCTTGGAAACCCCCTCCCCCACCCACCTGGAGACCCCCCCCCCCTCCTAGACCCCCCTCTCCCCCCCTCTTGGACACCTCCCTCCCATCTTGGACACCCCCCCCACTCTTGGACACCCCCCACACCCACCCTCACACCTGGATGCCCCTCCCTCCTGGAAACTCCCTCCCTTCTAGACACACCCCCTCCCTCCCCTCCTGGACACCCCCTCCCTCCTCGACACCCCCTCCCTCCTGGACACCCCCTCCCTTCTAGACACACCCCCTCCCTCCCCTCCTAGACACCCCACTCATGGACACCACCTCCCTCTTGGACACCTCCCTCCCCACCTGGACACCCCCCCCAACTCCTAGACACCCCCTCCCTCTTGGACACCCCCACCCACATATAAGGAAAACTAATTAGAAAATTGAAAATACAAGATATTAGTTCCCATCAAGCTTTTAAGATGCTTGTGAGTGGACTGAATGACTATGCATTGGTCGAATTCCTCACTATTGACCATTGTAGTCCAATTAACTATAGAATCCTCAGCTTCAATTCTTGAATTCATTTGTATCATAAGAAAGAAAAATTCAATTAATTATGAAAATGGAGGATTTGGGTTTAAAATGGACTTGAGTAAGAAAGGGGCACATGACTAATTATAAATATCATATTAAGTGCATGACTTGTTCAAAGTAATTTGATCACATGACCATAATAGGATCACGTGATCAAATGAACTTGGGAGATTTATACAATTACATGGCCCTTGGAGCTTTATGTAGTCATGTAAATAAGGCAAGAATATACAAATCATGGTTCAAGTGAATTAACTTAATTTATTATGTGATTTTTTTTATGTGATTTGATCATGTGATGAGATCACATGATTAATTCACATGAAGAATTCATACAAAGGAGATTATGTGACACTATCACGTGAAGAGGGTTATGTGAAGTAGAGAAAAAACCTAATATTTCTTGTAGATCTATAAAATATTGAGTCATTAGTGAAATAGATTTCATGTTACCTCTATGATTGAGAAGACACGGCGTCGTTGCTCTTCCTTCAAAGGCATGTCACATGGACATAAAACTTCTAAAATAAACAAACCCTTCAAGTAATAATGAAAATCAAATAAAAATTCCATTATATAATTTTTCATCAAAATAGACATATTATTGTTAGATTTGGTGGCCTATAACCAACTACTTTTTACTTTATTCATTAATAAAAGACTTATCACATCTTGATTGTTCTTCTGCATGACAATGCATGTGATAATATCCTAAGGACAGTTGCTGCATTAAAGGGTCATAGCGGATCCCTGCTATGATGAGAACTCAGAAGTGCCATAACACTGTTCTTGAATATATGTTCTATGGCCGGATGATATTATTTTAGGGACACAAATAATACAGGTCATTAGGGGTGAGGACTCATAAAACTTTAAGGCACCTTCTCATGGTGTGCGCCCTTGGTAATATCCAGGATGATATTATGAGAACGAGACCCACCAGTAGGAAATCCACATTTCATAGTGTCATTAGATGTTCCTATCTACGGACGTGTGTATTGGTCCTTAGACTTTAATATTATTATTAATGGGTATTACAACTCGCGCACTTAGATGTATTGACCAAAACTGTGATGACACACTGTTCGCAACGAGGTAGGATACGTTGGGTGCGTCATGACTAATACTACATTAATAGATAATGCGAGAAAGGATTTGTCCCTTCTGTTCCATAAGGGAAGTAGATATCTCAGGCCCTTTGATGGAATTGATATAGCCTAAATAAATCCATGTCCATGGTAAAGTATGGGAGAGTTCAATTCCGTAAATTCAAAGAAATAATAATCGAGCACATGGGTTGATGGCACTAGCATGCAACCCGCTTGATTAGAGATATCGAGGAAAATGGATTATATTACATGGTAACCATTCATAGGTGGTGACACATCATTGTGGCGTTAACTTCTTTCACTATGGGTGCCTTGGCGCGTTGCTACATGCTAACCTAGGACTTTAGGGAGGCTCCGCCTAATTCCACTGAGAAAGGGGCCTAGAGGGTCACACACTAAGTGCGTCCATGTATCTCAGTTAAATATTAATTTAACAAGTTAAATAAAGATTATTCCTGACTTTGGTTTAATAATTATTTAAGGATGCCTAATCACATTTATTTTGTCACTAGTTATTTGAGAGAATATGTTGTGGGTGAAATAATATATTTATTAGTGAGTAATTCAGTTACATTTATTTAAGAAATAAATAGCCATTACTCAAGGTCTAATAAATGTGGAGGAGGAGATAAAGAAAAATGGAAAATAAAAGTACATGTCATGTATATTAAATATACACGCCGTGTAGTTTTATGGAAAATGATTACACGCTATGTACTAATGATTACACACCGTGTAGTTTTCCAGTCGGGATTTTGAGGATATAATATTGTTTTATTAAATTATATTAATTATAATCAGCGTTGGTGCATGTCAAGGTATTAATAATTCGACATGGGGGGTTTCAATAAAAGTTAATGAAATAAATAAAACACGTAACGCGTTTATTTATTGTCATAACTCTATAACCTCAAACCCGATTATAAATATCCTCACAACCCCAACACTTTTCCTAGAGAATCGTTGTGCACAACAATTCTGGAGAATTCTTTCAAGGCCAAAAAAACTTCTTCCTCCAAGAACACTCTCAAGACCGAGAGATCAAAGAGATCGAGGGCGGACATCGCAAGCGAAGGATCTTCCACGCTAGCACCCGGATATCCCTTCGGTGACGTCCAGAGATACGTGGCACACGTGTGGATCACCGCTAGAGGAATCCTACACTTGGATTCTACGACGCAATGACGGATCACAGGATCATGACTGAAGACATCAATGAAGTAATAATTCCACCAAGGTAATTCTTGTGAATTAATTAAATTAATTATAAGCAACATATGATGATCCTATCTCTATGGTTTCGGGACTCTTCTTTTATTTTTTGTTCTTCGTTCTATTCCGAAGATTTGGCGTTTTATATCGTGACGGATCTCGGATTGAACGTTGTTTAACGCTAAAATTAAAGTTGGGAAAACTCACCAACACGCTTCCGCTACACCTAGAACCTACAAGTGGTATCAGAGCAGTCATATCATTGATTATAATTATTTAGTTTTTCATCAGTGATTTACGCATTAAATAATTTAGTTATTTCAATTCAAGTTAATCATTCTTTAAATCTGAATCTCGAGATATGTTCCTTCTCTATCGTTTCTTGTTCACCATACAGAAATGACCTTTTATTTTAATTTTTGATTAAAATAAAATACAGTAACTCATCCGGAGGAGCCAAACGTTTCTGGCCGTACAACACTAGAATACACGGCGTGTATTCAGAAGTACACATCGTGTAGTCTAGGTTCAATGCATTGACTGATCCGCCAAATCAGGTAGTGTATTGGAGTATACCTATGTCATTTATGACACCGTGTGTTGACCAGGAACAAGTGGCACATGGTTTCCGGATTACACGCCATGTGGTCCAACTGAACACGGCGTGTAGTCCCTTTGGGTTAGGGTTGGACCGTGTACCCCGTACACGGTTTTCCCGGCTGGAAACCGTGTACCACAGAAACTACACGGCGTGTGTCCCACTGAACACGCCATGTACTCCGAAAATTTATGAAGTACATTAACACGCCATGTCCCCGGGTGTGTGCTTCGAATGGACGGTGAAGAAAAAGTACACGCCATGTAGTCAGAACTACGCGCCATGTACTCACCCAAATTACGC
Organism: Viscum album; assembly: GCA_963277665.1. NCBI lineage: Eukaryota > Viridiplantae > Streptophyta > Magnoliopsida > Santalales > Viscaceae > Viscum > Viscum album. Next base: position 829,327,650 of record OY728140.1, read on the forward strand.
AGATTTATTAAAATTTATTATTATATTATACAAACCCTTGAGACGTGTACCATAGTGTAGGCATAAAGATGAGTCACAACACATGATAGGTGTTTTATATATATGTGTTTAATTTAACATCTGTGTAATAAATGGGAATTCACCGGGTTACCTCCAAGGTACAAGTTACGTACAAGGATAATTTTAAATGAATTTATTTGTTTAAAATTATGATGGATGAGAATCTAAAGTAAATTCAAAAAATGATTTAAGATAAAAGGATTGATTAATTAAAGATAATTAATTGATTCGAGCGTGATTTATCTTAAGAAAGAACGATTAAAGAATTGAATTCTAGTTTTATTTATGCGTAAATATCGTTTCATGTATGGATGATCATGAGCTAGACCAAGACCTTTGTATGTGAATGGTTTCTTTTAATTTATTTATTTAAATTTGTTGGCATGTGATCCTTCTCCTCATTAATATGTAGGGCCTACGCGCCCAAGGATTCTTTTATGTAAAAACCCCTTTTTACCCCTCACCTACATGTGAGATAAATGCATATGTAATGGATGGAGCTCCCAAAATAGTGGAGGTGGCTCAAGTCAGAAGAAAAGGTGAAACCAAACCAAGGAGATACAAAGGTGGACAGGTGGAAAGCTGTAAACATGAACCCGCAAGGTTCTAGGTGTTTCTCCCCTAGGTCTTGGGTTAGTTTATCAACCGCTAGATAAACTAACCAATAGAACAAAGCTCATGATCATACCATTTATTTTATTTCTGTCAGTTGCATGGTTTATTTATTGTGGGTGTGTTGTCACGATCACACAATTAATGAATTAAACAAGCATGCAAGATAGAACTAAAATAAGACCGGCTTATACATAAACATTATCTTGAAATGGTTAATCACTTAAGTAAATCCCACTTAATATTAACAAGCATGTAATCAAAGATAATAAAATGGAAATTTATGTATAAGGATAAAATCCCTCAAAGGAAATATTAAGTCGGTATAACCTTCCATAATCTTGGTTAGAATCGAACCATAGTTCAAAGTGATTGACCAACCCTAGTTGGGGTGATTTCAATTAATTTATTTATTTGTCTCAGTTTTTTAATAAAGTACTAAACATTTTCTCATCTTAATTTGTAGAAAAGACAAGAAAATGACTTCAAACATATCATTTCAAACCATACTCGAGAAGGAAAACCTTCTCACCGGCACCAATTTCCAAGAGTGGCAGAGGCGTTTACGCATCATCCTTCTCCACGTAAGGAAGTTGTATGTGCTGGAAGAGCCTATTCTAGTTGTGCCTAGGAAAGAGGCCAGTGATGAGGAATTATCTCTCTATATGAAATACATGGATGATGCCACAGATGTCTAGTGTTTCATGCTATTGGCCATGTCCAATGATCTCTTGAAGCAACATGAAAACATGGACGTGTATAGCATGATGTCTCATCTTAAGGATATATACCAAGAGAAGGCGAGACAGGAGAGGTATGAGATCTCCAATGCTTTGTTTACAACTAATCTTGGAGATTATATGCCATCTGGGCCTCATGTAGTCAAGCTTGTTGGCTACATTGAACACCTGGACATCTTAGGGATTAAATTCCCAGATGAGTTGCCTACAGATCTCATCCTATCATCACTGTCCAAGACCTACTCTAGATTTATTTTCAACTAAAACATGAGAAACAATGAGAAGAGTTTATCGAAACTTCTGACCTTGATTCTCCAGGTAGATAAGGACATGGGGCGTGACAAACCCGCAGTCCTTATGGTGAATAGGAAAAGGAAGGACAAGTCAAAGGGTCCAAAGACTTATAAACGGTCTGAAGCCCCTGAGCACCGTCCCTCCAAGAAGGGGAAGATCCAGAGGCAGGGCAAGGAATAGGAGGCGGTGTGTTTTTCATGTGGCAAGCAAAGCCACAGGAAGAGGAACTGCACCCAGAAGCGTGGGGACGCTAAAGGTGTGTTCGTTATTGAGTGTAATCTTTCTATTTCTACACATTGGGTATTAGATACAGCTTTTGGGGCTCACATATTTATTCAAATGCAAGAACCAAGTAAATTTAGAAAGATTTCCAAAGGAGAGGTGGATCTTTGAGCTGCCAATGGCGCAAGGCTGGCTGCATTGGCTATTAGTGATTACCACCTCTCACTACCGACTGGGATGATTCTGGTTTTACATAACTGTTATTATGTGCCTAGTGTTACCAAGAACATAATTTCTGTATCTTGTTTGGATATGGATGGATTTGTTTTCAAATTTGTAAATAAGGGTTGTCTCTTTTATAAGAACAACGTATGTTATGGTATGGCACATTTAAATAATAGTTTGTATGTATTAAATTATGAAAACCAAGTGTTGGAAATCGATAACAAAACAAAATCACATGACTCATACATCACCTAGTTTTGGAATCACCGTCTCGGTCATGTGAATGAGAAGCGCTTGAAAAATCTCTGTCGAGATGGCTATTTAGACTCCACTAAGCTAAAACCACTTGATAGATGTAACTCTTATTTACAAGGAAAAATGACCAAGACACCTTTTGGTGGACAGGGTGAAAGGTCCACAGAGCTTCTAGGATTGGTACACACGGATGTGTGTGGACCATTTCTAGTAGAATCTAGAGGTGGATATTCTTACTTCATTACTTTTACTAATTATTTGAGTAGATAGGTCTATGTCTACTTAATGAGGTATAAGTCAGAGGCCTTAGAGAAATTTAAGGAATTCAAGAATGAAGTAGAGAATCATCTTGGTAAGAAGATAAAGAAACTTTGATCAGATTGAGGTGGAGAATATCTGAACTAAGAGTTCGTTGATCTTCTATGGGAGTCTGGGATTCTATCTCAACTCACTCCTCCTTATACACTACAGTGGAACGGTGTTAGTGAAAGGAGTAACTGCACCTTTTTGGACATGTTGAGCTAGATGATGAGTCATGCAGATCTTCTGTTATCCTTTTGGGGATATGCATTACAAACTGAAGCATACACATTAAACTGAGTACCAACTAAGGCGACAAATGGAATTCCATCCGAGTTATGGAAAGGAATGAAACCCACTTTTTTGCACACACGTGTATGGGGATGCGGGGCATTTGTTAAGGACTTCTTAGGAAACAAACTATCACCCCGGGGCATGAGGTGTATCTTTATAGGATATCCAAAGAAAACGAAAGGATATTACCTATATAACCCTTCAGACAAGAAAGTGACTATCTCCAGACAAGACGTCTTTCTTAAAATAGAGCACATCCTCAAGAAGGATAGTGGGAGTAAGATTGAATTTGATGAATTTGATGCTCAAGATACACAGGAGTTGGTACAGGAACAAGTTCTACAGGTCCTCGTGGAAGAGGTTCCAGAAACACAAGTACTGCGTAGGAGCTCAAGAGAGGTAAGGGAACCATAGAGATTTGGTTTCCTAGTCACCAAGGATGGTGAATCATTATTGTTGGAAAATGATGAGCCTCTCTCCTACAAGGAAGCAATAGAAAGCTCAAAAGCTACAAGATTACTAGAAGCTATGAATTCTGAGATGGATTCCATGTATCAGAACCAAGTCTGGGTTCTGGTCGATGAGCCAGTTGATGTAAAGCCTATTGGATGCAAATGGGTATTCAAGAGAAAGTTGTACATGGAAGGTCAAGTTAGCACCTATAAAGAAAGGCTAGTGGGTAAAGGGTTCAGACAGTGTCAAGTAATTGACTATAATGAAACATTCTCGCCAGTTTCCATGTTTAAATCCATAAGAATCATACTTACCATAACAACTTACCATGACTATGAGGTTTGGAAGATGGATGTCAAAACATCATTCTTTAACAGGAACCTTCAGGAAGATGTCTATATGACACAACCAGAAGGGTTTGTGACACCAGGTGAAGCCAAACGGGTTTTCAAGTTGCAGAAATCCATTTATGGATTAAAGAAATCATCCAGGTCATGGAACATTCGATTTGATGAAGCCATAAAGGAATTTGGGTTCATTAAGAATGAATGTGATCCATGTGTTTATAAACGGTTTAATGGGAATGCGATAATTATCCTAGTAGTATATGTTGACGACATATTTCTTATTGGAAATGATGTACCAATCTTACAGTTAGTTAAGGACTGGTTGAACAAGTGTTTCTCCATGAAGGACTTGGGTGAAGCATCCTACATTCTAGGGATCAAGATAATTCGTGATAGATCTAAGAGGATTCTTGGACTAAGTCATAGTACATACATTGACCAAATACTAAAGATATTTAGTATAGAACAATCCAAGAGGGGATTGGTTCCAATGCCACATGGCCTACATCTTTCTAAGAAAATGCGTCCTCATACACAACAAGAGAAAGATAGAATGAGTAAGATCCCATACACTTCGGCTATAGGATCCATCATGTATTCCATGTTATGTACCAGGATTGATGTTGTCTATGCACTGATCATGGTAGGCAGATATCAAGAAGATCCAGGAGAATAGCATTGGACTGCTGTTAAGACTGTCCTTAAGTATCTAAGAAGAACTAAGGATATGTTCCTGGTGTATGGAGGAGATGAGGAGCTTGTCATCAGAGGGTATGTTGATGCTAGTTTTTAGATAGATCAGAATGATCTAAAGTCACAATATGGATATGTTTTCTGTCTCAATGGAGGAGCTGTGAGCTGGAAGAGTTCAAAGCATCCAGTTGTCGCTGATTCTATAGCGGAGTCTGAATATATAGCGGCTTCTGATGCAGCCAAAGAAGCCATATGGATTCAGAACTTTGTCCAGGAGCTTGAAGTGGTGCCTAGCAGTAAAGATCCCATTACATTGTATTGTGATTATACTGCAGCGGTGGCTCTTGCAAAATAACCAAGGTCACATAAATGGACAAAGTATATACTCTGAAAGTATCACCTATTGAGGGATTTATATCAAAGGGGTAAAGTTGCAATGAGAAGAGTGTCTACGGAAGAGAACGTGGTGGACCCCATGACTAAAGTTCTATCTCAGCAGAATCGCGAATATCATGTGAGAGATAGTGGGTTAAAGGTTGTTAGCAGTTGGCTCTAGTCCAAGTGGGAGTCTGTTAGAGTTGCTGGCCTAGAACCAACTACTTTGTACTTTATTCATTAATAAAATACTTATCACATCTTGATTTTTCTTTTGCATGACAATGCATGTGATAATATCCTAAGGACAGCTATTGCATTAAAGGTTCATAGCGGATCCCTGCTATGATGAGAACCCGGAAGTGCCATAACACTGTTCTTGAATATATGTTCTATGGCCGGATGATATTATTTGAGGGACATAAATAATACAGGTCATTAGAGGTGAGGACTCATAAAACTTTAAGGCACCTTCTCATGGTGTGCGCCCTTGGTAATATCCAGGAGGATATTATGAGAACGAGACCCGCCAGTAGGAAATCCACATTTCATAGTGTCGTTGGATGTTCCTATCTGCGGACGTGTGTATTGGTCCTTAGACTTTAAGATTATTATTAATGGGTATTACAACTTGCGCACTTAGATGTATTGACGAAAACTGTTACGACACACTGTTCGCAGTGAGGTAGGATACGCTGGGTGTGTCACGAGTAATACTGCATTAATAGATAATACGAGAAAGGATTTTTCCCTTCTGTTCCATAATGGAAGTAGATATCTCAGGCCCTTTGATGGAAATGATATAGCCTAAATAAATCCATGGCCATGGTAAAGTATTGGCGAGTTCAATTCTGTAAATTCAAAGAAATAATAATCGAGCACATGGGTTGATGGCACTAGCATGCAACCCGCTTGATTAGAGATATCAAGGCAAAGGGATTATATTACATGGTAAGCGTTCGTAGGAGGTGACACGTCATTGTGGCATTAAATTCTTTCTCTATGGGTGCCTTGGCGTGTTTCTAGACGCTAACCTTGGACTTTAGGCAGAATCCACCTAATGCCACTGAGAAAGGGGCCTAGAGGGTCACACACTAAGTGTGTCCATGTAACTCAGTTAAATATTAATTTAACAAGTTAAATAAAGATTATTCCTGAATGTGGTTTAATAATTATTTAAGGATGTCTGGTCGCATTTATTTCAACACTAGTTATTCGAGAGAATATATTGTGGGCGAAATAATATATTTATTAGCGAGTAATGCATTTACATTTATTTAAGAAATAAATATACATTACTCAAGGTATAATAAATGTGGAGGAGGAGATAAAGAAAAATGGAAAATAAAAGTACATGCCGTGTATATTAAATATACACGCCGTTTAGTTTTATGGAAAATGAGTACACATCGTGTACTAATGATTACACGTCGTGTAGTTTTCAAGTCGGGATTTTGAGGATATAATATTTTTTTATTAAATGATATTAATTATAATCAGCGTGGGTGCATGTCAAGGAATTAATAATTCGACATGGGGGTTTCAATAAGAGTTAATGAAATAAATAAAACGCATAACGCGTTTATTTATTATCATAACTCTATAACCTCAAACCCGATTATAAATATCCTCACAACTCCAACACTTTTCCCAGAGAATCGTTGTGCACAACAATTCTGGAGAATTCTTTCAAGGATGAAAGAACTCCTTACTCCAAGAACACTCTCAAGACCGAGAGATCAAGGCGATCGAGAGTGGACATCGCAAGCGAAGGATCTTCTATGCTAGCACCCGGATATCCCTTCGGCGACGTCCAGAGATATGTGGCACATGTGTGGATCACTGCTAGAGGAATCCTACACTTAGATTCTATGACGCAACAATGGATCATAGGATCATGACCGAAGACATCAACAAAGGAATAATTCCACCAAGGTAATTCTTGTGAATTAATTAAATTAATTATAACCAATATATGATGATCCTATCTCTATGGTTCTGGGACTCTTATTTTCTTTTTTGTTCTTCGTTCTATTCCAAAGATCTAACATTTTATATCATGACGGATCTCGGATTGAACGTTGTTTAATGCTAAAATTAAAGTTGGGCAAACCCACCAACGTGCTTCCTCTGCTCCCAGAACCTACAATTATATCGTAACATTACCTTTACATCTTTCCAAATGGTTTCTTTGGTCCAGATATAATCTAATCACAAAAATAATGATTCTTTGTTCACTTTACTACTGTTGGTTGGAAGAATGAAATATATATGACATTAGTTTGTTATAAAAATTCATATTCTATATACATGTTACTAATCATACCCTTCTTTATTAGTTTGGGTATCAGTTTTCATTGATTATCTAAGAGGATGAATTAGGGATATGTTCAACATTGAGATGGGGTGAATAGGTGTTGGAGAATATTTATCCAATTTAAAACCATTTTATCACTTTCCTTTTACTTATACATATTTAGGTTTATAGATCTATAATTCTCTATTCTCACATTTTTTTAGTGAAACACATTTGAACACACAAAGAAGAGTACAAAAAATTTACAATGTTAACATTTCAAAATGAATGGATAATCCTTAGTGTGTTTTGGATTCCATCAAGACAACATAACCCACTTGTGTGAACATTTGATTATAAACGTATAGAAATATAAAAATGAAACTCATGTAAGATGGATTCTGATAGTGTATGGAATATTTTGAACATCTATATATTTTCAATGTGTCTTTATTCTACCTCTTGATAGTGTAAAATAATGTCGGGTAAAAATAAGAGAGACTTCCTTCCAATTTTTTCTTTTGTATATTATTGGGGAGTTTAATTTAACTCTTACTATTATTTTAACTTTATATAATCATAAAAGAAACACTTAATCTTTTTATTTTCTAACACAATATTGGAAACACTATTTTTTTTCTTCTTTATAACTAAAAAATGAAATGTTTCTCCTTCTCCTTCTCTTATATAAACAAAAGAAACTTATTTTTATAAAACCTTAACTAAAATACCTTCTTCATATTTCCTACACATATTCTTACACATTAGTTAAACAAAAAATGAATTATATATCTTCCCTCATTCTCTTAATCACATAGGGATTATAAAAAACACACTACAGGAAAATAACCTTTTAGCAGTGGTTTTAGGAAACCGCCGCTAAATTGCATGTCGGGAAACTATTAGAAGTGGTTATAACCGCTGTGAATAAAACACACCCCCACACTGGAAAAGCACTAGTAAAATAATCAAAACCTCCACAAAATACACACGGATGGTGGGACACTGTAGTGGTGGCTTAAACCACCGCTAAATAATAATAGTGGCGGTTTAAACCACCACTAAATAATAGTAGCGACAATTATAACTGCTGCTATGAGAAAAATATCTATATTTAGCGGCGGTTAAAATCGTCGCTACAATTTTACCAATTTCATTTAGCGACGGTTAAAACCATCACTAAAAGTTGATCCGGGAAAAAAATAGCAGCTCTGCATCCCCTGCACCAGTGCCCTAAAAAACAAACCATTCTAGGAATACAAATAGTCTAACAGAATACATACTAGTCAATATGAAAAGAGATTCTTAACTAAGCACAATCAAATGCATCTTTCAGTAAAGGAATGTAGATAAACATATCACATGGCCATTAGACCTCTAAACAAAATTATAAACAAGAATGTCTGTCATATTTCATGAAAATAATGACAATCCTAGGTTCAACCTATTCCATCCATACTAGTTCTAACCCTGACATAACAATTCATATCAACATACATCCCACTTGTAATATATGATGAATTCTGTATGATATTCATAATTTATGGTCATTATCTCATATCATTATTCTTATCTTATTCTTTCATATTATTATCAATTGATATCTCTCACGTTTACCCTTAATGAACATCTGATTTAACACATTCTTTTGTTTCCCTAACCACTAGGTTATTAAGAAATACTACCCAACCTATGAATTAGCATGACACGATCAATCAATTACACGTTCACATAAAAATAATTTGAATTTTTTCCAAAATGAATTCTTTGAAAATAAGTGCATACAATAATGGACTTATATTCTATAAAAGTGAATACTAGTAATGCATAGTGGAAAAACAATGCATACAATAGTCATGTCACAATTAATTTCTATATAAGTGAAAAATAATAATGTATACTAGAAAATAAGCACATATATGAATCTGTATATTGGAAAAAATAAAATTAGTAATATATATAGAGAATAAAAATAGATTCCATGTATAAGAAGAAAGCACGTCCTTTAGTGATATAAATCAAAAATTCAAAAAGAGAAACTACAAACATAAAATCATGTATGAACTTATGTTACGAAGTTAATTTTGTGTCATTGTATCATAATTAATTATTCAAAATCATCTTGCCTCTACCTTTATTATGAGAACTTAGGAAATTAATTGTTTGGTAACTCTACAACAGGGATTCCCATGACTGGGTTTAGATTCTATGAGCCTTGTTGGCATGTAAATTTTTCCAATGCCTTCATTATGCTCTAGATATAATCAAGTAATTAATTCTATCATCACACCCAACCCAGATGCTCGAGTCCATATCATCTTTCTCGTACATCCTATTCACCCTTGTGAATAAAAAACCCACCCTATGGTGATGTGAATGACACCCTTTGGAGATAATAATCAATGTAAGCATAGTAGGGGAACAACCATTCCATCCCAAGAATGATGCCAAAACCATCATCTCAAGGAAAACGAGGTCCCATACGAGGTGACACCCAGTTATATCAAGATCCACTCCCTACACTAACATAAATTCTCTAATAAAATCCCCAAAAAAGTTTTGAGTGTCATCACTTCATAGGAAAAGTGAATGTCGAGCCCAAGGATCTCCACAACATGCACAAATATAATGGAATGAGAAGCACCTATATCAAAAAAATAGATACTAAAGTGGAAGCTACCAAAATAATACCTCTCACTATAGAAGGTCCAACACTCTGTTCCTCACATATTGTCTCACTTTATACAATTATACAGATCTATGGCCCTAATATATAGCCTAGATACCTTGAGCAGGTCCTCTATGCTAGTGATGTAAGTCTTGTGTCTGGATGCTTTGACCATGACCACCGCTTCGAACTGATCGATTGGCCAAACAATATCTTCCTTCCTAACATGAAGCTGATTTCCCCACTCCTAAATTTGGAATTATTGCAGACACTCATTCACTATACACTATAGGAAAAGATATGCAAAAATCTTATAGATGGCTCATCCTACTGAAATCCTGACACTCAACTTGATTACTATCACACAGTCTCCCCATGTATCCTTACCTCCCACACCAATGATAGAAAATATAATTACCAATACAAATTCTCTAGAAATTATTCCATTAATTATAGGTCACAAAGTGTCACTTCCTTCCACCAAACACTTTTCCATTGGGTCAAAAAACTGAACTACCCTTCTTTGTGACCAAACCTTTCCTCGAGTTATGTTATGTAATAAGAACCTGGTTTATTTTTGATATGGTGGACAACCAAAATACATTCACCTATGATCAAACAATATGATTGTGCATGAACGTGAATCATATCACCCTAGATGGATCATCCATAAGACAAATATGCACAAAACATAAAAGCTCATAAAGTGAGTCAAACACTCCATAACAAACATATAACCATACTCTAAATGCATAAAATCATTGTCCCTTTCAGTCCTAAAATTCTATGGAAAAAAATACTCGTAAAAAATGAATCATAAAAAATGAATCATCACAATAAATAACCGACATATATGGTGCATACCACACTCAATAAATCAAGACATGAAAGGAAACATTAGAAATCAATAAAATGAATAAAAGGAAACATGAGAAATCAAGAAAATGTTTGGTCATGAAAATGTTTGGTAGAAAATATGTGCCACACATGATATATATACAAACCAACTGTTCCCATATTTGTCAAACACATCAACAATACAACTACTCACAGTCTAATGATGAACATGTATCGTCACCCTCTCCACCTCCATCTCCACTTCCTGCTTCCACCTGTAAGAACATTATATTGAAAATTAAATACTGTTGCATATTTATATTTAAACTTAAAACCAATAAAAGTTTGAAAACTAAATGATTTTGTTTTTTTGTGATTTACCTACTTACCACCAGTCGATGCACTACTATGGGGGGCATATCTTCTCATCTACTGATATATATCAGTCATCGCTTTCTGAAAAGCGGATATCTGAGCCCCCCGATCTTGAACTATGGTTCATAGAGAATCAATCTCCCTCTGAGCATCTTTGGGTATGGACTGACTATAACCAGGAGTATATGCAGCTGGAATCCTTGGTGGTCTGCCAAAGACCTCAGATGGTACAGGTCTGAAACCCATCCTGCACACTCTACTAGGATGCTCCTTCCCAAGTGCTTTAGCAACCAGGTCATCCTGGGAGACTGAGTAGGACTAACCAGGATTTGACATCCCATACTTCTTTAATTTTTACCTATAAATCAAATATCAATATATATTAACACAATAAAAACTGATAATAATTTATTATAATAAAAAAATGACTTCATACCCTAACTTCTTTTGCAGACTCACTAACAAAACTTCCATCTGATTTTTTGTGAACATTCAACAACACTTCAGTTTGGGATGCTTCGTTCCCTAAACTCTATGACTACATTAAGAAAAGATAAATCAAAAATTTATTATATTAAATAGATAATTTTTTATTATAAATATTTAAACTAATGAAAATATTACCAGAGTCATTCGACATCTAGAAAATATTTTTGACCCCGCAGTGTGAGGGATGACTTGCTTAGCCCAATTTGATGCATTATGTCTTGAGAGATCCTAAAATAAATAAAATGAAATTTAACAGTAATGTATTCAATGTCATATCCTCTTCATATACATGTATAAATGTAAAATGAGGATAATATAATAATATATATTTAAATACCATCCATGTCTCATCATGATGTTTGTCAACAAAAACTTTTCATTGTTCTTTTGGTACCCCACTTGGTAGATTCTCATACATTTGTTGCATGGTCAACGAAGTATCATTGAAATCACACCAAAATCTCCATTTTAAGTCTTTCCATTTCTTACCAATATTTTTCAACGTCCACTTTCATGCTATCACATCAGCAACTGTAAAGTGGATGAACATCTGTATACAGAAATTCATTTTGAACATATTAGTAACATGACATTCAATTAAACCATAATGTATTAAAATTACCTTTATTTGGGAATAAAAAACTTCATTTTTACAACTTGGAGTCATATGTCTCCAATCATTATAAGAAATAGGTAGGGAAATGGGCTTCGCTACCAGTTGGCCTAGAATCTGGCCAAGTAACCCCACGGCGTCATCCATAGGGACCCCAAATGAATCAAATGGCACAACTATCTTCTCACCATTAATATTCCAAACATTTAAACTTTTTATGTTTTTCTCCATGATTGCATTTTTTCATCTTCAATGAGCAAACAATTAGTATAAACAAAATTCAATAAATTTATTTATATTTAAATTCGTACCTATGACAGTGACCCTCCAGTACGCCCGTGATGAACTGGAAGGGGCGTGCTACCGCCCCACTGCTGAGGCTCCTAAAGGGAGAGATGATGAATCAGCCTCTAATGGGACACCCACAGAGGGTGTGAGAGATGGTGCAGGGGGAGATGGTGCAGGGGTGTAGGCAGCTGGTGGCTCAGATGCCATGGGAAGGGAGACATATGGATCTTCATCTGTCGCAGTAGTAGATGAAATAGTGTACCACTTCCTCCTTGGTATTCCTATCTTTTAATCAAATAAAATTAAGTTCATAATATATATTTTAAAAAAATATGCAGAAAAAAAATTAAAAAATGATAATAGATGCCCAGTACTAACAAAATATATATATATAACAATGATAATGAATGACTGCACAAATGAAATAAGTGGTTGCTGAATGAATAAATAATTGTACATACAATAATTTTCCCATTAAATCATATCGGTTTACTGCTCCATTACTTCATCCACTTCATTTATCCTTTCTAGACTAATATTTTCAATATCATGATGGATAAATAATTCTGCTTCTTGTTGTTGATGAGATTCAATTTCAGAGGTCAAATCTTCCACTTCATCACCCATATCATACAAATATATTTGTATTACGTGAGAAACTACACTCCACCCTTCATCCACAATATCATTCACATAATATTCCATTTTTATTGCGATGATAAGATATATGGATCATGCAGTTCACGATCACTAATATCCATCAAGCGAGAGAAGTTCACAGAAGTAAATTGCAAGGAATCTCTTTTAACACCTCTGATAATATCGACCCAATTACATTTGAATAAAACAATAGAAAAATGCTCATGGTAGTTTAATTCAATAATATAAAGAAGCTTTCCATAGTATCTCACTTTAGAAAATGTAAATATACCATTATTCTGTGTTTTCAAACCCACTTCTCGATCGACTGTACAAAATCTAAATCCATTCACATTGTAAGCGTCGAACTTTCTAACTTGTTTTATAGGACCTCTAGCAAGAAACTTCAAATCTTCTGAAAACTCTACTTGAGTATCGGTATTCATGATCTAAAAAAATAAATATAATTTATTATATTTACAAAATGTATGTTTCAAACTAATATTTGTATTTATTTAAATATTTATGATATTACACGTCGTGCAAACCATTATACAAGATCTTTATTCACAGCTTTAATTATATCTTTCTCATTTCATGTTTGGCCTCTCATTTGTCTATTTGTTTGTATCCTCAACTCTTCAATAAATGGATCTTCAATTTCACTATTCAGCAGCACATATTTATGTGCCTATAATAATTCCAATTCTATCAGTGTCACATTTGAGGTCCTCCCAACTGATCGGCCAATAGTAGGAAATATTTTTGATTTCTGATGTATTTGAGATTGAGTCGATGTGTCGTCAACATGTCCAACTCGATTAAATCTTGTCTCAATATCATCCAATTATTTGGAACAAAAGGTAAAACACTCCTCATCCAAATAGCCTTCAGCAATAGAGCCTTCTGGTTGAGATTTATTTCTCACGTATGCTTTAAAATTCCCAAGATATCTATGAAATAAAATAATCATAATTATGCATTTATTTAAATGCCAAAAAAAATTTACTTAACTAAAAAACATATAAATAAAATACATCTCAGTTGGATATATCCATCGATAATGAACGAGGCCTCCTAATTTAGCTTCCTCAACCAAATGCATAGTTAAATGCATCATGACAGTAAAAAATGATGGAGGAAAGATCATATACATTGCACAAAGGTTCAATACAAACCTCTCCTGAAGGTTGTCAAGCTGAAATGGATGTAGAGATTTCTCACATAATTTCCTGAAAAATGTGCAAAATTGGAGTACAACAGCAGTAACTTTTTTAGGTAATAATGTATGAAATGCCAATGGTAGTAACTATTGTAAAAAAATATGTGAATCATGACTTTTCAATCCATGTAACTTACGATTCTTCAGGTCAAAACACCTCGAGATGTTACTCAAATACCCATCAAATATTTTTACATTCTTTAAAATTCAAATGAATGTATCTTTATCCCTATTTTTCATTGCAAAAATTATCATAGCATACTTTTCATTCCCATATGGCTAGAGATCATGTTTTATGTTCATTACTTGTAAGTCTTTGCGATCATTGAGATGATCCTTCGACTTTCCATGCTCATTAAGTAATGTGAAAATCAAATAGTCACAAAAATTCTTCTCAATATGCATCACATCAAGATTATTCCATAACAAATTAAATTCCCAATATGGAATTTTGAAGAATATACTTTTTTTTCATTTTTGTGTTCTGATTTCACTTGACGATGAACTTCAGACCTGTTTTCCTCTATAATTTAAATGATGAACCTTCACAAATTCTGTTTCAACATTTTCAAGTTGTGTAAATATTTCAGAACCAGTTAAAAACTTTGGAGGTGGTCTGTGATCAATGAAACCATTAAATTTTGATATGTTCAGTTGAAATCTATGAGATACATCAAGAAATATTCGATGGCACAAGAAGAACCATTTTCTACTATGAGGTAGCCATTTAGGCTCAAAATCAAAGTTATAAACGGGATAAGCCAAACCCATGTAAGTGTTCTAACCAGATAAATTCTCAAGCCTAGGGAAGTCACTAATAGTCCACATTAAAGCATCATCATTTTGAACATTATTTTAGAAGCATCAAATGTCTTAACACCGTTGCTCCATAAATCCTGCAATTCGTCAATCAAAGGCTGCAAGTATACATCAATATCATTTCCAGGAAATTTTTTTCCAGGAATAATCATCAAAATGATAAAAGATGTTTGTTGAATACACATCCATGGAGGAAGATTGTAAGGTATCGAAACAACTGGCCAAATGCTATAACTGGTACTCAAAGTCCCAAATGGGTTGAATCCATCGGCAACCAAACCCAATCAAACATTCCTAGGATCAGCTGAGAAATTTGGATGTATTGAATCAAATGTCTTTCACGATTGCAAATCTCATGGATGTCTCATTAACCCATCATTTTTATTATCTATATAATGTCACTTCATGTGTTCAGCGGTTTTTGATGACATAAATAATCTTTGCAATCGAGGCTTCAAAGGAAAGTAATGAAAAACCTTTGCAGGTGTGTTCCTTTTCTTCTTCTCCATGAAATTATGTTTATTCAGACTTCTAACATCACCCTTTGACTACCATCTAGAAGAAGAACATTTTTTGTAATTCTTTCTACTTGAATCCTCTCCCCAATAAAGCATACAATCATTGGGACACGCATTTATTTTTGTATAATTCATACCAAGCATGTTAACAACTTTTTTCATATCATAAAAATACTCTAGGATTTTTGATTCAGTAAATGCATAACGAATCAATTACAATATCATATACATTTCCTTATTTGTAATTCCACATAGACATTTGATATGGTACAACTTCAGTAGAAAAGAAAGATTTGAATATTTCAAACACCCACTATACAACTCTTGTTTTCCATCATCAACTAAATCAGAAAACAAATTTTCCTCAGTAAAGTTTTATCTTACATTTGGCTCCACAGAATCAAGAGGAGGATCTAATGATATGTTACAATCTTGATCTGGTTGTGTTACAGTCTCAAAAACATCACTTGTCACATTGCAATTTGCAGCACCCTCATCTGGTTGTTCTATTGTGTTTTGATGTTGATAGTGGTGTCTTGCAGTTCCGAATGCATCATTTATGAGGTTTTTCATTTCATTTTCTATTGTCGATGAAGTTGGGACCTCATTGTGTGGATTAACATCAATGCTCAATCTTTTTGTAATGTTCGATTCTCCATGCCAAATCCAACACAAATATTGACCAGGGAATTTCTTCAGTATTAAATGTTCATAAACTTCATCTCTCTTCAACCATCTTCTAAATTTACATTTAGTACATAGACATATTATTCTCCCTTCAACGGATCGATTAGAAATTGCAAACTCTAAAAACTCCTTCAAACCCTTAACATACAGAGGTGCGTTCCTTAGTAATGTGATCCAACTTTTATCCATGTATATCACAATGTGCCTACACAATATTAAAAAAAATTAATACACATAGTTACTACTAAATAGAGAAAGAGATTCATATATACGATAGTGTAAGATTACAGAAACATAATATAATAAAGATGATCCATTGATCATAAAGTAGGCATAATATAATTGTACTTATTTGAGGAGAATATTCTCAAGTTTATATTTTATGGTCTAGTGAAATCTATACATTTTTTGATGTGTTCACACAAGGAACTGCACATGTTGGAGCTATATTAGATCTTATATTCTTGGGATTAAGTATATTAAGGTCATTATTGGGCCTATAATGTTTGACATACACTTCCAAACAAGGCTTGGTGTGTATTTTGTTCCGGTAGAGTAGGCCTGGCATGAACTCAGGTTTGTGTGGATGTACTTTTGTGTTGCCTATGCACTTTTGATTGAGGTTTCTTGGTATCCATTTAATTTTTTACTACACCAGTAGAGACTAGATTCAATTCATGAACATAAGTATCATGATTCATCACCATTAAACATTTTGACATAGTAAAGAGATATTACTATCCACTCATTTGTTAATTAAATAAAAATTCTTATTTAATCAATTTAGTTCATTAGATCTAGTTGGATTTATTATTTTCCATTAAAATTCTTAGATTTCCATCAAATTCTCCTCTAGGAATTAATCTAATCATCCCATAGTTTCTATTATCCCATAAACCAACATCAATACTCATCCCATGAGTTCAATGTCAATTACATTATCAATTTCATAATCATGGTATTCAATGATCAATCATAAGCTACCACAATGTGATACACTCAATAGGGCATATAGAAACTATAACAAGTAGTTTGGAACCAAAACAATCATCCATTTAATAACAATAAATCAAATCATTTGACAATGAATAAGAAATATGGGAATACCCATCTATAAATTGAAACATAAACAACCCATAAAAAAGCTTCACACAATAACTCAAAAAACATGATAACACAACTCTCAACCTGAGGCATCTATTCCTATTAACCATATGACAATAAATGGAAAAAATAGATCCCATCTCTTAACAAACACCATCCTCCACTTTTTTCCATCAAAACCCTAGACATCAATCTTAAAATGCCTCTACCACCCTAGATCACACATATATATAATCAAAAGTACTTTTATCATCGAAAACACAAGGGGAAACTACATCCATAAAAAATTGATAAAATCCTTTAGAAACCAAGAATAGACTCACCTATCCCCAAATAATTATTTCCATAACCAACCTGATCATTACCAACTTGAATTAATAGATTCATTATGCATAGGTTACAGCACTAGAAAACCTATAATCACCAGCTATCAAAGCCAATAACCAAACATAAATATATTCAAGAAATATTTCAAATTCAACAGTTTTGATGGGTGAATGGTAATCAATATCTCATGCCACTTTCATTAATCAATTAATTATTACCCACATTATTTTCTTATCCAATTTCAATACTATAAACCACTATAAACAACAATAAAAATCATATAAAGTAGATAACACACTATTTTGAAAATTATAAGAGGCGTTATGAACAATGCATTAATACATATGACCACAACATCCATTCAAATTAATTATTGATTCTAGTTATTATATTTATTAGGATAATTCCACTATAAACCCAATGAAGTTATACTATGATTCCTTAACATGAAAACATAAAATTGAGAAGTAAAAAATCCCCTACCTAGTGAATTTAAACTTTCTTTGAGATATAATGGAATATAAGGTATATATCTATAATCACCTCTCCCAAAAGAAACTCATGATCCCTGTAAACATCCCCCATGGATCCACCATCAAACACCAATAAAAACTCCATGATAATTTAAGGAAACCAATTTTCATAACTTTTAAATATAGAACATGAATTAGAATAACTAACTAGTGAAGAAGAAACAAACCCCAAATCAAAAACTGGTCACAGGGTCATCGGGAGAAGGGGGTCGCGGGGTTACCGGGAGAAGGGGGGTCATGGTGTCGCCAGGAGAAGGGGGGTCGCCGGGTCACTGGGAGAAGGGGGTCATGGGGTCATGGGGGTTCGGGGGAGAAGGGGGTTATGGGTCAGGGGGAAGGGTCGGAAGTGTAAAAAAAGAGATGGTTTCACGGTGTTTTATTATAAACCACCACGAAACCATTTTAAAAAAAGGTTTAGCGGCAGTTTTGTGAACCGCCCCTACAAAACAGCCGCTAAAGTCAATTTATGATGTAGTGACATAAGTAGTGTTAGGCATTCTCCAATATCATTGATACTTCTGGATATTAATATCTAGAATAGTATTAGATATCATTCTTTTATTTTTTTTCATTGAACATAAATAAATATATAAATTAGGTTGTAATTTCATTTATCTTCTTTCTCTTCCTTTTCTTATACTATATTCACTACATCACATTTGTTAATTTTGAATTACCATGATTCTTTTTTATTCAAAAATCCCAAAACATCAAATGCCTAAAGACATTTCATTAACTTCCCTGAAAACCTTCATCCATTAAAAATATCTACTAATGTATGTAAACATGTGATCCTTAATTCTATTTTATCTTTCAAAAACTCATCATTTACTTTTTTCATAAAAACCACAAAAATATCCTTTTAATCCAAACTCTATATATACTTTATTTCATGAATTTCATAGTAACAGTTTCTCCTTATAACATGTCAGGAAGTGCTCCTAAATTATCTTTATTCATTATCGATTATTTTTCAAAATCATAATAAACTATATCCAAATATTTATTATAATGAATACAAGCTATCCTAACATTGGTATATTTAAATTCATCTTATTTTAGAGTATCCTCATGTTCATAGAAACTTTAGAATCTAATTTTCATAAGGGTTTCATAGAAAACATTTTCATAATAATGTTTTCTTTCATATGATGTTATAAATTTCATATTAATTCTAAAATACTTTCATAAGATATATCAATTTTCATATGAATATCACCTTTAATATAATATACTATTTCATATTAGAAAATACCTTTTATAAAACTCTTTAGAACCTCGCATATAAAAATTCCCTTTATAAAATTAAACTTTAGAACCTCTCATATAAAAATTACCTTTATAATGGAAATTTCTCTTTCCATAGTTGGCAATTTCGTCAGGTCTATAACTTTGCTGCATATATCTTTGAAGTATAAATAGAGCTTCATTAATGTATGGATGGCATTCTTGGAAAAAATAAAACATAAATCTATAGGAATTAGATCATGCATCAAAACATGGAAGTCATATGATTTCAAACCCTTTAATTTTAAATCGCTCATTGACACAATTTTCTTGATATAAAATGAATACCCCTCTAGAACCTTTACATCATTCAAGAAGTTGCAAAACTGATATCTCTTCTTCCTGGAAAGAGTGTAAGCAGCAGGAGGAAAAAATGTTCGTTTTTCACCCTTCACTAGTGTCAACTCTTCTCATATTCCTATCTCAACCATGTCCAATCTAGACTTAATTCCATCCTTTATTTTGTCGGGTGCATTTAGAAATGTATCGATGACACTATCATATATATTTTTTCAACATGCATAACTGTAACGACCCGAATCTGGAGCCCCTCCACTGGTACCCCGTACCCGGTTCACCACATAACCTCAAGCGTGTTTCCCCGAACGCCAGAGGATACTGACTAGCAGCGAGGGCCTTGGTGAGTCGGTGGGGAAACTATGCCCTCATTCAGTAAGGTATACAGTGAAAAAACAACAGTCAACAGCGGAAGCAGTAACAACATGCATAACAGCAGAAACCAAACAGTGAAAGCAATGAATATATATAGCAATGATGACAATGATGAAGTAGGTACAAGTATCCATGGAAAGAAGCAAACAAAACAACTTACTTGAATACAACTGAAAACAAGTTCAAAAGAAAAACAAAATAAACTCCTCAGCATCACAAGCCCCGGCTCGGTCCCATGCTCTCCAGCTCCAGTGCAATCAAGAACTTGAAGTAGAAGGGCGCTTTCCCTTATCTATACCTACAACAACATAGTCTGCTTGGGCCCAAAAGCATGGCCTAAACAGGGTGTGAGATACAATCCCAGTAGGAAATCACCCAAATATTTGTGCCTAACAGTCAATGAATACAAGGTAAGTAATAAAACAAGAAGCAGTAAACAGGAAAGCACAAGCAGCTACAATCCATAGTTCTAACAAATAAAGTACACAAGTAAGAATCCATCAACAAGAATAAAATAGGTAACCCTCTAGGTAGCTCTCACAGCCTAACCCCTATGGTTCAACCTATAAGTACCAGAAACCCTCTAGGAGGCACCCATAGTCTCACCCCTCTGGTTCAGCTCTGAAAAAGATAGACTCTCTGGGGAAGCACTCATCGTCAATTCCCCCTATAGTCTCTTATCGTTCTAAAGGATCTCTGGGGAAGCACTTAATGTCTATTCCACATGTGGCCCACGTCAAGGAACTATAGACTCTCTGAGGAAGCACTCAACGTCAATTCCCCCTGTGGTCTCGTATCGTAATTAAAAGACACTCTGGAGAAGCCCTTCCGTTATTTATCCCTTTGGTCTACTACTCTAGGTTCTCACAGTCCTAAGTGAAAGGTAATACATGCTCAGCACGCGTGTACATCATCCAAGTAAACCTCAAGAACTACTTGTATATCAACTAAGGCTCAGCAGCAAAACAAGGCAACAGTCCACAATCCTACAACTAGGCATGGGAACTGGAAAAACTTCAAACAGGCAGAACAAGCATAGAAAACATTCAAGGTACAGTGAAGCTACCATAAACACAGGAAAAACATCTACTCTAGTAATCAAGCAAAGCAGGCAATACAACAAGGGCAAAACAGGAACACGCAATACCCCATTCAAGGGTATTGGTGGAATTTGAACAAAATATTCATCAACTTTCTATGGAAAGGAACAAACCACATACCTCGATCCTAGGTGATCGATATATGTGAACCACGATGACATATTCCCCTTGGAACAACGTAGATCTGAGAAAACGCACAAAATTCTCAACATACGATAACTTGGAAAACATGAGGAATCAAGAAACAAGACTCAAGTAAAAGGGAGAGCTCACTGCTGCGATTCCAACGCAATTGACCGTGCTCGAATCAGAGAACAGACGAAGAGGCAGGAGCTCGTCGAAGATCCGGCTGTACGGTTGCTCTTGGGCAGACAAAATCTGGAGAAGAAGATGAAATTGGGGGTTAGGCGTGACCCCGGTCCGTTTAGTAAAAAAAAAGTAGACGGTGTGTACTTTTAGAGTACACAGCGTGTACTGGGTCCCTTTCATACTCCACCAAAATAGGCCTCCACGTCACCCCTACACACCGTGTGTGTAGCCCGGGCACGGCCAGCACATGGCTTCGAGTCGGATCAGAGTACACGGCGTGTACTTAGAAAGTACATGGCGTGTACTTTGAAAATTTCCAAAAAATTCATTTTTCTTAAAAACTCCAGAAAAAGGAAAAGCATACCTGAACGAAGATCCGGGTTCTTACAAAATTCCCCCTTAAAGAAATTCATCCCCGAATTTCCCTAACGGGGTGTAGAAGAGGAATCCCCGAATAGTTCCGGCCACTGCGATCATACATCGGCCTCCCTTTCCCAGGTCTCATCCTGTACTCGCCTGTGCGGCCATAGCACTTGTACCAGAGGAACAGACCGCCCATGGAGAACCTTCATAATGCGATCGACAATCCGGATAGGATGCTCCTCGAATGATGCATCCGCTTCAAGCTCAACTTCCTCGGGCTGAAAGGCGTGAGATGGGTCTGAAAAGTAACGTCAGAGTTGAGAGATGTGTAGGACGTCGTGCATGGCCCAATACCTCTGAGGTAGCTGCAACCGATAGGCGACCATCCCCACTCTCTCCAAGACCTCAAACGGACCGACGTACCGCGGTGAAAGCTTACCCTGTCTCTGAATCCTCTTGTGTCCCAACCTCGGTGCGACACGCATGAAAACCTGATCTCCGACCTCAAACTCCAGAGGTCATCTTTGCTGATCAGAATAAGACTTCTATCGAGACTGTGTCGTAGCCATCCTATTTTGAATCAGCTCTATCTATTCTGAGGTCTCCTGAACGAGATGAGGTCCCAGCAAAGCTGCCTCTCCTGCCTCCAACCAGCATAAGGGTGATCGGTATGGCCTACCGTACAAAGCCTCGTATGGTGTCATCTGAATGGTCGCCTGGAAACTGTTGTTGTAGGAGAACTCCACCATAGGGATATGATTCTCCCAAGAACCTCCAAAGTCTAGGATACAAGCTCGGAGCATATCCTCAAGCACCTGGATCGTGTGCTCGGACTGGCCATCAGTCTGGGGATAGTATGTTGTACTCAAAAGTACCTATGTACCCAAGGCCTTCTGAAGTCCCTGCCAGAACCGAGAGGTAAAGCGTGCATCCCTGTCTGAAACAATGGAGTGTGGAACTCCATGTAGATGAATGATCTATCGGATGTAAATTCTCCCCAGATCATCAACATTGAAGGTCTCCTTAATCGGAAAGAAGTGCACAACCTTCATAAGCCTATCGACTACAACTCAAACAGCATCGTTCCCTCGAGGCGTCCTCAGCAACCCAGTCACGAAGTCCATTGCGACATCGTTCCACTTCCACTCTGGAATGGGTAACTGTTGTAAAATGCCTGCTTGTCGTTGATGCTCTGCCTTCACTTGCTGACAAGTAGAACATCTCATGACGAAACCAGCAACATAGTTCTTCATACCTGGCCACCAGTACTGGCGATGAAGATCCCAATATATCTTGGTGGCGCCAGGATGAACTGCCCAGACCGAGGAATGAAAATCCCACATTATCTCCTCGTGTATGTCTGATGGCACCCATACGCGTCCCTAGAACCGCAAGATCTCATCCTCACCCACTGCCCATCTGGTAAGAGGGTCCTCTCCTGACACACTCTCCACAGGACTAAGCCTTCAGAGTCTGATAGCTGCCTCATCCGTACTCGATCAAGAAGTGTAGAGGTAACAGCTACAAAATATAGGAATTTCTATCTCTGTCTGTCATGCACCTCCAGATGCATCTCAGAGAACAGATCCATCAGCTGCCACTCAATGTTGGCCTCCTGAACTGCCTGAATCTAAGTTCTCATGCTCAACACATCTGCCACTGCATTGCCTTTCCCCGGAGTATAAGAAAGCTCGAAATCAAAAGACTGAAGGTACTCAACCCATCTGCATTGTCTCAGGTTCAGATCCTGCTGAGTGAAAATATACTTGAGACTCTTGTGGTTAGTGAAGACCACAAAGTGCTCTCCCAGCAGATAGTGTCTCCAACAGCGTAAGGCATGAACAATATCTTCCAACTCCAGATCGTGCGTAGGGTAGTTCCTCTCATGTGGCCTCAACTGCCGAGACCCATACGCAATGACTCCATCCCCCTGCATAAGCACAGCTCCCAGCCCGATACCTGAAGCATCACAGTAAACAGTGTAGTTCTTGTCTGGCTCCAGCAATACTAGTATCAGTGCTGACGTCAACCTCCCTTTCAGCTCCTGAAAGGCTGACTCACAAGAATCTAACCATAAGAACTTCACCTCCTTCTTGTTCAGACCTGTCAAAGGTGCTACTAGATGAGAAAAGTCCTGAATGAAGCGTCTGTAGTATCCAGCCAGCCCTAGGAAACTCCGTACCTCAAAGACGTTCTTTGGCTGCTCCCAGGAAACTACAGCTCTCACTTTCTCTGGGTCCACTGATACTCTTGCCTCTGAAATGACGTGACCCAAGAAGTGAATCTGATCCATCCAGAAGTGGCACTTTGAGAGTTTAGCATAAATTCGATACTCTCTCAGTGTACTCAGAACGATCTCAAGATGTGTGGCATGGTTGTGTCGAGTGTGAGAGTACACCAAGATATCGTCCACAAAGACCACAACAAAGGAGTCCAAGTAAGGATGGAACACTCGGTTCATCAGTGCCATGAAAACTGCAGTTGCGGTCGTGAGACCGAACGGCATGATTGTATACTCATATAGATCATACCTACTCCTGAAGGTTGTCAGAGGTATATCTGATGGTCTAATGCGCAACTGATGATAATCGGACCTCAAGTCGATCTTCGAGAACACTCGGGCTCCTCGAATATGATCGAAAAGGTTGTCAATTCTCAGCAAAGGATATCGGTTCTTGACCGTCAACTGGTTCAGATTCCAATAATCCACACAAAGCCAAAGGGTACCATCTTCCTTCTTTGAAAATAGGACAAGTGAACCCCAAGGAGAAGTATGGTTTCAGATGAAACCCTTAGCATGTAGCTCCTCCAACTGATTCTTGAGCTCCTGCAACTCAGGTGTGGCCATCCTGTAGGGAGTAATGGACACCGATGCCGCTCCTGGCATGATCTCAATAGATAAGTCTACCTCACGCTCCGGAGGAAAACCTGAAAAGTCTTCTGGAAAGATGTCCCTTAAGCGATCCAACACTGGAGGAAAGTCCAACTGTGGAGTCCTCTGATCATCTAGATAAAGACTAGCAATCTAGGTCCTCACCCCTCCTAGCCCAAGATGCTCGAGTCCTGCCCGACTCACCTGAACGTCTCACTCGCCTTTATGAAGAAAAGACTCGCCCTTTGGTGAAACGAAACTCACTCTATCGTGATATCAGTCGAATACTGCCTGAAAGGGAATCAACCAATCCATTCTAAGGATGACATCATATCCTGTCATCTCTAGGACATAGATATCCCATAAGAAGCGATACCCTGCAACCTCGAGAGGGAACTCTCTACACTGGCGTACACTAGATGTCCTCGCCCCCAAAGGTGTGTCTAGTGTCAACGAGTCGGCAGAAGAAAAGACGCAGAGTCCAAGGCTCTCCACAACAGAAACAGAGATAAATCTATGCGTAGAACCAGTATCAAAAAGGGCTGAAGATAAAACTGAGGATACTAAAATCGTACCTCGAACAGTAGAAGGGTCGGGATACTGCTCCTGATAAGTCTGCTCCATGGCGAAAGACTGGACTATACCGCAGCCCTACGCCCCTAGATTACCACTCAGAGCTGAACCTCCCTGTTGGTGATGAGGAACTGGTGGCTGACCGCCACGGCCTCAACCTCCACCTCGACCCGAATGGCCGGAAGAACTCCAGTTCCCCGACTGGTGAGAAACTGGTGGTGCTGCTCCTGAATGAGGATTCATGGAAGAACCCCAATCACCAGCTGCTGGTGAGAAGACCTAGCAGAAATTCTGAAGGTGACCCATCTTGCCGCAAGATCGGCACTCCACAGGGTCCCTCTTGTTGGTCGGAGAGTGATGGCAAGAGGGGGGGTGAATTGCCTTTAAAAAATTAATTAACAATTTAAAAACAATTTATAAATGCAGTGGAAATAAAAGGGGCAAGACACAATTTGATAACGGAGTTTGGCTTAAACCAAAGCCTACGTCTCCGCTCCCAACTCAACCGTTGAGAGATTTACTTCAGCTTGCTTTTTAATGGTTGTAGCAAGAAACCCACTAGCCGTTTTAAGGTAGACTAGATCACCTTCGTACAGCTTGCTTTTTTATGATGGTTGTAGCAAGAAACCCAAAATGAAAGTGAGGAAGAAAAAGGATGGTTTGTTTTAATACAAACCCAATGAATAACTAAACAATTGAAATAAATAAATTACAACAAATTTGAGGAAGCCTTGAGTGCCAAGAGTGTGAGAGTAGTTGATGTAGAGGCAGCCCAAGCTTCAAGGATGGAGGTGGATCACAAGTAGCCTTGGAGATTTGTCGTTAGAGCTTTAAGGGATCAAAATATCATTCCAATGTTTCGGTGGTTTTCCCGGAATCCATCCTCGTCTATTTATAGGAGAAATATCCCCAAATACTTCAATATAGCCGTTGGAGGGCTTCCGGAGCCGTTAGGGGTCAAAAGTACAAGTCCAGTCAAAGCCCAACGGCTAGTTTGACTGGGCTTACCGGCTGACCGGTGCTTGGCCACCGGCTGGCCGGTGCACCAGACAGAAGGCAGAGCTTTCTGTCTGGGCTCCACCGGCTGGCCGGTGCTGGGCCACCGGATGGCCGGTGGTCCAGCCACCGGTTGGCTGGTGGTCGAGACAGAGAGCAAGCTCTCTGTCTGGTTCCACCGGCTGGCCGGTGGTCCAGACACCGGTTGGCCGGTGGCACCTGGCAGTGGGAAAAGCCTACTGTCTGGTTCCACCGGCTGGCCGGTGGTCAGGCACCGGCTGACCGGTGGAACCTAGCAGAGAGCATTGCTCCTGCCAGAGACCACCGGCTGGCCGGTGGTAATCCACCGGTTGGCCGGTGGACTCAGAGAGTCCTTTTTCAGTCTTCTTGGGCCAACTCTTTAGCAACCTTTTTCCTATCATCAAAAACACTTGAAAACAAGTTATAACACGATGAGAGTGATTGTGATCATTAAAATCCAAGAGAGAGGGGTACAACAATCTCCCCCTATTTTGATGATCACAATCACAAAAGAGAAAGCTTTTTAAAAAGGATATGCCAAGTAAAAAGAAATAAGAAACTTGGACATGGAAAATTTTAGAGATCATTTTAATACAATAATTTCATAGATGTATCATGTATTGAAAATGATATTAATTTTGAAAGGATTGAAATAAAGAGAATGGTTCATTTTGAAATTGTAACCATAGTTCATTTAAAAGAAACAACTTAAATCAATAACTTAACTATTTAAAAACAGATTTTGATGAAAGTAATAAATTAAAATTAAACTTTTAAAAAGGGAACTTAATTAAATGAAATAAGTAAATATGTAATAGAGAGTTTTTCTCCCCCTTTGGGATTATCAAAATAGGAGGAAAAGTATGAAAGAAAATTAGAAAAACAATAACAAGGAAGTACGCAATGACAAAAAGGATTGAAAGATAAGACAACTTGAATTTCATAAAATATGAAACGATACATAGGAATTTCAAAATACAAATACAAAGACAAGCCAAAAAACAGGAACGGCTCTATTCACTCCTAGAGGGCCGAGAGTGACGACGACGCCTGAAGGTCGGAGGAGCCGGAGGAGCCTGGACCGCCTCAAAGCGACGATCTAGAGAATCAATCCGAGAGTGGAGCTGATCAAACTGAGAGCTGATGTAAGAAAACTGTAAGTCGAGCCGGGTCTCAATCTGATCCTGGAAGCGAAGGAACTGATCAGCCGTCACCGACAAGCTACCAGTATCATCGGGAGGGGGCACAGCCTCAGCAGGCTCTGATGCATCATCACCCGCTCCATCTCCCTCATCAGCAGCAGCAGCAGCCTCACCTTCGTCGTCACCACTCCCTTCCTCTTCATCATCACCACTGTCCTCACTATCTGAAAGAGGATAGGCAGAAGCAATGGCAGGAGGCATGGCATGGGTAGGAGGGTGTGAATGTGTCTGAGGTGAGTAAGCCTTGAGAAGGCCCTCCTTGTCAGTAATCCACTCCTGACGCCAAGGATGCCAACGAATGTTCATCCGTTGCACCATCATAAAATTGATGATGCTATCCTTCTTTGGCTGCTCGAAGGAGGTAGAACGGAGAGGGATATCAAGAAAGGTAAAGATTTTGGTCAACAAGTGCCCGTGAGGAAGAGTTTTGGACCGGCGCGGGTGCTCAGCCACATAATACATGGCCCGGAACAGGAACCGGACCAAATTGAAATGAACTCCTCTGGTGATATAAGAAAGAAGATAAATGTCAATAAATTTCACCGTATCGTGATCACCGATACGGGGTGCAAGGGTGGTCTGAATGAGGCGCTCAATGATGCGATGGTTAGGGGAGAGCTGGGAGAGCTTGACAATGGGATCGGTGGGCTGCCCTGTGAGATGCTCAAGAGTGACAGCAAGATCAAAATCAGGGTCCCGAGGAAACTCCCCCTGAGCAAAAGCATGAGGTCCAACATGATGAACCCCTAGCATCCTGGCAATCTCCAAAGAAGTGATAGTGATGGGTTGCCCAAGAGCAGTGGTAGAAATGGTATCGACGTCGTCAGAAACCGACCACGTCAGGTGAGCATAAAATTCTTTGACAAGAAGGGGATAAATGACATCCTTCTCAGGAGGTTCAAAAAACGAATGCCAGTGTTGATATTCAATGATGGAGAAAAGCTCGAGACGAGCAGAAGAAAGCCAAGAATAATCAATTACTCTACCCGGCAGAATGACTTTGTCATGCCAAATGTCCGGAAGTTGAGGGATTGAAGGAGGAGGAGGTGCCTCTTGAGCGATGCTCTTTCCCTTGCGTGAAGAGCGAGGACCCATGATGTCAAAAGGAAGAAAATTGAGAGAGAATGAGAGAAGAAGGAGTTTGAGAGAGCAAGGAGGAAGAAGAGAGACTAGGGTAAGAGGGAGGCGCTGGTTTGGAGGTGCCGCACGAGAGGGAGAGAAAGAAATGGGAGGGGAAGGGTTTAATTTAATTTTTAACCCTTTCCCCACCGTCCCAAAAAAGGAAAACCCGACACCACCGGTTAACTGGTGATGTACCACCGGTTGACCGGTGGTATTGAAATTCGTAAAAAAAGAAAATAAAATAAAAAATAAAAAAAGAGTTTAAATAACTTAAAAAGAAATATAAGAAAGCCAAAAAGAGTCAAATATTTAATAGTGCTCATTGACGAATCATTCCTAACTCCCCCTTAATAAAATCAAAACGTTCAACCGGGAGCGGTTTGGTAAAAATATCAGCTAATTGGAAATCAGTAGAAATGAAGTCCAAAGTGATATCCCATTTTTGAAAATGGTCACGAAGGAAATGATGCCTTAAATCTATATGCTTTGTCCTAGAATGTTGTATTGGATTCTTAGAAATACTAATGGCACTAGTGTTGTCACACTGTATAGGGACATGATCGTAGGAAAGGCCATAATCCAAGAGAGTGTGCTGCATCCAAATAATTTGGGCACAACAATTACCAGCTGCTACGTACTCGGCCTCGGCAGTAGAAAGAGTAACACAATTTTGCTTTTTGCTACTCCATGAAACAAGGGACTTGCCTAGCAGATGACAGGTTCCACTAGTACTCTTACGATCTAATTGACATCCGCCAAAATCAGCATCCGAATATGAAGAAAGTTCGAAAGAAGTATTAGAGGGATAAAACAAACCAATGTTTTTGGATCCTTTTAAATACTTAAAAATCCTTTTGACCGATTTAAAATGAGATTCTTTGGGATTGGCTTGAAAACGAGCACAAAGACAAACACTGAACATGATGTCAGGACGGGTCACAGTTAGGTAAAGTAGACTCCCGATCATACTCCTATAAAGCTTGTTATCCACTGGTTTCCTGGCTTCATCTAACGTAAGTTTACAAGAAGTACTCATGGGGGTACTAATTTCCTTTACTTGATCCATACCAAAACGACTTAAAAGTTCGTTTGTGTATTTGCCTTGGTTTAGAAAAATACCATTTGAATTTTGAATGATTTGAAAACCAAGGAAAAATTTTAATTCCCCCATAAAGCTCATTTCAAATTCTTTTCTCATTAAATCTGAAAAATCCGTACAAAGAGATTCTTTGGTTGAACCAAAGATAACGTCATCAACGTAAATTTGGACAATTAAAAGATCTTTTGAAGTGTGTTTTAAAAATAGGGTACAATCAGCTTGACCCATTTTAAAATCATTTTCTAAAAGAAATTTTGTCAACCACTCATACCAAGCCCGAGGGGCTTGTTTTAAGCCATATAGAGCCTTGGTTAACTTAAAAACATTATTTAGAAATTTTGGATCTTCAAAACCGGGGGGTTGTTCAACAAAGATTTTTTCTGAAATAAAACCATTTAAAAAATCACTTTTAACATCCATTTGAAAAAGTTTGAAATTTAAGTGAGCGGCGAATGCCAACAAGATCCTAATGGATTCCAATCTAGCAACGGGTGCAAAGGTTTCACCATAATCAATTCCTTCTTCTTGATTATAGCCCTTAGCTACTAGGCGAGCCTTGTTCCGGGTTATATTTCCTTGATCATCAAGTTTGTTCCTAAAAACCCATTTAGTGTCAACAATTGGATGATCATTGGGTCTTTCAACAAGAGTCCAAACATCATTTCTAGAGAATTGATTTAGTTCCTCTTGCATTGCAAGAACCCAATTCTCATCATTAATGGCATCATTAATAGTTTGAGGCTCTAGTTGAGAAAGAAAGGCTTGATGTTCAACCTCGTTGAGGATTGATCTTCTAGTTCGAGTACCGGCTTGAAGATCACCTATAACATTTTCTAAAGGATGGTCTCTAGAAGGTTTCCAAACCTTAGGCAAGGTGGAAGGCGAAGAAGGTGAAGAGGGTTCTTGATGGTCATCCTCCTTGGGAGGAGAAGAGGAATCATTCAAATGAAGCTTATCAAGCTTATCTTCAACATCTTCAATGACCGGGTGAGGTTTTGGAAGAGTTTCATCAAATTTGACATGAGATGATTCTTCGATGGTTTTTGAACGTTTATTGAAGACACGATAGGATTTGCTTGAGTTGGAGTACCCAAGAAAAATACCTTCATCGGATTTGGCATCAAATTTCCCTAGGTTATCTTTTGTGTTAAGGATAAAGCATTTACAACCAAACACTTTAAAATAACCAACTTTGGGCAATTTGCCTTTCCAAAGTTCATAGGGGGTTTTCTTAAGAAGGGGTCTTACAAGGACTCTATTGATAGTATAACAAGCAGTGTTTACCGCCTCGGCCCAGAAATATTGAGGGAGGTTGAATTCACTAAGGAGGGTTCGAGAAATTTCTTGGAGAGTTTGGTTTCTCCTTTCAACCACTCCATTTTTTTGTGGAGTCCTAGGGGCAGAGAAGGTGTGATTGTATCCTTGAGAGGAACACAATTCATCGAATTCTTTGTTCTCGAATTCACCTCCATGGTCACTACGGAGAGATATAATTTTATATCCTTTTTCGTTTTCTACTTTCCTAGAGAATTTCAAAAAGGTTCTACAAGCATCATTTTTATGAGCTAAAAAGAAAACCCAAGTGAAACGAGAAAAGTCATCTACTAGGAAAAAGGTATAGTATTTTCCACCTAGACTTGCTACAGGGGTAGGACCAAAAAGATAAAGATGAAGGAGCTCAAGAGATTTTGAAGTGGACACTTCCTTCTTAGATTTGAAAGAAGATTTGTGTTGCTTTCCAAGTTGGCATGGCTCACAAATCAAATCTTTCTTAAACTTAAGTTTAGGAAGGTCACGGATGAGCTTGTTCTTATTAAGCTTTAGAAGTGAATGAGAGCTACAATGCCCAAACCTTCTATGCCAAAGCCAAGACTCATTGTCAAGAGCACTTAAACATTTAACATTTTGGCTAGCTAAAGACTTTAAATCAATAATGTAAACATTTTGAAAACGGGAAGCAGAAAATATCAATTTGTTTTGAAAATCAAACACATTGCATAAATCATTTTGAAAATTCACCGAAAAACCACTATCACAAAGTTGACTAATGCTAATTAAATTATGCTTTAAACCTTTAACAAATAAAACATCTTTAATTAAGGAGGTGCTACCAAGACCAATGGTACCTATTCCGACGATCTTGCTTTTTGAATTGTCACCGAAGGTGACTTATCCTCCATCGAATTCTTCAAGGGAGTTGAACTCGGAGGGATCGCCACACATGTGCCTCGAGCATCCGCTGTCGAGGTACCACGAGCCTTTCGAAGTCCTACTTCTTTGGTGTTTATCCTACAAAATCAAGAGAGAATAGATTTTGGTACCCATATAAGTTTGGGTCCGGAAAGATTAGCTAAAAGAGACTTTTGAACCCATACTTGTCTAGAGGGATACATCCTAAGATATTCATCCGAGTAGGTAATGATTTTGGGGCGGCCATATCTTGCATTTTTACAATCGCATTCATAAATCATATGTCCGGTTTTTCTACAATAATTACAGAATTTATTTTGAGAGATCCCCCTTACAAAAGTAGTGGGTTCTCTAGAAGAGGTGGCTTGCTTGTTAAAGCCAAGTCCATGTGTGGTTCTAGCCGAACGTTGAGAACCTAGCAATTTGGTCAAATTTTGTTCACCTTGGGTGAACTTGGCAAGAGATTCCCTTAAATCTTTAATAGTTGAATTCAAAGAATCAACATTTGGAATATCTTGGACCTTAAGGGCAAGTTCCTCATTCTTTTTGAGAAGTTGATCTTTTTCAGAAATTAGAATTTTGTGTTTCTTTTCTAAGGCCAAAAATTTAGAGGTAAGTTCGTGAAAACCTTCCTCTAATTGATCTCTCGCATTTTGGAGATCTTCATAAGACATTTCATTATTAAAAGAAGAAGATGAGGAAGAGGATTCGGAATAAGATACCTCATCAAGTGCCATTAGGCATTTTCCACCTTCATCGCTTGAGTCGCTTGAAGACATGGAGTCATCGCTTGCACTCCATGTTGACGCTTTGAAAGCCTTCTTGTTTTTCTTTTCCTTTAACCTTTTCTTGAAAAGAGAGCACTCCGGTTTGATGTGGCCTTTCTTTCCACATTCAAAGCATGTAACTTCTTTTTCTTCTTTTGGATCTTCCTTTCGTGCCCTTTGAAAATTCTTCTTTTTCTTCATGAACTTGCTCATTGTTCTTGCAAGTTGAGCAATCTCGGATCCGCTATCATCGGAGGAGCTTTCTTGCTTTGCTTTGAATGCTATGTTCTTTTTCTCCTTGAAGATGTTACCTTCTTTATCGGCTTGCCTCTTCATGGTAATCTCATAGGTCATAAGTGATCCAATGAGTTCTTCAACCGGCATTTTCTTGACATCTTTCGCTTCTTGGATTGCCGTCACCTTTGGAGCCCATGAGCTTGGTAGAACACAAAGAATCTTCTTGACCATCGTCTCTGCAGATACATCATCTCCAAGAGACTTTCTCCCATTACACACATCAGTGAAGCGAGTAAACATTTCCGTAATAGATTCGTGTGGGTGAATGGTGAAACTTTCAAAGTATTGACGATACATATCTAATCTAGTGTCTTTGACTTTGTTAGTTCTCTCATGGGTCACTTCCAAAAGCTTCCAAATTTCATGAGAAGTGGTGCAAGTAGAAATACGATTAAATTCATTACGGTCTAACCCACAATGAAGAGCATTCATGGCTTTGCCATCTAGCTCAAAATTAGCAATGTCTTCGGGGGTCCATTTAGACTCATCTTTGCTAGAGAGAGTATAGCCTTGCAAAACAATTCTATATATAGGATAACCAATACTTCTAAGAAATGTAATCATGCGAGTTTTCCAATAATTGTAGTCGGTTCCATCAAAGAATGGAGCCCGAGTCATGGAATACCCTTCGGGTGCTTGTGAGGAAGAAGCCATCACTATGGATTTTGAGTTTGTAACCGGTTAAGGTATTACACAAACTCTCCCTCTGATACCAATTGTTGGTCGGAGAGTGATGGCAAGATGGGGGGTGAATTGCCTTTAAAAAATTAATTAACAATTTAAAAACAATTTATAAATGCAGCGGAAATAAAAGGGGCAAGACACAATTTGATAACGGAGTTCGGCTTAAACCAAAGCCTACGTCTCCGCTCCCAACTCAACTGTTGAGAGATTTACTTCAGCTTTCTTTTTAATGGTTGTAGCAAGAAACCCACTAGCCGTTTTAAGGCAGACTAGATCACCTTCGTACAGCTTGATTTTTTATGATGGTTGTAGCAAGAAACCCAAAATGAAAGTGAGGAAGAAAAAGGATGGTTTGTTTTAATACAAACCCAATGAATAACTAAACAATTGAAATAAATAAATTACAACAAATTTGAGGAAGCCTTGAGTGCCAAGAGTGTGAGAGTAGTTGATGTAGAGGCAGCCCAATCTTCAAGGATGGAGGTGGATCACAAGTAGCCTTGGAGATTTGTCGTTAGAGCTTTAAGGGATCAAAATATCATTCCAATGTTTCGGTGGTGTTCCCGGAATCCATCCTCGTCTATTTATAGGAGAAATATCCCCAAATACTTCAATATAGCCGTTGGAGGGCTTCCGGAGCCGTTAGGGGTCAAAAGTACAAGTCCAGTCAAAGCCCAACGGCTAGTTTGACTGGGCTTACCGGCTGACCGGTGCTTGACCACTGGCTGGCCGGTGCACCAGACAGAAGGCAGAGCTTTCTGTCTGGGCTCCACCGGTGGGCCGGTGGTCGAGACAGAGAGCAAGCTCTCTGTCTGGTTCCACCGGCTGGCCGGTGGTCCAGACACCGGTTGGCCGGTGGCACCTGGCAGTGGGCAAAGCCTACTGTCTGGTTCCACCGGTTGACTGGTGGAACCTGGCAGAGAGCATTGCTCCTTCCAGAGACCACCGGCTGGCCGGTGGTAATCCACCGATTGGCCGGTGGACTCAGAGAGTCCTTTTTCAGTCTTCTTGGGCCAACTCTTTGGCAACCTTTTTCCTATCATCAAAAACACTTGAAAACAAGTTAGAACACGATGAGAGTGATTGTGATCATTAAAATCCAAGAGAGAGGGGTACAACACCTCTGGCACTGCAACCTCGTGTTCCCTGACCGGCCACACTGGTAGCATGTCACCTGGATTCCTAACGATGCATCTCGCTTCCTCAGATCACCGCGTGTAGGTTCTCTACGGTGCTTCTTGCTGTCATCTAGAGGAAGACTAGCTCTAGAAGTAGAACTGACCTGTCTCGCAGCTCTAGAGTCTCTCAGATTGCGCTCCGCAATCAGTGTCTAGTTAACGATGGAAGTAATAGAAGTCAGCTGGAAGATGTTCACCTGTGAGCGGATCTCCCGCCTAAGACCATCCTCGAACTTCCTTGATAAGAACACCCCACTCCCATCCCGGAGGGGTGTGAAGCACTGTAGATCAGTGAAACGAGCGGAATACTCCATGACAGAAAGAGTACCCTACTCTAAGCTCATAAACTCTCGGGATCGATCGGCCCTCAGGGTCTCCGGGTAGAAGTAGTCATAGAACACGCGCTGGAACTCCTCCCAAGCTATAGCCTGTTTCTAACCTTCCTGTGAGATCACGTCCCACCACCTCTTGGTGGAGTCTCGGATCATGTAGGTGGTGAGCTTGACCCAACTCTCTGGATTCTTCTCCAGATGCTCGAAGATAGTCAGCATGGCTTCCAGCCATGACTCTGCAGCCTGAGGTCCTCCTTCCCCTGAGAAAGTAAAAGGATGATGCTGCTAGAAAACCCGCGTCAAGTCTGCCATAGATGTGGAAGGAGGCGGCGCTCCCTGGAAGGCCTACATCATCCTCATGAAACCTTCCCTGAACTACGCATCAGCACCTGCAACAGGTATAATAGCCGGTGCCAAGCCTGGCCCGACTGAAGGATCGGCAGGAAGTCCCCGATCAGCCCTATCTGGCGTCTGATCACTACCCGATGACAGATGTATGATTGGAGGACGTCTCGGAGGCATAGCTCTGAAAGATCAAAAGCACACCTTAGATCAGGAAAACAAGGACAGAGAACACAAGAGTACAAAATGGAAACATGGGAAGAAAAACACACAAGTTTGCAAAACATGACTACACGGCACGTATAAAACTACACGGTGTGTCTTCTTAACCCACTGACATGGGCGTGTACTCCTGCCCTACAAGTCGTGTACACTTCAAACTACACGGCATGTTGAACCCACACATGGCGTGTACTTGAAAACTATTCCCCTGCCCGAGTCTCCTTACACGGCTAACCCACACTGTTTTTCTTAAACTGAGACTACACGGAGTGTTTACTACAGACACGGCGTGTAGTGGACAAGGCTTCGGCAGCCCGTGTTGTTAAACACATGGTCGTCTACACGGCTGAACCTTACACAGCGTGTTCCGAACAAACACGGCATGTATAGGCAAGGTGACACCGTCCCATGTTGTTCGTGACACGGCCGGGTACCTGGACAAGACTACACGGCGTGTTCAGAGAAAACATGGTGTGTGGAAATGAAGGTAAAGTCGGCTCGTGTTGTTAGTGACACAGCCGGGTACCTGGACAGGACTACACGGCGTGTTCCCTCTGAACACGGTGTGTTCTACCCGAGCTTCCCCGACCCGTGTTGTTAGTGACACGGCCGGGTACACGGCTCCGAACTTACACGGTGTGTACCTACCATACACGGCGTGTTCCTAAAGTTACTTTCACGACACCGTGTTCTGCTCACACGGTCAGTGACACGGCCTGAAAACTACACGGCATGTATCTAAAAAGTACACGTTGTGTATTCTGGGTTTTTTTGGGCAGTAGCTCAGAAACTGCTCAGACTCCAAGAAACACTAGAAATAAGGGAAAGAGGTGCCAAATTCCGATCCGCGAGGGACCATACTCCCCGCAAATTAAAGATCGGAATCTTCTATAGTCACATACAAGGAAAAACAATATCTCTCTAACATAACAGTAGGGATTCTATCAAGCATCTATCACAACAACATGCATAATCTACACAAGGCCTATCACAACAGCATGTAATTGCTAATGCACCCTAGATGACATGGAAAGAATGCATGGAATGTGATTTCTATAAGTGCCTACATGATGCATGAGATGGAATACCCTCATCTCATCGGGTTTCGACAGAAATAGAACTGAAATATCAAAACAATAACCACACAAGTCATGTGAATCACTCTAGGTGAAAACATATCAACCATAAAACTCAAAACCAACAAACTGCAATTAACGAGGTAGTATGGTCTTTCCCTGTACATGGGTTAGCTACTCCCGAGCACAGCTTAATACCAAGTACCGAATCCATCATATCCCTAGCTAAAGTCTCCAAACAGTAAAGCAAGAGAAAATAACTCCTCTGATACCACTTTGTAATGACCCGAATCCGGAGCCCCTCCACTGGTGCCCCGTACCCGGTTCGCCACATAACCTCAAGCGCATTTCCCCTAATGCCAGAGGCTACCGACTAGTAGTGAGGGCCTTGGTGAGTCGGTGGGGAAACTATGCCCTCATTCGGTAAGGTATACAGCAGAAAAACAACAGTCAACAGCGGAAGCAGTAACAACATGCATAACAACAGAAACCAAAAAGCGGAAGCAATGAATATATATAGTAATGATGACAATGATGTAGTAGGTACAAGTATCTATGGAAAGCAGCAAACACAACAACGTACTAGAATACAACTGAAAACAAGTGCAAAAGAAAAACAAAATAAACTCCTCAGCATCGCAAGCCCCGGCTCGGTCCCATGCTCCCCAACTCTAGTGAAATCAAGAACCTGAAGTAGAAGGGTGTTTTCCCTTATCTATACCTACCGCAACATAGTCTGCTTGGGCCCAAAATCATGGCCCAAACAGGGTGTGAGATACAATCCCAGTAGGAAATCACCCAAATATTAGTTCCTAATAGTCAATGAATATAAGGCAAGTAATAAAACAAGAAGCAGTAAACAGGAAAGCACAAGCAGCTACAATACATAGTTCTAAAAAATAAAGTACACAAGTAAGTACCCAGCAACAAGAAGAAAATAGGTAACCCTCTGGGTATCTCTCACAGCCTAACTCCTATGGTTCAACCTATAAGTACCAACAACCCTCTAGGAGGCACCCACAGTCTCACCCCTCTGGTTCAACTCTAAAAAAGATTGACTCTCTAGGGAAGCAATCACCGTCAATTCCCCCTATAGTCTCGTATCGTGATAAAGGATCTATAGGGAATAACTCAATGTCTATTCCCCCTGTGGCCCACGTCGAGGAACTACAGACTCTCTGAGGAATCACTCAATGTCAATTCCCCCTGTAGTCTCGTATCATAATTAAAAGACACTCTGGAGAATACCTTCCGTCAATTATTCCTTTGGTCTACTACTCTAGGTTCTCACAGTCCTGAGTGAAAGGTAATACATGCTCAGCGCGTGTGTAAATCGTCCAAGTAAACCTCAATAACTACTTGGCTATCAACTAAGGCTCAGCAGCAAAACAAGGCAATGGTCCACAATACTACAACTAGGCATGGAAACTGGCAAAACGTCAAACAGGCAGAACAAGCTTAGAAAACATTCAAGGTATAGTAAAGCTACCATAAACATAGGCAAAACATCTACTCTAGAAATCAAGCAAACCAGGCAATACAACAAGGGCAAAACAGGAACACTCAATACCCCGTTCAAGGGTATTGGTGGAATTTCCACAAAATATTCATTAACTTTCTACGGAAAGGCACAAACCACCTACCTCGATCATAGTTGATCGATATACGTGAACCACGACGACAGATTCCCCTTGGAACGACATAGATATGAGAAAACGTACAAAACTCTTAACCTATGATAACTTGGAAACCAGGAGGAATCAAGAAACAAGACTCAAGCAGAAGGGAGAGCTCACCACTGAGATTCCAATTCAATTGACCGTGCTCGAATCAAATAACGGACGAAGTGGCAGGAGCTCGTCGAAGATATGGTCGTAAGTTCGCTCTCAGGAAGACGAAATCTGGAGAAGAAGATGAAATTGGGGGTTAGGCGCGACCCCGGTCCGTTTAGTGAAAAAAAAAGTACACAGCGTGTACTTTTAGAGTACACGGTGTGTACTGGGTCCCTTCCTTACTCCACCAAAATCAGCCTCCACATCACCCCTACACACCGTGTGTGTGGCCCGGGCACGGCTAGCACACGGCTTCGAGCCGGATCAGAGTACGCGGCGTGTACTTTGAAAATTTTCAGAAAATTAATTTTTCTTAAAAAATCTAGAAAAAGGAAAAACATACCTGAACGAAGATCCGGGTTCTTACAATAACATCAAGAAAATGTCTAACATATAGATAATTCCAGTATGGTAATTCAAAAAAAAATGATCACTTTTTTTAACTGGTTTTTGTAAGGTTTTTCAAAAACGGTTTACCAAAAGTAGTGTCCACATATTTTACTTTCTCAAAAAATTGATCACCTATTATTGGAGGCGGTGTTGTACATTATTATGAAATTCTATCGAATGATTTCGTCCAATATCGGTACTTATGTCGTTGGGGTAGAAATCTGTGATGTCCTAGAAACACAGTTTTCAATGAATGTTTCAACCTAATTGACTATGTACCTTGTTCGCAAACAGGACACCCTTGAGTTCTTTTAATTCTATATCTTGACAAATTTCCATAAGCAGTAAATTCATTTATCATCCTATACAACATGGATTTCAAAGTGAAATCTTCATTTTTGTAAGCATCATACAACGTAACACCTGAATCCCACAAGAATTTCAAATCCTCGATCAATGGATCCAAATAAACATCAATATCATTACCCGGTTGTTTTGGTCATGATATAAACATAGATAACATGATGTATTTTTGTTTCATGCATAACCATGGGGGTAAGTTATAATTTACCAACATAATAATCCATGTACTGTTACTGCTGATTTGAAAACCAAAAGGATTCACCCCATTTGTTGATAACGTAAGACGAAGGTTTCTCAGATCGTTTTTTTTAATTCAGGATACTCATGATCAATTCTATTCCACTGAGGAGAGTCTATCAAGTGATGTGGTTTCCCATCTTTAATTCTTGTATCTGAATGCCATGTCAATTGTCCTACAATCTCCTCACTTCCATATAGGCGCCTAAACCTTAAAATTATTGGAAAGTACCATACAACTTTTTTAGTACTTGAATCATCTTTCTTGTATCGAGAAGCACCACACTTTGGGAATTCTTTAAGTGATTTTTGGTCCTTGAGAAACAATATATAATCATTCGAGTAGGTGTGTATTCTTTTAGAGATCATACCCATCGAGCGTAGAATTTGTTTGGCATCATATGTTCGGCTTGGGAGCTCATTATCTTCTGGGAGCATGTCATTCAGGAGAGAAAGTAGTTTCGTAAGACTGTCTTCACTCCACCCATTGTCTTCTTTAAAATTATACAGCTTCATTATGGCTGGAAATGCTGTATATTTAGTGCAACTAGCATACAATGGCATTTTTTCACAACTCTTTAACTTCTCAAACAATTTTTGGCAATCAAGAAGTTCATCTTCAACTATCCTTGTCATTTCCTTAATATGATATTCATCATCATTCACATATGTAATCACATCCTCTATACGATCATCTTCATTGTTCACACTTGTAATCATATCAGATTATCCATAAAATGTCATGTTATCTGAGCCACTACCTACATTCATTTTTTCCCCGTGTTTATTCCAACATGTATAACTTTGATCTATTATGTAACAGATCAGGTGTTCTTCCAACTCCTATGGACCAATTTTTCTTGAATAAAAACAACGTAAACATGGACAAAGGATTTGAGAAGGGTCACATGCATGATCTTTTGCAAACTTGATAAACTCTTTCACGCCATCTTCATACTCTTTTATCAACCGATTGGCATTCATCCATTCTTTATTCATATTCATCCTATTTGATATAGTAATATTAATATATAACATAATAATTACACAAAATATGTTTAACAATCTATGATAATCCCTTGCACTAGAATGTTTTAGTATCCCACATGTGATCTATATACATTGTTGTAAACCGGTTTTTTAGTGTTTCTCTAGAAACGTAATGTCTCTAGTCAAGAACTATGGTAATAAACTAATATATGGTATTATTTTCAATATATTTATTGTGGTTGGAATGATTCATTACATGTTTTATTATGTTTATTTGACTAGGGTGTCCATAAAGTGTCTCATAGAGTCCTCTAGTGAAGTGGTTTTCTAGGATTCATTGTAATTGCACTAGTAACAAAGTGGTAGTGCCATTGAAATGGGTAAATTTTGGATTGATATTCAATTGTGGAAGAACTAAAAAATTGAAAACAAATTTCATACCAATCATGCCAGAAACCGCAGCACCATACAAACACACAATCATGCTCATAATAGCAACACCATACAAACCAAACAATCACAATTTCAGATTTTAAAAAGCATCCCTTATTCAATTTTTTTTGTTAATTCAGGGGTTATCACAGAAGTTTTATCATCCTGGGGTGTTCATTCATAATTCAAGTATATGTAAATTACCAATTTTTATATTCAAATTTTCAATAGGAACCAACCAACATGCAATTCATTTAGTGCGCAAACAAGGACCACCAACAGCCATGATTTTCAGCAGGGTGTTTAGCCCGTACATTTCACATTATAACCATAAATATCAAATATTAATAACATGAGAACAAGAGGAAACCAGTGAGTAATAGGATAAAACTCATCATGAAGGTGTCTTTAAGTGCACGGTAAAGGTGTTTTCGCAGCAGAGGAGAGGCGCGTAGCAGAGGAGATTTCCAACTGAAAAGAAAAAATAAAATGAGAACTCATATGTTATACCTATCCAAAATAGGCCCAATGAGATTTAAGAATGGGACATGTTTGGTTAAACATCATTGAAACCTATAAATGATGAACCATGAAACTCATCCATTCAAGGGCACAATTTTTTCACTAAAGACGTCATCAGGCTCATGGTGATACCCACCACAATCCTGATCCAAAGTTCTCCCCACCAGCATAAATGCCTATTGTAACACATCATCCAGTAGTCCAACAATCCACTTGGTGTGGTTTACAACTAACCAAACCAAAACACATATGAACAACCCCTCCAAAATCTAGTACTAGTTGTCATATTTTATTCCAAATAGAATCAAACAAGTCTCTACTACTTATGAACAAGGCCCTAACATGATGAATTTCCCTCAAAAGCCCCATTCATACCTCAAAATGAACCTGTCATTCCCAATATAAAGTAACCATTCCCCTCTATTGTCTACAACATCTAATCTTAGGGAAAACACTACCACTACATTTTTACACATGATTCAATCCTTGAATCATGTGAAGAAATAGGTCAACCCCCTAAATAATGCGATGAATGGGTTTCACCCCCAAAATCACATGATGAATCATGATTTACCTCATGAATCACATTTGTATCACATTAAGATTATCCTGATCATTATGTAAACAAATAAAATTTATCTAGTACATCATTTAAAATCTAAATATGGTACTTATGTGGGACTAGATAAATCAGATTCACCAACTCAATGACATACAAATGCCATATCAACCATCCAATATCCAGTCCCATTATACTGAAGACCCTTGTAAAATGAGGGCCATACCTCTATAGTGAATGACCCATCTATTATCATTTATATTTAATATATGTGATCATATTTATCATACCTAATATCTTACATGAAATATCAAGTGCCACATATTACCCAATCACTGAAATATTATACCCATCACCCATTGAAATTCATCTAAAATGAAAGTCGCACCCTTAACAACCATTGGTTCACTCCTCACTACATTTTTACCTTATACCACTTATCGAGCATCACCTCAACATGTTCTATCACCAAATTTGTGTTGCTTCTCCTGATCCATGATCATTTATCCAAAGAAACACCTGTCTAGGATTAACTCTTGGATCAAACATGACACTATATTTGATTCATTTGTGTGGTATCCTCCACCATAGATTGAAATTTTATATTTCATCCAAAACCCTAATAAATTGAGTCTAAAATAATTTATTCAACTCCATTAGTCCTCGGCTCACACTTTACATCTCGCCGACTTAAAATTTAAATGGGTACCATGCATAACCAGCGTGTACCATTCTCACCTCATCCAATATAATGGGTGTACAATATTGTACCACCTGATCAAATTACACGACTCATGATCCCACAAGTAGAAAACCATTTTGTTATACTAAAATAATATCTCCATGATATACTCTAATTAACATGATCTATAAACTTACCGATGTACACCCCATGCAACTGCACGAGCCAGTCTCCAGAACTATGATCAGCAACCCTCATTATCGAAATAATGCATGTCTAGATAAGTGTAAATATTTTTCATACCTTTAATTATCACCCGACTTGGAATAACCTAAGTCCTATCTCATATATATTAGGCTCAAATTCCTAAACCCATGACCATGCTTCATGGAATTTCAATCATAAAAAAAACATCCATGCAACTTTCCAACAAGATTGACATTCTTAAAATTTTCATGAAAACCGCGTTAATTACATTCAACTAGTATTGTATAAAAATCACATGTTTCCATCCATAATATAATAGCTACTCCACTAATAAACACATCAAAAAAACACAGGGCTAGGAATCACACTAATCTTACCCTTGAAACAAACCTTGATACCAAAAACATCGACACTCAAGGCACCCTTCTCAAAAATATTCCAAGGAAATGCCTATACAATCTCAAGTCAAGGAAATTACCCATACCTTCCACATTCCCAATGTCTAAGGAATCACCATGCATATATACCATACTTGGTATGACACCACTTATGCTAATCACAACTCAAAGCATATACATTTGCTTCATGTTTCTAAATAATTCACAAGCCTAGGCTAACCCC
The DNA here is from genome assembly GCA_963277665.1 of Viscum album. Taxonomy (NCBI): domain Eukaryota; kingdom Viridiplantae; phylum Streptophyta; class Magnoliopsida; order Santalales; family Viscaceae; genus Viscum; species Viscum album. The sequence continues at coordinate 829,371,474 of OY728140.1, forward strand.
TAACATATTTTACCTTCATAAAACTCATTTAATCTCATCCATAATACCTAAAACACTCAAATCATATACCTTTGAGAAGGAGGTAGCGGTGGTGGAGGCAATGGTGGCTGTAGAGGTAGTGGAGGTAGAGGCAGTGGCAGTGGAGGTAGCAGTGGCGGAGGCAGTGGTAGCAGAGGCAGCGGTAGTGGAGGCAGCAGCGGCGGAGGCAGTGGCGACGGAGGAGGAGGACAGTCGCGACAGAGGAGGAGTCGGGTTCAGCTTCTGTGAAGGCTTGAACGCATGCGAGAGAGGAGGGCCATTTTAGGGTTCTTTTATAAAAACCGTTGGAACCTTTATCAGTGCTAGTTAAAAGCTCTGATAAAGGTATGTTTTATTAGCACTAAAATAAAAGCACTGATAAAAAATACCTTTATCAGTGCTAAAATTCTAGCGCTGATAAATGCTTATTTTATAAAAGTATAATTTTATTAATTTATTTACATTCTTATATATTTTTTTAAAATGATATATAGGATAAATATATATTTATTTATTGATAATTATAACTATAAATTGTATATATTTATAAATATTGGTATATAATTGTTAATGTATACAAAAAAACATTATTTTTTAATATAAATATAATAATTTTATATAAATTAATAATAAAAACTTTTATCAGCACTAATAATAGCACTGATAAATGTACCATTTATCAACGCTTTCTGTTTAGCACTGATAAAGGGCAGTTCTTCCCTTGCCCTGTTTTGTGGTAGTGTATGGTGTAATCTACATGGTATCCTGATAACTATTGTTACAGACCAACTAAAAAAGTTCTAGGTGCTTATAACAAGATCCACTAAAGTCTAGGACACACACCCATGTCATATCCTTAAGCACTTGTATAGTACGCTCTGACTTCCCATATGTCTATGGGTGGAAATTCATACTTAGTAATATATGTGTACCAAGTTCCCTCTACAAGCCTTACTAGAAGCATGAAGTGAAATGTGATTCATGTTCTAAAACTATACTCTGTGGAACCCCATGTAGATAGACTATCTCCTGAACATACATATCTCTCAACTATTCCACTGATAAAGTCTTTCGTATAGGCAAGAAATGTGCTACCTTAGTCAAATGGTCCACAATCACCCAAATAGTGGCATTCTTCTAAGGTTTCCTTGGGATAACCACAACAAAGTTCATGGTAACATCATACCACTTCTATTCTAGAATGGGTAACAACTGTAGTAAACCACCAAGTTATTAATGATCATCCTTCACCTATTGATAGGTGTAGCATCATGTCGCAAACCATATTATCTCCTTTTTCGACAACCAAAACTATCATTATAGGTCACAATGCATTTTGGCCACACCTGGATGAACCGCACACTTTGAGGGATGAAATTTATGCATCAAATCCTCCCAAATGCTCGTAGGCACAACAAACCAATTCCTGATATAGATGGTCTCATTATCATCTATGGTCCAATCTGAAGATGACTCACCACCTTCAAGTATTTTCCTTGAGGCCAAACACTTCATATCCCCATAATGTATTTCCCTCATCTGATTCAAAATTGTGACTCCCTGAAACTAATACTGGAGTCATCTGCACTTAGACCTCCTGAACCACAACATGCATCTCCACCAGTAAAGTCATCATCTTCCACTCAGAACTAGACTCCTGAATTGTCTAAGTCTTAGTTTTTCTACTTAGAACATCAACAATATTGTTTCCCTTATCGGGTGTATATACTAGTTCAAAATCAAATGACTGCATATACTCAACCCACCTTCATTGTTAGATATAAAAATATCACTATAAAAAGATATAATTAAATATATTGTTATCATTATACACAGTAAAAATTTTTCCCAATAGATAATGCCACTATCACATACAAGCATAAATAACTACAGCTAACTTGAGTTCATGTGTAGGGTATTTCCATTAATTTGGACTCAACTATTGTGAACCATACAACAAAATTTGATCTCCCTACATTAACACTCCTCCAAGATCGATTCTAGAAGCATCACAAAAATATTGTATACTCCTCAAATGGATTGGGTAGGATCAAGATTAGTGTCATTATCAAGAATTTATTTAACTCCTAGAAAGATTTATCACATGATCCAAACCAAAAAAAAACTTTAACCCCTTCTTGTTTAGGCCCGAAATTGGTGCTTCCAAGTGGAAGAAGTCTTGAATGAAACTCCGATAATAGCCCGCTAACCCCAGAAAGCTATAGATATCAATAACATTCTTGGGCTTATCCCAAGAAGCCACTACCTGAACTTTCTATAGGTCCACTAACACACCTTCCACTGAAATTATGTGACCCAAGAAGTGTACTTTATCAATCCAAAATTGATAATTATATATCTTATAATATAGTCAGCACTCTCTTAGTATACTAAAGATGATGTCAATATATTGGGCATTATCGTCATGAATCTTGGAGTGCATTAAGATTTCATCCACAAACACAACCACAACCCGATCCAGGTACGGATGGAAATTTTTTTTCATCAAGTCCATAAACATTGTTGGTGTGTTCATTTTTCCAAATGACATCACAATGAACTCGTAAAGTCCATATGTGCTTCTAAAAGTAGTCCTCGGTATATCTGAAGGTCTTAATCTCAGCTGATGATACCCTAATCTCAATTCTATCTTAGATAAAACCTAAGATCCTCTCAACTATTCAAATAGATCATCGATATGTAGAAGAGAATACTGGTTCTTCATAGTCATCTGATTCAACTTTCGGTAATCAACACACAAGCATAAGGTCTCATCATCCTTCTTTGTAAAAAAACTGGATAACCCTAAGGTGACCTACTTGGATGGATAAACCCCTTATCCATCAACTCTTATATCTAAGTCTCGAGTTCTTAAAGATCTACTGGTTCCATTCTGTATGGTGAAATAGAAACTAGCTCAGCCCCCGGCATGAGTTCAATTTTAAATTCTACATCTCTATTATGTGGAGGCGCTGATAAGTCCTTAGGAAACACATCCTAGAACTTTCCCACTATGTGTGGAAATAAATCATGATTCACACCCCCATAATAAAATAAAAGACTAGATACCTGGGTGGTTAGCTCCCCCAATTGCTGATGAATTAGCCCTTCATGAATTTCCTAGATATCCCACTCTCCGTAGTGAATATAATCATTACCCTTAGGATACATAAAAGTCACTCTCCTTCGGTAGCAATCAATGTGGGCTCGGTATGCTACTAACCAGTCCATACCCAAAATTAGGTCAAATCCTAACATTTCAAGGATGTAAAGATTCCATAGAAAAAGATACTCCCCTACCTTGAGAGAACACCCCTTTCACAAATAGATGTCTCTCGACCATACTCCCAAAGGTGTATCTATCATCATAACCATGCTTTGATTCTCTCTCCATAAATTGTATTAAGTGAGAAAAGTTCTCATGGAACTTCTCTCGGGATCCTTCACTCAGCACTATCAGTGCCTCACATTCCACTACTGGAGGATCATTTCCAACCATAACCTCCTATTGTCCTACCAAAAATCATCATCATATAGGCATATCTCTACAATTTCAAACACACTTCTTAGGAAACATAACATGAATTTAACACATTTAACAGGAGGGGTTTACATAAATCCATAACAAGTCATCCCACTTTTTCCCACCACATGGTCAAAACTGAGGCACTATCACTACCCTTAACCATCATACATCTAGGTCACTGTTATCAAGGGTAAACACATTCTCATATTTCAAGTTTCCCATCAGACACTCATTTTCCACATTTTTCATCATTTTAAATTTTTTAAATTCATATCAGGAACCTTTTTTATTTAAGTCTAACAAAAAAAGAAAACTAATTTCACTTAACAACTTACCCAAAACCATCTTTTCCCGTGCGTGCCTAAAATTATGCATGTAAAATAATAATTCTAAGTGCCTAGAAGTATGAATGCATACTAAACTCTCATTCCATACAAATACATGAATTAAATATCATAAAAACTTAGAAACAATAATCACACCACATAACAAGTGCATCACTCAAGGTGAAATATCATCTAACTATAACAACACACATCAATAATAACAATCCCACCTTGGGCACTTAGATTTTACCCTCATACACGAGTCAGTTACTCCCATGAAAGATCTCTTAATTAAGTTTGGACTCATCATATTCTCCTGTATACCTTTCCCAAATAGTAATTCAAAAGAAAAATAAAATAAAGCCCCTTTGATACCACTTTGGAACATCCCAACCTGGGTGCCACACACTGGTACCCCAAGCCGATTGGTTATGTGAACTCAGGCGTGCCTCCCCATATGCTAGAGGAATCTGAATAGAAGTGAGGGTCTAATATCAATCATGGGGAGACTATACCCTCTTTATCGAAGTAGAAGAATAGTGTAAATAACTAATCAATAATCAATGGACAATAGCCAACATCCAGAATAATATCGATATCACATGATGACCAAAACAGGAATACAATATTCAAAACTATGTAGTTGATATGTCATGACGAATACGTGTCAAGTGTCAAATGAAAAACCCAAAATAAATACACTAAAAACTCCCAAGTAGGTCCCGATACCAATTCTAGTTCCCTTATCCATGATCCATCCCATATAATCCATCTAACACAGGGATCTTACCCTTATCATGTCATGCAAACATGAAGTCTATTCGAGTATCGATCAAGAAGTCCAAGTAGGGTGTGAGTACAACTAAGTAGGCCACCACCAAAAATATATAAAACAATATCTAGTCAATAAAAGGGTATAAATTTGTATAAATAATAAAATACAAGTGATAAAACAAGCAAGTTACATATCTAGTTATTCTTTAATTAACCATATAAACCCCCATGTTCCCGAGGACACTTGAACCATCAATGCCTGCTTTAGCCTATGACCGAGTTTGAACTATCCATGAGGGATATAAAATATCACAATTCCAAGGTTATAATTTATCATTTCATTTAAAATCATATCATGGCCAATTAGAACCATAGTCCAATGCTAATCGCATGGGTGTAGAACATCATTTCTAACACCTCATGTGTATTTGGAGCCTATATCCCTATCCCGCACTTTCTATCTCATTTGGGTACTTGGAGTCTCAATATCTACCCCACACTCACTATATCATATATCAAAAATATCAAAAATATCACAATATCACATAAATAACAATTTCATATACATCCAAGTTATGCATCATTAACCTTCTCATCAAACATTCTCATTTAAGTGTACCTTTTCAATTTATCACAACAATCATAATTCTTTATCTCAATCACATGGAATAATATGAATAAATCACAATTAAACCAATTAAAAATATTTATATCATATAACCCATTAACCATTAAGTCCAATCCAACCATCTCATAATTCTCATTTTCAATTAATTCATAATCACATTAATTGACCAATTACACAATCCCAATATCCCATCAATCTAAAAATCACAATATTCCATTAATTAATTAATCCAATTCCACCAATTCTAATTGACCCAAATTTATCCCAATTCATTATCACATGGAAATTAAATTAAATCAATTCAATGTCCCATTATTCATCAATTTCATAATCATAATTACCAAATTCAATTTTCCCAAGTTCAACTCACCTCATAATCACACAGAAAAATAAATTAATCAATTCCATGATTTAATTAATTAATTAATTCAATTCAAGATTCAATTTCCAAACGTTCCAATTAAAATTCCACAAAAAATACATGCAATTGGAATTCAAGACTATGGGGATTGAATTTAAACCACCTACCTCAAAATCATTGATGGACGCTTGCCAATAGAAATCCCCAATTGAAGCGGAACAACCAAGATCACAGTGAAGAAAGAGATATTAATCCAAAACCTAGATCCAAGATCAAAATAATCAAGATCTGTCAAAACTAGATCTAAACCCATCACTAATGGAAGAAAACCATCCCCTTTTTATTCATAAAGAGAGATGGGAGAGAGAAATCTAATCGTGAAAAAATTGCATACTAGGAGAGATGAAAATTCATCAATGGATCTTCGATTCGTCAAGAATGGAGGTTTTAATTCCTTTAAATTCATATAGGAGCCTCCAAAAAACAAGATAAATTTTTGTAGGTTCTATCTAGGGATTTTAGGGATATAAGACGGGGGTTTGGAAAAATTTTAATAAATTTTTTGGGGTTTAAATTTTTATATGCACAGTTTCCTGTACGAGGTGAACGGTTTTCCATAACTATGTACTCAACTATGTACCTACTCTAAGGGGGTCACATGATTACTACTAATATGGAACACGGTTTTACAAACCATGATTCATCAATGAAAATCCTCTTTGTTTAGGTTTGAACAGTTTACTGGCCTGGGTGCACAGTTTGGGAAAACCATGCGCCAACCGTGCATTTCCCCTCTATAACAACCCAATGTTTTATAAATGGAAATTACCTTATTATAACTATGTATAATCACATGAAATCACAACACAGTGAACTACTATGTACTTTGTGACCTTTAAACACAATATTTTCACTTTTTTTATTTGAATTTTGAAAATCTGACATACACAGTTGCGTTCAGGGTGTTTTTTTGGGGTCTAATAAAATAAATTTAATTTTTGGTGAATATAAACCTACCTATATGAATAGAAACATGCCCTTATTAATAGTAATATTACCCTTATGAATATTAAATTTTCCAAAAGAATAATAACCTCACCCATGAATGTATAAATAAAATTTAGGCATCTTATAAGTGATAATATGACCATAGAAAAAGTATTGGTATTTTTTGTAAGTAATAAATAATTAATTAAAATTAATTAATTAATTTAAAAGAAAATTTATTTTCCTAAAAGGTTTTCATAAATTAGAAATTTTATTTCTTCTATTTTTAAGGTAATTTTATAAGACCTTATGTAATTTTTGAAAGCATTATAAAATTAGTTATAGTTTTAAAATCTGCATTTTTCAAGTAAATTATGATTTTAAATAAAATTTTAATTAATCATATTTAGAAAATTATTTTTCAAAAATGGAGTTCATTTTTTTATTCTACACATTGAAAAAAATTTAGGGTGATTTTTTTGGTATTTTTCTAAAATACTTGAATTTTTATGAATAGTGAAATACGGCAATTTACTGAATATATATACATTATATGTTAAATACACTATTTATTGAGTCATGGATGATGTAAGAACCTTGGTTTATAATTAAAATGCACATATTAATATTTTTGGTCACCAGAATCAATATTATTTCTTGTCTTATGGAAAAATAATAAACTAATGATTAAAATATTAAGAAAACTCTTCCCCCCTCCACTATAAAAATCACCTACACTCCCCTCTTCTCTTCACTCCTCTCAAGCCTTGTTCCTTTACTAAATTCTAACCAAATATCTCCCCAAGAACCTCCCCCATGTTCAGTATCCCTTGGTCTCATCAAATAACAAAATATTCTCCCCTTAAGAGGCTCTCTAGGAAGATTAAATCAAGAGGTAAATTCCACTTTTCTTTTCTTTCATTTTCTCTTCATGTTCCTTTGTTCTATTTTCTTTCCTAACGTATCCTCATCCAAATGGTATGAAAAATCCAGTACCATACATGTAATTTAATATTGTTATTCTAATGTTATAATTCATTATCATCTCTCATTTTCCCTTCTTTTATACAAAAGAAATGAAAACACCGTCCGAGATGTGTTAATTTATCACATTCAAGGACGACGGGTTATCAATTTCTATTACCATATTAAATTCTGGTCATGAAACCATTTTTATGGTTAAACCATACTATTAAATATATATTTTATCTTATATTATGTTCTTTAATCCTTTTTTTTACATGATTTGAAATAATAATACAAAATAAGTTAATTATGAGAAAAATCACCAAATTAATCCAAGTGTTTATCATTAATGTTTTATATAATGATTTTCCTTCACTATAAATAACAAAATGAATTTTATAACCATTTAATATTTTTTATGTTCACTAGTTTCATATAACTTCAATTCTGGAAAACCATTCTCATCATACATGTTTATCTAAACATGAATATAAGTGAACCGGTCATTAAAACCAAGGAAGCAAATGATCCAAAAAAATGAAATTGAACCTCTTAATACATCAAAAAATACATGTATGAACTTAATAAGGTTATAATAAATCAATAAAATGTAGTTTAGTTCTGTAATTATTAATTAATGAACCTAATTTTATTATTTAGGTCATTAAGATCAAGTGAAAAACACCATCAGACTTAAGGTAAGGGATCCTCTCTTTCTCACATTTATTCAAGAATATCCTCTATGTTATGTCCTTTTGTGTGTAGTTACTAATGATGAGGTATGATTTTTCACCTCCCCCATACTTCCCTCCTGATGTATAAAATAATATAAACCCCTTTATCTCTCATTATGCCCTCCTAAGTACACCCAGTACCATGCCGATATTCCGTAAGGGATTCTACCCGAACCTCCTACATTCCTTCAGGTTACTCTATATTTATTTTTATCCAAATGAAGTTGTATTTTATTTTTATTTACCACTTATAAATACTGTTTATATGCTCTAAACTCATGTTTCAAGATCCATCCCTCATTCTCTTTCAGGGATATACATGTTTTTAAATGATTCCCTCCTCAATACCTTTCGATAAGCAAACCCATTTAAGGGAACTTTATGAATTCCTACCCATAATCATGTAAACTATATTATCTATTTTTAATCCACCATTGTTTTTATAAAATTAGTGTTTTTTTCTAAAAACCTTCTTGGTTAATTTATGGTTTTATGTAAAATATTATTCCCTTTTCTATTTTAACAGATCTTTAATATTTTCCTTAAAACCCCACTAAAATTTTTTAATGCTAAAATTTATTAAATACTATTATTACATGTTGTCACTTATGTTTTAAATCACTTACCATGATATATGACTATTAATTTCCATGAATTTTTTAATCCCTTTATTTCATGGACACTTGTATGATATGCCCTATCATTATGCTTTATGACATGACTATGATACCCATTTCTTTTCATGGGTACCCTTCTATTTATGTATGATTGATTATGTATGATTTTATATGTAGAAAGCATATTCATGAACATGTTATGATGTGTGCACCTAGATAGAACTATAATACATTGGGTAAAGTTTAGTCTCATGAGATTTTATGTGCAACAGTCATGGCGGTTAGCCTTGGCCTGTGCTACCATGTGCAACGATATTGGTGGTTAACCTTGACTTGTGCTCCTCTATGTGAAATGAGTCTTGACTCATGCTAAATTCATGATTTATATTTATAACACATTTCTATGATACAATGTTTATATGATCCCATGTTTATATGTTATGATTCTATATGCCATTTTATATCATTATGTCATGATCTATAACCCATGTGTTAAAGCTTTATTTCCCATGTTTATTCCCTTACTGGGCTTTTTTCTCATCCCTTAATTCATGTGATCCCTATGGTAACCTATACTAGTGTAAGGGATCAGAAAAATTTAGGATCTCTTTATAAATATTAAATAAAAAAGTAATTTTTTAGTCTTTTGTTTTAAGTTTTATGTACCTATCCTTCCAAGACACTAGACTTTACGATCCTTGGCTTGTAATATGATGTTTTATTATACTTAAAATCATGTAATGTTATGTGTAAATTCTAGGGTCTCTATAGTTAGTATTAGAGGATAGTCTAGTTATTTTTGAAGATTAGGAATAGATCACTTTAGTAAGAACCTTAAGGATGAGACTAAGTATAATAAAACATACCTATATTTTGGTAAGTATAGAGTAAGTGGTTTATCAAACAAATACATCCCTATCTAGATACAAATATGTAGAAGTGGCTCTGAAAGAGATGTATCTAAGGGTAAAACCCGAAAATACCACTTTGAGATAGACTCAAATGGGAACTGGTGCATGAAAACATGTCTTGTTACACTCTTGGTTTGACACTCTTGGGGGATATGCTTTGGTAAATTCATGATCTTAGTACAAACCATAACTTAGGGAATTAAAAAAATCCCATAAGAATATAAGTTACAAAATATATCAAGGATAACCAAAATTTAAACCTATGGAATCACAATTTAGGATATACTTATCCTTTATAAGTTTATCATTTTATGTTAAAATTTTCCTTTTTATGATCAATAGATAATTATTCAAGCCCTCTAATTGTACATTCTTTTTCTTAGTTAATGTTGGGAAATAGAAGAACATGTACCAACAATCAATGTAATAGGGAATGTGAAGATTGCCCTAATGATGTACCAAATATGATGGGAGAGGGTTCTCAAAACTTCATGATAGTACTTGATCATTTGGATCAAGTTATGAATAATAACTTAAAAAACGTGGAACTCACTCCTCCCCCAAGGAAAGAGAAAGTTTTCGTAGAATACTTCATGCAAAAAAGGCCTCCTATGTTGTAACACCCCGACCCCTCTAGGATAGAGCCGGTGCATTACATGTGATATTTGCATGGTTATAAGGAATGAAAAATCTCGAAGGAATAATCAATTTAGTAGTCTTGAAGAAACTAGATTCATAGATTTAACACAAATTACATTGAAAAAGGTTACAAAATACAACACATAACAAAACTAAAAACTGCAACCACATGAACTCAATAAATGACCTTCTCTTCATTACCTGTTGAGGGTAAACAATGAAAGGGGTGAGCTCAAATGCTCAGTAAGGGTTAAAAATAGTGTAATCATGAATACAATAATAAGTGAATAATAGTCAATCTAACATAATCAATATGGCATGGTGAATAATTGAAAAAACTAATGCCATTAATAAATTGAGAATGAAACTGCATCCATAGATTTTATCATAGTGAAAACCTCATGGATAATAATAATAACTGATAATGAATAAATAGAATTCTTATTAATTGTATGTCATGTATTTGGTTCATGAAACCATAATACCGTTAAAACGGTTTAGTTCTCTGGGTAAAAACCCGTCTGATTTTTGGAAACAAACTCGAAGGGTTTGTCGCCAAACTGATTTGTCTCATGAGACCTACCAATGCATCGAGGGGCTATAGAGGGCCCCAACTGCCACTGAATTTCCAAATCATTATTTATACAATTATTCATTATAAGAGCAATATTCCTTTTCAATATCCATATAGATTATAGTATATGGATTCATCAATATTTCCATAATTAAAATAACTTTCCAAACAAACACTGTATGTAAAATGGTATACGGTTTAGACAAAAAACATATCCATGATATGAGATTATGGATATTTTATATAAATATAATTTCAATTGAAAATTTATCTCAAATGGGAAGTAGTTACACCACATAAGGATTTTTAGGTGCACCATACAAAGTTAGTCACAACAAAATAGTAGTTGAGACAAAGTCCCTTACAACAATGTAATCGGTCGAATCATATGAACAGAACTTAATAAACCCCAAATAAATCATTAAATAACATGAATATAAATATAATCATGTTATTATATATCAAATGTCATTACACATATAACACATACAATAAATAAGTGGAGAATAATGAAAATCTCACAGAAATGAAAGTGAGATGAGAAACCTCTTACATTTTGCTCGAGTGTGTTATTCATTTGTTTTAATGACATTAATAAAAAAATTTAGATCCATTAATTAATAATTACATAACCTACTATACATTTAATTGATTTATTATAACCTCATTAGGTTCATTAATGTCCCTTTTAATGGGTTTAAGAGGTTCAATTTTATTGTTTTGGAAGCATTTTCTTCCTTGGTTTTCATGATTCATTTACTTGCTTTCATGAATGGAAGTTCATTTGAAATGTGGATAAATATCTAGAGTTGTTAATATATATTATTAGTGAAATTAAAGAGATATAAATTATCTTATAATTATTTTGGGTTATATACCATGATTATGATCCATTAGTTAACAGTTTATTACAAATATTTGGATTAACTTGGCCGTTTTGTTCATAATGAAATTGTTTTGTATTATTATTTCATATTATGAGTGTGTAAAGATTACAAATCATTAATGAGATTAAATACATATATTATGATCTGTTTCAACCATTAAAATGGTTTCATGACCAGTAATTAATGATAAAGTGAATAATAAAACTCCACCATCCACAAAGGTTATAAATTGGAACCTCATGGACGTTGATTTCGTTTATAAAAATAAAAAGGAGGAGTAAGAATATTGATGATGGTTATTCCATTAAAATTATATAATTACAGTATAAATATGATAATGTAGTTTATCATGGTAATTTTTACAGAGGAGGTGATAAGAGAAAAAGAAAAGAGATGAACTTGAAAATAAAAGAAGAATTGAGAGATCCCTTATGAAAATTTGGCAGCCTAACGGCGTCGCTTAAAATTTTATGAAATGAAATGATGAGAACAAAAGGGTATATAATCATATTAAAATCAAAATTACATTAATAAGAATACATATAATCAAACCCCAACATATGAGAATGTAAATTCAAATAGATAACATAAAAGAAGTGTCGACTAAAAGAAGAGAATGAAGGATTCCCTTACCTTGTAGAGTAACTCCTAGATATTGAAGTATGGGACATTGGGGGATTAAGGACACCCTTGGAGTACTCCTAGATAGGTAAAACCACTAGATATTCGAGGATGAGGTATTTTTAATGAAATTAAATGAATGGATGAGTGGGTATTTATAGAAAAAGAGAGGTAATTTTTTAATAATTTCAAAGGGACACATCATTAGTGGTTTTTGCCAAACTATGGGCTTGCTCATGGTATTTTCCCATGGTTTTAGCCACTTGGGACACCTCATGTCATAATTTACTATACAAAATTCGACCATACTTTTATATTTAATTATTACATCATTATGATGTCATTAAATTACCGAAAACTCAAAACTGTATTTTTACTATTCATGAAAAATTCATGTATTTTAGAAAAATCTCAAAAATTCACCCTAACCATTTTTAGATGTGTAGAATTCAAAAATAAACTCCATTTTTTGAAAATAATTTTCTAAGTATTTTTAATTTAATTTTTAAATAAAAATATATTTAATTCGAAAAAAACAAATTTAAAGGTATAATTAGTTATATATCACATTGAAAAATTAATTAAGATCTCATTATCTTATTACCTTGAGAAAATAAAATATTATCATTATTTACTATTTATAAGGGTCATATTACTATTCATAATGGTATGTTACTATTCATCAAAAAAATCAAGTTGGTTCTATCAGACTCCAAATGACTTACTGGTCACAACTATAGATGACCGTTTTTCAAAATTCAAAACATAGAAGTGTAAAATTTATGTTTAATGGATAGATTATAACTTTCTCCTATAATGTTTTGATTCACAAAAGACATAGTTCTTCATGTAATATAGTCTATCTAATGAATATAAATTATTTAAGAGGAAGATACCATAAAATGTTTGGGGTGTTATACATGTTTAGTGGATCTTATGATCCCCTCTTCACAGAACATTGGATTAACTACATTGAAAATATATTCTCTATACTTCAGTGCTCAGAAGAAGAGAAATTTGTGCTGGCGGTCTATCATTTTGATGGGGAATCTGATCAGTAGTGGACACCAATCAAGAATATGAAGCCCCGAGAGGAAATTGATTCCATGGATTATGAGAAAATCAAGAGAATTTTTTTCAATAAATATTTTCCCCGAACCCTCCATATCAATATGGAAAGAGAGTTCTTCATACTCAAGAAGAAGGAAGATGAGTCAATTGAGGCGTATGAAGAAAACTTTACAAGGCTTTCAAGGTACACCTCTAGCTTTTTCATGAACATTGAATGCAAGGTGGATCGCTTATTTAGAAGACTAAAGTCGTGTCTACAAAAAGAATTAGAAATTATAGACTTCTACAGATATGTGGAGATTGTTTGTTGTGCCTTTAAGGTTGAAATGGAGATCAGAGACTCTCAGTGGCATCGTGGACCCAGCAACAAAAATAGGAAAATGGAATCTAATGTGGGTGGTTATACAAATAAATTCCATGATGGAAAGAATCCCGACCATCCCATGTGTAAAAATTGTGGGAAGAAGTATCCTAGGAACTGTCTAAAAGGAACCAGGAATTGCTTTAAATGTGGAAAGATAGTATATCTAGCTAAAAACTACCGACAGGATATAAAAAATCATGCTAATGTGCAAGAAGAAAGGAAGGTTCAGATAAATTCTTATCCAGTGGTGCAATGTTACAACTACAAGGAACATGGTCATTATGCAAACAATTTCCCTAAGCCAAGGGTTGTCAGAGGAAATCAACAACAACCTCCAAGGAAACAAGGAAGGGCTTATTTTATCACTACTCCTAAGGTGAAGAAGGAAAATGATGTGGTGACAGGTATGCTAGTTATTCATTAAAGAATAGAGAATTTACTATTTGATTCTGTTTCTATTCATTATTTCATATCTTTCAAGTTTAGTAGAACTATTCAAACACCACCTCAAATTTTGGAGGATATGTTATCTGTAAGAATAACGAATGGGGAAATTATTGCATCCAAGGTTTATAACTCCTCCCTAGTAAATGTTTGTGGATTGAAACTCCCAAAAAATCTTATCATTCTTTCTTTCATGGAGTTTGATGTTATATTGGGCATGGATTGACTATATTTATACAAATCCAAAATCAACTATCAAGAAAGGGAGATCACTCTTCACATCCTGAATAATCCTCCAATTATTTATAAGTGTAATGAGGAATATGAATCTCCTTTAGAATAATTATCTCAAGTGTGGATATTAATTCCTTATGAGCAAGAATGTCTAGCTCAAATGATTGAGACAAAATAAATAATCGTGCTTGAAGACATGCCCATCGTGAGGGATTGCACTAATGTATTCCCTGAAGAGTTTCTTGGTCTTCCTCCTAATCGAGAGGTTGAGTTCTCAACTGAACTTATTCCTGGATCCCTACTTATATCAAAGAAACCTTATAGAATAGAAACTATAGGGATGGAAGAGATGAAGAAGTGGTTATAGAAGAATCTGGAGAAGGTTTTTATACGCCCGATTGCTTCACCATGAGGTGTGTCAGTTCTCTTCATCAAGAAGATGGATGAATCAATGTACCTCTGTATTGATTATCATGAGCTCAATAAAATCACGATAAAGAACAAGTATCCCCTACCATGTATAGATAACTTGTTCGATCAGCTTCACGGGGTCAGTTATTTCTATAAGGTGGACCTTTGGTCAGGATATCACCAATTAAATTTGAGGAAGGAAGATATTCCCAAGACTATTTTTCAAACGAAGTATGGACACTATGAGTTTATAGTGATGCCCTTTGGACTCACTGATGCTCTAAAATTTTCATGGATTTAATTAATAGTATTTAGAGATTAACTTGACAAATTTTTGGTAGTATTTATTGAAGATATTCTAATATACTCTAAGATCAAGGAGGAATGTGAGGATAATTTTAATACTATGCTAAAGACTTTGTGAAGGGAGAAGTTGTATGAAAAGTATAGTAATTGTGAGTTCTAGATGGCGGAAGTATCATTCTTGGGGAATGTTATCACCAGTATAGGGATATATGTGGACTCTTCTAAGGCAAAGTAAATTGAAGAGTGGCCCATTACAACATCTATTGTAACACCCCAAGCTTCCACGGTACGTTTCCCTTTGAATAATGCAATAGCTTGCATTGTACGCAATTTTGAGATTCTAACACACCGTGACCAATCAAACTAGCCATTATGAATAGTAATACCCACTTTTTGAAATTTTATAAATTTTATCTTTTAAAATGGACTTCATTCTTGGATTTTTAATATCAAAATTATCCTAGGGTGAATTTTTTGTATTTTTCTAAAAACTTTCAATTTTTGATGAATAGTGAAAAACACTGAGTTATTGGTTAAAGCCGAATTTTTATTTAAATAATTATTTATTTTATTTACATTTATTTTAGGTAAAAATAGATGTGTAATACCTATATAAGTTTAATTTAATTCATTGGAGTCATTTTATAATAATTTTAGACATATAAAAATTTTATTAAACTTTTCACCGTCTTTTACCCATCTCTTAGGAGAATTTGCAAATTCACATAAAACTTAATTTTATCACTTATGTGAGTGAAATTTTGAAAATATTAGAGACATGGTTAATATTAAGGAGTAAAATTTGGTTCAATAAGATAAAAATAATTTTTGGTGAATAGTAACTTTTTACTTTTATTTGCCACGGTTAAAAGTAAATAGGGTAATTAAGGGTAAAAATGATATTAATATTACCCTAAAACATGTCCTAATTCTATTGGACAATTTTATCTCGACCAAAAACAATCTTAGGAATAAAATATTATCATTTAGGTCCACTTGGATTAGATTAGGAAATTTATTATTATTTAATTCAAAGAAGAGTTAAAAGAGATAAAATCAAAGTTTAATAACTAAAACATTTTTAATATAGGGTTATACATAAGATAAATTAGATTATAAATATTAATTATAAAAATAAAAATATTACCTACATAATGGTATTTTATTTATAATTTTTAGACATTAAATAATTTAATTTATTTATGACACAACGGTGATGCAGTAATTACCTAATTAATGAAATATTAAAATAATTGATATTATAAATATCAAAATAAATGTAATTTGAGACTTTTTATGAATTAAAATAATTTTATAGGTTAATATTAAATATTATTATTGGTTATATAAATTTTTTTCGAAGTAATAATGTTTTTATGAATTTATCGAAAACAAAATACCCAATAGTGTCAAAATTGACATAAAAGAGTTTTTAAAAACATATTATATTATTAATTGATATTGTATTCCTAAAAATCTAAGGTTCGGCCAAAGGACTTATATCATGATAGTTGTATCATTAATGGACCACTTGGGGTCTCTTTTAGGTATATAGTAAGTTTATTAACTATATAATATAAAAATACAAAGAGACATGGTAAATGTCAAACTATTTAACTAAGATTTAAATATAAATGATAAGGTTAATATAGTGACCCAAAACTATCTAAAATATGTTGGTTGAAAGGATTTAGAACCATCCCCACCTTAAACTTTAAATAATCCACTTTGGAGCCATTATAAACCGAATATGAATTTATTAGAAAATAATATTTCTAGCTTTTTCAAAGGTGCCCCTCACCCCTCTTATAAAAGGGAACTCCCCGTTATCTCTAATTTACACCATCAAAGCCTTTTGGCTCGACCAACCCCTACCCAAATATTCTCTAAACTTCCCTCAATTAGATATAGAGGTCTTAGTTTGATCATAAATCCAACCTAAGGATCCATTTTGATCAAATCAAAAGGAAGAACCCGAAGAAGAGGTAATGTTTTCATCACCCTCTTTCAAGTTCCTTTCTTCTTACACTTCTTCTTTCTTTGTTATTTCCATTCTAAAATAATAACTCCAGTATCTTCTATATATTGTGATATTATTATAAATATGGTACAACCATATTCATTATTATAGTTATCCTTTGAATGACATGTCACCATACGTGCGTATGTACGACTTACCGTCTTCACGTCGTGGTGTAATTGTTATTCAATATATTATTATTTTGATGGGTATAATAATGATGTGTAATTCATGTAAATAATAAATATAACATGATAATTATTCTTTATATATGATATACCATCCAATTATATATTATTTTAATATCAAAATAATGATATTGTTGGTCATGCGTACGTACGGACTACTGTCTCCACGAACGCGATGAGATTCATTCCTCATCGTATCCATTCAAGAATAATTTTCATTTGATGGTTAAAAATAATGTTTAAGGACTTTATATCATTATGTATATAAATAATATACAACTTATCCATAACAAACATGACTTATGTAACAAAATATATAAAATAAAACTAGTAAGTTAACACCCGAAACGATGATAATAATAAGATATTATTAACAAAGTAATGTTAAAAGATCATATATAATATCATATTAATATATATGATTATTTTATAATTTAATAACAATTATTTAACAATTATATAGGAGGTTAACCAACCCTCAACCAAGTAAATTTACAAGGTAAGGGTTTATTTCACAATCTCTTTATTATCCGTGGTTGTTTATACGTAATTATCTATTGGGACCTCTTTATCATCCACATTCATGTTTCTTAAAAATATATTTCAAATAATTCTTAATATTTTATAGACTATGGGTTAATGTCATTTATACCCTTTTTGACTTTTTATAAGATGTTTATAAATGAATCTTTCCATTGCTTTCCAAACAAGGTCATTTTTAACATTTTCGACAAAATTAAGGTAAGAATGTTTTTTTTAACCTATACGGAGGGTGCGGCTATTTTCCGCCATTATAAAATCATAGAAGCTTCCCTTAAAATATTATAAGAATAATTTCAAAGTAAATTTTTTATTTTATAATTATGTTACTTTTAAATTATTTCAAAAAAAGATATATTTCTCTCAAATAGTTTTGATTTCATCTATGTCAACATCCTTTGATAGATTTTAATCTTATTTGAAGTTGATTTATTATGATACAAAACTTCCATATTGTATTGAAGGTTTTGTGATATTTTTTACTGTGTATGTGTTATTTTTATACCATTCATGGTTTATAGAGAAAGTATTGACATTTCTTATGCTAGTTTTAATACGAATGTTTATGTTATGTTTAAACCTGTTCATATGAGGAATGCATTGGACTTAATAAGTGACGGGTGGAGCCTTCTATAGCTCCTCGATGCATTGGTAGGTCTCATGAGACAAAATTTTGTCTTGGCACAAGGCCTTTACAAAATATTATTTGTATTCTTAGCACGAGGCCTTGACTATGTGGTTATGATAGTCTGGCATTATGCATTCCATCATTATGAAAGTGGTTATTGATATTGCATGTGATTATTATACTAGTAGAATATCCATGTGAATAAGTAAATGGAATTATTTCATTTTATATTTTCCATTTTATGCTTAATTTAAAGTTTTAAAGTCTTTTGTTTTAGTTATACATTTACTTAAATGTTTATGCTTATTTATGAAAGTTTCCACTATATTTTTATCCTTACTAGGCATTTGAGTTCACCCCTTTCTATGTTTTATTTTTCCCAGGATGTGAAGAAGTATTTTATTAATGACCTATAGGGATAGTATAAGGGGATATGAGTGTGGATACAAGATGTTGTTGTAGTCTTCACTTTATGATGTAATGTAAACTTTATTAATGTATCTAGTGTTTCCAAGGCTACTAAACTAATTGGTCTTTTGAGATTTGATCTTTTGTGATCATTCCAATGTTATGTAATAATGCACTGACTCTGGGTAACTGGGGTCGGGGCATTACAGTTGGTATCAGAGGGAGGTTTAGTACAAACCTTGGAAGCTAGATTTAGATAAACTCTGATTAGAGTACATAGACCTAAGATGGAATTTGAGGATTAGTATAGAATAACTTCCTAGAATTTTGGTATTGTAGAGATTTTGTGAGTTTTCCAAGCAATACATCCCTTTCTAGATACGAGAAGGTAGAGGCGGCTCTGGCACAGATGTACCTAGGGGTAAAACCCGAAAACACCGCTTTGAGCTAGACTCGAACGGGAACTAGTGCGCGACAACGGGCCTTGCTGCACTCTTGGTTACGACACTCTCGGGGGATATTCTTAGGATAATTTTCATTTTCTTTACAAACCATTATGAAGGGTTTATGAGTATATACTTCCTCAAAGAAATTTTTTTTATGGTTATGGATTATATCTATAAACTATTCAATTTATGTTAAGTGTTTTACAAGTTTGGATTTATGTATTGAGATTCATAAACTAATCTAGTGTATTCCATTGTTTAGAAATGGAACCTAGTGGAAGAAATAGAAATCGTATCAATGCACGCACTCCATGTAGGGATTTCCCTCCTGCTCAAGATAATTATAGTAGAGATGGTGATGCAACTGGTGCTGATCAACTAATCACCATACTGGGACAACTCACTCAGGTTATGAATAATAACCTTACCCGTATGGAGCACCCCGATCCACAACGTGGAGGATCAATGTTATATCGATTCATGAGGCAACAGCCACTAACATTAAATGAGAGTACAAATCCATTGGTAGATGAGTAATAGATAATTTCCCTAGAGAAAATATTTCAGGCTTTGGGGAGTAATGAAAGGGAAAACGTTATCATGGCAGTTTATCACCTCACTGGAGATGTTGATCAATGGTGGTCATTGATAAAAAACACAAAGGAAGATGATGAAGTATCGAATATGGAATGGAGGGAGTTCAAAGATATTTTATTAGAAAAATACTTTCCTCGTGACCATCGAGCAGATATGGAAAGGCAATTTCTGAGTCTGAGACAAAAGGAGGATGATAATGTCGCAAAGTATGAATCTAACTTTACAAGGTTAGCGAGGCATGCAGCAGATTATATATGTAACCCAAGGAGTAAGATTTATCATTTCTTTGATGGGTTAAAAACATTTTTTCGTTTAGCATTAGTCTCAAAATCCTTCTCGTCATACGAATACATTGTCTCATGTGCTGTCAAGATAGAAAAGGAATTCGCTGAGTCTTATGGCTTTAAAGCAAAGCAAGAGAAGAAGAGATCTACTGATCACTTTGGAAATAGAAATAAGGGGAATAAGGGAAAAGATGAATATAAATCCTGCAGTAAATGTGGGAAGAAACACCCCGGTACTTGCTTGAAGGGAATGGGTGTTTGTTACAAGTGTGGTGAAAAAGGCCACCAAGCTCGTGATTGCAAGAGGAAGAAAGAATCTACTGATGTTAAATGCTACAACTACAGGGAGATGGGACATTATGAAAATGAATGTCCTAAGCGTTAGGGGAACTTACCTCAGAAAATTCCAAGGGATCAAGGCCAAGATTATGCTATCACTACTACTAAGGTAGAATCTCCAAAAGATGTGGTGGTAGGTAATTTAATGGTTTCCTCAAGTTTAGTAAATGCATTATTTGATTCTGGATCATCGCATTGTTTCATATCTTCCCAGTTTTCTAAGAAAATTAGATATTTCCAATTTGATTTAATAAGGTATTTTTCAGTCAAAACTCCTAAGGGAAGTATCATTGCAACAAAGTTTTGTGAGTCAGTCCCCATTAGAGCACATAAATGTTCTTTATCTGCGGATCTCATCGTCATACCTATGATTAAATTTTATATAATCTTTGGTATGGATTGTATTTCGGACCATGATGCAAAAAATTATTGTAAGAAGAAGGAGGTTACTATTTTTGATGATGATGATAAGGAACATCCTATCCTTAGAGTGGAATCATCACCACCTAATTCTTACCTAGATCCACCCCCAGTAGCTCAACTAAATTCAATTATTGAGGAGGAAGATAATTAAATGAATGTGAGTGAGGAAAGGAATGTTAAAATATAGGATGTACCAATTGTGAGAGAATATTTTGATGTGTTTCTAGAAGATTTACCTGGACATCCTCCAGAACGAGAAATTGAGTTTTCCATTGATTTAGTTCCTGGTTCAAGGCTCATATCGAAGACCCCTTATAGAATGGCCATTGTGGAATTAGTTGAACTAAAGAAAAAACTGGAGTAATTGAGTAATAAGGGATTTATTCTCCCTAGTGTTTCTCCATGGGGAGCCCCAGTCCTTTTTGTTAAGAAGAAAGATGGATCTATGAGGTTGTGTATTGACTATAGGGAAATCAATGCTATAACAATAAAGAACAAGTATCCTCTACCACGCATTGATGATTTATTTGACCAACTGCATGGAGCTCAATACTTTTCAAAGATTGACCTTCGATCTGGATACCATCAGTCATGTGTGAAGAAGGAAGACATTCCGAAGACAGCATTTCGAACCAGGTATGGGCATTACGAGTTTACAGTAATGCCTTTTGGATTGACTAATGAACCCTCTGTATTCATGGATCTAATGAACAGAGTTTTCAAGGAATACCTCGATGATTTTATAGTGGTATTTATTGATGATATCTTGGTATATTTCAAAAGCTACGAAGATCATGAAAATCACTTGCGTATTATCCTGAATACTCTTATAAGACATGAATTATATGGGAAGTTTAGCAAGTGGGAATTATGGCTTCAAGAGATTTCTTTTCTTGTCCATATTGTCTCCAAATATGGAATCTCTATTGATCCTTATAAGACTAAGGAAATCCAAGAATGGCCAGCACTGACGAGTATAACTGAGGTACGCAGTTTTATTGGTTTAGCAGGTTATTATCGGCGTTTTGTCCAGAATTTTGCCCGATTGGCTAACCCATTAACGAAGCTCACACATAAAGGGGTTAGATTTGTTTGGAAAAAAGAGTGTGAAGAATGTTTTGAAGAACTGAAGAGAATATTAGTCAATGCTCCTATATTGACTCTACCATCGGGGAATGATGGGTTTGTAATTTATAGTGATGCATCGAAGAAAGGACTTGGTTGTGTCCTTATGCAGAATGATAGAGTTATTTCCTATGCATCATGACGGCTGAAAATTAATGAGAAAAACTATCCTACTCATGATCTTGAGTTAGCTACTGTAATATTTTCTTTGAATATTTGGAGACACTATCTCTATGGTGAGAAATGTGAGATTTATACTGATCACAAGAGTTTTAAGTATATTTTATCACAAAAAGAACTCAACATTAGGCAAAGGCGATGGCTTGAACTACTCAAGGATTATGATTGCATGATACACTACCACCTGGGGAAGGCAAATAAGGTGGCAGATGCTTTGAGCAGAAAAGATCATGGAGTTTTAAACATGTTGAGAATTGAAAGGGATCCTATTTTCATGGATCTAGTGAAGATGGATATGGGAATTACCATGGAAGGTGAAAAATCGATAATTTTTCAAATGTTTTCCAAACCATATTTACTAGAAAGGATAAAGAGTTCTCAAACCGGTGATTAAGAGTTTCAAAAGAAGATTAAAGCTGTGAATGATGGGAGATTGAATGACTTTGGGTATGAAGATGGAATTTTGAAATTTGGGAAGAGACTTTATGTTCCCAATAGACCTGATCTAAAAAGGGAATTATCGGATGATGCTCATAGTTCCAATTTCTCTATACACCCTGGGAGCACCAAAATGTATAGAGATTTGAAGGAACATTTTTTTGGGGACAACATGAAGAGAGAGATTGCTGATTTTGTGTCAAGATGTATAGTTTTTCAACAAGTGAAAGCTGGAAGGCAACAGCCTGGAGGAGTCATGCAGCCTTTTCCCATACCTGAGTGGAAATGGGATAATATCACGATGGACTTTGTCATGAGACAACCAAAGACTCCTAGAATGAACGATGCAATATGGGTCATTGTTGATCGTCTTACCAAGTCAGCACATTTTCTTGCTATAAGGGAGGATCTACCACTTGAACGTCTAGCAAGACTATATATTAATGAAGTTGTGAAACTTCATGGAGTGCCCCTATCGATTTTTTCTGATCATGATCCCTGCTTTACTTTAAGATTTTGGAAAAGTCTTCAGAAGGCCTTGGATGCTGAACTTCGTTTGAGCACTGCCTACCACCCTCAAACAGATGGACAATTAGAACGGACTATTAAAACCTTAGAAGACATGTTGAGATCTTACTCACTTGACTTTCAGGGTATGTGGGATCAATATTTACCTCTGGTAGAATTTTCTTATAACAATAGCTTCCATTAAAGTATTCATATGGCACCATATGAAGCGTTATACGAAAAGAGATGTCGCACACCAACCTGCTGGGATGACGTTGGTGAAAGAAAACTTGTAGGCCCAGAACTGCTGGAGGAAACGATAGAAAAAGTGAAGGTAATCGAAAACCACATCAAAGCAGCTCAAAGTAGGCAGAAGCACTATGCCGATAATCGAAGGAAGGATTTGGAATTTCATGTAGGAGATCATGTTTTCTTGAAGGTATCTCCATGGAAGGGAGTTATATGTTTCGTTAAGAAAGGTAAATTGAGTCCCAGGTACATCAGACCTTTCGAAATTCTAGAATGAATTGGGGCTGTAGCTTACCATTTGGCAATGCTGCCAAGTCTCTCCAAAGTTCACGATGTGTTCCATGTATCACTGTTGAGGAAATACATGCCTGAACCAATGCATGTACTCACCTATGAGGAATTATAACTGGAACCTGATCTGTCTTATTGCGAAGATCCTGTCAAGATTCTTGATATGAGAGAACAAGTGCTGAGAAACCGGACAACTCGTCTGGTAAAAGTTCTATGGAGAAACCATAAGATGGAAGAGGCAACGTGGGAACCCGAGGAACTTATGATGAAGAACCACCCGAGTCTTTTTATGCAATAATATTCTAGAAATTTTGAGGAAGAAATTATTTGAAGGAGGGTATAATGTAACACCCCAAGCTTCCACGGTATTTTTCTCTTTGAATAATGCAATAGCTTGCATTGTATGCAATTTCAAGATTCTAACACACTGCGACCAATCAAACTAGCCGTTATGAATAGTAATACCCACTTTTTGAAATTTTATAAATTTTATCTTTTAAAATGGACTTCATTCTTGGATTCAGAATATTGAAATTAGCCTAGGGTGAATTTTTTGTATTTTTCTGAAAACTTTCAATTTTTGATGAATAATGAAAAACACTGAGTTATTGGTTAAAACTGATTTTTTATTTAAATAATTATTTATTTTATTTAAATTTATTTTTGGTTAAAATAGATACGTAATACCTATATAAGTTCAATTTAATTCATTGGAGTCGGTTTATAATAATTTTAGACATATAAAAATTTTATTAAACTTTTCACCGTCTTTTACCCATCTCCTAGGAGAATTTGCAAATTCACAGAAAACTTAATTTTACTGCTTCTGTGAGTGGAATTTGGAAAATCCGAGAGACATTGTTAATATAAAGGAGTAAAATGTGGTTCAATAATATAAAAATAATTTTTTGTGAATAGTAACTTTTTACTTTTATTTAACACGGTTAAAAGTAAATAGGGTAATTAAGGGTAAAAATGATATTAATATTACCCTAACAAATGTCCTAATTCGATTGGACAAGTGTATATCGACCAAAAACAACCTTAGGAATAAAATATTATCATTTAGGTCCACTTGGATTGGATTAGGACATTTATTATTATTTAATTCAAAGAAGAGTTAAAAGAGATAAAATCAAAGTTTAATAAGTAAAACATTTTTAATATAGGGTTATACATAAGATAAATTAAATTATAAATATTAATTAGAAATATAAAAAGATTCCCTATATAATGGTATTTTATTTATAATTTTTATACATTAAATAATTTAATTTATTTATGACACAGTGGTGATGCAGTAATTACCTAATTAATGAAATATTAAAATAATTGATATTATAAATATCAAAATAAATGTAATTTGAGACTTTTTATGAATTACAGTAATTTTATAGGTTAATATGACACATTGGTATTGGTTATATAAATTTTTTTATAAGTAATAATGTTGTTATGAATTTATCAAAAACAAAATGCCCAATAGTGTCAAAATTGACATAAAAGAGTTTTTAAAACAAATATTATATTATTAATTGATATTGTATTCCTAAAAATCTAAGGTTCGGAAAAAGGACTTATATCATGATATGTTTATCATTAATGGACCATTTGGGGGTCTCTTAGAGGTATATAGTAAGTTTATTAACTATATAATATAAAAATACAAAGAGACATGGTAAATGTCAAACTATTTAACTAAGAGTTAAATATAAATGATAAGGTTAATACAGCAACCCAAACTTGTCTAAAATCTATTGGTTGAAAGGATTTCGACCCTTCCCCACCTTAAACTTTAAATAATCTACTTTGGAGCCAATAGAAACCTAATAGGAATTTATTATAAAATAATATTTCTAGCTTTTCCAAAGGTGCCCCTCACCCCTCTTATAAAAGGGAACTCCCCCTTCTCTCTAATTTACACCTTCAAATCCTTCTGGATCAGCCAACCCCTGCCCAAATATTCTCTAAAATTCCCTCACTTAGATCTAGAGGTCTTAGTTTGATCATAAATCCAACCTGAGGAACCATTTTGATCAAATCAAAAGGAAGAACCCGAAGAAGAGGTAATGTTTTCACCACCCTCTTTCAAGTTCCTTTTTTCTTCCACTTCTTATTTATTTGTTATTTCCATTATAAAATAATAAATCCAGTATATTCTATATACTGTGATGTTATTATAAATATGTTAAAACCATATTCATTATTTTATCCTTCCTTTGAATGACATGTCACCATACGTGCGTACGTACGGCTTACCGTCTCCACGTCGTGGTGTAATTGTAATTCAATATATTATTATTTGGATAGGTATACTAATGATGTGTAATTCATGTAAATAATAAATATAACATGATAATTATTCTTTATATATGATATACTATCCAATTATATATTATTTTAATATCAAAATAATGATATTGTCGCTCATGCGTACGTACGGACTACCGTCTCCATGAACGCGATGAGATTCATTCCCCATCGTATCCATTCAAGAATAATTTTCATTTTATGGTTAAAAATAATGTTTAAGGACTTTATATCATTCTGTATATAAATAATATACAACCTATCCATAACAAACATGACTTATGTAACAAAATATATAAAAGAAAACGAGTAAGTTAACACCCAAAACGATGATAATAATAAGATATTATTAACAAAGCAATGTTAAAAGATCATATATGATATAATATTAATATATGTGATTATTTTATAATTTAATAACAATTATTTCACAATTATATAGGAGTTTAACCTACCCTCAACTAAGTAAATGTACAAGGCAAGGGTTTATTTCATAATCTCTTCATTATCTGAGGTTGTTTATATGTAATTATCTACTGGGACCTCTTTATCATCCACATCCATGTTTCTTAAAAATGTATTTCAAATCATTATTACTATTTTATAGACTATGGGTTAATGTCATTTATACCCTTTTTGACTTTTTATAAGATTTTTATAAATGAATCTTTCCATGTCTTTCCAAACAAGGTCGTTTTTAACCTTTTCGACAAAATTAAGGTAAGAATGTTTTTTTAACTTATACGGCGGGTGCGGCTATTTTCCGCCATTATAAAATCATCTAAGATTCCCTTAAAAGCTTATAAGAATTTTTTCAAAGTAAATTTTTTATTTTATAATTATGTTACTTTTAAATGATTTCAAAAAAAGAGATATTTCTCTCAAATAGTTTTGATTTCATCTATGTCAACATCCTTTGATGGATTTTAAGCTTATTTGAAGTTGATTTATTATGATACAATTGTATTGAATGTTTTGTGATATGTTTGACTCTGGATGTGTTATTTTTATACCATTCATGGTTTATGGAGAAAGTATTGACATTTTGTATGCTAGTTTTAATACAAATGTTTATGTTATGTTTAAACCTGTTCATATGAGGAATGCATTGGAATTAATAAGTGATGGGTGGAGCTCTCTATAGATCCTCGATGCATCGGTAGGTCTCATGATACAAACTAGTGTCTTGGCACAAGGCCTTGAAAAAATCTTATTTGTAGTCTTAGCACGAGGCTTTGACTATGTGGTTATGATAGTCTGGCATTATGCATTCCATCATTATGAAAGTGGTTATTGATATTGCATGTGATTATTCGACTAGTAGAATATCCATGTGAATAAGTAAATGACATTATTTCATTTTATCTTTTCCATTTTATGCTGAAGTTAAAGTTTAAAATTATTTTGTTTTATTTATACATTTCCTTAAATGTTTATGATTATTTATGAAAGTTTCCGCTATATTGTTATCTTTACTGGGTGTTTGAGCTCACCCCTTTCTATGTTTTATTTTTCCCAGGATGTGAAGAAGTATTTTATGAATGACTTGTAGGGATAGTATAAGGGGATATGAGTATGGATACAATATGTTGTTGTAGTTTTCACTTTATGATGTAATGTAAACTTTATGAATGTATCTAGTGTTTCCAAGGTTACTAAACTAATCGGTCTTTTGAGATTTGATCTTTTGTGATCATGTCAATGTTATGTAATAATTCACCGACTCTGGGTAACTGGGGTCGGGGCGTTATATCTATAACGGAGATCTGCATCTTCCTGGGTCTATATGGGTATTATCGACAATTTGTGAAGAACTTATCACGATTTTCAAACCCAATGACTGAGATGATGTGGAAGGGGTTGAAGTTCATCTAGACTCAAGAATGTGAATATTGATTTAAGGAGTTGAAAAAGAGGCTTATCACTGCGTCGATACTCACACTACCAAAAATTGGAGAACTCTTTCTAGTGTACAGTAGTTCTTCAAAGAAATTCTTAGGCTGTGTACTAATAAAAAATGATAAAGTGATATCTTATGCCTCAAGGCAGCTGAAATACATGAGAAAAACTATCCTATGCATGATCTGGAGTTGACAGTTGTGATCTTTGTGTTAAAAATCTGGTGTCATTATCTCTATGGGGAGAAGAGTGAGATATATACTGATCACAAGAGTCTCAAATATATATTCACACAAAAAGAGCTTAATATGTGCTAGTGGAGATGGATAGATCTCATCAAGGATTATGACTGCTCAATCCACTACCATCTTGGTAAGGCAAATAAGGTGGAAGATGCTCTAAGTATAAAGGATCATGTATCTTTATCAATGATGAGAATTGAAAAGGATCCAATATTCTTATATTTTAAGAGGATGGACATGGGAATAATTAAGGGAGGAACATCATCAATACTTTCTCAAATGATTGTTCAACCATCCCTCATGGAGAAATAAAGGATTCTTAAAGAAAAGATGTGGAAATTCAAAAAAGGTTGGAAGCCATTAGAAATGGGAAATCCTATGAGTTTATGATTGATAAGGAAGGATTTGTAAGATTTGGGTCACAATTATGTGTACCATCCGATCTAGAGATAATGAAAGATCTTTTGAATGACACATATATCTCAACCTTCTCTATTAACCTAGGGAGAACAAAGTTGTATCGAGATCTCCGAGATAACTTTTTGTGGGACAATATGAAGAAGGATATTGCTAAGTATACATTAAAGTGCTTGTTATGTCAACAAGTGAAGGCTGAAAGATATAATTATAAGGGGATAATGAAACCACTACCCATACCAACATGGAAGTAGGATAAAATCACTATGGACTTTGTCACTATAATTATAAGGACATCCAGAGGAAATAATGCTATATGGGTCATTGTGGATCATCTTACAAAGACAACTCACATTATAGCGATTTGAGAGGACTTATCATTGGATCAACTTGCATGGATATATATCAAAGAAGTGGTAAGGTTGCATGGATTACCACTATTTATTTTATCTCATAGAGATCTGAGATTCGCCTCGAAGTTTTGGAAAAGTCTCCAACCTGCTCTAAGCACTAAACTGAACTTAAGTACAGCCTATCATCCTCAAAATAATAGCCAATCAAAGCGAACTATTCAGACACTTGAATATATGTTGATAGCATTCAAAGTAGGGTGTGACCAATATCTTCCACTGGTTAAATTTTCCTACAACAATAGTTTCTACTCGAGCATCTGAATGGCACCATATGAATCTTTTTATGGTAAAAAGGATATGAACATCGGTGTTTTGGGATGAAGTTACTGATCATAAGCTTTTAGGACCTTAAATAGTCGAATAAATCGAAGAGAAGGTGAAAACCATTTAGCAACACATCAAAGCAGCCCAAAGTCGACAAAAGAGTTATGCAGATAATCATCGACGAGACCTTGAGTTAAAATTTAGAGACATGGTATTTCTACACATATCTCTATAGAAGAAGATCATGATGTTTGGGAAGAAAGGAAAGCTAAGTCCTAGGTACATCAACCCCTTCGAGATTCTTGATCATGTTGGAGTTGTGGCCTATCGACTGACACTTCCACCTACCATGTATAAAGTAAACGATGTCTTCCATGTATCCCTATTAAGGAAGTACATACTAGATCCTTCACATGTACTCTCTTTAGAGGTGGTACAGTTGGAGAATGATATTTCATACAAGTAGAAGCCAGTGAAGATCTTGGATCATAAAGATAAATTTCTATGTAACAAGACTACTCTCCTAGTCAAAGTACTGTGGTAGAACCATAAGTACGAAGAGGTGACATGGGAACTATAAGAGGTAATGAAGGAAAAGTACCTGCACCTGTTTATGGATTGGAATGTAAAATGAAATTTTGAGGGTGAAATTTCATAAGGGGGGAATAATGTAATGACCCAATGTCTTATTAATAGAAATTCTATTCTTATAATTATGTCATATAATCACATGAAATCACAACATAATGAACTACTAAGTACTATGTGTACTTTAAACATAATATTGTCACTTCTATGATTTTAATTTCAAAAATATGACATACATGGTTGCGTTCAGGGTGTTTTTTTGGGTTTTGATGGAGCAAACCTAATTTTTGGTGAATAGTAACATGCCCTTATGAATAGTAACATACCCTTATGAATAGTAATATGACCCTTATGAATATTAATTCATTCAAAATAATAGTAACCACACCCATGAATGTATAAATAAAATTTAGTCATCTAATAAGTGATAATATGACCATAGTAAAGTATTGGTATTTTTTATAAGTCATAAATAATTAATTACAATTAATTAATTAATTTAAAATAAAATTTAGTTTCCTAAAAGGTGTTAATAAATTAAAATTTTTATGTATTTTTGTTTTAAGATAATTTTATAAGACCTTATGTAATTTTTGAAAGCATTATAAAATCAGTTATAGTTTTAAAATTTGTATTTTTCAGGTAAATTATTATTTTAATTAAAAATTAAATTAATCATATTTAGAAAATTATTTTTTAAAAATAGAGTTAATTTTTGGATTCTAAACATTGAAAAATGGTTAGGGTGAATTTTTTGTATTTTTCTAAAATACTTGAATTTTTTATGAATAGTAAAATACAGTAATTTACCGAATATATATACATTATATGTTAAATACACTGTTTATTGAGTCATGGATGATGTAAGAACCTTGGGTTAGAACTCACATTCACATATTAATATTTTTTGTCACAATAATCATTATTATTGCTTGTCTTATGAAAATAATAATAAACTAATGTTTAAAATATTAAGAAAACCCTCCCCCCTCCACTATAAAAACCACCCACACTCCCCTATTATATTCACTCATCTCAAGCCTTGTTTATTACCTAAATTCTGCCCAAATATATCCCCAAGATCCTCCCCCACTTCCATCAGCCATTGGTATCCTCAAAAGATCAAATCATCTCCCCTTAAGAGGCTCTCAAGGAAGATTAAATCAAGAGGTAAATTCCTCTTTTCTTTTCTTTCATTTTCTTTTCATGTTCCTTTGTTCTATTTTATTTCCTAACCTATACTCATACAAATGGTATGATAAATCTAGTACCATAAATGTATTGTAATTTTTTTATTCTAATGGGATAATTCATTATCATCTCTCCTTTCCCCTTATTTTATATGAAAGAAATGAAAACACCGTCCGAGATGTGTTAATTTATCACATTCAAGGACGATGGATTATAAATTCCTTTTACCATATTAAATTCTGGTCATGAAACCTTTTTTATGTTTGAACCAGACTATTAAATATTTATTTTATCTTATTTTATGTTCTATAATCCTTTTTCTCGCATGATGTAAAATAATAATACCAAACAAGTTAATTATGAGCAAAATCGTCAAATTAATCCAAGTGTTTATCATTAATGTTTTATATAATGATTAACCTTCAATCTAAATAAAAAAATGAATTTTATAACCATGAAATATTCTGGATGTTAACCAATCTCATATAAATTAAATTTTGGATAACCATTCTCATCATACATGTTTATCCGAACATGAATATAAGTGAACTGATCATTAAAACCAAGGAAGCAAACACTCCCAAACAATGAAATTATACCTATTAACTCATCAAAAAGGAAATGGATGAACTAAATAAGGTTATAATAAATCAATAACGTGTATTGGAGGTTTTTTAATTATTAATTAATAAACCTAATTTTATTATTTAGGTCATTAAGATCAAGCGAAGAACACCATCGAACTTAAGGTCAGGGATCTACTCTTTCTCACATTTATTCAAGAATATCCTATATTTTATGTCCTTTAATGTGTAGTTCCTAATGATGGGGAATTATTTTTAACCACCCCCATACTAACCTTGTGATTTAGAAAATAAGATAAACCCCTTTCTCTCCGATTAAGCACTCCTAAGTACACCCGGTACCATGCCGATATTCTGTAAGGGATTCTACCCTAACCTCCTACATTCCTTCAGATTGCTCTATATTTCTTTTTATCCAAATTAAGTTGTATTTTATTTTTATATAAAACTTCTAAATACTGTATATATTCTCCAAACTCATGTTTCAAGATCCATCCCTCATTATATTTCAGGAATATACATTTTTTTAAATGATTCCCTCTTCAATACCTTTTGATAAGCAAACCCGTTTTAAGGGAACTTTCTGAATTCCTATCCATCATAATGTACACTATATTATATATTTTTAATCCACCATTTTTTTATAAAATCAGTCTTTTTATTATGAAAGCCTTCTTGGTTCACTTCTGGTTTTATGTAAAATATTATTCCCTATTCTATTTTAAAAACTCTTTAGTATTTTCCTTAAAACCCCACTAAAATGTTTTAATGCTAAAATTTCTTAATACTATTCTAACATGTTGTCACTTATATTTTACATCACTTACCATGATATATTCATATGAATTTTCATTAATTTTTAATCCATTTATTTCATGGACACTTGTATGATATGCCCCGTCATTATATTTATGACATGATTATGATACTCATTTCTCTCCATGGGTACCCTTCTGTTTATGTGTGATTGATTATGTATGATTCTATATATGGAAATCATATTCATGAACATGTTATGATGGTTTCACCTAGATAAATCTCCAATTAATTGGGTAAAGTTGAGTCTCATGAGACGTTATGTGCAACAGTCCTGGCGGTTAGTCTTGGCTTATGCTACCATGTGCAGCAGTCTTGGTGGTTAACCTTGACTTGTGCTCCTCTATGAAAAATTATCCTTGAATCATGCTAAATTAATTATTTTTGTTGCTACCAAATTTCTATGATTAAATGTTTATATGATCCCATGTTTATATGTTATGATTCTATATGCCATTTTATATCATTATGTCGTGATCTCTAACTCATGTACTAAAGCTTTATTTCTCATGTTTATTCTCTTACTGGGATTTTAGCTCATCCCATAGTTCATGTGATCCCAAGGGTACCCTATTTAGATGTAAGGGCTCAAAGTAATTTAGGATCATTGGCTTTTAATATGATGTTTTATTATGCTTAAATCATGTAATGTTATTTGTAAAGGATATGGTCAATATACCCTATTCCTTCCAAAATTCTAAAAAATCACCCAAAAAATCCCCAAGGTAAAAAAAAATCAATATATACTCAAAACAAGTAAAAATAATACTTATAATGAGCTTGATACATATCTAAAAAAATTCGGTATCTTACAGTTTTTCCATCCTAATCATAAGATGAGTGATACCCTCTATAGATTAGTCTTGGATAGTGTCGGGTATCCCTCAGTGTGGCCCAGAGTGTGATCATTTATCATTCTTACCTAGGTAGGTGTGGTTATCCCATTACATACTTCCAAGGCATGTGATCCACATCCTAGTGGATTACTCTAGGTAGGGATAGGTATCCCCCATAGTCCCTGGGTGTGATCACCTATCTATGTATCAACATCTTATGAGTTCTGGTGTATACTTATTCATGGAAATGCCCAACAGTCATGACCTATATGATGAGTTACATCAGTGATAGAAAGACCCAATGAGTGAGTTCTCCCATACAAGCATTACCTTGAATCCTCAAGAGGAATCCTAGGCTGGTAGTGTGGTTGTGACCTTCTTTGATACTTGGTGTCCATATTGAGTATATCTAGATTGATGTTATCCTTTCTTATGAGATTACTCTCTTGGTGGTTTATGTTTGATGACTTTGAGTTATCCTAATGGGTATGTTTATAATCAAAATTATGTGGTCTCTACCCACATATGTCATATCTTATTCATATGATAGGCCTTCTTTTCAGATTCTTAAGAGGACTAGGAATAGATGAAACATATTTGTTCTAGACAAAACAGAATCAATTCTAGGAGTTTCATCTTGACAGTAGTTCCCTCCTTTCTAGAAGTTTGGACTCTTTTAAAGTTTTGGTGGACATATATTTGTCCCTTTATGATTTCTCATACTTACATCATACTCTGAAGAGGGATTTAGTTGTATGAATTCATCTTGGTATCGATTGTATATTTTATTTCTACATTGTATTGGCGTTTGTAAATGTGTGTGTGTGTGTGTGCAGGTACCTTAGGTTGAGGAGTCCCATGTGTTTGGTATTCCTAATTGATGCTTGCCTCTAGTACCTAGTCTATTGGAGGTGGACTTATAGATTCACACTCATCTTTCCACCAACCATGTGGGCTCTTATGGGTTAGTTCATAACATCAACACTTCTAGAGTATTATAGAATCTTCTTAAAAACTCTTCACCAGTGACTTTCCTCAACCTTCCTTAACTATGAAGTTAAGGAACTTCATAAAAATTTATTAAATATTGGAAAGAAAAATGATCTTCCTAAATGATTTTATGAACATTAAATGACCAACTCAACATTATCACATTTTATATCTTTATGAAAGTTCCATAAATACCTTCAAATTGATAACCTTTATACTAAACATTTGTTCAGCATAACTTTTTAGAAAAACTTCCATCCAAATATAATTCATATGATATTCTAGAAAAACATCATAGGAACATTTAAGAATTCTTACTCTTTACACTTCCACTATATGATGACTTGCATTAGAAAACTTCAATTGTTTCCTTTTCACTCCAGAATCTATCTAAAAAACATTATATAAAAAAATTGCCTTATGGATTCATCTAAATACATTTATGATGACTCAAAGACTTCTGTCTGATATTCTAGTAATAACTTATCTTATTAACTTCATACATTTCCATGTGATAGATATTGTACAAAAGATTTGTCTAATAAACTCTGATCTTTGATGTTGAAAGAGATTGTATGATGGTCTTCATCCAATTAGACTTCATCCAATTGGACTTTTTCTGATAAAATTATTCAGCATATTCCCTTTAAAATTAAATAATAAACATCTATCTAGAAGACTTCACAAACATCAAACACAAACTTAATAGCATCAGATGTACCCTTATGAAATGTTTGGAAACTAGACGTTACCCTTACACAACATGTTCAACAACCCTTACAAAACACTTCAAAAACTTATCCACATCTAAACCTCTATACAAAAGTATCTGTCTAGTAATGTCCATAGAAATTCATAGTATGAACTTTGTAAATTCAAATAAATTTCTCCTCCTTTAGACTAATTCTTGGATCATGAGATCATTCATAACTCATGATGTTAGAATATTAAAAACAAAAAATCATCTCTAGATTTTTACTTCATTGAAAACTCTATCCAATGAACTTTATAAACAATATAAGAAACATTAATCACATTTCTCATGTTGATCACCTTTCTCCATAATCATCTATCCAATGGACTTAGTCTAGAAAACTCGATTTGGTCTTATCCATCTATTCACCATTTGTTGTAAGGATTAACAAAGTTAAGTGTTTTATGTTAATACAAAAAAATAAAATACTTGGATCACACGTTATTCAAGACAAAACAACTTCCTCTAAACATACTCAAGCTCCTTATAAGCACCTCCAAACTTCCTAGTTCCAACAATATCCTCCTTTAGTTTTTTTGTCAACCGATGAACATAAATCACTGAAACATTTTCACTCATGAAATGGATTATTTATCCAACAATTATAATCCTACATTGATGAACTTGGTGTAGGAAAAAATAATCATTAAACAATAATACCATGTTATTCATAAGTAGTATCTTAAGAAACCTTATCAAACACCTCATAATAAACTTCTTCTTCCAATTAACACTTTCATCATAAAAAAAATTTCAACCTATACGAAAAAAAATTCCTACAACCACTTAAAAAAACTATTAAAAAAGTTCACACATGCTGAAATCACAACTTACCCCTTTTAAAATCTCCCCCTAAATACATGCTTTTACCTCGAAAGATCAAACACATACCATTGGATAGATTTATGTTACAAATTTTTATCCCCCTTTAAAACACTATCCAAAGACAAGATGAGATGTGAGACGTGTATCACATACCATATCCTTAAATAGAGTGAGGTTGTACAACCATATTCAACCGTAGATTATGAAATTTTTTCTTTGGTAATGGTTTAGTGAATATATCAGCAACTTTCTCCATTGTAAGAAAAAACTCCAGCTTTAGTACATTATTCTCCACATGATCTTTGATAAAGTGATATTTTTTATCAATGTTTTTGGAATGAGAATGTTGCATAATATTCTTAGTGATATTTATAGAACTTTGATTATAAAAACCCAAGAGTAGGAAAAACATCTCATTTAATAACAAAACTCCCAATTGTGACTTTATCCACATAAGTTGTGTTATATCTTGAATGGAAGTTACATACTCTACTTCAATCATGATGAGAGTTACTAAATTTTTCTTCTTTGAATTCCAACACACAAAACTTTCTCCCAAAAAGAAAACTCCACTATATATAGATCTTTTATCATCAACGCAACCTCCATAATATGTATATGTATAACAAAACAGATCGATATTTCCTAAGCTATCATATTTTATCTTTAAATAAATTATGACATTTATATATTTGAGAATTATTTTTTTATCCATGGGATGAGATTATTTTGAGAACTTTGATACCTAGAACACATTATAACAACATACATAATATCTATTCTTGAAGATGTTAGATATAATAAACTTCCAACCAGCTTCATAAACTCTTTATGATCAACTTTCTTTACTTATCTATCTTTCGACAACTTAATTACCACTGAAATAGGTGTGGAAAATGGCTTTGAGTCTTTCGTTTGAAACTTACTTATAAGTTCCTTAGCATACCTCTATTGAGATAGGAAAATATATTTCTTCTTTTGTGAGATTTATAAGCCAAGAAAGTATTTCATTTCTCTCAGCATGGAAATTTCAAAAGTATTATTCATATCCTCACCAAACTTTTCAAAAGTTTCTTCATAATTCTTTAGAAATATGATATCATCAATATAAATAGTAACAATCAAGGAAACCTATTAATTTTCTTTTATATTGAGGTTGTTATCAACTATTCCTTTATTTAAGTTCAACTTTCTTAAGCAAGTATCAAATTTAGAATACCAAGATCTTAGAGCTTGATTCATCCCATAAAAATCCTTTTTCAACTTGTAAACAAACCTTTCATCTTTCTCAAGCACGAAACCACATAGTTGTTCAATATAAAATTATTCATCAAGCTCTGTGTTAATAAAATCTTACTGGTCATCCATTTGAAATATTTTATATCTTTGTTATGTTGTGATGATAAGAAATATTCTCATAGTTTCCAATCTTTCAATTGGAGAAAAGGTATCATCAAATAAATTCCTTTAATTTTTGAGTAACCTTTACAAACAAGTTGTGCCTTGTTTATTATCGCTCCACCTTTCTCATTCAACTTATTTCAGAACACCCACTTTTTACCAATCACATTCTTATTGTTTGTTTTGGGTATAAGTTTTCATGTATCATTATTCTCAATCTAATCTAGCTCTTCATTCATGAATTTAATTCACTCTTGATGTTCCATAGCTTCATCAATATATTTTGGACCAGCCTATGAATATAAGGAAGTATGTGAAACTAACTTTGATGTTATTCTTGTTTGAACCTATTTCCATTGATCTCCAATGATGTTATAAACTTACACTTTATTTATCATCCTAAAATGAGATAAACATAATTATTACTCTTCACTTTAGATAGTTGGGTTAGAATCTCCATCACAACCAGATTCAACATTGTTACTATCATTAAGAATTTTTTCACATTGTTCAGCTACATCCACCTCATCTTCCTTTTCTTCCATACCTACAACCATCTATGAAACTTTTTTATCATACTATTCAATAAATTTTTCATCTGTAAATTCAACAATCTTTCATGTCCCTTTGTCATAACGCTTGTATCTTATA
Organism: Viscum album; assembly: GCA_963277665.1. Taxonomy (NCBI): domain Eukaryota; kingdom Viridiplantae; phylum Streptophyta; class Magnoliopsida; order Santalales; family Viscaceae; genus Viscum; species Viscum album. Next base: position 829,409,717 of record OY728140.1, read on the forward strand.
CCATTAGAAGGGTATCTAAGAAATATTCCATAAATTCCTCTATGATCAAGCTTACCAAGATTCTCAACCTTAAATTTTATAATGTAAGGACCATTGAACACCCCTAGGTGCTTTAAACTTTGGTTTTCTTTATAATATATCTCATAAGGAGTTATGTTATATTTTGACCTATATAAACATTTATTTTGAACATAAAATACTACTCTGATAGATTGCCTCAAATTTTTTTGAGAATTATCATGTTCAATCAACATTGTTCATTACATCTCCACTAAACTTTAATTTCTTCTTTCAGAAACATTGTTCTGTTGTGTTGTGTATAGTGCACTAAAATCATGATTAATGTAATGATTTTCAATATAATCTTTGTACTTCCCACTTGTATATTCACCAACATTATCAATTTTAAACTTATTTATATAATATCCACATTATTTTTTCTACACTCCACCTAAGAATCTAAACATGTTGAGAGCCTTTGATTCGTGTTTCAAAAATATAATACATATAATGTGAGTAAATTTGTCAATAAAATAAATAAAGTAATTTTCTTTATTTATTGATTGTTTACTCATGGGTTCTTAAATATTAGAATGTATTAGCTCCTAAGGATGAGTTGAATGTATCCCAATTTTATTATGCATTGAGTTTGTAATCTTTACTTTCTCGAAAATGAAACAACATCAATCTGTTATTATTGTCATGTCAGGAATATAATGAATATGTTCTCTATTTTTGTTATCTTTCTCATATTCATCTAACACAATTCCCCAACCTTTTAAGTTATAGTTAATTTTCTTCCATCATGCTCAGATAGCATGAACTTCATGAATTTCCAACTTAAAAAAAGTTTCCCTTTGTTTATTGGCCTCTCATTATAAATTTACCATATTCTATACTCTTAACAAAAAAATATCTTCTAAAAAAAATTTGTTACCTTCGTCAAAAATTTAGGAAACACATAATAAATTGTGTTTCATCCCTTCAACAAATAAGGATCATTTAGATTTTAACTTTTCTTCCCCAATGATTGAAATTCCAAAACCTTTGATTCTGAGTGACTCATCATTTCCAAAATTCATTATACCTTCTTTAAAATATTTTACATTCTTCAAAAAATTCAAATATCCTATCATATGCAAACAACGCCCATTGTATAGTATCCAAGGTCATTATCTTTTTATATCTTTGAGAGTATTTTCAACAACAAAGGCCTTTTATTTGCCTTTTTATTTCTTCTCATGCATATTTTGAGATTTTTTGTTTAAACATTATTGTGATGGTATCATGATAAGACATATTTTTGCAATATTTATAGGCTGGTCACATATTTTACAAATAGTTTCCAGGGATTGGAATCTATTTTCAATCTTTAGACTGAATTTTTCAGGTTGTCTCCTTTGAGTGGGTTAACTCTCCCTCAAACCTTGCCTCCATCTTCTCCTAGATTCTCTATAATGTTGATGATTGAAATAACAAATATATTTTATATTCCCAAATCCTCTACAATTCTATCATTAACCATAAAATTCATATTTTACACATACTATTTGGAGTTGTGAACTTTCTTTTCATCAACCTTATTACTATCTACTTTGGTATTTTATTACACACCAAAGTTTTGGTTACCTCTAGAGAATTTCTTCTTCAACATATATTTCTTATCAACATCATAATCATCACCTATATTAACAAATTCTAGTTCATATTTTGTAACCTTATAAACTTTAGATTTTTTAACTCTTCTTGTTTTAGATACATACATGTTTTTCTTAGCTTCCTTTTTCTTCTGAGCATCATTATTATTATTATAAACCACTGAGTATAAATTTTATTAATACTTATTAGTTTTACACTTCTCAAAAACTTTCACTAACTTTTGTAACTAGTTTTTAGAAATTTGTAACTCCTTGCTCAATTTTAGAAAGTTTTTATTGAACAATCTCAAATTATTCTTCCTTCACTTTTATATTTTCTTCAAGATTGATGTTAAGATTCTTTTCTTCATCAAGATACTTCTTTAAAACATAAATATCATTAAGAAACTTGGATTTTTCTTTGAGAAAATATTCTTGATTTTTTTCTAAAATATTTCCTTTCATTAACTTCTTTTTCTCACTTTAAAGTCTTACAATATATGAAAGACATTCTCTCAATTCATGTTTGAGCATAAACTACATAAGAGTATCTTCTTCTTAATATTCAGAACTACTGCTCTTGTCATTGGTGGATTTTTTATCATTCAATTTTTTAATAATAATTTTTTTCAACAGCATCATCACTGAATTTATTAGATTTTTCCTCACTTTCATCATATTCCTTACACATAAACAAATAGTTTCTCATTTTTATTTAGAGAAATTTTTATCCTTTCCCTTAGAATAGGACTTGGATTTGTCTACCTTCTTTTTTAAAGGTCTTATTGATTTTTTTATCATATTTATCACTTTCTTTATGTTCCTTTCACTGGGGGAAATTTGCAACAAAACGTTCAATAGCTCAACAGCCAAATCATTTCAACAGCAAATTTATTTTGTGATTTCTTGTACCTCTTTTCACCATTTTAGAAAAAAAATACATAAATTCAACAAAGTTTTTACTAACCACTTTTTTAGTGTCAGAGTCAATGAAAATTTCCTCAAGAAATTTCTTATACTTTCCTTTATTAGTAGCTTTGAAATAAATTTCTCAATCGACCTTTTTTTATTCATAATAACTTTTCTATTCTCATTTCATAAGTAATTAGAGTGCTATGTAGATTATCCAGAGAAAGAATTTTAGGATCTCTATCTTATAAGGATGAAACTTTGGCATAAAATTTATTAGGAATAATTCATAATATATTTTCAACAATGGTTGAATCTTACATCTTCTCACCAATACATCTTATGGTGATTACAATATCATTCACCCTTGTAAATAAGTCACCAACATATTCATTATTAGCTATCTTAATATATTCGTATTTAAATATCTATATTTGTAACTCTGCTTTGTTTACTTTCTTATTTCCTTCATATATATTCTTCAACTTATCCCAGACACCTTTATTCATTCTAACTCCTATAACTCTAAGAAACTCACTTTTAGTGAGTGAGGAAAGTATATTATTTTTGGATCACCCATAATTCTCCATATTCTTCTTATTAGTAGTTGTAATGGGAAATATCTCAACACTAGGTGGGAAATCATCTATATCAGACTCAAGAACTTTATATCCAATGGATATAATAAAAGGTATCATTCTATCTTTTTAAATATGATAGTTATTTTCATTGAAAACATGAATCCCCTTACTTTTCATTGAATTCTAAGCATCCATGGTAACTTATCTTTTCTTAAAAATCTAGTAAAAAGTAAAGGGAACCTTTTATATAATACCACTTGAAAGGACCAATTAGGATCTGTGTGATCATTAAGAGGGGGAGGGGTGAATCAGTGATCTTTTCATTTTATACTTTATTACATATGAAATAACATTTTCCTCCTATTAAAGAGTTATGAATTTTCTGAGAACAAGCACATGAGAACAATCCATAGGAACAAAAGTATTTATAAGGTTCACTACTCAACATTAGTATCTAGTAATTATCATAGTTTTTAAATAATTCAATACTACACAATCCACTAGAAAACAATCTTTTGTTTATATAAGGACTCATCCTTAAAAATTACATAATCTTGAGTTTTAATTCAATAATTCATTCTCTTACATTTGAGGATATTTTTAGGTTTATATTTTTAGATAATTAGGTCATAAATCATACATAAAAAACCATATAATACAAAGTGGAAACTTCTATTTAGTATCCATTTTTTCACCATATAAAACTTTTAAAACAAAACATTATTTCTTTTCATGAAAACTCTTCACAACTTTCAACTTGACTTCTTACTTTACCTTACCCATCCTTAAATCCTATTGGAAACATTTTAAAAATGTGGCATGAGAATTAAAATCTTAGTAAGGGACAAAAAATAATAAGAAAATTGTTATTCCAGTGAAAACATGAAACCCCGTAAAAAACCTTTTCTTAAAAACACAACTTTTTACCCCAAAAGGAAATTATCATTCCTTTAAAAATATTATTTATATTACCTTTTGAAAACAAATTATTTCATTAAAAACTCATTAAAAAGCATAAAAATTTCATTTAGGTACCTTGGGACATCATCTCATAAAACCTTAACAAAGCCTTACAAAGCCCTTAAAAATTGGAATAACCATACAACCAAGTTCCAATATAATTCTATGAATAATGTAATCATTACCCAATGCACCAGAGCACTATATGAGCACACCCATCATATAAGATACAACGATCTCACCTAAAAAATTTGAGTGGATCCATTGTATATAATGTGCAAGAACCACAATATGAATAAAACATTTTATACTTTCACTTTTTCATTAGAAAATGTTTCAAAAAATCTTTTAAACTCATATGAAAATCACTTTTGGATATCAAAATAACATTTTCATTTAAAAACTCATTTTCAATACCAAAATACCCAAAAAAAGGGAAAGTGGGTTTTTCATTGAAAAAAATATGAAGGCTTGAAAAGGAATCCAAAAATCAAATATTATTCATGGTAGCAGAAAAATTCAGTGTCGTTGTGTACATTAAAAATAGAACATTCCTTTTGTAGTTTGTCAAAACATTCCGTATAAAACACGTAAAATATTCCTTTTGAAAACCTTTGAACATAAAATAAAAAGAGACATAAAATGTACATTATAAATCTATTATGTCCATATAAAAACTTTCATAAAATAATTTTAAAAACATGGACATGGAAAAGGAAAAGTTGGAAGGAAAACATTAAAAGATTATTTTTTTAAGAAAAGTAACTTATCACCTTGTAAATATTTAAATCATCATCCCTGTGAAATAATAACATTAAAAAAACTTTAAATATAATTATAATAGATAACTTTATGATATAACATTTCAAATTTGTGGTATATACACCTCATATAATAATATTTGTGCATAAAATCAAAATATGCCTCAACTAAAGGAAATTGATACAAGGTCCCTTACCTTGAGTCTGACTTGTCACGTATGTTCTTTATATTTCCAAATAATAAACTTATGTTAATTATTTACTTACCTAATAACCTTTTTAAATTTTATTATTGCTTTTATTTCAATTATTATCATGTTATATATGATTAATTAATCAATTAATTTTACATCAAATGTTTCAATGACATTTGGATTATGAGTCAAAAATGAATTTGGTATGTTTACTATGATCAAAGTGGTCATTATTTAGACATATATAGAATAATAATCATTAAATAATTATCATATTTATATATCAATTATAATTATAATACCAATCATGAAATATGGTTATGAAAAATAAACTACGTTACGATCATGGAGATGGTAGGTCGTACGTAGGTATGAGTAACGCTTTCATTTTCCAAAAATCATTATGAAAAGTAAGTAATATTTATATTTAAAAAATTATCATAATATAATATATGAAATATAATTTCTTTAAATATATATATATATATATCATCTATTTGTTTTGGTGATGAAAAGAGAGTCACATCGCTTCGTGAAGGCGGTAGTCTACACGTTCACAAACGATGTTATCATTTTTCAATGAGTGAAAAGGTAAGAGAGAAAATGATATATTATCTTTTAATAATGATTAATATGTCATTAATATCATAATTATTTCATTTATATCACATATATTCATTATATTCACCCTTATTACCTTCCATGTAAAGCATTAGTGAAAAAAAAAATCACATCGCTTCACAAGGTGGTAGTCCGCCGTACACATGAGCGACATTATCGTATCCCATAAAGAATAGAAATTAAAAAGATATATATTATATAATGACTAAAAAGGTATAATAATTCTATAAATATCATATATTTACTTTATATCCATCATCATACCCAACCGTGAGAGGTGGTAATGGAAAAAATGAATGACATCGGTTCACAAGGCAGTAGTCCATCATACACATGAATGATGATTTTGTATTGTAACCCATTTGATGGGAGAGAAGAAGGATTTAGGTTATTACATTAATATAATAACATATAATTATATGTAATATAATTATATTGTTATATAATCATGGTTTAAGAATAATTTAAGGGGGTGTTGAAGAAATAAAATAAAAACTCTCATTGAAAAACATTACCTCTTTTTCTGGTAACTTCTTTTGGTTTGCACCAAAAGGATTTTTAGGTTGGTTTTATGAAAAAATGATAGTATTTAATTATTAAAGTTATTTGGGTAGGTATTTTCTAAAACAAAGGGCTTTGAATGTGTGAATAGGAGAGGAGAGGGGTGACCTTTTATAAGTGAGGTGAGGGTCACACTTATAATTTCTAAAAAGAAAAAGATGTACCCATGTTTTTTACATGATATAAGGGTAAACAATAGAATATTATCAAGAATTAGACATTATAAGGTCAAAATATGTACATATACTAGATTTTTGACAAGTTTTTAGGTCATTTTAACTCTTATCTTTTTATTTTAACCCTCGATAAATCCATTTTTACCTTAATCACGGTAATTAATTTTTATTGTTTTCACTATTAATTTTGGTAAAAAAAATAAGTTAACCTTATTAGATGATATAAATTAATATAATTAAAAATATGGAATCCATTTTACCAAATTAAATTTATAGAATTGGCAGAATCAAATTTTAAACAAAACCCACAGACACAACGAAAAGACAAGTTTTCAAGAAGTGTATTTTTCAAGTAAATCTGATTTTATATTAAATATATGACTAATAATAATAATTATATGAATATAAAATAATATTTATTAATATATAATCTATAAATTTCATTTAAAACATTTCTCATTAGGTATTATCTTAATTAATTAAAATGTAGAAACATTATGTAATTTAAAATAGTTTTTAAAAAAATCCCCTTTTTAAACCTAAAGACAAAATTACACTAAAAACAAATATAAAGTTTATTAAAATTTAATTAAGTGAATTAAATATAAATAAATAATACTTATGTTACTTTAAATCATATTTAAATATATTAGGACTTTTAAAATACTTAAATTATTGAAAAGTATGACTTTTTTTACAAAAATCAGTTTTTTCACTATTCACTAAAACCTACAGGTAATGTAATATCTAAGAATATGGGCCTTGTAAGGGTTAACCCTCATCCATTGAAATTTGGTTATCAAAAATCAATTAAAAATAAGGCGTTCGGGCCATTCGGGTGGTATTTTTCACTATTCACTGAAAAATTAATATTTTCTGAAAGATCTAAAAATTTCATCATAAGTAAATTTTGATATTATGATCTAAAAAATGATATTCATATTTTCAAATTCAAATTATAAAATTTATAAATTAAAATTTTAAATAAAACTTTATAATAAAATATTTTACTTAAACTTATTTCCTTTTTTATTTAAAAATTACTTAATATTTTTATAATGAATATAATTATCTAATTCATATTAATAAGTATTAAAATGATTTATTCTATCATTTATTTGGTTGTTACATTCTTCCCCCTTTTATAAATTATTTCCTTGCAATTTTATTCACTTATTAAACAAGTATGGATACTTTCCCTCATAACATTTTCAGATTCTCATGTTCCCTCTTCAGCCATATGGTTTTTCCATAAAACATTAACCTGATAAATCACCTTATTCCACAACACTTTCTCTCTAAATTCAAGAATTTGAACTGTTTGTTCCTCATAATAAATATTCTCTTCCAACTAAAACAATTCAGGTATCAAAACATGAGATAAATCTGCCATATATTTTCTTAACATCGAAATATGAAATACGTTGTGTACCAGAGATAAACTTGGAGGTAAGGCCACTCATTAGGAAACTGATCTGACTTTATCTAGGATTGCATATGACCAATGAACCATAGACTTAGTGTAACATACCAGGTAAATACAGAATAATACATATTTCATATTTATTAATATTTGTTAATTAAATATTAATTTTACTTTAAAGAGGTTGCTATGTTCGATAGCGTACCCGATACGCAACAATGGGTTTCTTTGAAATCTTACGTTGCACACTAATAATATAATATTATTATTTTAAATAGTAGTTAACTCCTAGACGTTGTATTGGCGGGAATGAACAAAACTAACTATAATATGATTATACATTTTTGTTAAATGTATTTACATTTATCCAATAAAAGTTAGAGGCTTAAAATGTGAATGAATCTAATTTTAACCATAATTTACATTAAAAGGTCGATTTACCACCTTTTAATGGAGAACCCTCTTTAAATCTAGTTTTGGTCATTTTTATATGTTCTATTTGACCAAATAAAATTCTTCTATAGATTTGGGGAATCAAATTTTACTTTGGGTAATTTTTTGGAATTTTTCCGATAAAGTTCATTTTTTAATGAAAAGTGAAAATATTGTATTTTAATTCAACACTGTGTTTTAATATAATTTATTTATATGGTTATATTATCTTCTTAATTGGTTTTAAAGTGTAATTAGAATATATTTTTACCATTTAATCCAATGTTGGCCATTAGAATTAATTTTACTTTGAAATTGGACATAAACAAGTGTCAATCTTTTGATAGTTATTGTTTATTAAAAACACGCTATTTGTTTTAACAACGGGAATTAATTTTAAATTAATTAATGTCACTTATATGTTTTGAATTTTTAAAAATATACATCATTTTTGAATTTGTAATATCAAATAAATATTAGGCTGAATTTTTTGTATTTTTCTGAAAAACTTCAATTTTTTATGAATAGTGAAACCACTTAGTAGTAGTTAAAAAACTGACTTTTTCATTTAAATAAAATTTTACCACTTCTGTGAATTAAATTTTAAAAATAATACATACATGGTTGTTATCAATAAGTAAAATTTGATTCAATAAGATGAAAATATTTTTTAGTGAATAGTAACTTTTGATTTTTATTTACCGCAGTTAAAGGTAAATAGGGTAATTTTAGGTAAAAAGAATATTATAATAATTCAAAATTACCCTAACACTTGTCCAAACCTTATTTGTCGAGTCATTTACGACCATGGTCATCTTTGGGTCGATTTTGGGACCCCTTTGAGCCACTTGGGAGTGGTAATGACAATTTAGATTAATTAACTTAAAGTAAAGGCAAAAATGACAAAAGAAAATATATTTTAGTAAATTAATTTTTAGAAGGGGATATATAAATTATCTTTTCGGATATAAATATTCATTGGAAATATAAAACAATTTCCTACATCATGGTATTTTTTTTATAATTTTTAGACATCAAATAATTTAAATTATTTATGACACAATAATGATGCAGTGTTTACCTCATTAATAAATAATTTAAATAAATGAGATTATAATGATTAAAATATTATCCAAAACCTGTCCAATTCCTGTTGAATGATTTTATTTTTACCATGAGTCATCATATATTCTACTATACTTATTTTTTGACCATTATAAACTGAATATCTTTATATAATAAAATAATATTTTGACACATTCCTAAAGAGACCCTCCTCCCCCTTATAAAAGAAGACCACTTATAACCAATTCATCACACCTCTAAAGCCATTTGGATCATCCAACCTCTAACAAATTAATCTCTCTACATCCCTCTCTTACACATAGAAGCCTTACCTTAGGCATAAGGCACTTCAAGAAGTCCTTTGGTTCAAACCAAAGGGAGTTATCCAAATTAAAGGTAACGGTTTCTCTTAAATTGTTTTCTTTTATTTTACTTCTCCAACCCCTAAACTCTTTTTATTAATTTATTTTGTAGAAACACCAGTATCATCAATATACTAGGATATTGTTATGAGAATTATTCTAACTACACTTACACACACCTCCATCTAATGGATGAAGAACATAATGTTTCTGTGGATGGAAAACTAACGCCTCACAAAACGATGATTGTTCAAATATCTCCAACCGCCTCTTATGATGGAACTTTATTTTTATATGATATATATTATGTTTATTTTTTCTTTATTCTTCTGTATTTTCCATTTATATCATGCCTTTATGGTTTCCATTATGGGTAAACGCAATAATCTCATTAGAGAAAGTGCGGACTACCGCCCCCTCAAAGTGATATGACTCATTCATACCATATGTGGTACGTATAAAGGATATATTTAATGATATTATATATGATAAAATACTGCAATTATAATACTACTATGTATCATTATGTTTTAATTTCATTAAATATGAAATAGAAATAGAAGTAGTGTTCATGCGTACGTACGGCTTACCATCTCCATGAACGATGCATTTCATTTCTTACCTCCAAATGTTATGTACTATTATAAATACATGTATATACTGGATATATATGATATATATGATATCTAAATAATTAATATCATTTTGTATATAATGGACTATTGACCACATGGACAACTTGTAAATATAAGGTGTTCATTTTCGACTCAAGTACCAAATATCGACAAAACAAACATTATTAACTTAAATGATTACATAATGTTTATAACATGGTAATAAGTAATATAAAAGGAATAATAAACTTGAAAAAGGTTCTTAATCAAGTAGAAATTAACTTTAGTTTATTATTCAGGAGATTAAAGAACGATCGAGTCAAGTCGGACACGAGGTAAGGAAACTTCTTAACCCAATTCTCATTCTTTGGGTTGAACTTATCTTTCTTATTTATGTTGTTCTTTGATTATGTGAGAAATTAATTTTTATATATTATCATGTATTTATACTTTCTTTATGTGATCTTATAGTGAATACACATAAGAAATCTATTTTATTTACAAAATGATCTTTGTAAGGGAATTCGTCTCAATCTCCTTTCATTGAGGAATATTTTGTTTTAATACACGAATTTATTTTATAGGTTGTATAAACACCCTTGACTTTTCAAAGGGAATATTTTTCTACGAAGTGATTTACTAAACTACAAAAAGGAATTTTTCTTTTAACGTAAACGGTGACAATGACCTTTTCTATCGCCGTGAGTATTATTTGATCTTTGGCTTCCTCAGCAAGCCGTAATGTTTTTATAAGAAAATAAATACCTTATACTCTTTTACGTGTTTTTTGTATTGAAAATGGTTTTGAAAATGGATTTGTTATGTCAATATATTTAAGTGATATATTGTGATTGAAATGTTGAAATTTTTTCTTTCCTTTATATTTTTTTGTATGTGTTATGATTTTATATTGGTACTTGGACATTTGACGGGTGGTTACCTGATAAACCAAATGACGGGTGGTTCCATGAATACCAAGATGGGTGGTTACGTTATAATCTCCAATGCATTGGGTATGGAAGTCAGCCGTATGGCTATTCCATTTAGTGATATGTGTGGAATTAGACCATATGGTTATTCAATTTAAGTATGTTTATGTCCCAAGTTACCTTTATATGTTATGTGTTCTTTATATGGGTAATTTTTTGGTTATAAAAGGGTAAGTAGTGATCTTTTATTCAGTGAAGAGTATTTAATACTTCATAAAGGTGAAAAGTATTACTTATGTTAAAGTATTCATGGTTTACTTGTTATTTTGAAAAACTAACAGTTTTCCTTATTTTTGTATCCCTTACTGAGCTTTTTATGCTCATCCCAAGTTTTTTAAATGTTTTTCACAGGACATAATGTGGAATAGGGTTGAGGATGGGATCAAGGAAAAGTCATGCTATCTTAAACATGGAACTAGACATGACCCTTTTTTCAAGATTTCTTGTTTTATGAAAAAAAAATGGAAATTGTGTAGAAGTGTCTACTTTGTAATCTTTTGAGATATAATAGTTATGTTCTAATTCTCTAAAACTCTAAACCTAAAAAGATCCTCAATGTGAATTATTCATTTAATTCAATATTATGTAATGTTTAAGTCCGGGTCCTTATAGTTGGTATTAGAGGTCAGTTTAGACAACTTTAGGAGTTAGGGTATTTTTAAATTAATGTCCCTAAATTAATTTATGATAATATTGAAATGATATAGCATTTACATATTACCATGTTGCTTCGCCTAAGATATTTCTATGTTCAGAATGGTTTTCCGCAGAGGAAACAGGGCAGCTATGTTGGGACGACATTAGGAGGAATACAACCTTCCAAATCAGCAACCTGAGATGGTCAGAATTGGAACTGAACAGTTTTTTATAGTGATGGCACAGTTGACTCAGGCTATAAATCGTGTTGGTATCCATGCACGAGATCAGTCAGATCAACTGTAGAGGAACATGTCAGTAGTGGAGCATTTCATGAGGCAACATCCCCCATCATTCAGAGGGTCATCTGACCCTGTGCTAGCAGAAGGGTGGATTAAAGCACTGGAAAAGATTTTCGATGTTATGAGTTGTTCATAACATCAAAAGGTTAGTCTCGCTATTTACCATTTTGAAGGTGAAGCTGATCACTGGTGGTCAATGGTGAAAAATATTAGGGATAGTGATGAGATTGATGCTCTTGATTAGGATGAATTCAAAGGTATGTTTCTTAAGAAATATTTTCCTAAGGTGTTTCATCTTAGGATGGAAAACAAATTCCTGGAATTAAGGTAGGAGGATGACTCAGTGGCTGCTTATGAAGCAAAGTTCACTCGACTGGAAAGGTATGCACCAAATTTCATCCGGGGTCTTGATAGAAAGATAAATCGATTTTACTCATGACTAAAGCCATGATATTGAAGAGAATTAGCCTCTCGTGAGTTCAAAAGTTATGAAAAACTTGTTCGATGTGTGGAGAAGGTGGAAATGGAGTTTGTCGATGATCAAGTGTTCGATGACAAACAACATAATAAGAGGTCCAGTTGGCAGGAAAAGGGAAATAATTCATCAAAGAAGCCTGAAGGTAAGAAAATTAAATATCCAACTTGTGAGAAGTGGGGTAAAAAGAATCCTAGAGAATGTTTATAAAAGTCTAGAAAGTGCTTCCGGTGTGGTAAGTCTGGTCATATTTCTCGTAACTGTAAGGAAGATAATCAATCAGGTAATGAAAAACCATCTATAAGATGTTTTAAGTGTAATTAAATGGGTCATTATGCAAATGAGTGTCCAGCGAAGAACTCAACTTAGGGAAAGCATCCAAACTACAAGCATAAAGGTGTGGTGAAATCCTTTGAAACTAATTCAGCAGATGTTGGGCCATCAAAGGAAGTAGTATCAGGTATACTGTTTATTTGTTCAGATTATGCCAATGTGTTGTTTGATTCAGGGTCTACACACTCTTTCATTTCTGAGAAGTTTTCTAATAAATTGGGAATTACATCTCAATATATGAATACAGAACTTGTGGTAAAAACACTTGGAGGAAATGTTGATATAAAAATAAAACATAAGAAACTTCTTGTCCTTGTGTGTGGAAAGAATCTACCTGCAAACCTTATTATTTTGCCTCTAGTAGAGTTGATGTTATTTTGGGCATGGATTGGTTGTCTATTTATCATGATAATATTGACTGCAGAGCTAAAGAGGTTTCATTTCAGAAATATTTACAGTTTTTGTACAAGAATAAACCCTTTCTTTTGATAACATATCAGGAAGTTGAGAAACTAGTAAAAGAAGGAAATGAATGTTACCTTGCTCATATAGTTGAAAATAAAGAAAGTGTTGAGATTAATGATGTTCCAGTGGTAAATGAGTACCTTGATGTTTTTTTATATGAGTTTCCTGGTATTATACCTGATCATGAAGTTGAATTTATTTTTTACTTAGTTTCTGATGCTAAGCCAATTTCAAAACCCCCTTATCGAATCGCTCAAATTGAACTTTTAGAGTTAAAGAAGCAATTGTAGGAGTTATTAGATAAAGTATTCATTCGACCTAGCACATCACCATGGGGTTCTCCTATATTGTTTGTTAAAAAGAAAGATGGTTCAATGAGACTTTGCATTGATTATAGAGCATTGAATAACATCACTGTTAAGAATAAGTATCATTTGCCTCATATCGATGATTTGTTTGATCAGCTCCAGGGAGCTCAGTATTTTTCAAAGATTGATTTGAGGTCTGGGTACCATTAGTTGGAATTAAAAGAATCATACGTTCCAAAGATTGCATTTCGCACTAGATATGGCCATTATGAATTTGTAGTTATTCCTTTTGGTTTAACCAATGCACCTGCTGTATTCATGGATCTTATGAATATAATTTTTCGTGAGTTTTTGGATAATTTTTTGGTTGTGTTCATTGATGATATTTTGGTTTATTACAAAAGTAAGAAGAAACATGAAAGTCATTTAAGGGTTGTCTTATAAACCTTAAAAGAAAAGAAACTATTTGGGAAATTCAGAAAGTGTGAGTTTTTGTTACAAAAAATTTCTTTCCTTGGTCACATTGTTTCAAAAAATGGCATAACTATTGATCCTACTAAAACAAAAGTTGTTAAATAATGGCCAAGACCCACAAATATAACCAAGATTCGTAGTTTTCTTGGTTTGGCAGGTTATTACCAGAGGTTTGTTGAGAATTTTTCATGGTTATCTAGTCCAATGACTAAGTTAAATCGAAAAGGTGTTAAGTTCATTTGGACAAAAGAATGTGATGATTGTTTTCAGAAATTGAAAATAAGATTGCTGAATGCTTCAGTTTTGGCACTACCATCCAGAAATGGTGAGTTTTTTATCTATAGTGATGTTTCGTTGAAAGGACTGGGTTGTGTCCAAATGCAGAATGATCAGGTAATTGCTTATGCTTCACGTTAGTTGAAACCTCATAAGTTAAATTTCCCTACACATGATTTGGAATTAGCTGTTGTTGTTTTTACTTTAAAAATTTGGAGGCATCATTTGTATGGAGTAAAATGTGAATTATATACTGATCAAAAAAGTTTGAAGTATATATTCACTCAAAAATAATTGAACATGATATAGAGGATATGGTTGGAATTAATCAAGGATTATGATTGCACGATCCATTACCATTTAGGAAAAGAAAATAAAGTGGCTGATGCTTTGAGTCGAAAAAGTAACACATCATTAACCATGTTACATTTGGAACGAGGTCCTTTGGTTTTTGATTTGATGAAATTTGGAATAGATATTGTTGGTGCAGTAAATTCTTCTATTTTGTATCAGGTGTCAGTGAGATCATCTCTATCAGACAGAATAAAGCAAGCACAGAAGGAAGACAGTGAGTTACATAAAAAAGTAGAGTTGGTTCAGAAGGGTAAGTTTCCTGACTTTAACATTGATAATTATTGTGTTTTGAGATTTGGAAAGAGATTATGTGTGCCTTGTGATTCACAGCTGAAGAATGAGTTGTTATGTGAATCTCATAGTTCTCTGTTTTCATTTAATCCTGGTAGTACTAAGATGTACATAGATCTTTAAGAGTATTACTGGTGGTATGGAATGAAAATAGATATTGCTGATTTTACTATGAAGTGTTTGATTTATCAGCAGGTTAAAGCAGAGCGGTAGTTACCGAAAGGGATTCTTTAGTCTCTACCGGTGCCAGAGTGGAAATAGAAAAATATATCCATGGACTTCGTTGCGGGGTTACCAAATACATCTCGAGGTAATAATGCAGTTTGGGTGATAGTTGATCGATTGACTAAATCTTGTCATTTCCTTCTTATTCGAGATACTTTTCCTCTAGATCAAATTTCTCGATTGTATGTTAAAGAGATAGTCAGGTTTCATGGATTTCTTCTCTCCATTGTATCTGATCGTGATCTCAGGTTTACTTCTAACTTTTGGAAAGGCCTTCAGAAGTCATTGGGTACTGAATTAAATTTTAGTACAGCTTTTCATCCTCAATAATATGGGAAATCAGAACAAACAATTCAGAAATTGGAGGATATGTTACGTGCTTTCTCGATGGATTATCAGGGAAGTTGGGACCAACATCTTTCTTTGGTTGATTTTTCATATAATAACAGTTTTCATTCTAGTATACAGATGGATCCATTTGAGACATTATATGAAAAGTGTTTTCGAACTCTATCTTTTTGGGAGGAAGTAGGTGAAAGGAAGCTGATGGGACCAGAATTGGTAGAAGAGATGGTAGAGAAAGTTCAGTTGATTCAGAAGCACATGAGAATAGCTCAGAGCATACAGAAAAGTTATGCAGATAGCCAGATGAAGGATCTTTCTTTTGAGGTAGGTGATCATGTCTTTCTCAAAGTTTCTCCATGGAAAAGTGTGATGCGTTTTGGCAAGAAGGGAAAGTTGAGTCTGAGTTTCATTGGACCTTATGAAATCCTAGAGAAATTTGGATAAGTTGCGTACAGAGTGGCTTTACCTCCAAGTTTATCCCAGGTACACAATGTTTTTCATGTCTCGATGTTGAGAAATTATATGCCAGATCCATCTCATGTTTTGAGCCCAGAGGTAGTTCATTTGGAAGATAATCTCTCTTATGAAGAACAATCAATCCAGATTCTTGACCGTAGAGAACAAGTGTTGCGGAATAAGTTAATTCACCAGGTAATAGTTTTATGGAAAAACCACATGGTTGAAGAGGAAACGTGGGAATCTGAAAATGCTATGAGGGATAAATACCCCCACTTCTTTTGATAAGTGAATAAAAATTACGAGAACGCAATTCCCAAAAGGGGGGAAGGATGTAACATCCCGGGTAAATAAAGAATAATACATATTTCATATTTATTAATATTTGTGAATTAAATATTAATTTTACTTTAAAGAGGTTGGTATGTTCGATAGTGTACCTGATACACAACAACGAGTTTCTTTGAAATCTTACGTTGCACACTAATAATATAATATTATTATTTTAAATGGTAGTTAACTCTTAGTCGTTGTATTGGAGGGAATAAAAAAAACTAACTACAATATTATTATACATGTTTTTTAAATGTATTTACATTTATCCAATAAAATTTAAAGGCTTAAAATGTGAATGAATCTAATTTTAACCATAATTTACATTAAAAGGTCGATTTACAACCTTTTAATGGCAAACCCTCTTTAAATCTAGTTTTGTTCATTTTTTATATGTTATATTTGACCCAATAAAATTCTTCTATAGATTTGGGATATCAAATTTTACTTTGGGTAATTTTTTGGAATTTTTCTGATAAAGTTCATTTATTAATGAAAAGTGAAAATATTGTATTTTAATTCAAAACTGCGTTTTAATCTAATTTATTTACATGGTTATATTATCTTATTAATTGGTTTTAAAGTGTAATTAGAATATATTTTTACCATTTAATCCAATTTTGGTCATTGGAATTAATTTCACTTTGAAATTGGACATAAACAAGTGTCAATCTTTTGATAGTTATTGTTTATTAAAAACACGCTATTTGTTTTAACAAAGGGAATTAATTTTAAATTAATTAATTCCACTTCTATTTTTTGAATTTGGAAAAATAGACATCATTTTTGAATTCAGAATATCAAATAAATATTATTCTGGATTTTTTGTATTTTTCTAAAAAACTTCAATTTTTGATGAATAGTGAAACCACTTAGTAGTAGTTAAAAAGACTGACTTTTTCATTTAAATGAAATTTTACCGCTTCTGTGAATTGAATTTTGAAAATCCGACATACATGGTTGTTATCAAGAAGTAAAATGTGGTTCAATAAGATGAAAATAATTTTTTGTGAATAGTAACTTTTGACTTTTATTTACCGCGGTTAAAGGTAAATAAGGTAATTCAAGGTAAAAGGAATATTATAATAATTTAAAATTACCTTAACACTTGTCCAAACTTTATTGGTTGAGTCATTTACGACCATGGGCATCTTTGGGTCGATTTTGGGACCCCTTTGAGCCACTTGGGAGTGATAATGACAATTTAGATTAATTAACTTAAAGTAAAGGCAAAAATGACAAAAGCAAATATCTTTTAGTAAATTAATTTTTAAAAGGGGTTATATAAATTATCTTTTCGACTATAAATATTCATTGGAAAGATAAAAGTATTTACTAAATTATTTTATTTTTTTATAATTTTTAGACATCAAATAATTTAAATTATATATGACACAATAATGATGTAGTGTTTACCTCATTAATAAATCATTTAAATAAATAAGATTGTAATGATTAAAATATTATCCAAAACCTGTTCAATTCCTATTGGATGATTTTATTTCGACCATGATTCATATTATATTTGACTATAATGATTTTTGGACAATTAGAAACCAAATATATTTATATAATAAAATAATATTTTCACACATTCCTAAAGAGCTCCTCCTCCCCCTTATAAAAGGAGACCACTTCTAACCAATTCCTCACACCTCTCAAGAAATTTGGCTCATCAAAACTCTTCCCAATTAAGCTACTTGCATCTCTCTATTACACCTAGAATCATTACCTTAGGCATAAGGCACTTCAAGAAGTCCTTTGGTTCAAATCAAAGGGAGTTACTCAAATTAAAGGTAACAATTTCTCTTAAATTGTTTTCTTTTATTTTACTTATCCAACCCCTAAACTCTTTTTATTCCTTTATTTTGTAACAACACCAGTATCCTCAATATACTAGTATGTTTTTATGAGAATGATTTGAACTACACTTACACACACCTCCATCTAATGGATGAAGAACATAATGTTTCTGTGGATGGAAAACTAACGCCTCACGAAACAATGATTGTTCAAATATCTCCAACCGTCTCTTATAATGGACATTATGATGGAACTGTATTTATATATGATATATATTATGTTTATTTTTTCTTTATTCTTCGGTATTTTCCATTTATAGCATGCCTTTATGGTTTTCATTATGGGTAAACGCGATAATCTCATTAGAGGAAGTGCGGACTACCACCCCCTCAAAGTGATATGACTCGTTCATACCATATGTGGTACGTATAAAGGATAGATTTATTATATATGATACAATACTGGAATTATAATACTACTATGTATCATTATGTTTTAATTCCATTAAATATGAAATAGAAATAGAAGTAGCGTTCATGCGTACGTACGGCTTACCTTCTCCATGAACGGTGCATTTCATTTCTTACCTCCAAATGTTATGTACTATTATAAATACATGTATATACTGGATATATATGATATATATGATATCTAAATAATGAATATCATTCTGGATATAATGGACTATTGACCACATGGACAACTTGTAAATATAAGGTGTTCATTTTCGACTCAAGTACCAAATATCGACAAAATGAACATTATTAACTTAAATGATTACATTATGTTTATAACATGGTAATAAGTGATATAAAAGGAATAATAAACTTGAAAAATGTTCTTAATCAAGTATAAATTAACTTTATTTTATTATTCAGGAGATTAAATAACGATCGAGTCAAGTCGGACACGAGGTAAGGAAACTTCTTAACCCAATTCTCATTCTTTGGGTTGAACTTATCTTTCTTATTTATGTTGTTATTTGATTATGTGAGAAATTAATTTTTATATCTTATCATGTATTTATACTGAATACACATAAGAAATCTATTTTATTTAAAAAATGATCTTTGTAAGGGACTTCGTCTCAATCTCCTTTCATTGAGGCATATTTTGTTTTAATACACGACTTTATTTTATATGCTGTATAAACACCCTTGACTTTTCAAAGGGAATATTTTTCTAGGAAGCGTTTTACTAAATAAAAAAAAGGAATGTTTCTTTTAACGTAAGTGGTGACAACGACCTTTTCTGCCACCGCGAGTATTATTTGATCTTTGGCTTCCTCAACAAGCCGTAATGTTTTAAAAGAAAATAAATACCTTATAATCTTTTACTTATTTTTGGTATTGAAAATGGTTTTGAAAATGGATTTGTTATGTCAATATATGTAAGTGATATATTGTGATTGAAATGTTGAAATGTTTTCTTTCCTTTATATTTTTTTGTATGTGTTATGATTTTATATTCGTACTTGGAAATTTGATGGGTGGTTATGTGATAAACCAAATGATGGGTGGTGCCATGAATACCAGGACAGGTGGTTACGTTATAACCTCAAATTAATTGGGTATGTAAGTCGGCTGTATGGCTATTCCATTTAGTGATATGTGTGTAAGTCGACCGTATGGTTATTCCATTTAAGTATGTTTATGTCCCAAGTTACCTTTATATGTTATGTGTTCTTTATATGGGTAATCTTTTGGATACAAAAGGGTAAGTAGTGATCTTTTATTCTGTGAAGAGTATTTACTGCTTCATAAAGGTGAAAAGTATTACTTATGTTAAAGTATTCATGGTTTACTTATTGTTTTGAAAAACTAATAGTTTTCCTTCTTTGTGTATCCCTTACTGAGCTTTTTATGCTCATCCCAAGTTTTTTAAATGCTTTTCACAGGACATAATGTGGAATAGGGTCAAGGATGGGATCACAGAAAAGTCATGTTGTCTTAAACATGGAACTAGACATGACTCTTTTTTTCAAGAGTTCTTGTTTTATGAAAAAAAAATAGAAACTGTGTAGAAGTGTCTACTTTGTAATCTTTTGACATGTAATAGTTATGTCATAATTCTCTAAAACTCTAAACCTAAAAAGATCCTCAATGTGAATTATTCATTTAATTCAATATTATGTAAGGTTTAAGGTCGGGTCCTTATACTTAGATTTCCCTTTTTACAAAAACACATAACACTTTTCCATGGATATGCATTGATAAATACATGATCACCTACCTTGAATGAAATATCTTTACTTTGGTTATTCACATAACTTTTTTTCCACTCTGAGTCATGCTCATATGTTGGTGAATCAACTACACCTTGTCAGTCATTTTCTCTACTAACTCTGGTCCCATAAACTTCCTTTATCCTATTTCGTCCCAAAAATTTGGCATTCAACACTGTTTTCCATATAATTCCTCAAATGGTGTCATTTGTATACTATAATGAAAACTATTGTTATAAGAAAACTCAAACAAAGAAATATTTTTATCCCAACTTACCTGGTAATCCATTGAACAAGAATGAAGTATATATTTCATGGCCTGAATTGTTTGCTAAGAATATCTATTATATTGAGGATGAAAATTTGTATTGAAATTTAATTCAGTACCCAATGAATTTTGAATTCCTTTCCAAAAATTAGATGTGAATCTGGGATCATGGTTTGATATAGTGGAGATAGTCAATCCATGTAACCTGACTATCTCCTTTAGATATAGCCGAAAAAACTGATCTAAAGACACTATATCTTGAATGGGAAGGAAATGTGTATATTTATTTAATCGATCAACAATAACCCAAATATTAATATAACCACAAGAAGTCTTTAGTAATACTGCCACAAAATCCATTGATAAATTTTCTTATTTCCACTCTAGAACTAGAATAGGTTAAATCATTCCCTTCGGTAGCTTTCATTTTGTTTTAACCTACCGATAAGTCAAACACTTCATGTTAAAGTCAGAAATATCTCTTTTCATTTCATCCCACAAGTAATACTCCTGAAGGACTTTGTACATCTTAGTGTTTCCCGAATGAACAGAAAATGGAGAACTATGAGCTTTAATCAATAACGCTTTCTTCAACTGGGAAATTAAAGGCACACATAATCTTTTTACAAATTGTAAAACACCTTCTTTATCAATATTAGAATCTAGAAACTTACCATTATTAAAGAATTATACCTTTTCCTACAAAGATTAATCCTCCTTTTGAGATTTCTTAATTCTTTCTAACAGAGTTGACTGCACTGAAACCTGAAAAAAATAGAGGATATCCCTATATCCACAACTTCTAGGAAAAAATTTATTAAATCATTAACCAAAGGATCATATTCTAAACATAACATAGTTAATGTAGCATTATTTTTTTGACTCAAAGTATCAACCAATTTATTTTATTTTCTAAGATAGTAATTAATCATGCAATTATAATCATTGATCAGTTCTAGCCATCTTCTTTGTCTCATGTTTAATTCTCTCAGAGTGAATATATACTTTAAACTTTTTTGATTAGTATATATTTTACACTTCACTCCATGCAGATGTTTCCACCAAATTTTTAAATCAAGAACCATGAAAACCAATTCCAGATCATGTGTAGGGTAATTTAACTTGTAAGGTTTCAAATTATATGAAGCATAAGAAATTACATGATCATTATGCATTAGGACACAACTAAGTCCTTTCAAATAAGTATAACTATAGATAAAAAAAAATCTTCATTTCTGGAATATGGGGCCAAAACTAGAGCATTCACCAATATTCTTTTTAGTTCTTAAAAAAATCATCACTTTTGTCCAAGTGAATTTAACTTCTTTTCGTGTTGACTTAGTTAGTGGGAAAGACAACTGAGCAAAGTTTTCAACAAACCTCCAGTAGATAATCCAATAAAACTATGAATCTCTATGATATTTTTTTGTCTTGTTCATTATTTAATAACTTTTGTTTTAGCAGGATTAATGGTTATGTCATCTTTAGAAACAATATGTCCAAGGAAAGAAATTTGTTGCAACCAAAATATAAACTTACTAAATGTATCATATTGTTTAATTTCTTTTAAGGTTTTTAAAACAATCCTTAGGTGTCTTTCATGTTTCTCCTGACTTTTAGAATACACCAAAATTTGATCAATAAACACAACCAAAAACTTTTCCAAGAACTCATAAAAACTCCTATTTATAAGGTCCATAAATATAGTAGGTGCATTGGAAAACCCAAATGGAATAACTACAAACTCATAGTGCCCATATCTAGTCAAAAATATAATATTCATAATGTAACGATCCTTAACCTTTAGCTAATGGTACCTGGACCTCGGGTTAACCTTAGAAAAAATATTGTGCTCTCTGGATTTGATCAAACAAATCATCGATATGAGGCAAAGGATACTTGTTCTTAAAAATAATGTTATTCATAGATCTATATTCAATACAAAGTCTCATTGAACCATCTTTATTTTTAATAAAAAAATATGATCACACCATGGTGAAGTTTTAGGTCAAATGAAACTTTTATCTAATAATTCCTATAATTTCCTTTTTAATTTTAAAAGTTACACTTGATCCATTCAATAAGGGGGTTTGGAAATAAGCTTAGAATCAGGAACTAATTCAATAGTAAACTCAACATCCTGGTCAATAATAACACCAGAAAAAACATTCATGTATTCATTTACTACTTGAACATCACTAATTTGAACAATTTCTTTCTTTTCAATAATATGATCTAGGAAACTTTCACTACTATCTCTAATCAATTTCTTAGTTACTTGGTATGTTATAAAATTTATGAAATAATTGAATAAAACTTTCTTAGATCTTAAATATATATTATCATGATAAAATGAAAGTCAATATATACCCAAAATGATATAAAACTCTACTATAGATAGTTCAACAAAATTTGCAAGAAAGACCATCCCACTAATAAAAATAGGAATATTCTTATGAATCTTGGTTGATTTAATACTTACACTCAGAGTTCTCACTAGAAGTTATATCTTACTTTCATGAGGTGATCTTCCTAATTTACTTAAAAATTTCTCAAAAACGGAAGAATGAAAATATCCAGAGTTAAACAGGGTATTGTAATAATTCGAATATACAAGTAACATACCTTTCGCCACTTCATTTGATATCCCAACATCAATTGTAGTAGTAGAAAAAAAATCTACACCATTTTTCTTTTAATCTTGATGATTTACAGCCTAATTTTCTAGCTTCAGGCACACATTAGAATAATGACCCAACTCATTGTAACTAAAACACCTTACCATTAAATGGGCATTAGTTACCCTATTCTTTGATTTTTGGGATTCTTTTCCTTATAATCACGAGCCATATGTAAAAACTTTCTACATCGATAATACTTCCCTGATTTCATAAGAAATTCTCCAGGGTGCTTTTTACCACACTTACCATAAGATGGGAACTTCATTTTCTTACCTACATATTTATTTTTTTTATGGTTCTCCATCACTTTTCATCTTGAATGCTTCTTACTTTCATCATCATGAGGCACATAAGTGTCAGAAAACTTCATCTCAAATTTTTCATCACAACGAACAACTTTCTCGTAGATTTTAAATTTTCGTATGTCCAAAGAACTTAGTATACTTGGTTTCAACCCGAAGTAAAATTTATTAATTTTACTATCAATTTTTTGAATAAAATATAGTATGTACCTAGCCAGTCTTGTAAAATTTTCTTCATACGTGGCCATAAAATCTTCATCTTTTTTCCTCAATTCCGAGAATTGTTTTTCTATCCAGAGTTGAACATCCTTAGGGAAATATTTCTCAAGGAAAAGATCCTTAAATGTTTCATATTCCATGTTATCAAGATCATATTTCTCTACGATATTATTAACCAAATACCACCATCTATTAGCTCCACCTTCAAAATGATACATGGTAAGATTTACCTTTTGACATTCCAAAAATTCCATGACTTCAAATATATTCTCGAAAGAATTGATACATACTTCATCTACCATGGGTTTAGATGATACACTTAATGGTAAGGGATGTTTCCTCATGAAATACTCCACAATAGACATGTTATTTCATGGTATATCGGGTTCCTCTATAGCATGGATACCACCACCATTTATAGATTATGTCAACTGAGCCATCACTATAATAATATGTTCTGTTCTAATTCCAACCATCTTAGGATGCTGATTTGGAAGAATATTTTCCACTTTGTGCCTTCCCACTACACCTTCCCTATTTCATATGTGGAAAACCATTCTGAATAGAAATTTTTTAGATGAAATAACATGGTAATATTAAATTTTTTTATCATTTAAAATTATCCATAAGGAAAAATCTTTCAAGGGAATGATATTAACATTATCCTAACCTCTAAAGTTATCTAAACCATCCTATGATAACAACTATAAGGAACCAACCTTAAACATTATATAATCTTGAGTTTTAAGTCAAGAGTTCATTCTCTTACATTTGAGTATCTTTTTAGGTTTAGAGTTTTAAATAATTAGGTTATAAATCATACATAACAAAACCAAATAATAAAAAGTGTGTACTTATATTTAGTATCTATTTTTTTCACCATATAAAACTTTAAAAAAACATGATTTATTTTCATGAAAAATATTCACGACTTTCAAATTGACCACTTCCTTTCCCTTACCCATCTTTAAACCATGTAAAAAACATTTTAAAAATGTGGGATGAGCACAAAAAGCTCAGTAAGGGAAAAAAATAAGGAAATTATTAGTCCAATGAAAACATCAAAACACATGAAAAATCTTTTTTTTAACATAACTTTTTATCCAAAAATGGAATTATCATTCCTTTAAAATGATAATTTATATTACCGTTTGAAAAATATATTTCCATGAAAACTGATTATAAAGCATAAAAAATGCATGTAGGTTCCTTGGGAAATCATCTCCTTGAACCCTTACAAAACCCTTCAAAACCCTTAAAAATTGGAGTAACCATATGTCCAACTTCCAATATAATTCTCCAGATAATGTAATCATTACTCAATGCATTGGAGTGATATCTAGGCACACCCATTGTATAATCTATAATGAGCTCACCCGATGTTATCTAGGTGTACCCATCATATATAATGTCTAAGAACAATATTAATAAAACATTTTATGCTTTCACTTTTTCATCAGAAAGTGTTTGAAAAACTCCTTTAAACTCGTATGCAAATCACTTTTGGATATCAAAATACCATTTTCATTTAAAAACTCATTAACAATACCAAAATAACCAAAAAAGGAAAATAGGGTTTTTAATTTGAATAAAACATGAAGTCTTGTAAAGGAATCCAAAAATAAAATAATGGCCATGGAGGCATAAAAATTCATTATCATTGTGTATGTTAAAAATATATCATTTCTATTTTCATTTGTCAAAATGTTCCATATAAAATACATAAAAATATTCCTTTTGAAATACTTTAAAAATAAAATAAAAAGTGACATAAAATGTACTTTAATAATATTTTATGTCTATATAAATATTTCATAAAATCATTTAAAAAACATGGACCTATAAAATGAAGAGTTGGAAGGAAATCATTAAAATGGGATTTTTTTAAAAGAAAAGTCCATTATCACCTTGGATATATTTGAATCATAAGTCCCATGAAATAATAACATTAAACAAAACTTTAAATACCATTAGAATATAAAAATTCATGATATAACATTTCAAATGGTCTGTATATACACCTCATAAAATAATTAGGTCTATAAAATCAAAATAAGCCTCAATGGAAGGAAATTGAGATGAAGTCTCTTACCTTGAGTCTGACTCATCACGTGCATTATTTATCTTCCTGAATAATAAACTTATATTAATTATTTAATTATTTAAGAACCTTTTTATTTTTTATTATTCCTTTTATTTTACTTATTACCATGTTATATGTGATTACTTGATTAATTAAATTTACATCAGATGTTTCAACGATATCTGGATTATGTATCAAAAATGACTTTGGTAGGATAACTATGGTCAAAGTGGTCATTATTTAAACATATCCAAAATAATAATCATGAAATAATTATCATATATATACATCAATTATACTTTTAAAACCAATCATGAAATATGGTTATGAAAAATGAACTATGTTATGATCATGGAGATGGTATGTCGGACGTACGCATGAGTAATGTTTTCATTTTTCAAAAATCATTATGGAAAGTGTGTAACTAATATTTTATATTTATATAATGATAATGATATCATATATAACATATTATTTCTTTAAATATACTTATATATATCATCCATGTGGTGTGGTGATAAAAAGAGAGTCGCATCGCTTCGTGAAGGCAGTAATCCACATGTACACAAACAACGTTATCATTTTTTAGTGAGTGAAAAGGTAAGAATAAAATGATATATTATCTTTTTAGAATAATAAATATGTCATTAATGTCATAATTATTTCATTTATATCATATATATTCATTATATTTGTTGGAGTTAGTGCCCTAGAACCAACTACTTTGTACTTTATGATAAACTTATATTCATGGATTTGAATATTAATAAATACCTTACCACATATTGATTATTATTCTACGTGAAAATGCATGTGATAATGTTCTAAGGATATTTGTTTCACTAAAGGGTCATAGCGGATCCCTACTATGATGAGAACCCGAAAGTGCCATAACATTATTCTTGAATATATGTTCTATGGTCGGATGATGTTATTTGAGGGACACAAATAATATAGTCCATTAGGGGTGAGGACTCATAAAATTTTGAGGCACATTCTCATGGTGTGAGACCTTGGTAATATCCATGAGGATATTATGAGAATGAGACCCTCTGGTAGGAAATCCACATTTCATAGTGTCATTAGATGTTCCTATCTGTGGATGTGTGTATTGATCCTTAAACTTTAAGATTATTATTAATGGGTATTACAACTCGCTCACTTGTATGTATTGATGAAAACTATGATGAAACACTATTCACAGTGAGGTAGGATATATTGGGTGCGTCATGAGTAATATCGCATTAATAGATAATACGAGAAAGGATTTATCCCTTCTGTTCCATAGTGGAAGTTGATATCTCAGGCCCTTTGATGGAATTGATATAGCCTAAATAAATCCGTGTCCATGGTTAGGAATGGTAAAATTCAATTTCAGAAGGTTAAAGAAAGAGTAATCAAACACATGGATTGATAACACTAGCATGCAACCTGCTAGATTTGAGATATCAAGACAAAGAGATTACATTACACGGTAAGCATTCATGTGAGGTGACATGTCATTGCAGTGTTAACTTCTTTCTCTATGGGTGCCTTGGCGTGTTGCTAGAAGCTAACCTTAGACTTTATGTGGGCTCTACCTAATTCCACTGATAAAGAGGCCTAGAGGGTCACGCACTAATTGTATCCAAGTATCTCGGTTAAATATTCATTTAACAAGTTGAATAAATATTATTCCCGACTGTGGTTTAATAATTATTCAAGGATGCTTGATCGCATTTATTTAGACACTAGTTATTTGAGAGAATATATTGTGGGAAAAATAATATATTTATTAGTGAATAATGTAGTGATATTTATTTAAGAAGTAAATGGTCATTATTCAAGGTCTAATAAATGTGCTGGAGGAAATGAAGAAAAATGGAAAAACAAAAGTACATGCCGTGTATATTAATATAAATGCCATGTATTTTTTTATAGGGATTTGGGAGAAATAATATTATTTATTTAATTAAATATTATTAGGTGTAATTTGTTGGGTGCATGTCAAGTGATAATAATAGTCAAATGTTATTATTAAACATGGGGTCTTACAAATAATTAAATGAAATTAATAAATGCCTTTGGGTAATTAATTAATTTTATTATTATAAGTAATATAAATCCCAATTACATTATTCTCATCAGACTGAGCCATTATTTGTGGTTGGGCATAATAGATCTGGAGAAAGCTCTCAATCTAAGAGAGAATTTCTTTCCTCTAAGAATGCTCTCAAGTTACGAGAGATATCCTCCTCCACCAGATCAAGGAGAATGCTTTAAAAGCGGCTCTCAAGCTGATCAAAGGCGGACATCACAAGTGAAGTCTATTTTGTGCTAGCACCCGGAGATCCCTTTGGTGACATCTAGAGATACATGGATCACGTGTGGATCACCGCTAGAGGAAGCCTACACTTGTATTTTGTAACTCAATGATGGATCACAATGGATCGTGATCAAAATCATCAATGGAGAGAGAATTCTATCAAGATAATTCTTGTATTTTAATTAAATTAATTATAACCAACATATGATAATCCTCTCTATGGTTCTGGGACTTCCCTATTTCCTTTTCATTCTTCGTTCTATTATGAATATCTGGCGTTTTAAAATTAAATTGGTTACACTCATTCGCTTGCTTTCGTTGCGCTTGGAACCTACAAGTGGTATCAAAGGGGTCATATCGTTGATTATAATTATTTAGTTTTTTCATTTATGGTTTACACATTTGATAATTTAGTTTTTTAAATTCAAGTTAATCATTCTATAAATTGTAATCTCAAGATCTATTCCTTCTCTTTTGTTTCTCGTTCACCTTAAAAATGGTTTTTTCTTTTAATTTTGATTAAAATAAAAAAACATAGGATCCCATATGGAGGTGCCAAAGGTTTCTGGTCGTACAACACCAGAACGCATGGTGTGTCAGTTGGACTCAAACACCATGTGGCTGGACTCAAACGATGTGTATTCTGCCTCACATGCTGTGTAGTCAAGTTTCAATGCATCGGGACTAGTCTGACAAACCAAGCCATGTGTTAGAGTTTATTTGAGTCGTTATGAATCTGTGTGTTGACCAGGAATAGGTGGCACACAGTTTCTGGATTACACATTATGTGGCCCACTGGACACGGTGTGTAGTCTCTTTAGGTTAGGGTTGGACCATGTACCCCATACACGGCTTTCCTGACTGGAGACCGTGTAATGCGGATACTACACGGTGTGTGGCCCACTAGACATGTCATGTACTCCAAATATTTCCTAATTACATCTGCACATCGTATCCCTGGGTGTTTACTTCGGATGGACGGTGAATGATAGTACATGTTGTGTAATAGGATCTACATGTTGTGTACTCATCCAAATTATGCAAATTTATTAAAATTTATTAGTATATTATACAAACCCTTGATATGTGTACCATAGTGCAGGCATAAAGCTGGGGCATAACACGTGATAGGTGTTTTATACATATGTGTTTAATTTAACATCTGTGTAGTGTTCATTTCTACTCATTGGGTAGTTATGAATGGGAATTCATCGGGTTGCCTCTAAGGTACAAGTTGCGTACAAAGATAATTTTAAATGAATTTATTTATTTAAAATTATGATGGATGAGAATCTCAAGGAAATTAAGAAAAAGGTTTAAGATAAAAGGATTGATTAATTAAAGATAATAATTCATTGATTCGAGCATGATTTATCTTAAATAAGAATGATTAAAGAATTGAATGCTAGTTTTATTTATTCATAAATATAGTTGCATGTATGGATAATCATGAGATATACTATCACCTTTGTATGTGGATGATTTCTTTTAATTTATTTATTTAAATTAAATTTGTTGGCTTTTGAGCCTTCTCATCATTAATATGTAGGGCATGTGTGCCCAAAGTTTCTTTTATATAAAACCCCATTTTACCCCTCACTTGTATGTGAGATAAAAGCATATGTAATGGATGGAGCTCCCAAGTTAGTGGAGGTGGCTCAAGTTAGGATCCAAGATGAAACCAATTCAAGGAGATACAAAGGTGGATAGGTGGAAAGTTGTAAACATGAACCCAAAAGGTTCAAGGTGTTTCTACCCTAGGTCTTGGATTAGTTTATCAACCGCTAGATAAACTGAACAATAGAACAAGATCATGATAATTCCATTTATTTTATTTCTGTCAGTTTTATGGTTTATTTATTGTGGGTGTGTTGTCACAATCACACAATTAATTAATTAAACAAGCATGAAAGATGGAACTAAAATAAGATCAACTTATGTGTAAATATTATCTTAAACATGGTTAATCACTTAAGTATATCCCACTTAATATTATCAATCATGTAATAAAGATAATAAAATGTAAATTTATGTGTAAGGATAAAATACCTTAAGGAAGTATTAAGATGGTATAGCCTTCCATAATCTTGGTTAGAATCGAACCATAGTTCAAAGTGCTTGACCAACCCTAGTTGGGGTGCTTTCAATTATCTGGGAATTATAATTCGAGGTTTTGGGTTGACTTGACTTGGTTCACATCAAGGGTTGACTGCCACAGTAGGACTTGGTGTGACCAAGAGGCAAAGGTTAAGGAAATCCAAAATAAAAGGATTTTAGGATTAGGGAGTTCACTCAGCGATCAAGGAGCTACGAGTTAATGCAGATGGAATTTAGAATGCCTACCTAAAACATTTCAACTTTATTAACCAACCCTAATTGGGGTAATACAAAGGACAATATGGATCCTTTCCACTAGAATATTCAGGCAACAAAATATTCTAAAGTAAATGGTGAGGGCTGTTGGATTTCGATAAAATAGTAGGAGACTAATAAGTATTAATTTATTTATTTATCTCAATTTTTTCATGATAAAGTACTCAATATTTTATCATCTTAATTTGTAGAAACAACAAGAAAAATGACATCAAACATATCATTGTAAACCATACTCAAGAAGGAAAACCTTCTCACCGACACCAATTTCCAGGAGTGGCAGAGGTGTTTATGCGCCATCCTTCGCCATGAGAGGAAATTCTATGTACTGGAAGAGACTATTCTAGTTGCGCCTATAAATGAGGTCAGTAATGAGGAAATATCTCTCTATATAAAACATTTGGATGATGCCACATATGTCTAATGTTTCATGTTATCATCCATGTCTAATGATCTCTTAAAGCAACATGAAAACATGGATGTGTATAGCATGATATCTCACCTTAAGGATATTTATCAAGAGAAGGCGATACAGGAGAGATATGAGATCTCCAATGCTTTGTTCACAACTAAGCTTGGAGATTCTACAACAGTTGGGCCTCATGTAGTCAAGCTTATTGGCTACATTGAACGCCTAGAAATATTAGGGATTAAGTTCCCAAATGAGTTGCATACATATCTAATCCTATCATCACTACCCAAGACCTTCTTTAGCTTTATTATCAACTAAAACATGAGAAACAGTGAGAAGAGTCTATCAGAACTTCTGACTTGATTCACTAGGTAGATAAGGACATGGGGTGTGACAAACCCTCATTCCTTATGGTGAATAATAAGAGGAAGGACAAAGAAAAGGTCTAAGGGTTTATAAATGGTCTGAAGCCCTAAGAAGGGCAAGGAACGGAAGGTAGTATGTTTTGCATATAGAAAGTTAGGCCATTGGAAGAGGAACTGTACCCAGAAGCATGGGGATGCTAAAGGTGCATTTGTTATCGAGTGTAATCTTTCTATTTCTACACATTGGGTATTATATATAGCATGTGGGGCTCACATCTATATTCAAATGCAGGAACCAAGTAGATTTAGAAAGATTTTCAGAGGAGAGGTGGATCTTCAAGTTGTTAATGGTGCGAGACTGGCTATGTTGCCCATTGGTGATTACCATCTCTCATTACCAACTAGGATGCTTTTTTTACATAACTGTTATTATGTACCTAGTTTTTCTAAGAAAATAATTTATGTATCATGTTTGGATATGGGTGGATTATTTTCAAATTTGGAAATAAGGATTGTTTCTTTTATAAGAACAACATATGTTATGGTATGGCCCATTTAAATAATGGTTTGTATGTATTAGATTATGAAAACCAAGTGTTGGAAATCGATAACGAAAAAAACTCACATGACTCATACAACACCCAATTGTGGCATCACCATCTTGGTCATGTAAATGAGAAGCACTTCACAAAGCTCTACCAAGATGGTTATTTTTACTCTACTAAGCTAAAATCACTTGATAGATGTCACACTTGTTTATAAGGTAAAATGACCAAGCCATCTTTTGGTGGATAGGGTGAAAGGACCACAGAGCTTATAGTATTGGTACACATAGATGTATGTGGACTATTTCTAGTAGAAGCTAGAGGTGGATATTCTTATTTCATTACTTTTACTGGTGATTTGAGTAGATACGGATATACCTACTTAATGATGTATAAGTTAGAGTCCTATGAGAAAATTAAGGAATTAAAGAATGAAGTAGAGAATCAGCTTGGTAAGAAGATAAAGAATCTTTGATCGGATCAAGGTAGAGAATATCTGAACCAAGAGTTCATATACCTTTTACGGGAATCTAGGATTCTATCTCAACTCACTCCTACTTATACACCATAGTGGAACAGTGTTAGTGAAAGGATGAACCACACCTTGTTGGACATGGTGAGGTCGATGATGAGTCATACAGATCTTCCATTATCCTTCTGGGGATATGCATTATAAACTAAAATATTCACATTAAACCAAGTACCAACTAAGGTAGTAAATGGAAATCCCTCCGAGTTATGGAATGGAAAGAAACTCATTTTGTCGCACACACATGTATAGGGATGCGGGGAGTTTGTTAAGGCCTTATCAGGAAACAAAATTGTACCCTGGGGCATGAGGTGTATCTTTATAGGATATCCCAAGGAAACGAAAGTATATTACCTAGATAACCCTTTAGAAAAAAATTGATTGTAACTAAACAAGTCGTCTTTCTTGAGAGGGAGCACATCCTTAAAAAGGATAGTGAGAGATATATTGACTTTGACGAAGTTGATTCTCAAGATAAACAAGAGTTGGTATAGGAACAAATTCCATAGGTCCCCATGGAAGAGGTTCTAGAAACACTAGTACTGTGTAGGAGCTTAATAGAGGTAAGGGAGCCAGAGAGATTTGGTTTCCTAGTCACTGAGGATGGTGAATCGTTATTATTGGAAAATGATGAACCTCTCTCCTATGAGGAATCAGTTGAGAGCTTAGAAGCTGCAAGATGACTAGAAGTTATGAATTCTGAGGTGGATTCCATGTATCATAACCAAGTCTGGTTTTTGGTTGATGAGCCAGTTGATTTAAAGCCTATTGAATGCAAATGGGTATTCAAGAGAAAGATGGAGATGGAAGGTCAAGTTAACACCTATAAAGCAAGGCTAGTGGCTAAAGGATTCAGACAATGTCAAGGAATTAACTATGATGAGACCTTCTTTTCATTTGACATGTTTAAATCCATAAGAATCATACTTGCCATAACAGATTACCATGACTATGAGATTTGGCATATGGATGTAAAAATAGCATTCCTTAATGAAAACCTTTAGGAAGATGTCTATATGACACAACCAGAAGGTTTTGTGACACCAGGTGAATCCAAACAGGTTTTCAAGTTGTATAGATCCATTTATAGATTAAAGAAATCATCCAGGTTATGGAACATTCGATTTGATGAAGTCATAAAGAAATTTGGTTACATTAAGAATGAATGTGAGCCATGTGTTTATAAGTGGTTTAATGGGAATTAGGTCTTTATCCTAGTAGTATATGTTGATGACATATTACTTATTATAAATGATGTATCAGTCTTGCAGTCAGTTAAGGACTGGTTGAACAAGTGTTTCTCTATAAAGGACTTAGGTGAAGAAGCCTACATTCTAGGGATCAAGATCATTTGTGATAGATCCAAGAGGCTTCTTGGACTGATTCAAGGTACATACATTGACCAGATACTAAAGAGATTTAGTATTGAACAATCCAATAGGGGATTTATTCTAGTTTCACATGGCCTACATCTTTCTAAGAGAATATGTCCTCATACACAACAGGAGAAAGATAGGATGCACTAATGGAAAAATTAACTATACCAATGGTTCAGAACCATTGGTATAGGTCCCCAAACCATTGGTATATCCTATACCAATGGTTTGGGAAGATGTTGGGTGATTTTGGGTGGGGATAGACCTATCCTAATGGTTTGGGTAAAATTGTTGGGAAAGACCTATCCCAATAGTTTGAAAACCATTGGGATAGGTCTATACCAATGGTTTTCCAAACTGTTGGGATAGTTCTCTCCCAATGGTTTTCCCCAAACCGTTGGGATAAATTAATTTAAAAAAAATTCATAGGAGAGGTTTGAACCCACAACCTCTTGGTTAAATATCAAGAACTTTACCACTATCCTATAATTACCTTTGTGAATATATTTGGATAAATTTATTTATATATATTTATATGTAATTTATATATTGATTTATTTGATGATATTTGGAAAAATAATTCATAAAAAATAAGGATACCTATCCCAAAAACTCTAAAAACCATTTGGATAGGTCTATACCAATGGTTTTGAGAACGGTTGGGATAGATACCCACCCTTTCCCAACGGTTTTCCAAAACCGTTGGGAAAAGTGGCATCAAAGAGGGATTTTCCCAACAGTTTGGAAAAACTATTGGGAAATACATACCCTTTACCAATGGTCTTTCCAAACTGTTGGGAAAAGTGGTCTCAAAGAGGTATTTTCCCAATGGTTTGGAAAAACCATTTGGAAAGGGTATGTCTTTCTCAATGGTTTGGAAAAACCATTTGGAAAGGGTATGGCTTTCCCAATGGTTTTGCCAAACTGTTGGGAAAAGTGGTCTCAAAGAGGTATTTTCCCAATAGTTTGGAAAACCCATTGGGAAATCCATACCCTTTCCTAATAGTTTTTCTAAACTGTTGGAAAAAAGTGGTCTTAAATAGGGATTTTCCCAATGGTTTGGAAAAATCATTGGGAAATCCATACCCTTTCCGAACGGTTTCACAAAACCGTTGGGAAAAGTGGTCCCAAAGAGGGTTTTTTCCAACAGTTTGGAAAACCTGTTAGGAAATCCATACCATTTCCCAACAATTTTGCAAAACTGTTGGGAAAAGTAGTCTCAAAGAGGGATTTTCCCAATGGTTTGGAAAAACCGTTGGTAAAGAGGACCTATACCAACAGTTTTTACAAACCTTTGGTATAGATGCGTTGGTATAGGTAGGATTTCTAGTAGTGATGAGTAATATCCCATGTTATTTAGCTATAGGATCCATCATATATGTCATGTTATGTACTAGTCTTGATGTTTCCTATGCACTGATCATGGTAGACAGATATCAAGTAGATCCATGAGAACATCATTGGAGTACTGTTAAGACTATATTTAAGTATTTGAGAAGAAATAAGGATATATTATTAGTGTATGGAGGAGATGAGGAGATTATCATTAGTGGTTATGATGATGATGATGATGGTCTTCAGACAGATCAAAACTATTTAAAGTCACAATCAGGATATGTTTTCTATCTCAATGGAGGAGCTGTGAGATGGAAGAGTTCAAAGCAGCTAGTAGTCGTTGATTATACAGTGGAGTCAGAATATATAGCGGCTTATGATGCATCCAAGGAAGCCATCTGGATTCAAAACTTTTTCCAGGATCTTGATTTGGTACCTAGTAGTAGATACCCTATCACATTTTATTGTGATAATACTACAATGATGACTCTTTAAAAATAACCAAGGACGCATCAATGGACAAAGCACATTCTCCGGAAGTATCACCTCTTGAGGTATTTCTATCAAATGAGTGAAGTTTTAGTGATCAGAGTGTCCATATAAGAGAATGTGGTAGACCCCGTGACTAAAGGCATATCTCAGTAGAAGCATGAATATCATGTGAGAGCTAGTGGGTTAAAGGTTGTTAGCAGTTGGCTCTAGTCCAAGTGGGATTATGTTGGAGTCGGTGGCCTAGAACCAACTACTATGTACTTTATGATAATCTTATATTCATGGATTTGAATATTAAATACCTTATCACAACTTGATTGTTCTTCTGCATGAAAATGCATGTGATAATGTCCTAAGGATAGTTGTTGCACTAAAGGGTCATAGTGGATCCCTATTATGATGAGAACCCAGAAGTTCCATAACATTGTTCTTGAATATATGTTCTATGGATGGATGATGTTATTTGAGGGACACAAATAATATAGGCTATTAGGAGTGAGGACTCATAAAACTTTGAGGCACCTTCTCATGGTGTGTGCCCTTGGTAATATTCAGGAGGATGATATTATGAGAATGTGACCAGCTAGTAGGAAATCCACATTTCATAGTATCATTGGATGTTCCTATTTGAAAACGTGTGTATTGGTACTTGGACTTTAAGATTATTATTAATGGTTATTACAACTCGTGAACTTATATATATTGACGAAAACTATGATGACACACTGTTCGCAGTGAGGTAGGATATGTTGGGTGTGTCATGAGTAATACTGCATTAATAGATAATGCGATAAAGGATTTTTCCCTTTTGTTCCATAATGAAAGTTGATATCTCAGGCCCTTTGATGGAATTTATATAGCCTAAATAAATCCATGTCCATGGTGAGAAATGGGAAAGTTCAATTTCAGGAGGTCAAACAAAAAGTAATCGAGTTCATGGGTTGATGACACTAACATGCAACCCGCTTTATTCTATATATCAAGACAAAGGGATTATATTACACGGTAAGCATTCGTATGAGGTGACACATCATTGTGGCATTAACTACTTTCTATATGGGTGCATTGACGTGTTGTTAGATCCTAACCTTGGACTTTAGGTAGGCTCTACCTAATGCCACTGAGAAAGAGGCCTAAAGGGTCACACACTAAGTGTATCCAAGTATCTCAGTTAACTATTCATTTAATAAGTGGAATAAAGATTATTCTCAATTATGGTTTAATAATTATTCAAGGATGCCTGATTACATTTATTTCGACACTAGTTATTCGAGAGAATATATTTTGGGTGAAATAATATATTTATTAGTGAATAATGCAGTGATATTTATTTAAGAAATAAATAGTTATTATTCAAGGTCTAATAAATGTGGTGGAGGAAATGAAGAAAGTTGGAAAAACAAAAGTACATGTCATGTAGTTTTTTCTAGAGATTTGTGAGAAATAATATTATTTTTTTAATTAAATAATATTAGGTGTAATTTGTTAGGTGCATGTTAAGTGATAATAATAGTCAAATGTTATTATTAGACATGGGGTCTTACTAAGAATTAAATGAAATGAATAAATGTATTTGGGTAATTAATTCATTTTATTATTCTAAGTAATATAAATCCCAATTACATTATTCTCATTAGACTTGTCCATTCTCTGTGGTTGTGCACAACGGGTCTGGAGAAATCTCTCAAGCCAAGAGAGAATTCCTTTTCTCTAAGAACGCTCTCAAGTTACAAGAGAGATCCTCCTCCACCGAATCAAGGAGACCACTTTGGATGAATCTCTCAAGTCGATCAAAGGCAGACATCACAAGTGAAGTCTCTTTTGCACTAGCACCCAGAGACCCCTTTAGCGACATCTAGAGATATGTGGAGCACATGTGTATCACTACTAGAGGAAGGCTACACTTGGCTTCTGTAACGTAATGACAGATCACATTGGATTATGACCAGGAGCATCAACGAAGAGATAATTACATCAAGGTAATTCTTGTATTTTAATTAAATTAATTAGAACCAACATATTATGATCCTCTCTATGGTTTTGGGACTTCCCTCTTTCCTTTCCGTTCTTCGTTCTATTCCGAAGATATGGCATTTTATCATCACGACGTATCTCAGATTGGTCATTGTTAGTGGTAAAATTAAATTTGGGCACACCCATTCATATTCTTCTGATGCAACTGGAACCTACAATCTTTACCCTTATTTCCTTTCATGTAAATCGTTAGTGAAAAAATAATCACATCGCTTCACGATTCAGTAGTCCACCATACACATGGGTGACATTATCGTATCCCCTACAGAATGGAAAGTTAAAAAATGGTATATATGATATAATTACACTTTAGGTATAATAATGTTATAAATGTCATATATATACTTTATATCGATCACCATATCCAACCATGAGAGGTGGTAGTGGAAAAATGAATGACATTGGTTCGCGAGCCGGTTGTCCTTCATACACATGAATGATGATTTTACAACCCATTTGATGGAAAAGGAGAAGGATTTAGGTTATTCCATTAATATAATAATGTCTAATAATATTTAATATACTAATTTTATTATATAATCATGGTTTAATAAGAATTTAAGGGGGTGGTGAAAGAAATAAATAAAAATGTTTGTTGAAGAACATTGCCTCTTCTTCGGGTAACTTCTTTTGGTTTTCATCAAAATGCTTCTTAGGTTAGATTTATGAGAAAAATAAGGCTTATAGGATGATAGGAGGGGATTAGGTAAGTTTTTTGGGTATTTATTGTCTCAACCAAAGTTATTTGAATTTTTTAAGAGGAGAGGAGAGGGGTCGCCTTTTTATAAGTGGGTTGAGTGATACACTTGTAATATTTTAAAAGAAAAAGGTGTACCCAT
Source organism: Viscum album (assembly GCA_963277665.1). Taxonomy (NCBI): domain Eukaryota; kingdom Viridiplantae; phylum Streptophyta; class Magnoliopsida; order Santalales; family Viscaceae; genus Viscum; species Viscum album. The sequence continues at coordinate 829,448,460 of OY728140.1, forward strand.
ATTTTTCACATGCCACAAGGGTAAAAAATTGAGTATTATCAAGAATTATACATGATAAGGTCTAAATATTTCCATCCAATATATTTTTAACAATTTTTAGGTCATTTTAACCCTTATCTTTTTAGTTTAACTCCCTCGTAAATCCATTTTTACCTTACCTGTGGTGATTTATTTTTATTGTTTTCACTATTCAATTTGGTAAAAAATTAAGTTAACATTATTAGATAATATAAATTATTATGATTCCAAATATTGAATCTATTTTAACAAATTCAATTCATAGAATTGAAAAAAATAAATTTAAAACAAAACCCACAGATGCGATGAAAAGGAGGGTTTTCAAGAAGTGTATTTTTCAAGTAAAAGTTGATTTTATATTAACTCTATGACTAATAATAATTATTATATGAATATAAATTAATATTTATTGATATATAATATAATATTTTTATTTAAAACATTGTTAATTAGGGTTTTTCTTAATTAATTAAAATGTAAAAACATTATATGTTTTAAAACAGTTTTTAGAAAAATCATGTTTTTAAACCAAAAAACAAACTTATGCTAAAAACCAATATAAAGTTTATTAAAAATTAATTAAGTGGATTAAATATAACTAAATAATTCTTATATTACTTTAAATAATATTCAAAACATATTAGGACTTTTAACATACTTAAATTATTGAAAATAATGACTGTTTTTACAAATATCAGTATTTTTCACCATTCACTGAAAATCAATATTTTCTGAAAAATCATAAAATTTCAGCATAAGTAAATTTTGATATTATTATTTAAAAAATGATATTAATATTTTTAAATTCAAATTCTAAAATTTAGAAATTAAACTTTTAAATAAAAACTTATAAGAAAAGAGTTTAGTTAAACCTATTTCCTTTTTTATTTAAAAAATACTTAATTTTTTTATAATGAATATAAATATCTATTTCATATTAATAAATATGAAAATTATTTATTATATAATTACCTGGTTTGTTAAAATTTATTCTTATAGAAAGTAGGTAATATCCTTACATGTGTGTTGCACTATGATCAAACAACGGTGCATGTGCTCTCCGCACAGGTATAAGATGTAACAAAGATTTTCATAATAGGTATTAGAAACCTTAACCAATATGATTCAATATTATTTCACTATTCTACTTGTACTTATTCAAATTTTCTCTTATTTCAAGTACTCCTTCTTCACTTTCTTGTCCAATATCAGGCAAAAACATCCTCCTTATACTTATGTATAAAAATTCTGTCTGATCACTTGTTCATCTATGTAAGAACTCAGATCTTCTTTTCAGGTATGTTTTACTTTTTCTGGTGTTTTTGAGGAAAAGAGGAGTTTCTGGAAATTTCTTAAGTACACGTCGTGTACTTTATGAGTACACGACGTGTACTCGCTTACCGCGGGTATCCGGGTGCTGGTCGTGTAGCGGCCATGCACACGACCTTGTGTGGTGACCTAGAGACCACCTAATGCGGGGGCCGGTGAAGACAAGTACACACAGTGTGCTTTCTTTTTTTCCATTAAACACACCCGGTTCACATCTAATTGGCATAAATCCCTCCTTCTAGGTCTGGTTCGTCCGAGAGCGAGGGTATAACTGTGATCCTTCTCTGAGCTCCCGATTGAGCATTTGTTATCTGAATCGACTATTGTCGATTGAGTTGGGATTTCCTCGGTAAGCTCTCCCTTCTTCTAGAGATTCGTTTCTTGATTCATCCTATTTCAAGAGTCATCTTTAGTTGAGAGTTTTTAGAGTTTTTGTAGATCTATGGTGTTCTTGGGAGATTTAATGCTTGAGGTTCACTTATATCGATCCTACAACACTGAGGTAGGTGGTTTGTGCCTTTCCGTTGAAAGTATTTGAGTTATATGTGCAAAATTGCCCAATACCCTTGAACGGGGTATTGTTTATTTACTGTTTTAGCCCTTTTAATCGCCTGTTATTCTTGTATGCTTAAATAGAGGTTAATTGAATGAGAATAGGGTTAATTGTTATGCTTTGGATGTGTTTTCCCATGCATGTTTGTTTATGACCATTTGGTTTTGCTTATCCTGTTAGGTTGCCTTATTTGTTTCCCATTCCTAGTATTGTAGGATGGAGTTTTGTTTATATGTCATGCTTTTATGATGTAGACTGTTATCCAAGTAGTTCTTGAGGTTACTTTCGCCAATACGCATTGCCATGCTTTCTTGACTTACACAGGTCCATGAGAACCTGGTGTAGTAGGCCATGGGGAGAATGGATGTAAGGGCTTCTCCAGAGTGTCTTTTTTTGCTGTTACGATGTGAGACCACAAGGGGAATTGACGTAAGTGCTTCCTCAGAGTGTCTGTAGTTCCTCAATGTGGTCCACAAGGAGGAATGTGACGTAAGTGCTTCCCTAGAGCACCTTTAGTTACCGATATGAGACTATAAGGGAAATTGACAGTGAGTGCTTCTCCAGAGAGTCTATACTAAAGCTGAACCAGCGGGGTTAGACTTTGACTACTTCTCAGAGGGTTGCTTGTGTTTCTAGGTAGGATTAGAGGGGATAGGTTGTGAGTACATCCCATAGGGTTACCTGTTTGTGACTATCTGCTTACTTGATGTGTGGTATTTTTGAATGCCTTGAAACTATTGGAATGTTTACTGTTGAGTACTTCCTTATTTACTATTTCTTTTGCTTATTGTCTGCTGTATATATTAATTGACTGTTAGGCATAGATCTCTTGGTGTTTTCCTACTGGGATTTAGTCTCACACTCTATTTGGGCCATGATTTTGGGCCCAAACATATTATATTGTTGCAGGTATAGATAAGGGAAAATGCCCTTCTACTTCAGGTACTTGACTGCTTGGAGCTGGAGAGCATGGGACCAAGCTTTGGCTTGTGATGTTGTGGAGTTGTTTAATGTTTTATTGTACTTTGGTTTAGTACTGTATTTTTAGCATTGTGACTTGTTTGGATGCTTTTCTAGACATATGTATCATGCATCATTTTTATATATGTGCTCCAGCTATTTATTTCTTCAATCTTCTATTGTTTCTTGTTGTTTTATATTATTACTGATTTTTCTATTTTTATCTGTTTATCTTTTGTTGTTTCACTCTTCCAATGAGGGAATAGTTTCCCCACTATCACACTCAAGGCCCTCACTACTAGTTAGCATCCTTTGGCGTTAGGGGAAATGCGCTTGAGGTCATGTGACCAACTGGGTACGGGGCGCCTTTAGGCGGCTTCCAGATCCGGGACGTTACAATCTAGTATCTTTGTCTAATGGTATGTTCAACAAACTATATATGGTTTCTTTTAAAGATCAATACCACTTTCCCATGCTCTATCTGTTTATTCACCTCTACATACAGCCTAGTCAATCCTACTTGATATGAATCTATGTCTAGTATCTGATCGATGCCACTTCTACCTATTCAATTTTTGCTTTTCTAACCCTATTTGTCTGATCATTTAATCACACTTTATGTATGATCCCAAATAATGGAACACTCCATACAAAAATAATTTGTATGTTGTTTCTTTACAATGATTTTCAGATCAACTTTCTTCTTATGTAGCACTTCACCTCACTTCTTTGTGTGTGAACAGTGTTACATTAGGTGTGTACAAACACCCCCTTTATATAGTATCACTTGAAGGATAAAGGTAAGGAACTACAATTAATTTTTCTACTCAATGAAAACTCAACATTCAAAATTCCCACTCATAAAAATTCACCGGATGCTTCTCAACACTTCTAGAGTATTCTAGAATCTTCTTAAAAACTCATCACCAATGACTTTACTCAACCTTCCTTAACCTCAACGTTAAATAAATTCATCAAAATTTCTAAACTCTTGGAAATAAACATGATATTACTCCATGATTTTATGAAATTTGAATGATCATCTCACCATCATCACATTTTATATATTTAAAAAAGTTTCATAAAGACCTTTGAACAAGTAACCTTTATACCAAACATTTGTCTGGTAGAACTTTGTAGAAAAACTTATATCCAAATAAACTCTTTCCAATGTTCCATAAAAACTTCATAGGAACATTTAAAAAGTCTTTTTCCATACACTTGAACTGTATAATGACTTACATCGGAACACTTTACTTATTACCTTTGCACGCCAACCTCTATCTGGTGAACTTTATACATAAAAATTTGTCTAATGACTTTAGCCGAATGCAAATATTTGATAACTTAGAGACTTCCGTATGATCTTCCAATAACAAATTCTCTACTTAAATTTGTACATTTCCATGTAATAGACATTGTGAAAAATATTTTTATGATATACTCTGGTCGATGATATTGAAATATATTATCTAATGGCCTTCATCAGATTGGAATTCATATGATAAAATTCTTCAGCATCTTTCCTTTAAACATAAAAACAAACCTTTGTTTAATATCCTTCACAAACATAAAACACAAACTTTATAGCATCGCATGCACCCTTATGCAGTTTTTGGAAATTGGGTGTTACCCTTGTGTAGCATGATCAACAACTCTTACACAACACTTAAAAAAAATTGCAGTTAAACCTCTGTCTGAAAGTATCTATCTGGTAATGTCCACAGAACTTCATAGTATAAACTTTGTATATACAAATGAATTTCTCCCCCTTTTGACTAATGTTGGGATCATGGGATATTTCATAACTCATGATTTCAGAAACTTAAGAACAACAAATCATCACCAAATTTTTACTTCATTGAAAACTCTATTTGATGAACTATGTAAACGATATAAGAAAAATTTATCACATTTATCATGTTGAAACCCTCAGTTTTGAATCATCTATCTAATGTACTTGGTCCATAAAACTTAGTTTGTTCATCTCTTTAGGTTCATCATTTGTTGGAAGGCTTAATAAAGTTAGGTGTTTTATGTTAAGATAGTAGAAGACAATACTTGGAGCACACCTTATTCAAGGCAAGATTACTTCCTCTAAACATCTTCCAGCTCCTTCAAAACACCTAAAAACTTTCTAAACCCAATAGATTTATGGATTATTATGGTTTTTGGATCTTGGAATTTGGGCATGAAGCTAGCGTTCATGCATCATTCTAGGCATTTAGGATTCAAATGACATATGTATGTCTGTGGTGTTTTCACTGACCATGGAGGTTTAGTTGTTTAAAATGTTTTCAATGACCTTTATGGTGTATCATATATATCTCTTTGGTGGAATTATACTCAAATGAACCACATGTATATATTTTCTTTTGATGACATGCCATGTGGATCTGATGGAGAGATGTTCTTTGGTGATGGAGATGTAGTCCCTTCATCAAGGGATGCATGGAGACCCTTGTGGGTTGGTGCAGGATTTGAGTGACTTATTGGAAGCTAGATGAAGGAAATGATGCTTGAGAGATGTTTGGATTGGGATCAAGTTTCCTCGAGGGTGTGGTTTCCCTAAAGTCCCAAGTTCAAGTTACTTGGGAGGGGGGTTTCTTTCTATGTGTGTTTCTTCAAGTCATGTAGTGGGCCCTTATGTTCCTGCTACCACTAGTGGCTTGGGTGGTCATGATTGATCTTTCCTTTGGTGGGATATGTTAGGGTTTACTATCACCAGGGGTCTGTTAGGCATGAATATTCCTAGTGCTTGAGAAGTGGGGCATTATGAGTGATCTCAGACTTGTGGTTGGATTAAGAAGGCAATTTTGGTTGGATATCTAGCCCTGATCATTTTGGTTGCACTTTGGGTAGCATGATGAGAGTGTGGTTAGGTTATCTTTGTTTTGGATCGATGCCTAAGTGGAGGGTGGTCGTATGGTGGATCTTGTAATGAGGGAGATACCATTATTTTAAAGAGGAGTGTCAAGGGTTCTTTGGAACTGACCTGCATGAGAAGCATGATCAATGGTTTTAGGCATGTTAGTCTAGGTTTGATGGTTTGTGGCTCATTTGTACTTGAGAAACTGAGAGAGGTTCTTAGAGAATCACTCTACCTTGAGGAGGGGAGTGGTAGATGGCATGAATTTTGGGGAGAAATCCTTATTGCATGAGTTTATGTGCATATTTATTTTCCATAGTGTTAGTTGGTTTGAGTTTTGTTTCAATGGGTCGTACATGGGTCCAATGTGGTTTTTTCAGGACTTAAGGAAACCCGAGTGGTGTAGCTACAATGAACCCATTGAGGTCGATGATCAAGGAGTGGTGTAAGGAAATCCTTATGGTGGGGAGTGCACCATAGGTCATTAGAGGATGAGATCCCTTGTTTTAAGTGGTTTTTTGAGTGTAGGTTTTTTATTTCTAGTGATTTTGAAGACAAGCATTGGTTGTTTCCATGTTGGCACTCAGGTGTGAGTGGTTTTTCCACATCTAGTCATTTCATTCGGTGATGAACAGAGTGCAGGTCATGTAGTTTTTTGTTTGGGATGTGGGGCGGCGATAAGGATACTTCTATGGTGGGGGAATAAGATCAGTCATGGATGAATGTCTCTCGTGTTGGGAGGGTTGTGGGCATTGTAAGGTTGGTCGATGGATGGTTATGATAGCATCAGTTGTGTTGGTGATTGGAGTAAAATCATGGATGCTAGCGGACCATCAAGGATTCTCAAGGGTGAGAAGCATCTATGGTGGGGAGTTTTTGATGACCCACATCGTCACAGATTGAGAAAAATTTAGAGAAATTTGATTCTTTGCTTCCATGAGTGTTTCAGAAGAAAATGGTAATTTCTCTATTGAGATGATCTCGTATAATTTTTTTAACCACTCTCTTGGTCCCAGGATAGAGTGTCTACCCTATAACAGGAGTTTGGTGTAAATCTGAGCCATTTGAATTTTCATGGAATAATTAGTATTTAATATTTATTTAATTAAATATTAATTTTTTCACACATGTTCATTTGGTGATATCTTTTGAATATAGCATCGTATTGAGATTCTGACTCTATGGTTGGGTTAGAAATGAGGGGGGTTTTCTAGTCGATACATAAACCTATTTTGGGTGTCGGGCCCAAGCCCATACCCCTTTTCCTTTATTTTTACTTTTTACTTTTTTATTTCTTTTTATTTTTTCCCATTTCTTTCTTTACTCCCTTGGATTGTTGCATACGCACCCCCCATGTGGGTGTCACATTCAGTCAAGAGAAAAGAGATAATAGGGGAGAGAGATCACGTTGAGAGCTGCTATATAGCTGGATCAGGGTGTATCAAACGCATGGCATAGATCCAAGATTAATGCTACATCATTTTACATCCCATGGTAGGTCCATTTTAATTTTTTGTTGTAAATCCCCACAGTGTAGTTATTTTTAAGTTTTAATCCTATTTATAGGTTTTTGGGGACCCCATGGGGGGTTGATCTATGGTTTTGGGGGGTAAACGGGGGCTTTGGGAGGATTACAGGGATTTCCCGTTTGGAAAAATCAATCACGTGGTGTGTGGTTTTAGGAACACACATCATATGTTCTTATTATTTGGGGAATATGATGTTTTTGGGACTACACATTGTGTATTTTGAGTGCATTCCATGTAGTGGGACATATCCATGTGGCTGAATACTTGGTCAAACACCCCATGTGAGGGGGATATAGTCGTGTAGTAGTACATGACCAGACCCCATTTGTGCCCTAGTCATGTAGTAATACATAGACAAACCCTAGGTGTACCTAGGGCATGTAAAAGTACATGGTTAGGTGGGGCTTTGAGAGTACACATTGTGTACTCATAAGTGCATGCCATTTACCATTCCTTTGTGGGTGTTTTTCCTGTTTTCTCTCCCTAGAGTCAGAATTGGGCTTGTGAGTAGTCCATTCTGAGTGTTTTTTCACATAGATTGCAATGGTGGAATCCTTTCTACATTTAGAGGATATTTGGATAGTTTTTTATTTTGGGTGAGAGTTTGTAAGAGGATCTCTTTGAGGTTTGGATTTAAAATCCTCTAGTGGGTTTGGATGTGTGATGTGATACCTGAGTGAGGGTTGTGATCTCATAGATGATTTGGCTTATGAATCTCAGGTCAGTTTTGTGTGAGGGTATTTCAAATGAATCCCATGATGTGGGATTGAGTAGAATCTCTAGGGAGATATTGGATGGTCCCTGGATGTTGGGACCGGTTTCTCGAGCTTAGTGTAGTTGAGATTTAGATCCCTGTTTGAGGATCGAATCGGTTTAAGACTTCGGGTAGGTTCTATAATGACCTAAAATTTTGAATAATATTTTTTTCCTAAATTTGTGTGTTATTTTATTTTATACTCAACAAAACTATATCATTTTATTAATAAATTGAGTATAATTAAAATGAGACTATTGGGTTTCAACTATTATATGACCAATGGTCAATATGATCATTGGAAACTATACTCTTAATGTTATGATTATTGTTTATAAATACAAATGATCATGGTTAATTAATACAGAAAGAAGAGTCGATGGCATCATCTAGTAGAATCGGGTTGTATGAAGCTCATCTGTCGAAGCTTGGGAAGGAGGTAGTGTCACTAGGCTTTGCTCTGGACCAAGCCCAAGCCGAACTCCAACATGTTAAGCTTAAATAGAATCTCTTAAGGGATAAGTTTAAGATGATAGAAATCACCACTCATGCAATGTTTTCCGAGACACCCCAAGATTCTATCATCATCGCACACCTTACTCTTAGGTCCTATGCAGGTGTTATAAGGGGATATATAATGAGGCCTTAGTTACTTTGTGTAATCCTTTTTCATAAATAAAATTGTTATTTCTTATTATGGTAAAATTTGTGAAATTAAAATGTCAAAATAAACATAGGATGAATTTATAGAAGTTCCATGTTATTGGTGAATTTTGGAAAAAGTTATTTTAAAATATTTTTGTATACTTTAAATAATTAATAATGTAAAATGATTTTCACAAAATGGTCTTCTGTAGTTGTGATCAGTAAGAAATTTAGAGTCTAATAAGATCAACTTAATTTTTTGGTGAATAGTAAATTATGAATAGTAATATTGCCCTTATGAATAGTAATGTGACCAATGGAATAGTAGCCTCACTTAAGAAAGTATAAATATAATTTAGGCATTTTTAATGGTGAAGTGATATAATAGCATAAGTAAATAACTGTTTCAGAAATTATTAGTTAAGTATTGGTATTTTTTTAGGTAAATAGTGTTTTTACTTAAAAATTAAATATCTCATATTTAGAAAACTGTTTTCATAAAATGAAGTTCATTTTTAAATTTAGAGCATAGATATTAGGTTAGGGTGAATTTATGATATTTTTTTAAAATGTTTTGTTTTTTGGTGAATAGTAAAAATATAGTTTTGAGTTTCAGTGTGTTTAATGACATAATTAATAAAGTAATAATGATGTAATAATTCTGGTTGACTTGTGTATAGTAAGATATGTTATGATTTGTCCCAAGTGGCCAATACCATGGGCAAATACCATGGTCAAGCCCATGGTTTTTCAAATACCACTAATGAGATGACATAAAAGGTTCATATCATCCAGCAACACATTAAGGTTGTTCAAAGTTGAAAAAAGAGCTATGTCGATGACTGTTGAAGGGACTTAGAGTTTGGTGTTGGTGATAAATTCTTTCTTTAAATTTCACCTTGGAAGATAGTCATAAGGTTTGGGAATAAAGGGAAGTTCAACCCTAGGTATATTGGTCCCTATGAAATCCTTGATTGCATATGAGCGGTGGCTTATTAGCTTGCACTTCCTCCAAATCTAGCATAAGTTCATGATGTCTTCCATGTATCCCTCTTAAAGAAGTACATACCTGACCATTCACATATACTAAATCTAAAGGTGGTACAACTGAAACATGAACTCTCTTATAAAGAGAATACAGTGGAGATCTTGGATCGTAGAAACAAGGTTCTACGCAACAAGACTACCCACCTTGTTAAGGTGTTGTGGAGGAACCACAAATGTGAAGAAGCCATGTGGGAACCAGAGGAGCCTATAAGGCATAAGTACCCACACCTTTTCTCTTCTGAGGGTACGAGTTAAAATTTTGGGGACAAAATTTTTTAAGGGGGGAAGAATGTAATGACCCAAACTTTTGAATAATATTTGTTTCCTAAATTTGTGTGTTATTTTATTTTATACTCAACAAAACTATATCCTTTTATTAATAAATTGAGTATAATTAAAATTATATCATTGGGTTTCAATTTTTATATGACCAATGGTCAATATGACTATAGGAAACTATACTCTTAACATTATAATTATTATTTATAAATATAAATGATCATAGTTAATTAATACAGAAAGAAGAGTCGATGGCCTCATCCAGTAGACTTGGGTTGTATGAAGCCCATCTGTTGGAGCTTGGGAAGGAGGCAACATCATTGGGATTTTCTCTAGACCAATCCTAAGTCGAACTCCAACGCGTTAATCTTGAATGGAATCACTTAAGGGAGAAGTTCAAGCTGATAGAAATCACCACTTAGATAATGTTGTTCGAGCCACCCCAAGATTCTATCGCCATTGCACACCTTACTCTTAGGTCCTATGTAGGAGTTATAAGGGACTATGAAATGAGGCCTTAGTTACTTTTTGTAATCTTTTTTATAAATAAACATGTTATTTCTTATTATGGTAAAATTTGTGAAATTTAAATGTCAAAATAAATATAGGATGAATTTATATAAGTTCTATATTATTGGTGAATTTTGGAAAAAGGGTATTTTAAAATATTTTTGTATACTTTAAATAATTAAAAATGTGAAATGATTTTTCAAAAAATAGTCTTTTTTAGTTGTAATCAGTAAGAAATTTAGAGTCTAATAAGATCAACTTAATTTTTTTAGTGAATAGTAAATTATGAATAGTAATATTACCTATGACAACCCTGCTTTTTATTACAACTTAATCATGCTTTATTACATAAAACTTCACTTGATACAACAAAGAAGATCGAGAGGTTTAGTGTCTTTGGGGCTTAGGATCATTACATAAAAACTTTAAACTTGAAATACAACATCTTTATTGAAAACTTCCTTTACATGACCACTACATTCCTTCGTACTTAGCATTGCATGGGATAACCTGAGGACATGCATAAGAAAAGGGTGAGCTATAAAGCCTAGTAAGGGAGTACACAATGAATAACATGAGGAGTACAATACATGTTAGGCAATAGGAACATCAATAGAGCATTAGAGTAACATGAACATAAAGGCATGATAAAGCATGATAACCATAACATGGAAATGTGGCAACAACACTTAACATTGAATTAGCATGAGCCAAGGCTCATTGCACATGGAGCATGAGTAAACCCTCATTGCACTTGAAGCACGAGTAAACCCTCGTTGCACTTGAATTATCATGATTCAACACTCATTTCACATGACGTATCATGATACTATACTTTACCCAATGCATTGGAGCGCTATAAGGGCGCACCCTTCTTAAACATTTCATTTCATGCATAAGTGTGCCACATGGATCATAAAACATGGATTCATAAAACATAATCATTTATTCCACGATAAAGGAATGTGGAATTCATACATGAAACTTTATAATCAATAAGTAAATGTGCATAAAGGTGAATACCCTTGATGGAGAAATGGGCATGGTATTCACTACACAATGATATTGGGTTAGAAAATCGGTGTGATTTCGGCAGCGTAACGGCGTGACATAAGAATTCATAAAAATTGTTGATGAGAGAGAAAGGGGTTACTCATCATATTTACATGTAATGGACAGTAAGGAGGTCATATATATACATGTCCCAACAATTGAAAAGGAATTTAGATTCATGATACAAAAGTATTGCTTGAATATAAAAGAGGAGAAAAAGGTTCCTTTCGGAATTTCGGCATAGTAACGGGTGTACATGGGAGGCATTTAATGAGAGAGAAAGGGGTCTCCCATCATTCAAAAAATAAGAGGTAAGTATGGGGGAGGTGTGAAACCATACCCCAACATTCATAATTGAAATTAAAAGGGCAATAAAACTTAAAGAAAATTGACAAAAATGAGAAAGGAAGAAAAAACCCTTACTTGGAAGTGTGCTTCCAAAGGCTAGAGAGAGGCTTGTGAGAGGCTTCTTGGGAGCTTGGGGCACCTTGGGAGGATTCTAGAGAGAGTAGGGCAGAGGTTGGACGAACTCCAAGGGATTTTAGTGAGGAGGAAGTGGGATCTTGGGTGGGTTTATATAGGAAAGGTGAGAGAATTCTTTATTATTTAGGTTTGGGACCCCTTATATTAAAATAATCCAAACCACAAACCATACCATGGTATTTGCCCATGGTTTATGGAAAAGGAAAGAGGAAAACAATATTTTACAAGGCCAAAGTCCGAACTTATTAAAAAATTAGGGTTGCTTATGTGGAGGTGAGTCACACTCTTATGGAAATTAATTTAAAAATGCAAAGTGTTGAATAAGTCTTGAGGGCTCCATTAATGATTTGAAAAGTAAGTCAAACAAACCCAAAAACTCATTATTTTAATGATAAAACACATATTGGCCGAACATAAGGATTATGTTATTTTATTACATCACCATTGGGTCATTATGATGTCATAAAACACATTATATATTTAAATGGTATTTAATTTTTACCCAAAAATTTGACTGTCTCAGAAAATTATGAAAAATTCACCGTTGGATAATTTCGACGTCCTGATTCGAAAAATAATATTTATTTTATCTAAATAATTTTCTAAATATTTTAATTTTCACTTTTAAAATAAAAACCGACTTTTATAAAAAAAAATCACGGGTTTTGACAGAAATGGCTTTCAAACCTTAATAAAAAAATTTAATTGCATTCATAAAATTATAAGATCATTTATACTTAATAAAAAATTAATTTAATATTAATAATAATATTTTATTAAGATATTATTTAATTCAAAAAATCCTTTAATTTAATAAAATATAATTCTTAATTAAATAATAACTAAAAACACCATTTGTACTTTAAAAACTAATTACAATGTATCAAAAATGACTAGAAATTATATTCATTATTATATACAAAAATAATGTACATGAACATGGTGATACTTATTTGTTACATAACCCCTTAAAATAGCCGCATAAGACCTAAGGGTAAGGTGTGCGATGGTGGAAGACTCTTGGGGCGGCTCGGATAACATCGCTCGAGTGGTAATTTCAATAAACTTCCACTTTTCCCGTAGACGATCACGTTCGAGCTTGACTTGATGAAGCTCAGCTTGGGCTTGGTCAAGGGAAAATCCCAAAGACGCCACCTATTTTCCGAGCTCTGACAAATGGGCTTCGTAAGGGGAAATTCTACTGGATGAGTCCATCGCTTCCTTTGTCTGAGTAGAAATGGGTTCGTTAAAGCCTTATATTTATACTACTCAGATGATCACTGTTCAAAGGCTATAAAAGTAACGGTCACAAATATTAACGTAAAACTAAAGAAGTTGACATCTTATAAAAACATTTTTCATAAAGAAACATTTAACTGGATCAAGAGGGATTTTCCATTAATGAAACTTTGGGTCGTTACAACATTCCCCCCTTAAGAAATTTCGCCCTCAAAATTTTCCTTTTCCCACACTAAAACAAATGTGGGTAACTTAGCTTCATCATATACTCCGACTCCCAAGTTTCTTCTTCAAACTTTTAGTTTCTCCACAACACCTTGACGAGGGGCATTGTCTTATTTCGTAGAACTTTTTCTCTACGATCTAAGATCTTCACTGGTTGCTCCTCATAAGAAAGATCGTCTTCTAATTGTACCACCTCGGAAGAGAGTACATGTGAAGGGTCTGGTATGTACTTCCTTAAGAGGGATACATGGAAGACATCATGCACCTTGGCCATAGTAGGTGGAAGTTCTAGTCGATAGGCCACAGCCCCAACACGATCAAGAATCTCGAAGGGGCCGATGTACCTTGGACTTAACTTCCCTTTCTTTCCAAACCTCATGACCTTCTTCCACGGAGATATGCATAAAAACACCATGTCTCCAACTTTAAACTCAAGGTCTCGTCGACGATTATCTGCATAACTCTTCTGTCGACTTTGGGCTGCCTTGATATGCTGCTGAATGGTTTTCACCTTCTCCACCATTTCTTCAACCATTTCTGGTCCAAGCAGCTTACGTTCACCGACCTCATCCCAACATGCTGGTGTTCTACACCTTTTCCCATACAGGGCTTCATATGGTGCCATTTGTATTCTCGAGTGGAAACTATTATTATAAGATAACTCAACTAGAGGAAGATGTTGATCTCATCCTTCTTTAAAGTCCATTGAGCACGCTCTCAACATATCCTCAAGTGTTTGGATATTCCGCTCGGATTGGCCATCAGTTTGAGGATGATAGGCCGTACTGAAGTTCAGTTCAGTATTCAGAGCATGTTGAAGACTCTTCCAAAACTTAGAGGTGAATCTTGGATCTCGGTCAGAAACAATAGATAGTGGTACTCCATGCAACCGTACCACATCCCTGATATATATCTGTGCCAGTTGATCCAAAGAGAAATCCTCTCGAATAGAAATGAAGTGTGCAGTCTTTGTAAGACAATCCACAACAACCCATATTGCATTGTTGCCTTTGGATGTCCTTGGAAGTCCAGTGACAAAGTCCATGGTGATGTTCTCCCATTTCCATTCTGGTATGGTCAATGGTTGCATCATCCCCTTAGACTTCTGCCTCTCTGCCTTCACTTGCTGACACACCAGGCACTTTGATGTATATTCAGCGATCTCCTTCTTCATATTATCCCACCAAAAGTTTTCTCGGAGATCTCGATACATCTTTGTGCTCCCTGGGTGAATAGATAAATTTGAACTATGTGCATCATCCAAAATTTTCTTCTTCAGCTCCGAACATGATGGAACACATAGTCTTTTCCCAAACTGCACAACTCCTTCTTCATTAACATTAAACTCTGAGGATTTTCCCTTTTTGATAGCTTCCACTTTTTCTTGGATTCCCGCATCATCCTTTTGAGCATCCTTTAACCTTTCCAAAAGAGATGGTTGAGCAATAATTTGTGAAAGGATTGATGATGTTCCATTCTCTATGATTCCCACGTCCATCTTCATCAAGTCTAAGAAGATTGGATCCTTTTCAATTCTCATCATTGATAGAATCGCTGGATCCTTTCTACTTAGGGAATCCGCCACCTTGTTCGCCTTCCCAGGGTGGTAATGTATTGAACAGTCATAATCCTTGATGAGCTCTATCCATCTTCTCTGGCGCATATTAAGCTCTTTCTGTGTGAATATATATTTAAGACTCTTGTGGTCAGTATATATCTCACATTTCTCTCCATAGAGATAATGCCGCCAGATTTTCAAGGCAAAGATCACCGCTACCAACTCCAGATCATGCGTTGGATAGTTTCGCTCATGGATTTTCAACTGCCTTGAGGCATAGGATATCACTTTATCATTCTACATCATCACACATCCTAATCCCTTCTTCGAAGCATCACTGAATACCACAAAAAGCTCCCCACTTGTGGGTAAAGTGATCACGGGTGCAATGATAAGCCTCCTTTTCAACTCCTTGAAGCTTTCTTCACATTCATCACTCCAAGAAAACTTTACTCCCTTTCGAGTTATCTTGGTAAGAGGGTTGGACAATCGTGAGAAATTTCTCACAAATCGTCGATAATATCCATCTAACCCCAAGAAGCTACGGATATCTGTTACCGATGTTGGCTTCGGCCATCCCTCAATTGCATCTTTTTTGGAGGGGTCCACAGATATCCCATTGCTTGTGATGATATGGCCCAAGAATGAGACCTCCTTCAACCAGAACTCACACTTTCTGTACTTGGCATAGAGCTTCTCCTTGCGCAAAGTCTTCAGTACAGTTCTTAAATGCTCCTCATGGTCCTCCTTGGTTTTGGAGTATATAAGAATATAATTTATAAAGACTACCACAAATTTGTCTAGGTAATCTCTAAAGACTCTATTCATCAATTCCATGAATATTGCTGGAGCATTGGTGAGTCCGAAAGGCATTACTATGAATTCATAGTGCCCGTACCTTGTACGAAAAGCAGTCTTGGGGATATCTTCCTTCTTCACCCTTACTTGATAATATCCCGACCGCAAGTCCACCTTGGAGAAGTATTGTGCTCCACGTAGCTGATCAAACAAGTCATCGATTCTTGGGATAGGATACTTGTTCTTTATCGTGATTTTGTTAAGTTCACGATAATCGATGAAAAGCTGCATTGACCCATCCTTCTTCTTGACGAAGAGGACTGGTGCACCCCATGGTGATGCACTTGGGTGTATAAACCCTTTATCCAGATTCTCCTGTAGTTGTTTCTTCAGCTCTTCAAGCTCAACA
This sequence comes from Viscum album, assembly GCA_963277665.1. Taxonomy (NCBI): domain Eukaryota; kingdom Viridiplantae; phylum Streptophyta; class Magnoliopsida; order Santalales; family Viscaceae; genus Viscum; species Viscum album. The sequence goes on from OY728140.1 coordinate 829,464,718, forward strand.
ACAGTCATTCTATATGGAGTCTTGGATATTGGTAGCGCCCCAGGTATAAGTTCAATTGAGAACTCAACATCTCTTCTTGGAGGAAGACCAGGAAGTTCCTCGGGAAATACTTCAGCGAATTCCCTCACAATAGGAATTTCTTCAAGGGTGGTTTCTTCCTTGGACTCAATCATCTGAGCCAGATATGCGTGCTCATAAGGCAGTAATATCCATGCTTGAGATGATGGAGCTAAAGGAGATTCATCTTCCTCCTGACACTTGTAAAGAATCGGGGGTCGATTCTACATATGGAGTGTGATTTCCCTCTCCCGACAATTTATGTTGGCTCTATATAAGGAAAGATAATCCATGCCAAGAATTGCATCAAATTCCACCAAAGGGAGTATGACGAGGTTCGCCAGGAAATTCAATCCACAGATTATAACAGGGGAGGACTTATACTCATGGGATGCAATGATTTCCCCATTTTCCGTACTCACCGACATCTTTACTTCCATGATTTGTGGTGGTGCAGGGATTGTTCTACTAAACTTTTGAGATATAAAAGAATGCGTAGAACCTGAATCAAAAAGTACGTTCGCTATTCTTGAATGAATAACTAGCGTACCTGTCACCACTTCGTTGTCGGGGTTCACTTCGGCAGAAGTGATGGCAAAAGCTCTTCCTTGTTGTCTTGGAGGTTGTTGATTGCCTCCGATAACCCTTGGATTAGGGCACTGATTCGCAAAATGACCCGGTTCTTTGCATTTGAAGCATTGAACAACGCGTTGAGGTTCGAACGGAGCGTTCCTCCCCTCCGTCGCAGCCGCGGGTCCTTCTTGCTGACAGTTAACAGCTAGGTGCCCTTCTCTTCCACACTTGAAGCATTTTCTTGTCCCCCTAAGGCAATTTCCAGGGTGCTTCTTTCCACACTTTTGGAAAGTGGGGTGCTGGAAGTTCTTAGCGCCGTTGGATTTATCCATCGGACCACCAGCATTGAAGTCCACCTTCCGCTTCTTGTCCCCATGATACCCCTGTGATTCTCCGATCTCCATTTCAACCTTGAGGGCACATCGGACAATTTCCTCATAGCTGTCGAAGTCACGGATCGCTAATGCTTTCCGCAAGCTAGGCTTCAGCCCACCAAAGAAGCGGTCAACCTTGCATTCGGGGGTAACGACAAAGCCGGAAGCGTATCGTGCAAGCCTTGTGAAGTTTGCCTCGTACGCTCCCACAGATTCCTCATCTTTCTGCTTGAGGGAAAGGAAGTCCCTTTCCATCTTAAGACGGAGGGTGCGTGGAAAATATTTATCGAAAAACATCTTCCGGAATACCTTCCATTCCAAAGCCTCGATCTCCTCCTCAGGCTTCGTATTTTTGATCAACGTCCACCATTGATCAGCTTCACCCTCCATACGATAAGCCGCCAGGAGAACCTTCTCTTTTTCAGAGCATTGGAGGATGGATAATATCTTTTAAATGGAGTTGATCCATTGTTCAGCAATCGTGGGATCGGATGATCCACTAAAAGTAGGAGGACTTTGTCTCATGAAGCTTTCAATAGCGACTTGTTCTTTCTTAGGGGGGGTTGAACGTTCCTCTTGACCAGTGTTTCTATTCAAAACTTGAGTTAGCTGAGAGAGAAGCGTGACAAAGTTCGCGATTCCCGCTCCCATTGGATTGGGCATCTCATAAGTACAATCATCACACTGATCTTCACAACGGTTGTTAGCCCGAGTTCTCCTATTACCGGCCATTGGCTGGAATAAAAGGAAAGTTAGGGGTAACACATAAAGGATAATCCAAAGACAAAAGTTGATGACTTATAAATAAACTTTAATCTCTTTAACTCATGAGTCTATAGGATTCAATCCAGGCTTTTCATGATCTTTCTTCTAACATATATTCTTAGGGTCATTTTTCCCTTAATAAGGGTTCATACTAAGATTGTGAATTTATCAAAACATATCCCCCGAGAGTGTCGTAACCAAGAGTTCAGCAAGGCCCGTTGTCGTGCACCAGTTCCCGTTCGAGTCTAGCTCAAAGCGGTGTTTTCGGGTTGTACCCCTAGGATACATCTGTGTCAGAGCCGCCTCTACCTGCTCGTATCCAGACAGGGATGTATTTGTTTGATAAACCACTTACTTAGTATTTACCAAAACTTAGGGATGTTTTTATTATGCTTAGTATTGTATCTAAGGATTTATTAGGGTTTCCTAATCCCAAAAATAACTAAAACTATCATTTGATACCAACTATGACAACCCTGCTTTTTATTACAACTTAAGAATGCTTTATTACATAAAACTTCACTTGATACAACAAAGAAGATCGAGAGGTTTAGTGTCTTTGGGGCTTAGGATCATTACATAAAAACTTTAAACTTGAAATACAACATCTTTATTGAAAACTTCATTTACATGACCACTACATTCCTTCGTACTTAGCATTGCATGAGATAACCTGAGGACATGCATAAGAAAAGGGTGAGCTATAAAGCCCAATAAGGGAGTACACAATGAATAACATGAGGAGTACAATACATGTTAGGAAATAGAAACATCAATAGAGAATTAGAGTAGCATGAACATAAAGGCATGATAAATCATGATAACCATAACATGGAAATGTGGCAACAACACTTAACATTGAATTAGCATGAGCCAAGGCTCATTGCACATGGAGCATGAGTAAACCCTCATTGCACTTGAAGCACGAGTAAACCCTCGTTGCACTTGAATTAGCATGAGTCAACACCCATTGCACATGATGTATCATGATACTATACTTTACCCAATGCATTGGAGCGCTATAAGGGCGCACCCTTCTTAAACATTTCATTTCATGCATAAGTGTGCCACATGGATCATAAAACATGGATTCATAAAACATAATCATTTATTCCACGATAAAGGAATGTGGAATTAATACATGAAACTTTATAATCAATAAGTAAATGTGCATAAAGGTGAATACCCTTGATGGAGAAATGGGCATGGTATTCACTACACAATGATATTGGGTTAGAAAATCGGTGTGATTTCGGCAGCGTAACGGCGTGACATAAGAATTCATAAAAATGGTTGATGAGAGAGAAAGGGGTTACTCATCATATTTACATGTAATGGATAGTAATGAGGTCATATAGATACATGTACCAACAATTGAAAATGAATTTAGATTCATGATACAAAAGTATTGCTTGAATATAAAAGAGGAGAAAAAAGTTCCTTTCGGAATTTCGGCATAGTAACGGGTGTACATGGGAGGAATTTAATGAGAGAGAAAGGGGTCTCCCATCATTAAAACAATAAGAGGGCAGTATGGGGGAGGTGCGAAACCATACCCCAACATTCATAATTGAAATTAAAAGGGCAATAAAACTTAAAGAAAATTGACAAAAATGAGAAAGGAAGAAAAAACCCTTACTTGGAAGTGTGCTTCCAAAGGATAGAGAGAGGCTTGTGAGATGCTTCTTGGGAGCTTGGGGCACCTTGGGAGGATTCTAGAGAGAGTAGGGAATAGGTTGGATGAACTCCAAGGGATTTTAGTGAGGAGGAAGTGGGAGCTTGGGTGGGTTTATATAGGAAAGGTGAGATAATTCTTTATTATTTAGGTTTGGGACCCCTTATATTAAAATAATCCAAACCACAAACCATCCCATGGTATTTACCCATGGTTTCTGGAAAAGGAAAGAGGAAAACAATATTTTACAAGGCCAAGGTCCGAAATTATTAAAAAATTAGGGTTTCTTATGTAGAGGTGAGTCACACTCTCGTAGAAATTAATTTAAAAAGGCAAAGTGTTGAATAAGTCTTGAGGGCTCCATTAATGCTTTGAAAAGTAAGTCAAACAAACCCAAAAACTCATTATTTTAATGATAAAACACATATTGGCCGAACATAAGGATTATGTTATTTTATTACATCACCATTGGGTCATTATGATGTCATAAAACACATTATATATTTAAATGGTATTTAATTTTTACCCAAAAATTTGACTGTCTCAGAAAATTATGAAAAATTCACCGTTGGATAATTTCGACGTCCTGATTCGAAAAATAATATTTATTTTATCTAAATAATTTTCTAAATATGTTAATTTTCACTTTTAAAATAAAAACCGACTTTTATAAAAAAAATCACGGGTTTTGACAGAAATGGCTTTCAAACCTTAATAAAAAATTTAATTGCATTCATAAAATTATAAGATCATTTATACTTAATAAAAAATTAATTTAATATTAATAATAATATTTTATTAAGATATTATTTAATTCAAAAAATCCTTTAATTTAATAAAATATAATTCTTAATTAAATAATAACTAAAAACACCATTTGTACTTTAAAAACTAATTACAATGTATCAAAAATGACTAGAAATTATATTCATTATTATATACAAAAATAATGTACATGAACATGGTGCTACTTATTTGTTACATAACCCCTTAAAATAGCCGCATAAGACCTAAGGGTAAGGTGTGCGATGGTGACAGACTCTTGGGGCGGCTCGGATAACATCGCTCGAGTGGTAATTTCAATGAACTTCCACTTTTCCCGTAGACGATCACGTTCGAGCTTGACTTGATAAAGCTCAGCTTGGGCTTGGTCAAGGGCAAAGCCCAAAGACGCCACCTCTTTTCTGAGCTCTGACAAATGGGCTTCGTAAGGGGAAATTCTACTGGATGAGTCCATCGCTTCCTTTGTCTGAGTAGAAATGGGTTCGTTAAAGCCTTATATTTATACTACTCAGATGATCACTGTTCAACGACTATAAAAGTAACGGTCACAAATCTTAACATAAAACTAAAGAAGTTGACATCTTATAAAAAAAATTTTCATAAAGAAACATTTAACTGGATCAAGAGGGATTTTCCATTAATGAAACTTTGGGTCGTTACATTACCCTTATGAATAGTAATGTGAAAAATAGAATAGTAACCTCACTTAAGAAAGTATAAATTTAATTTAGACATCTTGAATAGTGAAGTAATATAATAGCATAAGTAAATAACTGTTTCAGGAATTATTAGTTAAGTATTAGTATTTTTTCAGGTAAATAGTGTTTTTACTTAAAAATTAAACATCTCATATTTAGAAATTTGTTTTCATAAAATGGAGTTCATTTTTTAATTCAGAGCATCGATATTATGCTAGGGTGAATTTATGATATTTTTATAAAATGTTTTGTTTTTCGGTGAATAGTAAAAATACACTTTTGAGTTTCGGTGTGTTTAATGACATTATTAATGAAGTAATGATGATAAAATAATTCCGGTCGACTTTTTATACAATAAGATATGTTATGATGTGTACCAAGTGGAAAATACCATGGTCAAGCCCATGGTTTTGCAAATACTGCTAATGAGGTGTCCTTTGAAAATTAATAAAATATTCCCTCACTTTTGCTATAAATACCAACCCATTTCTTCTTTCCTTTAATTCCAAATTAATCATAAATGAAGATATGGTCTTTTAAACTCCCAAGTATTCCTCCCAAGTAGTCCTCCCAAGGTTCCCTTAAGCCCCCCAAGGTCCCAACCTTCAAGTTTTTTAATTTACTCTTCAAGGTAAGGGAACCTTTCACCCCCTCTTTTAGTCATGACTTATTTTATGTTATGTCTTCTAGTTTCAATTTTATTATGTTGGGGTATGTTATTATATATCCTTATCGCTATAAATTTTATGTTCAAATGATGAGATACCATTTCTGCTCTTATCAACTAATTTTCTGAATTTTTAAGTGATGTTGTTAGGCTTTCGAATTTTCGTAAAAGAAATTGCATCTTCTCTTTTCTTTAAAGTTTCATTTTCATGTGGCATGTCATTCAAATATCCATACCATGGTCTTATTTATTTTGTATCATGTACCTATACTGTATTATGAGATATTTATGAGTGGTTAACCCTTGTTCCCCCTCTTTTTAATATTTTCTAAAACCATGTTATATAGTCATTATGCTGTAGAATTTTCATCTCAAAATCTCTCTCTTTTTCTCAATAAATTCTCTTATTTTATTCATGTGAATACCCAAACATATTTCGTTTCTAGGGGTATTCACCAATACATAAAAATGATATATTTTATTCTGGAATTGACATACATAAAACCCTTATTCCCTTTCCATGGGTTATAAATGACATAATGATCTTGCTTTTAAGAACTTTTTAAAACATCACGATTTTGATATGAAACCCATTTCTTTTATTCTATTTGGGTTATTTATGAAATGCATGATTATGATCTATGTGGCTCAAATGAAAATAAATACATATTAATGGTGCTCCCTGATAGAGCTCCAATGAATTGGGTAAAGAATTAATCTCTAGAAATGATAAGTTTTACGATACCTTGGTGAATAACCTTGGTAATTTTTATGATGCCTTGGGGTTAGAACTTGGTGATATGTTCATGAATTTCTAAAATAAATGTTGTAGCCAAATTTTCAAGTTATTTTTCAAGTTATTATTATTATGATATGCCTCTTTATCTACATGTTTTTATTGATATCACTCAAGTTCACATGTAAATTGTTTCACTTGTTTTCCTTACCGGGCCTTCTGCTCACCCTTTCCTTTGATGTATTCCTCCAGGTTATGAGATATAGTAATTGTAGTTAGGATAAACCTATGATGATTCCTTGCAAGTTTATTAAAATAATTTTTTTTTTATTTTCATGCCTTATGTTTCTGATTTCCAAGACACAAGACTTTAAAGATCCTCTGTTTATAAAATGTAATGAAAAGTTATGTAATAAAAAGGCAGGATGCCATAGGGTAGACATCGTGAGATGGTAGCTATGGTTGAGTTTAATAAAGGTGATGTTGAGATTAGTTTTAGGGACACTTGAGGATGCCCGTGTGGACTGGTTTTTGATCAAGTGATTAGTGGATGTTATAATCGGTTGTTGATAATGCTTGTGGCATGGTGTTTCTTTTGATGCCCTTATGGGAGGGGAAATACCCAAGGATGGATTGTATTTCGGGGAGTCCAACTGAGGTTTTCTTATGATGGGATTTTCCCTGAGGTTTTTCTTGTGCTGAGGAGTCCCCTGCAGGGTTTCCTACCTTTGAGGTGGTCATGGGGACCGTTGAGAATGACCTTGTAAGTATGTTGGTGATTTTGGATTCCCTTTCAGGTGTGTTGTTGATCGAGGATCAGTCAGAGGCCATTGAGGGTTGCTTGAAGATGCTTCTTGTGCTCGGCTTGTCCCGTGATTTGGATGAGATAAAGAAACTCCTAGTAGGGTGTCCTATTCTTATTGTGTCCTTATGGTCGTTTGAGGTTTGTTTGATGGGTGTGTCCTGATAGTTTGGGTGCAACTAGAGAACCCCTAGTAGGGTGTCTCGTTGAGTAGTGGACCTAAGGACTATGGTATCCCTGGGTTTTGTTTAACCCCAAGGAGGGTCGGTGAGAACTCGTGGTGGATTTTTGATGGATGATGAGATGTAGGGGACTGAGGGAGCCTCATGATTTGTTAGCTGAGAGTTGATCAGTGGTGATAATTCAACTTTTTGGATGTTGGGATCGAGAGTTGGATCGAACCACATTCTTGTAGCCTTTTTCCAAGATTTTGAGGCAGTTCTTGCTCATTATTGGTTTGAGGAGGAGGCCCTTGGGATATCTTGGATCAAGAGTTGGCCTTAAGGTTTGATGTGGTTCTCTCCTCCATTGGTTGGTTGTTGTTAGATGGGTCTAGTGAGGTGATAGATGATCCAGAGGAGTGCATCCCCTCTCTAGGCTTGCGATTCTATTACCCCAAATAAGGAGTAAAAGTTTGTGGTCTCGAACATTTGATGGACCCGAGTCACAATCTTAGCCACACTAACATTGTTTTATGTATTCAATTTGTTGTGCAGGACTGTCGTGTTCTAGATAGGTTCTCTCAAAGTAAATAGAGTTCATCTCGCCAGTTCATATCTTGATATTAATTTCCTAGAGCCTGATAGGTGTGTGTTGTTGTGTGGACGCCTAAGGTTACGCCCTGGGGTTCGACATTCATGCCTATTGAGTTTTAGACATCTTGGAGCTCCTGTATAGATTTGGAGAACGTGTGTGGTGTTGCATGGTAGGGTGAGACATGTGTTATAAATCCTCAGGCATGGGTCAGAGCGGGTGTAGATTTACCTCGGGTATCAGGCTAGAACCTACGGTTGGTTGTTTTATTTGTTTTGTTTAGACCCTTTATTGATGTGTATTTATGTTATGCCAACTGTTATTAGTCTTTGACCATGTTTGGCATATCACATGTGCATACACTTATATATGACAACAGATTATAGGTTCACTATTGGGGGTGATCTATTAATATTTATTTCTCACTCCATGTACGTGTGCCTCGATGTGTGTGAAAATGTATATCTGCTTTCAAGTTAGAGCACAGGATGCATAGTGGATCAAGCAAAGACATGATGCTACTTGATTGAGCGGAACTGCTCATGTAGAGTCTTAGGATTGGGTTGGTGTTGCTTGAGGGTCGTGGAGACCGGGTATGTGGTACGACTCTGAGTTGGCAGTAGAGCCTAATATATATATATATATATACACACACACACACACACACACACTTTAGTTTATTTTATTTTGTATATGTGGTTGGCTTAGTGGGTAACCGGGTGGTGTGTTATAGCATGACTGTTTGGGTTTGTATGCCGCATTTCATTTGTTATAGCATGTTGTTGTTTCAATTTATTTATTATGTGCACTCTGATGGTTACTGTTGTATATGAGTTTGGGTTACCTTCTGCTTTTATTATGCTTTGATTCGAGGGAATAGTCTCCTTAATGTATGGATTAGAACATGGTTGTTTGTCAGTAGCCTCTGGCATACAAAGATGCGCACTTAAGACCTTGTGGTGGGTCAGATTGGGTAACATGTTTGGTCGACCCAGGTCGGTTTTCCACACACCCACTTAAAAGGTTACCCCATAGAGGTCTTCTAGACCCCTCTTCTCCAAGGTTATACTTTGGAAAGTTTTGGAAAATTCCCAACCATGTAAGGGGTTGCCCAGGTATAGGTTTCCCTTTACACTTGACAAACCAATTGCTCGACCTAAAGTACTGCTCCCAAGCACCTGAGTCATAACCCAAGCCTGAAACCATATCCAAAACACACAATATGGGACTACCCAAACTCTCAAAATCCTAATCCAAATCCTGGTTCTCAACCCCTGTGAGACTAGAAATTCAAATTTCTCTGAAATTTTACTGATGTGGTTCTTTAGATGAACACACTCACAGGCTTTAATTTTTAAGTCATGGAATCATGTCTTGAAAGATACAGACATATACAACATGTTGAAGTCTTTAATGTATTATCTTGGTGATCTGAGACTATAAAGTTGAACATCAATACATGATTCAAGTTCAAATAACCATTACATGATAATCATAATCAAATTCAAAGAATATAATAATCCCATTATCATATATAATCCAATTAAAACCCATTTTCAAATCATATTTAAAGGGTTCGGGCATCAACATACGTTCCTATATATTATACTAGTACTTGCCCGTGCTATTGCATGGCATATTCGATTACTGTTTTTTCTTTTAATATGAGATTATTATTTATAAAAGTTGATAAGAATCAATAATGTTGAATAAATTTTAATTAGAATGTAATGGTGTATGATAATGAATTAGGAGTGCATAAAATATAGAGGCACCATTTAAATTGATGACAGAGAAAAAGGATAGATTAAAAGTATATGAATTTCTAAATTTTGAGGATGGAAATTTTAATTCATTTTCGACTTCAACAATCACAATAATAGTAATGTGTTCACTGAAATAAAAAGTGAAAGATAAATCAAAGATAAGACAGTGATTGTAATAATAAAAATGAGACACGTGGAAATGATTTAATTAAAAATAAATTGTATGAGTGGGTAGTTTGTGAAAAAAAATGGACTGAAACTATTCATGATGTATATGGAACAATATAGAATGAGGGAGGTGGAAATCTTTTCACAAATTCCCCAGAGATCTTAACCCATGCAATGCACCTAAGACCTCCATATCAAGCCAAAAAATTATAGGAAAAAGACAAATAATGGAAGAATAAATAATATTTATTCCCCTAGAGACGCTACACAACAATGTATCATACCACCCAACACCTTTAACATCCCATGATCAAACTATTTCAAATGAAAAAACCTTTGGAAATTCAAACAAAACTAACAGGACTGACCCAACCCGCCTAGATGAAAAACAATTCACCGGATCCAAGATAAGGGTAGGCTTCTAACCATCCTTATGTGCATCAGTTCCCTTTGTTGTTGCCAAAGCTTCTTTCTTCTTTTTATCTTATGAGGAATCATCATCTCTATACTGCATGCTCAGCTATGTCAAAAGACATGATTTACAAAGGCATGAAATGGAGAAAGGAATGCATGGGAGAAAATTTATAAATCAGTATAGAGTAATTAAAATATGACATAAAATGAATCCCAAACTATGATATCAATACAGAGTAATTGCACATGAGCCTCAGCCCAGTTGGTGAGGACTCCTTAAGTGCATCCAAGAGACCTAGGATCAAATCCAGGCGAAGGCTAATTTCTGGTACTATAGCAGCACTGTAGTAGTGTGTAGCAGTACTGTAGTAGTACTGTAACAGGTACTGTAGCAGGTACTATGCAGGTACTAAAGAAGGAACTGTAGCAGACACTGTTTGGCACTGTATTTGGTCCTCGAGTCCTTTAAGGCCTTCGGGAACCCAGGACTTCGAGTCAGTAAGGCCTTCGGGCCACCTCAAGGCCTTCGGGCTACCTTAAGTGCAGATGCAAACCAGACAACCTACAAGGAACAAGCTTTAGAAAGAGGAGCAAGGAGCTTTCACCATAGCAGAAGCTAAACGGATTGCAAGAATGAGAGGGTATGACACCTGCCATCGGGACAAGCCTGTGCATGCACGGGAAAGCCTAGCCGAACAGCCCTGTGAAGGTGGAGAGCTGATTTCACGATGAAGATGCTGGGGAGGAGAAGTTCCAAGTAGTGAGTCTGGGTTGCATGTAATGTTTGAAGCCTACGGGCAATGAATTCCTCTAAGGCCTATGAGCCATGTAATACTTATGCCTACAGGCCTTGTAAGGGTTCCACCTCACCCCTTGAAAGGTGGATTATCAAAAATAAATAAAAAATGAAGGTCTTCGGGCCATTGGAGGAATACAAAGTAATTCATAAAGGCATGCATGGGAGAAAATTTATAAATCAGTACATAGTAAATCATCTCTCATACTCACCTATGAAACAGAGTAATTGATTTACAAAGGCAACATTGTTAGTTTAAAAAATGAATGCATGGGAGAAAATTCTACAATGCTCAGATATAAAGGCAACGTTGTACTGATTCATAGCCTAAAAAAACATTGCTAGTTTCATCTCCCATTCTCAGCTATAAATTTTCTGGACTACTCTGTACTAATTCATAAATTAGAAAATTCTCCCATTCTCAGCTATGAAACTAAAGTGTGCAAAATTCATAAATCAATACAGAGTAATTTATTTACAAAGGCATGCATGGGAGAAATTTTATAGTAGTTTTATTAAATCAAAAATATAAGACTTTAGTTTATTTCATAAAGGATTTAATGAATGAGATATGAGTAAAGGCCTAACCTATAACAATGTTGTCACTAATAAATAGTAATGTTGAATTTTTTTTAATCATGAAGTATTGGTGCATAAAAATAGAATATGAGTGCATAAAAAATACACAACATTAAAATACTTTAAAAAAGAAAGGATATATAAAATACATGTTCTAATGATGTATTTAAACATCCACTAGTCATATTAAAAAACTCCATAGAGTACATGATCCAGTTTTAAAAAACATGTATCACAAGTGTTATATAGTACAAGTACAAGAAACTAATAACTAAGAGAAAATAAAATGATTCACTTATCATGAAATCCCCATAAGCTTCTTTGTTTCATGATACTGCGTATGTCACCAAAATTCAGTTAGTTTAAACCCTGTCACATTGAATGCATGAATGAAATCATGCATTAATGTTGACTATATTGAAAGGAACTCTCTTAATCAAATATACAATGTTCATTCTCATGCAAGGAGAAAGAAATATTGAAAATTATATAACTCTAAAAACCCAACATGATCTATCATTAAATTCCTCCGCACACAGTGAGCCCCTGCCCCAATTCAATACACAACAATTGAAAAAGGACAAAGTAGTAGCACAGGCTCACAAGTGATCATGCCAAATGTAAATTCTTCCATGGTTTGATGAGGTTGATGATTATGGGATATAATATTACCTAGAATTGCGACGACCTCATGGGAATTGATGTCCATGCATCCATACCTCTTGAACAACGGATATGCTCTCATTGTGGTCTGGAAGGAATTACTCCACCACTTCTGTTCTTCTCTTACTTCCATATCTTCTCCCTATTTTGGAATTCAATGTGTGTAGATCATTATGGTTGGGCCAGATCATGATCAGTGCACTGTTGGGGAATAAATAAAAAATCATCCTGGAAAAAACCATAAAAGGTCAAATCTCTGAATGAGATTTGGGTAAAAAACGGTTGCTTTAGGTACAGTTCTTCATTAGCAATATGGATACAATTATGCAAAAACAAAATTGAAAACGTTGTGTATGAGCAATTAGGAAATAATTGTACATGAAATGTAGAAAATAGATAGTTTGGAATAAAGTTTACATATCAAAATGTGTACAGAAATGATTTATTTCAGAAAACAATCTGGTGTTTATATATTACATACCATGATGGTATTTTTTACCACACCAAAATAGAAAATTGAATTGATAGGAGGCAATAACCATGTCATTTTTGTACGGTATAAAAATTCAAGTAATGTAGATTGAACACATAGATAACAGGATAAAGAAATGGTTGAACGCTTTCTATAGATCAACATAAATTTCAATTAATGTTTTTGTACTGTACAGAATGTAATAATAATTTCACTGCAAATAGGAATTCAAAAAATAGTAATGAAAACAATTTAAATAGTGAACATATATGTTTACCATATGTTTACAACATCACATTTCAGTCTATTTTTCATTTTTCCTGTTTACATTTCCCTTCGTTCTGCTGTCTAATTTAGTATATTGAGTCATTGTAGCCTTGTTGTGCACATGATAGAATTTTTTACATAGAAAATATTGTTAGAAGATTTGAAGCTAGAATATGCAGCAATTAAAATCATTGAAACACATATCATATCTTTAACAGTTTAATGTTATTTAACAATATACAGGTTTAGATTGAAAGGAAAGTTTAAAAAAAATACAGAATATACATTTATTTATAGAAGTTGTTGTTAAAATATTGGAATGAATTAAGAACTTAGTATAGATAACAGTTATATAAGTGAATAAAAAATTGAGATAGATGTGCTAAAATAAAAAATTTGTTTGAAAACTGATCAAATAATAAAAAAAATGGTTTCATGCACCATTTTTTCACATAAGTATCTATACAGATTAAAAAAATTAAGTGAAATGGTGTGAAAAAATGTGCCTATATGCTAGAAAATGAATACAAACATACCAATACAAGTAATATACAATATAAAACACTATATTTTAACTTCCAATTTACCTATATTTTGCATTCATTGGATTTGCTAACATGAAGGTGCGTTTGTTAACATAAGTATCTTTTTGGTTTCATGCACCATGTTTGCACAGATGTACCTGAATAGAATAAAAAAATTAAGTGAAATGGTGTTAAGAAAGCTGCCTATATGCTAGAAAATGACAAAAAAACACACCCATACAGTTTAAATGGTAAAAGCCTTATTCAATAGAAGGATCATGTTTATGTGAAGAAAAAATTAATATATAACAATAGATGAGTCATAATATATTACCTAAAGTTGCATGGAGTATATAATGAAGGGGTACATTGAACAATAGAATCTAACAGAACGTATAGGTAGATAGAATGAATATGCACGAGTTAAAATAGGACAAACACATCAATCATTCCTCTATAATAGATGGCCATGGTTATTGAAGCTATGAGTACATGTAGAAAAAAAAATGGACATTCAGTGGGAATAATGGAGGATGAAAAGTGAAAGCATACAATAGAATCATTTTATTCACGATGAATTGTTAAACAGTGGTGTACGATACAACATTCTATGTTTTTTCATTAATTTGTAAAATCAATTCAGATGTTTGGGTAGTTTTCAAGAAATTAATAGCTAGATACATTCTCTTAAAAGTGATTAACCTATATGAACATATAAAGGTCTGCAGTTTTTTATGTGTAATGTACAAAAAATGTGTTGGAAATAACTAGTTAACCCAATATGTGTGCAGTGGAGATGTAATAGATATGGTAAAATAATTTTTTTTTCAAACATGATCAAATAATAAAAACTAACCCATGCTGCAAATAATTTGTAAAGATCCACATCTCTGAAATTCTTCACTGCTCTCATTGCCATGATGGGGTATTTCTCCAAATTTTAGTCTAAATCCACCATGTGATGCTAACCAAAGGAGAGGAATTATGTGTATCTGTTGGGTAAATGATTCCACTATCAGATGGGACTACTATAAGGTATTGATGAAAAATAAAATGAATGAAACGGTAATATCTGATAAGAATAAGTAACAAATCAAATAAATTATAACATATGAAATAATTCAAAACAACTAAACCCTAACCAATGCAGAAGAGGGTGAATGAAAACATAGAATCATCAAAAGATGGTTTTTTTTTGTTTCAATTAGAAACCTGAAAAGGAAGGAAGAATATAGAGGATAAAAATATAAGCTTACATGTGAAAAAAAAAGCAAAACAACATTGATAGATATGGAGTATCACTGTCAGAGACTGTAGATGGGAAAAGTATAGATAAGAATAAAACATCTAACATGATTTAAACTCTAATTGTAAATAAGATGAGTATGAAGCTTCTCTAGTTTTTCAACATGATTCCTTTCCAACTGCAATTAGAGAACTGATAAAATAAAACAATATCATTACAATAAACCAAAAATAGGGTGAATGAAAACATAGAAACTGCTATTTTGTTCAATGCTTGGAGTACTAATGATAGAGCTGATTCTAGAAAACCATATTTACCTCTAAAATCAGCGTTCAATGTCCCAATATTAGCCTTCTCTATAAATACATCATTTAGCATGTGTTTCTGGTTGTATTTGTTCGCACCCGAGTGCTAAATGTGTAACATTGTAATTCATACAACCTGTCATAAGTTGTTTTGTACTCAACACATGATTTTACCTTATCCTAGCAAGCTTTTCATTGTGAATAACTCTCTAGAAGAGTCGATGATCATCGATTCCCTAAAATGGATTAAGGAAGAAGATAAAAAATGAATCTGATAAACAAAGTGTGCCATAAAAGGTAGAGTTAACAGACATTATGTCATTATCAACATGCTGGGGGGGGAAGATAGATGGAACTGTTTCACCTGGAAAAAAGAAACAAATTGACATTTATGTAACATGAGTCACATAACAATCTCAAAAAACGAAACAGATTGAACCAAGTGGATCCTTAATTACTGATTCTATTGCGCAAAAAGTATCAAAATACATTGTCAAGATTTTGTATGAATAGAGTTAAAGGGAATACTTAAAAGTAGAGAGAATAAATAGAGAATGTTTTGAAGGAAAAGTCACCTCATTCTGGATGTGTTCGGAGCAGGTTCAATCTGCCCGATGCATAAACGTCCACGCGGTGTCGAGATATGAAAATAAAGAGGAAGATAGATCTTCATTATATGCACATCTGTGAGCATGATATATGAAAAGATGAATATTCTAATGAAAAAAACATGCACCTTATAGATATAAAACCTGTATTTCACCTTCACTGGGTGGGAAACTCGAAGCCCAGACAAGATTGAGTTATGAAAAACCACAGCCCGCAACCTCTGCAACCTGGATGCTAAATCTACAGTCAGTTCGCTCCCAGTGGATTGTCCATACAAAATAACATCTTCCTGCTTAACCCCATAAGTCTCTTCCAGGAATCTATAGGTAGCCTCAATACCAGCATAAGTGTTATGTTCACTTGGATGAGAATACCACTAATCTCGTGTGTTTGAATTGTTCTTTGATTATTATTATTTTGGTAGAGGCCATTGAAATTCAACACATCGCTCTTGGTCCCTTTGTATCTAAATCCCCTATAAACAATTACTAAAAGTTATAAAGTTTGAGATTATTAATCCTATTTATCCATTTGAGCAGTAGAATACACCTTGCCCAAAGACCATCTGTACCCAGAATAATCATATCTACAAACAGTCGTCGGCCAGAAGTTGCGTCAGTCTGGAATTTTATAAGCAGAAAAAAAAGAAAGGTTGGATCCAGAAAACTGACCCCATCAAATAGACTCGATGATGAAGGCTGAGTTCGCAGAACAACTCTTACATTTGACCCACATCCGCAGCGTTGACGTGATAGTATAGAATAGTTAGGGAAGCAGATGTGTTTTTCACGCACTGTTCCATAATTTCATTCTTCTTCTTCATACGCAACTTCAAAACGTTAGTAGTTTCCTTCTAAGAATCATCTGAGATCGTTAACCTCCCGGTGGCCTTGTCGGCTATGACCGTATATGACGGGGGGCTTGGCGGGGAGAACACGAACCTTCACCGCCATTGAAGACGTCACGAGCCCCATAACCAATCCCCTCACAGCCCCAAAATATGCAATAATAAAAGAACAATCGAAGGTTAAACAAACGAATTAGGATGTAGTGTAAACCATGGCATTTGAATATTACTAATCCCTCTAATACTGAAATATGAAAGCACAAGTGTAATTTTAGTCAAAATTCAAAGGCATATATGAATATTGATCATTCATTTTCCTATTTATATCAGTTGAAATGATGAAAACCTAATTCATTTTAATTTTCAACTAATGATAATAAATATTAAAATGAAACTGAATATTCATCATGGATAAAAATATGAACTGAACCTTCAGAACCTTTGGGGCTGCCAGAATTTTTTTTTCAGTGATTGGAGACATTAACCCATGCCAAGAACCTTCAACATAGAGCTCTCAACCACTTTAAAAGACCTGACAACATGAAAATGAATTAAAAGATATATTTGAATCCAGATTGCATCTTGTTGTAGTGTGAGAATCAATATCACCATTCAATTCTACTTTAAATCCTTATAAATTATAAGTACATGTAGAAAATGGAAAGAAAAATAAGTGCATTCATTTTCAAAAATTTAAAAATTTCCTTACTATATGAATGCAATCATCACAACTTGGGTTTGATGGGTGATCTTCATTGTTGAGCCCATGAAAAGAAATTTATTCATCGAACCAAGTGAGTAGATGATATAAAGTAAAAATCCCAACATGAATAATGAATGTGCTGTAAGAGAAATTCATGGAAACTGTTAGATGTTAATTTAGAGAATAACATGCAGTTGAGTTGCATGCATCGAAGAAGAGAATGAAAGAACCATTAATAGTATCATTAATAGTAGCACTGTTTGGAATATCCATTATTGTCAGCACTAAAAAACAGATATGAAACATAGTTAAATCAACAGACATTTAACTGTATGAACTAAATAGGAAACTGACCTTAGTATTCTCATCGACTGTACGATGAAAGAATGTCTATTTGGCGATAGAAAAACAATATAAAAGAATAAATGTATGGGATTCATTAGTACTGTAAGACAAGTTGTGAAGAAAGGTATGGTGATACTACATGAATATAATAAATAGTTATCTGGAATATAAATATTTACTGATGGTTAGTCAAAGAATTCAAAAACTAACAATATCTCAACAGCTGAGAGGTGATTTGGAGGAGGTCAACAGCTAAACAACAATGGAGAATATGGGAATGACTGTTGATAGGAAGACATGTATAGGAGGTGTCCACCTGAAATCATAGAGCAATCACCGGTTTATAACCATTAATATGTACAAAAAATTAAGAGCATAAAACAATAAATATGTACAAAATATTTAGAGAATCCAAAACATTCACAAATTACAAATTTAATCCAAAATGATATTTTTCAATATATCCAAAACATTCAAAAATCTACCACGACATACTAAAATTAAAGAATTGGAGTGAAACTTGATTCAACCTTCCACGTAACTGGTTTTATCTTTCGTGTTTGTAGTCTGTCTAAAATTTCAAAACAACATCAATATATGGAATTAAAGAATTAGAGAAAGGAAATATGCAAACCATAGACAACATATAAAACATCTAAAGTGATAAGTAATTAATTGTTTGAACCATGTGAGTAGCTAATAGAAAGTATAAATTCTAACATGAAAAATGAATGCACTGGTAAATATGAAAATATAATATACCAATCTGGAACCTACATTATAAAACTTATAATAGTTATCAATAGATGCACTTCAAGAAATGAAATTCACAAACACATATATATTGATAAAAGGCAAATTTCTTCCTCTACCTATCATAATCTTAGAGAGAATATGAAAATATAATATACCAGTCTGGACAAGCCTCTTTTTTTGTCCACAACTGCAGAAACTATCTCGACCCCTGTAGGAAGATAATTCATTACCCTTTAATTGAAATTTTCATCACCGGGGTTGTCGATATCACCCTTGCAAGCTTCCAGCCAACATTTCATGGCCACTTGGAATCTTCTGAAAGTGGTTTAGAAAATTAAAAACCAGCTTCTTGGGAAAATCCGGTTCTAACCTTAAGTAGAGCACACGGTTAACATTCAGTAGACTGAAAAACAGAAACATATATGTAGCACAAAAAATGGATAAACAAAATGGCAGATAACGAACCACAGAAATGAATCTTTTTCAAAAGGATAATATTAGTAAAAATTTCAGAAGAATCAGATGAGTCAGCCACATAAAAACCCCAGGAAAATATCAATTGCAGAGAATGTCGCTCAATTATTTGATGTATAGGAAATACCTGAAGAAGACGACAGAGTAGATGTGGTGTTTCGGGAGGATGAACCGTGGTAGAAGACAGACAAATTAGCACGGAAGATACTGACGGTGTATTGTAGGTACTGCTGGATGATGGGAGGGGAAACGCGAGCAGGAACCCAAGGAGCAGCGGTGGAGGGGTGACGGGAGTGAGAACTGTAGGAGCATCGCCGAAGGAGAAATAGAAGTGGGAACCGTAGGAGTAACGACATAGGTGAAAAGGGATGTAAAGAGAAAATCGAGAGAGAGAATCAGTAACAACAGAGGAGGAGGAGCAGGAACTCTAGGAGAAGGAGGGCTGCGGACTGTGGGTTGATCAGGAGTTGAAGGATGACAGATGCGGGGGTCGTGGGAATTCTAGGTCGCGAGCTCGGAGAACGTAAGTGTGAGCGGGATAGGTAGCCGTAGAGAAGAAGAGGTAGCGCGCGGTGGGGCGACGTGGATAATTGGAGGGAGGACACGTATTGAAAAACTGATGTGGAGGCATGGTAGTTTGACACGTGGCATGAGAGAATACATAAGATTAGTATGTATATATATATATATATATATAGATATAGATATATATATATAGATAGATATAGATATAGATTACAACCGTTTGAGGGAGAGTAAAATATAAAGAAAATACAAGACACATAAAAGCAGCAAAACACCGGCAGGTGAATAGGAAAATGGGCAATGCACGCTCGAACGCGTCCCCTGCCGGAGCTCCAGGCGCCGTAGACGTGGGTTCGAGTTCGGCCCCTTCATCTCGTTCCTCTAGGCTTAGAAGCAAGCTTCATCTTCACCGTCGGCATCGTCGAATTGGGTCGGGTTCAAACCCGTCTCAGCCAAAACTCCTTACCGAAGATGATTTTGCTGGAATCGCTCTAGTCACGCTGATCTGTGTACGCTTTTTGAACTCAGAGAAATACCCCGTGCTTCTACTGAGGGCATTTCCCATGCTTTTCAAGGCAAATAGTTTCATCGAGCTGGCCTTTAAAAGCTGGAAAATAATTACTTCTCGGAAGGGTAATATACGATAGCACCGCTCACCTCTTTAGTGATTCCTATCTCCCTGCAGGCAGAGATGAGTTTCAAAGACAAGTGGCTTGCTTGTGTTTCTCTTGGATCGCAGACCTTTCGAACGCACATATCCGACCAGTTAAGCATTTAGTTGGCTGCCTGAGGTCCAAATTATTATCCGTGCTTCTCGCTTTTCAAAACTGCCGGAATCACTGTCAGATTTATTGATCATACTAAATTCCAATTGCCCTAGTACTTTTAAATGGTGGTTGAAAGCTAAATTCAATTACTTTTAGATCGATAATTGTAGAATTATTTGCAATTTCACATGCACGAATGTATGTTTATGTCGATAATATCCGCTGCACTCTGTTTTCCTTTTTCTTTTTTGAATTTTACGGGTTTAAAAAACATGGAATATAAATTTGCAATTGATGCACCACCAATTCTCCCCTCCAGCGGTGCAGCCAAAGCCTTGGTTGCCAGCCGTAGCAGCCAGCACCCCACGCGGGGGTGAAATCTTTTATTATCTCATTTAATTTTTATTTTGTTTTGCCCCTAGCCAAGTAGTTATTATGGGCGAATTACTCTTTTTATTTTGTTTTAGGTTTTTAGTCTATAAATAGGTTGCTTGGTGTCATTTGTAGAAAGCTTTTGCCATATTAATCAAATTATAGAGAATGTTCTCTTCGTTTGTGGGTGTTCGGGAATAACACGAGCAAAACACCCACAAACATAGAGAACACTCTCTTGGAATTTTATTGACATGACAAAAGATTCTTATATGCAGATAGTCTATTTATAGGCCAAAACTCTAAAACAAAATAAAAAGACTAATTTGCCCTTAAAATTAATAGGATTCAGCCCGTAGGCGTTTCCAAATTTTAGATAAAATAGTTTTTGAATTAGAGATATCGTTTATCCTATCACACAGATAAGATCTAATGGTCCGGACCTTCCTGGTCTATTACTTTGTCAAATTCTGGTGTTCGGGTATTCTGGGGACCATCGATGACTCATTAAAGAGTTTGCCAAATTTTTCAGGTCGAACGAATGGTGGCACCGATGGCATCGGTGGCACCGATGGGCAATCGGTGACACCGATGGGCCATTAGTGGCACCGATCGACATCGGTGCCAGGGCGTCAGTGCCAGGGTGACGGTGCGAGGGTGACGGTGACTCATCCATCGGTGAGTCATTTCCGGTTTTTCCAAAACCTTCCAGTTTTGCTCCAGTAACGTATCTTTTGACGTAAAAGTGTTTTATTACCCCTTTAAAAGCGATTTATGGCCCATAGAAGATGTTTTAAACCCCAAAGAGTCGGGCGACCCTTGAGTTCCCAAAACGTGTGGCCTTTTCCTCGGCGTCACACCCTTTCCCATGTTTCCAGTTTAGCCTCTGTTACGTTTTCTTTTTCTCCGTTTAAAGGGAATCTATTAAATCACAACCGTTATCTCCACCATCTTCGAAGATAATTATTAAATCTCAATTAATCCCAACATGTGAAACCGCCTAGTTGCATGGTCGAGCCACAATCCGACTTTTAAGTACTTTGAAATCGTCTTTTTGATTTTAGGATCTGGCCTCTTCTTAAGCCGAGATCCTCTCTTCCTCATTCCTTTCTGTTTCTTTTAGTACGCCTCGAGACTTCCTCTCGAGATGAATCATGCACCGTGCTGGAGCCCTTCTCGCTCAGCCTTGGAGTCCTTTGAGTTCTTCCTCTGCAAGTCGTGCATCCCCAGTTCTTGGCGCGAGGAGAAAAACTTCGATCTTTGATCATCTAGGTAGGTTTTTTTTTCCGTCTCTCTTTAATGTGCATCATGCGGGGTGGGTATGATGATGTTCCCTTGGGGACGTAGATGAAACCAACTTTAACGGAGATAATAAATAGACTTTTAAAGTATGAAGGGGTGAGAATGATGACGATGTTGTTGTTTTTCTTTACCTTCGTTTTATGTTGTAAATTGTATGGGTTTATGTCCACTGAAAATCGTGCCCGTTGGTGGTCCTTTCTTGCGCACTAATGAAACTCTGTTTCCTGGATAATCTTGTGATTGAATGACTGTAATATGAAAACTGGTTAATCACGTAAACTTGTTTGATTAAGTGGACGCCCGATGAATAAGAGCCCCTGTGCGATCACCCCGGTTAACCAAACGGAAGGAAGGTACTTAATGAATAGTGTGGCAAAAATCTGAAAACTCCCTTGCTCTGTTCTGGTAACATGCTTGGTTGTTCTGTTTGATGCCTTGTGGGGTGATGTAGAGGGGGATGGAACCTCTGGTTAAAGGGGTTGTTGGTTTGTGAATCTGAGGCCGTGTAGGGGTCGGTATGTTGGGGTTTGGTTTGGTTCAAGTACTCTAAGGGATCTCACAGATCCCTTTTGTTGTTGTGACTTTACAAGAGAACCTGGTGTGAATGCTTAAAATTCCACTTGACCGTTTTTCCTTCAGTTGTTGCTTTAGCTTGTGGTTATGCTTGTTAGTCGCCTGATAGCGGAGAAATGCTTTAAATGGAATCACTTGGACATGATAATGAGAATGGGTACAATGGGGAATTGTTTTTCAGAAATGGGTTGTGTTCTGGTTGTGGCTGTTGCGTTTTTCAGCAAGAGTGGTTATGTACGGCTTGGTTGTTTGTTTCGGAACCCTTAGGTTGGGGTGAGTGCTTGATTACCTATATGTATAATATTTAGTTCTTGTGTTTCTTATACGCACCCTACCCATGTTGAGCACTTCGTGCCAAACACCCCCATTTCATGGGGGAGGGTGTTTTCCAACATTCTTATGAGTGACTGGTTATTAGTTCTTTTCTCCTCCCTCTCCCAGGTAGCCCAAGATTCTTCGGGCAGGCTGTGACGACCTGAGATTCATTACGGCCCAAGACCCTTCGGGCAGGGTGTGTTGTGGTTGGTTGACCCAGGTGTGTGCGAGCAGGTTCGTTTCCCAAGTGTCTTCGGGATGTGGCCCAGGTGTCTGCAGGCGTGGTAGTGGTTATTCTGGCCCAGTTGTCTTCGGGCGTGGCGGTGTTTATTGTGGCCCAGGTGTCTGCGGGCGTGGTTATGTGTGGTTGTTGTGGCCCAGGTGTCTGCGGGCGGGACGTGTGGTTGTGATGACCCATATGGTTGTAGTTGGGGGCGGCAGTGGGATTGCAATGAAATTTGTGGGGGAGGTCTGATGCGTAGGATGTTCTAAATAACCAGTGGGGAAGCGGTACGGGGTACCCCGTGCTATTACTATTACTTTACCTGACTTGCGATATTTGGGGAGTGCGCCTTGGTGAGCCTGGGTGGATAGTTTTCCTTGCTAGGTGTTTTGGTTACCTCTTTTTTTTCACGGGGCATTAGAATGCCTCTTCATTTGTGCACGAGAACTTTTGGTTTTCCCTACTGAGTATACCTGTATACTCACCCTACGTATATAAAACTGTTTTCAGGTTTCCAAGAGGACTTTGAGGACCGTGCTGGACCTTACTAGCTCGGGGTTCGGGAGTTTTCGTTGCTGTTTTTTCTATCTTTTGGTACTTTTCATCAGAATTTTTCTTGTGCCTTGTATCAGTTTATTTTGAACATGCATATGAGAATAGATTTTTGGCTTTACTTTTATTTTCAGTTTTTTGGAGTTGTTTGGGATTTACCATCTTATCTCCCGATTTTGTTCTATAAAAAGGGTAATGCCTTCCATATTACGTGAGATTCTATACCCTTGGTGCTAGTCGTCACTCCGAGGCTTATTGAAGACGGGACTCGGGGGTCATTATCTCTCCTTCAACTTGAAGGAAGGGTCTGACAGTTTGCTGTCCCTTCCCTCATTTTGGTGAAGGCTGGTCGTGACACTGCACGTGTTGCTCATGAAGAGATATATCTTTTATATCTATTTAAATAAGATAAGTGTTTGATTCTTAACATGACGGATACATGGTGATTTGGAAATTTAAGATATGATATTTTATATCTTATTTGTATTTGAAAAAGGAAATAACGAATACTTTAAATGAGAAAACAGTTGGTGGCGAACAAAGAGAGAGAGAGTTTCTCAAAATGTAGTCCACCGAGATCAAGTGATATCAGATGTGATGGTTCGGGTTTGGAATTTTTAGTGAGAATTTTGAATGTTTTCAAGAGGATCGATAGTGTGTGAGGCAGAATAGGGTTTGGAAAACAAAGCAGGTTGAAAGAGGTGTTTCAGGTATTACACCTAATTTTTTTTTTCAGAATGTGTGGTGAAGAAAGAATTAAAATTGAAGATCATGGTGCTCGGGATTTTGATCCGGGGGAACAATTTGTTTTCGTGGTTGCTCTAGATTATGCGGCGATCACAATTACGGGGGAGCCAAATATTGTTGGTTTTTGTAATACTCCAAAATTTTATTGTATGTCTCTTTTTAAATAAATTTAATCTCTTTGATAGCTTACTTTGCACAGAACACTGAGCTTAAACGAACTCCAAAATTTTATTATTTTAACATGACCATTATAACTTAGTCGTTAAATTGACGGGAATGAATAGTATTAATCATATTATGAAATATATAATTGTCCAACTCATTGTCAATTTATTAATTAATGTTTTGTGAATATGCACATAATTTTTAGTAAAGTCATTTTGTTCTATAAATATATGTTTTCTTCAAAAGCTGATTTTTTATTGCTTTCTATGAGAAAATAAATATAATTAATTTTTAGCACTTTTAGAAAATGTATTTGATAAAATGAACATCATTTTTTGATTCAGAATGTCAGAATTATCTTAGGATGATTTTTTGAGAACTTTTTGAAAAGTTTAATTTTTCAATGAATAGTAAAAAATACCGATTTTTATAAAACCCTCATTTTCTTTATTGATCTCAAAGTAATTTAAGTACTTTTTAGTTAGATATAATCTAATTAATTACATTTAAACAATCTTTATACCTTATTTTGGTATAAGTATTTTTTTGGGCTTAAAAACACATTCTTTCAAAAAACTGTTTTTTGTTGCGTTTTGACGGTTTAATTTTAAATGTAATTTTACAACTTCTGTCTTTTGAATTTTTAAAAATACTCTATATTTGGAATCAGGAGATCCAAATTAGGTTATAAGGTAATTATCATTTTTAGGCATAAAAAAGTTACCGTGGTAAATTTTTTTTTTTACCGCAGTATAGGTGCAATAATGTAGTAGATTAAAGTTAAAAGGTAAAAGCTTAAAATACCTAAAAACTACAACATTAAATGGGTTGTTGATGTGTTGTTTGATTTAGCCAGTCTTTACAACATTAATTATCATCCAAATTCGTTGGAATTAATGCCACCTAAAGTTTGGGTGTTTTTAGCTTGGCGCATGGTTAGTTCAAACCGTGTGGGGCAAGCCGCGCGATTTGATTAAACCGTGCGAGGCTGGGCAGTGGGGGCTTATAGGCTGCATAGTTTGGGTAAACCGTGCTAGAGGAGCCGCACGACCGTGCGACAGGTCTGTAGTTTTTAGCAGATTTTGACAGTGGGCTTTAACACGGTTTGTGCACGGCTTGTAAACTGTGCTGGTAAACCGTGCGCTATGCCCCAAGGCTACAGGAAGCCGTGCACGGTTTCTGCACGGTTTGACAAACCGTGCGGGTAAACCGTGCGAGCCTTGCTGTATTGAAAATTTTATAAATTTTTATTAAATTAAAAATCCTTTAAAAACCTAACTTGAGGTCTTATTTCACCCGGACATCAAGGGGACCAAAGGAAGCTCTCAACTTCGACAATTATAGGAGTTCAGATCCCTTCTCCGTCCGAACTCCAATTCAAATGCGGTTCGTTTCCTTGGATTCGTAATGGTAAGGCCTCCAATTCGAATGCGGTTCATTTCCTTGGATCCGTAATGGTAAGGTCTTAATTCCTTTTTTATCTTATGCCGTTTTTTCTGGGAATCAGTTGCACTATTTGGTTTTAGACTCATATGTCCTAATTTTTCATTCTTCGTCCGTTCTTCAGATTTCTTCCAAACTGGGGCGAATCAGAGTTTGATACTGGACGAGCTATCTAGCACGGACCTAAGGTAGGTGGTCATGCGCTTTTCGTTAAAAGTCAGATCGTTTATATGTACCGGCGTGCCGCGCGCCCAATTTCTGGGTGTCACCTAAATTGAATTTGAATCCTAGAATTGATAGGTATGCCCTATTCAGTTAAAGAGGATTAATCTTGAATGTTATAGGTTGTACACCTTGATTAAACCACCCATTTGGCTGTTGTTAATTAAATGGACCTTTATGGCTTTTGGCCTTGGATGCCTATGAGGCATGCCCTTTTACCCCATGCCATGGGATGTCAAAATGTAAGTTGATTATAAATTAAATTGCAATGTTATGAATTGTAACTGGAATGAATTAAGGGTATGGGATGTATGACTTGTCCCTGACCCATGTATGCCATTGCTTGTCTAAGCATGCTTGCCTTGTTTTTGCCTTGCCCTTGTGAGTAAGTAGAGGCTATGCCATGAATTGATGCAATTGGCTTGAATTGCTCTAATAATTGATTTTCCCAGAGTTATATTTATAATTAAGCCATGTCATAGCTTGATAGGCTTGATAGGCTTGTTAGGCTTGTTATATTAAAAATGACCATGTGAGTATTTGAATTGCAGTTGAATTACTAGCCCTTGTGAGAAATGTTGAGACCATGCTATGTAATGGATTGATTAAGCATGAGAAGCTTGTTACCATAATATGCCCACGTGAGTAAATGAAAGACCAAGCCTTTGAGGTTGGTCCTTGCCCGAGTCACGCTTTAGAGGCGAGTTATACTTAATGCCTTTGGTTTTGGCCTTGACATGTTAATTGAATTGTTTCAATGAAATGGTATTGGTTAAATGATAAATAGCCTTGGGTGATACATGGATTCAAATTAGAATGTCATGGACGGACTCATGTGACTATTGACCTTTATACCTTGAGCGATACACGAGTTCACCTTAGAATGCCATGGACGGACTCAATGGTTAATGTGATATGTCATGAGTTACACATGGATCCAAATGAGAGATGCCATGGACAGACTCATTAAGACTTGACTTATATGCCGAGTGATACTTGGAATCCAAATGGATTACGATGGACTCAAAAGGGCATTGATTATATGTCATGAGTGATACTTGTGGCTTCCTTAGAGGACCGCCAAGGATGGACTTGTATGGCATGGACTTTACACCACATCTAGAGCGATACATGGGTTCATGAGAGGTTCGCCATGGACGAGCTTGCAGGGTGTTGGTTGTTTATACCTAGAGCGATACTTGAATTCCAACTTAGGAATGTCAAGGACAAACTTAGGTTCTATATGAATAAATGAATGAAATAGAACGACTTATGACCCATCTGCCAAGCCAAAGCACAAGTTTGGAGTCAGTCTTGACTTGTATTGTTTAGATGGCCTTCTGAGGCATATGTTGTGCTTCCAGCTATACGGGGGATGCCGCATTTGAGCTGGATCTTGGGACTTATAAATTCAATGTAATTGAATTGTTAAATGTTTGATTAGATGAAATGGATATTAAATGAGTACCTGCACATGAAGGATGTTTACTTTTGAGTTCTCCTTGTTTACTGCTTTACTCATTGCACACTGCCTGGTATATATAATCACTGACTGACACAAACCTTTAGTGGATGCCTACTGGGATCATATCTCACACCCTGTTTAGGTCATGTTTTTGGACCCAAACAAATTATATGATTGCAGGTAATGATAAAGACAAACGCCCTAATACAGGTACTTGATATGATGCTTAGGAGCAGGAGAGCATGAGACCAAGCTGAGCTTGCGATGCTGTTGAGATTCTTTTGGGTTTTTTGTACTTTTGGGACATGTATTTGTGTATGTCTGTTGTGTACATGTTTTGATTGTTTTATTAGAAACATGTGGCATATATCATCATCTTGTATATGATATGATTTCTGGCTTGGTTTGCACTATCAGTCTTCCGCTGTTTATTTCTGTTGTATGGTTTATTGCTTCCGCTACTTGTATCTGTTATTGATATTCCGCTGTGCTACACTCTGCTAATGAGGGCATAGTCTTCCCACAGACTTACCCATGCCCTCGTTGCTAGTCGGCAGCCTCTGGCGTTTGGGGAGATGCGCTTGAGGTCATGTGGGTCATCGGGCTCGGGGCATCTTTCAGTGACATCCGGGTTTGGGACGTTATAAAGTGGCATCAGATCATTTCTTTCCTGGTTTGCTTTACTCTTTGGCGACAATAGAAACAGATAAGAAGAAATAAGAATTTGGTAATGAGTTGTGCCCAGACGTAGCTAACCCGCGCGTACAGGAAAAAAGCCAAATTGTCTCGTATTGAATTGTTATTTTTTGGATTTTGACAATTACAGTTGATTTGATTCCACCGTTGGGTAATGCACTCGATTTATGTTGTTATTGTTGATATGAATTTGGGTTCTATTCTGTTGCAACCCGATGAGATGAGGGTATGCCATCTCATGCATCACATAGGCACCTGGTAGATTTCACATGCCATGCATTATGCCATGCCATTTAGGATGTATTACCGATTGCATGCTGTTTTGATAGGTGTCGTGATGTATATGCCTGCTGTTGTGATAGGTATATTGAGATATGTTATGGTATGAATAGTCCTTGAGGTGTATGGGTTCTCTTGGATTGGAATTTGGCGGATCATGGTTCAACCTTAAAGTGAAATGTGTTGTGATATGCCACAGGTGGATGCCCAACTTTGATCCTTGGAGTATGGGCTCTCATGGGTTGGAATTCGACGTACCATTGGTTTACCCTTTTAAAAGGGATGCGATAAACATGAAACGAGTATCAATTAAATGAATGTGAATGTGAACTCAGTTTGAATTGAAATAAATATGAGGCCAAGTGAAACTGAAATAGTTTATAACAGAGAACTTGACCAGACCTGCGACACTGTCTGGAGCTTCCACGCGGTTTGGTACTGCATCGACTGGTAGTAAGAAGCGTCGTCTGGAGCTTCCACGCGGTGATCCTAGCAGTCAGAACATCTCTTCAGGTAGCTAGCTGAGGTGCTACTGGTGCAGGGACATACGAGGGCACAATGTACGAGGGACTCAGTCGAGTGCCGTTCTTGCGGTAAGATGAGCCATCTACAACGCTTCTGCAGAATGTTTTTACCAGCAGCCAATGAGAGAGGGTTTGCACCGACTCCACGTTCAGGGGCAGGGTCAGTAGCTTCTCACCAGGCAGGTAGCTCGAATACAGCTGACCGATCAGGCCAAGGTGGTGGTTGTGGTCGAGGTAGCCAACCACCAGTTGTGCAGCATCAACATGGTGGATTTGCTCAGGGTAGCCAGATAGTATCACAGGGCCGCGGTTCAGGCTAGGTATATGCAGTGCAACAGACCCAGCTGGAGCAGGATCGCGGACCCTCTACTGTCAGAGGTATTTTTTTAGTAGCGCCTCTACCTTAGCTTCTGTACTTTTTGATACAGGGGCTTCACATAGTTTTATATCCGTGTCCGTTGTGAAAAGCCTTGGACTTGGTGTTCAATTTTCTGAGGGCGTTATGACAATAGACACTCCGTTGGGGATTAAAACGGAGGGTGTATGCCAGTGCAGAAAGTGCTCTCTTGAGATCGGCGGGTGTCACTTCCTCTGGAGCCTTTATGTCCTCGAAATGATAGGGTTTGACGTCATACTTGGAATGGATTGACTTGTAGCCTATCGAGCTTATGTTGAATGCCATCGCCGAAGGGTGACTTTTACATCACCAGAGGGCGGCGAGTTTATTCACAAGGGTGAATGAGATGTCCAAGTGAGCCGAGCTGGACCCGAGCATCGTGGGCTGGGCGAGATGACAACCCAGATTGCGAGTTTATATCTGGATGATTAAGGAACACGTCAGACAGATTTCCCTCCAGTGGTTGATCGTTTTAGAGATGTCTTCCCGGACGACTTCTCAGGATTACCTCCGGTGAGAGAGGTAGAGTTCTTTATCGAGCCAGTGCCAAGAGCTGCACCTGTATCCATTCGTCCTTACAGGATGACTACTACTAAGATGCAAGAGCTCAAAAGGCAGTTAGAGGATTTAGAGGCAAAGGGTTTCATCCGACCCAATACTTCTCCGTGGGGTTCGTTGGTCCTTTTTGTGAAAAAGGCGGATGAGACCCTCAAGCTATGTGTGGATTATCGGAAGTTGAACCAGTTGACGGTTAAAAAAGCCGGTATCTTCTGCTATGGATAGATGATCTCTTCGATCAACTCCGAGGAGCTCAAGTCTTCTCAAAAATTGATTTGAGATCTGGTTATCATCAGGTGCGTGTTAGACCATCAGACATACCTCGCACAACCTTTCAGAGTAGGTATGACCTTTACGAGTATTTAGTTATGTCGTCCGGTCTCACGAACGTGCCAACGATCTTCATGGTACCGATGAACTGGGTGTTCCATCCTTATCTTGATTCATTTGTGGTGGTTTTCGTGGATGATATCTTGGTATGTTCTTATAATTGACACGACGACGCATCTTGAGATCGTTTTGAATACACTGAGAGAGCATCAATTATATACTAAACTCACAAAATACCACTTCTAGATGGATCATTTTCACTTTCTGAGTCACATCATCTCAGAGACAGGAGTATCAGTGGACCCAGAGCAAATGAGAGCTGTGATTTTCTGGGAGCAGCTCAAGAACGTTTTTGAGGTATGAAGTTTCTTAGGGCTGACTGGTTACTATAGGTGTTTCATACAGGACTTCTCATGCTTAGTAGCGCCGTTGACGGACTTGATTAAGAAAGGTGTGATGTATGTACGGACAAATTCCCGCAAGACGACCTTTCAAGAGCTGAAAGGGAGATTGATTTCAGCGCTGATACTGATTTTGTCAGAGCCAGGCAGGAGTTACACTGTATATTGCGACGCATCAGGTATCAAGTTGGGAGTGGTTCTTATGCAGGGTGATAAAGTCGTGGCATACGGGCCTCGGCAGCTGAGGCCACACGAGAGGAACTATCCGACGCACGCTCTCGAGTTAGCTGCAGCTGTTCACGCATTGCGTTGTTGGAGACATTACTTACTGGGAGAGCGTTTTGTGGTGTTCACGGACCACAAAAGCCTCAAGTACGTATTTACACAACGTGATATGAACCTGAGACAACGAAGGTGAGTTGAGTAGCTACAGTCTTTTGACTTCGAGTTTGCCTACACGCTTGGTAAAGGCAATGCAGTGGCCGATGCGCTGAGTAGGAGGACTCAGATACACGTAGTGCAACATGCCAGTAGCGAGTGATAACTTATGTGCTTGTTCTCTGAGATGCACTTGGTGGTGCACGACAGTCATGAGCAGACGTACCTTTCTTCTTTAGCTGTTACTTCTACCTTGCTGGATAGAGTGAGGATGAGGTAGCTATCGGATTCAGAAGACCTAGTTCTATGGAAGTGTGTGACAGGTGATGACCCTCCTCCTGGATGGATCGTAGACGAGGATGAGATCCTGCGAGTACATGGTCGCATGTGGGTCTCTTCAGACATGCGCGAAGAGCCGTTGCGGGTTTTTCTTGCTTCAGTTTGGGTAGTGCACCTAGGTGTCACCAAGATGTATCGGGATTTACATTGTCAGTATTGGTGGCCAGGTATGAAAAGAGATGTAGCTGGTTTTGTTATGAGGTGTTCCACCTGCCAGCAGGTGAAAGCAGAGCACCAGCGACCAGTCAGACTTTTACAGCAGCTACCCATTTCGGAGTGGAAATGGAATGACGTCGCGATGGATTTTGTGACAGGTTTACCGTGGTCACCTCGAGCTAATGATGCTGTATGGGTTGTTGTTGACAGACTCACGAAGGTTGCACATTTCCTGCAGATCAAGGAAACTTTTAGTGTTGATGAGATTGAGAGGTTTTATATCCGCGAGATAGTATTACTACATGGGGTCCCACATTTTATCGTTTCAGATAGGGACGTTCGGTTTACTTCTTGATTCTGGCAAGGGCTACAGAGGACGTTGGGTACACAGATGCTTCTGAACACGACATACCACCTCCAGACAAATGGCCAATCAGAGCGCACGCTTCAGGTGGTTGAGCACGTGCTTCAAGCATGCGTCCTAGACTTCGAGGGCTCTTGGGAGATGCATATACCCCCGGTTGAATTTGCTTACAATAATAGCTTTCAAGCTACTATTCAAATGACGCCATATGAGGCTTTATAAGACAGACCACGCCGATCGCCCCTGTGTTGGCTGGAGGCAGGAGAGGCAGTTATGCTCGGACCTCGTCTTGTCCAGGAGACCACAAAACAGGTGCAATTGATTCGGAAGCGGATGACTGCTGCGCAGTCTCGTCAGAAATCTTACGCCGATCGCCGCAGATGACCTTTAGAATTCGAGGTCGAGGATCGGGTTTTTCTATGTGTTTCACCGAGGTTGGGACACAAGAGGATCAGGAGGTAGGGTAAGCTTTCGCCGAGATACGTCGGGCCGTTAGCGATTATGGAGAGTCAGACCGGTAGCTTATCGGGTGCAGTTACCTCATAGGTACCTGGTTTTGCACGACGTCTTCCATGTTTCTTAGCTGTGACACTACTATTCAGACCCGTCTCATGTCTTTCAGCCCGAGGAGGTTTTGTTACAGGTAGATGCGTCCTTTGAGTAGCATCCTATACGTATTGTGGACCGTAGCACAAAAGTTCTCTGAAATCGGTCCATTCCTTTAGTACGGGTGCTATGGCAGCACGACCGAGTGCAGAACAAGACTTGGGAGAGTGAGACCGATGTACGATCGCAGTGGCTGTAGTTGTTTTCTGATCATGCTTTACCACCCTTGGAAAGACAATTCGGGGAAGAATTGCTTTAAGGGGGGAGGTTTGTAAGAACCCTGTTCTTCTTTGAGGTGCAGATCTATTGTTTTCTGTTTTTTCTCAGTTCAAATGCTTAAATATGGCCTAAGGTTGATGCCCGTTAGGGTCATGGAGGTCTTTGGGGTGTCTGGAGCCTGGAACCCAAAGTTTGGGTGTTTTTAGCCTGGCGCACGGTTAGTTCAAATCGTGCGGGGCAGGCCACACAGTTTGATTAAACTGTGCGAGGCTAGGCAGTGGGGGCTTAGAGGCCGCACGGTTTGGGTAAACCGTGCGAGAGGAGCTGCACGACTGTTTGACAGGTCTCCAGTTTTCAATAGATTTTGACAGTGGGTTTTAGCACGGTTTGCGCACGGTTTGTAAACCGTGCTGGTAAACCGTGTGTTATGCCCCACGGTTGTAGGAAACCGTACATGGTTTCCACACGTTTTGGAAAACCGTGCGGGTAAACTGTGTGAGCCCAGCTGTGTTGAAAATTTTATAATTTTTTATTAAATTAAAAATCCTTTAAAAACCTAATTTGAGGTCTTATTTCACCCGAACATCAAAGGGGACCAAAGGAAGCTCTCAACTTTGACTATTCTAGGAATTCAGATCCCTTCTCCGCCCGAACTCCGATTCGAACGCGGTTCGTCTCCTTGGATCCGTAACAGTAAGGCTTTAATTTCATTTTTATCTTATGTTGTCCTTCTGGGAATCGGCTGCGCTATTTGGATTTAGGCTCATATGCCCTAATTTCTCGTTCTTTCGGAACTTGATACTGGACGAGCTATCTAGCACAGACTTACGGTAGGTGTGGTCATGTGATTTTCGTTAAAAGTCGGATCGTTTATTTGTGTCGGCGTGCCGCGCACCCCATTTCCGGGCGTCTCCTAAATTAAATTTGAATCCTAGAATTGATAGGTATGCCCTATTCAGTTAAAGAGGATTAATCTTGCATGTTATAGGTTGTACACCTTGATTAAACCACCCCTTTGGGTGTTGTTATGAATTGTAATTGGAATGAATTAAGGGTATGTGATGGATGAATTGCCCTTGACCCATGTATGCCATTGCTTGTCTAAGCACGCTTGCCTTGTTTTTGCCTTGCCCGTGTGAGTAAGTAGAGGCTATGCCATGAATTGATGCAATTGGCTTGAATTGTTCTAATCGTTGATTTGCCCATGTGAGTTATATTATAATTAAGCCATGTCATAGCTTGATAGGCTTGTTATATTAAAAATGATCATGTGATTATTTGAATGACCCTTGAATTACTAGCCCTTGTGAGAAATGTTGAGACCATGCTATGTAATGGATTGATTAATCACAAGAAGCTCGTTACCATAATATGCCCACGTGAGTAAATGAAAGGCCAAGCCTTTGAGGCTGGTCCTTGCTTGAGTCACCCTTTAGAGGTGATGAGTTATACTTCATGCCTTTGGTTTTGGCCTTGGCATGTTAATTGAATTGTTCCAATGAAATGGAATTGGTTAAATGATAAATAACCTTGGGTGATACATGGATTTAAATTAGAATGCCATGGACGAACTCATGTGACTATTGACCTTTATACCTTGAGTGATACATGGGTTCACCTTAGAATGCCATGGACAGATTCAATGGTTAATGTGATGTGTTATGAGTGATACATGGATCCAAATGAGAGATGCCATGGACGGACTCATTGAGACTTGACTTATATGCCGAGTGATACTTGGAATCCAAATGGATTACCAAGGACGGACTCAAAGGGCACTGATTATATGTCATGAGTGATACTTGGGGCTTCCTTAAAGGACCGCCAAGGACAGACTCGTATGGCATGGACTTTACACCACATCTAGAGTGATGCATGGGTTCATGCGAGGTTCGCCATGGACGGGCTCGCAGGGTGTTGGTTGTTTATACCTAGTGTGATACTTGAATTCCAACTTAGGAATGTCAAGGGCGAACTCAGGTTCTATATGAATAAATGAATGAAATGGAATGACTTACGACGCGTCTGCCAAGCCAAAACACAAGCTTGGAGTCGGTCTTGACTTGTATTGTTTAGATGGCCTTTCGAGGCATCTGTTGTGCTTCCAGTTATACGGGGGATGCCGGACTTGAGCCGGATCTCGAGACTTATAAATTCAATGTAATTGAATTGTTAAACGTTTGATTAAATGAAATGGATATTAAATGAGTATCTGCACATGAATGATGTTTACTTTTGAGTTCTCTTTGTTCACTGCTTTACTCATTGCACACTATAGCACAATGGACTTATTGTGCGGTTGGTGATACGATGTTTCGTATTCCTTATTAGCTCATTTCGAGCTAGGGTTTCGGTAGCTTTGAAAACTCTGAAAACATCTCCCTGTAATTGTGCTTCCGAATCATAATGAAATTTTTGCCTCTCTGTGGATGTAGAAATCATTTCTCGAACCACGTAAATCGCTGTGTCCATCTTCTTCTACTTCTTTTTTTATTATGTCTTTTCCTCATCTTCAAACCTTTGTCATGTGGCTCCCGACGTTTCCGCAACACACGCAACCCAAATTCAAATGGGACGCGTCACAAAAAACCTCAAACAACACACCCTTCTCAGGCAACTGAAGCACTGGGGCACTGACCAATTTCTTCTTTAGGTAACCAAACGCTGCCCGACACCGATCACTCCACACAAAAGCCCGATCCTTTTTGGCCAACGCTGTTAGCGGGGTTGCAACTCGAGAGAAATCGGGCACAAACCTCTAATAATAGCCTGCGAAACTATAAAAACTGCGAACCTCTGCCACGTTCTTGGGTGATGTGCAAGAAACAATTGGCTCGACCTTCGACGGGTCCACTGCCACACCCTGTTGAGACACCACATGTCCATGGAAACGCAGCTCTCGCGTCCAGAACTCACACTTCACCCAACATGCCCAATGGAAGCACGGTTGCCTAACGAACCCACGAGCACACCATCACTAGAACGAGAGTAGCAAGGAAGCCAATGCCAATGCCTATGCTCAATTAGAAAAGGGGATAGCATGGAGTGAAAACGGGACTGTCTATTCTATATATTCGGAGAACGAAACCGGTACGTTTGGTGGTCCATGGAATGTAGATATGATGAATTAGTTTCCTATCATTTTGAGAGGACATATGTCAAGATGCGTTGATTGGATATTGGTTTGACGCTTAGGCGAACACTCTTATCATCCAAAACCAGGTTAGGATCAAGCAAGCTGTGGTCTAACCACCCCCTAACCGCGGTTTGGCGCTTTCGAGCTGTAGTTTGCTGGGAGACGTGCTAACGTAGAGAAAAGAAAAGGCAGGCAAAGAAGGAATCTTTTCTTTGGAGGATGCTTATAAAATGGATTGAATCAGCAATTCACTGATGGAGAATAGGATTATGCTTGCTTCTTCCTATTGCCGTCCTGGCAAAGTAAGCAACCACCGAGTCTTTCAAACTTCCTTAACCACCCAAGAGCAACTAGATAGATATCAGGAAGGACAATTTCTCATAGAGCTGGCGGTGTTGAAGGACCTACAAAATAGCTATGAAATGCTCGACACGCTTCTCCTCTGTCTTCGAGTAGATCAAGACACCATCGATGAATACGACGACATACCGGTCTAGGAATTCATGGAACACGGAGTTCATGAGTCTCATGAACACGACTGGTGCGTTCGTAATGTCGAACGACATGACCACGAACTCAAAGTGCCTATACCTTTACCTGAAGGTAGTCTTCGGGATATCCTCATCTTTCACCCTCAACTGGTGATATTCTGACCGCAGATCGACCTTAGAAAACCAACTAGCCCCTCTCAATTGGGCGAACAGATCATCGATCCTCGAAAGAGGGTAACGGTTCTTGACCGTTATTTGATTCAACCTCCGGCGGTCTATACACAATCTCAGACTACCGTCCGTCTTCTTGGCGAACAACATCGGAGCACCCCAAGAAGACACTGGGTTGGATGAAACCCTTCTGCATCAGATCACCCACCTTTAATCTCAACTCGCGCAACTCTACAGGCGCCATTCAATAGGGCGCCATCGTAATTTGAGACACAACTGACTGTAACTCTATCCCGAACTCGACATCGTGTCGGGAGGGTAGGGCCATAACCTTATCTGGAAAAACATCTAGGGACTCCCTCAGAACCCTGGGAACATCCCCTGCCCGTGCTTCCACTGACAGCTCCGCCAACTGAGATAAAAGAGGCTCCACTTGCCTGCCACCCATCCAACAACCTCGCTCGCCAACGAACGCCACTCGTTGGCCCTCCACATTGGAAAACGAATCTTTTTCCGGAAACAGTCAATGACTGTATGCACAAAATACAACCAATCCATACTGAGAATTACATCGTATGACCGTATTTGCAATAAAAAGAAGCCCCCCACTGACTGGTGCCGCCCCATCACCAGTTTACATCCTTGACTCACATCAAACAAAGACCGATGTAGATAACACCAGTGGTACTGGAATTCTTTCCATATCCAGTCCCAATATATGAACCAAAGCGCGAGCAACAAAAGAGTGTGTGACTCTTGAATCAAACAAAGCACACACAAGGGTAGATGATAAACTAATTGTACCTCGAACAACTCTTGGCTTCGCCGGCATTCCCACCTCTAACGTGTGGATAATTCAAAGACCGAGTTCCATGAGCAGTGTTTGAAGATCTACAAGCCGTCGAAGACTTTGAGGTGAGGAAGTTGGTCTA
This sequence comes from Viscum album, assembly GCA_963277665.1. Taxonomy (NCBI): domain Eukaryota; kingdom Viridiplantae; phylum Streptophyta; class Magnoliopsida; order Santalales; family Viscaceae; genus Viscum; species Viscum album. The sequence goes on from OY728140.1 coordinate 829,502,183, forward strand.
TTCATGGATGCAGTAACATCCAGTGCAGTAGTGCTGACCGGGTTCAGGAGGAAGGAAGCTGAGCTTACCGGTTGGTGTGATGCTGGTGTGATGCCAGTGTGAAGAATGTGAGATAGAGTATAAAGATCCCTCCACTTGTGTAATATAGTAGTATAAAGATCCCTCCACTTGTGTAATATAGTAGAGACAACTCATCTATGCAATATGGTGATCACTTGCCTATGTAATATGACAAGATAGGTTTCAGGATAATCCCTGCCTGACCTAATGTAATTGATAACAAGATTATTAGCGGAGAATCCACGACTTGGATATCCTAAGCATGACAAGGTGTAGGTTTCCTACATTGGAGCTGAACCTTGTAAAAACATCTGTGCTATCTTTACTTTCAGCATTTGCATTGCATATAGGTGTATGATAGGGTAAACAACAAGAGATCCATTTACATCCTAACAGGCGACATATATTAAAAAAACCAAAGTGGATTTAAAGTATCTAAAGAAGAATTGGTTTCTGAAAAAGAATTTAGTCACACCTGATTCACCCCCCCTCGGGTGTGACTGCACCAGTCCACCAGGCATACCAAGAGTGACCCTAGGATCGACATTGAACTCTTTCTAAACCTTGTAATCATGATAGTCGATAGTGATTTTGGTGCATCGACACATTGTCGATGTATGCTCTTTGGATGTAGCCCTTAGCGGTGAATCAAATAAAATCTCTGTGTCACTGCATTTATTTTCTTTATCTAGAAATTGTGGATGTATTCTTGAGATTGATAGGTTTAGTGGGTTTCTGCAAACGCGGGAACAAGATCCTTCAGAAGTTGAAATAAAGAATTCACACCCTAATTCACCTTAATTCACCTTAATTCACCCCCTCTTAGGGAGCGTTTGGGACGGTGGTTGCTACAAATACATTTGTTATCAACATTTAAAAAATTGTTGGAAGTTCTAATCTCATCAATGAAAAGAAGTGATTTTTCCTAGGCACGGCATTGAGAATGACAGGAATTTAAATTTTGTTAAACTCTTCAAACACGTAACCGATTCATCATGATGAGCATCATAATTTGGTAGAAAACTTCAATTTTCAGAAACATTTTTTTCAGCATGAAAGTGTGATTTATAAACCTAAATGTTAGTTAATGAGTTCCCCCCCCTTTTTTTCCGTATACTAGTCAACATAAACAATTTTGAAATACCAGTTGCCTATCCTGCCCCTTTCATGAGTTTTTTTTTTGGTTAGTTTGGCTGTGTTTTCATTTATCATTTCAAAACTTAGGGGGAACAATATCTATTGCATATTAGTATTTGGTGTGTTCCTTGTTTACAATCCATTAAAAGGTGCCTATTTTATTGAATTGTGAAAATTTTCTCTATTTCCACGGGTGCTGATGGGATCTTTGTTTATTGATTGTGCAGGACAGACAAACCTGTCTGGAACTCTGTGAGTAATCTTATACATCATCTTTTGTATGATCAACTAGAATTGAACTTTAGATTAGATGAAAGGAAATCAATCTAAATCTAAAATGGAAGAAAAAACTAAAGCTGCTTTTCTATGCACTACAATTGTTTACTTCATTTTGTTCTGTTGCTATTAGCATAACAGTCACTTTCCTTTCTAATAAAATAATGCATCCGTTCCAGCCATCCTGCTTATATCCATCTTGTGAAAAATATTGTGGCTTCATATTCATTCATTAGGTTTTATTTCATGAAATTGCCTTCACGAACCATGAATTGGTCTTTCTTTGCAGAAGAAGAAGCTACTTTTGGAAAACAATGGAGCTCGTGTTGCAAGGATCTCTGTATTTGAGGTCTGCAGTGAGTTAAATTTATGGAATGACTTGATTGTACTTTGTTATGCCTGGTTTTAAATCTGAAATATAATGATGTAAATGAGCTTTTCTATAATTTAAAACATCTTCGCATAATGAAAATTGTTTATAAAATTGCTATGGTCCTTCATCGTCGGATGACCTAGAAATTGATTTGTGATATATTCATGTCTGCAAATAAGGCATGGATTGCTGTTATGTTGCAGGTATATGCAGTTGGTACAACTTTGCCTATTTGGTGTCAAATATTGCCAGTGTTTCTTTTTAAAAAGTGACTTTATGCAGATATCTTTATGCTGTATTGTTTAAACTTGAGTTTCCTATTGTTCTATGACTTCAAGTGGTATTAATTTATATCAACAATGGGCATTTTAATCATCTTAGATTGGCATGGGCATTGCTCATATGTTATGAAATTTTTTATTCTGTTGGTTTGATCATACTTTTTTATGCCTGATTCAGATCGACAACTTGTTGATTCGGTGATGTTTTTTTTGTTTTATCTTGTTTCTTTATCAGACTACCTGTGCTTATCATTGTTTGTGATTAGGGTTCGGTACTTTATTGTTATATGTGAAGATTGTTTTTTGATGACTGCCTATCCAGCTGGGTTTTATATGATGACTGTTTCACTGTCAAGACAGTCTTTCAACTTTATTATCAAAATTAGATAGAAATAATCTTTCTGTATAGTCCATGGCAATTCTGATGAATCTTATGAGCATGGATCTACCTTTTTTGGTAGTTGAGGAAACTTCTTTTCTAAATAGGTTTGTTGAATAATGATTGTCATTGTATTCTAATGCAATGATGTTTTGATGAGAGGTTTGATTCCACAAATTTTTATGTGGAAAAAGATTGTTTCAAGGGGATGGATAGATATTCTCAACTTTTCCATCCTCCTTCAGTCTGGAAGGATGTTGTTAACTGTGCTCTATGGGTGATCGATGATAACCGTGTCTTTGCCCTCCTTAACCCAATTGACAAGTTTGTCAAACCCATTGGAAAGAACATGAATAGGTGAAAGACCTCCAGGATACGCTACCTATGATCTTTTTTGAGACAAGCAACTTTTGTCGTGTTTCTGATCTGTTTCAACAGTTGGCCACCCCCACCTAGGATCATCATAGCTTCATAATCTATTTTTTTGAGTGGAATACTCTTACAAACGAGCTGTTGGATTTGTGGACTATTCCCTGGACTCCTGAGGAGATGCTCCTTCAGCGTAAAAAAACGGTACACTTTTGCTTGTTGAATGGTTTAGTTTTAGAGTTCGAGACTACCGAGGCTGAATTGTTATCCAGTTCCACTTCACTTCATATTTCACTGGTTTATGGCCACTTGAGTAACCATAGTCGATCATTTCACACTCCTATTTTATCCTCTGGTGTTGACCTTCCTTAGTGACTTACCCTGGCATCCCATGGAGATCGCTATGGAGGACACACTCGGGGAGGTGGACATGACTCTTGAAATCTCACCCTCACTTGCTGGCATCCCATGTCCTTGCTGTGATTGGTATTATCCATACCACAAATTAATCCACTAGTATCATGAAACAAATTACAAAAATTTATTAGAAGATATCATCCTTGATCCACATGTGAATTGTCTCATGGTTGCTTATTGGAATCTCTTGTGATTACAAAAAATGAAATTTTAAGGAATGCAGGAGATATTCACTTTGCTTAAGGACGTTTTTGTATCATTCAATTGATATTATTCTGGATGGGTTGAGAGTCAGCAAAAACTTGGAAGGCCTCAACTTTGAAGGCCCCTGAACTTGTTGGACAAAATGGTCTCACAATCATAGAATACTCATGGATATGATCTCCATGTTCAACACTTTCTCTTCACTCACAACTTCAAGTCTTGTTAGTATTCCACACATCTTCTTCTCGGTCAAGGAATATGTAGTACATCATCGTTAATTATCTCCAATTATATTTGGCTTTCAAAACTTTCTTTGTCTGGGCTTTAATCATCTCAATGCTTTGACTTCTGCAATTAATTGCTCATTATTTGTGACAACAATTCCTTTGAAGAATAATTATCTCATTGAGAAGATAAAACAAAAACAATATATTCCCATTTTAAATGTCTATATATCTTGCTAAATATTCTCCTTTAATTCTTTCCTTCGGTGTCGTCAAATATATCAGTTAGATATCAATCAATTATCCCCACGTGAGAATAATATTCCCGAAAAGACTGCCGCTTCATTGACCCGAACATGGAAATATTATGTCTACTAAATCACCACCATTGTCGGTCAAAATATCTTTTCAAAACTTCTCAACTGATTTCTATATCACCACTTTTAAATTCCATTTTCAAATCTTCATTAAAGGAATAGAAATTGCCATTAAAATCAAGTATCATGGCAGCATATATCTCATTCAAATTTGACCAAGTGCATTCATTGTCTGTAGAAATGAACTGCATGGTAGGTTCCTTTGGACTACATGATCACTGTAGGATCAAATATGTATAATAAGATGCTCAAATATAAGAGGGGGGTGAATTGTACACTTTAAAAATTCTTTTGGAATCTTTAAAGTTGACATAAAACTTTCATTAAGGAAAGTTTCTTAACCTTAAGGGAATCTGTTTCTTAAGGCTAACTTTTAACTTTAAGAAAACTTAGTTTAACAAATATTCATAAACCCTCTTAAAGAAACCTTTTCTTAAACTTTACAATTTTAAGATAAAAACTTAAAGAAAGATATTCTTAAAAGAAAGATTTTACCTTAAACCGTATAGAATCTTTAATATAATCAGAGTAACGGAATTAGAAAATACAAGGAAGTTATACTTTCTAACCTTAACAAAGTTAAAATTGCAGCGGAATAAAAATAACTTGTAATAAAGAAAACAAGTAACAATAAGATTCTTTTAACCCAAAAAGAAGGGTATCCAACAACCTTGGATAAAGGTTTCTTGATTTATACTTTCAAGAAAGTCTGTCTTACCCAAACCCAGGTAAACCCTCAATCTGAAGATCGGTATCTGTTTTGCTATCCCTGCAAGCCCTCGATTTAGAAGGAAATCGGAACCTCTGTCTTCCAAACCCGGAAGACCACGATCAGCACGATCGGAGTTTGCACAAAGCAAGTCTGAACAAGTTGTTCACGCCTGAACAAGTTGTTCACGCCTGAACAAGTTCACAACATCCGTACGAAGCACTGAGAGACCTGGACACGTGTCAAACAGACAACGATTAATTTATAACAGATTGTACGACATCGTTTCATGTATAAGAAACAATGTTAAAATTAAGGTAAATGTTAAGTATAAGAAAACTTAGAATCCGATAATATTGGAATGATACATTAAACAACTCTAACATTATCAAGAAAACAGATTCTTAAGAAAATGCAAATCGGATTCTTAAGAAAATAGAAATCAGATTGAGAAAAACGGTATACTGTTTTGGGTACCAGTATCATAAAATCGGTATGACATATTTACCGGTATCGGTATCATGAAAAACAGTATCACGTAGGCTTAAGTAAAACAATACGTCGGAATCTTAAGTTCACCATACCGTTAAAGATGCAAGTAAAACATAATGACAAATAGATCGTAATGACAAATCTGTAAGTAAAGCGGAATAAGAAATCTGTAAGTAAACGGAATGACAAATCTGTAAGTATAACGGAATGACAAATCTGCAAGTAAAACGGAATGACAAATCTGTAAGTATAACGGAATGACAAATCTGTAAGTATAACGGAATGACAAATCTGTAAGTATAACGGAATGACAAATCTGTAACTATAACGGAATTTAAAAAAAAGTGTTTGTGATTTTCAAAACATAAAACTATAAGGAATGGAGAAGTTATAAGATAACCTTATTGACTCAACAATCTCTCTTTTTGGAAAGCACAAACAACTTTACTAAGGAAGAATATATTGACTTAGAAAAACAAGTAAGGAAAACATATCTCCCCCTTGGAAAGCGCAAACAACTTTCCGATGAATTGAACAATAATATCTCCTTTCAGTGCGTGATTCCTAAGAAAGTGATGTCTAATATCTATGTGTTTTGCACGGGAGTGATGTGCAGAGTTTTTGCTTAGGGCAATGGCGCTTGTGTTATCACACGTTATTTGAGTTTTAGTAAAACTCATACCATAGTCTGTGAGTGTGTGTTGCATCCACAACACTTGACCACAACAACTTCCAGCTGCTACATATTCAGCTTCAGTAGTGAAAAGTGCTACAAAATGCTGTTTTTTGCAAGACCAAGAAACTAAGGAATCTCCTAAGAAATGACAAGTTCCGGATGTACTCTTCCTATCCATTTTACAACCACCAAAGTCAGCATCCGAAAAACTTTTAAGTTTAAAATCATTTCCAGAAGAATAGAATAGTCCCAAATCTAAAGTTCCCTTTAAATACCGAAAAATTCTTTTCACAACTTTTAAATGGGATTCTTTAGGATTTGCTTGATATCTTGCACATAAGCATACAAAAAACATTAAGTGAGGTCGACTAGCGGTTAAGTAAACTTTCTACCATTCCTCTATAAGATGTTTGATCTACAGGTTTCCCTGCTTCATCAATATCAAGAGTGTTAGAAGTTCCGATAGGAGTACTTATACTCTTAGTGTTGTCATACCCAAACTTCTTAATAAGATCTTTGATATACTTATGTTGGGATATGTAAGTTCCTTCTGGTTTTTGAGAAATTTGAAAACCTAGGAAAAAAGTTAACTCACCCATCATACTTATCTCGAACTTAGATTTCATAAGATTCGCAAAGGAATCAGTTAAGGATTGCTGAGTTGATCCGAAGATGATGTCATCAACATAGATTTGAACAATCAAAACATCTTTATTAACTTTCTTGATGAAAAGGGTTGGATCAACGGTTCTCTTAACATAGTTATTTTGAAGCAAAAATCCTGTAAGTATATCATACCAACCTCTAGGAGCTTGTTTAAGTCGATATAAAGCTTTGGTAAGCTTGTAAACATGATTAGGATATTTTGTATCTTCAAAACCAGAGGGTTGATCTACATAGACCTCTTCTTGTACATAACCATTGAGGAAAGCACATTTCACACCCATTTGATAAAGTTTGAAATTAAAGAATGCTGCAAAGGATAGAAGAATACGGATAGATTCAAGTCTTGCTACAGGAGCATAAGTTTCTTCATAGTCTATGCATTCTTGTTGATTATAGACTTAACAACTAATCTAGCCTTATTTCTAACAATAATTCCATTTTCATCGCATTTATTTCTAAAAACCCATTTTACTCCAATAACATAAGCTTCCTTAGGTTTTTCGACCAAGTTCCAAACTTGATTCCTTACGAATTCATTGAGTTCATCTTGCATGGCCTTTATCCGATCTTCATTACCCAAAGCTTCATCAAGAGTCTTTGGTTCAAATTGGGAAAGAAAAGCAACATGTTCAACTTCATTCTTTAAGGAACTTTTAGTTCTTACTGGTTGATTAACATTTCAAATGATATTATTACTGGGATGATTCCTAAGTAACAACTGATTTGGGTTTTGTAAAACTTGTTCATCAACACAGTGAAGAAAATCTTCAGGAGTAAATGTCTCAGAAATATTTTCTTGAATATTTTTCTTATCTGAAGGATCTTTTATCAAAGGTTGGTGATCATTTTTAGAAAATATATCAGAAATAAGTTTAGGTTGTTTGAAAACAAATGGATCGGTTTCATCAAATTTAACATGTACCGTTTCTTCCGCAGTACAAGTGTTTTTATTAAAAACTTTATATGCCTTAGAGTTAGTAGAGTAACCTACGAAAATTCCTTAATCAGATTTGTGTGCAAATTTATGTAAGTTATCTTTATTATTCAAGATAAATACTTTGCAACCAAAAACTTTGAAGTAAGAAACTTTTGGTTTTCGGCCAGTCCATAACTCGTAAGGTGTTTTATTAATAAAAGGTCTTATTAAAACTCGATTTATAGTATAACAGGCAGTACTTACAGCTTCGGCCAAAAAATGTTTAGTTATGGAATATTCACTCAACATGGTTCTAGTCATCTCTTGAAGAATACAATTTTTTTTTTCAACAACACCATTTTGTTGAGGAGTTCTTGGAGCTGAAAAGTTGTGAGTAATACCTTTCTTACTGCAAAAAGTTTCAAAGTCTGAATTTTCAAATTCTCCACCATGATCACTATGAATAATTATCAAATGTAGATTTTTCTCGTTTTTAACTTGATCTCTAAAGTTTTTGAAATAAGAAAAAGTTTCAGATTTCTTTACAAGAAAATAGACCTAAGTAAATCTAGTGTAGTCATCAACTAGGACAAACACATAGTATTTGCCTCCAATACTTCCAGTTTGTGTTGGACCAAATAAGCCCATGTGCACCAACTGTAAGGCATTAGAAGTTGAAATTTCACTTATAGATTTAAAACTAGATTTATGTTGCTTGCCATATTGACAAGGATCACAGACTTTCGAGTATCAAACCTAAGATCCGGTAGGTCCTTAACAAGTCCTTTCTTAGAAAGTTTACTAAGATTTTTTAAATTACAGTGTTCTAGTCTTCTATGCCAAAGCCAAGATTGATCTTCAATGACACTAAGGCAAGGTAGATCTTAACTTCTAAGGTCTTATAGGTTTAAGGTGTACACATTCTCATGCCGAAGGGCAGAAAGAATAAACTCATTCTTGGAATTGTGAACTAAGCACTTATCATTTCTAAAATTCACAAGATAACCTTCATCACATAATTGGCTTATGCTATAATGAGGTTGTGCTTAAGGCCTTTTACAAAAAGAACATTTGAAATAATAGCTTTACTGTTATGTAAAAATAATTGAAAGGGAGAAATGAGAAGCGGACTCTGTATATTGAAGTAGCATCAGATCACAGTAGCAGAATTACAGCAGAAAACACAGCAGAATTATAGGAAAATACAGTAAGGAGGTAGGAGAGGGAGAAGGATAGAGAGAGTAGAACCCGAGGAAGACCACTTCCATGAGCCTGGCAGAATCCTCCCAAGGATTGAGCCCCGTAACAACCAGCTGGTAAACCTCCAGGATGAATCCCCCTTCCTAATACAGACCCCCTTTATTTAAAGGCCCACCCAACCCCCTCTAACAAACTAATTGCTTTTAGGTGGTCCCCCTCCCAGCCAAGAATATTCCCCTCTCCTTTAATAGCCCAACAACCTCCAGCCAAGAATATTCTCCTCTCCTCTAACAACCCAACAACCTCCAGCCAACCCTTATTCCTAACATTTTGGAGGTTCTACCGTGATTTGAACTCGGGTTACTGGATTCAGAGTCCAATGTCCTGACCACTAGAAATGAGGAGGTAGGAGACATGAGGAGTCGCCAAAATGTTATGTAAAAATAATTGAAAGGGAGAAATGAGGAGTGAACTCTGTATATTGAAGTAGCAGTAGATCATAGTAGCAGAATTACAGCAGAAAACACAGCAGAATTATAGAAAAATACAGTAAGGAGGTAGGAGAGGGAGAATGATAGAGAGAGTAGAACCCGAGGAAGACCACTTCCAAGAGCCTGGCAGAATCCTCCCAAGGATTGAGCCCCGCGACAACCAGCTGGTAAACCTCCAGGATGAATCCCCCTTCTTAATACAGACCTCCTTTATTTAAAGGCCCACCCAACCCCCTCTAACAAACTAACTGCTTTTAGGTGGTCCCCCTCCCAACCAAGAATATTCCCTTCTCTCCTCTAACAGCCCAACAACCTCCAGCCAAGAATATTCTCCTCTCCTCTAACAACCCAACAGCCTCCTCCAGCCAACCCCTTTTCCTAACATTTACCAAGGAGAATAATGTTACCTTTACGGACAATTTTTCCTTGAGAGTTATCTCCAAAGGTTACTTTTCCACCTTTAGTCTTTAAAATATTTTTGAAATAATCTTTGTTACCCGTCATGTGCCGGGAACATCCACTATCCATGTACCATATGTTGTTGGTGCTTCCTTCATTTTCCTGAAAAAGAAAAAGTTAGGTTTTCGGAATCCAAACTTGCTTGGATTCGACATTGTTAGATAATAAAATCTTGGGTATCCACATTTGTTTAGAAAAGTAAGCTTTATGAAACCCAAAGGATTGAACTTTATTTAAAGAACAATTCTTCTTCCAATGCCCACCACTTTGACATTTAGTGCAAAAGGGAGCTCTTGAAGGAACAAAATAATTGTTTCTAAAAATTGTTTTTTCAGGAGAATAACCTAATCCTTGATTATTATCATGAGGTCGGATATGAGAATACATCTTATCAAATTTTTTTTACCAGAAGTAAAATTTGCAAGAAGTTTCTTCAAGGAAAATATTTCAGACTTTAGTCTCAAGACTAAATTCTTATCCTCAAGAATAATAGATTTAGTGTTAAGTTTATCCTCTAAAATATCTTTTTCTAAAAATAGATTTTTAAGATCTTTAGAAAGTTTATCATTCTCAGAATTAACTTTCTCAAGTTTCTTAGAAAATTTTTCTTATCAAGATCTTTGGTAAGATCCTAAATTTCTTTTTTAAAGTAAATTCTCTAGAATTTTCTTTTTCAAGTTTCTTAGAAACTTTACAATTTTTTATCTCAAGCAACTTAGAAAATCTAGAAACTTCATCATAGGAAGGTATATCATCATTATTATATGATGAAGAGGTTTCTTCATCTGAAGAAAAACCTTTATCAGGAAAAATTTCACTTAAAGACATATTGGTTAAGGATTCAACAGTTCGTACCTTAGCCATAAGACAATGATTTTGAAATGGAGTTTTGGCTAATAGACCAATATTCTTTTGCCCAGAAGATTCATATTCTGAAGAGTCGTCAGAAGAGTCTTCACCACTGGCACTCTAAGTGTCATTGACGTTCAAAATTTTCTTATGCTTTGATCTGTAGAATTTCTTCTTGTTCTTTTCAGAATTTTTGTCTTTCTTGTCTTTTTTCTTAAGGGACAATTAGGTCTAATATGACCGGTTCTTCTGCATTCATAACATGTCACTTCTCCATCTTTCTTTTCTTTTCCATCTTTCTTTTTGTATCTATATTGAAAGTTCTTCTGCCCAACAATCTTGTTCATCCTCCGGGCAAGATTGATTAGCTCATTTTCTGAAGTTTCACCTTTCACTAGATTCAGATTGAATAGCAACCTTTTTAGTTTTAGATCTAGTAACTCTCTCAGGAGTCTTGGCTTTCATATGATTTGTAGTAGTTGTAAAAGAAACACCTCCATTTTCATTCTTCTTCTTAATATTATCAATATCTCTCTTCATTCTGGTTTCATGTTGAAGAAGAGTTCCAAACAATTCACCAAGAGAAATCTGAGTAACTTTCCTATTCTCATATATAGCTGTCCTCTTGGATTTCCATTCGTTAGGCATGATGTCTATAATCTTGTCTACAAAAATCTCATCATCTAAACCTTTCTCACCCATAGATTGTAAGCTGTTGACAATAGTCAGAAATCTTTGTTGTACCTTACATGTGGGTTCTCCATAAGGAAAACAGAAACCATGATACTCAGCTCTGAGCATGGCTCTTCTAGTTTCAATGACTTTAGAAGTTCCAAAGTGAGTTATTTCGAGCTTCTTCCAAATGCTATTTGCAGCTTCACAAGATGAAATTTGGTTATATATATTTCTAGTCTTGAAACAGAACAAAGTATTACATACCTTAAAGTTCAGGTGATATTCCACCTTTTTTGGATTAGTAAAGGTTCTAAGTTCCTTATCAAGAATCTTATAATCTCCGGTTAACATAATGTAGTTGTCTACACCTGTGTTTATCACAAAGGTCTTCATTCTGTCTCTCCAGTACTCATAGTCATTTCCATCGAAGATCGGCGGTCTAGTAGAATTGAGATTGTCCAGAGATCCAACATGAATGCCTGCCATACTAAAAGAAAATTTCTTTCCACAAAACTTGTTAGCAGTAAAAGTTTGTGAACAATGATTTAAAAATATGAAGAAGTTAAGAACAATGAAAACTTGAACAAGAAAACTTATATGTGAATATAAGTATTTCAGAGACCTCCTCTGATACCAATTGTAGGATCGAATATGTATAATATGATGCTCAAATACAAGAGAGGGAGGGTGAATTGTATACTTTAAAAATTGCTTTGGAACCTTTAAAATTGATATAAAACTTTCTTTAAGGAAAGTTTCTTAACCTTAAGGGAATCTGTTTCTTAAGGTTAGCTTTTAACTTTAAGAAAACTTAGTTTAACAAATATTCATAAACCCTCTTAAAGAAACCTTTTCTTAAACTTTACAATTTTAAGATAAAAACCTAAAGAAATATTTTCTTAAAAGAAAGATTCTACTTTAAAGTATATAGAATCTTTAATATAATCAGAGTAACAAAATTAGAAAGTATAAGAAAGTTATACTTTCTAACTTTAACAAAGTTAAAATTGCAGAGGAATAAAAATAACTTGTAAGAAAGAAAACGTGTAACAATAAAATTCTTTTAACCCAAAGAGAAGGGTATCCAACAACCTTGGATAAAGGTTCCTTAATTTATACTTTCAAGAAAGTCTGTCTTACCCAAACCCAGGTAAACCCTCAATCTGAAGATCGATATCTGTCTTGCTATCCTTGCAAGTCCTCGATTTAGAAGGAAATTGGAACCTCTGTCTTCCAAACCCGGAAGCCCACGATCAACACGATCGGAGTCTGCACAAAGCAATTCTGAACAAGTTGTTCATGCCTGAACAAGTTGTTCACAACATCCGCACGAAGCACTGGGAGTTGTAAGAGTCCCTCTCTCTAGAAATCACTTTACAAACTTTGATCACTTTTCTATTCACTCAACTTCATCGTTGTTTAGCTCGTTCAAATGAACTCGTATTTATAGGCAAGAATTTCTCAACGGTCGGCTCCACTCCAACGGTCATATTTTCCTTAAATTTCAGAGGGACCTGGACACGTGTCAAACAGACAACGGTTAGTTTATAACAGATTGTACGACATCGTTTCATGTATAAGAAACAATGTTAAATTTAAGGTAAATGTTAAGTATAAGAAAACTTAGAATCCAATAATATTGGAATGATACATTAAACAACTCTAACATTATCAAGAAAACGGATTCTTAAAAAAATGCAAATCGGATTCTTAAGAAAATAGAAATCGGATTGAGAAAAACGGTATCACTGTTTTGGGTACCGGTATCATAAAATCGGTATGACATATTTACCGGTATCAGTATCATGAAAAACGGTATCACGTAGGCTTAAGTAAAACAATACGTCGGAATCTTAAGTACACCATACTGTTAAAGATGTAAGTAAAACATAATGACAAATATATTGTAATGACAAATCTGTATGTAAACAGAATGACAAATCTGTAAATATAACGGAATGATAAATCTGTAAGTAAAAAGGAATGACAAATCTGTAAGTATAACGGAATGACAAATCTGTAAGTATAACGGAATGACAAATCTGTAAGTATAACAAAATTTAAGAAAAAGTGTGTGATTTTCAAAACATAAAACCATAAGGAATGGAGAAGTAATAAGATAACCTTATTGACTCAACAATCACTTGCCCTTTGAAAAAAGAAGAAGTCACAGTAGGATCATTTAGTTCACGGTCACTTGATATGAACTACACAATAAGTTGCTTTTAAGAAAATCAATCATGATAGCTTCAATTGTACTACATGGTAGTTTGACCTTGTTTAAGGCACTTCAAATGAACTACACGGTTGACCATGGTGTACTTCATGATAACCCGTGATGTTCTTTGCGGTCACCTGTGATGTGCTTCATAGTTACTGGCCGCGTTCCTAGGTCATTGATTAGGTTTGAGTCAAATTAATTATTTAAAACTCTACTTAGAACCTAGTGGTGAACAGGGGTCAAATCCTCAGGAAAGGAATTACAGTGTGTTTGTGTGACCAAGAGACAAATTAAAACTCAAGAAATCTGATAGGTGACCAGAGGTCCGACTTCTTTGTATAAAGTGAAAAGTGAATAAATGACTACAGCAGAAATACAGAGAAAGGGGAAAGAAGGCACTCGTGAGTCCCCCCAGGGGGCTCCCACCCAAGCTACTGCCGTATTCCAAGCCAAAAGCCGTACATTCAAATCCCTTCCTGCCCGCCTCTCACTCTGCCGTTTCTTATTTATAATGGCTCCCACGTGGTCCCAACATAACCTAACAATATACGAACAATATTTTCTCCCCTCTAACAATATCCTCCCTCTAAAGACACCCATACCCCTGGGTCCTATAAAAAACAGATGAAACAATGGTGATGGAAATAGTGATGATGATGTGACAATACAGATGCAAGAAGGGAAGTTGATCAAAGAACACAAGATCATGAAACATCAGGAACAAACAAATAATGAATAAGGAAATTTGGTTGTCTGGTTTTATATATGTTTCCCTTCATCCATGCATTCCAATTAGGCATAATGGACTGATTCAAAGGAGGCTTACCAACTTTTTCAGGTCAACCTGTGACTTAGTAAATCCTACAGTTCTTCAACTGTAGAACTTACTCGATCATTGAATGATAAAATCAGTTATCACTTAGACCAAGCTGTTGATTGAACTAAGTGTGTTACTCTCATGAGCTTTTCACTTGTCAGATGATTCTCAGATGATAAAGCATTTAAAATTGAACTTCGATTAAGATTGGTTTTCACTAACTCTTGATATTTTGGAAAATGATATTGTTGAAGATTGGAAGTGAGAGTAACATCCAGTAAAAGTAGCACGGATGATGTAAAATTTATTACCAGCACAATCTATTCCCCAATCAGAAATCAGCCGATGAACATGTCCATGCAATCAGTTTTCAACAATATAATCATTACAAGCAGAGATTATAAAGCAAGGCGAAAGAAAATAAGTCTTCTCTACTGATGAATTCTTTTTCCAGCTCCTGTGATCCTCTGCTGCATGCTCCTTGTTCGACCGTTCTCTTGTTTTTTTTTCCAGTTATATTTCTCTGGACCCCCCACTTGCCTTGTCTCCTCTCTCGTTGAAGTTCTGGAGAGTTTTAATAATTAACAAATTGTGCGCCAAATTAAGCCTCGAGCTCACGGTCACAACTCCAAACTTGTCTCCCTGGCCTCCACATGGCGCTGTCACTGTTCATCTTCCTCCTCACTGGTAACACTAGCTGAGCCCTCCAAACTGAATGCACTACTCCATACACGGGGCAATCTCCAGAACATTCTCCAAGCTTCAGCAGCATGTGATCAGCACTGACGAATCCCCATCTCTGGTACATTTTTAATGAACTTCAGAAGGTTCCAGCATCTCAGCTTTGTGCCTGGCTTTTCCGCCTTTGATTTAAAATTTTCGAATTAGGGCGCCCCAAGCTCTAATTAATTATTTAGACCTTAATATTGGGCCCGTGCGAATTACCTTCCGAAGCCCAGTGCAGTGTGGCCCAACTACCCTTTCGTGGGCTTCGGAAATGCCCAATCATTCCTTCGAGTTGTTTTTGCAACTGAATAGGATCCAACTAACTCATCATTTCAACTGCTTCGCAAATCCATGGACTCAACTCACGGAGTTCCTCAATGGTTGATCCTCGTGGCTTCGTTAGTCTCAATTTTCTTCCCACTAGGCTTGAATGATCTTCAATCGGCCCCTCTGTCCATCTTCAAGCTTGGGTCGAGTTATCCATGGCTTGGACTGGTAGGTTTCCAGCTCGGCTTTGGATGTTCCAGCTGGAAACCATGCTTGCTGATCTCAGTTTCTTCAGGCGCTAGGTGCATCCTGGTTCGAACGTCACTCCGACATTCCATCAAGCATGTTCCGTGCATCAACCTTTAAGCCCGCAACTGCAAAAATGGGGAAGAGCAGTGACCCCCATCGCCATCTTCTTTTTCAATCCGCACAGGGAACGAGCAGGCGAGCACAGATCATCAATCTCGCGTCAACAAATTCAGGCCCTTTGAAAGAAAAACAATCTCGGGTCGAGCTTCATTTAAACTCAGGTGTGTTAAAACATCTGAACTATGTCGGACAATCTGCAACAACAATTGAGCAATTGCGACTTCTCCATCAATCGGATTCCACGGCTTCAGTCTGATTCATATGATTCCATGCTTGGGCTCGACTTCCTTGTTCCGTGTCTGGTCGGCTTCGGGATGGTTTGCAGCACGTCATGCAAAACCAGTTTCAGTGATCGATTCCGGTTTACCCAGTCCCGACTCCCAAGCTTTGCGTATCATCTTCTTCAAACTTGGATTTGTCTTGCTTCAATCATTGTCAAGCTTCGATCAGCCATGATTCCCTCGGCTTCAGTTTTGGTTTCACCAGGCACGGTTGATCCTCATTTGCATGACCGGTGGGATCTTCCTCTTCACGGTAGCTTCAATTGATGCGGTAGATTGGTTTTCATTTGCGGTCGATTGATCAATCGACCGTTGTCTCACAGTCGATGGGATTTTGAATGCACAATCGATGGCTTCTCTCATGCGGTAGCTTGGGTTGCCATATTAACTCTTGTGGTCACTCCCGACTGCCAATTTTTCCAAATTCGGTCGATTGAATATAAACACAGTCGATTGGGGAGTTTGCCGAATTTTCAACGTACCACAGCTTTAAATTTTTGTTCATGCGGCAGCTTAAGGAGTTTGCCAAATTTCTAGACTGCACTTGGCACGGTAGCTTGAACTCATCGTACGAGAGCTTGATAATTTCTTATTGCGGTATCTTGTATACTCTGCCTAAAACACACAGGTTCAATTTTTTTAAACAAGATCAGAAAATGAAATGATTTTTTAAAAATTAATGAAATTTCTTCATGGCATTTAATTCCACAAAATACATACAATTAAACCATGGAATTTTTTAGAAAATAAATTTAGACACAAACGCTTTAAACCTATTCAAAAAAATATTTAATTACAATTCATCGGAAAAACACAAATTTCGATATTGGGAAGAACATTAATTTCAATTGCAAAATTTAAACCACATTTCGAGTACAAATTTAAATTGTAGATGAATAAATTCCGCAAGAAATGTTTGAAAAGAATGAAATGAAATGAAAGAATTAATTCAAAAACCTGATCTGATCAAAATCAATTGAAAGAAGAAAATGTTACATAAGAATTCACTGAAATCATAAAAATGTTTGTTCACAAATGGAAATTCAAGAATGGAACATTTATCAAATTGATACAACAATTCTACATTTTCATGATGATTTCCAAAGAATAACAGTTTCAAAACAAATGATCAATTATTCAACAATTCTTTAATTAGTTGTCGTATTCACATCAAAAACTCAATTATTTCACCAGAACTGACGTGACAAAGTGTGTAAAACACAAACTACATCAAACCCCCTTGCACTTACATATTTTTTTGTTCTCAAACAATCCATGCTTTTACTTTGTACATAGAAGACAAGATTTCGCAGATTAGCTCAAAATGAAGCATGTTGAAACATTAATTTACAAGGAACAAGATTTTGAGATGGGTCAAACTTTTCAAAGAATTTTTAGAACAAGTCCTGCATAGATTCAAATACACACTAGAAGTGAAGAAAGTAAAGACTCATTAAGAAAATGTCACGCCTTCTATATGAAATCACCCATGGCCCTACTTAAATTCTAATTCAAGTTCCAGTTATGGGAGTGTGACATGTTGGATTTAAGTGGAATTAAAACCTTAACAAGAGACACCTTCATTTATCACTCTCCCCTAGATTCTAAAAATCAAAGATCCATTTTTCACTTCATTGATACAACTCAAATGATTATCTTAGAAGTTAATTGTCCCCTTCTTCATTTGAGTTCAATGTTCTCTTAACCTTAATGAACTCATTTTTGACAATTAGACGTTATTGATTTTTTTTGAAGCCATGAATGTGTGAAACACTTATTGAATGACCAAATGACTTTTTTAGCACCTAATGTCTTTTAGAGATTCACCGTGAGATCCCAATTACCCATTTTACTTCAGTTTCAAAGGACTTATATGATTATCTTTTTAGCTCCTTAGGTGTTTGTTTCAAAAAGGCTGAGTCCCCTAGGTTCAAGTTCAAAGATTCAGTTTTCTCTTATTCTAATTCCAATTCCATAAACATCTATCCTATTACACTCCTTTTCCTATTTCCTAAACATATATTCTGCATAACAGCAGTGGGCAACATCAGTGGGCAACATCACTCAGTAATCGTTCACATCCAACAATTTCGAAATTAATGTAATCATAAAAACTGGCATGAAGTCTCTCCCTAGGCAGGACAACATTTAAGTACAAATTAAAGCCCAAAGACCCTCAAATTTTGAAAAAAATTTAAGGCATTTTGTGATATGTATTGAGCATTGAAGTACAACTAAGCACCGACCCCCCCCCCCCACACACACACTTAAAACCCAATATTGTCCTCAATATTGAATCCTAAGGTGTGAAAACATTCAAAAACAGTTTGATTCAAAAACAGATATGCAATTCAGTAGTTCTTCAGAATATTTGAAGGGTCACAGGTAAGTTTAACAATCACATTTTCCACATCAACCAGAATAGCCAAACAAATTTTGAAAAATTCTTTGTTTTTTATTCTAAAGAACATACAAAAGATTTTACAATTTTGGTTCGAAAAGTGGCATGTTGAACAATTATGTATAGCAATCCGAAGGCATTTTTAATGGGTGCAAGCAAGTTCTGAAACTTTGATTCTATGTGATTGGCAATACTCTAGACATTAGTAAGCTAGCCACCCAGTCAAAACAGATTCACTCATTTCAATTCATGGAAAAATAGGAAGGGTATTTTCCCCACACTTAGTTCCCAACAGTATGCAGTATGAATGTGCAGAATTAAAATTTGTAGATTTGAAAAGATTTGAAAACAATTCTCCCCTGATGTAGAAGCTTTTATCATTTCCGTACAAGTGTTTCCTCCCTTCTATCCTTTAGTAAGATCCATGAGTGCTCAGTTCTGGTCCCTACAAATGTAAACAGATTATCACCAGAATGATGAATTTAGAGTTCAAGCAGATTGCAGCCAAAGATTGAGTTTAAGGGAGTTTTATCCATTTGATTCAGCATGCAGCTTCCTTTGGCCTAGAAGAACAGTTGGAATCTTATGCACAGATTGATTGCCATGGTCACTTGACTTTGGTCATAAGATAGCTTGAGTTTCCACAAGCCACAAGAATCCTTCGTGTGGTTGATGCAACAATTTGTCAATTTTCTGGCCGCGGTAGCTTGTCACGGTTGACCGGGCTAATAACGTGCGGTCGCTTGCTTGTGGTGCCGCATGATCAACCGCACCTCATGGTCAGTCCCTCTTTCTTGCGGTTGATCCAGGACCTGGATCAAGATTTCAATTAATTTCAAGATCAAAGAGAGCATTGGAGCAGGGATTATTTTTATTGAACTGAAGAGATTAAAAGATGTAGAATGAGGAAACCCCCTTACCTCCCTACCTCAAAGTGAGGAGGAGGCGTTCTTTTATAATGAATGAAAAACTCCACATCGGACCACAAGTCCGATGTGGGATACAGACTCCAACACTCCCCCTCAAGTTAGGTGTACCTAGTTTGGACACATAATGAAAAGAAAGCAACAAAACAGACGCTAACACTCCCCCTCAAGCTGGACATGCCCAGCTTGATGACAAAACAAGACAAAGCAAAAATAAAAGGTAAAAGCTACAAGGATGATGTTCCCCCTCACGATCGTAGCTCCCCCGCAGGATGATGGATGGATGATGGTGCGGGCGCAGTAGAAGAAACCACTCAGACCGGCCGGTTGACGGAACGCCAGGAATGCCGCACTAGTGGGGCCGGTCGATGAAACGCCGGGAAATACAAACTAGCACCGGGAAAACCGCACTTGCGGGGCCGACGACGGGAGGCGGGGATGCCGCAGAATTGTTGCGGGGCTGGCGGTGCCAAAGGTCTCGAATCCAAGACGGTCAAGGTGCTGCGCTAGCGAATGGACGTGCCGGCGGATAGAGATGCGGCTGCCGGGAGTCGCCGAGAGATGCCGGCGAGGCGGGGATGCCGCAGGAGGTGCCGGAGAGCCGAAACTGAAGTTGGGCAGCCGCTGGGAGAAACTGGAGCCGGCTGGCGGCCGGAAGAGGAGCGCAGACACAGCGGAAGGCGGCGCTGGAAGCCGACCGGGAATGGAGGCCGGCTGGGAAAGGGAGGCCGTCGACGCATGGAGCTGATGGAAGTCGGCTGGAAGGACCACCCGCACAGGAGGCAGGCTACCGAAAAGAGCCGTCGACTGTAGCCGGGAAAGCCGCGTGAGGGCGGGGCCGGGACGCGTCGCGGAAGGCGGGGCCTGCGAGAGCCGGGAAGCCGCAACGTAAGCGGAGAGCCGGAAAGACCGTCGGGAAGAGCTGAGAGGGGAAACCGCCAGGAGGGGGATGCTGGCGGATGGCTGTGCGCAGGGGCTGTGACTCGCCGGGACGCTTCGCAGCGAAGGGGAGGAGGGCGGCCGGGAACAGATGAGGGACGCCGGGGAGCCGGGAGCCGCGCCAGGCAGGAGCGGCCGCCGGACAGAGCCGGAGTGGGAGGCTGCCGCGCGGGAGGCTGCCGCGCGGGAGGCTGCCGCGTCGGTAGGGAGAGCTTCCGGGAGAGAGGGCCGCCGGGAGGGAGGGCCGCCGGGAGGCGCGGCTTCCGTCGGGGCAGTGCGCAGCGGGGAGGAAGCCCGCAGAAAGCAAGCGCGGGCGGGAAGGCCGCCGACGGTCGTCGCGCAGAAGCAGAGGCGCGAACGATGGCCTCGCACGGGAGGATTCGCCGGGAGCCGCGCGCGCTGGATGATGGCCGCAGGCCGGATGGAGGTGCGCGCGTCGGGCCGGGGGGGGGGGGGGGAACGCCGGAAGATGCATGGGAATCGAGCC
Source organism: Viscum album (assembly GCA_963277665.1). Lineage (NCBI taxonomy): Eukaryota > Viridiplantae > Streptophyta > Magnoliopsida > Santalales > Viscaceae > Viscum > Viscum album. Next base: position 829,522,847 of record OY728140.1, read on the forward strand.
CGGAGGGGCGGCGGGAGGAGCGGGGCCGGGAACCGTAGGGCCGGCGCGACCGGGAGGAGCAGCGGAGGGGGGGGGGGGCGACTATATGGATGGGAGCCGCCGCCCCCCGGACGGGGGAAAAAAAAAATAGGGAGGGAGGGATCGGGTTTCAAAAAACCTCCTCTGATACCATGTAGAATGAGGAAACCCCCTTACCTCCCTACCTCAAAGTGAGGAGGAGGCGTTCTTTTATAATGAATGAAAAACTCCACATCGGACCACAAGTCCGATGTGGGATACAGACTCCAACAAAAGAAAACAAACAAGAGCCAGAACTATGAATTAGTTCCCATGAAACACTGAGTTTATAGCTCTCAGTTAGACTTGGTGCAAACTCAACTTTCAAGTAAAGAGATGACTGCGAAGCCCTTCTAGTGCCCTTCAAAGTAGTGTTTTATTCTCTAACCAATAACTAGAAATGGTCGATTTTTCTCTCCAACCAGCATAACAACCCCATTTACTAGCACTCTCCGAATGGTGAAGGGTCTAGACCATTCAGTTTTCAGTTTACTAAGAAATAACTTCAGCTTGGAATTGAACAACAACACCCTTTGTCCAACCTAAATGCTCATATTCTGAATGATAAAGTCATGGAAGATTTTTGATATTTCCTTGTAAATTTCAGCATTTTCATAGGATTCTCTTCTAATTTTCTCTAAATCACTCAGCTCTAGAAACTTCATCTCACCATCAGACTTGAAATGTTAGTTCAGGGACTTCACTGCCTAATAAGACCTGTGATGCAATTCCACAGGCAAATGACATGTTTTTCCAAAGAGCATCCTGTAACCCCACAAAGCTTCATCCAACTTGATTGATCAATCCTTCTTAGAACTAGACATTGCCTTTTCTAGAATTTGCTTGATTTCTCTATTAGAAATTTCCATCTGTCCGCAGGATTGTGTCGGGTTTTGTGGAAACTTCTTTAGTTTCACCGGACTGAGTTTTCCGGATAGAGGTCATCGGACAAAGGCCACTGAACGAATGTTTCCTACAGTGTTGTTTCAGAGCGGTTGGGCAGAAGGTTGTTACTGGATTGACTTCCATTGGATGGAGAGCATCAGAGAGAGATGATCGGGCAAAAATTCATCGGATGGAGATTCTCATAGATGGTGTTTACCGGGAGTGGGACTCAATGCATGGCGACCGACAGTTGGCGGTTTCAATGGATGGTCCAACAATGTATCGACAGTTGCTCAGGTCAATGAGAGTGACCGTGAATCTTGGAGATCAATGCAATTTGTTGACCGGACTAAGGCCTTTATAAATAGAGGTGGTGGCCCAACTCTCTAATTGTGTGTGTGTACTGTTGGTGTGACTCTTATGCCGAATGGTGGGAGTATCTGACTTAATTGTCCGAGCCCGAAAGTGGAGGGGAAATGAATAATGAGTGTTGTAATTGCTTGTATCTCCTTAATGAAAGATGTTTGCAGTGTTCTCCCGTGGATGTTGGACTTTGTCCGAACCACGTAAATCCTGTTTGTCCGTTTGCTTTACTTTTTGTATGTGTGAAGTGTTTTTGCGAAGTTTGTGTGGTGATTAGGTGAACTCTCATCCTAGTTCTAGTGCACGACTTCAGAGGAGGAGGTTATTAGGCAAACCCCATTTCGGTAACATTGTGAAGCTTTCTGTTGTGTAGGCTGGGAACGATCGGACGAACCCCCGTCCAGTGTTCATTGTCCTTGCCAGGTCTGTCCATTGCCTTCAGGGTTTCTCCTCTCCTTCGCTCAACCATCCACCACAGGGCCCTTGCTCTTCCCTAGCCATGAAATCTAGAAGTGCACCAAAATGCTCGAGTAGAGTGTGAGTACAAGACTCAGTAGGACACCACCAATGCGTGCTTAATCAAACATGCTCAAGTATAACAGGTGTATGCCATAATAATAATATATGCGTAATAAGCACAACAACATACAATCCAAAACTGAGCGGTTGTGCGTTGACCAAGCCGCAACAAACCCTCGACCGTACCTGTTTCGACTAAATGCCTGAAGGATAACGAGAAGATGTCGGAAGTAACCAAATTAGCCACCGGGCTAGTGAAACTGTCGCTCGACAACCTCATGACATCGTGTGTACATGCGACTTGGTCCTGGGCCTCAAGTACGACATTTTGCCCACAAATCAACTAGACATTGAGTGCGTCCACAATACGACATTCAACTCGCGGATCAACTAGGTATTGAGCAACTCGATACTTAGGCATCAAGTGCAACCCCAACATGATGTTCCATGGTATCATCATATCTCCACCCTATCGTCGCAAGTCAAACACACTCCCTCTCTAAGGGATAATCATGTCACGACGGTCCACCTGTCCCGAGCACCAAAAACGGTACATCCAAAGCAAGGTAACATACATACATGGTAGAGCATACAAGGCGAGAATATCATCATGAGAATAAAGTATCAATGCATAACAACATGTGATCACAATCAAACATGACAACAAGCTACTCTAGTATCACTAATGGAATCAAGTATCACAACGGGTTTCACGGGCTGCACACACACCCACATGTGATCACAATCAAGCACGACTATCAGGTATGCCAATACAAAATTATAACATGGCAGCATGTGTAAACAAGAGCTCCAAAAAGGCAAGGAACCTCCTACCTCAAAGTTGTCGACGTCAATGTCAAGGATAAACCACATTGTGTGGTTTGAAAACTGGAGTGGAAACCTCTACTGTCAAGAACACCTCGTCATGGGTTTTATTATCGTAGTTGTCGACACGTCGACGTTCAAAGTTCGTCAAGGGTTCTTAGCACCATTTCCAACTATTTTATTTCAAGAAGAAGTAAAATATCACATGTGATAACACTTTCTGTCTCTTGAATAATATCTTCAAGAATAATAATAAAACCACATGCGATAATATTCTATTTTTTATGTTATGTAAAAAGTGAGGGAGGGAAAGAAAAGTGAACTATGTATAAAGAAGCAGCAGCAGAATTACAATAACAGGAAGACAGCAGAAAAACAGCAACGGAGGGAGAGAGAGAAGACCCGTGGAAGACCACTCCTCCGAGCCCACCCCTTGCTGGACGTCCCAACGCACCAGCCTCACACAACAGCCAACTGTGCTGATTTCCCAGAAATGAGTTCGTGTCCATCCCAGCCTCTTGCTGCCCATTTTAATACCCCACCATCTCACTGCTACAGCTGACACTTCAATACAAAATACAATACTGCCCCTAACCAACTAGCAAATCCTAACAAACTAACAAACAATAATACTCTAACAAACTAACAAACATCCCAGCCAGCAGACAACTGCCCAAACTTGTGCATCCCCCTTTATTCCTAACAATTCCCTCCCACCTAAAAACCACCTTGTCCTCAAGGTGAAACTCCCTCCAGTACGACACTGGAATGGTAGTCCTCTGTAGATGGCTGCACACTTGGATCAGATTTAGCAGCAATCTGGAATAACTTGAAACTTGAGCACGAGCAGGGCAGTTTGCAGGTGTATTTTCTGCTGAAAACAACAACTTGGAGTAGGATTGAATTTCCGGAAACTGCCAGAAACCTCTAATCTTCAGAATTCTAAGCCCCAAAACTATCTGTATCTTTGATTTCTCATTCGCTCCATAAATCTTGGACTGCTCTTCTTTGTATGTCTTGAACACTGCTTCCTTGAACTCAGCACACACGACGATCCCACAAAAAACAAGAACACGGTGGCCTTTTCGAAAATCGAACTCAACCTTAGCAGGTGCGTAATCGATTTCCAGTTCCTTTGCAACTGTAAAATCCCTTGGCAATCTGAAGTGCATGGGTCCTGGTGAAAGGGACTGCTTGGACATAACATCCATTTGGCCACACATATTCCTTGGTGACAACTGGCACCTGGTCAGCCACCATTCGAGAAGTTCGCCGGGCAAACAATCCAAGCCATTTGCACCCATTGACTCCATTGCAGCAACATTCATTGAAATTGCTGGACAATGAGGGGTAAAACCTGAATTATATACCAATGAACATGTAGTTCCCCGACCCTTAGAAACCATAACCCTGCCTACGGTAGGGATTGATGTAACAACTGAATTACAGGAAAACACGGTAGTTGTTCCACTTGCCACCACATCGCCTTTCGCCCTACTATACTCTTCACGATCCAAGCTTGGGCAAGTAAGGCGATTTTCCCCTATACAAAGAGTAGAAAACACGACGACTTCCTCCCTACCGCGCCACAACTGCTTATTCCAGCTGGATCCTGGATCAGAAAATACCTCTTCCGAGCCAGCAAACAGTTCTAGAAACGTTTCCCGGGTTGGGCAGAGTTCGTCCCAAAAAGGAGTGTCATCAGCAATGGTAGAAAGCTTCCCTAACCCCCTTTTGACTGAATAAACAGCTTTTGCAACTGCATGCCCTTCATACACCGCCAAATTTTTATAGGAACTCTTTATGAAGTTGTTAGGCGCCTTTAAGCAGTCACCCTGGAGGTTCTCCAATAAGTCCACATCATAGACAAACTGTGGGCTGTCCAAGTAACCTAAAACTTGGGCAATCAACAATAATGGCCACATGCCCATAGAGAACAACTATATCAGCCTCCACAAGATTTAAACCCACTTCCCCTGCTCCGGAAGAAATCAAAGACACATCTCCACCATTTAAAGCTTTAGGCAAGAGGTTCTGATGTTTAATAGCAGAAAAACGTTCTGCTGTTTGGTCTAAACCATCTTGACGCTCATAAGAATATTCCCTCATAAGAATATTCCCTGAACTCCATTGAATCCTGCAAAATGTCTAGAGTCCTTGTCGCCAGAGGACAAATTAGAATTCAAAGTCCATGATTCTGCAGCTTTTGAAACAACTGGACTTTAATGTTCTTCCCATCATAGGCAATAACAGCCTTCCTTTCCTCCAAAGCATGAGTTTTAGGAACACGTTGGAGCTCCTTTCGATGCGGTGATTCTCGAACCCCTTTGTTAACAATGCGTGCACTACCAACACATCTTTTCATGGTAGCATCAGTTATGGGATGTACTAGATCATTCATAAAATCGCATTCAATATTCTCTGTTAATTCTACTTCCACAGGCCGATTAACTGTAACTCCTATAGCAGCAAACTCTTCCGGAATAGCTACTTGCATAAGACTAACAACCTCGGCTTCAGAATTTTCTGCTTGTTGTGCTTGTTCGGACTCAAGTGAGTGTTCAGCAACTTGGTGGAGCTTGTCTGGTGTGCTTCCATTTGTTGTGCTGTAGAAACCGTTCCCTGCCCTCACCTCATGTTGTACTCCCCGAGCAGGGACGTCGCTCTCCTCACTACTTTCCACACTTCTTGAGCTAGGAGGAGAGACGCAAACTTCCTTATCGAAGAGAGTAGGACTGGATTTTTCTTCCGTACCTTGTTGTACAGTGAGTTCAGCTAACTCTCTAGTTTGCTCGTGCGTCTCCCTTTCGAGTCCATCTTTCAGTAACCGCGGAGGCTGCTGCCAGACAGCGTTATTTTCCCATTTTTTCACACTGGTACTCCATTCAAATAAATCCCGCATCTGCACTATCGCAGGCTCCTCCATCGATCCCCTCGTCTGTCTAGAATCCTCCTGTCGACCTGTATATCCAGCGAAAGCCTTCTTCTGATCCAGTAAAATCTCAAACTCTCGTTGTCGTCTATCAATCACAGCTTGTCTCCTAGCAAAAGCTTCGAAAAATGTTTCAAACTCCTGCATCTTGCCTCCAGCTCCCACAACATCTAGCTGTATAATATTTCCCAATTTGATTCCTGTATCACAGCTGTGCACAGGTGGAAGAGAGAAATTTCGTGCCAAGAGAATTCTCTGTTTTTTTTTTTTAATTAAAAAAAAAAATTCAAACGAATAGCTTCCTTAGACAAGCCTCACTGTTCGGTTAAAAATTAGCCCGTTCGTCTTCAGTTTTAGCGTCGCATACGTACCACGGCCCAAATGTTCTCCCAGTCGCGCATCCGTTCTCCGCTGCTCACTCAATCGCCTCAGCAACAATCTCTCCCAACTCGCACACGTCACTTGCTGCGACGCGTTCCCCGTGCTCGTCCGTTTTCTTCCTCAGCAGTTGCGACACAACCGTTCGACGTTTCCTTGCCTGGAATGCTTCACCCGCGAGCATCCACTACACTCACACGGCTCCAGTAATAAGTTTAATCTACTCCTGAGACGCCTTTCCTCCAGCGAAAGCGTCTCTCATACACACCGATCGTCTCTCCGTGGCGATCCTCTTTCCAAGCTGTCGCGCACCGCACACAGCTGCAACCAACGCTCTTCAAGTAGCAGCATGCAACGTCCAATATACAACCATTCGCACCTGCTCAGTCTGCTCCATCGGAAACCGCTAGCTGAAAACTTCTCCAACATTCAGCTCCCTCTCGCGACAGTTCCCCAGTGGAGTCGCCAATTGTTATGTAAAAAGTGAGAGAGGGAGGGAAAGAAAAGTGAACTATGTATAAAGAAGCAGCAGCAGAATTACAATAACAGGAAGACAGCAAAAAAACAGCAACGGAGGGAGAGAGAGAGAAGACCCGTGGAAGACCACTCCTCCGAGCCCACCCCTTGCTGGACGTCCCAACGCACCAGCCTCACACAGCAGCCAACTGTGCTGATTTCCCAGAAATGAGTTCGTGTCCATCCCAGCCTCCTGCTGCTCATTTTAATACCCCACCATCTCACTGCTACAGCTGGCACTTCAATACAAAATACAATACTGCCCCTAACCAACTAGCAAATCCTAACAAACTAACAAACAATAATACTCTAACAAACTAACAAACATCCCAGCCAGCTGGCAACTGCCCAAACTTGTGCATCCCCCTTTATTCCTAACACTTTAGAATAATGTGCATGTGATAATTCTTTATTAATATACTTTGATATTTCAGGATAATAATTCTGTTATTATCTTTTATAATTTCCAATATAAACGCCCCACCGTTGGTGGTGGGGTGGTAAGGGTTTGGGTGGGGGGGTGGGGTAGGTTGCGGGGTCAAGTCCCCGGACCTGCAAGTTTACTGCAATTTGTTTCTTGCGTTATGTTCCGCAATGACGGATGTAATCGACTGTAACCTGGAATTTGGAAGAAATGGTCGTATTGTTCGTAAAAGGCCTCACATTTCTCACTTAAAGGGATTTCTGGCAGCTTGGACTCAAAGGATCAACCAAAAACGAAGGCTGTGAGGGTTCAACTATTTTAGAAATAACAAACCGCGTACAGGTTCACCACAATAAAAATCACAAATTAAAGATCATCATTTAATTTGTGTTTTAAGCGATTCATAATTGCAGAGTGTTTAATTTCATTCATAAATATGAGTTACGGATTAAAACAAGTCCTAGGATTTAATCCCATGATTTTTAGCATTTAAAATTGTAAAAAATGTGTTTCTGGGTTGTGTTGAGGAAGAATAGAGAAAATAAAAAAAAACAGGGTATAACGTTACCCTTACGCAACACCCATACTCGAGCTAGTACTCTTACACAAGCCTTGAGTTACCCTTATGCAGCACCGTTACGCAAGCGGTTACTCTTACGCTGCGCGCCAGTACCCTTATGCAGTACCCTTACGGGAGCGCCTTACCCTTACGCAGCGCTGGGGTGACCCTTACGCAGCCCATTACACTTACGCAGCATCACCCTTACCCTTACACAACGCTTGAGCCAGGTGTTACCCTTACATATATAAAAAGGATGTTACCTTTACGTAGGGTCTATTCTACCTTTACGCAGCGCATTGATAACTCCCTTAACTTTACGCAACCAAGGAAAAACCCTTTTTACCTTTTTGCAAGGCCTTTTAATACACCTTTACCCTTACATAACACCATAAAACTCAAGTAAAAGTAATTTTTATTGAAAAATCCAGATTTACACATAAAAACACTTATAAATTACAAACAAAAGAGAGTTTTATTATAATTTAAAATTGAGAATATTACATGAGACAAGAGGATCAAAGAAATTTTTTGTAGGTTGGGTATCATCACTTTTGTGCCCAGTGTAAGATTCATTCATTCTCATCTCAAATGAAGGACTGGGAGACGTAAAAAGTGGTTTCACAAATGGTGACATCTATAATAACATAAGGGAGATTATTAGAGATGATTGCTCCTGTACCCCCTTTTTGCTGATGAGTATCCCACAAAGATATATTTAACGGTGCAAGAATAAAATTTATTTATTATTATTCTTATTATTATTATTATTTTGTTTAGTGATTGTGGATAAATTTAGTGCATCTAAAAACTTCAAGGGGGTGTTTTAGTGTGAAATCTAGTATTCCAGTGTGATGTGGTAGGGAAGACTTCTTGATGTTTTTGAATATCATCCCTGAAACCTCGTGGGACATTAAAAATCAACATTAATGTTAGGGTTAGTATTTTGTGTAGCCATTTTGAGACTTTTTGATATGCATTCCTCAAATTCTAATCATTATTTATTCATATTGATTTATTTTGAGTTCTCTTAAATAAGCATGCTGCGAGTTATCTTCACTTTTTTTTTTCAACTTGTGATTTGCATTTATATGATAAAACCTTTTGTTTCAAATGTAACTAAATGCTCTTTGGTTTCCACTGCAAGATGCAAAATTGCATTGAAAAATTTTATGTGAAACCCATGCTGACAATCATTAAATTTGATGAATGCAGACCAACAGATTGTCCAGGAACAATTTAATTGGATATTGCGAATTTAATCTATTTGAATTTATGACTCAGGTGAGTTATCTTCTTTCTCAGTTACATTTCTACCTTATATTTTTGTGAAGCTTTGAAATCTGTGTAGATGCATTTCATGGGTCCCTCTTGTGTAGTTCAGGAAGCTAGGCTGGCAAAAAAAGGTCCAGACACTTAAGTGTTGTATATAAAATCTTATTTATCTCCAAAAAAGAAAAAAAAAAGTGGAACAGGGAGGGACAAAGAGGTAGGGGGGAGAGTGATAAATCGGGAGGGGAAAAAATGACTTTGAGCATGAGCCATTAGCAGTAGGTTTGAGCTTGGTATTCTTGAAACAAAATCCAAAGAGAAAACAGTACGAGATTTTAACAGTAAGGGAGAGCAACCCAACAACAAGCGGAGATAATTTAGAGCTGGAGTCATTGGTTCTTGAAACAAAATTCAAAACAGTTTGTGGGTGCTCAAGAGGTCCTCACCACTCCGCCATCAGAACTTGAAGCTGACAGTACAAATACTCTAGAACCCTAGGCTGTGCTCTCCTGCCGTCTTCATCTGCGAGATCGCATCGCTTAGCCGCAATTCCTTTTATAGTGGGCCGGTCGTTCAGCAGTGGAGACCATGTGGGAGGACGAGTTTACCCTCCGTAGCCAATTTCCTTTCAGTTTTGAGGACAAGTTCAAAGGGCGGCAGGTGTTAGAGTTGGGGGTAGTGAAGGCACGTTGCAGGTATATTCCAGGAGGAAGAAGGTAACACCGGGGGGGGGGGGGGCGATCAGTTGGGGACCACGTGAACTGAAACAGAAAGTGGGAATCAGTTGGGGACCAATTGGGCTGTAGCAGACAGTGGGAATAAGAAGGGCATTTGGGAAGAAAGGGGGCATCGATTCAGTTGGGAGGTTAGTCTTACGGCCTTGGGCTTGGGCGGGTGAGCCAAGGGGCCTCCCGAAGACTCCCTGAGTCATCTTCTACCTTCCCTCTCCCTCTCCGTTGGTGTAATTCTTGGTACGCGTTTCTGCCTCCATTTATATAATTCATCTTTTACTGCTTGCCAACAAAAGGACCCTATCATAGGGTCTTTTCGATCCGGTGGAGGACCGACATGATGGTAATAAATAGCCATCCCTTTCAAGGAAACACTCACCATTTTCCGCCACATAGTGAATTTGGTTGAATCAAGATGCTTGTCAACGAGTTGCATGGATTCTGTGATCATCTCAGATAGGAGTGCGGGTATCATGTTGGGCACTGAAGATGCATTAAAATTCATAGAGAATTACAGCAAGTATAGTGGCCATTAGGTCGACCAATAGTAGGTTTGGGTGGATCTGGGGCAGAAGGCCAGGTCTGGGCAACGGGGGTCGCAGGTCTGGACCATAGGAGTGCAGCAGAGGGCCTGGGTTGTACCTGGATGCGTGGTCTGGGCTGCGCTTGGGCGGCACCTACAGGGCAGGAAGCGCTTGGGGCCCAGCACTCCTGGGCACAGGGCCTGGCCTGCTCGTTGGCGGTAGGGTGCGGCGCAGGAGAGAGAGGGAGAAAAAAAAAGGAGTGGGGGAGAATGAAGAGAGAGAAACTAGGGTGTCTTGGGCTCTGATATAATGCTGAAAAATAGGCCAAGAAAACCGTGCCTCTAAGTGAGGCCGGCACCCATTATTTATAGCGTGAAATAATGACATACAAGATTCAGGATTGGCAAGAACTCCAAATTTACAAGTGACTGGATTCGGGGGATCAACTTAGTCATAGTGGATAACTACTATAACATTTTCCTTTTCTTCTCTTCAGTTGTCCGGAATCTTTTTTAGGCTGCGATGAAAGCAATGATGATGATAATGATAGTGCTTTGGAGTCTTCCATGTATTGAATATTTCAATATACTACACTGTATATCCCATCTTTTGTTGCAGGATGTTGATTCCGATACACAGACCTTTAATTTGATGGATCCATCATCACCTGATAAAGTTGCTGGAAGCATTACTCTTTCTTGTTCCATTGAGGTGTGCTATGCACTATGGGTATATTTGCATTGCAGACTTTTGTAAACATTTTTATTGAAATGATGCTTGTAACACTTGACAGGATCCTGTTGAAACTGAGAAGTGTTTTGCAAAACGCATTTTATCTATAGTGGTATGTTTATTATCTATCTGATTCTTTTCATAGATTTTCTTTAGTTCAACTTGGTGCTAAATTATCTAATCACAGTTTTAATTTAAGATTTTGGGGTTCTAGTTGAATCTTGGACTCCACTATTTCTGTCTTGGAGCTGATTGTTTATTAATCAGGATTTATTTGATGAATATCAAATGGAACTGATGTCTTATCTATTTAACGATGTTTAGCGTTATACTGCGTTGTATTAATTCAGGTTATGTTAAATTGCTTATTTTCATTTCTTGAATTTAAATTAATGCTGAATTAACTTTGAAACATAAATGAAAAGAAATAATCTTTTCCATTTGAATCCAAATATAATATGGAAAAAATTGACATTCTTGAGAATAACTTGTTAAAACACGGTGGTTGTAGTTTAAAATTTTGGAAGTAGTATAGTTTTCAAGGCTTTTTGTGATATAAATGAAATTCCTTGTGTTTCCCTTCTGTTACTCTCAACAGTTTTGAGCCAAATTCTCCTTTTGTTTGCCCAGATAGCAAGTAGAGCCCCCCTTTAACATGATTGTTTCTACACCTCTTACAAGCTCTTTCTCTCTGTCCAGTGTCTCGACCCCTCTGCTGCTCTTACTGGACTGTCTTTGTCCGGACTCTCGAGCATTTAGCTCCTCATATGTCTCTACTCGTTGAGCTCTAGCCAATGCATCTCCCTACTCTGTGATGATCAACTTTGCAAGTAAGTGGTAAATGAGCGGTCGTACTCCATTAAAGAACGCTCTACCATCTGTTTGGGATGATCACTCAAATAAGCATCTTATCTGAACAAAGACTGATTGGCGGACAAACTATCATATATGTATGCTGCTCAGAAAGTATCCTCTCTGTCATGGATTACTATATTTTGGTTTGCCTTCTCAACATGAAAGTAGCCAAGTCTACCTTCTCCATTGTCGCGCTGTCAGTACAATAAAACTTCTTCTCTAGCTATCACATCCATTTCTCAATCTCTGCTGATTCTTTCTCGTCAAAATTGGCGAGCATAACCATTGGAATTCCTGCAGTTGCCCCAGATGATGACTTTTTGCCTTAGTCACTATTGGCGGTGGAGGTGAGGTCTGCTGCACTGACAATGGTACTTCTGGGTATGAACAATCCCAACATCCCAACAACTCCCTGACGATTGCTGATCCATGGACTGCTTCATTTGTCCAACTACTTCCTTCAACCTCTCAATTTAAGCATTCTGCTCACGTCGCCGAATTAGCTCACCTATGGGAGACAGGGAACAAGAATCCCCCTAGTCCTCATATTTATCAGCCCTACATCACAGGTAACACACCAAGATTAAATGACAAAATCTTAATATAACATCTTTGTAATTCCCTGACCCGAAATCACCTTAGGCCCTGAATTGAGTGTTACATACCTCAGGCGTGCTCTGCCAAATGCCATAGTTTGCATTGAACTCGATATTCCTAACCCAATCCTCACTCAATTTGGATCCGAAATAGCGCTTTTGGCTACTTCCAACCTCTGCACTTTGAGAGCCTCCCTCTTTTTTGCTCTCGCTGGCTGCAAGTGCCTGGATCATTCTTCCTCTTCCTGAGAACTTACGCTAACGAAAATTGTTTGGGTTTCTAAGTCTGTCCTCCTCCTCATGCTGCCGTTTCCACGTCAGCTGTTGTGGTTGCCATGCTGGCTGCTATGGTTGCTTCGACCTAGTTGGAGGAGACTCATGGACCCTCTTGTCCTCAGCTCACTTTCCTCTGCCCTCCAAATACCCACGATAGTTCTCCACTGCCACCTCATGCGGCTGTGGATCAACATGCTTCGCCAAATCACCCCCCCATCCTTAAGTCTCCGCTGCTCATGTGTCGTCCCTTTCCACTGTGCAGTTTAACAGTAAGGAGGTTGTCCCTTTAAAGGGAAGACATTCTGCATTAGGGTGGGATGACCTTGTGAAGGTTGGAGCGGGTGTGCCGGGGGTCAACCAATACCAAAATTTTGTTACGGATAGGGTTTTCAGGGACCTTGGGGTTGGGTTTGAGTGGTGAGGTGAGCGGTGGCCCCACTTCTTTTGATCCTATGGAGAAAGAACACACAAATAGTTCTTACTCCAAGAACCACATGCTTCACATGGCAATGATGAAGTAATAATGGGAATTCCTCATGTCAACAGTTAATCTTTTAAATCAGCATGGACTGTCAATTAATTCTCAAAGAATTTATCAAATCACCAAAAAAAAAAACCATACCTGATAGGTGCGAGAGAGAGAGAGAAATAATAGAATTCTTTCAATATAAGCAGCAGCTCATGCAAGAATTGACAGAAAGTTCAACAACAAACAAAGAAAAAGAAGAAATGGTGAAGGAGAAGGAAAAGAACTCCCTGGAAGGCACGGCTCTCAAGGCCTGAGGCCTAACCCTTTGCTCAGCTGCTGTTGAAAACTGTTGGAGTATGTGTAACTTCCTGCCCCACTTCCTTGGTAACTTCCTGCCCCACTTCCTTGGTAACTTCCTGCCCCACTTCCTTTGTAACTTCTCTTTGTAACTTCCCTTTCTTTTCTATAAATGAGGGCCCTCTCCTCACCTTGAGGTGTGTGGGGGATTTCTGAATTAACATGGTATCAGAGGAGGTTTTTTGAAACCCAATCCCTCCCTCCCTATTTTTTTTCCCCTTCCTTTAGGGTTTCCCCGTCCGGGGGGCGGCGGCCTCAAAGCCCCGTAGGGTTACCGCCGCCGCCCCTCCGCCTCTGCCCCACGCCGCTGCTGCCGGTCCTCCCTTCTGGCAGCTCTCCTGCTCCCGCGGCTCCCCGGCGGCCCTCCGCCTCGTGTCCCGCCTCTGCCCTGCGCGGCTCCCCGGCAGCTCTCCCTACCGACGCGGCAGCCTTCCGCTCCGGCTCTGTCCGGCAACGCTTCTGCCTGGCGCGGCTCCGTCATGGCGGCCCTTCCTTCGCGCCCCAGCGCCCTCGCCCCGACGCCTCGCCCTCGGCGCGCCTCGCCCCGACTCCCGGCGGCACTCTGTCGCGGCGGCCTCCCGCGCCTCCCGCTGCTCCCGGCACCTCCCGCTGCTCCAGCGCCTCCGGCGCCTCCCGCTGCTCCGGCGCCTCCCGCTGCTCCGGCGGCCTCCCGCGCCTCCCGCTGCTGCCCGCGACGCCTCCCGTCGCCCCTCGCGGTCCCGCTGCGCGCTCATCCCGGCGCCCGCTCATCCCTGCGGCCTTCCCCCCCGGCGGCCCTCCTCCTTTGCGAGCCGCGGATCACCCAGCGCCTCCCGCGGATCACCCGCGGCTCACCCGGCAGCTCTCCTGCAGATTTCCCGGCGACCCTTCCGGCTGGCCGGCTGCGCCTTTCCCGCCTTGTTCTTCCCGGCGGACCTCCCTTCCCCGGCTGCTCCCTGCCGGACGACTCCCCGCGCCGGCGGCCTCCCTTCCCCGGCTTGCGGCTCTTTCCGGCAGCCCGCCTCCTGTGCGAGTCTCCCGCCGGCTCTGTTGACGACCGGCCTCCACTCCTGCCGGCTCCTCCAGTAGCTGGCCGCCATCCCTGGCTCCTCCCTGCTGTCGCGCCTCCCTTGGCGGCCTCCTGCGCATCAGCAACCGGCCTCCACCCTTACCGGCCCCTCCCAGCGGCTGCCCAACTTCACTTTCGGCTCTCCGGCACCTCCTGCGGCATCCCCGCCCCGCCGGCACGTCTATTCGCTGGCGCAGCAACTCGACCACCTAGGATTTGGGTCCCGTTGGCGCCGCCAGATCCCGCAACACTTCTGCGGAATCCCCGCCTCTCGTCGCCGGCCCCGCACGTGCGGTTTTCCCGGTGCTAGTTTTGATTTCCCGGCGTTTCATCGACCGGCCCCACTAGTGCGGCATTCCTGGCGCTCCGTCAACCGGTCGGTCTGAGTGGTTTCTTCTGCTGCGCCCGCATCCTCATCTTTGCCGCTTTTATCTTTTATTTTTGCTATGTCTTGTTTTGTCATCAAGCTGGGCATGTCCAGCTTGAGGGGGAGTGTTGCGGTCTTTTTATTGATTTGTCTGTTTTTTCATTATGTGTCCAAGCTAGGTACACCTAGCTTGAGGGGGAGTGTTGGAGTATGTGTAACTTCCTGCCCCACTTCCTTGGTAACTTCCTGCCCCACTTCCTTTGTAACCTCTCTTTGTAACTTCCCTTTCTTTTCTATAAATGAGGGCCCTCTCCTCACCTTGAGGAGTGTGGGGATTTCTGAATTTAACAAAAACCAAAAACCAACCGTAACCCCCCTTGCCCTACAACCTCCCTTTATTTAATCCCCCTATATACACGTGTAGGTTTGATCCCATGAGAAGTGGGAAAGAGGTACAGAAAAAGAAGATTTGGGAGAGAGAGGCAAAAATGTTACCTTGAGATGTATAGCCCTAGTTACGGCCAAGGATGAAGAGGGGAGGCCCGCTGGGTTCGTGTACAAGGAGGAGGAAAGGAGGGGATCATGAATCGTTGGGGATTTTTGGGTGAATAACCAAATAAATATCTTTGCCTGCCAATTCTCTCTAATGCCCTCACCTTTTAAATTAAACCCATACCGCCTTTTTTTCTTCTCTTTTAATAAACCCCCTCCTTTCGACTTTCCAGCAACCCATGCTTATACTAAACCCAGAACCCAAGGATAAATTCAAAAATAATTACCCCAAAAACCATTTTCATAATTGCCCTCAAGCCTCTCTTATGATTAAATCCCTATAAAACATTTAAGAAATTTGCCCCCTTACCACATTAATTCTTTTAACATAATTGATCACTTAAATAAAAAAACGGTCACTAATATGATAGTTTTGATTTAAATAAATGCATCAAAGTTCTGGATTTTTACAATCTATCTCGGAATGAACTATATCCTAGTCTAGCTCAACAAATGAACATCGGCTCTAATACGAAGTTCTAAAACCCTGGTTTCTTGAACATGTAAATCCATCAACCGTGGACTGATTTTCCCTATTTACTAGTTTGTGTGCTATGGTGTTGATTACTAAGTCAACAAAAAGCTACCGGTCTCTAGAAGCCCATAAATCCATAAAGAAAAAAATTCTTTCATATTGAGCCTATCGTAAGAAAATGTTATAAATTATGAGAGAATAGGCATTTTGGTTTTAAAGGCCATATCTGAGTATTTCAGAAGCTTCACTGTGATTCAAAAACATCCTGCTTTGTCTCCCTCCCAAAGGATCCACTGTACCCCAACCTAAGGAAAAACTTTCTAGGGTTTACTATTCAGTCTGTGACCAAGTGGTATCTTGATGGGAGTAACCATCTAGTGTAAGCTGGAACACGTCGGCCCCCAATCTGCCAACAGTCAAGTCGCTGAGTACATATAGTTTCTCTTTGTATATCAGTCTGAATGACTTGATGGTCACCTCCATTAGTTTAAGTGGTTCTCTGGTCAATACGATGACAAAGCTCTGGTCACAGGAAAATGAAGATCTACTCTGTCTATCAGACTGGATGACTCTATGGTCACCACTATTAGTTTGTATGACTCTATGTTTACCAATGTAAGTGTGAATGACTCTATGATCATTTTTTGTGACGACACTCTGATCACTGGAAAACATATAATGCTTTTTCTTATCAACACTCTGGTTGCTGAGAATGAGTAATTCTCATCAGTTTCCTGTTGGCTTAATCAAGAACTCCTTATGATATGGATTTCTAGTGTAAATTGTTTAGGATTTAGATTACTTGTCTTCTAGCCTAAATCATGTGTCGTGATTTTACATTCACATGTCAATAGCAAGGGAAATTTCATCGCTAATTGAAAATATAAATGAATCCTCATGCAACAGCATATACCTTTCTCTTTGCTGCTTTGTCGCCTTTTGCTGTGAATGACATGAATAGAAGCATGCTTGAATGCAATTCATCTTTCTATAGTTTTTTCAAAGCTAATAACAATGAAACTTTTTGTTAAGTAAAATGTTTTCAATCTGAGGGCCAGTTTATCCGTGCTTTGTTTTTGATTTTTTTTCTTGTTTGATACTTTTGTATAATTTTTTTCTAGCTTTGTGGTTCAAACAATGCCTATTCTGCCTCTTCCCCTCATTTTTGTCTTCTTTCATCCTACTGATTTATATTTTGTGCACTAACAGTTTTGGATTCTCATTCTAAATGCAGGATTACGATGAAGATGGAATGCTTTCACTCAATGAGTTCTCTGATTTGATCAATGCATTTGGAAATCAGTTGGCATCGGACAAGGTTTCACCTCAAATTCCTATCATTTCCTTTTATTTTTATATTTTTCTGGTTAATGTCTGATTCTGCATAATTTTCTGCAGGTTTTTTGGATCTGATTTCATAAATTTTGTGATTTCTTGTTATAATTGCATTCATACTTACAAATCTTGTGATGAAATATAAACTTACAATTCCATTATTTGGTCGAATTTTTTTGCTGTTAGAGGGGAAATTACAGTAACTACACCTATCGATTGCATGCTGTACACTGTTAGCGGACCACCTAATGTTAAACTTATTCTAGATGGGGGGAATCCAGCTGTCCAGAGTGGTTAGTGGGGAGGCACTTAGTAGGGAGGCCACTACCAGCAGTGCAATGCTGGCTGTGCGGTGGTTCCTTTTTCTGTTATTGGGGAAATAGTTAGTTAGGTGGTTAGTGGGGCGACCTCTATAAATGCTGGCCGGGGTCAAGGAAGTAGGTAGTTTTTCGGTGCTTGCAAAGAGAGGCAGTGGCAGCAGCCTAGGCTCCGAAGACAGCTATAAGAGAATTCATACCTTCTTCTACATTTTATACCCTAATATGTAGTTTTGATTTCTTTTGAATAAAATTATTCAGATACATTTTTTCTTACTCAAGCTCTTATAAATTGGTGCTTTCATTGTTAGAAATTCTTTTCGGACAGATTAAGATTGTTTATGCCAACTAAATTTGAAATTCGGTTGAGTGCGGTGGAGGCGACTTTGGAAAAGATGGAAGAAACTCTTTTTTCGCATGAAATTTCGCAGTATGTGTTGGGATTAATTTTTAATTTGGAAAAAAAATATCATAAAGGGAGGCGTTGAGAACTCGCGGCGGATGACCTCAGGTGCGGCGCTTGCTGTGTGCACGATAATGAAGACGTGCAACATGGAAAATGAAAAAAGCAGGAGCCTGTGGGTGTCAATGTGTAATGTGGAAAAAAAAGTAAAATGTGGGCGGCGGAAAAAGGCGGGAAGTCGTGGGAGCCGTGCGAATCGGGACGACGCGAAAGGCACATATGAAAAAAGGAAAAAATTCGATGCCTTTTATAAAAGGCCATGCCATAGAGTAGAGAAGAAGCTAGTTGTAGACGCCAAGGGAGAATGAGGAAGTGGGTGCTGCCT
Organism: Viscum album; assembly: GCA_963277665.1. NCBI lineage: Eukaryota > Viridiplantae > Streptophyta > Magnoliopsida > Santalales > Viscaceae > Viscum > Viscum album. The sequence continues at coordinate 829,540,999 of OY728140.1, forward strand.
TTGTGGTGGCCCACGTGTCGACGATGGTGAACGAAACACCGATAATGACGAACGAAGTGTCGACGATGGCGTGCGTTGAGATCCATGACAGAACCTTGTATCGAAAGCCTTCCCGATCCTGCGGAGATTAGGTGGCGTGTCCCAGTTATGAAGATCAGTGGTACACAAGATGGTGAGATCATGAATGTGTGGTAAAATCCTTTGGGTGTCAGAACATCATTTGGGTGTCAGAAATTCATTTGGTGTGAGAAATCCTTTAGGTGTGCGATGTGAGGGATTTCGAACCACATTATTTCTGGTGTTTTGGGATTGCTTCAGCTCTGACGACAGTCTCTGATAGGAATCTCAAGAAGAGTACAATGTTTCTTGGTGTATTTCTAGGATTCAAGACGCATTGCAGAGGGATTACAGAACTGTAGGATGAATTCACAACCTACTTGGAAGGTTTCTCTCTCTTCCAAGTCCAGACTAGTAGCCTTCTAAGTGATACCTGATCCCCCCAACAGAATCACACCCCTCCCTTTATAATATCTCATTAACCAACTAAATGAAAGAACCAATTACAATATTACCCTTGTAGACAAATAGACCCCCGTAAACTTATTAACACTTCCCCCTTCTATGATAAGTGAAATGAACAGGTGGTCTGGAACCACTAGCAAACAAACCATGTTGACCGGCCTCCCTACCCGCATCTCTATCGTCGCCACCCTCTTGAGATCCCACCTTGTCCTCAAGGTGGGAATTAGGAAAACGAGCCTTGAGGACATCGACAACTTCCCAAGTAGCTTCATCAGCAGAACGGCCACCCCACTGAACCAACCACATTAAAACCCGACCGTGAGTCTTTTGTGCCAAAACTGCAATAGGGAACACATCCTCAGCAAGAAACTTGGCTGGTAAAGTTTCTTCTACAACATGTTGTCCTATAGCTATCTTTAAATGGGAAACATGGAATACTGGATGGATTCTGGTGTTAGCGGGAAGGCAGAGCTGAAAAGCAATAGAGTCAACCTTCCCTTCAATAGGAAATGGTCCATAGTACTGGGCTGCCAATTTATGGTTAATTCTGGAGACACGTCCGGGCCTGTTGGGATGTACTTTCACCCAAACCTGATCGCCTGCATGAAATGTAACATCTCGTCGATGTTTATTTGCAAATTTCTGCATCATCTGCTGGGCCCGATGGGGATTTAGTTGGAGCTGTTTCAAAGCTTCATCCCTGTCAACAAGAGCAGTAACAATTTTGACAACTGCTTCCCCTCTAGTATAATGCTGAACATGTGGAAGCTTCTGCCCATAAACAGATTCAATAGGTGTCTGTTCTGTAGCAGTATGATAGGAAGTGTTATAGTGAAATTCCGTCCAAGGTAACCAGATTACCCAATGTTTCGGATTGTCGGACGAAAAACACCGTAAATAAGCTCCCAAACAACGGTTTATGACTTCAGTTTGCCCATCATTTTGTGGGTGATAGGATAAGCTCATCTTCAACACGGTCCCTTGTAACCGAAATAGTTCTATCAAAAAATGGCTGGTAAATAGAGGATCTCTATCATTGAAGATAGCGCTAGGAACACCATGGAGGTGCATAACTTCTTTAACAAATACCTCAGCAACTGTCCTGGCAGTATATGGGTGTTTGAGTGGCAAAAAATGGGCATATTTACTCAAATGATCAATGGCAACAAAAATGACCTCGTAGCCTTGTGATTTTGGCAGGCTAGAAATAAAATTTATAGAAATCTCCTCCCAGATCAATTGAGGCAGCGACAACAGTTGCAAAAGTCTAGCAGGACTCAAAGCTTCATATTTATACCGTTAACAAACATCACACTCCCGAACAAATTGTTGTATATCACAGATCATACCAGTCCCGAAAATGTTGGATTGGTGTAGCCCGATCCGGTCGGGCCGAATGCTTGTGCCTCGTACTGCGCACCAGCCCGCGATTCACTGTAGCTTCGTAGACTTCCAGCCGCCATTCACTGTATCACTTTTGACTTGGGTTACCGCCTTTCACTGTAGCGATGTAGACTTTTTGATGGTTGGTGAAATAGTGCTTCATCCTCTACATTAGCCCATTTTCGGGCTAGGGTTTCTGTGTGTGTGAGACTCCTGTAAATTGTGCTCCTGGATTTTTCATAGGGAAGTTATTCTGCCTCTCCCTGGACGTAGGGATTTTTCCCGAACCATTCTTGTTCCTTTTTTTTCTCTCACTCTTCTCCGAATCGTTGTTTTGTTGTTGCGACTCCCGACGTTTCTGCATCAGAAAATGACATTTGCGAGCCTCTTGTAGGTTTTCAAAAAAACCAGAATGTCCTTCTGGAGTAGTGTGGTAATGTCGGAGCAATTTTAGAATAAGAACAGAATCTCTGGGTAGAACTAACCTGTGCTTGTAGAACAATACTCCCTGTCGTAATACATAAGTTGTTTGAGGTGCAGCATCACTGCCCAATGTATAAATAATAGCTTGTAGTTTTGTATCGCGTTGCAGTTCATCTCTGACTGCCTGTAAATCGTCCCAACTAGGTTCAGAAACTGCCATATGCATGAACTCATCAATTCTGGAAGTTCGGGACAAAGTATCTGCAGTTGCAGGGAGTATTTGGGATGGGGAAGGTGTCGAGTACAAGGCTTACATTGGGCATCGAATGTTGTCTAGATGATAGTCAAATAAGGTTTTCTCTGATCCAGCAAAACCAGCTTACTGCGTTATTACAGCGGTATAGTACTGTTTTTGATACTCCAAGGACCCTTCCTCCAAAACGTGTGACAGACCATTCAATAAAACTAAAAGCTGGGTTGGACCCAGTGAATATCGGGTCATATAAGCGTGCCTACCATTTGAAAAATGAGATAGTGGCAGGTTAGCGAACTCCTGAAGCAGGGATTCGTTAGGCATGGTTCCAGCCCATATTCATGTTCAATTATCCTTGTGACAAAGAAGGATGGAGGCTGGAGAATGTGTGTGGATTACTGGGCTTTAAATGTGCTTAAAAATCCGGACAGAGGACAGATTTCCAATTCCTGTAAATCTGCCATATGCATGAACTCAAGTCCAATTATTCTGTACTGTCAGCTGCAGCTGTTTCGTGTGCGTCTGCATCTGTAGGTTAGTCTGTTGTTATTTCCTTTCCAGGTTCCACACACTCCCATACCATGAGTTAAAATCCCTTTCTAGTGCATTTATGACCTTGGTGGAACTTTTGGCCACGAGTGTAGCAGAATCCCTTGGTTTTTCTTTCTTCAAATTCCTCTCTAGTCAAATTCTGAACTCCCTTCTTAAGCATCAAGTTGCCTCTTTGCTCTCGGGCATTCAAATTAACCGCAGGGACAAATTTCACAGTATTCGTGTTCCTCTGCCATCCTGGATTGCTAAATGCAGTGTTCCTTCCAAGCGTCTCAGGATATCTGAGAACTCCAGTAACCAGAAATTCACGCTCCAACCTTCTGGACAATATCAATAATTTTGCCTTACTATGCGGTTCATGTGACATGACCGCACTGCTGATCTCCGGGCTCAACCCACCAATAAACATGCTCGTGTACCATTTTTCAGAAATATCCGAAATGCGTAAAGCTACCCGCTCAAATTCGTCGATATATTCATCCTCAGTACCTAACTGCCGCAACCCCTTAAAAAACATGACCGGATCTTCTTCCTACAGAACCATACCGTGCGAGCATCTCTTCCTTCAATTCTGGCCTGGTATGTTCTGGTTTAATAGATTTTAAAGAAATTATCCAGTATTGTACCATCTCTTCCATACATAACTGCGCCAGACGAACCTTCATCTCCTTCTGAGTATGGTGAATCGAAAAATGTCTCCACGCATGTAATCATTGTTACCGGTTCCTCCCCAGAGATGGTGCACGCCTCTTGCCAAGCGGATTCACGCATTCTCTGTCCATACGGTTCAACATAAATTCGCCGTCGATTGCCTTCCTTCCATAATCGATCCGCCTTCTCCATCTTCTATTTTTGATTTTTTCTTGTTCATATTCAACTCAGTATTCTCCTCCTAGCGCGATGCGAGCCGATCCACTGCTGCCGTTAGCGCCTGCTTTTTCGTTTTTAGCTCAGTGACTGTGGTCTTTACTGCAGCCATCCTTGTCTCCATTCGCGTGGGTATAGACTATAGCGTTCGTAACCTCTTGGTCTATTCCTCCTAAATTGACTTTCAACTCTCAATGAAAGCACTGATTTGATAGGAATCTGGAGAAGAGTACAAAATTTCTTACTGTATTTCTAGGATTCAAGACGCATAGCAGAGGGATTACAAAACTATAAGATGAATTCACAACCTACCTGGAAAGTTTCTCTCTCCTCTAGGTCTAGACTCATACCTTCTAACTGATACCCGATCCCCCCCAACAAAATCACGCCCCTTCCTTTATATTACCCCACTAACCAACTGAATGGAAGTACCAATTAACTCTTCCCCCTTCTATGGTAAGTGAAATGAGCCGGTGATCTCAAATCACTAGCAAACAGACCATCTTGACCATCCTTTCCACTCGCATCTCTATCAGTCTCTCCCCCAACTATTGGTATCAAAGCTACATGGCATCTGTTAGAGGGTAAGTTAAGCTAAGTCCCACATCGGATATTTGGTATTATGTCATTTTTATTATTTTCTATAAATAAACACTAAGGTCTCTCTTAGAGAATCATCTTGGGCATTGGTTCGTTGCCCCCTCCATTCTGACATGGTACTAAAGGTGGTCAAGCCTTAACGCTCCCTTCCCCATCTCTCCCATTCTAGGAAACCCTGTAGTTTTTCCCCAAAGGGGGGCAGCGACTCCCATGGCTAGTGAGCCCTAATTATCACATCACCACCCCTCCTCGCTACATTCCTAGCAGCCGCGACAACCCTCAACGCGACACCCCCCCCCTCTAGTCGTCGCCTCTTGCCTCATCTCCCAACAATCACATCAACCCCCTTATGCCGTCGCCCCTTCGCCTCGTCGTGTGTCCTCTCTCATCATGCTTGCCCGAGTCACGACTCCCAGCGCTGTCCCCCTTTGCAACGCCCTTCACTTCCACGCACAACATCCCGTCGGGCCTTCTCCTGACGCGCTGTTTTCCAGCCAAACCGCACCTCTGCGCGCGTCCCCCTATTCTAAAGTGCGGTCTAGATCCAGGCGACTCACTCATGTGTGCGACAAGGCCTCTTGTTGGTGCCGCACCACTCCCATGTCTCGTTCTTCTCATTCAGAACGCACAAACAAAAAAGGCTTCTTTGATGTTCAGCATGGCTTTCCATGCGCCTCACCTCGTCTTACCTAGCTGTGTGCTTACTCTACTTCAAATCTACCTATACATTGTAGATCCGGCTTTTTATCGCTGCTGTTGCACTACTCTATTGCTGCTATTCAAGCCCCTGCACTGATGACGATCAAAGTTTTTTTTGGGTCTGTAATTTGGACGTCGTATCACTCGTTCATTTGGGTTCGTTATTCGGACACCGTATCACACGACCTTTTGGGTCCTCAATTTGGACACCGTATCACCCGACCATTTGGGTCCGCTATTCAGATGTTGTATCACTCGGCATTTTGGGTCCGCTATTCGAACGCCCTATCACCCAGTCTTTTGGGCCTGCTAGTCAGGCGCCGTTTCACCCGACTGTTTTGAGGCCGTTTGTCGGCCGCCGTTTCATCCGGCATCTTCAAGCAATGATCGCCATCAACATGGGAGCATGAGAGTTCTACGATGATCATCAATTCTTTAAGCGGCCATAAGCGAGAGTAAGACCAGCCGAGAAAAACAAGTGGGCACTGCATACGAGCATGCTCTTCCTTTTATGTATTCAAGCATCCAGGATACACTGAGAAGCGAGCGTCAAATTTATTGTTTTCTAGTTTTTTATTTATGTATTCAAGCTGGAAATGTCCAACTTGGGGGGAGTATTAGGAGTGTTACAAGGAGGTTTTCTTTTGTTTTCTTATGCATCCAAGCTAAGTACACGTAGCTTGAGGGGGGGGGGGGGTCTTAGAGGGTATGCTAAGTCGAGTCCCACATCGGATATTAGTTAATATGTCATCTTTATTATTTTCTATAAATAAGCACTAAGACCTCCCTTAGAGAGGCATTTTGAGCATTGGTTTATTGCCCCCTCCATTCTAACAGTATTGATATTTATGATTCGATGCAAACGGAGATTTGACTATGGAAAAGTCAGTGGCGTTGGAGCCGACGATGTTGGTGGATATGACGATGGAGTTTTCAAATTTTTAATTAAGGTGGGGATTGTTGAGATTAATTTTAAATTTGAAAAAAAAATCATTCAAGGGAGGCGTTCGGAACTCATAGCAGACGACCTCGGGTGCGGTGCTTGGTGCGTGCATGATAATGAAGGTGTACAACATGGAAAATGAAAAGAGGTGGGGCATATGGGTGTTTGCGGTGCAGCGTGAAAAAGATTAAAAAGCAGATGATGGAAAAGGTGGGAAATTGTGGGAGCCGTGAAAATTGGGATGACGCGAAAGGCATGCAGGAATTTTTTTTTGATGCATCTTGTAGAAGCCCATGTCATAGCGAAGCAAAAAGAAGAGAGATGTAGCCACCGAGGGAGACTGGGGAAGTGGGTTCCGACTTTGCGGTGGCCCATGTGTCGGCGGTGGTGTGTCGAAGATGGAGAACGAAGCATTAACAATGAAGAACGAAGCGTCGGCGATGACGTGTGAAAGGATCAATGACAGTGCCATGTATCGTAAATCTTCCTCATATTACGGAGATCAGGCGGCGTGTCCCGATTATGAAGATCGGCGGTACACAATATAGTGAGATCATGGGTGTGTGATAAAATCTTTTGGGTGTCAAAAATTTCTGCGGGTGATAAAATTTATTCAGGTGTGTGGTGCAAGAGATTTCAAATCACGTTATTCCTGGTGTTTTGCATCCACTTCTGCTACGACGACGTTCTCTCCCCCAACAACATGAATCCCACTATCTGTAGGGCTCATTAAAAGACAATAGGCAATGCACGACACCCTTTAAAATGTTCAACGACATTTTAGCTAGAGTGTAACGAAACAAAAACAAGCTGCAATTGATGAGTGTTCTTCATACACGAATCTGGACCAAGAGGAGCTTGGGTGGGCAATTTGAGTTCTGGCTTGCAGTGAAAAACTTGAACAGTGCTGAAATGGAATTCACGAGCTAGCAAGATGAGTGGGTTTATCAGTTTTCATGGGAGATGATCCTTATTCTTGGATTGCTCGGGCTGAAACTTATTTTTTAGTCCTAGAAACTTTTGACAGTTTGAAATTCACTATTACGTAGGTTTGGATGGGAGGAATGACTCAATATTGGTACCTTTTTTTTCCATGAATCCAAGTCGTAGCTCAACTGAAATGAGTTTTATGCGGGCACTGCATGACCTCTACGGAACAGAGGAAGAAAGAAATCCTAAAATACAGCTGAAGAACCTGTAGCAAACTGGATGAATAAAAGAATATATTGAAAACTGTGAAAATATAGCTCCCCACATTCTTGACCTCATTGAATCTTGGTACATGAGTCGGTTTTTGAGAGGTTTGAGGCAAGAGATTTTGCCCTGTATTTTCAAATCGTGTCGGAGCGGCTGCGATAGCGCCGGTATGGCAAAGAGCGGTTCCCCATCGCTCCCGGTGGCCGACTCGTGCCGCGGTACACAAATGCGCTGGCCGCGCAGCGATTGCGGCATCGCAACGTGGCCACACCTTGTTTAAGCGTGCCAAATCAGGGTAATTTTGTTCGACCATCCCTATTAGCTCCGTTGCTCTCCCTTGCTGCTGCGGACAAGTAGTCGCTGCCAACAGTGGTGGCCTTCCATGGTAGAGGCAAGGCAAGATCCTCAAGGTGCATAAAAGGCGCGCAAAAGGGGTTGAGTCAAACTTCTTTACAGGGGGTCTTTGCAGGGGGCGCAGTGGCACTAAGCTGAGGAAGACTCCCATGGAGGAAGAATATAAAAAAATTGATTTTTTTGGTAGGCAATGTTAGTGTCAGACGGCCGCCAGGCTGGAAAAGTCCAACATCAACAAATCCTTAAAAAAGACTTTTTTGTGTCGAAGTGGCGCCAAGCTAGGAATAGTATCCCCTATTCCAAATTAAGTAAAACAATTTGGATGTTTGTTTAATTTTTTGTGTTTTGTTTTTAAAATTTTCAGCATATATATGTGTGAAATTATAAAATTTAAGTTGTATTTGTTAAAATGGCGGCAAATACACTTTTAGCACTTCCCCTCAAGCTGGACATACCCAGCTTGATTATATAACAAAACAAAACATAAGAAAAATATAAACTGCATGGTTGATGCTCCCTCTCAAGAAGTTGATAGAAGATGCCGCTGAAAAAGATTGTGCCAACCAACAAATAGCGCTCAGAACCAGCAGGAATAGCTGGAAAATGAATGTATCGGCAGAAATAGCCCGATCATGACGCGACAGGAAAGCCGAGTCAAAAGAATCCAAGCATGCAGGAATAGCATGCGACGGGACACTGAAGGGATGTCCGGTAGGAACAACGTGAACTGGTGCGGTAAGATGACAACAACAAAGGAGAGGACTTGACGAAGCAAAATCTTTTGACAAAACCTGCAGCAAAGGACAGTGGAAGTTGGGTATAGGGGCCGTTCTAGATTCGTGCAGCAGGGGTGCGTAGGAGGGGAGCCGCTGTGTAGGTGTTGCCTGGGAGCGTGTGTCGCAGGAGGATGACTGCGTCTGGAGGTGCTGTCGCGGCCAACAGAGGAGGGGCGTCGCATAAAGAGAGGTGATGTGCAGGGATTGTCGCACAGGTAGGGGTGGCGTCGTGCAGGAGGTCATCGCACATAGATGCGACCGATCAGAAGATGGCGTTAGGAGTGTTGTCGACGAACGAGCGGTTGGGTCAGGCTCGGTGTGGTCCACTTCAGCCGGCGGAGATGGACTCGACAGCGAGGGGGTGTCGTGCAGTAGCGCAAGGCGGAAGGGATTCGTCGCTCAGGGATGACAGCAAATCTGGATCGCGTGCCAACATTATCTTCATTGCACGGGAGCGTTCACGCTTGAGGTGGGGATTCCGTAGGAGGCAGTGACGTCGGGAAGTGGGGATTCCACAGGAGGCACTGGCGAATGGGGGCTGGGATTTCGCAGGAGGCGCCAGCGACGGGAGCCGGGGATTCCGCAAGAGGGGCCATAGCGTTGTAGCGGAGGAGCCGCACTGTAGGAGAACGTCGCGCAGGGGAAGTTGGATCCGTCGCGTGGGAGAAGCGGGAGGCGCGACTCGATAGGGAGGGCTGTCGCGAAGGAGGGGCGCATCTGGAGCTTTCTTCGCACCGGAGCCGTTGCATGGGAGTCGCTGACTTGGGAGGTGCCGACGTGGGAGGTGCCGACACAGCCTAGGGATGGGAGGCATGAAGGGAGGCCGTCGCCCGAGGATGCTGTCAGGAGGGAGGCGGGCCGCTAGAGATGGCCTCGCATAGGAGTCGCCAACCAGGGAAGAGTCGACGCGGCGCAGGGAGGGGGCCACAGAGGGCCGTCACGCGCTGGAAGGGGGTGCGCTCGCGGTGGCTGTCCAACTCGGCGTAGGCAGGCAGTGGTATCGGGACTCCTTGGCGTAGGGGCGCCGAGACGGGGTTGAAGCGGCTGGATTCGTCGCACAGGGTGATGCGCAGAGAAGTGCCGTAGATGGTGGGGGTGGCACTGCCGTAACGGTGGCCAATGGCCTGGGGCTGCCGCCCCCAACAAGGGGAAATCGTTGGAGAACCTAGGGTGAGAGATGAAAAATGGGAGGGGGGCTCAGGTTAGAGAACCTGGTCTGATACCATGAAGAATGATATAGAGGAGAACCCAATACCCAAGATCCCTTTACCGAGAGGCCTTGGAGTTTATTTACAAGGAAATATAAAGATGACAAAAGACTCACGTTTGATGTGGGACACATACTCGAACAGAAAAAAAGTCAAAAGGCACAAGAACAACAAGTTTACGTGGTTCAAACTTGCGTCTTAATCCATAGGGGGGCATTGCAACTATTTTATTCAAGTAAATTGAAGTGGAATACACTTCCACAGTATATATCATACAAAAAAACCATAGGTGCTCCACCCTACTATTTTGTAGTTGGATTCAGCTGGTGTGTCCTATAGTTTCCGCCTTACGATCAACGCGGGATGAAGTCCACCTTGCCCAATCTCCATGGACAGTCCGTTTGGTAAAGACCTTCCATCGCCTCAACTTATTCACCCGATCAACAATGCTATTTGTTGATGGTTCCGCAAGACGACTCTTACGATTCTTTCCTTTGTCGATGTGCTGCACTGCCTCCATGAGTAGTGATCAAGGGGTAACTTCTGATGCACCTACCAACTGTGTTGTTCGCTTGAATTCTCCGTCCAAACCATCTGATGACATCGTCCGTCCACACCGTCTAATGACATTGTCCGGCCACGCCGTCCGATGACATCGTCCAACTACACTATCCGATTAGTGTCATTCGGTCTATATCGTCCGGCTGCACCGTACCTCGGTCGCTGCTGCTCCACCACTGCCATCCAAACCATCAGACATTAGATGCCCGATGTTTTTCTGTTCGGTAGACTAACACTTTGGCCGGACAATGATTTTCATAGTCGAGCCTAACAATCTCCCACTTGAGAATTATTTTTCAGGCTTCACCAACAAGTCTTTCATCAGCTTCAGTAGACCTCCTTCCTCCCTTGAATGATTCGTTGCAGTTTTGCGTGGTTCCCCCACCAGGCTTTGGTGATCATAGTTCAACTTAGGCACAACACCGCCTCGACACATCTCAGACAAACTTTCATCAGCATGTCCGCTGGATTTCGAGCTCCCTTTATCTTCCGGAGATTTAGCACCTCGTCCTCCAACAACTTCCGGATGAAGTGATATTTTAGATGAACATGCTTTGTCCTTTAATGAAACACCGGGTTTTTGACAATGTGAATCACATTTTATGAATCACAAATGAGCATCCCATCATCTTGCCTTTGTCTAAGATCCTCCAACAACTCCTTCAACCAAATTAACCCATTCCCAGCTTTCGTCAGTGTGACATATTTCGCTTGCGTGAGAGTGCAACTACCAGTTGAAATATCGATAACCAGCTAACTGCCGTTCCTCCAAAAGTGAACACATAACCGGTCGTACTTTTCTATGTGTCACCATCTCCGTCAAAGTTAGAGTCAACAAACCCTTTCAACGACTTGTTCGTTCCGAAGGAAAGTGCCATGCTGCAGAACCCTTTAAGTATCGGAGAATCAACTTCACAACCTTATAGTGCTCTCTTCTGGGGTTCAACATGTATTTGCCGATAACTGCCACTGCTTGCGCAATGTTTGGACGGGTACAAACCATGACATACATCAAGCTTCCGCCAGCTGATGCATATGGAATCTTCATTATGTATTCGAGTGTCCATTCGAGTACGTTCTCTTTACTCAATTTGAAGTGTTCGGTCAGGGGTGTGGTCATCGGTTTCGCCTCGCCCATGCCGATGACAACAATGTTTAACATTCCTCTGAACAAACTTTCACTCCTTCATAAAGTCCTTGAACTTTCGATTCCAATCCCTTGGCTCTTGCTTCAAACCGTAAAGGCACCAATTGAGCTTGCACACAAGATCTTGGTTCCGCTGCTCCTCGAAACCAGTCGGTTGTTCCATGTAGATCTCTCCATCTAAGTCCCTGTGAAGGAATGTTGTTTTCATGTCCAATTATTCTAGATGAAGTCATTCCATGACAACCATACTCAACACCGTCCGAATAGTCATATGTTTAACGACTGGTGAAAAGATCAATGAGAAATCCACACATTCCATTTGTTGAAACCCCTTTATGACTAGCCTTGCCTTGTACCTCCGCCTACCATCTGTTTCTTCCTTTAGTCGATACACCCATTTATTTTGATGGACTTTCTTCCCATGGCTAATTCCCACTGATTTGAGACTTTCAAATTTCTCGCCTCTTCTGGGCTCTCGCGCTCTCGTGCTCTCCATCGTTCGTTAGAAATAAGTAGTGAAGATCGCTACCATACCTTTGCACTTGGCGCCTCTTCCTAGTAGATCTCCGCAGATGTCCTTGTGGCTGTGCTCATTCTGATACTGTAACGTTCGGGGTTTTATCATTCGGGGCTTTTGCTCGAGCTTTGGTAGTCTTTGAGCTTTCTGGTACTTCAGGCCTTGGCAACCCCATCGGAATTGGGCTACCTTCTGGAGCATCTTCTGGACAATCTGGTGTTCCAGGTACTAACGCGTTTCCTGAATTCTTCGGACCATTCATATTGTTTGGACATCCATTTAGTTGAACTTCAGTTTCTGATGATACTTTGCTCTCCTCAAAATTTTCCGCTAAGTTTTGATGCTTCCAAAGAATTTCTCCATTCAAGATCACATTTCGACTTCTAACTACCTTTCCAAGGTTGTTGTCCCAATGTCGAAAACTAAACTCTTCATCGCCATATCCCATATAGCAATATGCTCGGGACTTAGCGTCAAACTTGTCCCTCTCCTTGGCATCAATGTGGATGGTGGATGTTGGCGAGTGCATTGGAGACTTTGAGATGGGTGAAGTCAATCTTCCTTTCAGACCAATTTGGCTTCCGGTAGATTCTGCCCCAACGGAGGACTTCGATAGATTAAGTATGCCACACAATTCATCACTTTTGTTCAAAATACCTTGGGGAAGCCCGCGTGAATCCTCATACTCTTTGCCCTTCCAGCTAGTTTCCAATTTATCCTTTTCGCAACCCCGTTGTGTTCTGAAGTTTTTGGTACACTCTTCACAAACCATATGCCTTTTCGCCAATCGAACTTAATAAATTCTTCTATACTGTCTGCCATTGTTCGATTGTTGGCATTTTACTTTGCATCCGGTCTCCTTTGTCACCATGGATTTCCATCGGACGTAGATGCCGAACGCCTCCGACTTATGTTTGAGAAAGAACACCCACACTTTACGTGTTGTATTGTCGATGAATGTTATGCAATAGAGTGATACTCCATGAGAACTAATTGGAACCGGTCCCCATACGTCCGTATGCACCAACTCTATATTCCGGTTCTTTGGTGTTTTACATTTCGCGCCTCTGGCCTTCAACAATCCCTTAACAGCTAGAATCTTCATTCCCTTCTCACTGAGGTGACTAAGACAATCATGCCAGAACTTCGCGGAAGTGGACTCTCCGACATGCATTGCACCTTTCGATAAACCTGCATGGTAAAAAGTCTCATCCTTTACTTCTTTTGCTACCACCATGGAACCACGTGAAATCTTCCACGCTCTATCCGCGAATGTTGTACAAAAACCCGTATTGTCAATTTGGCCTTAAAAAATTATATTTTTGTTCAATCCCAGGATGTGTTGTACTCCTTGCAAACTTAGTAAGCTTCCACTCCTTGTCTTGACGGAAACGTCTCTCATGCCAACTATCTCGAGAGCTTTATCGCCCGCTAGTTGTATGTCAAACCTTCTGGAAATAAAGTTACCCATTCTTCCTCTCGCGGACGTTGAGTGAATCGAAGCTCCAGAGTCTATTACCCAAGACTAAAGGGAACTCGTGATACTTAGGAGTTAGCCACTCTTATCTTTTGACATAGGATTCGCAAATCCATTTTCGGACACGTATTTTCCTGAATTTGCCCCGTGTTCATTATAATCCTTCTTGAGGTTACTGTTAGTGGGTGAATTCCCCTTACCTCAATGTGAGGTGAGGATATTCTTTTATAGATTAGGAAACCAATATACAAGACGGGTAAGTCCGATGTGGGACTCACCCATTTACACTTAAATGGGTTCCAACACTCCCCCTCAAGCTGAACAAGCCCAGATTGGATAGAGTCCCACACAAAAAGAATAACAAGACAATCTCAAACTCCCCCTCAAGCTGGGCCAGGGAGGCTGTGAATACCCAGCCTGGAAGTGAGAGACTCAAGACGAGCTCCGGGAAGACCTTTGGTGAAGAGATCGGCAAGCTGATCGGCCGTCGGGATATGGACGAAACCGATATGGTGCTGCTCCAGATGGTGGCGGAGAAAGTGACAATCCACCTCGATATGCTTCGTCCGTTCATGAAAGACGGGATTCGAGGCAATCTTCGTAGCGGCCTGATTGTCACACCAGATATGAGCAAGAGTCGATGCCGGGAAACCGAGCTCCTGGAGAAGATGACGAAGCCAGAGGATCTCAGTAGTGACAGTGACCATGGCTCGATACTCTGCCTCGGCAGTAGAACGGGAGACCACAGTCTGCTTCTTGCTGCGCCAAGAGATGAGATTACCGGCGAAGAATACGGCGAATCCCGAAGTAGACTTGCGGGTAGCGAGACAACTGGCATAGTCCGCATCACAAAAAGCCTCAACATCCATGTGAGCATGATGTGAGTACCGAAGGCCGCGTGCAGGATCTTTCTTGATGTACTTGACAATGCGGAGGACAGCATCCCACTGAGAGCAGGTGGGATGCTCCATGAACTGGCTGACTTTGCCAACGGCACATGCAATGTCGGGACGCGTCATGGTGAGGTAGTTGAGTTTACCGACCAAGCGCCGATAGCTCTTAGGATGAGGAAAGAGTTCCGAGTCGGAATGAAGGGAGCGTTCCCCAGGCTCAAGGGGAGTGTCAACTGTGGTGGCGGTGCTCAACCCGGCATCCTGCAATAGATCAAGAGCATACTTGCGCTGGCAGAGAGAGATAGTGTCCGCAGTTCGGGAGACCTCGATGCCAAGAAAGTACGTGAGGGGTCCAAGATCCTTGGTGTGAAAGTGATGGTGAAGATGCGTCTTGAGGCTGGCGATGCCTCTGGAGTCGCTCCCTGTGATGATGATGTCATCAACATAAACTACAAGCAAGATACAGCCGTGTGCCGTCGTACGGAAGAAGACAGTGTGATCTTTCATACTCCGAGAGAGGCCAAAGGCGGTGACGACAGTGCTGAAGCGGCCAAACCAGGCGCGAGGAGACTGTTTGAGGCCGTAGAGGGAGCGATGGAGACGGCAGACATGGGAGGCGGCACCAGAGGCAGAGAAACCAGGGGGCTGCTGCAGGTAGACCTCCTCGTCAAGAAAGCCATGGAGAAAAGCATTCTTAACGTCGAGTTGATGAAGGGGCCAGTGATGATGAGCAGCCAGAGAGATGAAGAGGCGGACCGAGGCCATCTTGGCGACTGGAGAGAAGGTCTCAAAGTAGTCGACGCCATACGTCTGAGCAAATCCCTTGGCGACAAGCCGGGCTTTGAGGCGGCAGAGAGAGCCATCGGGATTGAGACGGATCGTGAAGATCCATTTACAGCCGACCGCCTGTTTGTTTGCCGGAAGGGGAACAAGATCCCAAGTATGGTTGGCATCCAGAGCCTGCAATTCATCTCTCATTGCGGCTAGCCACCCGGGGTGAGATTTGGACTCACCGACCGTTCGAGGAAGCGATACGGTCTCCAGAGCTGACAAGCCCCTGTAAAAAGATACAAAGAGAGGAGTATTCTGACACGAGCGAGTACCTTTCCGGAGCGCAATCGGCACATCCTCGGGAGGTGTGTTAGGAACATCAGGCGAAGCGGGAACAATGGTTTCCTCGGCCGGGACGGGAGGTACAGTGGAAGGACGACGAGAGTAGGTCTGTCCAAAGAGATGACCGGTCGGAGGAGACACCAGAGGCGGGTGAACCATGAGTGGAAGACAGTCATCGATGGTAGTGTCAGGAGAAGGAGAGGGGAGAGTGAAAGGAGAGCTCTCGACAAATGAAACGTCGGCAGAGGTGATATACCGGCGGAGGTCTGGAGAGAAGCATCGGTACCCGCGCTAAGTGCGGGAATACCCGAGAAAAATACAGCGAAGGGATTTGGGTGATAGTTTGGAGAGATTTGGGCGAGTGTCCCGGACATAACAGAGACATCCGAAGATACGGAGTGGAAGGGAGTGAGGAGGGAGAGAGGGAAACAGGGTATGAAAAGGAGTCTCCCCCTGAAGGATGGAGGAGGGAAGACGATTGAGAAGGTAAGTAGCAGTGAGGATGACATCCCCCCAGAAAAGAAGAGGGACCTGGCGGTGGAAGAGGAGGGCACGAGCGGTCTCCAAGATATGTCGGTGTTTCCGCTCGGCCACCCCATTTTGCTGAGGGGTATCAGGACAGGAGGTCTGATGGATGATGCCGTGGGCCCTCATAAACTGCTGAAAATGAGTGGATAAGTATTCTCGCCCATTGTCAGATCGGAGACATTTCACAGGGAGAGAAAACTGTGTCTGGATTTCCTGAAAAAATGTCTGAAAGGTTGAGAGAACCTCCGTTCGATCTCGAAGAAGATAAAGCCAGGTCATGCGGGAGTAATCATCAATAAAGGTGATATAATAACGGTACCCTGACTGGCTAGGAACCCGGCAAGGACCCCATACATCGGAATGAACAAGAGCGAAAGGAGTCGCTGCACGTGGTTCCGGGCGAGGAGCATACGTCGTCCGATGATGTTTGGCAAACTTGCAGGATTCACAATGGAAGGAGAGGTGAGAACCGAATTGGGGGCAAAGTTTATGGAGGGTGGAAGGCGGTGGATGGCCAAGGCGGTAATGGAGGTCAAGGGCTCGGGCTGAGGTGGATGAGCAAGCAAGGGATGATGGGGTATCAAACAGGTAAACCCCATCCCGAAGATAACCTCGACCAATTTCCCGATTCGTCTTCCGCTCCTGAAAAACAACACCAGATGAGCTAAAAATAGCAACACAATTCAATTCGGTGGTGAGTTTGCTGATAGAGATACGATTAAAGGGACTTTGAGGAACATGAGCGACCGACGCCAGGGGAAGAGACGGGGTCAAGGAACATGTGCCATAACCGGTAATAGGGATTGTTGAGCCATTAGCAACAGTAATGGTAGAGGCACCGGTGTACGGATGATAGGTAGTGAACATACCAGAGTCCCCTGTGAGATGTTCTGACGCACCAGAGTCAAACATCCAAACTGTCTGGCGATGAGAAACACAGGCGGTGGAGTTGCCAGTCTGAGCAAGTGGGGCTAGAGAAGAAGATGGTGGCGCAGTCGCGCGATAAGATTTTACCAAAGCAAGCTCCTCCGGCGAGAGTAGTGTCCTGTAACGGGTACTGGATGAAGGAGGACCGCTGCGCGGTAGAGCCGATGATGGAGGATGGGAGAGCCGCTCGGCTGAGTGCATAGGTGCCCGGGAAGGCCGACAATGGAAGTGAGGGTGCGGCCCGGCCGGAATGCTGGCGTCCGGAGGTGATGCCGGAGGGCCGCGGGCGGACACGCCCGCCATTAACGCAGGGAGCGGGGCCGACGGCGCAGGAAGGCCGCAGGGTAGCGGCGGGTAGACGGGCTGGGGAGCGCCGGACCGGGCAGGAGCCGCTGCTGGGAAGGGAGCTGCTGCGGAGGGCGGTTGCAGGAGGAGGGCCGCCGGAGGAGGAGTCGGCGCGGGATGAAGCGGGAGGCGCCGGGAGGCGCTGGAGCAGCGGGAGGCGACGGAGGCGCTGGAGCAGCGGGAGGCGCCGGGAGCAGCGGGAGTCGGGAGCCGCGTCGCGCCGAGGGCGAGCCGCCGGGGAAGAGGCGCCGGGGCGAGGGTGTCGGGGCGAAGCCGAGGAGCCGGGAGTCGGGGAGCCGAGACGTTGGGGCGAGCCGGGGACGCCGGGATGAGGGCCGCCGGGATGAGAGGGCCTCCGTGAGGGGAGCGCCGGAGAAGGGGCTTCTGGGCGGGGCGCCGGGGCGATGGCGGCTGGAGCCGTGGGGAGGGAGCGCCGTCGGGGAGGAAGGCCGCAGGGAGGAGCCGGCGCGGGCCGCGTCGGGGAGAGTGGGGGCCGTCGGGCGAGGGCGAGGGAGCCGCGCAGGCGATGGCATCGGGAGCCGCGGGGAGCCGCGGGGAGGGAGCGCCGTCGGGGAGGAAGGTCGTCGGGCGGGGGCCAGAGAGGCGCCGGGAAGCCGCGCAGGGCAGCCGGGAGGATGGAGGGCGGTGCGACGGGAGGGCCGGGAGCCGCGGGCGCCGGGAGAGGGCCGCCGGGAAGGGAGGCCCGCCGGGAGGAGGAGGCGCAGCGGGAGTGAGGACTGCCGGGAGGTAGGGCCTGCCGAGAGCTTCGTAGGAGGAAGCGACGGCGGCTGGAGAACTAGGGAGAGGCGTCCGCCGGGCGCCGGCATGGAGGGGCCGCCGAGACGAGGGCGCACCGCGGGAGGGCGGCGGAGGTCGGGAAGCCGCAGCAGGGAGCCGTCGCGGAAGGGAGGCGCGCAAGGGTCGGGAGGCGTCGCGACGGGCGGCGCGACGGGATGCGCTGCTGCGGGATGTCGGGGCCGGCTCGCTCAGAGGAGGCAGCGGGAAACCAACAGGAGGAGGGCGCCGCTGGAGCCGGGAAGCCACAGCAGGAGGAGCGACGCGCAGGAGGCCGCCGGGAAGGGAGGCGCGCCGTCGGGGAAGGCCACAGGGGGCGGCTGGGATGGGAAGCGCGCCGGGAGAGCAGGCCGCCGTGCGCTGGGAGGAGAGGTGCGCCGGGAAGGAGGGCCTGCCGGGAGGGTGCAGGCCGGAGAGGAGCTGCGCCGGGACAGGAGAGGAGGCCCGCCGGGAAAGGCTAGGGCAGGAGGGAGAGAGGCGGGGCCGGGAGAACGCCGAGAATCCGCAAGGGAGGGAGGGTTCGGGATAAAAATCCCTCTGATACCATGTTAGTGGGTGAATTCCCCTTACCTCAATGTGAGGTGAGGATATTCTTTTATAGATTAGGAAACCAATATACAAGACGGGTAAGTCCGATGTGGGACTCACCCATTTACACTTAAATGGGTTCCAACAGTTACCTTTCTTCCCACAATGCCAGCACATGGGACCACCTTCTGCTGAGTTACTTCTACTTTGACTCCTTTTTATTTCTTATGACCCTTCCGTGTTGCGGGCCATCCTCTTCCTTCCGTGCTATAAGCATTGTCAGAAGATGCCTGGATCTCCTTCCCACGAAGCTTCTCGTTCAAGACCAGGTCCCAGACTTTCGTAAACAATAAGCTATTTTCCCCGCTCGAGTTACTCACAACGGTGATCATTGTTTCCTAAAATTCAGGGAGTGATGAGAGTAACAATATCTCCCATTTCGGGTCTCTGAAGTTTATCTCCACCGACTCCAATTGACTTTTTATCATGTTGAAGTCGATAATATGTTCAGCAACGGATTTATCTTTCGACATTCTCATGCCGAAGAATCTCTTTAGTAAGAACACTTTGTTTATCGTCGTGAACTTCTCATGGACTTCTCATGGACTTCTCATGCATGTCAGCTAGGGTCTTCATAAGTTCTAATGCAGTCTTAACTTCCTGTATGTTATAAGCCACAGACCGGGCTAATGACATCCACATCAACCCCAATGCTTCCTTGTTCCGCCTTTCCAATTATTCCCTTTTTATCGCTTTCAGCTTGGTACCAATCAATGTATGATCAAGGTCTATCTGTAGCAAATAATCTTCCATCTGCATTATTTAGAACCCAAAATTTGAGCCTGCTGATCTTCTCCACCCGGACCTAACCCTCCTCCAACGCTATTCCTCCGGTAGATAGTGAACTCCCACTAACTTCTAGTAAATGTCTGAGGTATTAGGAACCGCTTACTGATATTCTCTTACAATAGAAAAATGCTATTGAATCGAGCTCTGAAACACCTTCACCATGGTCTGATCGTCCAAATCACTGCAGAGCTTTGATACCATTAGTTAGGCTCACGGTTACTGTCCAGTAAATCCATTAGATAGTATCCACCATAACTTACGAGGTAGAAACAATGTGCCGACTGTGAGCCCAAGCTATGATGTTTGGACTTGGAAGACACACCGCAACCAAATCACTACACCGCAACATAAAACCATTAGACAAGTGCCGACAAGACTGTCAGAAGATAACGGTCGAAAGAAAACTCAAAGACACAAGAACTAGTTTACGTGGTTCAGACTTACGCCATAATCCATGAGGGAATAACGCAACTCTTTTATTCAAGTAAATGGAAATGAAATACAATTTCACTGTACATATCATACAAAAAAACCATAGGTGGTCCACCTTACTATTTGTAGTAGGATCCAGTCGGTGTGTTGGGTAGTCATCACCATCTGATCAACGCGGGAATAAGTCCACCTTTTCCGATCTCCACAGACGATCCATTCGTTCGGTCAAGGCCTTCCACCACCTCAACTTCCTCACCCGGTCAACAGTGCTATCTGTAAATGGTTCCACAAGTCCTTTGCCGATTTCCTGCACTGTCTCCATGAGTAGTGATCAAGGGGTAACTTTTGACGCACTTACTAGATTTGTCCTCCGCTTGAATCATCCGTCCACATCGTCCCACCACACCGTCCGATGGCATCTTCAGCCACACCATCCGATGTCATCGTCCGACCACACTGTTCGATCAACATCATCCAATCCGCATCGTCCAGTTGCCTATTGTTTGGCTGGCCTGGACCTCGGTCGTTGCTGCTCCACCACTGCCATCCAAACCATCGGTCATGAGACACCTAGAGTTTTTCCGTCTGATAGACTAACACCTTGGCCGGAAAACTGATCTACTACCACTAATATTATCTCAAATCCTTTTTATTTAGGAAGACCTGCAATAAAATCCATAGACTTCTTCCCATATGAGCTTCTGAATCGGTAATGGTTGTATCAACCTTGCTGGACTAAGAGTTTGACATTTGTGCCTTTGGTGAATCGCACTCTCGATCAAATTTCAGCACAACTTGGGTCATACCACTGTAATAGATTCCACTAGCCAGCCTTTTGCGAGTCTTTAAAAATTCATTGTGCCCCCCCTCCTATCGGGTAAGCATGATAGAAATGAAGTAATCGCGGGGTCAAGCTCAAATCTTTTGTCAGTTTTGGTTTCAGTATCTTTCTCAAGGACTGCCACAATAGGCTTCAAATCCCGATTCTTGGAAACTTCATCCTTAACCTACTACAGCTCAACTTGATGCGGTTTTGAAACAACCATGTTTAAAGACTTATCCTCCATGGCTCGTGATAGCACATCGACATCACAATTAACCCTTTCAGGCTTATAAACAACGTTGAATTAAAAGCCTAACAATTTTGCTTGCTAGCACTGCTGATCCATTGATGGAATATGCTGACTCAACATATACTTGAAGCTTTTATGGTTCGTACACACAACAAAATGTCATTCCATAAGGTACTCTTTCCAATGGTGAACCACATGCATTAAAGCCATCAAGTCCTCATATACTGACTTGGTTAAATTTGAGTCCGGAAGTACCTCAGTGAAAATCGTTTTTCTTGGGCTTCAACTCCCTATTTAAAATCGTTTTTCTATGTGTGATCTGTCAAGGGCTTTGCAACCTCCCCATAATTTATGATAAATTTCCTAGAATATCCACTCAGCCCCAAAAATCCCCTTACCTCTCTTGGCACAAATAGGAATGGGCTAACTTTAAACATTATTCACTTTCTGTGGATCCATGGACATTCCCTGCTGGGAAATAAGGTGGTGGGGGTATTCTACTATCTTTCGGTCGAAGAAACACTTTCTTATTCACATGCAGGCTATTGTTCTATAATATTTCCAACACCTGGTCCAGATGCCACATTTGTTCTTCCCAACTGCTGCTATAAATCAGTATATCGTCAAAGAACACAAGCACACTCTTCCTAAGAAGCGGTTTAAAATTGGCATTCATAGAAGTTTGAAATGTCACTGATGCATTCATCAGACCAAAAGGCATGACCAAATATTCGTAGTGTCCCTCATGTCAATACACATTCTTCAGCCTCCATCCTTCACTAAAATTATAGGGCTTGGGTAAGGGCTAGTACTGTTTCTGATGCCACCTTGCATTAACTATTCACCCACTTATCTTTTCACCTCATCTTTCAAATGGTATGCTATTTTATATAGTCTCACATTGATCGGTTTTGCTGCCTCTTTTAGTTTGATTGCATGGTTTGTGGGCCACTGTGGAGGCAACCCCATGGGTTCCTCAAACGTCATCTTATATTTAGCTAACAAGTGCTGTAACCCCTCTTGTAGTTCCTATTCTAAGTCTGTTTCCCTTGCCTCCACTTTTCAATCTCCCAATAGGCATGCAAAAATTTTCCCTCGAAAAATTTCTAAAAAGAAGTCAATGGTGCGTCATGGGTGACTGCATCCCTCTAAGAGTAACATGTTTCCCTTGGTAGTCAAAAATTCATAGTCATCTCTTCCAGTGAGAAGTAACATATCCCAATGTTTCAACCATGCCATCCCCAACACCAGATTTGGCCCCGTAGTGTCAAACAAATCGGCTTCCACCTCCATCTTCAAGTTTCCCAACTGTATTGAAAGTTCTGCACACTTCCCTCTTGAAGCAACATGATGCCCATTGTTATGTGTCCGAGGTGTGTGTGTATTCAAACAAAGAATGGAACAGGTATAACAGTATATTGAAACAGATATTACCAATTCTTCAGTATTACATCAATGGAGATAATAGATATAACAATAGAATTTGGAGAGTCCTCCTTTTGAAGGTTTGTCCTGCTGTAACCGAGATGGAATCAGGAGCCTGCCCACAGCCTCCTGCCTTTTCTGTTCCAACAGAATGTATACCTTTTCTGACTGACTTCCCTAGCGCACAACTCCCCCTTCAAGTACTGGCCGAACAACCCCACTGGTCCCCACCAAGACTCCCCCTCCCCACTATCTCATGGGAGTTTTCCCTTTTTACCTTTCCTCTGGTAAGTGTGATGTAAAGGTGGGCGGGGGCATAATTGGGACGCATCTCCTGGGTCAAGACCCGAACTCGTATTGCTAACAATTTCCCCCTCGCCAATTGACACCTTTTCCTCAAGGTTCAATTTTAGAAACTAGGCCATAATATGTTCAGTATCGTCCCATGTGGCCTCTTCTGAGGGTCTACCTCGCCGCTCGACCGACCAGAGTCCCCGTGGGTGCCCTGGCGCGGACTTGGCAGCTAGAATAGCTGCTGGGAGGGGAATGTTGGGAGGAGCGTTGTCCCAGAAGGTTGACAGTTCAGAGTGCACTGGCGTGGTTCCTATGGCCTGTTTGAGCTAGGAGACATGAAAAATTGGGTGTATCTGAGTTGCAGCAGACAATTTGAGTTTGTAGACCACAATACCGACGCGTGCTTCAGTTGGAAAGGGGCTGTAGTAACGGGCTGCTAACTTAGGAGTGAACTTGTTCATTCGGGAAGACTGGACTGGTGGACAGAGCTTGAGGAACACGAGATCGCCCACGTTATATGTAACATCCCTGCGGTGTTTGTTCGCTGCGCTAACCATGATCTGCTGTGCTCGGGTGAGGTTATGCCGAAGCTGTTCTAACATGAGGTCACGTTCGACCAGGAGAGTAGATACCTTATCAATAGGAGTGGTGTCCCTAACAACACGCTGTACAACAGATGATGGTCGACCATAAACTGCCTCAAAAGGAGTCCTGTGGCAGATCAGAGAGAAAATCCATCGAAATATCGTCCCAAACCTACGCTGGAATTGGAAGGGGTTGGAAGAGACCGGCTGGAGACACGGCTTCGGTCTTGTGGCATTGGCAAACATCACATTCCCTTACATACTGCTGAATCTGCTTTGTCATGCCCCTCCAGAACAGTCCTGCAGCCAACCGTTTATAGGTCTTATGGAATCTGGCATGGCCACCTACCGGTGAAGTGTGAATATATTGTAGGAATTTTGGGATTAGGCTGGATGTCGGAGACAAAACAAGCCGATCTTGGACGTAGAGCAGGCCACTGCGCACCGAATTCCGAGGCTGGGCAGAGGGTTGTTCCTGGACAACAGTAAAAAGTCTTTTAAGCACTGGATCACGTTGAATCTCTTCTTTAATGACATCCAACTCAATCCATAGGGGTTCTGAAACTGCAGACCCCAAAGTGACAGATTCTGGACTGGTATCGCGAGCATCCGCTGCCTGGCGAGACAGAGCGTCTGCAGCTTGATTGAGCCATCCTGGTTTTTAAATAATGTTAAAGTCATAACCCAAGAGCTTTGCTTGCCAATCCTGCTGGTTGGCTGTATGTAGACGTTGGTTGAGAAGATGCTTTAGGGCTTTATGATTTGTATAGACAGAAAAATGATTACCAACCAGATATTGCCTCCAATGTTGCACTGTCAGAACAAGGGCCATGACTTCTTTCTCATACACCGATTTGGAGAGGTTGGCATCAGATAAGGCCTTGCTAAAATAAGCAATCGGTCTCCCAGCTTGCATGAGAACTGCCCCCACTCGAAGACCCGAAGCATCACATTCTATAACAAAGGGCTATTGGAAATCTGGCAAGGCAAGGAGAGGAGCTGAAACCAGACACTTTTTGAGTGAGTTGAAGGAATGTTCGGGCGTGGTAGTCCAATGGAAATTAACCTTTTTGGTCAATGCCGTAAGAGGCTTAGCGATCTTTCCATAACCTTTCATGAATTTCCTATAATACCCGGTCAGCCCCAAGAACCCGCGGACTCCCTTAACGGTGTGTGGCCGTGGTCAGCCGAGTACACAATCAATTTTATGAGGATCCACTGAAACACCTTTGGCGGAGATGACGTGTCCCAAATATTCCACCTATTGTTGAGCCAAGAAACATTTCTTTTGGTTAAGGTGGAGCTGATTTTTCTGCAGTACTCGAAAAACGATTTCCAAATGATGCAAATGTTCCTTCCAGGTCTTACTAAATATCAGTATGTCATCGAAGAATAGTATGAAAATTTTCCTTAAGTGCTCCTTAAACATTCGGTTCATAGTAGATTGGAAAGTGGCCAAGACATTCATTAGGCTGAATGACATGACAAGGAACTCATAGTGTCCCTCGTGAGTTTGGAAGACTGTTTTATGTATGTTCGCCATTCATAGACGAATTTGGGGGAATCCGAACTTCAAGTCCAACTTGGAAAAGTAGGTCGCCCCTTGCAACTCATCCAACAATTCCTCAATAATAGGCATGAGAAACTTGTCTGGAATAGTAAGTTTGTTGAGCGCCCGATAGTCAACACACAACCTCCAACTCTCATCTTTCTTTTTAACAAGTATTATAGGATTTGTAAATGGGCTGCAACTATGTCGAATTATCCCTTGTCCCAACATGTCTTTAATTTGTTGTTCAATCTCATCCTTTAGGTTTGAGCCAATTTGTAAGGTCGGATACTAACCGGTGTTGCTCCTGCCTCTAGATTTATGGCATGATCCATCTCTCGCTGTGGGGGTAGGCCCCGGGGTTTATCAATGTAGAGGGTGAAAATAAGAGAGACCCGAACCCCCAAGGTGTATCTCCAAAGGAGCCCTTGGGGTGTATTTATAACAAATAAGAAAGACCACACCGGACCTCAAGTCCGATGTGGGATGCAGACTCCAACACTCCCCCTCAAGCTAGGTGTACCTAGCTTGGACACATAACGAAAAGAAAACAATAAAACAAAGACCAACACTCCCCCTCAAACTGGACATGCCCAGCTTGACTACAAAACCAGACGAAGTAAAAAAAAAGAGAACGCTGCAAAGGTGGCTGCTCCCCCTCACGATCGAAGCTCCTGCGTAGGAGATGGATGGATGATGTCGCAGACGCAGCAGATGAAACCACTCAGATCGGCTGGTTGACGGAGCGCCAGGAATGCCGCACTAGTGGGGCCGGTTGTTGAAACGCCGGGAAATCCAAACTAGCACCGGGAAAACCGCACTTGCGGGGCCGGCGACGGGAGGCGGGGATTCCGCAGAATTGTTGCGGGACTGGCGGCGTCAACGGGCCCAAATCCGAGGATGTCGAGCTACTGCGCCAGCGAATGGACGTGCCGGCGGAGAGAGATGCGGCTGCCGGGAGGTGCCGGGAGATGCCGGCGAGGCGGGGATGCCGCAGGAGGAGGCCGGCGAGGGTGCAGGAGGCCGGAAGACGACGCTGGAAGTTGGAGGAGGCCACCTGCGTGGAGCGGCCGGCACGGTTGGAGGCCGGTTGCCGTCCGGAACAGTCCGGATCTGCCCGGATCTGCCCGGAACAGTCCGGATCTGCCCGGAACTCGCTGGATAAGGCCGGAGCCGGCCGGAGTAGCCTGGATCTGGCCGGAAATCACCGGATCCAGCTGGATTCGGCCGGAGCTGTCCGGATCTGGCTGGAAATCACCGGATCCGGCTGGATTCGGCCGGAGCTGTCCGGATCTGGCCGCCGGACAGCAGCAGGCGAGGTCGCCGGGAGGGGAGCGGGACGGGAGAGGCCGCCGGAGAGGGGTCGCCGGCCGGGAGAACGCCAGGGCGGGGCGCTGGGTGCGGGGCGCTAGGGCGCGACGCCGGGAGGTGGTGCGCCGGGACGGTGGGGCGAGCCGGGAGCCGGGGAGCCGGGAGAAGCCGCCGGGAGCAGAGGGACACGAGGCGGAGGGCCGCCTGGGAGCCGCGGCGACGGGATGAGCGCGCAGGAGGAGCGGGCCGCGCGCAGAGAGTCGCGCCGAGGTGCCGGGACGGAGCGCGCAGGGAGCAGCGGGAGGCCGTCGGCGGTGCGCGGGTGATGGTGTCGGGAGCCGCGGGGAGCCGAAAGCAGCGCAGGGCAGCGGGAGCGCCGTCGGGGAGGGAGGGCCGTCGGGGAGGGAGGGCCTGCCGGGAGAGGGAGGGCCTGCCGGGAGCGCCGACGGGGAGGGAGGGCCTGCCGGGAGAGGGAGCTCCGCAGGAGGAGGCGCCGGCGGCTGGAGAACCAGGGAGAGGCGCCGGAGAAAACGAGCCCGGAGGGGAGGGGGGGGGGGGGGGCGGCGGCTATGTGGATTGGAGCCGCCGCCCCCGGACGGGAAACCCTAAAGCAAAGGGAGGAAAAAAAAAATAGGGAGGGTGGGATTGGGGGTTCAAAAAACCTCCTCTGATACCATGTAGAGGGTGAAAATAAGAGAGACCCGAACCCCCAAGGTGTATCTCCAAAGGAGCCCTTGGGGTGTATTTATAACAAATAAGAAAGACCACACCGGACCTCAAGTCCGATGTGGGATGCAGACTCCAACAATCAAAAATAGGCTGGAACCTGGACAGAATCTCCCTCAACTCTGTCTGGCTGGAAAAATCGTCTTCTGCCACAACTACTGGAAGGCTTAGTCGCGCTCACCAGGTCCATCCCTCGATTAGCAGAGTCTGTGTGTGCACCTGGTTTTGCTGCTCCCAAGGGTTCACGGTGCTGGTCAGCTGTCCCTGCAGCTTGATCTCCTGTCCCTGCCATAGGAACTCCATTGTCTTGTACCCCCAGTTGGTTATCACATTGCCTAAACTCCTCAACCACTGCATTCCTAGGACCACATCCGCCCCCCTGCGTCAAAAACAAAAGCATCGATGGTAGTCGTAAATTCTCCATAGTAAGCTGAATCTGCTTGCATTGCCCTTGAGAGAGAGCTCAGGAACCATTGCCGATGGTTATACCAAATGGTTTGGTAGGATGGACACGAATTTTTGCGAGTTTAATGAGTCGCCTCGAGATAAAGTTGTGGCTGACCCCGCTGTCCACTAACACCACAGTGATATATCCTGCTAGCATCATTGAATCAGCTCCAACCCCACCCATGTTACGCAGTTGTACTTGCTCTCCTACCCACACTCCCGGCTGCCCATCGGGTGCTTCCTCTCCCTCCTCCAAACCTTCTCCTTCTGCTTCCTCCACATTCTCTTCCTCCGGCAGCCTCTCGGGTTCCTCATACTCCCAAACCATCACTCGTAGGTGCTTGTCTAGGCACTTATGCATTGGCCCAAAGGGTTGTGCACAACGGAAACACAACCCCTTTTGTTTCCGCTCTTCCCGCTCCTGTTGACTGAGAGCTCGCACTCCTCCCCATCGGTCTTCCCCCACAACTCTCTGCAATTCTTCATCTCGATGTGTGCGTTTAACGACCGTGCGGTTTGTCGGTTGATTTGTTGTGGTAACCCCTGGATGTCGATGAATAGGTGGCCCTAGATGTCGTGGTCGAGCTCCCCGCAACACCCCTTCGCTTGTCAATTCCCTCTCTACCTTCCTTGCCAGAGTTATCATGCGGAATTTATTGGTTGGTTCATGTGTGGAAATTCGGTTTTCGATCTCCGGACGCAATCCTTCCATAAATAAACTCATATACTTGGCCTCAGGAAAATCCGGTAGTCTCAGTGCTACCTGTTCAAACTCCTCTATGTTCTCATCAACCGAATTCTTTTGTCTCAAATTCTTCAAGAATCTCAATGGATCCCCATCAGTATTTCTGCCGTACCGGTCCAGCAACGCCGACTTGAAGGAATTCCAAGTTGTACTTGGTGTAACATTGTACCAGGATAAAAACAAATATGAGGACGTGCCTTCTATGCAGATTTGTGCATAGTGCAATTTCATATCCTTCGGCGTTTGATAAATCAGAAAGTATGTTTCAGCCTTGGTAACCCATCTCAGGGGATCCTCTCCGGAGAACATTGGTAGTTCCACCTTCCTCGCCACTCCTTGTAGCTGCTCCGGCTGATCATTCACTGCAACCTTCGGAAAATTCTGCATGCGCCTCCCAGGCTCTGTGCTGCCAGATTCCCGACTCTCACCGATTTTCAGTTCGCCATGACTCTGCTTTCCACTCCCTGAACCGTGCTCCCCAACGTGCGACTCCATTCCTTTCAACCTCTCTGTGGTAAAATCCTCCAGATCACGGACCCGTAGCAAGACACGCTCCTCTACTTGTTGCGCTACATTAAGAACTACCCGCTGGCTATTGTTCTGCCCTCGCATCACCTTCTCCATATTTTCCTGTATAGATATCAGGGCAGCCTTGATGCTATCCACAGACGACTCAATCGAAGCTACCTGGTTCTCCATTCAAATTTTCATAAAAGAAGCTGCCTATCCCTCAGACAACGCTGTAAGAAAAGAAAGAAAGTGACAAGAGAAGATTGCCCAAGCTCAGCAATGCTTACCTCGGACTCGACCCCTGAGTTCTCCAGCGGAGTCGCCAAAGTTGTTATGTGTTCGAGGTGTGTGTGTGTATTCGAACAAAGAATGGAACGGGTATAGCAGTATATTGAAACAGATATTACCAATTCTTCAGTATTACATCAATGGAGATAAGAGATGCAACAGTAGAATTTGGAGAGTCCTTCAGAAGGTTCGTCCTGCTGTAACGGAGATGGAATCAGGAGCCTGCCCACAGCCTCCTGCCTTTTCTGTTCCAACAGAATGTATACCTTTTCTAACTGACTTCCCTAGCGCACAACTCCCCCTTCAAGTACTGGCCGAACGGCCCCACTGGTCCCCACCAGGACTCCCCCTCCCCACGATCTCTTGGGAGTTTCCTCTTTTTACCCTTCCGCTGGTAAGTGTGAAGTAAAGGTGGGCGGGGGCATAATTGGGACGCATCTCCTGGGTCAGGACCCGAACCCATATTGCTAACACCCATCCCCTAACCAGACCCCAAATGGCTCGGTTTTAGTAACTGGTGCATCCAAATACTGCAACAAAGCTTTTGAAACAAAATCATGGTTGACTCCACTGTCTATCAAGACAAAGATTGATACCCCCTCAATATTTTCTTTCAGAAACATGCACATTGTACTTTGCACTGTGGTCTAGCTGTTCTTCCACAACATTAAAGTGACAAAGCTTGGCATGTCATCTCCCATAGATCCCTATGAGGGTCACTCCTTTCTTCCTCTCCTTTGCTCACTACTCAATAAGGGATAACACTTTGCCACACACGCCAATGCATGACACCATTGTATCTCTGTCACACCAAGTATGGGTAGGTGCTTGTTGATCTTCACAAAATGCTCTTTCACACATGACTTGTGATATTCTCCGTAACAGAAACTTCACTTTCTCTGATGATCTCCAATGCATCTTCGAGGAATAACTTCTTCCTTTGACAAGATTTTCAATGAATACCAATTCACTTTCTCTACTGTTCACTTATAGTGAGTGTCCATTAGACACTTTTGTGTAAATCTGTACATAGGAACCCGTTCAAGATAAGTTCTTTGGTGCAAGATTGTGTTTCGCACAAAACAAAGGTTCGCACAAACAATATGTCTGCGGAACATGGTGGTTCGCACAAGTCAGTCACACAATATAGGGGTTTTCTTTTGCACAATTCCCTATGGAAAAATTAGAGCATTTAGCTCTCAGCATTTAGCTCTGAATATTTTTTCTCCATGTCAACAGTACTGATTGAGGCGTTGGATTTCCCATTAGAGGAAATATTGGAGTTACAGATTGAGGAACACTTGTCATGAAGGATTGGCCAGTGATATCTGAAGTTGTAAAGATGAAGGTGTGCAGACAGAATGACAAAGGAGATTGCATGAAGACCAGAGGGAATAAAAGAGGAAACGGATGAGGATGAAAGGGAGAAAGTAGGAAGAAGGAATGATTACCTGATTTGTGATTTTTGGGTTGTTGGTTGTCAACTTGGAGAGGGTTGCTGAGAGGGTTAGCTTGGAGGCTATTTTTTTTTATATGCAATCACAAGCATTGAGTTCTTGAATTGAGGTGATTTTAGGTTAATTGTCCTTGGCAGTTAACATGTTTTACTAGATAAGAGTACTTTTTTATGAAGTTTTTGCATCATAAAAAATAAAAAATGCAGTTAACAGTTTACCTTGCTTAAGAAGCCAGCAAAAACACATTACTGATATTTTCCATTTGTTAAATACGATTTTGATAAATGTAGCATAGTTTTCAATCTCGGATCGCGGCGTGACGCGGCGGGGGTCCCATAGCGGGATAGTGGCGACGCAAATCGCGTCGCACCCGCTTTTTTATCCAATCGTGGGGCAGTTAAATTAATTTAAATTATAGAATTTTACACACTTATATGTTGAAAAATTAAACACAAAACATAAAAAGTAAAAGCACTTTCAAATTCATAGTTAAAAACATTCATAAATTCATCATAATACATCAAACACATGTCCCATCCTATTATTCATAAACAATAACCATGAGAAAAACCAAAGTTCAATCGTTTTCTTCATTTTCATGATCTTCATTTCTTCTTCACCTCCACTTTCACTATCATCACTTTTATAAATCTCCTCTTCATTTGTTTCCCCATCATCATCATCATATGATTCATGTTCATTGTCTTCTTCTTCAATAACCATCCTTGTATTTGATGAATACCAAGTCTTGCAACCTTTGATACTCTAGCCGACTTCTCTTTTTAGAATGAATCTGTTTTATAAAAATTAAAAAAACATTGGTATTGGTAACGAAGTTTAAGGTTAAATGACAACGAGTTGAGTATTGATACGAAGTTAAATGCTCAAAGGCACTCAAATTCCTCTCACATCCTGATGAGCTAAATGTTAAGCACAAAACTTTGATGACAATTGTCATCAAAGATTGTGTTCCTTCTCCATAATTCTTCCACCATTCAACTGCAATTATTATTTATTAGCATTGTTTTGTAATGTTCTAAAATTAAGGATCATGTAATTAAATAATGAAGATAAAAATAAACTCCTACCATGAGCCATTGTACTCTGTTGTCACATGCAACCTTGACAATGTTTTCCAAGATCAAATCAAAACAATGTGCAACGCGTGTTGCCTCTTAGCCATCAACAACTTGCCTAAAATTATACAAAATCAATAACAAACAATTGAAATCTTAAGTTGCTAACTGAATTGATAATATTTAAATTAAATGGAAGTACTTTTAAAAATCAAAACAAAAGTTTTTTATTACCATCTAATTTGAAATTGCTTCCGTTGTCAGTAATTACTTGGACAATTTTGATTCTCCAATCTCTTCCACAAAATCATCCAATAACTTAAAAACCGCTTCTCCCGTTTTCACATAATGCATCAACACTTTTTACAAACATTGAATCGGTTGGACAATTTACCAAGAAATTGATCAAGGTTCGTCCTTTCTTGTCCGTCCAACCATCAGACATGATTGATCAACCATAGTTTTCTCGTTCAATTTCATGACCCTTTAACAATTCATTTGTATACTTTTAACTCCTTTTTAAGAAGAGGAACCTTGCACTCATGATAGTTTAAAACTTTCAAGTGTGGTCCATATTATCTAATTGCTTCTACCATCATTTTAAAGCTTCTTGATTGAACAACATAAAAAACAATTCCATTTGCATTCTTGACTACTTTTGCTGGATCTTCCATGAACATTACATGAAGTGACTTTTCATATTTTTCACTCTGTTTCCACTTAAAGGACATGATGCTGTACTTGATGCATAACTTTTTTTTTCCGCTCTCAACGACATGAATTTCTCCCAGCTCTTCCTCCATATCCTCATCAATATCATGAATCTCATTCTTATATGTTGATTTGTCAACTTTTTTGCTTTGTTTGCGCTGCAAGAAGCTTGTCTTCCACTTCTTGAGGAGTCTTCCTACACTTCTCAACATTTCCCGGTAATCCCATTTGATGTTCTTTGGCTCGAGTAATACCATCATTGGTCACCATCATGCAAATGTCACATGTGACTTTCTTTTTATTATTGATGTCTCTTAAAGAATTCCACTGCCAAACAATATCTAATTTTTTTTCTTGAGGCTTCACCAATGGTGGAAAAGACTGTACTGTCGTAGAATCGGTTGGTGCAAAAGATAACTGAGAAAATGAAGCCATAGCTGTAAAGAAGGCAGAAATAGTAGAAAGAAGTGTTTAAGAGACTTGTTCGACACAAATAAGAGATAAAAGAGAGATGTTTGGATCACTGAAAAAAAAAAGAAAAATACCGCTGAAAGGTTGCTATCACTTTGTCGTTGTTTTTAGTGGTTGCCAGCGTCGTCGGAACAGTGCGGAGTAGTGAAGTAGATCCTAAGCTCAAATGGGTGGCAGCAGAGGGAAGAAAGGAGAAATCCGCTGCAGATAGGAGGGAGAAGGAGCACCTGAAAAAAAAAGGGTAGGCGCATCAGTGACAGGAGGGAGGAGCCGTGCCTGAAAAAAAGGGGTGTAGGGGGGGTCGCTGCAGTAGGAGGAAATAAGAAGGGTTACGCTGGGGCGAGGTTGGTTGGACCACTTACAGGGCAAAAAAAAAAAAAAATCAAGATTCTTTGGCGCCCGAACATGGCGCGGTCACACCGGCCGTGAACGCGGCGGCCATGATAGCGGGTGAGGAGGTGCGATCGCGTTCCGCCCGCGATCCTGCCGTCTGAAGCGGCCGGGTGTTGCTCCGCACCGCGATGGCGCGACTGCGGCTGTGACTGCGTGTTTTGACAACTATGAAATGTAATTATTAAATTAAAAATGAAAATTAATATTGTTTACTGATCATATATGGTAAATCAGGGAATTTGATATGGCACCATTTGTTAAGATTTTTTCTCTCCCTTTTTAATAGAAACCTTCTTCTGAGAAATGATTTTTTTTTTAAAAAGAAAAGAAATCCAGTGAGTTTTGTATTTATTTGGTAACCTTCCATCATGCATTTCATGTCTTGTTTGGGGCAACTTGTGGGAGATCTTATTTTGGGGTGTGAAATTTGCTTCAAATATATTCTTACAGGGGTTATATTTGTAGGCATATTTTCATTAACAGTAAGCGTGCCTTGTTTGCTAGAAAGAAGAGCTTTTTAAAGCTGCTGACAAGAATGGAGATGGGGTTGTTAGTATGGATGAGTTGGCTGTCTTGCTTGCTGTTCAACAAGAAAAGTAATATTTTTTTTTAAAGTTTTGATGCAAGAAATTTCTCTATTTCTTTACCTTGTTTTTTCCTCATGTTTGTTTGCTTTGGGTTGATTTATCACATGGTTCTGTTCTTAATTTTGGGCTGGTTTTTTAAAGAATTTTGGGTCTCTTAAGGAGATGAGGTGTTCTGACATAAACTGGGCTAGTTGCCTCGTTGATTAATTTTTAGCCATAATATTGTGTTTTTCACCAATAATTTGGTGCCTTACAAAAGAAGAAATAAATAGCCATGTTGTGATATTTTGTTGGGGCAGAAAATAAAACTACGACCTGTGTGACTTGTTTGAGCTTAAGCTATTGTCTTACGATTCTTCAATACTATGATGTTATTTATATCATCATAAATTCAAACTTTTATTAGATGAAACACATGGTGATAGTGATTGTCATTTTTCGTGTAAACATAACCATCCTCTCTTTTTGTGGGTGCATCTGCTTGGCTTTTATTCTATATTATTTTGTTTATTACAGAGAGCCACTTATCAGTTGCTGCCCTGTTTGTGGAGATGTTCTGAAATCTCTGGACAAGCTCAACGGTATGATCCATTTGACCCTTTGCTTTGATGAGGGGACTGGAAATAATGTCATGACTGGAGGGTTTTTAACTGAACGGCAGGCTTCTTATGGGTGAGGCACTTTAAATGCTATTTTTTTTACGTATTACTTACCTGTTATTATACGGCTTCCTGCAAAAAAATTGAATTCTAATTCAACCTGTGTTTCTTCAGGTGGTTATTTAAAATTAGTGAGTGGGCTCATTTTAATTCTTATGATGTTGGCTTAAACTCTGGGGCAGGTGCTTCACATATTCTGGTGTGCATTCTCTTCATAGTTTATCAAATAACATTTTGATTTACATTTTTCCCTGTGAGACAACTTTTTTGATTGAGTTCA
The DNA here is from genome assembly GCA_963277665.1 of Viscum album. Classification (NCBI taxonomy): domain Eukaryota; kingdom Viridiplantae; phylum Streptophyta; class Magnoliopsida; order Santalales; family Viscaceae; genus Viscum; species Viscum album. Next base: position 829,575,474 of record OY728140.1, read on the forward strand.
GAACGCTCCTTTCAGACTCTTCAATTAATGGTGATGCTTAGAGGCCTATTCACAATGATATGATTCTCATATCTTATGAGAACCAAACACGTTGGGATTGATTGTCATTTTGTGCATGAATGATGCAAAAGAATAATAGTAATTTTTCAAGTTCAACTCAGTCAACTGGAAAATTTATTTAAAGTTAATTTAAGTGGTTTTTATAAGGTGTTAATGTTGATCCTGGTGTAACAAGTCATGGTTTTCTGCTCTATTTTCCATATCTTGAAGAAAAATATTATGAATTAAGAATTATGGATATTTTAGTCTTCTTAATAGATATATATTGTTATAATTGTTTTTTTTCTGTAAGTTGAATGGTTCTCTTTTCTTCTTAATAAACTATATGGTTCCCACATAATTTTGTTATTGTTTTGTTTTCTGAGACCTGCTGCATGCACAACTAAATGATATAATTTGTTAACAAGTGAATAAAATTTCATTGGCTTATTTTTTTTCAAACTCAACATTTTCGATTCCTGATTATTTGATCAGTCATTCTCATATTTGGACAACATAGTGTGTGCTCGTATGCATCAAGATGATGCCCATTGTTGTCATTTACGGGGAACATGTTGGATATGGTTTACAAGATTAGTGGTGCCATTATTCTGATAATGTCTGGTGTTTAATCCAACCGACATAATCTATCTACGTTTTTTTAGTCATATCATTGGTTTGTTGACACTGAAATATAATAAAATACTGGGATTAATATTCAATATTATGCTAAATATGCTTGATATGGGGCTGCCCACCTTTCCTCCCGAGCCTGATCATAGGGTCCCTGTGAACCATAGCTGCAATGAAGCTTCGCCGGCAGACCCCTGATATTCTCGTTCCTACCTTGATTCCTATAAAGGCCGTCTCACTACGGCACAAAATGGTTCCCCTTCCACCCCTGTCTACCATTTCAAAGGAGCTCTGGCTGTGGCCTTCATGGAAGCTGAAATCTCATCGCTGACTTCTGACCTTCATTATGTGTTGGTCGAAAAACTCCAGCGGGCATGGCTCTGCTAATGGGCTCCTTTGAATTATTTGGTTTAGCTCAGATTTATGTGGGGGGCAAGTTGAAAAATCCCTTGCCCTTGTGCTTTTTGAGGATGAAGAAAAATTCTACAGAGGCTGGATGTGTGGTTCATGGAACTTCTAGGGCTTCCATATGAAGCTTCAAAAACAGTCTTCTCTCTTTGATTGTGAGTTTGAATCGCTTATCAGCTGGTTTGGGTCACGCTAGTCAGGCTCCCTGTTCACCTCTTCAAATCCGATGCCCTGATTGTTATTCTCGCTTCACTAACACCCCTAACAAGATCGACTCTTCAATTAAGAACCTTACTCTGAGGGTTTCACCCTTGTCCAGTACAAGAGATCGCGACCTCGTAAAGACCCTTCTTCCCTAGAAAGATCCATTGTCAGAAGATCTGCTTGCTAAGACAAACCATCAATTTGGATTCCAAAGGAAGTTTGACCAACTATGAAAATCTCATTGGTAGCCAAGAGTCCTGATATGAAGGCCCACATGATTCTTTTTTGTAGTCGATGATGAATCTCAACTTTCGGGCAATGTTGTTTCCTCTCTGAAGGGTTCCTCTAATTTTCCACAGATGGCTAATGTTCCAACCTCTCCGATTCCCTTGGCACTTCCAACCAAGAAATCTTTCGTTGATACCGTTCTCTCTTCATACATGTACCATAAGTCCCTCTCTTACGTGTTTACCCCAAAGGCTTTTGATTCGGGAAGGATCACACGCTTGCATCCTCTCTTATATTAAAACAAAAAAACTTAATAATGATTATATTTTACACATTTCGTGGCTTTAGGTTATATCAGTAACGGTTAAATGACATTCACCAATTAATAATTTTAAAAAATAAACGTTAAATGGAAAATGCTTAGCTTGTGTGCTTGTTTCCTATAATACAAGTATAAAATGTGTTTTGTTAGGTTGATCATGATGTTATGTTGCATGTTTGTAGATCATGATGTCTCACCGTGTTTGCTTTTTTTCATTTCCTGTTTTTTTTAAATGTATTTATATATTTGAATTATTATTATTATTATTATTATTATTTCTTTAGGTGATTGATCGAAATACAAAGAGGCTTATAGAAGAACTTATTGATGGTAAAATTGTATTATCGATGAGGGCCATTTATCAATCAAAACTAGGGCTTGGCCTTATGGACAAAGGTATGGTTTATAATTCAGTTTTTCTTTTGAGTTGATAAATGGTTTGGGGTGTTGAGGGAATGTTTTTTGGATTATTTATGTGTAGAATTTTAATTGATTTTATATTTCTATGCATGCCTTTGTGTTATTTTGAGTTGTTTTTCACAAATTGATGTCATTTATTGTGGGACATTAGAAAAGTTTCTGCTTGAAGTACGCCTTCTTTTCCTCTAATGTTTCACTCAAATCAGCAGTCCATGCTGGAAAAAAAGTAAAAAGAAAAATAATTGAACACTTCTTCCTCTCTCAGTCGAATGCTCTCTGGCCATCATCAGCCCCTCCGTTATCCATCCCTTTTGTCAGCCTTCTAATTTGCAATATATGGTGATCCGAGGCATGGTCTTTTTGTTGAAATCCCCTTGCCTTTTATCCTCATCCAGTTTTACCAATTGGTTTATGGCTGCAGTAGTTAGTAGAAATCACTTGGTGAAAGTAGAGAGATAAGGAGAGGGGATGCACATGCGATAGGGAGGGAGGAAGGGATTGCATGTGGGTGAAAGTGGGTGTGGCGTGCACAGGGAAGGCGGATGGGGTGGGTATCAGGAGGTGAGAGTGCACAATTGAGAGTGAGGGAGCAGGACTTTGCATACAGGTGAGATGGGGTAGGGAGAAGGACGGAGAGATTGCATGTTGGTGAGATACGGTGAAGGGAGGGAGGGAGGGAGGGAGGGAGGGAGCTGGCTATCTGATTAGGTGACAGGTGGGAGGGAGTGGGTGTGAGAGGGAGAGTGCTGGAGTGAGAGTGTGCAGTGCGTTGGGAGTGATTTTAAAATTTGAATTTATGAGATACTTTTATTTGGCCGAGTCGCAGCAAATGAATTGGGGAGATCTTTTGTTTGAAATCCCAACGTGGGATAAGGTTTTACGGTGCATTTTTTTAAAAAGGGTGGAGCATCTGTAAGTCATTATAAATAGGCACGTGAGTGGTGTGTGATAAATTGATTACGGGTGCACTTTGTGGGTGCAAAACAAAGAAGGGATGTCTGCAATTCTCATAGCAGCGGCAAGGGGAAAGGAGAGGAAGGCCGATAACAACAAGCAATTGAAGGGAGGACTGCGATTGTTGCGCCAAGGTGTAGATGTGTGGAGTTGTGTGGTATGAGGCTTTTTGTAATTTTGATTTGATAATAAAATTACAAATTCTCTGGTGGAGTAGACTTTCACCAAACCACAATGATTCTTGGTGTTCTTCGATTTATGTCTGCTGCATCGGTATTTTTTCCCCAATATCTGGTATCATAGGAAGGTGATCCGTTCTTTTCTTGCTGATTAATATGGGGGATTCACATCCAATGATTTCTGTCCATATTGATATGTTTAATGGGAAAAATGAATTCACTCTGTGAAAACAACCACCAGTAAAAAATATTTTGACTCTTGAAGGGATATTGAAAACATTGAAGAAAAAATTAGAGAAGTCAGAGAAGACAAGCACTGATGATTGGATAGACATGAGAGATTTGACGACGAGCACCATTCAATTGTATTTGGTGGACAATACACCACGGGAGGTGATGAATCTAATAGATCCGGAGGAGATCTGGACGAAGCTGGAAAGCAGACATAAATCTAAATCTCTGACAAATCGTTTATACCTGAAAAAATGATTGTATCGTCTCCGAATGTCAGAAAATGGAGATTTGGGAAACTGTTTGGATGAGTTCACCAAACTCTTGACGGAATTGTCTTCAGTGACAGTTAAGATTGATGATAAAGGCAATGTGGTGCTAGTAGAAATGGAAGAAGACAAGGCTTTGCTTTTGTTAGGTTTTTTCTAGATTTTTATGACAAACTCGTCATGACAATGTAATTTGGAAAAGGCACTTTGAAATTGGATGATGTGATTTCATCATTGCTAATGAACAAGACTCGGCGAAAGATAAACAATGACGGATCATCAGGTAATATGGGCTTTTTGTAGTAACCGGTGGACATAACTATCTAGGAAGGTCGATGGAACGAAGGAATGACTCACGGACCGGGAGAGATAAAAGTCCATCAAGACCATGAGGTGATTTTGTATGTTGGGAGTGTGCCCAAAAGGGTCATATGAGAAGGAATTATCAAAAGTTCAGCGAGCGAATAAAGAAAGAAGAAAAGGAAGTGGAAACAGATGAAGAATCAGTTGAGGTGAATACCGTGACTCTAGATGAGAGGTATGGAAGTGATTTATTGCTTATAATTGTGGAAGATGTGGATGATTCAGACTGGATTTTAGATTATGATTGTTTTGATCATTTTGAGTTCGATGGTGATATTGTGAAAATGGCTAACAAGTCAGAAAGTAGAATTGTTGACATCGGTGTGGTGCAAGTTCTTATGTTTGATGGAGTTATTCGCACACTTTCTAATGTGAAGTATGTACCTGATTTGAGAATGAACTTGATTTCTTTGGGTATGTTGGATTCCAAAGGTTATATAATTTCTGCTAGCGGTGGAGTTCTCAAAGTGACAAGAGGAGTACTGTCTCTGATCAAAGGGCAGAAAATTGGGAATTTGTACAAGTTGATTCGAGCAGGTGAAGCTTCTTCAAGGCTCCAGAGTATCGTTACAGGTGATGATCAGATAGATATTCCTGCAACTAGTTATTTGTAGAAAATGTGACATTTGATTCAGTTGTTCGTGGCACGGTGGAACCACAACATTTTGTTCGTTAGATTTAAGCATTCAAGACACCTGTAATAGGTGTGATGAGTCATGTCTCTAAGGGCTCGAATTCGTGTGGTCCAACCCTTTGCGTGTTTCCGAGTCTCGTGGTGCTCGGAGAAGGCTTGAAAGTGGTCTGGAGGTGTTTGGGTGCGAAATGCTTGAAGTAGGGTGAATACATGCCATGTAAAGCTTACACGCCGTGCTTGTGCAGGGATGATTCATGACGTGTAGAATTTCGGGGTAAAATAATAAAGGCGATGCATTTTTCGGCGAAAATCGAACCCCAACATTTTCATGACGTGTAAATTGATTACATGTCGTGTAAATCCCTGATGCTATACATCTTTAAATGTTTCTACCGCTTTGGTTTTCTCCAAACCCTAAGGCTGCTCCCGATTCCAGGCGACCGACGACTCCCTTCCAGACGTTTTGAAGATTCTTTCGACGAGAATTAATCGTTGGGCTTCCGTCCTTGATCCGTGTTGATCCAAGTTCTTTCGGGAGAGGTGATTAGAGATCCGCAACATGGTCCGTTTTGGTGCGAAGAACGTTGGCGACCTTTAAGAAGACTAGCATGATTTAGCCCTTTGGATGACAATGGAATTGACCTAATAATTATTGAATCGGATTAAAGAAATTGGATAACGATCACATGTTGGAGATGTTGTTGCTTTATACCATGATAGCGGTCTGCCTTATGATTTGCTAGATAGTGTGATATTTATGGCTTGCTTTGTTAGCATGTTGCTTTTTTGATGGAAATTGGTAAAAAACGTAAACCAGAATTAATTGATAATTAATTGGTTTAAGAAAAATTAAAGAAGATGCATGTTTGTAATTTGACGATTAATGTAATTCGATGATAATCAAATTGATGCAATGCGCATGTTTAATTAGAATTGATAAATAATAAGAAGCATGTTTATGCTTGTTGATTAATAAAAGGCATGTTAATCGAGAATGATACTTCTTTAAGTTGTTGAATCCAGAATAAATGCTAAGAGCATGTTTTGCATTTGATAGCTTGTTATAACTTGATGCCTTAGGTTGCTCTTAGTTGGAACTTGTTAATAAATGAATCTATTAATTTAGGATGGAATAAGAATCGGTTGTGTGATAAAGATGTTTGCTAGGGCCTGAGTTGCCCATTTGCTCGAGAAGGTTGGGTGCCTTGTTTTGAGGGCTTAGTTGCCCTGTTGTTTGCTTGTTTGTTTCCTATTGTTTGTGATATGCTTTGAATGTGAGTCTTGTGATATGTGCCTGGTAAGGCTGAGTTGGAGGGCTGATGTGTGATATGGGGTGGGGAGGTCCGGATGTGATGTGAGCCTGAGATGATTGTGCCTGAGATGACTGACGTGATAGGTGGGTAGGGAGGCCCGGATGATGTGAGAGCAGATGATGTCTGTCTTGGCGAGATGCATCGGTATATGCATGTGGGTGTCGTGGATGACATCAGAGGTGATGAAACGGGTTAAAGTAGGGCTTATCTGTTGATGAGATGCTGAGAGCTGGTATGCTTGCTTATGAATCTGTTTAATGACCAATGACCGAGTTTCTTGTTTTATCTGCATTCCTTTACGCACTGCTTGAGGCTGCTTGAGTTGCTTTATTGCATGTTTCCTCTTGGTTGTTGCTTAGGATGATTTTTCTAGAGTACCTGGATATGGAACGATGCTAATAAGTAATGAATAAATGTTTAACCCACGGAGTTGGTTGATGATCGAATGTAAATACTAAAAAGATGTTATTCTTGATAAACCATGGAATTGGTTGGATTATGCCTGGAGGGCATGAGCTTTACTCTGATAATTAATATGATTAATGTAATGCAATGTAATGCAATGTTGAAAAATGTTAATTGTTAATTAATGGCTAACGAATTAATTAGCGGAAGGAAATAATAAAGTAAGAAGTAATTAATGTTGCTCTTTTACATGCTTGTGTGTTTATAGGATATCTGGTCTTAGCAGCAGTAGCCCAAAGTCTGAGCGACGTTAGCTACAGTTGAGTCTAAGATTAGGTTATGCCCATAGTGTGGTCGTGAGCTATATTATATCATCTATATTCTGTGATTTAAACGCCACGCCATCCATGTTGGTTAGGGAAACTGACACTCAGTGGACTTTGGGATGGTGTTTTCCCCAACATCTTGGTGGGAAGATTGATGACTGACTACCCCCTCTGACCCTGCTCTCTTCTTTTGGTTGTTATTTGTGCTGATATGCACAATGGTTAGTTTTTCATATATGTATCTAGAGGGTCGTGATGACTTTTATTTATTTCACACATGTATTACCGGATATAATATCCAAAGGATTATTATGGGTATGACATGTATAGGTTGTGATGACTTAAGGTACTTACTCAGTATATGGACTGTAATGACTTGATGTACAATACTTGATGTTTGATATACGTCATATAGGCTGTGGTGACTTCCAGAAACTATATGGTTACTATATGTGATATGAGATGGTGTGGTTATGTGATGCATTACGTGCATGCTGTGACGCCTTGCCTAGGTGTTTTTGGGCTGACTTACTTTTGGAGAGATATGGCTCAGGACGTGCGACGTTGGGGCAAAGCGACAAACCAATAGGGAAGTTGGAGCGGGGTACCCTTGATGTTTTATTATTATATTATATTATCCTCTTGTATGTGTTACTTGGTGAGAGATAACCATGGTGAGGTTGAGAATTTAGTGTATCTGTTTTGGTGACGAGTTAGTTTTAGTGTTGTTCACTGTTCTTTAGAATGTTTCTTTTATCTTTTGCAAGGGAGACTCCGAGGAGGATCCTACTGAGTATATTATTATGCTCACCCTACGTATTTATGAACTTTTTTTCAGGTCAGCCAAAGCAGGTTGGTGATCGTGCTGAATATTACTAGCTCGGGGTTTAACAGGAGCTGTTTGGGCTTTGTAGTCGCTGCCATCTTTACATTTTTGGTACTTGTCGTTTTCCTTTTAGTTGTTTTTGTATTGTATGACATTGCATGTCTGCCCTTGGGTTTTCTTTATATATATTGCAGATTTTGGTTGTTGTATTCTTATTATCTCTCTTTTCCGCATGTTTCTCATTGAAGGTAATGTCTCCCATATGCATGTTTACTATACCCTTGGTGCTAGTCACCAACCCTGGGCCTACTGGAGGCGGGACTCGGGCAGTCACCATCTCTCTCCCCTCGTTGCTGTATCTTTGTGGGGAGGGGGTCGCGACAGAGTGATTTCAAAGGTTTAGGTTTGAGGGATATGACGAAGTTTGGAGTTAGGGATAGATGAGTGGGTTGGTAGGACAACGGTGCCAGCTAAGTTTAGTAAGCGACGTAAACACAAGAGATTGGCTGAGACACAGGTATTTAGGCTCCCCTGTGATCTGATGCATGAACGTTTAAGTTTACTGAGCCAACTAAACGAAGTAATACTGGTTGCAGGTTTAAGGGATATGATGAAGTTTGGAGTTAGGTGTCACTACTCGCCTCCCCGGGTCATGAACCTTATCATCTGACCCCATAGGTCTCCTGTAATACCTTGGTTGCCTTCCCATCACACCATAGGCTATTACTCATTAGGGTCGCTTATTAGACTAATGAATGTCTCTACAGGCCAACACATGTTCTTTCAGTGTGTTTTGTCCTCACTCACACACACCCTGAGAAACTTCTCAGAAGGTCACCCATCCTGATTACTACTCCAGGCCAAGCATGCTTAATTGTGGAGTTCTAATCAGACAGGCTCCCGAAAAGAAAGTTGTACCTTGTTGACATGGGTAGTAACATTTAGCCTTTTAAGTCTCACTTTTTCAGGGGTGTTACATTATCCACCCCTTTAAAGCACAACGCCCTCGTTGTGGACCCCAAGCCTCAAACCCAGGTAGTGCCTAAGCACTTCCGGCTGGGTATTGGCTCTGATACCATTTGTCACGACCTGCCTCCCCGGGTCATGAACCTTATCATCTGACCCCATAGGTCTTCTCCTGTAATACCTTGGTTGCCTTCCCAGCACACCATAGGCTATTACTCACTAGGGTTGCTTATTAGACCAATGACTGTTCCCACAGACCAACACATGTTCTTTCAGTGTGTTTTGTCCTCACTCACACACACCCTGGGAAAATTCACAGAAGGCCACCCATTCTGATTACCACTCCAGGCCAAGCATGCTTAATTGTGGAGTTCTAATCAGACAGACTCCCGAAAAGAAAGGTGTATCTTGTTGACATGGGTAGTAACATTTAGCCTTTTAAGTCTCACTTTTTCAGGGGTGTTACATTAGGCATAGGTGAGGTTGTATGGGTCGGTAGGACAACGGTGTTAGCTAAGTTTAGTAAGCGATGTCAACACGGGATACCGACTGAGACACGGGTATTTAGGCCCCCTGTGATCTGATGCATGAAGCTTTAAGTTTATCGAGCCAACTAAATGAAGTAATACAGGTTGCAGGGTAGAGACCTAGGAAAAGATCATGCATCATTGTTTTTTGCTCTTGTGCTTGAAATGCGTAGATCTTGGGATATGTTAAAATCTCATGCAAGATAATTTAAATAATTTTTTAATTAATGTTAAATATTCCATGTTTCAGATTTATGAGCTCTAACAGTTTGTTCTTCTGGAAGGTATGGCTCCAGGTCGACATCCTCGTTAGGTTCACGCCGAAGATGTTCAGTAGGATGTGCCAACAGATTGCAGTAGAGGTCGACGACGACAACACTTGGAGGTCACTTTGAGAGTTTCAGTGCCAGAGTCTGTAGAAGTATGAGGGCTCCGTTTCAGATTCGGTCATAAAAGACTGGTTGGAGGAGGTTGAGATAACTTTCAGTTCGATCAGTGCTCGGCAGGAGCACTGAGTTTCGTTGGCTGTGACAATGCTGTGTGGGAGCAGCGAGGCAATGACGGTTCTTGTTCCTCGAGGATTGTGAGGAGTCGACAGTCTCGTGGGAGAAGTTTCGTGACCAGTTTAAAGCAAAGTTTCTTTAACCGCGGAGGCGGCCGATCGCTAGGAACTGCTTACTCTTCGACAGGAGAGCTCTAGTCGGGATCCGTTTCAGGGCCCTTTTGCGATATGCTTCAGATTTGTTGCTAGATGAGGAGACCAGAGCAAGACATTCCGGGGGGCTTTGCGTCCAGTGATCCAGCGCCATGTCACCCCGTTTATGCTGAAGACGTATCTTGAGGTACTGGCAAGGGCAGAGGTTGTAGAGAGGACGTTGGCCAGAACTGGGTCGTCAAGAAAGGGGAGTTGTCAGAATTCCTCACGAAACGGAGCTGTGGTTCGGGGTTAATAGTTGTCAGGACCGAAGAGTTTTCGGTCAGTCGAAAGTATGTCCCATCCCTTAACATCTCGTTTCTTTGGGGGCGGTGACTCTCAGATCTATGCCAAGGGATCAGACGCGTGTTTTTCTTGTGGAGACCGTGGTCATTAGCGGTGAGTGCCTGACCATTCTGAGTAGTCCGCGTGTGCCAGGTGTTCCGCTACAGGTTTCTCAGTTGAGGCAGTTTCAGCCGAGACAACAACAACATGGTGATCCAGTCTGGGATTAGCAGAGAGATGGGTTCGGTAGAGGACAACCCTGAGACGCTTCCTGTCCTCAAAAAGCAGAGTGCGACCGCATAGGTGGTCGTCAGTGGGGTCAGAGAGGCCATGAAGCAGGCCGTGGTCAACTTCAGGCCTTAGCGTTGCCAACGCCGAGCGAGCCAGACGTCTTTCGATGTATCATTTGCAAGTTTTCTACCTAGGTGCATGTTTTTTTTGATTCAGGAGCGTCACACTTCTTTATATCACCCACCCTTGTTCATTCTTTGGGACTTGAGGTAGAGAGGCTTCCAGTGCCCTTGGCGTTGACTATGTCAGTTGAAGGTCGAGCTGACTTGTTTGAAGTATGTAGAGACTGTGAGCTAGTGCTGGGGCAACACTGCTCTTAAGGAGATTTCCTATGTTTGCGGATACAACCATATGACATCATCCTTAGCTTGGATTAGTTGTATTCGGTGCAGACTATCGTGAATTGCTTCTGGAGGCAGGCCGTGTTCTGTTATCCTAATGGAGAGCCTGTGATGTTTGTTGGCGAGCGAGACTCTCGGATGGGTCAGAGGCGTGTTCCATCTTTGTCTTTTTTTGATAGTCGAGCTGATGCTGTGCTCATCGGTGGTTTAGCAGTTGGTGTTTCCCAAGATTGTGGAGGAGTACCCTGATATCTTTCTGATGTTATTAATATTTTCACGACTTATTATATACTTTCTTTACTTATTTTATATGAAATGTGCATAATTTGTGTGAAATATTAATGTTTTAATACTAAGTATAATTTTTGAGCATTTTTAGAAGTAGTCCAATTGAGTCAGTTTACTATTTTATTTATAACCATCTCCCTACTGATCCAAATTGTGTGGTTCTTATTTTGTAGGATTCCTAATTCAATATCCAACATTTCATTAGAGGGGATCATGTGCCAATTCTTCCATTTGAAGGCTCATATGGACCGCACAAGAAGGCCCACAGAATCTGTGAGGAAACTGGACCATCCATGAAGATTGAATTACGAGGCTCAATCCAGAAGTTAAAATTCATTAATTCTCCTCAAACATTATAACAATGCAAGGAGTAGTGGATAAAAATTTCAAGGCCCAACTCCAAGAACAAGGGGCCCAACTAATGCTTTGAAGTCCAACCCACCATTCTGTCCGAGAATTAAAATCTGGACACTATTCATGACATATCTCATGATGTAATCATCAAATCAATCTGAGATTTTGCAGTGTGAAAGAGGAGATATAGGTGGCCGACTTTGTTGAAGAAATCATTCGGATTTTAAGACATCTTCCTATTCAAAAACCCATTCACATTTTGGACTTCAAAAAGTTTGGATTGAAATGGACAGATTAACTTTGTTTAATTAACCGGCCATAACTTTGGCTCCTTAAGTCGAATGGCCGCCAAATTTTCAGAGTAGACATAGGAGATATTTATCTACAACTTGAAAGAAGATCATATCTCGAGATTCGGCTGTCTAATTTATCAAATTGGCGATGCAAGTGGAGGGGCAGTTTTGGAATGCAAACAGCCCACAACATTGGGCTATAAATACATCCCCCTCCTCTCCTTGCAAAGGGTCGGCATTTCAGAGCAAAAGAGGATAGGTTGGCACGACCAAGGCTCTGCCAAAGGTTTGGGAGCATCTGCCATACTCATGTTTTTACTTGAGAAACCATTCCTCCTTGCTTCCTTTCATTTACTTTTGTGTTGTTCTTCGTTTGTAATATTGTAAGTCTTTTTTTTGTAATTCTGTTATAATGAAAATTTCTTTTTCAATATCTCTTATTCTCATCCACCTTCTGTAGTTTCATATTAATGTTCTTAAAATAGTTTAAATACAGTTGAATCCCCTTCTCTTCTTTCGCTTTTTTATTCAATCGAAATTCTATTTTTAAATCTAATTATCGTTCGTGTGTGTGTTCGACGCACAAATCTTTTCTTATCCCGTTCTTTTTGTTCTATTTATAATTCATCACCATTAACATATATTATCATATTAATAACTATATTAATGGCTGAGTAAGTCTATTATTGGGGTGAGTCAAAATTTAGGGATGTAAAGTGATTGAGAGTGTAGAATGAGGAAACCCTCCTGCCTCCTTACCTCAAAGTGAGGCGGAGGCGTTCTTTTATAATGAATGAGAAACTCCACATCGGACCACAAGTCCGATGTGGGATACAAACTCTAACACTCCCCCTCAAGCTAGGTGTACCTAGCTTGGACACATAATGAAAAGAAAACAATAAAACAGACGCTAACACTCCCCCTCAAGCTGGACATGCCCAGCTTGATGACAAAACAAGACGAAATAAAATAAATGAAAAATATTGCAACACTGATGCTCCCCCTCACGATCACAGCTCCCCCGCAGGATGATGGATGGATGATGGTGCGGGCGCAGCAGATGAAACCACTCAGACCGGCCGGTTGACGGAACACCAGGAACACCGCACTAGTGGGGCCGGTCGATGAAACGTCGGGAAATCCAAACTAGCACCGGGAAAACCGCATTTGCGGGGCCGGCGACGGGAGGCGGGGATTCCGCAGAATGGTTGCGGGCCTGGCGGCGCCAACGGGCCCAAATCCTAGGTGGTCGAGTTGCTGCGCTAGCGAATGTACGTGCCGGCGGACAGAGATGCGGCTACCGGGAGGTGCCGAGAGAGGCCGACGAGGCGGGGATGCCGCAGGAGGAGGCCGGCGAGGGTGCAGGAGGCCGGGAGGCGGCGCTGGAAGCCGGAGGAGGCCAGCTGCGTGGAGCGGCCGGCACGGGTGGAGGCCGGTTGCTGGCCGGAACAGTCCGGATCTGCCCGGAATAGTCCGGATCTGCCCGGATCTGCCCGAAACAGTCCGGATATCGCCGGATCTGGCCGAAAATCGCCGGATCTGGCCGGAGAGCACCGGATCCGGCCGGAGCGGTCCGGATCAGGCCGGAGCCGGCCGGAGTTGTCCGGATCTGGCTGGAAATCACCGGATCCGGCCGGAGCGGTCCGGATCTGGCCGGAAATCGCCGGATCTGGCCGAAAAATCCGAGAAGGGCCGGGAGGGCGCGCGGAGGGCCGGCCGGGAGGCGCGCGGAGGGCCGCTGGACAGGAGGAGCGCCGCGGGACGGGAGGGCCGGGAGAGCGGTCGCCGGACTGGAGGGAGATCCGCCGGGAGCCGGGAGGGGAGCCGCTGGGAGAGGGCGAGGGCGCTGGGGCGAGGGCGAGGGTGCTGGGGCGAAGCCGAGGACGCCGGGGCGAGGTCGAGGGCGAAGCGTCTGGGCGGGGTGCCGAGGGCGGGCTGCGCCGGGACGAAGGGCGCTGTGGAAGGCTGCCGGGAGGTGGAGCAACCGCCGGGGAAGGCCGCCGGGAACCGCTGAGGAGGAGCGCCGACGGGAGGGAGCGCGCAGAGGAGGGCCGCTGGAGTGCCGCGTGCGGGAGAAACGCCAGAAAAAAAGAGCCGTCGGAGGGCCAGGAGCCGCGCCAGGCAGGATGGCCGCTAAGGAGGAGAGCCGGGCCGAGGCCTCGGGAGGGAGGGGAGACCCGCCGGGAAGCCGCGCAGGGCAGAGGCGGAGTGGCGGCGACGGTAACCCTACGGGGCTTTGAGGCCGCCGCCCCCCGGACGGGGAAACCCTAAAGGAAGGGGAAAAGGAAAGAAAAAAAAAATGTGAGGGAGGAATCAAACCTCCTCTGATACCATGTAGAATGAGGAAACCCTCCTGCCTCCTTACCTCAAAGTGAGGCGGAGGCGTTCTTTTATAATGAATGAGAAACTCCACATCGGACCACAAGTCCGATGTGAGATACAGACTCTAACAGAGAGTATTTGCTCGATGAATATTCTTCAAATTAACATTGTGTATGTTGGACTTAACATGTCATGGATTAATGACTTGTTTTGTTTAACGTGTGATTTCCATGGATTATTGGAACCATAAATACACTACCATCAACAAGCTCTAATTGAGATTAGAACCCTAAGTTAAGTTAAGGTTTGGATTAAAGCCTTAACACTTAGAAATTCCATTCAACGTTATCTTGTGAAGTGAGTGTTAATTTAAATGCAATATAAAGTAAAGCTCAAGGATATCACAAGCTTAACTCCCTAAAAATGAACTCACTCCAATCTTTATAAATTTGTTAAATCAATCTTAATCAATCAATCATTTCATAAGCTCTGCAAACAAACCCTCCCAATCAGAATACAATCAACTAAAAACAAACTATTAAAAAGTATCATTGCCGATGATTCGACTCGAGTGCTGCTATACACATTAGCAGAGCATCGGAACATTGACCGGTCGATAGGCGACAATCGGCCGCGCTTTCACTTTCCAGGGGAGGTTGTAATGTTACCCCCTCAACGGGAGATCGAGTTTGGGATCGGGCTACTGCCAGCGTGTCTCTTATCTCGATGTCTCCATATAGGATGACGCCTTCTGAGTTGCGAGAGCTGCGAGTACAACTCGATGATCTATTGTAGCATGGTTTTGTTCGGCATAGTGTGTCACCTTGGGGTGCACCAATTTTTGTTTGTGAAGAAATCTTAGGGCAGTTTGCGGCTTTGTATCGATTATCGTCGCTTGAACCAAGTGACAGTAAAGAACCCCTATCATCTTCCGCGAATTGATGATTTATATTCGATCAGCTGAAGGGAGAAAGTTGATTCTTGAAGATCGATGATGCGGGTGAAGGATGTGGACATTCAGAAGACTGCTTTTCGTTGTCGTCATGGGCATTATGAGTTCGTTGTGATGTCGTTCGGTGTGACGAATGTTCTAGCTGTGTTCATGGGGTTGATGAACGCAGTGTTCAGAAGGTTCCTGAATAAGTTTGCGGTGGTTTTCATCGACAATATCTTTGTGTACTCCGTGTCTGAGGAGGAGCATGCAGAACATCTGCATGTCGTTTTGAGAGTTCTTTGCTATGAGTAGTTGTTCGGGGAGCTGTCAAAGTGTGAGTTATGGGCTCGTGAAGTTCGTTTCTTGGGACATGTGGTATCACAACATGGAGTAGCTGTGAATCTCTCGAAGATAGAAGCAATTGTGTCTTGGGCAACCTCCAAGGCAATGACAGAGGTTCAGAGTTCCCTTGGTCTTGCAGGGTGTTATAGGAGGTTCGTAGCCGATTTCTCTTGGGTTGCGACTCCTCTGACAACTTTGACCGGAATAGATCAGACGTTCTTGTAGACTGACCGATGTCGGATAACTTTTGAGTACCAGAAGAGGAAGTTGATTAACGCTCCAACTCTTTGTTTGCCAGCTGAGGGAGTTCAATTTGAGGTTTTCTATGATGCTTCACGTCTTGGCTTGGGTTGCATTCTGATACATCAGTGATTGATTGTTTCTTATGGGTTTCTACAGTTACGCCCCCATGAGCGTCTATGCCACCCATGATCTTGAGTTGGTGGCAGTGGTGTTTGCTTTGAAGTTGTGGTGACATTAACTCATCGGCGAGCGTTTTGTGGTTTTTACTGACCATAAGAATCTGAGGTATGCTTTCTCCCAACACGACTTGAACTTGCGTCATCGTTGTTTTTTTGGAGAGAGCGAGTTGTTTTTGGCGATGCCCCTGATGGTTAGTTTGAGGATGGGTAGCACCGGGTGTTTTTTTAGGGAAGACTTTTTTGTTCCTCCGACAATGCCTGAGATGGTTCTCCGTGAGTTCCATAGTTTGCTTTTGGCGGTACATCCTGGCGTTACCACGATGTATGGAGCTTTGAGAGGCCAATTTTGGTGGCTTGGGTTGCAGCTTGAAGTTACAGAGTTTGTTTCTAAATGTTTGGTCTGCCAGAAGGTGAAGGCCGAACACCGTGTTCTTAGTGGGTTACTCCAGTCGTTAGATGTTCCCCAATAGAAGCGGGAGGACATCTCAATGGACTTCGTTATCGGTTTACCTCGAGCTCAAGGAGGCTCTGATGCTATATGAGTGGTGGTGGATTGTTTGACGAAATCAACCCACTTTATAGCGATTAGAGAGTCGAGCTTAGTGGAGTTTTTGTCGATGCAGTATCTGGAGGAGGTGGTGCGACTCCACAGAGTTCCGAGGACGATCATCACACCTAGGTTCTGTCCTCCGTTGTTGCAATGAAAAAGATATCGTACTAAATTATGTGAAATGTCATTTCATGGTTGAGAGGGAGATTGTCATTGGGCATGTTATTTCAAAAGAGGGAATTCAAATGGATAAATAAAAATTTGATCGAGATCCTCGTTTTACCTCATGGGTGTGGAGAGGTCTCCAACATACTTTTGGTTCTCAGCTATGCCTTAGCACTGCTTTTCATTTGCAGACGGACGGTCAGACAGAGCGGACCATCCAAACTCTTGAAGACGTGTTGCGTTCTTGTGTCCTGGATTTTGGGGGATGTGGGTGAGACACCTGCCCTTGGTTGAGTTTGCTTACAATAACAGTTTTCCACCCCGCGCCGTTTGAAGCTTTGTACAGCTGACTTTGCCGCTCTCCGTTGTGTTGGACTAGGGTCAGAGTGGCAACAATTCTCAAGCTGGAACTGATACAGAATACGACAGAGATGGTTTAGGTAATTCACGAAAGGATAAAGGCAGCGTCGGGTCGTCATAAATCCTATGCCGATCATAGGAGACCTCTGGAGTTTTACGTTGGAGATCACGTGTTCTTAAAGGCGACTCCTCGTCGTGGACAATGAATGTTTGGTCGTGGAAGTAAGCTTTCTCCCTGATTTGTTGGACATTTCGAGGTGTTGCCTCTTGTTGGAGCCGCGACGTATCGGATTACACTTTCTCCGCAGATGAGCTGGATACATGATGTTTTTCACGTGTTACAATTCTGTTATTATTTTCATGACGACTCTCATGTCATCGATTAGGGCGAGATCGATGTTGACGATGACACGATCTTCGAGGAGCGGCCTGTGGAGATCGAGGACCGCAAGAAGAAGGTGTTGCGCGTGCGTTCTATTCACTTGGTTTGTGTCTTGTGTCGGCACAATGGCGTGGAGGGGAGTACCTGAGAACGTGAGTTGCAGATGCGTGCTCAGTAACCTGAGCTGTTTGATGTTTTGCACTTCTCTTGTAACATTGTTCCCTTGCGGATGTTGATCCTTTTTGGTTTATAAGATGGTTTTATCTTGTTGTTTGTTGTGGCTTTATTCTCGTTTGAGAGTTATCTCCCCGGGAGAGTGTTTAAGAGCTGGTTGTTGCGTGGTTTTGTGCTTGTTCCTCTGATGAGGTGGTTGAGCTCCTGTGGTGGTGAGATCTTTGAGAGGTATCTCGCGGGGTGGCTATTTGGACGTCCCCTTTTCGTTCTCTCTTGTTTGGTTTTGGATTCTCGAGAACGAGAATTGTTTGAGAGGTGTTAGAATGGAGAAGAGTGGACCCAATACCCAAGATGCCTCTATAAAGGAGGCTTTGGTGTTTATTTATAATGAATGATACAGATGACATGATACATAAAGTCAGATGTGTGACTCGACACAACTTAACCTCTAACACTCTCCCTCAAGTTAAGTGTACCTAGCTTAGATATATAAGAAAAAAAAGAAACATTCTCTCTCGCTCTTAATACTCTCCCTCAAGCTGGACATGCCCAACTTTGAATGCATAAAAAAAGACTAAAAAGAATAGCATCTCCATATGCATTGCCCACTAGTTTTGCTCCACCTGTTGCGCTCCCGCCTATGGCTGCTAAAGGAAAGATAACTATCGTAGAACTCTCATGCTCCCTTGCTGAGGACTACCCTTGTTTCAAGATGCCGGATGAAACAATGACTGACAAACGGTCTCAAAACGGCTGGGTGAAGTGATGCCCGACTAGTAGACCCAAATGGTTGAGATGAAACGCCGTCTGACTTTGGGGACCCAAATTGCCGAGGTGAAACGACGTCCGATTTTGTTGATCTTAAATTTTGATTTACAGCAAAGGTCTGAGGAATAGCACAGAGCAACAAAGAACAGGATAGAGACAAAGAATCCATTTTGCAGCAAGATGCATGCGAGCAAGGAGCAGATTTGAAGAAGCCGATCATGAAGGGGTGACGCCGGGTCATGCACGCCTGGATCAGGAAGGGGGGCGTGCGATCGCTTTGCACGACGACGCTGGTGTGGATCGCGACCTCTCGGACAGTTGATTCATATAAAAGTGCATTCTTAAGAGCTTTCTTGCTTCAACACGTGGAGAAATGCAACCGGCGGTGCGAAATCTTGAAATGACAAAAAGAGGGAACCGATGCGCAGGGAGCGGCTGATGAAAATGAGAGGTGCCGAAAGGGGCAGAGGGCTTCGACGTTAACTAATGAGCATCAACAGTTGGAGGGCGTCGGACGAGAAGTGGCAATCAGCTTGAGGAGGCTGTCACATAGGGTGGGCGACGCGCATGAGCTCTTGGCGGAATGAGATCGTCACACTAGGCGTAGACGCGGAAGGGGTGTCGTTGAGGGATGCGTCGTGGGTGGGGGGTGGCCGGTGGCCCGTTGCGTAGGGACGCGCCTTAAAGGTAGTTGCGGAAGAGGGACGACGCGCAGAGGTGCCGAAAGGTGTAGAGTGGCCTGAGGGTAAGGGGGGGTGCGAAAAATGAAAGCTTCTGCCGAGTCGTTGCCCCCCCCCCCCCTAAGGGGATCCTACGGTTTTTTTTTCTCCGGGAGAAGAGAGTGGAACCAAGACCCAAGATGGCTCTCTAAGGGAGGCCTCAATGTTTATTTATAATGAATGATAAAGATGACATGATACCCAAAGTCTGATGTAGGACTCGACACAACTTAACCTCTAACAAAAGGTATTTCATGTAAGGCCCCGGATCCGAGTGGTCCAACCCTTTGTGTGTTTTCGAGGCTCGTGAGGCTCGGAGAAGGCTTGGAAGTGGTCTGGAGGGTTTTGACTGTGAAATACTGGAAGCATGGTGAATACACGCCGTGTAAGTGCTGCTTGTGTAGGGATGGTTTACGACGTGTAGAATTTTGAGGTTAAATAATAAAAAGGCAACACGTTTTTCGGCGAAAACCGAACCCCGATATGTACACGATGAGTAAATGGATTACACGCCGTGTAAATTCCCGATGCTATACATCTTTAAATGTTTTAGCCGCTCGGGTTTTCTCTAAACCCTACGGCTACTCCCGATTTTAGGCCACCGACGACTCGCTTCCAAGCATTTTAGAGATTCCTTCTGCGGGAATCAGTTCTTGGGCTTTCGTCTTCGATCCGTGGTGATCCATGTTGATTCAAGTTCTTTCGGGGGAGGTGATCAGTGATCCGCAACGTGGTCCATTCTCGTGCGGAGAAAGTTGACGGCCTTTGAGGTAGGGGATTCGTTGCTTCTCCACTTATTACACGCAATTGTAAAACTAACATGATTTAGCCATTTGGATGACAATGAAATGAACTTATTAATTATTGAACTGGATTAAAGAAATTGGATAGGGATCTCATGTTAGAGATGTTGTTGCTTTATATCGAGATAGTGGTTTGCCTTATGATTTGCTAGATAGTGTGATATCTATGCCCTGTTTTGTTAGCATGTTGTTCTTGATGGAAATTGGTAGAGAACGTAAAGCCGAAATTAATTGATAATTAATTCGCTTATGAATAATTAAAGAAGAGGCATGTTTGTAATCCGATGGTTAATTTAATTTGATGATAATCAAATTAAAGAAGAGACATGTTTGTAATCCGATGGTTAATTTAATTTGATGATAATCAAATCAATGCAATGCGCCTGTTTAATTAGAATTGATAAATAATACGAAGCATGCTTATGCTTGTTGATAAATAGAAGGCATGTTAACTGAGAATAATACTTCTCTAAGTTGTTGAAACTAGAATAAATGCTAAGAGCATGTTTTGCCTTTGATAGCTCGTTATAGTTTGATGTCTTAGGTTGCTCGTAGTTGATACCTATTAATAAATGAATCGGTTAATTCAAGATGAAATAAGAACAGGTTGTGATAAAGATGTTTGCTAGGGTTGAGTTGCCCGTTCGCTTGAGAAGGTTGGATGCCTTGTTTTGAGGGCTCAGTTGCCCTGTTTGCTTGTTTGTTTCCTGCTGTTTGTGATGTGCTCTGAATGCGAGCCTTGTGATATGAGCCTAGTGAGGCTGAGCCTGGAGGGCTGATGTGTGATATGGAGTGGGGAGGTCTGGATATGATGTGAGCCTGGGATGGCTGAGCCTGAGATGACTGACATGATATTTGGGCAGAGAGGCCCAGATGATGTGGCAGCAGATGACGCTTGTGTTTGTAATGACCCGAAATTCCAAGGATTTTTTTTAAAAATTTAATGGTATTTTTACGAGACCAGAGACAGCTTGTAATTCCGAGACTCGGAGTGGCGGGAATGAATTTTTGATTTTTTTTAAAGTTTATTAATTAAACGAGTGAGCGAGTTTTTCTATCTTTTGAAACGGTGCTTGGATCGAAAATCCGAGGGCACCGTTGAATTCAGAATGTCGGGATTCGCCTAGAAAGGGCCTAACGTTGGCCGGTGCGGACCAACAGTGGAAATTAGTTTTTGGCCGTCAATAAAATAATTAACAATTATTTTATTTTCAAATCTTTATAACTTCTAAACGGTAACTCAGGTTGGAAATCCGAAAGTACTGTTGATCTCTTGAGGACGCGTTTCTCTTAGGCGGAGCTTAACCTCGACTGACACGAGTTGAGGGTGAAAGTAAGTTTTTGAGTTTTTTTTAAGCAAATTAAAATGGCGCGGGTGCGCGGTTTTGACAACTTCTAAATGGGTGTCCAGATTGAAAATCCGAGGGCACCGTTGTGTCCAAAACGATGACATTACCTAAGAATGGACTTAACATTGGCCGGCGCGGGTTGACCAGAAAAGATAGTTTTGAGGATTTTTAGGAAAAAGTTAAAATTAAATAAAGTGGATGTTTTATTTTATTTTTGAACTTTTGAAACCGTTGCAGCGAAACGGCATGTAACGCAATGAAACTGAATACGCTGTTTCATTAAATGAAACAGCGTAACGACTTCGTAACAACAACGTAACAACAACGTAACCGAAACACTGATTCGCGTTTCGTCCTTTAATGGCCAAGCAGACGATGCAAGATTGTTGGCACAATCCTGGTTCTGCTCCGAAGCTTTGGTGGGTGATGACGACGAATGCTTACCCCTCTTCACCAACGACGATCGACAAACGGCCGTAAACAAAGGATCGAGGAACGACGAACGCAACGACACTATTCTTCGCCAACGAATGATCCGACCCAGGTAGGGGTTGTTATTTAATTCCATTCTTTTTCCCGTTCTTGGTTTTAAATAACGAACACGGATCAACCCACGAACAGGTTGACCTGCGACGAACGACGACGGAGGTCCGTTCCTCACTTTGTTGTTTGGTTTTCCTCTCCCCATCAACACGCGTTATTTGCGTTCTTCGTGGGTTGACGGACGGTCGGTCGTTGCGCAACCGTTCATGGCACAACGATGACGACATTGACGATCAGATCGAAGCAGCACGTCAGATACCCGAAATCTAGCACTTTCCATCAGTACTCGCCTGTCGTTCCAGGGTTCGGGTCCTCCTTATGCAGTGCTACGACAGAGGCGGTACTCCCCTGCCGTGCTAGGGAATGGGTCCTCTAGCCTGGTGTTAGTATTTCCCTAATGTGCTAGGGTGCGGGTCCCCGATAGCGAACAAACTGATAGAGTCGGTACTCCCCTTTATTACCATGGTGCGGGTCCTCTAGGCACTGAGTGGTACTCTACCAGTTAGGGAGCGGGTCCTCGATATACGATGTTGTACTCCCCTGCCGATTCAGGGTGCAGGTCCTTCATGAGTAGTACTCCCCTGTCGTACCAGGGCGCGGGTCCTCCACACATGAACTGGCTGAGTCGGTACTTCCCTGTCATATCAGGGCGCGAGTCCTCTAGTCACTGAGTAGTACTCTCCTACCGGGTAGAGTTTGGATCCTCGATTGGAGATAGAGCTCCCTTGACTGTCGGACACAGTAGCGAGGAGCGAGCCCATCCACTCGATGAAAACAATACCTATATAGGAGTTAGTGCTCCCTCGACGGACTGAGGCGCGAGCCATCCCTTATAGGAGCGATTGAGGTATTGCAGGTTAGTCTAGAGCAGCGCTCCCTCAACTGAGTTCAGTGATGAGTAGCGGGCCTCTTCACTTGGGTTTTCCTAGTCTTGCATGGGGCGCATGACTGTGACGACTAAACCTTTAGTGCTGGGCACTAAAGTCGGACCTAGTAGAATGTTCTCGATGAAGCACGTTCTCTCTGACGTACCATTCAGAATGGTAGGATTGTACCCGATAGAGTGCATCTCTTAGACGGGTGCCATCAGGGATGGCTGAGCTCGTGGAGTGTGATCTCCTGGTTTACGTGTTACGCTTGAGCCTCTGTGAGAATCTTGGTACCGGCTTTAAGGTTGAACCTTATGCTTATTAGTGACTGAAACGAGTATATTTGGATG
Source organism: Viscum album (assembly GCA_963277665.1). NCBI lineage: Eukaryota > Viridiplantae > Streptophyta > Magnoliopsida > Santalales > Viscaceae > Viscum > Viscum album. Next base: position 829,598,319 of record OY728140.1, read on the forward strand.
TTCATGGTATATGTATGAGCATATACCTAAGTAGAGCTGACTGTGCATTCCTTTGTGGTTTTGCTCTTGTGCTTTATCTTTTTGGTTTCGGGGTCCCCTACTGAGTATTGTTTTACTCACCTCTGCACGGGCTTTTGTCCGCACGTGTCGTGTCTTGTGCAGACAACCGATGCTTTGATGGAGTCCAGGGAGGACTAGGGCACGGTGGTGTTCAGTGAGATCAGACAGACGAGGTGCACTTCTACAGCTTCAGGCAACTACCCTTCACCTACCCTTCAGGTAGGCTTCCCGGCGGACGAGCTTCAGGGAGAGTTTTACTTTTGTTCTGTTTTTCTTTTGGTGGGCTTGTATACTGGCTCGGGTTGCCACCCTGTACTTTAATTTCCGTTGTACTCTGGTTGTGTTTTTCTTAGTGGTTTGCATGCATGGTTTCCTTATCTTTTACTTTCTAGTACCTTTGGCTGAGAGTTGTGTGCGTGTGTACAGGTACTTAGGCAAATGCCTCCCACTTGTAGAATAATGCCTTCGTGCGAGTCTCCAGCCCCTGGCTTTTGGGAGGCGGGTTTAGGGTAGTCATGGTACGGGCCCCGGGGGACGGGTTGTGACAGTGTTGGCGAGATACATCGGTAAATGCATGTGGGTATCGGGGATGGCACCAGAGGTGATGGAGCGGATTAAAGAAGGGCTTACCTGTTGATGAGATGCTGAGAGCTGGTATGCTTGCTTATGAATCTGTTTAATGGCCGATGACCGAGTTGCTTTTTTTATCTGCATTCCTTTTCCTACTGCTTGAGGTTGTTGGATGTGCTTGATTGCATTTTTCTTCTTGGTGGTAGCTTAAGATGGTTTTCCTAGAATACCTGGATATGGAATGATGCTAATAAGTCATGAATAAATGTTCACGGGGTTGGTTGTTGATGGAATGCAACATCTAAAAAGATGTTAATCTTGATAAACCATGGACTTGGTTGGATTATGCCTTGAGGGCATGAGCTTTACTCTGATAATTAATGTGATTAATGTAATGCAATGTAATGAAATGTGGAAAAATGTTAATGGTTAATGGCTAATGAATTAATTAGCCGAAGGAAATAATGAAGAAGTAATTAATGTAGCTCTTTTAGATGCTTGTGTTCTTATAGGATATCTGGTCTTAGCAGAGGCAGTTCGGAGTCTGAGCGACGTTAGGTGGAGTGGAGTCTAAGATTAGGTTATGACCATAGTGTTGTTGTGTGCTATATTATATCATGTATATTCTGTGATTTCATACGCTACCCCACCCATGTTGGTTAGGGCAACTGACATCCAGTGGACTCTGGGAGGGTCTTTTCCCCAACATCTCGGTGGGAGGATGGATGACTGACTATCCCCTTTGGCCCCGCTCTCTTATCTTGGTAGTTACTTGTACTGGTATGCACGACGGTTAGTTTTCCATATATGTGTGTAAAGGGTTGTGATGACTTGTGGTTATTTCACACAAATATATTGCCAGATATAGTATCTAAAGGATTATTTTTGGGATGATGTGTATAAGCTGTGATGGCTTGAAGTACTTACTCGGTGTATGGGGTGTAATGACTTGAGGTATAATATTTGATGTTTGATATACGTCATACAGGGTGTGGTGGCTTCCGAAAACTACTTGGTTATTATAGGTGATATGGGATGATGTAGTCATGTGATGCTCGAGGTGCATGTTTTGACGCTTTGCCTAAGTGTTTTTGGGTTGACTTACTTTTGGAGAGAGATGACTCAGGACGCGCGACATTGGGGCAGAGCGACAATCCAATGGGGAAGCGGGAGTGAGATACCTTTGATGTTTTATTATTATATTGTATGCTCTCCTATATGCGTTACTTAGGTGAGAGATAGCCATTGTGAGGTTGAGAATTTAGTGTTCCTGTTTAGGTGACAAGTTAGTTTCATTGTTCAGAGTGCTTTAACATGCTTCCTTTATCTTTTATACGAGAGACTCCAGGGAGGATCCTACTGAGTATACTATTCTGATCACCCTACATATATATAAACTGTTTTTCTGGTCAGCCGGACCAGGTTGGCGATCGAGCTGGGTATTACTAGCTCGGGGTTTTGCAGGAGCTCTTTGGGTTTCGTGGTTGCTATCGTCTTTAGCTTTTTGGTACTTGTTGTTTTTCTTTTAGTTGTTTTAGTACTGTATGACATTGATTGTTTGCACTTGGGTTTTCTTTATATATATGTCTGGGCAAGTGTTGGTTGTTGGATCCTTCTTATCTCTCTCTTCCACATGTTTCTTATAGTGGGTAATGCCTTCCATATACATGTTTACTATATCCTCGTTGTTAGTCGCTAACCCGGGGCCTATTGGAGGCGGAACTCAGACAGTCACCATCTCTCCCCCCTCATTGCAGTATCTTTGTGGGGAGGGGGTTGTGACAATGTCAGCCTTGGGCATGACATTAAAGTTCAAGATAGATGATGATATGGTGAAATATTCAAATTTTAAATCCTGGTGGAGATTGTTGGAAGTGATTTTAAAATTTGAATTTATAAGATATCTTTTATTTTACCGGGTAACATCAAAAGAATTGGGGAGATCTTTTGTTTGAAATCCCAACGTGGGATAAGGTTTTACGGTGCATTTTTTTAAAAGAATGGGGCATCCGTAAGTCATTATAAATTGGCAGGTGAGTGGTGTGAGATAAATCGATTACGAGTGCACTTTGTGGTTGCAAAACAGAGAAGGGAAGTCTGCGATTCTCATAGGAGCAGCAAGGGGAAAAGAGAGGAAGACCAACAACAACAAGCAATTTAAGGGAGGACTGCGATTGTTGCGCCAAGCTGCAGATGTGTGGAGTTGCGTGGTATCGTGAGACTTTTGTAATTTTTATTTGATAATAAAATTATGAATTCTCTGATGGGGTAGGTTTTTGCCGAACCACAGTAATTCTCGGTGTTCTTCAATTTATTTCTGCTGCATCGGTATTTTTTCTCCAACACATTGGTGAGTTTGAGAGGGAGGGAGGGAGGGAGGGAGCAGGAGGGAGGGACGGTGCACAAGTGAGTGGGAGTAGAGGATTGCATGAGGGTGAGGGGTAGGGAGAGGGATGGAGGGGGCGAGAGGGATTGAGAAAGAGATTGCAATTTTGTTATTTTGATGCCGTTTGGATAGACACAGTATCCATACCGTAGAGACACATTAACAGATGAATTTTTATACAGTTGGTCAGCATTTTAGTTTTCAATTTTTTTTTTTTTTTAAAGCCCATCTCACCTGAAACACTTATTCCTCTGTACTCTGAAAGCTGTAAACCTGTGCTAAGGAGAAGCTTCTACAACATTTCATTTTCCCTATGCGATTTTCTATTTTTTTGAAAAACCATGAGAATATCTTCATCTTGACGGGGCCGGAGTTGCAGTACTGGCAAAACATGTCAAATCTCAGATGACAAAGTCAGAAGTTAGATGTCGAGTGAAGTGTGTGTCGGTATCACTACCATTGAAGTCTTGGTGAGGTCCTGCTACTGGGTGAAGTCGTCGTTCATATGATATCGTGAAGGGGCATTTGAAGCAGTATTCAAATTTTGTGATAAAATGATGGTATATGTCCAATAGGATTGCTGAAATCAAGGACAATGAGGAAATTAAATGTTTTCATCAATTTCTTAGGTTTTGGTTTGTCTGTTGCGTATAAAAATAGAGAATACAGAAAAAAACGGTTGATAGTCAGAGTATTTATGTTTTGAGAACAACGATATTTAAACAAATGGGTTGTGATTATCTTTCTGTCACTATTTTTAAGCATTGTGTGGAAAAAAAATTCTAGTCACTGGTGGACGGTTATCAGGATGTAAAAGATTGATTTAATTCCATGGTAAACAAATATTGATATATTTAACCTGTGTGTTGTTGCAGGAATCACACAAGTATTTCTATGGAGGTTATAAGTGGCTTCCATGAATGGGTGCATGTTCATGATGTCAAATGAAGGCAAAAATGAGCATATGATGGATTGATGTTTATGTGGTTCAGGAATCTGATTTCGATTTGAATCAGTCTGTGCTTAGGCTATTGGTTTTTTTTTTTTGGCAAATGATTATAAATACCCCATGCAGTAGAATTACAAAATTTTACAAAGGGCTTTCTGTTTCTCCTTTGCGTGGCCACCAAAGAAATCTCTAGTATCTCTCACAGATTTACTGCAAACCCAGACAAACCAAATACCTGAATGGCTTCACAGGATGAAACTATTTAGTATTTAGCTTTTAGTCTCTGAAACACAAACTCCAGAGAAAATGTTCTTTAACTTGCATTTGGTCATTCATATTGATTTTATCTAGTGCCACAGTCCAAGCTATGACCCGGAAATTTTTGACATGCATGATTATGGTGGTTCAGGTGCAAAAGAACTGTTGCAGAGCATCTCTGAAAAACAAGGAAGGTGGATGAATTCAACTGAATCTGTTAAAGACATAGAGAAATTTGTTAACTCTTATAAGGTCGGTTATTTTTTCTTTGTGTCAATTGCTTGTGTCGTGATTTAGCTTTATCCATTTTTGGCCTGCTTTCATGACTTTTGACATGAGTGCAAATTTTATAATAGTGGAATTATTTGGTTTTAGCTGTGTTCACTTTTCCTAGTATTATCGTGTGCATGATCATTTATTTTGTGTCAGTGCCTTAAAATTGGCGATGAAGGTAGGTATTGGTGTAATTGTAAAGGAGACCCATGTGATGTGCAAGGTCATAGGATCATGATGGCGAAAACACCTCAAAAAATAGCTCCTCGAATTCTTTCAAAGCATGGAATGTTATTATGCACTTGAGTCCACAATTTTTATTTCTACCTAAAACCTGATTTGAGGCACGTGGGATTATGTTGTATTTGTTTGTTTTCTGTACCTTTTAATATTTTTGTTGATTTTCTATTAAATATCTTGGCCTATTTTGATTGTTTTTCATGGAAACATTAGTGTATGGTTGGATTAAATAAGATGTAAAAAAAATGAAGAGAGTCAACTCTTAGTTTTGGAACATGATATTAAGGAGAGACAGGAGTATTTTGACATATTATTTAACAAAGGCTATGAACATTTGTCGAGTTTGGAAAGTATAGATGGGAGAGAAGGGCCTAAACTTTACCTTTTGTCAGCAATTTCAGGAGTGATGTTAACATGTCGCTAAAAAGGATGGTAAATGACAAAAGCATTAGAGCTAGATCATATAACTGTTGAAGTTTGAAATTTTTTAAGAAAAAAATGTTCAACTTTGTTGAATGAGATAATGAAGGCTAAAAATTAGAGGACACATACTAGATTTTGTTAGCTTTAAAGAAATTAAATTCCCGAGTCATATTATTAAATTGTGAAGAAGAATATTTGAAGTATGACCAAGGAATGAGACTCGCATATCAAGAAGCCAACTTGGTTTTATGCCACCTTGGAAAATTCTTTGGAAGGCAGCAGAGAAAAACATGTTTTGATTTGAAGCACCAAAGGAATTGTGAAGAATTATTTTGGGGGAGATTGAACAACTCTTTGAGTTTGTTCTATCTGTTGTCAAAGTCATAAATGAATAAGCTGTCTTGATTGAACTGTACTTTTCACTAAAGCAATGCGGCAGTGATGAATGGGGTGTTTTTGATAATTATTGAGGTTATTTCAAGGCTTGGTGATGTTTAGAAGAAGTTTGGAAGTCAATTGACCTTGCCTGAATTTTGACAAACTAAAGAAGTAACCATGCTTTTGATGCGAACTAACCGTGAATCTGATGAATTGACCGCGCCTTTGATATGATATGAATTGACCGTGCCTTTGATATGATATGAAGTGACTGTGAATGAAATTTGACATGGGGGAAGTGACCGTGCCTTTGAATAGATTACCGTGACTAATTTTTGGTAAAGACAATCTACTGTGCCCTTGAGGAGAGGTGACCATGACTTTTTCTTGGCTATTTTAAGTGAGATTTTGTCCCGGATGTTGAAGGAATATCTCAGTGATGCCACGACACTGTTTTAATGGCTATTCACATTCTTTGGAGATTACTTAAAGATTTTTTTATGGAATTTGATTTCAATGGGGTGACACTTGAAGACTATTTGGAAGATCTTTGATTGAGTTAGTTGAAGATTAAATGGAGAAATGATATTTCCAGATACAAGCATTGAAGCCACTATTGTTTCAGATATAGCATCAAACTTTTATGTGGAGTTATTTTGATTGAAATCTGACCAAGATTTTTTTTTGATGAAACTGAATGGGTTAAACGAAATTATTAAACCAGATTTATGAAGATTTAAGTAGAATATTTTGTTTTCATTTCAATTGGTCAATGAGACATTTATTCTTTGGAGGACTTGATGTCATGATAAAGCAAAAGTCAAACCCAAGGTCTATGAAGATATTAAAGATACAATCAAAGTAGATATTGAAGATCCGTATTTGAATGTGGTTAAAGGGTTTTGCATTAAGGAATGAAGTGACGTTGATATACATCAATCATTCATTCATAAAGGTTAATAACTTACTGCTGAAACTCAACACAATATGAAAAAGATCTATCTTTGATGCAGTGACATCCAAGAGTTAGATGAGAAAATCTTTTCATTACATTGAAACTTTTCATTGTAAACAGGAGGGATTCCTGTATTTTGTCGGGAGATTTATTTTCCATGCAGGTCCAGGATGTGATAGATTTCTATAAACATTTTAGTCTGTTTTATGACATTTATTGATTGATCTGTGATTCAGATGATCGGTACCGATCACAGTAAGCATATAGTCACCCATACTAGGAGAAAACCTTGTAAATCTTGCGTGCCTGTTGTGTTTATTTTATTTCATTGCATATAGATAAGGGTGAGATTAAAAATTGAGTGGATCTGTCCCTTGAACCAGTAACAGAGATTGATTTAGAAGAAATCATGAAAATTGTGCAATATTTGATTCAACCTTCTCAGTATTGAATCCAACCTTTTCTGGGGCGCCACACTATTGAATATGTTTAGATTATTAATTGGTTGAAACGAGATTCCTAGCATTCGTGTCTCTTAAATAAGTTTGGGACACTTATAAAGAGAAAATAAAGAGATACAAAACTCAAGATGGACAAGAGATAAAAAATTGAAATACACGGGATGAGGGAGCTCAGATAGAGATAGTCAAATAAAATGAATCTAGATGCACCCATGTTGTAGATATATAACCACTCCAACATTTCCACTCAAGCTATAACATATATATTTTTCATGTTCAACTTGTTGACCAAAAGTTTTACTTAGTCCTTGAAACCCTTTTGGTTGACATGTAGGCCAGTTGCTCCGCAGTTTATACATAATGGAACGTGTGATTCTTCTCATAATTCTCCTGAACAAAGTAATAGTACATCTCAATATTTTTAGTTCACTTATTAAAACAAGATTTGTATCAATCTTAATAGTCGTTTGGTTGCACCATATGTGTGTGGGCTTCTGGACCAAATAACCAATCTAATGTAAAAGATTTCACACCCATAGAATCTTTGATGTCACATTTGCCTTGGCCTAGTTCTTTGACTCAACACTAGAATGAGTTCACAGGATAGTAAGTCAAGGTGCTCACATCGACAAGAGTTTGAAGGGCATCCCTAAATCAACACATCCAAAGTGGACCTCGAGACATCCAAAGTGTCACACCGATAGATACCAGTTATGCCACCTGGAAAGAAGAAGGGCTACAGGGTAATTGCTCGAGGAGAAAGAGGTTAGAAGAGAGAGGGGGTATAGGGGGAATATGTTGTAGGCACAGGGGAATATCCAGGGGATATGCTGTAGATCCCTTTATTCTATAAAAGGGGAAAAAGGGCACTGCATAGGGGTAGAGAATTCTGTTGAAAGGTTTCGGCCGTTAAGACTGACGAGTGAGGCGGAGGCTTCTATCGTGTTTGTTCTTCTACTCCATCCTCTTCTTATACCATTCCTTCTTCCTCTTTCATTTTTAATTATGGTTCCATAAGATTTCTAAACATTCTACGCCATCATTTTTTCTTCAATTACTCTTTGGGAAAAGGTTTTTATTAATTGGTTCGACCTGCCGTTGCCGCCTCATTGCTTAGAGGAGGCGCACTGCGAGATCTCTGTCGGAGGAGGGAGCACCAAGTTGTCGGTTCCCTGTCAGAGGAGGGAGCGCCCAACCTGCTGTCCTTGCTCCACTCCTACAGATGCAGCAAGACCAGCTCACACGAGAGTAGAAATGGGAACGCCACTGGCAAGAGGAAGTCAACTTTTGGAAAGTACTTCTACTGTGGTCTACTGTGGGTGTGTCGCCAAGAGGAGTTGCAACAACATGAGGTGGCTCGACCTACCTTGGTGTTGGAGCCGCCTAAGATCCAATTAGGGGCGACGACAGGCACGATGGACAGAGGTGACGACAAGGAGTAGAAAAGGCTTGCATCGATCCAACAGTGTCAGGTTGAGTGGGATCGAGAGTAACCAGGGTGAGCTGAATCCAAATGGCAAGAACGAGTTGAATATCAACTGCACTGTAGCATCTTTCACCACTGTAGCGGTGCTGACCGACCGACACCGACAGACACTGTAGTAGTGCGGACTTCGGAGTCAACTGCATTGTAGTACTTTTGACAAAGTTGTCCGCCGTTCACTGTAGCAACGCGGACTTACTTTTCGGAACAATGAGCGTCTTCTCCATTTTATAGCCCTTTTTCAGGCTAGAGTTACTACGGAAAAAAACCTCTGTACTTTGTGCTCCCAAATTAGTGAAGTTCTGCCTCTCCGTGGACATAGGGATTTTTCCCGAACCACGTAAATCGTTGTGTTCTATGTGTTTTCTTTTCTTCTGCATTTTCTGTCATTTCTCATTTCTGTCGTTGTGACTCCCGACGATTCCACAACAGAATGATCTCTAAATTGCGGCACAATATGTTAGAATTCAACATTTATTTTTCAGTAATATGATTTGTTCAATAATTGTAGCATAGGAATTAAGCAATGGATATGAATATTTTTCAATCCTTTTAGATAATTTTTTTCAGTTAATTAGTTCCAACTTACTTTTATAGATCTGAAATGCTGGAAAAATCACCATTAACTTTAAAGCTGAAGTTATTAGGCTGTGGGCCAATGATCTTTGTCAATTCTTACCAGCATGTGTTTGATCTGGTTTGAGTTTTACTAGCATGCATCTCGTCTTAATTTGATAATTAGTCACGATTCCTTGTTTAATCTAAACATTTTCCACTGTGGCTGCTGTTTCTATTATTTTGTTGATTTCATCAGTTTTCATAATTGAGATTATTGCATATATGGATGTGTTCAGCCTCCCTATTGTAAATATATTTGTATTGTGAAATTCTGTTATGAAGGATGCAATAAGGTGCCCTTTTCTTGTATAATTCAATTGTTTAGTGGTTTTTTAGTATCAAATTAATTTGGCTGAAGCCAAGTGCACTCTGGAACACTTTAAGGTATGCTAAAACCTATTCCATTTGTTTTTAAAATTTTAGTGTCCTCTTGATTATTTGTTGTGTACTTTATCTGAATATCTTACTGGATGCAAATAATTGGAGCAAAGATAGAGGACTCCAATACCGATCACATTGATAGAATGAAAATATGGTAGCAAATATATTATTTGTTTAGCATGAAATGAATCAAAGATAGCTTATAACATGTACGATTCTTAACCTCATGAGTTGATGGATGATATAAATAAGAATCAGCCGGCAGCATGGTTTTAATTTTTATCATCTAATGACTGTATAATAAAAGTGCAAGAGGGGCATCACATGAGAAGGTGAGAGGGTGATGATAATTTATATTATGGGTCTTTTGGGTAATTAAATTCTATTATAGATAAAAGGAAGCAATGCAATGCAGATAGTATTGAATCCTCAATAAAAAAAAATACTAAATTAATAATAAGAATATTTACGAAATTGTAAAATTTCAAAGCATAGAAGCTTTCCAATCCCTACACTTACAACCCCAGCTCACTGAGCGAACTCGTCTCCAGGAGTGAAGCTCCCCCCAATTTCAGTGACCAGCAGGTCTGAAAACTGTTTCAACTCTTTATCCCCGCCAAAGCCCAAAACACTGTGTATTTAAAGGCAGCAAAAAACTGACTCACTAGTCACGACACCAGCTCACTTGCCACGTCACTAAATAACCACAACTATCTACAAATTCCTATGCCTTCGATAAGTCTGAATAATAGGTGACCTGACTCCAGCACTAACAGTAGTAGCTAACTCGTGACTAACAGATATATTATTTGATTTGATATTGTTCAGTAGATAGATGAAAATAATTTATAAAAATATTTTGTTGCTTGAGGATCATTCTTTGTAAGCTTTAGAGGCATTTTTAGTTATAATTTAATACTATAGATTCAGATCACTTTAGCATTATCTAGTCACTAGCATTGCCTCTATTGGTAAAGCTTTCTTCTGCGTGCAGACATTTAATGAATTCTTTATAAGAGAACTGAAACCTGGTGTGAGACCAATTGCTTGCATGGAATGTGATGATGTTGCTGTCTGTGCTGCTGATAGCCGGGTAATGGCATTTCAATCTGCTGATGATAGCCTTAGATTTTGGATTAAGGTAATTATCCACTGCTCATTCCCATGCATGTTGAACAGAAAGTACCCTATAGTCATTCTTTTTTTCTGCCTTCCTAATTCTGGACATGGAAATTGAAGCTGGCCCTAAATCCTTTCCAACTTGAGAAAGATTAATACATTTAGTTGTTTCTGTGGATGAATGGTAAACTGGAATGCTGTGTGCGGTACTTGAACCCAAAAATATATTGTTTGATGGAAGGAATTATAATTAAACTTGTGATGAAATGGCAACTTAGTCTCTGAACTTGGTAACTTGGGATAGTCCCTTCCCAAAATAACTCTTGTGTTTTCTCTTCTTGTGTCTAAGATTTTGTATTTTAGGGGATGGTTTTGATAAGTCACGCTTACATGCCCAGAATCCGTTACAGGCCTGTTGGTTGGTTATCAATTTCACGGAGTGTCACTGAACCAGAATGGTTGATCAACAAGCAATAAAAATACTATGGGCTCTTGTCGGTTTCTAGAGAAGTTCTCTGCAACTCAAAGGCCTAATATAAATGTTGGTCCCTCCCTTCTCTAAGGGCACATTTGATATGAGACAGGAAAGGGGAAATGAAAGGGAAAGCGAGAGGAGTGTGCCTCAAACAATGGAATTTTTTATCATCATTATATTGAAAATGGTGCATACCTAACATTAGAAACCAAATTTTGACTTCTCATTCTTTTTATGTCACCATGTTGATGTAGCGCAATGGGAAGAGACGATTGGTAACACCCTATATATAGACTTAAACCCTAAAACAAATAAAGACTAATTTGCCCTTAAAATATCCTAAGCTAGGGGACAATTATTTGACGGTAGTCTGCACTGCTCTGTGATCAGATGTTGCCCATGCACTTGATTACCCCAACACGGTTGGGTGACGGGTGGTTCGTTATCTTTAATTGTAACCTGACCAACATGTCTTGTGAGATAAATTCTCTTGACTCCCGCCATCAATGATGAGCTCGAGCACGCATCCATTCACTTCGCATCGACTGCGAAAGAGATCGTGTCGTTGTGGGCCTTCCCATGTCTGCTCAATAGTCATCACCAAGTGGCACACCTCTTGGACTTCTCACTCCTCTTCAACGATGTCCTTCGGATCTGTAGAATGGGAAACCTCTTTACCTTCAAGGTGAGGCGGATGACTTCTTTTATAGATTGAGAAAGAGGAATACACAAAAGAGTATTCCGATGTGGGACTCGGAAATACCCATAATAATAAAAAGAATAAAAAAGAGGGTTTAACACTCCCCCTCAAGCTGGACATGCCGAGCTTGGACAACGAGTCCCACAAAAAATGACATCATACAAGACCAGACACACTCCCCCTCAAGTTGGGCGGCAGATGCGGTGGATGCCCAGCTTGGAACTGAGCGAGGCTAGGCGAGCCCCTGGGAGGCCTTTGGTGAAGATGTCAACAAGCTGGTCCGCCGTCGGAATGTGGCTAAAGCTGACATGATTGTGCTCCAGGTGGTGTCGAAGAAAGTGGCAGTCCACCTCAATATGCTTCGTGTGTTCATGGAAGACAGGATTCAAAGCAATCTTGGTAGCTGCCTGATTGTCACACCAGATGTGAGCAGATGTCAGCTGAGGAAAGTCAAGCTTCTGAAGGAGTTGGCGAAGCGAAAGTATCTTCGTAGTGACGGTGTCCATGGCACGGTACTCAAACTCCGCACTGGATCGGGAGACCACAGTCGGTTTCTTGCTGCGTCAAGAGATGAGGTTGCCTGCCAAAAATATGGCAAACCCAGAAGTAGATCTCCGAGTAGCAAGACAACCAGCATAATCAGCATCACAAAAGGCCTCAATATGTAGATAAGGATGTTGGGAGTAGCGAAGACCACGGGCAGAATCACGCTTGATGTATTTGGCGATGCGGATGACAACATCCTAATGTGAGGTGGTCGGATGCTCCATAAACTGACTCACTTTGCCAACAGTACAGACAATATCGGGACGAGTCATGGTAAGATAATTGAGTTTACCCACTAGGTGACGATACCGCTCTGGATGTGGATACAGTGCCGAGGAGGCATAAAGAGACCGTTCCCCAGACTTCAGAGGAGTGTCGACAACAGTGACGTGTCAGCCCAACATCCTGCAGAATATCCAATGCATACTTCCGTTGCCAGAGGGAGATGGTGTCCGAAGAATAGGAGATCTCGATGTCGAGGAAGTATGTGAGAGGACCGAGATCCTTAGTTTGGAAGTGTTGGTGAAGATGCCCCTTGAGATGGGTGATACCTGCAGAGTCGCTGCCAGTGATGATGATATCATCCACATAAACGACCAGTAGGATGCAGCCAACGGATGTCGTTCTGTAGAACACAGTGTGGTCCTTTATGCTGCGAGAGAGCCCAAAGTCGGTGACGACCGTGCTAAAGCGGCCGCACCAAGCACGGGGAGACTGCTTGAGGCCGTAAAGAGCGCGGCGGAGTCAGCAGACTTGACACTCGGCGCCGGAAGCACAAAATCCGGGGGGCTGTTGCAGATAAACCTCTTCCTCAAGGAAGCCATGTAGGAAGACATTCTTGACATCCAGTTGATGAAGAGGCCATTGATGATGGGCGGCCAGAGATGAATAACCGTACAGAGGCCATCTGGGCAACTGGTGAGAAGGTATCAAAATAGTCAATACTGTAAGTCTGCGCGAAGCCCTTGGCCACCAGGCGGGCTTTGAGGCGATGGAGAGTGCCATCGGTATTCAGCCTGACTGTGTAAATCCATTTGGTGTCGACCGCCTGTTTCTCTGCTAGAAGGGTGACAAGATCCCAAGTATGGTTTTCTTCCAGAGCCTGCAATTCATCCCGCATTGCTGCTAGCCACCCGAGGTGAGATTTGACTTCACTAACTGTGCGAAGAATAGAAACTATCTCCAGAGCGGACAGCCCCCTGTATGAAGATACAAATAGAGGAGTACTCTGGCAGGAGCGAGTACCTTTCCGCAAGGCAATGGGCAAGTCCTCAGGCGGCGGAGCAGGAGCATCGGACGAAGCGGGGGCGACAGTGTCATTGGCCGGGATGGGGGATACAGCTGATGGACGATGGGAGTAGACCTGACCAAAATGGGTGTCAACAGGGGTTGACACTGATGGAGGGTGGATGAGGAGAGAAAGACAATCATCGATGACGAGGTTAGGATGAGGAGAGGAAAGGGAGAATGAAGAGCTCTCAACAAATGCGACGTCGGCTGAAATGACATACCGCCGTAGGTCGGGTGAGAAGCAGCGATACCCGCGCTGAGTGCGGGAGTAGCCAAGAAAAATGCACCGGAGGGATTTGGGAGAGAGTTTGGAGAGGTCAGAACGTGTGTCGCGGACGTAACAGAGACATCCAAACACTCGAAGGGGAAGAGAGTGAAGAGTAAGAGAGGAAAACAAAGCCCGAAAAGCGTCTCCCCCTGAAGGATAGAGGACGGAAGACTGTTTATAAGGTAGGTGGCAGTGAGAATTGAATCTCCCCCAAAATGCAGAGGCACCTGTCGGTGGAAGAGGAGGGCATGGACAGTCTCCAGAATGTGTCTGTGTTTTCGTTCGGCCACGCCATTCTTCTGGGGTGTATCAAGACAAGAGTTCTGATGAAGGATGCCTTTTGTCTGGAGAAATTGCCGAAAGGGAGTAGAGAGATACTCACGCCCATTATCCGAGGAGAGACATTTTATAGAGATGGAAAATTGATTTTGAATTTCATTGTAAAAGGTTTGGAATGTGGAGAACACTTCGGAGCGTTTTCGAAGGAGGTAAAGCCAAGTCATTCGGGAAAAATCATCAATGAAAGATATATAATATTTGTACCCCAAATGACTCGAAATGGTACAAGGACCCCACACGTCTGAATGAACCAGATCAAAAGGGTTTGAGGCCCTTGTATCCTCTCGAGGAATGTATGTAGTGCGATGATGTTTCGCAAATGTACACTACTCACAATGAAAAGAAATATGCCGACTAAAGTCTGGAAAAAACTGATTAATGGTGGAAGCAGGCGGGTGTCCCAACCGGGAATGAAGATCCAATGCTCGAGCAGAGGCAGATGTGCAAGCGATGGGTGCCGGTCCATCGAACATGTAGACCCCGTCCCGAAGCTGGCCTTTACGAAGTTCCCGGTTCGTAGTCCGCTCTTGAAATACAACACCAGAGGAGGTAAATATAACAACACAGTTAGAATCTCGTGTCAGCTTACTGATGGAAAGAAGATTAAATGGACTGCGGGACACATGTGCCACGGATGGTAGTTGAATCGATGGAGTCAGGGAGCATGCGTTGAAGCCCACAATGGGGATAGTGGAGCCATCAGCGACGGTGATGGCTGATGAACCGGTAGAAGGGCAGTAAGAGGTCAACATACCAGCATCACCGGTGAGGTGGTCGGAGGCACCTGAGTCGAGCATCCATGCAAAGGAGCGATGGCCGACAAAGGCAGCAGAGCGAACAAAATGGGCTAGAGAAGCCGAGGATGGACTGGGTCCGGCGGGGTCCCGACGATCATGAGTCAGCCGGATGTCGGCCATAGACGGGTCCAGAGATGGTGGAAGAGTGGCGACCGTCGAGGAAACCTCCTGGACCGCTGTCTGTCCCTGCCTCGAACGCTGAGATGGACGTCCATGCAAAATCCAACATCGGTCGATCAGGTGTCCAAGCTTGCCACAATGTTGACAGAGAGGACGGGGACAACCTTCCACACGGGCACGTCCACGAGGGCCCGAGGAGTGTCCACCGCCATGACCGACGAGAGCGGAGTGGTCGATAACCGTGGCGGGAGGGGGAAGAGCCTGCTGGGCCTTGCTCAACCGATGATAAACCTGTGGGATTTCCAGTGATGAAGGGCTGGCGAGCAGCTCGGTTGCCGTGGTAGCAAACTCCGGAGCGAGGCCGCTGAGAATAACGAAGATGCAGAGTTGGTCCCGCTGGGTTTGAGCCTCTGCCGGTGTTTGGGGAATGGGCCACAACTCCTGCAACTCATCATGAAGCCCTTTCCATTCCATGAAATATGTGATGAATGACTGGTCCTGCTGTCGAATATGGGACAAGCGCTGAAGGATATCGGAAACCCGAGCCAGGTTGTTGGTCTCGGAATACATGATGTTCAAGGAGTCCCAGAGCTCCTTGACTGTATTCGCCGTTCGGGTGACATCCTTGACCGATCGGTCCATTGAGTTGACCAACAGAGCGAAGATCTTGCTATCAACAAGCTTCCAGGAACGGTATATGGGGTCTGTCGAAGCCGGGGGAGGATCCTCAAGGTGATGATCAGGGTCCATCCCGGTCAGGGACATCACCACCGTCTTCTTCCAGACGGAGAAATTTGTGGAGTCCAACCGGTTATCGACGAGGCGGGTGGAAGCGGTGATCATCTGAGGCAGAGGGGAGGAGTCTACCATTGAAGCGTCGGGTAGCAGTCTAGGACGCAGTTGTGGGAAGCGCCAGAATCAGCGGGTGGGTCAGGTGTCCAGCTTTCTCAGCACCTGACGTGACGCCTGCTCCCACGCACCCCTGCTGGGCGAATCTAGCTGGGCACCTGCACATGCTTCTGCTGTCTCACCATTTAATTCGGCATCTTCAAGCAAGGGTCGTCCTCAGTATGGGAGCATGAGAGTTCTATGATGATCATCTTTTCTTTCGCAGCCATGGATGGGTGTGCAACAGGTGGAGGAAAACCAATGGATAGTGCATACGAGGATGCTCTCCTTTTTGGTCTTTTTTTATGTATTCAAGCTGGACATGTCCAACTTGAGGGGGAATATTAGAATTCTGAAAATGTTTATTTTTGTTTTTGTTAAACCCTTTTTTTATTATTATGTGTATTTCCGAGTCCCACATCGGAATACTTATTTGTATCTTTCGCCGTATCATTCTATAAAAGTAGGCCCCCCACCTTACCTTGAGAGTAAGTGAGTTTCCTCATTCTACATGGTATCAGAGGGAAATTAGTCCCGACCCTCCCTCCCTGCGGATTCCCGGTTCTGTCCGGCCCCGCCTCTCCCCTCCTTCCCGGCTAGGGTTCCACCCGGCGACCCTCTTTCCCGCGCGTCGCCCCCCCACGGCTCCCGGCTCCCCGACGGCCCTCCTTCCTGGCGCGACGCCCTCCCCCGGCTCCCGTCTCCCCGGCGGCCCTCCTTCCTGGCCCGGCTCCCGGCTACCCGGCATCCCGGCTCCCCGACGTCCCACTCGCGCTCGGGTTCCACCCCAGTGCGCTCCCGTCTCAGCTCCCTCGCCCGGCGCCTCCCGCTGCTCCCGCGCCTCCCGCTGCTCCCGCGCCTCCCGCGCGCTCCCGCTGCTCTCGCCCAGCGACTCCCCTTCCGCCGCCTTCCCCCTAGTAGGCGCCCTCACCCCTCGACGGTCGCGCCTCGGGTCGCGCCTCCAGTCGCCCCCGTCGCCCTCACCCAACGCGCCTCCTTCGCCGGCGACCCTCTCTCCCAGCGTGGTTTTCCTCCCGCAGCCCTCTCTCCAGGCGCGGCTCCCCTCACCCAGCGGCGTCCTCATCTCGCGGCGCCCTCTGCCTCATTCCGGCGGACCCTCATCCCGGCAGCGCGCCCTCGTCCCGACACCCTAGTCCCGGCGCCCCCGGTTTCGCCCCGGCGGCCTCTCCCGGCAGCGCGCCCTCGTCCCGGCAGCGCGCCCTCGTTCCGGCGGCCCTTCCAGCACGCGCACTTCCTGCGCACGATCATCCCGCCGGCCCGCTGCATCAGCTACCCGACGCTTCCATGGCAGACTCCTCAGGACGTGGTCGTGCTTCAAGTCGTCCACGTCCCTTCTGTCAACATTGTGGCAAGTTTGACCACCTGATCGCCCGATGTTGGGTCCTGCATGGACGGCCATCTTAGCACCCGCGGTAGGGACCGCCCGCGGTCCAGGACGCGTCCTCGACTGTCGCCTCTCTTTCCCCGTCTCTGGCCCTTTCTATGGCCGACCTCAGGCGGCCTCATGATCCTCTGGCCTCTGTCCGACCCGGTCCCTCGGCTTCTCTGGCCCGTACTGTTCGCCCCATTGCCTTTGTCAGCCATTGCTCCCCTGCATGGCTGTTGGACTCAGGTGCCTCCGACCACCTCACCGGTGATGCTGGTATGCTGACGTCTTACTGCACATATGTCGGTTCTTCAGCCATCACCGCCGCTGATGGCTCCACTATCCCCATAGCGGGCTTCGGCGCATGCTCTCTGACTCCATCGATACACCTACCCTCTGTGGCACATGTGCCCCGCAGTCCCTTTAATCTGCTTTCCATCAGTAAACTGACTAAGGATTATAAATGTGCGGACATATGTACCTCTTCTGGTGTTGTGTTTCAGGAGCAGACTACGAACCGGGAACTTGGTCGAGGCCGGCTTCGAGACGGGGTCTACATGTTCGAGGGACCAGCACTCATTGCTTGCACGTATACCTCTTCTCGGGCACTAGATCTTCATTCCCGATTAGGACACCCGCCTACATCCACCATTCATCAGATGTTTCCAGACTTCAGTCGGACTCCTACTTTTCATTGTGAGTCCTGTTCTTTTGCGAAACATCATCGCTCTTCCTACATTCCTCGCACGGATACACGGGCCTCCCACCCCTTTGATCTGATTCATTCAGATGTTTGGGGCCCGTGTACCATTCCGAGTCACTTGGGATATAAATACTATATATCTTTCATTGATGACTATTTGCAAATGACGTGGCTTTACCTTCTTCGAGAACGCTCCGAAGTGTTTTCCACCTTCCAAACCTTTTTCAATGAAATTAAGAACCGTTTTTCTATCTCAGTCAGATGTCTTCGCTCGGATAATGGGCGCGAGTATCTCTCCACTTCCTTTCGGCAATTTCTCCAGACGACTGACATCCTTCATCAGACCTCCTGTCCTGATACATCCCAGCAGAACGGCGTGGCCGAGCGGAAACACAGACATATTCTGGAGACTGCTCGTGCCCTCATCTTCCACCGACAGGTGCCTCTCCTCTTTTGGGGAGATGCCATTCTCACTGCTACATACCTCATCAATCGCCTTCCTTCTTCTATCCTTAAGGGGGAGACTCCCTTTCGGGCTCTTTTCCCCACTCTCCCTCTTCATTCCCTCCCTCTTCGAGTGTTTGGCTGCTTGTGTTATGTTCGTGACACTCGCCCTGGCCGCACCAAACTCTCATCCCAAATCCCTCCGCTGTATATTCCTTGGTTATTCCCGCACTCAGCGCGGATACCGCTGATTCTCCCCGGACCTTCGCCGGTATGTCATCTCAGCGGATGTCTCCTTTGTTGAGAGTTCTCCATTCTCCTTTCCCTCTCCTCCTCCTGACTCTGCTATTGATGAATGTCTTCCCCTCATCATCCATCCTCTTCCAGAGTTGCCTCCTCCTGCCTCTCTTCATCCTGACCCTGCCATCGATGATTGTCCTCCTCTCATCATCCATCCTCCACCGGCGTCAACCCCTGTTGACACCCATTTTGGTCAGGTCTACTCTCGCCGTTCTTCGACTGTATCCCCCGTTCCGGCCAATGACACTTGTAGAATGGGAAAATAGGAGACCCGAACCTCCAAGGTGTACTCTCTAAAGGAGCCCTTGGGGTTAATTTATAAGGAATATTAAAGACCACACCAAACCTCAAGTCCGATGTGGGATGCAGACTCCAACACTCCCCCTCAAGCTAGGTGTACCTAGCTTGGACACATAATGAAAAGAAAGCAACAAAACAGACGCTAACACTCCCCCTCAAGCTGGACATGTCCAGCTTGATTACAAAACTAGACGAAATAAAAAGAACGATGCAAAAGCTGCTGCTCCCCCTCACGATCAAAGCTCTTGCGCAGGAAAATGGATGGATGGTGTTGCGGACGCAGCATATGAACCACCCAGACACCGGGTCGGTTGACGGAACGCCAGGACTACCGCACTAGTGGGGTCGGTCGATGAAACGCCGGGAAATCCAAACTAGCACCGGGAAAACCGCATTTGCGGGGCCGGTGAAGGGAGGCGGGGACTCCGCAGAATTGTTGCGGGATCTGGCGGCGCCAACGAGCACAAATCCTAGGTGGTCGAGCTGCTGCGCCAGGGAATGGGCGTGCTGGCGGATAGAGATGTGGCTGCCAGGAGTCGTCGGGAGATGCTGGCGAGGCGGGGATGCCGCAGGAGGTGCCGGAGAGCCGAAACTTGAAGCAGGGTAGCCGCTGGGAGAAACTGGAGCCGGCTGGCTGTCGGAAGAGGAGCGCAGGAGGAGGCCGGCGAGGGAGCAGCACAGCGGGAGGCGGCGCTGGAAGCCGGCCGGGTATGGAGGCCGGCTGTCACGCAGATAGGGGCCGGCGATGCTTGAGGCCGGCTGCTGCCGGAGGAGGAGGCCAGCAAGGAGGGAGAGCAGGCGGGAAGGGAGGCAGCCACCCGGGTCGTTGATCCAGAGTTCCTGTTTGGCGTAATCGATTCCCCTGAGGCTGAACTCGCCGGAGCGGCCTAGGCGGAGGGCAGTCTGGTTGCGTCCGTGGCAGGAGAGGTCGAACTTGGGGTAGCCGCACCACTCGGGCTGCCGCTTTTGGAGCCGGAAAGGGAAGCGCACCGGCGGCTGGCCGCTGCCGCAGGCAGCGTTGCTGGAGCAGATCGTGGCGGTGCCCTTGAAGAAGAACAGGCAGAAGAGGGGAGGAAAGAAGGAAGGGATGGGCGACGGGATCCCGGCGGGAACTGGAGGCACGACGGGATTGGGAGCCGGGAGTCGCGTAGGCCGGCCGGGAAGGAGCCTCGGGTCGTCAGCCGTCGAGCGCACCAGGGAGCCGCGGGACGGAGCGAAGCCGACGGGGAGGCGAGTACAGGAAGCAGCGCGAAGAGGCGGGCCGATCCCGCCTGGACAAGGGCGCCGGGAAGTCGCAGGAAGGAGCCGCCGGAGGTGGAGCCGTCACGCGCAGGTCGGCCCAAGTAGGGTGTGCGCTGTGGGGAGATGTCCTACTGCGGGCGGAGGATTCCGCCGAGATGGAGAAAGGGCGATGGGAGGAGACAACAGGAGAGATCCGCCGGACAGCTCGGGAGGGTGGGGAGGGGCGACGACAGAGCTGGCCATGGAGGCCGCCGCCCCCCTTACGGGGAAAACGTAAGTAAACCCTAGAGCAGAATAAAAAAAAAAGATGGGAGGAAGGGGTCGGGTTTAGTAAACCTCCTCTGATACCATGTAGAATGGGAAAATAGGAGACCCGAACCCCCAAGGTGTACTCTCTAAAGGAGCCCTTGGGGTTAATTTATAAGGAATATTAAAGATCACACCGGACCTCAAGTCCGATGTGGGATGCAGACTCCAACAACACTGATGCTCCCGCTGCGTCCGCTGCTCCTGCTCCGCCACCCGAGGATTTGCCCATTGCCCTACGAAAAGGTACTCGCTCCTGCCAGAGTACTCCTCTATTTGTATCTTCATACAGGGGTCTGTCCGCTCTGGAGACAGTTTCTATACCTCGCACGGTTGGTGAAGCCAAATCTCACCCCGGGTGGCTAGCAGCAATGCGGGATGAATTGCAGGCTCTGGAGGAAAACCATACTTGGGATCTTGTCCCCCTTCCAGCAGGCAAACAGGCAGTGGGCAGCAAATGGATTTACACCGTCAGGCTGAATCCCGATGACACTCTCCATCGCCTCAAAGCCCGCCTTGTGGCCAAAGGCTTTGCACAGACATACGGTGTTGACTACTTTGATACCTTCTCACCGGTTGCCAAGATGGCCTCTGTCCGGTTATTCATCTCTCTCGCCGCCCATCATCAGTGGTCTCTTCATCAATTGGATGTCAAGAATACCTTTTTTCATGACTTCCTTGAGGAAGAAATCTATCTACAGCAGCCCCCCAGATTTTGTGCCTCCAGCGCTGAATCTCGAGTCTGCCGTCTACGCCGCTCTCTTTACGGCCTCAAACAGTCTCCCCGTGCTTGCTTCGGCCGCTTTAGCACGGTCGTCAGCGACTTTGGGCTTTCTCGCAGTATGAAGGACCACACTGTCTTCTACATGACGACCCCACATGGCTGCATCTTATTGGTCGTCTATGTGGATGATATTGTCATCACCGGCAGCGACTCTGTGGGTATCACCCATCTCAAGGCCCATCTTCACCAGCACTTCCACAATAAGGATCTTGACCCTCTCACATACTTCCTCGGCATCGAGGTTTCCTACTCCTCGGACACCGTCTCCCTCTGCCAACGGAAGTATGCATTGGATATATTGCAGGATGCTGGGCTGACTCAGGCCACTGCGGTCGATACTCCTCTCGAGCCTGGGGAACGGTCTCTTTATGCCTCCTCGGCACTATACCCACATCCCGAGCGGTACCGTCGATTGGTGGGCAAACTCAATTATCTCACCATGACTCGACCCGACATGTCCTGTGCGGTAGCCAAAGTGAGTCAATTTATGGAGCATCCGACCACATCTCAGTGGGATGCTGTCATCTGCATTGCCAAGTACATCAAGCGCGATCCTGCCCGTAGTCTTCACTACTCCCAGCATCCTCATCAGCATATTGAGGCCTTTTGCGATGCTGATTACGCTGGCTGCCTTGCCACTCAGAAATCTACCTCTGGGTTTGCCATATTCTTGGCAGGCAACCTCATTTCTTGGCGCAGCAAGAAACAAACGGTCGTCTCTCGCTCCAGTGTCGAGTCTGAGTACCGTGCCATGGCCACCGTCACTACAGAGATCCTTTGGCTTCGGCAACTCCTCCAGGAGCTTGGCTTTCCTCAGCAGACTTCTGCTCACATATGGTGTGATAATCAGGCAGCCACTAAAATTGTTTCGAATCCCGTCTTCCATGAACGCACGAAGCATATTGAGGTGGACTGTCACTTTCTTTGCCACCACCTGGAGCACAAACATGTCAGATTTAGCCACATTCCGACGGCAGACCAGCTTGCTGACATCTTCACCAAAGGCCTCCCCGGTGCTCGCCTTGCCTCGCTCAGTTCCAAGTTGGGGATCCACCACATCTGACGCCCAGCTTGAGGGGGAGTATGTCTTGGTCTTGTGTGGTGTCATCTTTTTCTTTATTTTTTGTGGGACTCGTTGTCCAAGTTGGGCATGTCCAGCTTGAGGGGGAGTGTTAAACCCTCTTTTTATTATTATGGGTATTTCCGAGTCCCACATCGGAATACTTTGTATCTTTCGCCGTATCATTCTATAAAAGTAGGCCCCAACCTTACCTTGAGAGTAAGTGGGTTTCCTCATTCTACAGTTTTCTTATGTATCCAAACTAGGTACACCTAGCTTGAGGGGAAGTGTTAAAGGATGTGAGTCCCACATCGAAGTTGAGGTATGATGTTATCTTTATTATTCATTATAAATAAACACCAAGGTCTCCCTTAGAGAGGTATTTCGGGTATTGGGTCCATTCTCCATCACTCTACAGTAGGGAACACTCCTATGGGTCCTATAGTGGGGGTATTGTTACGAGTACTGTAGCAAGACTCTGTTATGAGATACTGTTATGGGTTCTCTAGCGAGAACTGTGGGAACAGTAGCAGTTAGGCTTGCTCTCCGGATTTCCTTAAAATATAAAGTATCCTCAAGTCGATCTCTTGGACACTGGTGTGCCTTCGGGTCACCCATAGAATGTATTGGTCTTCCAGCCTCCCTTGAATATAAGGCCTTCGGGCTATCCTAGAATGTAATGGACTCTGGGCCCTCATAAGGCCTATGTGGCTTAGTTTAAAAAAATTTGCATTAAGCTATGTAAATGAAAAATCTTTTTTAGAAAATAAAAATGGAAATGTGAGTTACTTAGATTTTTTTTCCATTTTTCCTGGAAAATAGATTTGCAATAAAAGTTAAATCATTTATTTTTTTTACTATCCAAAACATTTTCTTACGCAGTTTTTAATACATTTTTGGAAAATGAAAGCTGGAAACCAAACACAAACTAAATATTTTGTTTTCACTTAACTTAGCTTTCCTTGATGAAACTTATTTCTGGCTGAAGAGTGCCCTGGTGGCAAAATGACATACTTCAGTAACTGACCTTCCACTGCAAGCCATAAACAGAAAGTGGGGAAAATGGAAAAACTAATCAAACAAACAGTTTCATTTCTTTTACTGTCTTTGAGGCTACGTGCTTTCTGCCAAAGGTTTATGCGGCTTAGTTTAAAAAAATTTGCATTAAGTTATGTAAATGAAAAATCTTTTTTAGAAAATAAAAATGGAAATGTGAGTTTTTTAGAATTTTTTTCATTTTTCCTGGAAAAAACTGCTGAAAGTGAGTGGATAAGTATTCCCGCCCATTGTCAGATCGAAGACATTTGACAGGGATAGAAAACTGTGTTTGGATCTCATGAAAAAATGTCTGGAAGGTGGAGAGAACCTCTGTCCGATCTCGAAGAAGATAAAGCCATGTCATCCGGGAATAATCATCAATGAAGGAAATGTAATATTTATACCCAGATTGACTCGAGGTAGCACAGGGACCCCATACATCAGAATGAACCACATCAAAGGGTTTGGCGGCCCGTGTGTCAACTCGAGGAGGATATGAGGTGCGATGATGTTTCGCAAAACGACACGACTCACAAGGAAAGGAAAAACGGGGACTAATATCGGGGTAGAGTCGATGAAGTGCAGAGGCGGAAGGGTGGCCCAACCGGGAATGGAGGTCAACGACATGAGCAGGGAGAGTCGCGCAGGAGATGGAAGGCGGGCCAGCGAACATGTACACTCCATCCCGAAGCTGGCCTCTACCAAGTTCCCGGTTCGTCGTCCGCTCCTGAAACAAAACAGAAGACGAGGAAAAGAGAGCAGTGCAATTGAGATCCTTGGTCAGTTTGCTGATGGAAATCAGGTTAAAAGGACTCCGGGGTACATGAGCTACCGAGGAGAGGTGAAGGGAGGAGGTGAGGGAACATGAGCCAAAGCCGGCTATGGGGAGAGTGGACCCATCAGCAACAGTGATGGCAGAGGATCCACTATAGGGACGGTAGTGGGAGAGCATACCTACATCCCCGGTGAGGTGGTCGGACGCACCAGAGTCAAGCATCCATGCCGGAGAACGATGACTGACAAGGGCAGTGTGACCACCGGAATGGGCAAGAGAAGCTGACGAAGAGCCCGCGATGGAGGTGGACCGGTAATCGTGAATCAGCTGGAGCTCAGCCAGGGAGAGATCCAACGACGAGGGAAGAGTAGCAGCAGGTGAGGGCGCATCACGGAGCGCAGTATGGCCCCGGCGGGTGTGCGACTCAGGACGACCATGCAGGACCCAGCAACGGTCTACCAGATGGCCGAGCTTGCCGCAATGCTGGCAGAGGGGGCGAGGTCGGCCGTCCCCACGGCCGCGCCCACGAGGGCCGGTAGGACGACTACCGCCACGTCCGAGGAGCGCAGTGTGATCAGGAAGGGGGACGGGTGGTGCAAGGGCCCGATGTGCCTTCTGCAGGCGATGATAGACCTGCGGGATATCCAGTGTAGACGGGCTGGCAAGCATCTCGGTGGCCGTCGTGGCATAGTCCGGTGCGAGGCCATTCAGGAGATTGAATAGGCAGAGCTGGTCCCGCTGAGTCTGCGCTTCGGCCGGAGTTTGAGGAATCGGCCAGAGTTCCTGTAGTTCATCGCGGAGACCCTTCCATTCCATGAAGTAGGTGGGGAAGGTCCGATCCTGCTGGCGGATATGGGAGAGACGTTGTAGAACGTCAGAGACCCGGACCAAGTTATTGGTCTCGGAGAACATGACAATCAAGGAATCCCAGAGCTCTTTGACGGTGTTGGCAGTCCGGGTGACATCTTTCACGGAGCGGTCCATGGAGTTGACCAGTAGGGCGAAGATTTTGCTGTCCGCCAACTGCCAAGAGTCGAACTTAGGGTCAGTGAGTTCAGGTGGGGGTTTCTCAAGATGAGAATGAAGCCCCATGCCGCGGAGGGACATCAAGACCGTCTTCCGCCAGACGGAAAAATTAGTGACATCCAGCCGGCCATCGACAAGCCGGGAGGAGGCCGTGATGAGGGACGGAAGAACGGAGGACGCGTCCATGGAGGGCGGGCGCTGGACCCGTTCGCCGGGAGTCGGGCGGTGGAAGGGAAGCGGCTCGGAGATGCGGCCGAAGGGAGCAGCGACAGGGGGTCGCGCTCAGGATGGTGCGGCCGGGCAGGGGCGGCGCGGGTGCTGGGGCGCGGGTTCGGGGCAGGAGCGCCGCAGGGCCGAGAGCAGGGCTGGACCTGGGCGCGCCGGGCGCCGGAAGTCCGAACCGGGAGCAACGCCGGGAGAGGGCAGCGGGAAGGGAGCCGCTGGGGGGGCGAGGGCGCGGCGCCGGGGCGGGGCCGAGGGCGAGACGCCTGGGTGGGGCACTGAGCGCTGGGCGCGAGGGCGCGACGCCGGGGCGAGGCGTTGAGGGTGGAGCGCCGGGGCGAATCGCCGAGGGCAGGGCGCGAGGGCGCGACGTCGGGAGGAGGTGCGCCGGGACGGCGGGGCGAGCCGGGAGCCGGGGAGCCGGGAGCCGGGAGATGCCGCCGGGAGCCGGGAGCCGCGAGAGGCCGCGGGAGCAGAGGGAGGCGCGGGAGGCGCTGGGAGCAGCGGGAGGCCGCCGGGAGGGAGCGCGCAGAGGAGGGCCGCTGGAGCAGCGGGAGGCGCCGGGAAGCCGCGCAGGGCAGAGCGGCCGAGGGCGTGCCGGCGGGGCGAGCGGGTGATGGCGTCGGGAGCAGCGGGAGGCCGTCGGGAGCAGCGGGAGGCCGTCGGGAGCAGCCGGGAGGCGCCGGGAGCAGCGGGAGGCCGCCGGCGGGGCGCGCGGGTGATGGCGTCGGGAGCCGCGGGAAGCCGCGGGGAGGGAGCGCCGTCGGGGAGGAAGGTCGTCGGGCGGGGGCCAGAGAGGCGCCGGGAAGCCGCGCAGGGCAGCCGGGAGGATGGAGGGCGGTGCGACGGGAGGGCCGGGAGCCGCGGGCGTCGGGAGGTGGAGGCGTAGCGGGAGGGACGACCGCCGGGAGGGTGCAGGCCGGAGAGGAGAGGTGCGCCGGGAGGAGAGGTGCGCCGGGACGGAGGGCCTGCCGGGAAAGGCTAGGGCAGGAGGGAGAGAGGCGGGGCCGGGAGAACACCGGGAAGCCGCAAGGGAGGGAGGATTCGGGAAAAAAATCCCTCTGATACCATGTAGTGGGTGAATTCCCCTTCCCTCAATGTGAGGTGGGGATCCTCTTTTATAGAGAAGTAAACACTAATTACATGGTGCTAAGTCCAATGTGGGACTCAGGACAGAAATACCCCTTTAACCTTAAATGGGGTCCAACATTTACTATCCAAAACATTTTCTAACACAGTTTTTAATACGTTTTTGGAAAATGAAAGCCGGAAACCAAACACAAACTAAATATTTTGTTTTCAGACTTAACTTAGCTTTCCTTAATGAAACATATTTCTGGTCGAAGAGTGCCCTGGTGGCAAAATGACATACTTCAGTAACTGACCTTCCACTGCAAGCCATAAACAGAAAGTGGGGAAAATGGCAAAACTAATCAAACAAACAGTTTCATTTCTTTTACTGTCTTTGTGGCTATGTGCTTTCTGCCAATGTATACTTTATTTTGATGTAATTGGATCGAAAACCAGAAACTTATCAAACTAACAGTTTCGTTTCTTTTACCGTCTCTGAGGCTATGAGCTTTCTTCCAACGCTTTATTTTGATGTAATTGGAATGAAAACCAGGAACTAATCGAACTAACAGTTTCGTTTCTTATACTGTCTTTGAGGCTATGAGCTTTCTGCCAATGTATATTTTGATGTAATTGGAATGTAAACCAGAAACTAACTGTTGGGAAAATTCTTTATAGCTTCGACATCAAATCTAGATATGATTTGTTGTCATTTTTTCCCCTCTCAAAGCTTGGACAGCATGGGTTGTTGATAGCATGACTTGGCACATGTTTTCATGGCAACTTTTTTTTTTGATATTTACTGGAAAACTTGTTTTTGATTGCTGGCGTTAATGGTAACATATATATATATGTGCCATTTAGGCAGACTATTACCTTATATAAGTGGCATTGTTAGTTACTTTTAGGTTAACCAGATGATCAAAGGATGTGAGGCCCATCACTGGATGTTCAATTTTCTCGTACATTTTTGTGTCATTGAACTTTTCATTTTGTAAGTTAACTGATCTGTTGCAATCATTTGACTATCTTGGGCAGGGTCGGAAGTTCTCAATCCAAGGTCTTCTGGGGGAGGAAATATGTCCAAAGACTTTTTTATACGGGAGCTTGGTTATATTTCGATTGGCACCTCAGGTATTTGTTAAATTTTCATCTTCTTAATTTTGTAAGGAATCTCTCTTGATGTCATGTGGATCTGCTTTCTTGCAAAGTAGAGAAGGAATATTTATGCATCCTGCTGTAAATAATCCAGGCGAAGTTGCTCTCTATTTTTATGTGGTTAGATTTTTTATTTATATAAATCCTAACATATCTATCAATTACTGCAGGACTATCATCGTTTTCATTTCCCGGTGTCTGGAACCGTTGAACAATTTGCCGATATTCCTGGGTGCTTATATACTGTATGTGCTAATCAGTTGTATTGATACAATTTTGGGATTTTCTTTCTTTCTTTTTTTGCTTGAAAACTATCCTAATTTCAGCCTTTTTTTTATTATTTTTAGGTAAATCCTATTGCTGTGAACAGCAAGTACTGTAATGTATTCACAGAGAACAAGCGAACTGTAGCAATCATATCTACTGCATATTTTGGAAAGGTTTTTCATTTCAGTCATTCTGCATTGTGGTTCTTCATTTTTTTGGATTTTGTTAGCATTTTTGCCGTTGAAATTGTTTCCATCTTTGGAGTGTTAAAATTTACCGCATTAAGATATTGCATGTGTGCTTTGTCTGTTATATTTCTTGCTCTAATGCCTTGTTTGTCTTTAACATGACCATATATTGTCAATCTATCATCTTCATGTTGACTTTTTGAGCAGTTGTAATCTTAAGTTCCAAAGTAGTTGAAAATTGAAGTTAGGTAAGCCTCCATTTGACAACACTTACTGAAAACTCCTTATAGAACTTATCACTCACTGCAAGGCTTATAGCACTTATCACTTGCAAGAAGTGCTTCTGTATAAGAGTTTCCAGATTGCTTATTGAAAAAATGCTTTTCTGCCAGTTTTTCAATGATTTTCTTTACGATTTTATTTTTTTAGTTTTGTTGGAGTCTGCATCCCACATCGGACTCAAGTCTGGTGTGGTCTTAATTATTTGTTATAAAATAACCTGAAGGGCTCCTTTAGAGGGTACACTTTGGGGGTTTGGGTCTTCTCTCTTTTATTCTTCTACATGGTATCAAAGAGAACCTAATCCCGACCCCCCCTCCCATCTATTTTTTTTTTGTGATCCTGTTTAGGGTTCCTGAAAATCTCCCGGTTGGGGGTGGCGGCCTCCATGGCCAGCGAGCCATAGGTATTCTCTGCCGCCCCCTTCTGGCTATCCCTCCCCTGTCCGGCGGTTCTCTCCCCCTGCCGGCGCCTGCATCCTGCGGCAACCCCCTTCTCCCGGGTCTGCCCTACGTGGCCACCCTCCTCCTACCTTCCGCAGCCCCCCTCCCGGCGGTTTCCCCTCTGCGGCTCCTTCCGACAAAACCCCAGCGTCACCCCTCCGTCGCCCCACGCCCCACAATCTCTTCTGAGGCCTCCCGGTGACACCCGAACCCCTCCCGCCCTACCCGGCGCTCTTTTCGGCTCCCCGCACCTGCTGGCACTCGCTTCTTGCAATTTTCGGCGCCGTCTCCCTCCTGCTCCAGAAACTGCTGCGACATCCCACGGCGCTGCTTCCTCCTACGGCCGGCAGCCGCCCTCCATCAGATCCGGATCTCCGGTCTCCTCCTGCGGCAACCCTCGCCTCCCGTCGCCGGCATCTTCCCGGTAGCCGCCTCCCGGTTCGCCGGCACGCCTTTGCAATTCCTCTACCGTGGCGCAGCTGCTCGACCACCTCGGATTCAGGCCCTTTGGCACCGCCAGATCCCGCAACGATTTCTGCGGAGTCCCCGCCTCCCGTCGCCGGCCCCGCAAGTGCGGTTTTCCCGGTGCTAGTATGGATTTTCCGGCGTTTCATCGACCGGCCCCACTAGTGCGGATTTCCTGGCGCTCTGTCCATCGGCCCGGTCTGAGTGGTTCATTTGCTGCGTCCGCAACATCATCCATCCATCATCTTGCGGGGGAGTAGCAGCCTTGAACTTTTATCTTTTGTACTGTTTCGTTTATTTAATCTTGTTTTGTAATCAAGCCGGGTCTGCCCAACTTGAGGGGGACTGTTTGCAGTGTTTAATGCCTGCTTTATTTTTCTTTATGCATCCAAGCTAGGTACACCTAGCTTGAGGGGGAGTGTTGGAGTCTGCATCCCAAATCGGACTTGAGGTCCGATGTAGTTTTAATTATTTGTTATAAAATAACCCCAAGAGCTCCTTTAGAGGGTACACCGTGGGGATTCGGGTCTTCTCTCTTTTATTCTTCTACAAGTTTAAACATTTTTTCAGAAACCGAACGAACACCACTTATTTTTTTGAACTACGTATCATAAGTGATATCAAATGCAACCTAAGATATGGGATCCAATGAATTGAGGAATAAAGGGATTCATATAGGCCTTGGTGAACAACTAAGATGAATGCTTTGAGATGTAATGAAATTTTATGAAACTGATTTGAATATGTTGGATCCAGTTATGTGTATTTTAAGGTATCACATGATTTCCTCTATCTTGTATTATTTTTTCTCCATCTATAAATAAAGGGCTCTAACTCTTATTAAGGTAAAGAGTACGGTTCTGCATGGTATCTGAGTAATCCCTCTGCCCCATTTTTTTTACCCCCTCTGTTGCGCTTTGACGCCGCCTGAGTCTGCCGCTTGCCTCCGTCCAGGCCGCCTACCACCTCCCTTCGCCAAGCCAGGCCTTTCCGTGCCCCGCCGCCCTCTCCTCCACGCCCCAACCCTAACCGCCTTCCATCCCAAGCGCGACCTCGTCGAGCATCCCAGACGCACCCCGCCGCCCATGTGGCTCCCTTGGCGAGTGCGCCTGTGCCAAGCATGTTGTGGCTTCTGTTGGTGTTCTCATTCTCTGACATCTGATCCTCGCGGTGATCTCCCTGGTGTCGCCTTTCCAGCTGACTTCTTCTATAGGCTTTTTCTCGTGTGACATCGGGGCTCACAACATTGGTTTTACGGTGGGAGCTTTCGTGGTTTGCAGCGTCGCTTGGGCGTATTCTCGTTTGCAACGTTTCTTGGGTGTCAGTTTCTGTTTGACGACCATCGACCAACTCCTCTACAAGTGCGATCAAGGCTCTTTGGGCGACTCTCCTAATGCGCTAACTGTTGTGCGCTTCTCCGTGTGCACACCCAGGTTCCTTACTCTAGCATCTCGTGCAGCCCCTGATTTTTGCTCCCTGTGCGTCGTCGTCCTCTTGCGCGTTCAAGTCACGCGGCAGCTCTTTGTGCCGCATTCCCAGTCGCTCTCCCCGTCCCCTATGGCGCCTCTCTCCAACATCATGATGTCATCAAAACGTGCTCACGGTTTCATCCTCCTGTCGTTGCTGTAGCCCTGCTTTTTCTACTAGGGCTAGATTTTCTGTTTCCGGCTATTCTTGCTGAATTCCTCGCTCAACCCTTCATGTTGGCTTGGTGTCGCTTCTTCCCAATTTCCCTCTTGACATGACACCTTCCTCACCACCATCCGATATCCATCACACCTTGGAACTATCATTGGCTAAGATCGCACTTATACACTGTCATCGAGCTGCCTTGCAACCTGCATCCTCTTCGGCCTCTGTTGCTCAGACTGTTGACCCTATTGCTTGTGTCTCTCATAGCTCATCTGTTTGGATGCTTGATTCCGGTACTTCCAACCATCTCACTGGTGATGCAGATATGCTTATTGCCTCTTATGTGTATACTTGTAGCGCTGTAATTACTGCGTTGTTCTTCGCATTGTCAAATGCATTAAGAAAGACCCTGCTCGTGGTCTTTGGTATTCAAATCCCGATCATTTGAACATTGAGGCCTTCTGTGATGCTGACTGCTTATCTACCTGGAAGTATATTTCTGGGTTTGCGGTTTTTGAACTAGAATTCACATTTGAGGTTCTTTTTAGTTTAGAGTTTTATAGAATTAAGACAAGTTCCTACAAAATAAACTCATACATTACAAGTGGACATTTTTACTCGGTATTCATTTTTCCCACCATACAAAAACATTTTAAAATAAAACATGGTTTCATTCCTTGTTTAACATCTCAATTTTCATCTAGTCCTCATCATTGTCACCACTCATCCTTTACTCCTGTGACAAACATTTTAAAACTTGGGATGAACACAAAAAGCTTAGTAAAAGACATAAAAAAATGAAAATCATTAGTTCAGTGAAAAACATGAAAACTCATTGAATGTTCTTTGAGTGAATGAAAAAAAACATTTTCACATGAAAATTACACATATGTTTTTCTCAAAGAAAATCATTAAAACTAATATCAAACAATTAAAATTCTTTTAGGTGAGCATCATATACATAGAACCCTTTCAAAACCCTTTCAATTGGAATAACCATACAATCGACTTCCAATATTATTTTTACCCAATGCATTGAAAATTTATAATGGGGATCACCCTTCGTACAAGCTATATCGGGCTCACCCGTGAGCTACAATGAGGTTCAACCCTTCGTATAAGCTATATCGGCTCACCCGTTTCTCATGAGTTATAATGTAGCTCAACCCTTCGTATAAGCTGTATCGGGCTCACCCATTAAATATAATGTTTAAGTACCATTTCATGAATAAAATACTTTCTCATTAAACCCTTTGAAACTCTTTTAATCCCATATGAAAAACACTTTCGTATAAAAATACCATTTTCTTTTAAAAGTCCATTTTTAATTTCAAAATACCCAAAAAAGAAAAAGAAGTTTCTTTTTCTTTTTAAAACATTAAGGGTTATAGAGGAAACCAGATATCAAATATTGGTCACAGCAGCAGAGAAGTTGTCGCCATAAACGTTAAAAAGAACATTTCTTTTGTCGTTTGAAAGAAAGTCAAACGTTCCGTACAGAAAACATAAAAAGATTCGTTTTTTTAAAACCTTTGAAATTCAAAATAGACATAAAATTCCCTTTATAATCATTTTGTATAAATAAATATATAAAATAATATCAAGAATATTGACATGGAGGAAAAGATTTTGAAATTAAATCTTAAAACATTTAAAAAGAGATTTTTAAATCAAAGTGTCACATACCACTTTGAAAACATTTGAATTATAAAACTCATCAAAGATTAAGGTTAAACAAAACATTAAATATCATGATAATTAATAAAATTAATGACATAACATGTCAAAGGGGTGTATATATACCTTATAAAAGAATAAAGATGCATAACATCAAGACATGACTCAATGAAAGAAGATTGAAACAAAGTCTCTTACCTTGAGTCCGATACGTCACGGGAGCGGTCCCAGTTTTGGAACTTGAGGCGACACACAACTGGATTTGAGACGCCACCCGAGGTCGCTTGTTTCTGTCCGCAGTATTCTTGCAGGAGATGAATGATGAGGTGAGAGACCCTTCAATAACTACTACGGATCAATGTTGTGCGACAACAGGACCCGCAGAAGTGGGGCAGGGTCAGTAGGAGGAAGTTGACTTCTAGTTGGACTAAACTGCTTTCTCAAAGGACCTCTCTGCCAGCGTTCCGGGGTTGGATCCAAAGGGTTGTGTCACTGAATCATAGATCTACTTCTGCTGCCACCGGATTCCAGAAAACTCGAAGGTCCCTCACTCGGCTAATTATGACGGGGATATCAAAATATTGGTTCAATTTCATGGTGGAATTCCATTGGAAATTAACTTGACCAGTGTTTCAAGATGAATTGTTGAAATTAATGGAGCGCTTCCATAAGACAGAGTTTCAGAATCCTTTTGCGGAGCTCGAAGATACCATTAGTGACGTACCACCACCAAATATCATAACCGAATCAGCCTGACCGCCCATCGGAATCCAACAACTGGGAATTATTTAAGGTAATTATTTCTTCACTAAAAATTAAAAATAAATTTCCATGTTGAAGATAATATTGGATTGGTGTAACCCGATCCTCTTTGGATGATGTTGGGCTGAATGTTTGCTGCCCATACCGCAAGCCACGGTAGCAGAGTTGATCGACTGACACCGACAGAGCACTGTAGCAGGTTGGACTCTGAAGTCAATAGTACTGTAGCGATGCGGACTTCCAGCAGCTGGCCACTGTAGCACTTTAGACTTTGTGGCCGCGACATTGTTGCGATGCAGACTTCCTATGCGGTTGGTGGAACAATTGATCATTTTCCTCTTGTAGCTCATTTCGGGCTATGGTTTCGTTGTTAGAAACTCTAAGAGATCTTCTTATAATTGTGCTCCCGAATTTCATAATGATATTTCTGCCACTCCGTGGTTGTAGTAAACATTTCTCAAACCACGCAAATCTTTGTGTCCAAGATCATCTTCTTATTCTGTTTTTTTCCCTTTTACTCTTCTGTGAATTGTTTTTTCGCTTCATTGCTCGCGACGTTTCCACAACAGATAAATATTTTAGCTTTCAAAAGACTATTTATAGTCGAACATATCACCTATATAACCCCATATTAAAAATATTTCACTTGCTAAAAACAAAAGTATGACAAGGTTGATTTTTCTTTCAATAAAATAGTATAAATGGCTTAAAGTCATTCAAATGGCTCCAAGAGCTCATAAAATCGGCACAAGGATGATTTTGGTCGACAATCACTCATCCAATAAAATTAGTACAAGTGTTAGGATAATTTTTTAATATTTATAATATTATTTTATCATTAATTACCCGATTTACCCTTAACCGTGCTTATAAAAATTACTAATGTTTCTATTCATATTGTCCAAAAACAAAAGGGACCTATTTACTAAATTTGAACATTTTGATTCTAAATATGGAATCCATTTTTCAAAATTTAAAACACAGAATTGGTTAAAATTAATTTAAAATTAATCCTGTTAACGAGGTGAAAAATGAGTTTTTAAAGTGAAAACATTCCAAAGATCGAAATGTTTTTATATCCAAATTCAATGTGAAATTGATTCTAACGACCTATATTGGATTAACTGATATAAAATTGATCTAATTATTCTTTAAAACCAATCAAAAATATAATTTAACACTGTTGGAGGGTGCGTCCCACATCGGACGTGAGTGTTTTGTCGTCTTTATATTTCCCTATAAATAAACTCTAAGGCCTCTCTTAAGAGGCATCTTGGGTGTTGATTCACTCTCTATATCATTCTACATGGTATTAGAGCGGGTTCTCTAACCCTACCCACCCTCCCATCCCTCTTTTCTTTCGGAGAAAACCTAA
Organism: Viscum album; assembly: GCA_963277665.1. NCBI lineage: Eukaryota > Viridiplantae > Streptophyta > Magnoliopsida > Santalales > Viscaceae > Viscum > Viscum album. The sequence continues at coordinate 829,633,200 of OY728140.1, forward strand.
GATTTTCCTCCCAAGGGGGGTGGCATCCTCCATGGGTCGGGAGCCATAAGTCATCTGCCATCGCCCCTCCCTCGTGACGTCTCCTCCTCCGCTGCGCCCCGTCGCTGGCCTCATCCCTGCACGACGACTCCTGTGCCTTGTCGCCAGTCGATCCTGCGCCGCCTTCTCCCCCTGCGTCTTGTCCCGCGCACAAATGACACATTGCGACATCTCCTCTGGCGAATTCTCCCCTCCCAAGCGACGGCCTGGCGGCGGTTCTTTGTGCGACGACGCTCCTCCAGTGCGACCACGCCTCCTTGCGCTCCCTGCGCCCCCCGCTGGCCACCATCACAGCGCTGCCCCCCCCCCCCCCCGCACCGATCCACTTCTGCCTTTAGATTTGACAGCCCGGTCGACCTCACCATGCCGACACCTCCGCCGCTTGTCCGCCTGCCACTTGCTGTCGCGATTGCCTTCAACCCGGACCAGTTGTGCGCGATCTCCCCTTCAACGACCCTTATCGCGCTCGAATCCCCCTTCCCGGTGTCTCTGGTCAACGTCGCGCCTGTTGTGCGTGCCCCTCCCGATGCGACAGCCCCCGACGTCTCCCTCCATCTTCCTGCAGTCGTAGCCCCCTTGCCCCGTTGCCGACCTTCCCGCACGACAGTCCTGCGCCTCCCCCCCCCTGTACGGCTTTCTCGGCACCCCGTCGACTGGCCCCGCTTGTGCGGCTTTCCCGACACCTCGTTGACCGACCCCGCCTGTGCGGTTTCTCTGCTGCGCCTCGACGACCTGTCATGCCACTGATGTAATTCGGCTATTTCAATGACATCTTCCATCATCCATCATGTTCATCTCGAGGGGGAGTTGTGATCGCGGATGATTTCTGTTTGTTTCGTTTTGTTTGGTAATTAAGTTGGGTATGTCTAGCTTGAGGGGGAGTGTTTGCAGTGTTTCTTGTTTGCTTTGTTTTTCTTCGATTTGTTTTTCCTTATGCATCTGAGCTAGGTAGTCCTAGCTTGAGGAGTGTTGGAGTGTGCATCCCACATCGGACATGAGTGTTTTGCCATCTTTATATTTCTCTATAAATACTCCAAGGCCTCTTTTAGAGACATCTTTGGTATTTGATCCACTCTCTATATCATTCTACAAACACTATAAATTATTTATACAAAAAAATTGTTTTCAATTATAATTCAGTATTTTTCACCATTTACCAAAACACGGAACTTTTCAAAAAAATACAAAAAATTCTACGAAAGTAAATTTTGATATTCCGGTTTCGAAGAAGTTTATTTTGTCAAATAGAATTTATAAAAGTATTAGAAACTAGATTTAAAACAAGTGCACCATCAAAAAACAACACAATTGTCTTTTTAAAAAATATATATTTTATGCGTAAAATTTAATTTGTACTTATATAATGTCTAGAAAACACATTAGATTAATGTTTAACATTGGGTTGAATATATTATATATAAATTTCATTAATATAATCCAACAAGAGTGATTTGTTTATTTATTGGTATAAAACACACTTATGCAAATTTAAATAGTTTTTCAGAAAAAAATTTCTTTTATTTTTAAATGAGTTTTACATTCATTTATAATTAATTGGTCAAAAAATTAATTATATATACCTGTGTAAACCATATTTTCACAATTTAGTTAATCCTGTTTATATCCGTCATTCTAACGATTAAGTTATAACGGTAATATTTAAATATTAATATTCAGTTCGTTTAAACTTGATGTGGCGTATCATGGACGCTATTGAACATAATGTTTATTTCTTAAAATCTTAAGATGTTACACTCTTGCTCATATTTGGTATGATAATCAAGTTGTCTCAAAGATTACTTCTAATCTAGTATTCTATGAATGCATGAAACATATTGAAGTTGTCTGTCACTTCCTTTGTCATCACCTTAAGCACAAACATATCACCTTTATCTATATTCCAAGAGCTCATACATCTTCGTCAAAGGCTTGCCTGGAACACGATTGGATTCTTTATGCACCAAGCTGGGCATACACAACATCAGCGACCTTGCTTGAGGGGGAGTGTGTTCGGTCTTGTGATGTATTCTATCTTTGTTTTTTGTTTGTGACTTTTTTTCCGAGTTGTACCTGTTGTAGCTTGAGAGGGAGTGTTGGACCTCGTTATGTGTATTTTAGAGTCCCACGTTGATTTCTGATTTGATTGGTTTTTGTAATTAGAGATCCCTCTTACCCTCAAGGTAAGGAGAGGACCTGTATTTATAAAAAACTGTAAGTGGAAGTTACAAGGGAGGTTACAAAAGAAGTGGGGCTGGAAGTTACAAAGTTAGTGGGGCTGGAAGTTACCCATACTCCAACACTCCCCCTCAAGCTAGGTGTACCTAGCTTGGACACATAAAAAAAAAAAAAGACTGTAACTCCCCCTCAAGCTGGGCGGCAGATGTTTTGGATCCCCAGCTTGGAACTAAGAGAGGCGAGGCGAGCACCGGGGAGGCCTTTGGTGAAGATGTCAGCAAGCTGGTCCGCTGTGGAAATGTGGCTAAAGCTGACATGTTTGTTCTCCAGGTGGTGGCGAAGAAAGTGACAGTCCACCTCGATATGCTTCGTGCGTTCATGGTAAACGGGATTCGAAGCAATTTTAGTGGCGGCCTGATTGTCACACCATATGTGAGCAGAAGTCTGCTGAGGAAAGCCAAGCTCCTGGAGGAGGTGTTGAAGCCATAGGATCTCGGTAGTGACGGTGGCCATGGCACGGTACTCAGACTCGGCACTGGAGCAAGAGACGACCGTCTGTTTCTTGCTTCGCCAAGAAATGAGATTGCCTGCTAAGAATATGGCAAACCCAGATGTAGATTTTCGAGTAGCAAGGCAGCCAGCATAATCAGCATCACAGAAGGCCTCAATATTCTGATGAGGATGCTGGGAGTAATGAAGACCACGGGCAGGATCTCTCTTGATGTATTTGGCGATGCGGATGACCGCATCCCATTGGGAGGTGGTTGGATGCTCCATAAATTGACTGACCTTGGCAACCGCACAGGAGATGTCGGGTCGAGTCATGGTGAGATAATTGAGTTGGCCCACCAACCGACGGTACCGCTCGGGATGTGGGTATAGTGCTGAGGAGGCATAAAGAGACCGCTCCCCAGGCTCGAGAGGAGTATCGACCGCAGTGGCCTGAGTCAGTCCAGCATCCTGTAATATATCCAATGCATACTTTCGTTGGCAGAGGGAGATGGTGTCCGAGGAATAGGAAACCTCGATGCCGAGAAAGTAGGTGAGAGGACCAAGATCCTTCGTGTTGAAGTGGTGGTGTAGATGGGCCTTGAGGTGGGTAATACCCACAGAGTCGTTGCCAGTGATGACGATGTCATCCACATATACGACCAATAAGATGCAGCCACGTGCACTCGTCCGGTAGAAGACAGTGTGATCCTTCATACTGCGAGAAAGCCCAAAATCGCCAATGACCGTGCTAAAGCGACCGAACCAAGCACGGGGTGACTGCTTGAGGCCGTAGAGAGAGCGGCGGAGACGGCAGACTCGAGATTCAGCGCCGAAGGCACAAAATCCGGGGGGCTGCTGCAGATAAATTTCTTCCTCAAGGAAGCCATGGAGGAAGACATTCTTGACATCCAACTGATGAAGAGGCCACTGATGATGGGCGGCAAGAGAGATGAATAATCGGACAGAGGCCATCTTGGCAACCGGTGAGAAGGTATCAAAGTAGTCAACACCGTACGTCTGTGCAAAGCCTTTGGCAACAAGGCGGGCTTTGAGGCGGCGGAGAGTGCCATCGGGATTGAGCCTGACGGTGTAAATCCACTTGCTGCCCACGACCTGTTTGTCTGCTGGAAGAGGTACAAGATCCCAAGTATGGTTATCCTCTAGAGCCTGCAATTCATCCCGCATTGCAGCTAGCCACCCGGGGTGAGATTTGGCTTCACCAACCGTGCGAGGTACAGAGACTGTCTCCAGAGCTGACAAACCCCTGTATGAAGATACAAATAGAGGAGTACTCTGGCAGGAGCGAGTACCTTTCCGAAGGGCAATGGGCAAGTCCTCGGGTGGCGAAGCAGGAGCAGCGGACGAAGCGGGAGCGTCAGTGTCATTGGCCAGGACGGGGAATACAGTCGAAGGACGCCGGGAGTAGACCTGACCAAAATGTGTGTCAACAGGGGTTGACGGCGGTGGAGGATGGATGATGAGAGGAAGACAATCATCGATGGCAGGGTCAGGATGAGGAGAGGGAAGGAGGAATGAAGAACTTTCAACAAAGGCAACGTCGGCCGAGATGACATACCGCCGTAGGTCGGGGGAAAAACAGCGATAGCCGCGTTGAGTGCGGGAATAGCCTAAAAAGAGGCAGCGGAGGGATTTGGGAGCGAGTTTGGAGAGACCTGGACGGGTGTCGCAAACGTAACAGAGGCACCCAAACACGCGAATGGGTAGGGTGTGAAGAGGGAGAGAGGAGAACAAAGTCCGAAAAGGAGTTTCCCCTCGAAGGATAGTGGAAGGAAGACGGTTTATCAGGTAGGTGGCGGTGAGTATGGCATCGCCCCAAAACTGCAGAGGCACCTGTCGGTGAAAGAGGAGGGCACGAGCAGTCTCCAGAATATGTCTGTGTTTCCGCTCGGCCACGCCATTCTGCTGGGGTGTATCAGGGCAGGAGGTCTGATGAAGGATGCCTTTCGTCTGGAGAAACTGCCGAAAGGAATTGGAGAGATACTCACGCCCATTGTCGGAGCGGAGACATTTGACCGAGAGGGAAAATTGATTCTGAATCTCAGCATAAAATGTTTGGAAGGTGGAAAACACGTCGGAGCGTTCTCGAAGGAGGTAAAGTCAAGTCATTCGCGAATAATCATCGATGAAAGAGATATAGTACTTGTAGCCCAAATGACTCGAAATGGTACAAGGACCCCAAACATCTGAATGAACGAGATCAAAAGGGTTTGAGGCCCGTGTATCCACCCGAGGGAGGTATGTAGATCGATGATGCTTTGCAAAGGTACAAGACTCACAATGAAATGAAATATTCCGACGAAACTCTGGAAAAAGTTGATGAATGGTGGATGCCGGCGGATGTCCTAACCGGGAATGAAGATCCAAAGCTGGAGAAGAGGTAGATGAGCAAGCGATGGGTGTTGGTGCATCGAACAGGTAGACCCCGTCCTGAAGTCGGCCTCTACCAAGTTCCCGGTTCGTTGTCTGCTCCTGAAAAACAACACCAGAGGAGGAAAATATGGCAGCGCAGTTAGATTCTTTTGTCAATTTACTGATGGAAAGAAGATTAAATGGACTGCGGGATACATGTGCCACAAAGGGTAGGTGAATCGTTGGAGTCAGAGAGCAGGTGCCGAAATCCACAATCGGGATAGTGGAGCCATCAGCGACCGTGATGGCTGAGGGACCGGTGTAAGGGCAGTAAGAGGTCAACATACCAGCATCACCGGTGAGGTGGTCGGAGGCTCCTGAGTCCAACATCCAAGCAGAGGAGCGACGGGCGACAAAGGCAGTGGAGTGAGCAGAATGGGCTATAGAAGCTGCTGATGGGCCGGGTTCGGCAGATTCCCGAGGTTCATGAGTCAGCCGGATGTCGGCCATCGAAAGGTCCAGAGAGTGAGGAAGAGTTGCAACTGCCGATGGTGCTTCCTGGACCGCCGTCTGTCCCTGCCGCGGGCGCTGAGATGGACGTCCATGCAGGACCCAACATCGGTCGATCGTGTGGCCAACCTTGCCACATTGTTGACAGAGGGGACGTGGTCGACTGTCCACACGACCACGTCCACGAGAACCAGATGAACGGCCACCGCCATGACCGACGAGAGCTGAGTGGTCGATAATGGGGGCGGGAGGAGGAAGAGCCCGCTGGGCCTTGCTGAGTCGGTGATACACCTGTGGGATCTCCAGCGTCGTCGAGCTAGCGAGCAATTCGATTGCCGTGGTGGCAAATTCTGGAGCGAGGCCGTTGAGAAGAGTGAAGAGACAGAGCTGGTCCCGCTGGGTCTGAGCTTCGGCCGGTGTTTGTGGAATGGGCCACAACTCCTGCAATTCATCACGCAGCCCTTTCCATTCCAGGAAGTAGGTTGTAAAGGTTTGGGCCTGCTGGCGAACATGGGACAGTCGCTGAAGGATTTCGGACACCCGAGCGAGGTTATTGGTTTCAGAGTACATGATATTCAAGGAGTCCCAGAGCTCCTTGACGGTATTGGCGGTGCGGGTGACATCTTTGACCGATCGTTCCATGGAATTGACCAGCAGAGCGAAGATCTTGCTGTCAGCAAGTTTCCAGGAACGATATTTGGGATCAGCCGTGGCTGGGGGAGGATTCTCAAGTTGATGGTCGAGGTCCATGCCGGTGAGGGACATCACAACAGTCTTCCGCCAGATGGAGAAATTTGTGGAGTCCAATCGGTCATCCACAAGGCGGGTAGTAGCGGTGATCAGCGGCGGCAGTGGGGAAGAGTCTGCCATGGAAGCGGAGCGGTGATACCGAAGATGCAGCGGAGGGATGAGCCGGATATGGAGCGGCGCGGTGCGGAGAACACCCGATCTGGAGTTGAGCGGTCAGAAACCTTCAATCTTGAGCTGCTGCGGCCGGAAACCACGGATCTGTTTCTAGTTGAACAAATCGCTGCGGAGGGAATTATGGTCCAGCGGCGATACCAGCGCCAATCGAACCCTTCCAGCGTCGAGATCCAGCGGCGCGAGGGGATTTCTCCAACGGCTTCAGCCGCAAGGGCAGCGTCGAAAATCAGATCTTCCGTCTACCCTTCGAATGAAACCGTCTGCCAGGAGATTAAGAACCAGATCTCTATATCCCATATGATGCCGCCTGGAGGGGGGATGAGAAACAGAACAAACCCGAAAATGGCACAACTGCTCGGGGAAGGGAGCGCTGCCACGAAGGGGGTGAGCGCGACAAAGGGGGTGAGCACGACGGATCGGCGCGGGTGAAGGCCCGCTGGGACGAGGGCTTACGCGGGAGGACGGCGGACGCCGGGGTCGGGAGCCGAGTCACCGGGGAAGGGCGCTGGGCGGTGTGTCGCGCCTGAGGGAGGCCCGTCGGGAGGTGGAGCCACACCGGGAGGGAGAGGCAGGCGCCGCGATGCAGTAGGGGCGCTGCCTGGAGGGAGGGTCTGGCAGGAGGGTGAGCCGCCGGGAGGGAGGGCCACCAGAAATGGCTATGGCAGTGGATAGAGAGGCGGGGCCGGGAGGTTGCCGGGAATCCGCAGAGGAGGGAGGGTTTGGGATAAAAATCCCTCTGATACCATGTAATTAGAGATCCCTCTTACCCTCAAGGTAAGGAGAGGGCCTGTATTTATAAAAAACTGTAAGTGGAAGTTACAAGGGAGGTTACAAAAGAAGTGGGGCTGGAAGTTACAAAGTTAGTGGGGCTGGAAGTTACCCATACTCCAACAGTTTTCTTATAATTTATGGAATGAAATTTTTCCATTAGTGATCTATTCCAACTACTTGAATTCTAATTTATGGTTGTGCTAGATAAATGCAGTTTTTTTTTTGTTTAATTGATTATATTTTTCTGCTTTCGGCTGAATGGAAATTGGCATAACAAAGGTAAACCAAACTGATGGCTGTGTTTGAAAATCAGTTTTGAGAATACTTAAAAAAAATCATTAAATCAAAAAATACTGTTTGATAAGTTCTTTTTTCATCAAATTTTTTAACGGAAAAACAAGAATACGATCCTGAAAGTTAAAGAAGCTTGATAAGTTCAAGTGTTGTTGTATTTGAAATGTCCAATTGGGTTGCGCTAGAGAGGGAGTGTTGGACCTCGTTATGTGTATTTTAGAGTCCCACGTTGATTTCCGATTTGATTGGTTTTCTTATAATTTATGGAATGAAATTTTTCCATTAGTGATCTATTCCAACTACTTGAATTCTAATTTATGGTTGTGCTAGATAAATGCAGTTTTTTTTTTGTTTAATTGATTATATTTTTCTGCTTTCGGCTGAATGGAAATTGGCATAACAAAGGTAAACCAAACTGATGGCTGTGTTTGAAAATCAGTTTTGAGAATACTTAAAAAAAATCATTAAATCAAAAAATACTGTTTGATAAGTTCTTTTTTCATCAAAATTTTTAACGGAAAAACAAGAATACGATCCTGAAAGTTAAAGAAGCTTGATAAGTTCAAGTGTTGTTGTATTTGAAATGTCCAATTGGGTTGCGCTAGAGAAATGTAGTTTTTGTTGTTTAATTGATTATATTTTTCTGCATTCGGATGAATGAATGAAAATTGGCGTAACAAAGGTAAACCAAACTGATGGGTGTGTTTGAAAATCAGTTTTGAGAATATTTAAAAAAAACCAGCAAATCAAAGAATATTGTTTGATAATGTAGAGTGGGAAAACCCCCTTTCCTTCAAGGTGAGCCAGATGCCTTCTTTTATAGATTGAGAAAGATGAATACACAAAGAAGTGTTCCGATATGGGACTCGGAAATACCCATAATAATAAAAAGAATAAAAAAGAGGGTTTAACACTTCCCCTCAAGCTAGACATGCCCAGTTTGGACAACGAGTCCCACAAAAAATGACATCATATAAGACCAGACACACTCCCCCTCAAGCTGGGCTGCAGATGCGGTGGATGCCCAGCTTGGAACTGAGCGAGGCTAGGCGAGCCCCTAGGAGGCCTTTGGTGAAGATGTCAGCAAGCTGGTCTGCCGTCGGAATGTGGCTAAAGCTGACATGATTGTGCTCCAGGTGGTGTCGAAAAAAGTGGCAGTGCACCTCAATATGCTTCGTACGTTCATGAAAGACGAGATTCGAAGCAATCTTGGTGGCTGTCTGATTGTCATACCAGATGTGAGCAGATGTCTGCTGAGGAAAGCCAAGCTCCTGGAGGAGTTGGCGAAACCAAACGATCTCCGTAGTGACGGTGGCTATGGCACGGTACTCATATTTCGCACTGGATCGGGAGATGGTGTCCGAAGAATAGGAGACCTTGATGCCTAGGAAGTATGTGAGAGGACCGAAATCCTTAGTGTAGAAGTGCTGATAAAGATGCCTCTTGAGATTGGTGATACCCGCAGAGTCGCTGCCAGTGATGATGATATCATCCACATAAACGACCAATAGGATGCAGTTAGCGGATGTCGTCCTGTAGAACAAAGTGTGGTCCTTCATGCTGAGAGAGCCCAAAGTCGGTGACGACCGTGCTAAAGTGGCCGAATCAAGCACAGAGAGACTGTTTGAGGCCGTAAAGAGAGCGGCGGAGTCGGCAGACTTAAGACTCGGCGCCAGAGGCACAAAATTCGGGGAGCTGCTGCAGATAAAGCTCTTCCTCAAGGAAGCCATGTAGGAAGACATTCTTGACATCCAGTTGATGAAGAGGTCAATGATGATGGGCGGCAAGAGAGATGAATAATCGAACGGTGGCCATCTTGGCAATTGGGGAGAAGGTATCGAAGTAGTCAATACCATAAGTCTGCGCGAAGCCCTTGGCCACCAGGCGGGCTTTGAGGCGATGGAGAGTGTCATCGGGATTCAGCCTGACTGTGTAAATCCATTTGCTGTCGACCGCCTGTTTGCTTGTTGGAAGGGTGACAAGATCCCAAGTATGGTTTTCTTCCAGAGCCAGCAATTCATCCCGCATTGCTGCTAGCCACTCGGGGTGAGATGTGGCATCATCAACTGTACGAGGAATAGAAACTGTCTTCAGAGCGGACAGACCCCTGTATGAAGATACAGATAGAGTACTCTGGCAGGAGCGAATACCTTTCCGTAAGGTAATGGGCAAGTCCTCGGGCGGCGGGGCAGGAGGATCGGACGAAGCGGGGACGACAGTGTCATTGACCGGGACATGGGATACAGTTGATGGACGACGAGAGTAGACCTAACCAAAATGGGTGTCAACAGGGGTTGACACCGGTGGAGGGTGGATGATGAGAGGAAGACAATCATCGACGGCGGGGTCAGGATGAGGAGAGGGAAGGGAGAACATAGAGCTTTCAACAAATGCGATGTCGGCCGAGATGACATATTGCCGTAGGTCGGGTGAGAAGCAGTGATATCCGCACTGAGTGCGGGAGTGGCCAAGAAAAATGCACCAGAGGGATTTGGGAGAGTTTGGAGAGGTCAGGACGTGTGTTGTGAATGTAACAGAGGCATCCAAACACTCGAAGGGGAAGGGAGTGAAGAGGAAGAGAGGAGAACAAAGCCCGAAAAGAAGTCTCCCCCTGAAGGATAGAGGACGGAAGACAGTTTATAAGGTAGGTGGCAGTGAGAATTGAATCTCCCCAAAAATGCAGAGGCACCTGTCGGTGGAAGAGGAGGGTACGAGCATTCTCCAGAATGTGTTTGTGTTTCCGTTCGGCCACGCCATTCTGCTGGGGTGTATCAGGACAGGAGGTCTGATGAAGGATGTCTTTTGTTTGGAGAAACTGCCGTAAGGGAGTGGAGAGATACTCACTCCCATTATCCGAGCGGAGACATTTTACAGAGATGAAAAATTGGTTTTGAATTTCATTGTAAAAGGTTTGGAATGTGGACAACACTTCGGAGCGTTCTCGAAGGAGGTAAAGCAAAGTCATTCGTGAAAAATCATCAATGAAAGATATATAATATTTATATCCCAAATGACTCGAAATGGTACAAGGACCCCACGCGTCTGAATGAACCAGATCAAAAGAGTTTGAGGCCCTTGTATCCACGCGAGGAATGTATGTAGTGCGATGATGTTTCACAAATGTACATGACTCACAATGAAAAGAATGATACCGACTAAAGTCTGGAAAAAGCTGATTAATGGTGGAGGCAGGTGGGTGTCCCAACCGGGAATGAAGATCCAATGCTCGAGTAGAGGCAGACGTGCAAGCGATGAGTGCCGGTCCATCGAACATGTAGACCCCGTCCCGAAGCTGGCCTCTACCAAGTTCCCGGTTCGTAGTCCGCTCCTGAAATATAACACCAGAGGAGGTAAATATGGCAGCACAGTTATAATCTTTTATCAGCAAACTGATGGAAAAAAGATTAAATGGACTGCGGGGCACATGTTTCACAGATGGTAGGTGAATCAATGGAGTCAGGGAGCATGCGCCGAATCCCGCAATGGGGATAGTGGAGCCATTAGCGACGGTGATGGCTGATGAACCGGTATAATGGTAGTAGGAGGTCAACATACCTGCATCACCGGTGAGGTGGTCGGAGGCACCTGAGTCGAACATCCATGCAGGGGAGTGACTACCGACAAAGGCAGCGGAGCGAACAGATTGGGCCAGAGAAGTCGAGGATGGACCGGGTCCTGCAGGGTCCCGGGGATCATGAGTCAGCCGGATGTCGGCCATAAACAGGTCCAGAGATGGTGGAAGAGTGGCGACTGCCGAGGAAGCCTCCTGGACCGCTGTCTGTCCCCTGCCTCGGGCGCTGAGAAGGACGTCGATGTAGAACCCAACATCGGTCGATTAGGTTGCCAAGCTTGCCACAATGTTGATAGAGGGGACATGGACGACCTTCCACACGGCTACGTCCACGAGGGCCCGAGGAGCATCCACCGCCATGACCGACGAGAGCGGAGTGGTCGATGATCGGGGCGGGAGGGGGAAGAGCCCGTTGGGCCTTGCTCAGCCGATGATAAACCTGTGGGATCTCCAACGACGAAGGGCTGGTGAGCAGCTCAGTTGCTGTGGTGGCAAACTCCTTAGCGAGGCCGCTGAGAAGAGTGAAGATGCAGAGTTGGTCCCGCTGGGTTCGAGCCTCTGCCGGTGTCTGGGGAACGGGCCACAACTCTTGCAATTTATCACGAAGCCCTTTCTGTTTCATGAAATATGCGCTGAAGGACTGGTCCTGCTGTCGAATATGGGACAAGCGCTGAAGGATATCGGAAACCCGAGCCAGGTTGTTGGTCTCAGAATACATGATGTTCAAGGAGTCCTAGAGTTCCTTGACTGTATTCGCCGTGTGGGTGACATCCTTGACCAATCGATCCATTGAATTGACCAACAGAGCGAAGATCTTGCTATCAGCAAGCTTCCATGAACGGTATTTGGGGTCAGTCGAAGCCGGAGGAGGATCCACAAGGTGATGATCAAGGTCCACCCCGGTCAGGGATATCACCACAGTCTTCCGCCAGATGGAGAAATTTGTGGTGTCCAACCGGTCATCGACGAGGCGGGTGGAAGCGGTGATTATCTGAGGCAGAGGGGAGGAGTCTGCAATGGAAGCGTCGGGTAGCGGTCTAAGACGCAGTTGTGGGCAGCGCCGAAATCAGCGAGGGGTCGGGCGTGCCGGGAAGTCGTGAATGGCGGGCAGTGTGTGGAGCCGCGAGATGCAGCGGACAGCAGGAGGGGCGCCGGGAGTCGGTGCAAGCCGTGCACAGGAAGAGCTGGGAGGATGCCGGTTCGCGTAGAGGGAGGCGGTTTGCCTAGACCAGTTCGCCTGGACTGGTTGGCCGGGGGGCCGCGGGAGGCGCCGCACGCAGAGGAGGAGGGCCGCCGGGGGGGCCGCGGGAGGACGGCGCAGGGAGGCACAGGGTGCCGGGCAAGAGCGCCGCTGGGGGGGGGGGGGGGGGGCGGAGGGCAGACCGAGGAGGGAGGGGAGTGCCGCGTAGGGCAAACCTAGGAGGGAATGATGCCACTTAGGGCAGAGTTGGGAGGAAAAAAAAAGGAGGGCTCGGGAATAGGGTTCCCTCTGATACCATGTAGATTGGGAAAACCCTCTTACCTTCATGGTGAGGCGGAGAACTTCTTTTATAGATTGAGAAAGAGAAATACACAAAGGAGTATTCCGATGTGGGACTCCGAAGTACCCATAATAATAAAAAGAATAAAAAAGAGGGTTTAACAGATAAGTTCTTTTTTCATCAATTTTTTCAGCTGAAAAACAAGAATATGATCCTGAAAGCTAAAGAAGCTTGATTAGGTTTTTTTTTTTGCAAAATAGAGTCAATACATGATCGTAATTTATTTTTTTTCATAACAATTATAAATTTATGCAAAATCAGTTGGGACTAATTTAAAATATAATTTTCAGAATAATGATTGAAATTTATTGTTTTTTGATCCCACAACTTATTTTGAAGAACTATTATATAAATTGTTTTCTTGAGCTTATGCCACTTGTTCAAATGATTAAAATTTTGGGTTGTACAACTCTGTTTTATACTAATCATTCAATGCATTCTGTGGGTGCATTTCTAGAATGGGCACCAGTTAAAAGAAGCCTGGTATATATTCCGCACATTCATTCCTGGATAGTTTAATGTTACTTTAAAATTTTTACGGCACTCTTCTCTGCTGATTTGTAGATAAATGTTAGGGTGAGGTTTGACATCCCTATGGCAGGTGGCATTTGTTGCGATAGGAGCAACCATGGTCGGCAGTATCACCATGTTGAAAATGAAGGGTGATTATGCTCGGAAAGGAGATGAAGTGAGCGGTCATAGATTGAAAGCTCTGATTACCATTTAGGCCCTGTTTGGTTTATTATATTCATTAATAAAACGAAATTGAATTAAATCATATGACAAGGTTATGTTTGGTCTTGAAAAACATTTCCTGTTTATTTTCTGAAAATGTTTTCGCTTATGTAATGGGCAACATTTTTTAGATTTTTGGTAAAAAAATGTGGGAAAATATTTTGAATAGCAAGAAAAGTATATGTAATTTACCCTTTATTGCATATTCATTTTCCAGAAAACATGGAAAAAATTTGTTTTCTAAATAGAACGTTTTCCTTAACCGAACACAGCCATGGATTCCCGGAATCTTCATTCCTTAATCTTTAGGAATGAAATTTTATGTTTTTAAATGAGGTAAGACGGATTCCCTAATTTGGATTCCGAAGGATTCTGATGAAAGAAAACCAAATGGTTGTAATAATTAAAAAAAATAAGGCGTGAGAATCCTTTTTTCCTCTATCCGGATGCCACCAAACCAAACAGGGCCTTTGGTACTTTGAAGAACTACTATTGGCTACTCTGACTTGATTTTGATCTACAGCTTGGATATTTTTCTTTTGGCGGAAGCACTGTAATCTGTGTTTTTGAACAGGTCAGTATCAATTACACGCTCATATCAATCGCTTTGATATTAGATTATATACACGCAACATGATTTGTAATGAACTCGCCAAATAGTATTTTTTTTTTTATGAAGTTGACATGCGTGACCATGGGCCATTGATGTTTTTTATGCAATTGTTATTTAAATAAATTGTATCTGATGCTGTAAATTAATTTGTAAAATTTCTTGGTGAGACGCCCCGGCTATCTGATTTGCTAATTTCTTCTGTACTTTTGCAGGATGCAATTGCAATCGATGAAGATCTCATACAGAACAGTAAAAGTTCCATTGAAACCCTAGTTTCCATGGGGATGCGGCTGGGTGCCTCCACGATGAAGAAAGCTCATAACATGCAGCCTTAGTAGAGTTGGGATATCTTGTTCCTTGGCCTCAGAAACACATGTTTGGTGAGTTGCCGAATGTTTCCTGTAACTATTTCAAAAACTGGGAAGAAAGGATTTCACATATGTAATGGACATCATTTGTATCTATATTTGTTCACAAAAAAAAGAAAAAAAATCAAAGCTACCCCGCCCTGCATAAGCCAGCGGGTTGCCCACATTTTAAAAAATATATACTATTTATAATCATTTAAATATTGTATTTTTTTCTCATTCGTAATAGGTTAGGAGAATTATGGATTGACAATACCTAGAGTTTTAAGGGATGTGATTGAACATTTTTATATGGGTTAATGGTGGCATGTGGTGATGATGATGTGGTGACGAATTGTTGCTATGCAAAGTAGGTGAGTGATCGATGAGTGTAAAGAATGGTAATGTTGGTTGTGTGGTGATTTGAATGGTTGGAATGAATGACGACTTTCTAAACAACAATCGGTTTCAAAGGATGCTATTAGGGTTTCCTGAGGTATATTTTTATTTTCTTGATAAAAAAATAAAACTAAATAACAAAATTAAATGGATCCAAAAAATATTATGATTATAATAACTCTTGAAATTGAAACCATGTGCAGTAGAAATAAGTTTTATTTTTCAAGAGGTGAGATGACAATGTAAATATGGTAAATAATTACAATATAAATATTATAATATCCTATTGAAACAATAAATATAAACCTATTTAAAATTCACATGTGAATGAATGATGAATTAGTATGATAATTAAGGTGAGAAATCTGAAGGTTTAATCATAATTTTTTTATTAAAAAAACTAAAATATTAAAGAAGCATATATAATATATATATATATATATATATATTTTTTAATTTGGCCTGTGGGTAAGCCCGCATGCGTGCGAGCTCAACTTGCGCGGGCTCAACCCGCATTGGCCCATGCTCTAAACGATCAATATTTTTGGTCGCCCTTACCCCCATTTGCCCCAAACTCGCAAAGCCTGCAGGCCATGGGCTCATTTTGCATCACTACTTGGTAAATTAGTTTTTCCTTCATTTTGATGAATGCTATGATATTTCGTTAAATATGCATTACCTAGGTCATGAAATGTGTGAAGGTTGCAAATTATTCTTTTCTTATCAATGGAGAGTACTCTGGTAATTTTGAAGGAGATCAAGGCCTTGACAAAGGTGATCCAATTTCACCTTTATACATGAAATAAATTTCTTAATCTCTCTTGTTCCATTCACAACATGGATCGTGTTGATCTGGAATCGTTGTTGTGTTGGTGATAGATATCATTGAGTGTAGTGTTGGGTACACATATATCCATAGTATTGTTTCGCGCTACCATTCTTTTGAGATATTATGGCACCTCTAGTTTGAGGAATGTTACTTTTTGATCGTGTTCTTTTAAGGTTTTTCTTGGCTCACTTCGGTTTCTAGAACTTGAAGGCTTATGTTATCTAAGTTAAATGCTTTTGCTTCGTAATGGAGAATTCTAAACAGACCTCTTGAAAATATTAATTTTGGTTATCTTTTTTTTTTGAAGAAAACCATTGGTGTGTGAATTTGACAAGGGCATGAGGTTGACGTGTGTTCGTATTGCACTAAAAGAGGCCTTATTGATTTGGACTTGGTCATCGTGCTAATTGGGGCACATTGCACATGAGCCTCAGCCCAGTTGGTGATGACTCAACAAGTGCATCCAAGAAACCCGATATCAATTTTGGGTTACTGTAGCAGGTATTGTTCGGTACTGTAGCAGTCGAAACTATTCATCCATTTGGGCCTTTGGGCCACTGTTTTGGTCCTCGGGTCCTATAAGACTTTCATGCCACCCAAGGCCTTTAGACCAGTTGTTTCTCAAGGCCTTCAGACCACCACAAGGCCTTCAGGCTTCCCCAAGGCCTTTGAGCCACATGAATATGCAGATTTACCAGTCAGACTACAAAAAACAAGGCTCCATATGAGGATTCATAGTAGGCGCATTCAGCAAAGCAAAGATAACCAGATTTTGAAGATGAGAGGGTATGACATTACTATCGGTATCGGGCATGTGCAGCTCTGCACAGGATAGCTAGCCGACCAGCCTTGTGAAGGTGGAGTGTTGATATCATGACATGTGTTGGGGAGAAGTAGTTCCAAGTTGTCTTGTCTGGGTGATTTCCTCTAAGACCTACGACTCATGTAATTGTCTCTAAGCCTTTGGGTCTTGTAAGGGCTCCACCTCACCCCTTGAAAAGTGGATTATCAAAAATAATAATAAAAGAAGGCCTTCGGGCCATTCAGGTAATTGGGGCACATTGGATTACTCCACGAAGTGATGACTTTGTTGGAGGAACAAGGGGTTTCGCTCATGAGTTGGTATGTTCTAGGAACCTCGTTTGACAGGGGATGCATTGGACACATGGCATGGTTCTATATGGGAGGGTTTGGGTGTATGACATGGTTATTTTGTTGCTTGTTTTCAATACTTGTTTGCACGTGCCTTGGTTATTTTTTCTCTCTTGATTTTATATATATTTATTGTGAGCTAACTTGATGCAGTAGTCATTGTTGCTGGAGGATGGAGCTTTGAGTTGGTCGTGGTGCAAAGTATGGTGCAATGCCATAGTTAGCACCTGGGTCGTCTTTGGGTCTTCTGGGATTTTTGATACATTTGGTTGAACTGATTTTGTTACGTCTCTGATTGGTATCTTGTTATGTTTCATTGGAACTTGGTTGGCTGGTTTTCTATAATGCATCATATTTATTTATTTTATACCATTGTGGTTGTTTGTTACATGTAGCGTTGTGTATGAGGATAAATATCACCCATTGATTTCAGATACCCTTGACATTTATTGCCAGACTTTGGTGTTCAGGGGATGTACCTAAGGTTAGTGACACATCAGTCCTTCCAAAGTTAATGAGTCGGGGACGAGATGTTACAAATTGTATCCGTTTGGTACAATCTGTCAGTGAGGATGGTAGGTGTGGTCATAAGATGTATCGAGACTTGGCATGTAGAGTATAAAAAGTTATAGCTGACCTCTTTATACTAAACTTCAAGTTACCAAGGCGGTCAGGGTACAAAAGTGTTTTAAACACTTTTAGGTGTTTCGTCACCTCATCGTTGAGGATTTAGTCGGCGAGACTTGTGTATCTTGCATCAATGAGAGACTTCCCACTATGACATCATCATTCATATGATATTTTATAACTTTTGATTTGGAACTCTGATAATATGATTTGCTTATCGTGTGATGCACATGGAAAAACCTATAACTAGAGTATGGGTGGTGACTGGGTGGTGATTTTTGCTATGGTTAGAGGAAAATGCCACCATTCAGGAGACTTAAAAATCAACATGAGGAAGTCATTGAGAATGTGGTTTACACCTGAACCACAAGTGAACTAATAGCCCGTTCGTAGTAGTGTAGAATCGTTTCAAGCTAGCAAAAAGGAAATCAAACTGATGAACACCTATGTGGATCACTTGTTAGAGTTCCGAAAGCAAAACCCATCGATCTTTCAAGGAGACTCAAGGCTCGAGCAAGCTAAAGCAAGGCTGGGTCGGATGAACCAGATCTTTAATTTCCTTGGTACCCTAGTAAACATCAAAGTAAAGCTAGTATATGCTTGAAGACTTGGCACAAAAAATGGGCTGATTAATAACATTTAATGCTTGTATTGATTTTTATGCTCAGTGGGTTGCCTTCACATCCCCTGATGGAGATGTCCATTTGTTTAAAGGGGGTGAGACATAAATGCTGGGGTCTTTAGTGATAGTCATCAGAACTATCTTGTATCAGCTAGCAACTATGACCTTGGGAGCTGTTGATGTGATCCGAAGTAAGGGTCTTCCTCAGATAGTGGATTGATACCCCGATGTATTTTTGGAAGATTTTTCAGGGCTACCACCTGAAAGAGAATTAGAATTTTACATTGACTCACTACTAAGAACAAGTCCAATTTCACTTCCTTCATATATAATGGCACCAATAGAATTGTGGAAACTGAATGTCTAGTTGGAAGAATTGGAAAGGAAAGGCTTTGTTAAACCGAGTGCATCACATTAGGCCACTCCAGTGTTATTTGTATAGAAGGAAGATGATACTCTTCAACCATGTGTTGGTTATTGTAAATTGGATCAAGTTACAATAACAAATTGGTATCATCTTCCTCGAATTTCTGATTTTTCGATCAATTAAAGGGAGTCAAATGGTTCCCCAAGATTAATCTACAATCAAGGTACCAACATCTCAGGGTTATGAAAGTGGATATCTCCAAGATAGATTTTCAAAATCATTACAACTACTATGAGTACTTAGTAATGCCCTTTGGTCTTACGAATGCGCCAAAAATCTTCATGGTATTAATGAACCATATCTTTTATAGGTATCTGGACTCGTTTTTGGTGGTGTTTGTTGATGACATTTTGATGTATTCTTGAACCAGAAGTGACCATGAAAGGCACTTAAATATTATGATGAGTCTATTGTGAGATAATCATCTCTATGAAAAGTTCTCTAAGTGTGACTTCTGGATACATGAATTTTTATTCCTTGGACATGTCATATCTAAAAAAGACATATCGTTCGATCCAGAGAAAATTGAGGCTGTCATATCGTAACAACCACCTAAGAATGTTTTCGAGATATGAAGTTTCCTGAGGTTAGCAAGCTACTATCAACGTTTTGTCCATGATTTCTCACATTTAGCTTCACCTATAACGACCTTAACTAGGAAGCGTATTATGTTCTAGTGGAGTAATGACTGTTAACAATATTTTTAGGTAATTAAAGACTAGCTTACCTTGACACCGATTCTAGATTTTTGAAAATTGGGTGAGAGTTGCATGATCTATTGGGATGTGACCGAATCTAGATTGGATTGCGACTTCATGTTGGGATACCATGCCATAGCCTACAACTCACGACAACTTCGAGCACATGAAAATAACTATTCTACGCAGGATCTGGAATTGGTTGTCATGGTCCATGCTTTAAAAACATGGTCTCAGTACCTTTTTGGGGAGAAGTTTATAGTATCCACTGATCATAAAAGCTTGAAATACAGTTGTTCGCAAATGGATTTGATCTAAAGACAATGACATTGGATGAAATATCTCCAGATATTAAACTTTGATTTGGTTTACACACATAGGAAAGACAATTTAGTAGCTGATGCATTGAGTTGTAAATCCTATAACTAAGTGGTCAGTGCAGCCCATAATCAGTGGACACTAATGGGGGTAATCAATGATAAGCACTTAGAGTGTATGAAATAGAAGTATGTCCTTGTTTTCTTTCCAGTCACACTTATCCTTGACTTGGTGGAGCAAGTTAAGGAAGCCCAACAGTCAGACACTAACCACGTTACCATTAGGTCAAGCCTTAATGGCGGGGAGCTCGTGGTTGGATGGATGATGGATGATAATCCTGTGTTGTGCTTCCAAGACCGGATCGTTGTTCCTCGTTTCCTGGAATAATTCCTTTGTGCTTATCATTATTTGAATTGGTAGTCGGGAATGAAGCAAAAGGTAGTTGAGCATGTAGGAAGATGCTTAACTTGTCTGTAGGTAAAGGTTGAACATCAATGACCATTTAACGTGTTGCAATCACTGCCCATACCCATATGAAAATGAGAGAAAATTTCTATGGATTTTGTTACTGGATTATTGAAGATGCTTTAGAAGCACGATACTATTTGGATGATTGTTGAAAGACTTACCAAGTCAGCGCACTTCATTCTAATCAACAGAAAGTATTCGGTTCATGAGTTGGAAAAGCTCTATATTCGAGAGTTGGTGAAGTTTCATGAAGTACCGGTTTCAATTATCTCTAACTGAGACCCTGTATTTACCTCATGATTTTGGTACTCTCTACAATAAGACCCTGGAACCCAGTTGACCATGAACACGACCTACCACCCTCAAACCAATGGGCAATCTAACCATACTATTAAGACCCTAGTGGACATGCTCAAAGCATGCATGATGAACTTTGGTGGTTCATGGGAGGATCACATTTCATTAGTGGAATTTTCATATAATAACATTTATCAGACACCAATACATGTGACACCATTTGAATCATTGTACGACTAACCATGTCGACCTCCACTTTGTTTGGTAGAGACCGAAAAAACCTCCATGATTGGACTTAGTCTTTCCCATGAGACAACAAAGAAGATCAAAAGGATTAAAAAATAGATGTCATTGGCCTAAAGCCGTTAGAAGTAATTTTTAGATCATCGTTGTCAACCATTGTCTTTTGAAGTGGGTGATAATGTTTTCTTGTGAGTATCTCTGAGGTTACGACACCAATGATTGGGTAAGTAGGGAGAGATGGATCCTTGATATGTGGGACCATTTGAAATTCCTGAGCGCATTGGTGAAGTGGTTTATCAGCTGAATTTACCTTTGAGGTCCAATTCAGTCCATAATGTTTTCTACATATCTCAACTGAAGAAGTAACACTCGGATCCAACTCACATGATTAGGTACGATTATGTGACACTTAAGTTAGATGCTTCAATCCTTCACAACCCAATACACATTCTGGATAGGCAATGCAAGACCTTGAGAGTCAGACGTATCACTTTGGCATATATTATGGAAACATGGTCACCTTCAAGTAGCGACTTGAGAATGAGAGAGGTTTATGAAAGTCCAATGGCTCAAACTTTTCCAAAACACCACCAAACTCTAGCTTTTCGAGGGTGGAAAGCCTAATAGTTGGGAGAATGTGATACCCCTAGTTTGAAATAGGTTACTATTTGATTTTATTCTTTTAAGGCCTCTCTTGGATTGCTTTGAAAACTAGAGGTTTGGAGGGGTTCTTGGTTGGAAAAAGGGAGTTTGGGCTTTCTAAGGTTCACCACGCCATAGTGTTGGGCATGGTGCGGCGGTGGTGGGGGAGCAAGTCATTTTGGATGTGTGTTTCAGAATAGATATTGTGGGGATCAACTATTTTGTTCTTGGTGCAACACAGCAAGTGAAATACCCAAGCAAGTCATTTCGTTTGGCATTTTGATAGGTGTCCTTCTGTGAGAAATGAGGAGCACCATGACATGGTCTTGGGTGTGGTGCTGATTGGGAGTCAGATGAGGTTTCCTTTGGCATGAGGGACACCACACCTAGGCCTATAGGTGTTTTAATGAGAGTTTTGTATGTGGAAATATGACTGTGGAAAACAGGGATGTTGAAATGCTTGGGATGCAAGTTGTGGTTGCGTGCAAAGTCTTAGTGAGTTGAGCGCTAAGGATTTGGAAACGATGAGCATGACTTGTCACATCTGTGATTTTGTTTTGAGGTATTATTTTTTTTATTTTTGATCTTGCATTTATCCTTGGGGTTCCCCTTTAGTTTTTGGTGAAGAATGGAGATTTTGGGCTTGACAACAGGTGTTGCACGGTTGGCGCATGGTTTGGGGAAACCGTAAACCCTCACCCAGGAAACCGTTCATCATGTTCCTCTTGCACAGAGAGGGACACATGGTTGCTGCATAGTTTGGAAAACCATGCATGAAAACCATGCAACCTGTCCAGGTCATTAAATAGTGGAAATTTATCCTTATGCCCTCTTTGATTTTAATGCCAAATCACCTCCCATCCACCCCATTCAGGATTTTCAGCCATGGGAGCTTCCTCCAAAACTTCCTCGAGCCTTTGAACATCAATCTTTGGGTGGTTTTAGCCTTGGTTCTTCAATAAATCTTCAAGTAAGTCATTTCTTCTTCAGTTTCTCCCTTATTCTAGGGTTTCTATTCCCTCCTTGTGTTTTCCTTTTTCTAGCAGGTTGTTGACCTTAATGCGGGGTTGATCTTGTGTTTTTGGGAGATATCATGATGGTTATTGTTCGATCTTTCCTTTATAGCATCTTTTGGTGGTGTGGTTGTGGTTTTACATTGGATTCTGGGAGTTTACAAGTGTGAGGTAGGTGTTTCCATGCTTTTACATTATTAGATGAGTTTGGTTTTCTTGCTTGATTGTTTAAATGTTCTCTATAGATTATTTGTGTGGTGCGAAATATGTTTTGAAAAGTTTTTGAGATTCACATGTGATGAAAATGAGTTTTCTAAAGGAAAGTGGATATGGTTTATGTGTGCTTCACTGTGGTGTTTCTTAAATATGTTTTATGCAATGTGTGAAAGGTGAAAAATGTGTTTTCACAGATATTTAAAGGTGAAAATGTGTTGAAAGTGGATTTTCCAAGATAAATAAAATTTTGTTGCATGTTGGATTCTTTTTTCTGCACCTTAAATGCGTATTTGAATTGTGAAAGTGATGTGAAGCATGTTATAAAATGGATTTAATGTGAGTATGAATTTGAAAGGGGCCTTGACCATGGAAATGGTTGGATTCCATATGTGTTCTTTGTTGTGTTTCCAAATGGGTTTCATAAATTGTGAAAGTGGCGCAAAATGTATTTCCAAATGGTTTTGGTGTGCGTGTGAAATGGAAAGTGGTTTTGTTTATAAAAGATGGTGGTTTCCATGTGGATTTTGATCGTTGGATCAATGTGAAAATGTGAAAGTGGTGATTTCCTTGCTCGCTTATGATGCTTGGTATGTGTATGCAAAAGTGATGATTTATGTGATTTGTGAAATGGAATTTGAGTACAAAGGGAATCCCGAGTATTTAGGTGGTCGAACTAGAACTAGTACGCTAGTTGACTTAAAAGAGGCTGAGGCCCAGATTCATCTAGTAGGATTGACGCTACAACACTAACTAAATATGTGATATGATTAGGTACCACTAGAACTTTGGATGTGTTCCCATCTAGTGGATCATACATGAGAACACTATTGGTTTTGGATTATGATATGGAGACCATTAGACCTTGGGATAAGAACACCGTTGATAGTTTAGTTGGAGGATTTTGATCACTAAGGTATGAGGTTCATAGGGTCCCACTTGTGCTAGTTACCTATATGGATTTCCCATGGTGTTATCTTATGGCATGATGCTTATGTGATGTGGTGCTAGCTGTTGGCATACGATAGACCTTGTGTACATTTTTATTTCAAGAAATCTAATTTGTGAAAAGGGTTTTCCTTACAAAGTGTTACTTGAGAAAGTTTTCCTTAAAATGTTTTTCTTAGAAATGTTTTAAATATTCTTATGGGGAATATGCATGTTGATTTGTATTCTAATGTTATATCATGGAATCTTCCTTTTGGGTGGCATCCTACTAGGTTTTGGCTCACACCCTACATACACCTTTGAGTGTATGTAGACTTTGTTATGTATGACCCAGGTAAAGGAAATATGTATCGTGGTGGTGATCTGGTTTCTAGTGTTCTACTTCTTGTAGGTGTTGGTGGTGGTGGATTGAGGGTGTTGACCCTCTTGTTACACGGAGATTTTTGGGATGGTTTTGTTGTTCCCATTCCGTTGTAGTACTTTTGGGCTTTGGTTAAAGTTGTAAACATGAATCTGAAAATTATTTTACCTCATTTGGTTATATTTATCATTTATGTGATATTTATTCTTGTTGCCTGTTTATGGTTATATAAATGTGTGAAATCATTCCCTAATTGTATTTTTGATACCCAAACACTAGTTTCTAGCCTGTGGGGATCGGGAACGCCCTTCAGGACATGCCATAAACCGGTTTAGGTGTTGATTGGATGACACTCTGGTTTGGTTCGTGATAAAATGATATCATAGCAGGTCATGATATTTTTGGGTCATATTATTTGGGATGAGCCTGGATAGACCAGATCTAGGATTATCGGGGATTGATGTTCTGGTCATTAGTGGGGTGCTTGGCCAACACACCTCGTAACAGGACCCGAGTTGCCATGAGATGTTGGGATTTGGTTTGAATTCTCATCTAGGTGAGACGTACATGCTGCATACTATATATGGACACTAGGTGGGGGTGGAGTGATTTAGTCGGTATTGTTATTGTGATGGATTTGGTTATATTTTGATTTATGAAAGTGGTGGTATTTGTTATTATTGCCGTAAATTTTCATAATAGTTGTATTGATGGTTTTTCTTATGGTTATTACTTATTGTAGTAAGATGCCTCCTCAGAGAATTCCTTTGCGACCATGGGAAGAGACCGAAGAGAGTTCTCCCTCACCAATCGATTAAATATTAGTGGAAGCAGTGGTTTGGGTTGTCCAAGCATTGGGTCAAAGAGTGGGGTCTAGTTCTGCTTAGGTCAGAGAAGAAGAACCAGGTTCTAGAAAGGAAAAATCTCATAAGTTCCTCAAGAACTAGCCTCCTTCTTTCTAGGGTAGCATAGAACCCCAGGAAGCAGAGGAGTGGATTGAGAAGATAGAAAGGATGTTTGAGTTTCTTGATACTCATGAGGTGGTTAGGGTGAAATGTGAGTCGTTCATGTTGGAAGATCCTAGTCGGAAGTTGTGGGACTCCATAGTGTAAGTTGCAAAGCATGAGAAGATGAATTGGAAGGATTTCAAGGTTGTCTTTAATGAGAAGTATTTCCTTGAGATTTTGGCCTTCATCAGATCCTAGGTGTTTTTGAATCTTAGCCCAGGAGACCGGACTATGATGGAGTACACTAACCACTTTGCAAAGTTAGTTTGGTACGCACCTGAGATAGTTTCTAATCAGTAGCTGAAGCCTCAAAAGTTTGAGATGGGGTTGCAACCAAAGATATGATCTCGGGTCTTCTTGTTCAAGTTGAAAACTTATTCTAAGGTGGTCGATCATTCCATGATGGTTTAAATTGATCATAGAGGCAAGTCTGGTTTCTCCAGTGTAGTGTGAGTAGTGGGAAATGGTAGTTTTTTTGAGTATAAGAGGAAGCGGGATGAGCAGGGGAAGAAGGGAGGTGGTATTTCAAGCCATCCTTCCCAGTTGTCTTCATCTATGGATTTTGATGCTTGGTTAGTCATGTGCCATCAGTGTGGGAAGGCAGGGCACATGTGATTTGTGTGTTCATCTCCAGATAGACCTTTCCATTAGTGTGGAACTATGAGACACTTGCATCATTTTTTCAAGGTGGTGCACCTATATCAGAGTGGTACAGGATCTGCAGCTTTCAAAGGGATGTCAGTCCATTCAGAACCATCCAGGATAGTGATTTATCGGTTCATAGGTTGTGGCAGTAGGGCTAGATCTTCTTCTAGGCAGAGTCAATTCAGGGTGGAGCCGCGGTCTAGTGCTCTCTCTTAGGTTCAAGCTGAGATGAGGAAACTTCATGCCATGGAATGAGCACTAGTGGAATCATATGTAGGGCCTATGATAGTTTGAGGTACCATTCTTATTGTATCATCTTTAGTTATTGTTCTATTTTATATTGGTTCCTCCGTTTCTTTTATTTCTGCTCTTCCTGTGTATGTGTTAAAGTTTCCAACTAAGCTTATGTTGTATGCGATGGAATTGGTAACACTGCTTGGTAAGAAGTGATAACAGGGTATCAACTGTCCATTTTTTGCACTCACCGTGTCAAGGGTAGAGTTGGAATGAGATTTTATTATTCTAGAGCTAAACCTCTTTGATGTGATCCTTTGTATGGGATCCTTGATCAGGCTATGTTGGACCTACACTTCCGAAATTGTGCAATTTTGTTTATCAGATCTCATCAATCACATTGGGGGACGATGATGGTTCTACTGAGGGTGGATTAACTCTTGTGGTGGATGAGTTCCCATAGGGTTTTCCATAGTATTTATTAGGTTTGCCTCCGAAGTGGGATACAGAGTTCTCCAATGATTTGCCATTGGGAACACAACAAATATCTCTTCCCTCATACCGTATGGACCCCACCGAGTTGAGGGAATTAAAGGTACAAATAGACAACTTGGAATCCAAAGGATTCATTCACCTGAGCATCTCAGATTGGGACTCCCTAGTTCTGTTTGTGAAAAATGCTGATGGATCTCTCCGGTTGTGCATTGATTATTGGAAGCTGAATAAGGTAATGATTAAGAAAAAGTACCATTTTCCCTATATTGACGAACTTTTAGATCAACTTAATGGTGGTAAAGTGGTTCTCTGAGATTTTCTTTCATTTTGGGTATCACCAAGTCAGATTTAGAGAGGCAGATGTTCCAAAAACAGCCTTCCGAAGCAGGTATGACTATTTTGGGTACTTTGTCATGCCTTTCGGGATGGAAAAAATGCTCCAGCAGTCTTTATGGAGCTCATGAACAGTGTGTTCCACTAGTATCTCAATTCCTTTATAGTGGTATTCATGGATGACATCCTGGTCTATTCTAGGACTGAGGAGGAGCATGGTCGACATTTGAGAATTCTGATAGGCACCCTTTAGGATCATCATCTCTATTGGAGGTTTTCTAAGTGAACCTTCTGGATAAGGGAGGTGAACTTTCCGGGCCATGTGATCTCAGAATAAGGGGTTTTGGTGGACCCTAAGAAGATCAGTGCAATTATGTCATGGAAACAATTGAAGAATGTTTTTGAGATTAGTAGATTTTTGTGCCTCGTAAGGTATTATAGGCAGTTTATTCAATATTTCTCTCATATTTATTCATCCATGATAGCTCTTACCTAGAAAGGGGTAAAGTTCAAATAGAGCTCAAAATGCCAGGTGTCCTTTATAGATCTAAAGCGGTGATTGACCACCACCCCTATATTGATCTTGATAGAATCTAGAAAGGGACATGTGGTCTATTGTGATGCCTCGGGTTTGGGTCTTGGGTGTGTGCTAATGCATGATGACCATATGGTGGCTTATAGTTTGCGCCAACTCCGACTGCATGAAAAGAATTACCCAACCCATGATATGGAGTTAGAAATAATGATTCATTCCTTGAATATATGGTGTCATTATCTCTTTGGGGAGAAGTTTGTATTTTATTCTAATCATAAGAGTTTAGCCTACATTTTCTCACAGATAGACTTGAATTTGAGGGAGCTCCATTGGGTTGAGTACCTTCAGGGGTTTGATTTTGATACAGTCTATACCCCAGGAAAATTTAATGTGGTTGTAGACACATTGAGTTGGAAAGTTCTAGTGAAAGGATTAAAATATTCCAGTGATGAGTGGATTTTATGGGTCTTTTTTTCTCAAATGCATCTAGAGACCAAAGAGAACATTGGGGGTGTGTTCTTGGCTAGTGTTCAGCTAACACCTTCCCTTATGGAATTGATTTGGCAGGAGCAGCCTGTTGATGAGCTATTACAGTGTTCTATGTAGTTTCTAAATGGTGGGGAGGCGCATTGCGAATGATTGTTGTCTCATGAGGGAACTTTGTGCTTTATAGGTTGTTTCAAGGTGTCGTTGTCATTGCAGACGGTGGTGATGCAATATAGCCACTAGTCTTATTGGTCCATACATCCTGGTGCCACCAAGATTTTTTATGATGTGATTCGGTAGTTTTGGTGGCCAGGTATGAGGTGGGACATAAATAACTTTATATCACAATGTTATATATGTTAGCAGGTTAAAGAAAAGAACCAAAGGCCCTCCAGTTTTCTTTAACCACTACCTATTTCTACCTGGAAGTGGGATGAGATCTCCATGTATTTTATTATTTTCTTTCCTCATACACCCCTGGGGAGGAATTACATTTGGGTAGTGATTGACCATATGACCAAATCATCCCATTTCATTCTAATTGGGGATTCAACCAAAGTGGATGATTTGGGTCAATGGTTTTTTCAAGTGATAGTGAGGCTTCATGATGTGCCATCAATAATTGTTTCAGATAGGGACCCCTGTTTACCTCAAAGTTTTGGTAACGCCTTTAGAAGGTGATGTGGTCATAGATAAAGTTGAGTATGACATACCACCCTCAAACGGATTGTCATATGGAGAGAATGAATTAGATATAGGAAGACATGCTCCAAGAATGTGTGTTGGATTTCAGAGGTTAATGGGATAACTATTTGGGATTGGTTGAGTTTTCATATAATAATAGTTACCAAACATCAATTTGAATGGCTCCTTTTGAGGTGCTTTATGGTTGGTTGTGTCAATCCCCTTTGTGTTGGGCGGAGGTGAGTGAGACCTCATTTTTGGGGCCAAGCCTTGTGCAAGAAACTTATGAGAAATCCAAGTTAATCAAGAATATTTTTTTGATGGTGTAGAGCCACCATAAGTCTTATTTTGATTATAGGAACTGAGCATTAGAGTTTTCTGTGGGTTATCATGTGTTTCTGAAAGTGGCCCCTTGTTTGGGCCATCATCATTTTGGTAAACAAGGGAAACTAACGCCGAGGTATGTCAGACCTTTTGAGTTCACCGAGTGGATTGGTAAGGTAACTTAAAGGTTATCTTTTACCTCTAATTTGACATAAATTAATGATGTGTTCCATGTCTCTTAGCTGAAAAAGTATAACCCAGATCCATCTCATGTGTTAAATTGGGAAGAGTTGGAATTAGATCCTGATTTGTCTGTGTTTGAACGGCCAGTAAAAATTGTGGATTCTCAGGAGAAAGTACTTCATTGGAAGTCTATTCTATTGGTTTGATTTATTTGGAATCATGGTAGTGATGAGTATGATACTTGGGATCAGAAGTCATGGGTTGAGGAGGAGTACCCGTTTTTGTTTTCTAATCAAACTCCAGAGTGACTTTTCAGGGATGAAAAGTTTTCATAGTGGAGATAATTGTCATGCTCATGATTTTTTTGAGGTATTCTTTTGTTTATTTTTGGTATTTAATTTATCCTTGGAGTTCCCCTTGAGTTTTTGGTGAAAAATGGAGATTTTGGGCTTGACAGAAGGTGAAACACGGTTGGCGCATGGTTTGGGGAAACAGTGCATCCTCGCCCAAGAAACCATGTGGCATGTTCCACTTGGACATAGAGGGATTCACAATTACTGTATTATTTGTAAAATCATGCGAGAAAACCCTACGACCTATCTAGATCATTAAAAAGCAGAAATTTACCCTTATTACCTCTTTTATTTTAACCCCAAATCACCTCCCATCTGCCCTAATCTGGATTTTTAGCCATGGGAGCTTCCTCTAAACCTTCTTGGTGCCTTTGAGCATCAATATTTGGGTGGTTTTATCCTTGTTTCTTCAATAAATCATCAAGTAAGTCATTTATCCTTTGGTTTCTTCCTTTTTTCTAGGGTTTATATTCCCTCCTTCTTGGGATTTCCTTTTTTACAATGGGCTTTTGAACTAATGAGGGTCCAACCTTGTGTTATTGAAATAAATCATGATGGTTATTGTTTGATCTTTCTTTTTAGGGTCTTTTGGTGGTTCAGTTGTGGTTTTACATCGAATTATGGGAGTTTACAAGTATATGGTAGGTTATTCCATGAAATTACATTATTAGATGAGTTTTGGATTGATTTCTTGATTGTTTAAATGTGTTATATGTATTATTTCTATGGTAAAAATATGTTTTTGAAAGGTTTTGAGATGCACATTTGATGAAAATGATTTTTCTAAAGGAAATTGGTTATGTTTCATGTGTGCTTCATTGTGGTGTTTCTTAAATATGTTTTATGCATTGTGTTAAAGGTTTAAAATGTGTTTTCAAAGATATTTAAAGTTTTTAATGTGTTGAAAGTGGATTTTCCAAGATAAATGGGGTTTTTTTGCATGTTGGATTCTTTGTTGTGCACATTAAATGTTTCCTTGAATTGTGAAAGTGACATGAATCATGTTATAAAATGTATTTTATGTGAGTATTAATTTGAAAGGGGTTTTCCCATGTAAATGGTTGGATTCCATATGTGTTCTTATTGTTGTGTTTCCAAATGGGTTTCATAAATTGTGCAAGTGGTGTGAAATGTATTTCCAAATGGTTTTGGTGTGTGTGTGAAATTGAAAGTGGTTTTGTTTATAGAAAATGGTGGTTTCCATGTGGATTTTAATCATTGGATCAATGTGAAAATGTGAAAGTGGTGATTTACTTATGATCTTATGATTCTTGGTATGTGTATGTGGAGGTGATGATGTGAAATGGAATTTGAGAACAAAGTGAATCTTTGGTATCATGGTGGGTGAACTAGAACTAGTATTCTAGTTGAATCACAAGAGGTTGAGGCTCAGATTCATCTAGTAGGATTGACGCTACAATACTAACTAAACATGTGATATGATCGTAGACCAATATACCTTATTATTCATTCCCCTCTAGTGGATCATGCACGAGAATGCTATTGGTTTTGGCTAATGATATAGATACCATTCGACCTTGGGATGTGATCCCCTCTAATGGCTTGTGCACGAGAACACAATTGGTAGTTTAGTTAGAGGATTTTGATCACCAAGGTACAAGGTTCATAGGGTCCCACTTGTGCTAGTTACCTATAGGTAATTACCATAGTTATCTCTTATGACATGATGCTTATTTGATGTGGTGCTAGCCTTCAATATACAGTAGACCTTGTGTACAATTTTATTTCAAGAAATATTATTTGTGAAAAAGGTTTTCCTTACAAAGTGTTTCTTGAGAAAGTTTTCCTTAAAATTTTTTCTTAGAAATGTTTCAAATATTCTTATGGAAATGTGCATGTTGATTCGTCTTATAATGTTATAGCATGAAATATTCCTTTTGGGTGGAATCCTACGGGGATTTGGCTCACACCCTACATACACCTTTGGGTGTATGTAGACTTTGTTATGTATGACCTAGGTAAAAGCAATATGTATCGTGGTGGTGATGGTGGATCCAATTGATAGTGTTCCACTTCTTGTAGGTGTTGGTGGTAGTGTCTTGAGGGTGCTGATACTCTTGTTACACAGTGGTTTTGGGATGTTTTTTTTGTTCCCATTCCATTGTATTACTTTTGGGATTCAGTTAAAGTTGTAAACTTGAATCTCAAAATTGTTGTACCTCATTTGGTTATGTTTATCAGTGATGTGATGTTTATTATTGTTGGTTGTTTATAGTTATATAAATGGGTGAAATCATTCCCAAAGTGTATTGTGGATACCCAGACACTAGTTTCCAGGCTATGGAGATCAAGAATTCCCTTCAGGCCATGCCACGAACCGGGTCAGGTGTCAGTTGGATGACACTCTGGTTTGGTTTGTTACATGAATTCACCACATCATAGCCCATGCCATAGTGGGTGTATGGTGATACAAATGATGAGGAGAATCTTTCCACATCATAAGAGAGCCTGTGGTGGTAGTCAAGCATGTTTTAAATACTAAAACGATTTCCATATTTTATGAGGATATGTGAGTTTGAATGGGAAATTGTTTGTGATAATTGGGGGGGGGGGGTCTTAACTCGATTAATCCCTAAAATAACTCTCATTCTTTCTCGGATTTCTAGGTATTGTGGACAAGAGGGTCTCATGGGCATGTTGGGTGACACTCATCTTCTCAAAATTTATTTCTATCAGTTTTGACTGGATGAATGCTCAAATGTAGGTGGCTTTACTCCCACTTTACTTCTTCAAAGAACTTTAAGGATTATGATATCTAAGTAATTTTTTTTGCTTCATAATGGAGAATTCTATAAAAAACTCTTGAAAATATTAAGTCTGTTTGTTTTTTCGAAGAAAGCATTTGGTGTGTGTGAACTAGGCATGAGCATGGGTTTGGCATGTGTTCATATTCCATTGGAAGTTGCCTTATTGATTTAGAGTTTATTATCATGCCATTTAGGGAACATTGGATTACTTCACCAAGTAATGAATTGGGTTGGAGGAACTGGTGTTTCAATCAAAAGTTGAGTCTATTTTGGGTATCCCATTTAATGGTGGATGCATTATACACATGACATGGGGGGGGGGGTGTCACACCCGCCCCCAATTTTCCTTTATTTATTTTATTTTTATTTGTTTCTTGATGTTTAATCCATTGGATGAGGTTTAGGTTGAGTTCCTAGTGTGAATATTTGAGTTTTTTAGATTTCAGGTGTTTTTTGACCCTGCGCACGATTAATGTGCACAGTTTGGGGAGAAACCATGTGACTGTTTAAGGAAGTTGGTGTTTCTAGTTCAATTTGTTCTTGCACGATTTGAATTGTATGATCTGATCATGGTTTGGATTGAACTATGTGAACTAAAGGAGTAACCATGCGACCTTTGAGTGGTGTTTGGGACAAGGTGCACGGTTAGGAGAAACAGTATGGAAAGCATGCGAGAGGATCTATAGTTTTTGATAGAGCCAAATTGCATGGTTGGCGCACAGTTTACAAAACCATGTGACCATCCCATGTGGGTTCCCATTCCCTTCCTATAGGGTGCACATGATTGGTGCACAGTTTGGAAAATAGTTCATCCAAATCGTATGAATTATCCAAATTCTTAAAATTTTGAGTTTCCAATTATACCCCTCCTATGTTTTAAACCCATTTTAGGATTATCCTCCCCCAATCAACCTAGGCATACCATGGGGATTCCAAAACCATCCTCCCTTGCCTCCCATTCCATCTTTGATGCTCCTTCAATCTTACTAGGTGAGTTCCTATTGTTTTTTGGCCAATTTTATCCTCTTCTTCTCTCCCTCTCTTGGTTTCTTGGTTTTCATTGGATTGGTTCTCCCTTGGATGAACCCTGGGGTGAGGGTTTTCTATTCTAGGTTATTTTATTTTATGTTAGGATGTGTGGTTTTTTCCTTAGGCTTGGTTCTTCCTTCTCTCAGATTTTTATCGCATTCACATACCGTTGAGGTAGGTGTCTCCATCCATTTCCTTTCCAGAACATTCCAATTGATGCTTGAGTGTTTATATTTAATTTAAAAATGTTTTATCCATGACTGTGATGTGGTTTTATGAGTTTTTTTTTGTGTTTTCATGTTGGGGAAATGATTAAAATGAGGTTTCAAGGGATTTCTATAATTATGTTTATATGTATATGCATGTAAGGTGTTAGATACAATGTCAAGTGGTATTTAAAGAGGAAATTGATTATTTTGAGATTGTGGTTTCCTTGTTTGAGCTTTTATAGTTGGGTGACTTGTGAATTTATCCTTGTGTGTGGGTTTTGGTTCCTTTTTATGGTTGTAGAGCTCTTGCGATTATTTTATTGGAACTTTTGGCATTTCAATGGACTTTATTATATACATGTCATTGGATGTGGGAATGTTCATATGTTTATGGGGTGAACATATGGATAGGCACACACATGATAATGAAATTCTATAATATAAAATGTTTATCTTGAACCTAGTTTTCAAAATGTTCTCCTTATGTTTCTTTCTCTTCTCCCCTCCATCTCTTAAACAGTTTTCCTAAAAACTTATAATTTTTCCAAAATGTCTACTTGGTTTATAAATAACATGAAATGTGGTTTCTAAGCGTGTTATAAAAAACTTGGCCCATTTGGTACCATGAAATATGGTTAGTAAGCCCTCAAATTTAAAGGCCAGTTTGAAATATTCAAATAATAAGTAGTGTTTTCATCTTTGTTTTTGAAATAGTTTTGGAAAAGATCTCAAATTTGTAAATTTTAAGGCCTAGTTGGTATATTATGGTGTTTTATGAATTGGTTTTCAAACTCATGTGGCATGCCAGACCAATTGGAAATTTGGATGATTCTGTGTGTGGTGGGAACCCTATGGTCGTCCTTCTAAGGAGAGGGTCTTCCCATAGGTGGTGTTAGAGTTGGGGCAAGACATGTAAGATGAAATCATAAGTTATGTTCGATGCCCCGCATGTGATGAACTTCTCATTCTCCACCATACTTGTAACACACCAAGCTTCCATGATACATTTACCTTTGAATAATGCAATAGCTTGCATTGTATGCAACTTCGAGATTTTAACCCACCACGACCAATCAAACTAGCCGTTATGAATAGTAATACCTACTTTTTGAAATTTTATAAATTTTATTTTTCAAAATGGACTTAATTTTTGAATTTAGAATATAAAAATTATCTTAGGGTTAAGTTTTGGTATTTTCTGAAAACTTTCAATTTTTGATGAATAGTGAAAAATACCGCGTTATTGTTTAAAACTGACTTTTTATTTAAATAATTAGTTATATTATTTTAATTTATTTTAGGTGAAAATAGATACATAATACCTATACATGTTCAATTTAATTCATTGGAGTCATTTTATAATAATTTTAGATATATAAAATTTTATTCAAATTTTTGTCGTCTTTTACCCACCTTCTAGGAGCATTTACAAATTTGAATAAAACTTAATTTTACCACTTTTGTGAGTTGAATTTAAAAAATATGAGAGACACGGTTGACATCAGTAAGTAAAATGCGGTTCAATAAGATGAAAATAATTTTCTGTGAATAGTAACTTTTGACTATTATTTACCACGGTTAAAAGTAAATTGGGTAATTAAGGGTAAAAATGATATTATAATTATCCTAACACATGTACTAATTCTATTGGATAAGTTTAGTTCAACCAAAAAAAACCTTAGTAATAAAATGTGATCCTTTTGGTCCACTTGGATTAGATTAAGACATTTATTATTATTTTATATAAAGAAGAGTTAAAAGAGTTAAATTCAAAGTTTAATAACTAAACCATTTTTAATATAGGATTACACAAAATATAAATTTGACTATAAATATTCATTATAAATATAAAAATATTTCCTACATAATGATATTTTATTTATAATTTTTAGACATTAAATAATTTAATTTATTTATGACACAATGATGATGTAGTAATTACCTTAATAATGAAATATTAAAATAATTGATATTATAAATATCCAAATAAATGTAAATTGAGACTTATAACTAATTCCACTAATTTTACAAATTAATATGACATGTTAGGGTTTATTAAATAAATTTTATTCGAAGTGATAAAGTTTTTATGGCTTTCAAAAAAATCAAATACTAAATAGTGTCAAAATTGACATAATTGAGTTTTTAAAACAAATACTATATTATTAATTGATATAATATTTCGACCAAAGGATTTAGATAAGGTTATATATATTAATAATGAACCACATGGGGTTCCCTTGGATTGTTATAGTAACTTTATTAACCATATAATATAAAAATACAAAGAGACATGGTAAATGTCAAACTATTTAACTCAGAGTTAAATCTAAAAGATAAGGTTAATATGGGGACTTAAACCTATCTGAAACCAATTGGTTGATATTTTTTCGACCCATACCCACCTTATACTCTAAATAAATCATTTTGGAGCCATTAGAAACCGAAAATGATTTTATTATAAAATAATATTTCAAGCTTTTCCTAAAGTGACCCTCACCTCTCTTATAAAAGGGTACTTACCCTTCTCTTAATTTCACACCTCCAAAGCCATTTGTCTTGGACAAACCCTACCCAAATATCCTCCAAAATTTCATCCCTTCATCCTAGAGGTCTTTCTTTAGTCATAAAGCCAACCTAAGGAGCCCTTTTGATCAAATCAAAAAGAAGAACCCGAAGAAGAGGTAAATATTTCATCACCTCTTTCAAGTTCTTTTCTTCTTCCACTTCCTCTTTCTTTGTTGTTTACATTATAAAATAATAAATCTCATATATTATATATACTATAATGTTATTATAAAAATGGTACAACCATATTCATTATTCTATCCATCATATGAATGAAAAAGTCACCATGCGTGCGTACGTATGGCTTACCGTCTCCACATCGTGGTGTAGTTTGTTATTCAAACACTTCATTATTTGGATGAGTATAATATCGAGTATAACTAATTTAAATAATAAATATAACATTTTAATTATTTTTTATATATGATATACCATCCAATTACATACGATTTCACCATCAATATAATGATATTGTCGCTCGTGCGTACGTACGGATTACCGTCTCCACGAATGCGATGAGATTCATTCCCCATCATAATAATTCAAGAATAATTTTTATTTTATGATTAAAAATAATATTTAAGAACTTAATATTATTCTGTATATGAATAAAATACATCCTATCCATAACAAACATGGCTTACGTAACTAGGCATACAAAGGAAAACAGATCTCTTAACACCCGAAACAATGATACTACTAAAATATTATTAACAAAGCAATATTATAAGATCATATATGATATAATATTTATGTATATTATTATTGTATAATTTAATAAAAATGTTTTAACTATTATACAGGAGGTTAACACACCATCAACTAAGGAAAAGTACAATTTAAGGGTTAATTTTACAATCTCTTTATTATCCGAGGTTGTTTTTACGTATCTACTGAGACCTCTTTATCATCCACACCCATGTTTCTTAAAAAAGTATTTCAAAACATTTTTAATAATTAATATATTATGGGTTAAAGTCATTTATACCCTTGTTTTACTTTTTATAAAATGGGTTGAAAGGAATCTTTCTGTCATTTTCCAAATAAGGTACTCTATGACCTTTTTGACAAAATTAAGGTAAGAATGTTTTTTAACTTATATGGAGGGTGTGGCTATTTTCTGATGTTATATCATCATCGAAGCTTCCCATACAAGCTTATAAGAATATATTCAAAATAAATGTTTTCTTTTATAATTATGTGACTTTTAAATGATTTCAAAATAGAACGAGGTATTTATTTCAAATAGTTTTTATTTCATCTATTTCAATATCCTTTGATAGATTTTAAACTTGTTTGAAGTTGATTTATTATGATACAAATATTCCATATTGTATTGAATGTTTTGTGGTATTTTTGATTGTGGATGTGTTATTTTAAAACCATTCATGGTTTATGGATAAATTATTGACATTTCATATGCTAATTTTAATACGAATGTTTATGTTATGTTCAAACCTTTTCATATGAGGAATGCATTAGAATTAGTAAGTGATAGGTGGAGCCCACTATAGATCCTAGATGCATCGGTAGGTCTCATGAGACAAACTAGTGTTTTTTCACAAGGCCTTGACAAAATCTTATTTGTAGTTTTGGCACAAGGCCTTGACTATGTGGTTATGAAGTCTGGCATTATGCATCCCATCATTATAAAAGTGACTATTGATATTGCATGTGACTATCCTACTAGTAGAATATCCATGTGAATAAATAAATGACATTATTTGATTTTATCTTTTCCATATTATTATGAAGTTTAAGTTTAAAATGACTTTTTTAGTCTTATACATTGCCCTAAATGTTTATGATTATTTATGAAAGTTTCTGCTATATTGTTATCCTTACTGAGCATCTGAGCTCACCCATTTATATGTTTTATTTTTCCCAGGATGTGAAAAATAATTTATGGTTGACCTATAGGGATGGGATAAGGATATATGTTTTTTCAATGGGGACAAAATGTTGTTGATGTTTTTATTTCATGATATAATGTAAAACTTATGAATGTATCTAGTACTTCTAAGGCTACTAAACTGATCGGTCTTTCGGGATATGATTGCTTGTATCATGCCAATGTTATGTAATATCACACTGACTATAGGTAACCAGGGTTGGGGCATTACAGTTGGTATCAAAGGAAGTTTAGTACAAACCTTGGAAACTAGATTTAGATAAACTCTGATTAGAGAACATTACCCTAAGATAGAATTTGAGGATTGGTATAGAAGAACTTCCCAGAATTTTGGTAATGTAGAGATTTTGTGTATTTTCCAAGTAATACATCCCTGTCTGGATACGGGCAGGTAGAGGCAGCTCTGGTACAGATTTACCTAGGAGTGAAAACTTCGACAAGGAGTTTTGGGGTTGACCTGGTGTATCCTAGTACACGACAACAGGCCTTGCTGCACTCTTGGTTATGACACTCCTGAGGGATATGCTTAGGATAATTCACATTTTATTTACAAACCATTATGAAGGATTTATGAGTATATACCTCCTCAAAGAAAACATTTTTTATGATTATGGATTATATCCATAAATTGTTCAATTTATGTTAAGTGTTTTAGAATTTTGGAATTATGTATTGCGATTCATAAACTAATCTAGTGTATTCCATTGTTTAGAAACGGCGCCTAGTGGAATGAATGAAAACTTTATCAATGAACGTAATCCATGTGGGGATTTACCTCTTACTCAAGATAATTATAGTGGAGCTGGTGATGCAACTAGTGCTGATAAAATTATCACCATACTGGGACAACTCACTCAGGTTATGAATAATTACCTTACCCTTATGAAGCACCCTAATCCACAACGCAGAGGATCAATGTTAGACCGCTTCATGAGGAAACAACCACCAACATTCAATATGAGTACAAATACATTAGTATCTAAGCAACAGATAAATTCCTTAGAGAAAATATTTCATGCTTTGGGGAGTAGCGAAAGGGAAAAAGTTGTCATGGTAGTTTATCACCTCACGGGAGATGAAGATCAATGGTGGTCATTAATCCAAAACACAAAGGAAGATGAAGAAGTATTAAACATGGAATGGAGGGAGTTTAAAGATATTTTCTTAGAAAAATACTTTACTTGTGACCATTGAGCGGATATGGAAAGGTAATTTCTGAGCCTGGGGAAAAAGGAGGATGAAAATATGGTAAAGTATGAGTCTAACTTTACAAGGTTAGCAAGGAATGCAACAAATTATATATGTAACCCAAGGAGTAATATTTATCGATTATTTTATGGGTTAAAACCATTTCTCTATCAAACATTAGTCTCACAATCCTTCTCATCGTATAAATATATTGTCTCATGCACTATCAAGAAAGAAAGAAATTATATAAGTCTTACGACATCAAAGCAAAGCAAGAGAAGAATATATCTTATGAACACTCTGGAAATGAAAATAAAGGGAAGACGGTAAAGGTTGAATATCCATATTGCGGTAAATGTGGGAAGAAACATCCCAGTACTTTCCTAAAGGGAATGTGAGTCTGTTACAAGTGTGGTGAAAAAAGCCACCAAGCTTGTGATTGTAAGGGGAAGAAAGAGGATGTCATTGTTAAATGATACAATTTTAGAGAAAAGGGTAATTATGCAAATGAATGTCCTAACTACCAAGAGAACTTACCTCAGAAAAGGCCAAGGGAGCATGACCATGCTTATGTGATCACTACTGCTGAGGTTGAAGCTTTGAAAGACGTGGTGGATGGTAATTTAATGGTTTTATCATGTTTATCCAATGCTTTATTTGATTTTGGATCATCACATTGTTTCATATCTTCCCAGTTTTCTAAGAAAATTAGATATTTTCAATTTGACTTGAGAAGGGAGTTGTCAGTCAAAACTCTCAAGGGAAATATCATCACAACAAAGTTTTGTGAATCAGTTCCCATTAGGGAATATAAATGTTCTTTATATGATGATCTCATCATCATACCCATGACTGAATTTGATATAATCCTTATAATGGATTGGATTTCAGACCATGATGTGAAAATTTATTGTAAGAAAAAGGAGGTTTTAATTTTAGATGATGATAAAGAGTACCTTATCTTTAGATCAGAAACTTCACCACCTGATTCTTATCTAGATCCACACCCAGTAGCTCTACTAAATTCAATTATTGGGGAGGAAGAGAATGAAATAATTATGGGTGAGGAAAAGAAATTTTGAATAGATTATGTACCTATTGTGCAAGAATATGTTGATGTTTTTCCAGAGGATTTACCCAGACATCCTCCTGAATGAGAAATTGAGTTTTCCATTGATTTAATTCCTGGTTCAAGGCCCATATCAAAGACCCCTTATAGAATGGCCATTGTGGAATTAGTGGATCTAAAGAAAAAACTAGAGGAATTGAGTAATAAGGGATTTATTCTCCCTAGTGTTTCTCCATGTAGATCCCCTGTTCTTTTTGTTAAGAAGAAAGATGGATCTATGAGGTTGTACATTGACTACAGGGAGATCAATGCTATAACAATAAAGAACATGTATAACCTACCTCACATTGATGATCTATTCGACCAACTTCATAGATCTAAATATTTTTCAATGATCGACCTTCGATCTGAATATCATCAGTTGTGTGTGTAGAAGGAAGACATTTTGAAAACATCATTTCAAACTAGGTTTGGGCATTACGAGTTTACAGTAATGCCTTTTGGATTGACTAATGAACCCTCTATCTTCGTGGATCTAATGAATAGAGTTTTCAAGGAATATCTTGATGAATTTGTAGTGGTATTTATTGATGATATATTAGTATACTAAAAAATCTACAAATATCATGAAAATCACTTGCACACTATTCTGAAAACTCTCAGAAGAAATGAATTATATGGGAAGTTTAGAAAGTGTGAATTTTGGCTTCAATAGATTTCTTTTCTTGGCTATATCGTCTCTAAGTATAGAATCTCTATTGATCCTTCAAATACTAAGGAAATCCAAGAATGGACAACAACGACGAGTATAACTGTGGTAAGTAGTTTTCTTGTTTTAGCAGGTTATTATCGACGTTTCATCCAGAATTTTGCCCGGTTGGCTAACCCATTAACCAAGCACGCACCTAAAGGGGTTAAATTTTTTTGGACAAAAGGGTGTGAAGAATATTTTGAAGAACTAAAGAAAATATTAGTCAACGCTCCTATCTTGAATCTACCATTAGGTAATGATGAGTTTTTTATTTATAGTGATGCTTCAATAAAAGGAATTGGTTGTTTCTTTATGCAAAATGATAGAGTTATTGCCTATGCATCACGACAGCTAAAAATTCAGGATAAAAACTATCCCACTCATGGTCTTGAGTTAGCATCTGTAATATTTGCTCTAAACATATGGAGACACTATCTCTATGGTGAAAAATGTGAGATTTATACTGATCAAAAGAGATTGAAGTATATTTCTTCACAGAAAGAACTCAATATGAGGCAAAAGAGATGTCTTGAACTACTCAAGGATTATGATTGCACTATACACTAACACCTGGGGCAGGAAAATAAGGTGGTAGATGCTTTGAGCAGAAAGGATCATGGAGTTTTGAACAAGATGATAGTTGAAAGGGATCCTATTTTCATGGATCTAGTAAATATGGATATGGGAATAACCATGGAAGGCGAAACATCAATAATTTTTCAAATGGTTTCCAAACCATCTTTACTAGGAAGGATAAAAAGTTCTCAGACTAATGATGAGGAGTTTCAAAAGAATATTAAAGATGTAAATGATGGGAGATTTAGTGACTTCGTATATGAAGATGGAATTTTTAAATTTGGGAAGAGACTTTGTGTTCCCGATATACTTGATCTAAAAAGAGAATTGTTGGATGATTCTCATAGCTCCAATTTATTTATACAACCTGGGAGTACCAAGATGTATAGAGATTTGAAGGAACATTTTTTGTGGGACAACATGAAGAGGGAGATTACTGATTTTGTGTCAAGATGTATGGTTTGTCAACAAGTGAAAGCTGAAAGGCAATAGCTTGGAGGAGTCATGCAACCTCTTCCTGTACCTGAGTGAAAATGGGATAATATTACGATGGAATTTTTCATGGGGCTACCAAAGACTCCTAGAAAGAATGATGCAATATGGGTCATTGTTGATCGTCTTACCAAGTCAAAATATTTTCTTGCTATAAGAAAAGATTTACCACTTGAACGTCTAGCAATACTATATATTAATGAAGTTGTAAGACTTTATAGTGTACCCCTATCGATTGTTTCTGATCATGATCCCCATTTGACATCAAGATTTTGGAAAAGTATTTAGAAGGCCTTGTATACTAAACTTCATTTGAGCACTGCCTACCACCCTTAAACCAATGGACAATCAGAACGGACTATTAAAACCTTAGAATACATGTTGAGATCTTTCTCACTTGACTTTCAAGGTATGTGGGATCAATATTTACCTATGGTAGAATTTTCCTATAACAATAGATTCCATTTAAGTATTCAGATGACACCATATGAAGCGTTATATGGAAAGAGATGTCACAAACCAACTTGTTGGGATGATGTTGGTGAAAGAAAACTCATAGGCCCAGAACTTGTTGAGGAAATAATAAAAAGGTGAAGATTATCCAAACCCACATTAAAGCAGCTCAAAGTAGGCAGAAGAGCTATACTGATAACTGAAGGAAGGATTTAGAATTTAGGGTAGGAGATC
The DNA here is from genome assembly GCA_963277665.1 of Viscum album. NCBI lineage: Eukaryota > Viridiplantae > Streptophyta > Magnoliopsida > Santalales > Viscaceae > Viscum > Viscum album. Next base: position 829,675,367 of record OY728140.1, read on the forward strand.
ATGTTTTCTTGAAGGTATCTCCATGGAAGGGAGTTATACGATTTGGTAAGAAGGGTAAATTAAGTCCTAGGTACATCGGACCTTTTGAAATTCTAGAATTAATTGGGGCTGTAGCTTACCATTTTACAATGCCGCCAAGTCTCTCCAAAGTTTATGATGTATTCCACATATCACTATTGAGAAAATAAATGCCTGACCCAATGCATGTACACACCTATGAAGAAATTGAACTGGAACCTGATTTGTCTTATTGGGAAGAGCCTATCAAGATTCTTAATACCAGAGAACAAGTGCTGAGAAACCGGACGACTCTTCTGGTAAAAGTTCTATGGAGAAACCATAAGATGGAAGAGGCAACGTGGGAACCAAAGGAACTTATGATGAAGAACCACTCAAATATTTTTGTGCGGTATTATTCTAGAAATTTTTAGGATGAAATTATTTTGAGGGGAGAATGTAACACCCTAAGCTTCCACTGTACGTTTCCCTTTGAATAATGCAATAGATTTTATTGTACGCAACTTCGAGATTCTAACCCACCGTGACCAATCAAACTAGCCGTTATGAATACTAATACCCAATTTTTTAAATTTTTTAAATTTTATTTTTCAAAATGGACTTCATTTTTGAATTTGGAATATCAAAATTATCTTGGGGTGAATTTTTGGTATTTTTCTAAAAACTTTCAATTTTTGATGAATAGTGAAAAATACTGCATTATTGTTTAAAACTGACATTTTATTTAAATAATTAGTTATATTATTTTAATTTATTTTAGGTCAAAATAGATAAATAATACTTATATATTTTCAATTTAATTCATTGGATTCATTTTATAATAAGTTTAGATGTATAAAATTTTATTGAACTTTCTACCGTCGTTTACCCACCTTCTAGGAGCATTTACAAATTTGCATAAAACTTAATTTTACCGCTTATGTGAGTTGAATTTAAAAAATCTGAGAGACACAGTTGACATCAGTAAGTAAAATGTGGTTCAATAAGATGAAAATATTTTTTGGTGAATAGTAACTTTTGACTTTTATTTACAACAGTTAAAAGTAAATTGGGTAATTAAGGGTAAAAATGATATTATAATTACCCTAACACATGTCCTAATTATATTTTATAAGTGTAGTTCAACCAAAAACAACCTTATGAATAAAATATGATCCTTTTGGTTCACTTGGATTAGATTAGGACATTAATTATTATTTTATTTAAAGAAGAGTTAAAAGAGTTAAATTCAAAGTTGAATAGCTAAACCATTTTTAATATAGGGTTACACACAATATAAATTTGACTATAAATATTCATTAGAAAGATAAAAATATTTACTACATAATGATATTTTATTTATAATTTTTAGACATTAAATAATTTAATTTATTTATGACACAATGATGATGCAGTAAATACCTTAATAATGAAATATTAAAATAATTGATATTATAAATATCCAAATAAATGTAAATTGAGACTTATGGTGAATTAAACTAATTTTATAAATTAATATGACTTTTTAGAGTTGATTAAATAAATTTTATTTGAAGTAATAAAGTTTTTAAGGCTTTCAAAAAAATCAAATACTAAATAGTGTCAAAATTGTCATAATTGATTTTAAAAAAAAAATACTATATTATTAATTGATATAATATTTTAGACAAAGGACTTATATAAGGTAATATATATTAATAATTAACCACATGGGGTTTTCTTGGATTGTTATAGTAAGTTTATTAACCATATAATATAAAAATACAAAGAGACATGGTAAATGTCAAACTATTTAACTAAGAGTTAAATCTAAAAGATAAGGTTAATATAGTGACATAAACCTGTCAAAAAAAAATTGGTTGAGAGGTTTTCATCCCATACCCACCTTAGACTCAAAATAAATCCTTTTAGATCCATTAGAAACCGAAAATTATTTTATTATAAAATAATATTCCAAGCTTTTCCTATTGACCCTCACCTCTCTTATAAAAGGGTACTTCCTCTTATCTTAATTTCACACCTCCAAATCCATTTGGATCGGCCAAAACCTGCCCAAATATCCTCAAATTTTTTTTCCCTTCATCCTAGAGACCTTACTTTGGTCATAAAGACAACCTAAGAAGCCCTTTGGGTCAAATCAAAAGGAAGAACCTGATGAAGAGGTAAATATTTCATCACCTCTTTAAAGTTCTTTTCTTATTCCACTTCCTCTTTATTTGTTGTTTCCATTATAAAATAATAAATCCAGTATCTTATATATACTGTGATGTTATTATAAAAATGGTACAACCATATTCATTATTCTATCCATCATATGAATGACAAAGTCACCATACGTGCGTACGTACGACTTACTATCTTCACACTGTGGTGTAGTTTGTTATTCAAACACTTCATTATTTGGATGAGTATAATAATGAGTATAACTAATTTAAATAATAAATATAAAATGTTAATGATTCTGTATATATGATATACCATCCAATTACATACGATTTCACCATCAATATAATGATATTGTCACTCGTGCATACTTTCGGATTACCATCTCCACGAATGCGATGAGATTCATTACCCATCATAATAATTCAAGAATAATTTTCATTTTATGATTAAAAATAATGTTTAAGAACTTAATATCATTCTGTATATGAATAAAATACATCCTATTCATAACAAAAATGGCTTATGTAACCGAGTATATAAAGGAAAACCGACCATTTAACACCCGAAACTATGATACTACTAAAATATTATTAACAAAGAAATATTATAAGATCATATATGATATCATATTTATGTATATTATTATTTTATAATTTAATAAAAATGTTTTAACTATTATACAGGAGGTTAACATAACATCGACTAAGGAAAATTAAAAGGTAAGAGTTAATTTCACAATCTCTTTATTATCCGAGGTTGTTTTTATGTAAGTATCTACTGGGACCTCTTTATCATCCACATCCATGTTTCCTAAAAATGTATTTCAAAACATTTTTACTAATTACTAGACTATGGGTTAAAGTAATTTATACCCTTGTTTTACTTTTTATAAAATGGTTTGAAAGGAATCTTTCCGTCGTTTTCCAAACATGGTACTTTATGAACTTTTCAAAAAAATTAAGGTAAGAATGTTTTTTAACCTATACGGCGGGTGTGGATATTTTCTACCATTATATCATCGTTGAAGCTTCACATACAAGCTTATAATAATATTTTAAAAATAAATTTTTTCTTTTATAATTATGTGACTTTTAAATGATTTCAAAATAAAAATAGGTATTTATTTCAAATAGTTTTTATTTCATCTATGTCAAAATCCTTTGATGGATTTTAAACTTGTTTGAAGTTGATTTATTATGATACAAATATTCCATATTGTATTGATGTTTTTGTGATATGTTTGACTGTGGATGTGTTATTTTAACACCATTCATGGTTTATGAATAAAGTATTGACATTTCGTATGCTAGTTTTAATACGAATGTTTATGTTATATTCAAACCTTTTCATATGAGGAATGAATTGGACTTAGTAAGTGATGGGTGGATCCCAATATAGATCCTCTATGCATTGGTAGGTATCAGGAGACAAACTAGTGTCTTGGAACAAGGCCTTGACAAGATCTTATTTGTAGTCTTGGCACAAGGCCTTGACTATATGGTTATGAAGTTTGGCATTATGCATCCCATAATTATGAAAGTTGCTATTGATATTTCATGTGATTATTCAACTAGTATAATATCCATGTGAATATGTAAATGGAATTATTTTATTTTATCTTTTTTATATTATGCTGAAGTTTAAGTTTAAAAGGCTTTTGTTTTAGTCTTATACATTGCCTTAAATTTTTATGCTTATTTATGAAAGTTTATACTATATTGTTATCCTTACTGAGCATTTGAGATCACCCCTTTATATGTTTTATTTTTCCCAGGATGTGAAGAAATATTTTATGGTTGACCTATAGGGATAAGATAAGGATATAAGTGTGGTCAATGGGGACAAATGTTGTTGATGTTTTTATTTCGTGATGTAATGTAACACTTATGAATGTATCTAGTACATCAAAGGTTACTAAACTGATAGGTCTTCCAGGATATGATTCCTTGTATCATGCCAATGTTATGTAATAATGCACTGAATCTGGGTAACTGGGGTTGGGGAATTACAATACTATCATAATGGTATTTTTGGGTGTCATCTAGAGGTTTGAGTGATGACTATTTTTTGATCCCAATTAAACAGATTGGTACCCCCTGGATAGAGGATTCCCATTCCGGTGAGAGGCGTGTACCAGAGGAACCTACTCTTAGGGAGTCTTATTTGAAAGTTTCTGGATCTCCTTCATCGGACCACTCACTTTCATGTTTCCAGTGTGGTCAGTTTGGGAATTTTAAACTGTCTTTCTATTATCTTATAAAGGATTGCTGATGATGTGGCCATTTGGGTCACTTGGAAAAGTTCTTCAACTCATGTTTCTAGAAGAGGAATTCTCAGGTGGAAACTTCTAGCTTCTAACTGTGGGGAATAAGATGCTTCAAGGCACTAGTGATCCATCCATAGGCCCTAGAGTGAAGGTCTTCACGTAGTCAAGAATTTTGGGGTGTGTGAGCATTGTCCCAAATTTTTTCCCCAATGATGGGGAGGAGACAGTTTAAGTTTCCCTATTTTAGATTCTTTGTTTTTAGAAGTCTTTTTTTTGTAAAAGCCTTAGTGGCCTCGTTTTCTTATAATTTTGTGGTTGTGCATTGCATTATGAACTCATGTGGTTATAATTCGTGGATTGGTTTAAGTTTTGGGTTGTGTTTGTTTTAGAGATTAGCATGTCTTATAGAAATGATGAATCATGGTTTGGATTGATGTTGGGTTTGAGTTTCTTTCATTGGGTTTCCCTTGGGCTGGTAATTCCCATGTTGATGTAGTGCACTATTTGGTTCTTAAATTTCAGGGAGACCCACCATTTATCTTCTTGTGATTTCCCCTAGAGTTGGTTGGGTGTGACTTGTGGAGATGAAAGGTCACACTAGGTTTCATGGTTTCATTTGACCTTGTTTATTTTCAGGTTCTAGTTTCATTCCTCATTTGACTAGGTGACTTTCTAGGGGAAGAAATTTTTGTGGTGGGGAGAATTATCACACCCTGAACCTGGGTTTCCTTTATATTTTTCTTTTTTATTTATTTATTGATGTTTAATCTTTTGGATGAGGTTCAGGTTTAGTACCCTATATGAATATTTGAGTTTTGGAGGTTTCATGTGGTTTTGACCCTGTTCATAGTTAGTGTGCACATTTAGAGAGAAACAATGCTACTATTTAAGGAAGAGGGTGTTTCCAGTTCAATTTGTTCTTATATGGTTTTATTTTAATGGTTTGATCACTTTTTGGCCTGAACTGTGTGATCCAAAAGAGTAACCATGCGACCTTTTAGTGGTATCTGGGATAAGGTGCACGACTTGTGCATGGTTAGGAGAAACTGTGCAGCAAGAGTGAGAGAGAATCTGAAGTTTTTGATAGATCCAAATTGCACAGTTGGCGCATGGTTTTCCAAACCATGTAGCCAGCCCATGTAGGTTCCCCTTCTCTTCTAGTAGGGTGGGCATGATTTGGAAAACCATGCGTCCAAACTATGTGACTTACCCAGATTCTTAAAATTTTAAGTTTCCAATTCTACCCTCTTATGTTTTAAACCCATTTCAGGTTTCTTCCCCCCACTCAACCTAGGAAAACTATGGGGCTCCCAAAACCCTCCTACCTTGCTTCTCCTCCCATCTTTGATTCTCTTTCCAACATCCAAGGTGAGTTCCTCTTGGTTTTTGGACAATTTTCCCCTCTTTATCTCTCCCTCACTTGGTTTATTTGTTTTACTTGGCTTGATTCTTCCTTGGTTGAGCCCGAGGGTTAGGGTTGACTAATGTAGGTTGTTTTCTTTGATGTTAGGGTGTGTGGTTTGTTCCTTAGGCTTGGTTCTTCTCTCTCCCAGAGTTTTATCACATTCACACACCATTGAGGTAGGTTTCCCAATTCATTTCCTTTATGGAACTTTCTAATTTATGATTGAGTGTTTATATTTAATTACAAAATGTGTGATCCATGATTGTGATGTGGTTGTATGAGTTTTGTGTTCTTTTAATGTAGAAAAATTGATGAAAATGTGTTTTTAAGGGATTTCTATAATCACGTCTATATGAATATGCATGTATGTTGTTTGATAAAATTCCAAGTGGTATTTAAAGAGGAAATTGAATATTTTGAGATTTTTTTGTCTTTGTTTGAGATTTGGTAGTTGGGGACTTGTGGACCGAACCTTGTGTGTGTGGGTTTTGGTGTCTTTTATGGTTGTAGTGCTCTTGTGATTCTTTGATTAGAACTTTTGGTATTTCTATGGACTTTAATATACATGTTCCATTGGATGGGGACATGTACACATGTGCATGGGGTGAAAATATGGATAGGCACATACATGATAATGACATGCTATAAAATAAAATGTTTATCTTGAACCTGGTTTTCAACATTTTCTCCTTCCCTTTCTTTCTCATCTCCCCTCCCTCTCTTAAATGGATTTCCTAAAAAATTATAATGTTTCCAAAATGGAAACTTGGTTTCTGAATAACATCAAATGTGGTTCCTAACCATGTTATCAAAAAATTTACCCATTTTGTACCTTGAAACATGATTGATAAATTCATAACTTTAAAGTCCCATTTGGAATCTTCTAAGAATGAATAGTGATTTCACCTTGGTTTTTGAAATGGTTTTGGAAAGGAATTAAGATTTTTAAATGCTAAGGCCTGGTTGGTATCTTATGGTGTTTTAGGAATTGGTTTTCAAACTCATGTGACATGTTGGCCCGATTGGAACTTTTAATGATTCTATATGTGGTGGGCAGCCCATGATTATCCTTCTGATGAGATGGTCTTCACATAGGTGGTGTTGGAGTTTGGGAAAGGCATACACAGTGGAATAATAATCTATGTTCGATGCCCCACATGCAATTATCTCCTCATTATCCATTATACTATCATCATGAGATTCTTAGGAATCATCTAGAGGGTCGAGTGACATTTACTTTCTGGTCCCGATTAGACGGATTGGTACCCCATGGATAGAGAATAGTATATGTTGGATTTTACACCAGCGAGGCTATTATAGAGCATCCAGGTTGGTTATTGACTTTAGATCTGCACCATATGATAACAGGTGAGTCCAAACCAAGTATGTTCAAGGATTTCTTCTATAGATGTTTAGAAAATGCAGATGATTACATATATGTATGCCCATGATTTATTTTACAACACTTTGGTTGTTTTTTCATTTAGTACTTTATATTGTAACTATATTGTTTTCCTTTATTTTTGGCTATATTAGTCATGCTCTGATATTTATACTTAGTTTAACTTTTCGTTATTCTCTTGCTTAGTCACATCAGTGTTTTTGATTCGGTTTTCAAAATGGGTTTAAAAAAAGGAAATTCATGTTTGATTTTCTAAATGATAAAAACCCAATTTTCATTGAATATATTTCAAAATAGCATAATTGGACTATTTTTTTAAAGAACATGTATGGATTCTTTGGTGCTTACCTACTGAGCTGTTTTATGCTCACACCTTACTTATTCCACTTGGCATCGGTAGACCCAAGATGTTTTCCAGGTTTAGTTTTTTTAGGTTTTTCTGTGGAGTGGGTTAGTCCTTAGGGATGTTGGTGACCAAGAGGTCACATGGATATTGTTTCATTTATTATTTGGGTTAACTTTTGTTTTTAGTCTTTTAGTTTTCTATTTTTATCCATTTTTGTTTTATATGGATTTGGTTATGTATTTAGTTTGTTCAGTGAATTATGGATTCTCATTTTATTGTTGTGAGATATGTCTTGATTATTTTATATATTCATATATTAGGATAAATTTTTTATAAGTGTATAATATTTGATGCCTGACACTAGTTTACAGCCTGAGAGGATTAGGAACAACTCTTGGGCCTTGTCGCGGTCTGAATATAGTGACTGATTCAGGGTTGACCTGGGTTGGTTTGTGATAGGAGGGATTATCTGAATAATTTATTTTAATACTTTTTTCATTACTTGTGTGCATGTGACTTAGTTATTTGGATCCTCTTGATTTTATATATATTTATTGTGAGCTAACTTTTTCTTTTCCTGGTTGTTTTCTGATGGATTGTCTACTGGGATATATAATTATCCAATGCATATACACTTTGTCATGTATGAAAACATTTTTTTATCATGATACAAGTAAGGGAAAGGTCACTTACTTTCTAGCAGATCACCTTGATGTAGTAGTCACTATTTTTAGAGGATGGAGCTTAGAGCTAGATGTAGTGAAAAGTATGGTGCTATGCCATAGTTAGAACATGGGTTATCTTTGGGTATTTTAGGTTTATGGATACATTTGGTTGAATTTATTACATTTTTTCTTTGATTTCTATCATGGTATGTTTCTTTGGAAATTGGTTGGCTGGTTTTCTATTACCATGAACCATCCCAAATACCCTGTTACACTGATACCCGATCCGACTTTGACATGGTTCGAAGGGCATCCCCCTATCCCCACGGGTTGGAGAATAGCATCTAGAATCATATCAAGATCAATAATGAACAATTTTTCCACAAATATAGAGGATGAAAAATGATATGAGTAGATATATCAACACTCCTCAAGGTGAAAGTACATGAATAAATAGGTAAACAAATATGCAAAACAATACATCATCATGTGATGCAACATATTCTAAGATAAAATATCAAAAATATCCCATGTAATAGGTGGATCAAATCTTATATGGTCACCTCCAACACTTTGGGTCTCAAGGATCAAGAACACCCACAACCTCTAAGTGGTGCTTTCCCTTTACTTGGACTTGAAAGAAGATAATCTACAAACACCCAAAGGCAAGTTTAGGGTGTGAGATAAAAATCTTAGTAGGGTATCACCAAGTGTTCCATAAGAAATACCATAAAAATAAACCATTAAGGCTATAAATTTAAATAAAACAAGGAAAGGAATGAAATTTACATATTTTAAAAAAAACTTGATTTCATAATCAAAGGATGACATATATATCTAAACAGAATTAAATGAAAATTTTATATAAAACATTTATATAAAGAAGTTGGAATGAATAAAAGAATTTTAAATAATTAGTGACATGTAATCATCAAATCAAACATATCATATTACCATGTAATTTTCCATGTGGTATGTTATTTTTTGGAAAAAGGATCCTCACACTACTCAATCAATTATCTTGGCTTAATGTGTGCACACATCCCTTGACTTAGGCTGTCAGGACTTAACTCCCCATCAGGAAAATCATGCCACAGTAAGTTTGTGTCAGTATTGTCATCATCAATCCCTTGCTAGGGTGTTATATCCTAGTGTGATTATCCTAATTACTCACCAACTACCTAGGATCACATTTTCTTCAATCAATCATTCAATAAATCATGGTAAAATCAATCATTTAAAATCAATTATATATATATATATATATATATATAATTTCCCACTTTGAGTTTTTGACATGCCTTTCTCAATTCAAAACCAATTCATAGGTTTTAATCAATTCATACCTTTTCAAATCATCTATCAATTTAAGGAATTTATCTAAATAATCAATCTTCAAATCATTTCATCAAATAAATATTCAAAAAAAACCATTAATTTTTCTCAAATCCTCCTAAAAACTTAAATTCTATTGAAATTGGCATTTTTTCACAATTTACATGCTCTTATTAAAATCAACCATCAATAATCTCAAATCTTGGTTCTAAATCATTTAAAAACTAATTTCAAATCAATCAACCAATATAAGTTTTCAATTATAGAGAAAAATTCACAAGGAATCACCTACCTTTTATCACACAATCTAATAACACCCACAAAGAGAACTCCAATGAGAATAGCATTGAAAGAGATAAATAAATAAAACCTAGAATCAAGATCTATCAAAATGTAGATTATATCCATCAATAATATGATTATATATCACAATATAAGAAGGATATAATAGGAAATAGAGGATTTCCAATCATGGAGATATCTCTTACCGAATAGAGACCAAAAACTTCCACCAGAGATTTGATATGAGAAGAACCAAGTTTGGAGGAGTCAAAATTCATCTTGGGAGACTTTAAGAGTCAAAAATTAAAATGAGAGTTGAGCAAGTGTAAATGAATATAAAATAGGGATTATAGCATTAAAGTATGTAAAAACAAAGACTACACCACAACTCCCATGGCCATGGTGTAGAAAGGATAAAAATAGCCAAATCACAACACAACCACCCTAGACTATGCCACAACCACCCCCGATCATCCATACTCCTGAAACCACAATGCATATTGCACTCAATCCTATTTACCTAGACATGAGGGGCTACGACATATCCTAAACATCATGTCACAAACTTTACTAATTTGGAAGTGACTCTAAAAACCTCCACGCCACAGCTATCAACCATGCCGCAGTTATTCCCAAATAGTAAGTAGTATCAAAATTCACCACCCAGTGCTCCATGGAACAACTATCCCTCCACGATTCATTTATGATGAAATTGGAAACAGCTATGAAAACTAGCCTCCAACTCCCCCACAACACAACTTAATGGTCCACAGTGCATCTGAGACTCTCCACACCGCAACCCCTACACCACGGTGTAACTACCTACTAAAAACCATCATATTTTACAAAAAACCTAAAAGAATTAGGAAAAAACCCGTTAAAACCTTTGAAACATTTATACCCGGACTTTATTCATTCAAACAAACACACATCACTAAACTTTATATAATTTTCCTAAAAAAAATCCCTCCATCCTTCAAGGACCCAAAATGTACCCAAATAAAAAGGGAGTCAAAACAAGAGTCAAGAAGTACCTAGAAGATTGTAATGATATGTTACAACCTCCCCAACACAAGCACTTTATTTCCCCATAAATCTTATTAAGAATATTCCATATCAGAAAGATGAGGACACTACTCTATCATAAGTTCCTTACACTCCCACATTTCATGTGAATCAGAACCATGCTGTCATAGAACATAGAAAAAATGCATAGTCTTACCACAAAGAACCTTTGTCTCAGAATCAATAATCTTAACTGGATTCTTAGTTATGGATAAATTATGTTCATTATCAAGATCTTCCTAGATCTGAACATGAGAAGGGTTAGAAATATACTTTTGAAGACGTGATACATGAAACACATTATTGATCGATGTAAATTATAGTGGAAAGGCTAAACGGTAATCCACATTGCCTAGTATCTCAACAATATCAAAAGGACCCACAAACCTCAGCGTAAGGATTTCCCTATTTCCCAAGACATCAATGACCCAACTGAGGTGAAAATATTAAGAACACCTGATCACCAACTATAAAATCCAATGGTCATTGAAAATGATCAACATAGGATTTATACTGGCTCTGTGATGTCAAAATTATATGAAGAATATACTAAATCCACACCATCATCTCTTTGACCAAACTCAGTCCAACTAAGGAAGATTCATCAATCTCTGACCAACATAATGAAGATATGAAAGGATGAAAATGGATCCATTCTAATAGAATATTGGTAACTATTTTTATAGGAAAACTCAACCAGTCCCAAGTGGTCATCCCAATCTCCAATAAAGTCGAGAATACAAGAACATAACATGTATTCCAAAATTTGTAAAGATTGTTCTTCCTAGACATCTATATACAGATGATATGTCATGCTCAACTATACTTGGTATCCCATTGCCTCCTGGAGGCCTCTCCAAAAGTGATAAGTAAAATGAGGATCCCTATCAGAGACTACATAAAAAGGAAATCCATGAAAATGGAAAAACTCTTCCACATAGAGACTTTCCAAATCCTCAACTTTGGTTACATCATGAATGAGTATAAAGTGAGGTGATCAATCAAAACCCACATCACATTATTCCCCTGAGGAGTACATGGAAACCCAACCACATAGTCTATAGAAATATCATCCCACTTACAAGTCATCACTAGAAGTGGATGAAGAAAACCTAAAGGTCCCTCATGCTTAGAATTGACCTGTTGGTTGGTATAATAATGTGAAACAATTTTAGTGATGTCTCATCTCATACCTGGCCACTAGAATCACCACCGCATATCATAGAACATCTTCATGGTTTTAGGGTGCACCTACCATTGGTAATTATTGAAATCTACCATCACAACCTTTCTCATAGGAAAAGGAACAACATACTAATTCTAAAAACATAGGACACCCTTATAGACGAACAACCACTCAACAATGGTCTCCCCACCATAAATAGAGTCCCTAATACCAGGAAATTCAACATCAATATATTTATCTTGAATAATCATATCAATAAGAGGTGAGCTCAACTGTATACTCATTAAAGAAACCTCAAACTCATTCTCTCAGACTCCAAAATGAAATTGAGCAAAGAGATCCATCATATTCCAATATTTTGATGTTTTTTTCACATACAAGGTTTTAATTTTACTTCTCAAATAATTAATAATTAAATTACCCTTACTAAAATTATTGTAAATACTGAAATAAAAATACTAAAGGTAATCCACCAAACACCTTTTTTGGAGGTTCAAATATTTTTGAGAGAAGATATAACTCAAAAATTTGTGGTCGGAATAAATGGTAAAACTTTATTTGAAAATATAATTCTGCTAACTCTTAAGAGAATGCATCACAACTACAAGTTAAATATCATGGTTTGGATAATTATTCTCATGAGACCTAAACTGTTTGGAACCATAGGCTACCATGTGATCACCCTGCATAAAAACACAACCCAAACCCAAACCTGAGGCGTCAAAAAAGACCACATAGACCTGACCAACTTCTAGAAGAGTCAACACTTGTGCATAAGTCAAAAATTGTTTTAACTCAAAAAAATAACTCTTAAATTTCATATCCAGAAGGAAATTTACTCCCTTCTAAGTGAGAGAGATCATTGGAGATGTCAACTTTGAGAAATATTTATTGAACTTGTGGTAATATCCTGAAAAACCTAAGAATATCATTATCTAAAATATGTTACATGGTTTCTACCATGTCATAACAACCTTTACCTTCTTAGGATCGACTGAAATACCATGTTATGAGACCACTTGTGTAGAGACCCAAAGATTGAAGTACATAGACATTACATTACTTTTTCAGAATTCTTAATACATGACAAAAACAGAAGCCCAAAGACCGTATTATTTTAGTGTCTTTGGAAACTCAGAACATAATATTTTAACCATGGTGAAAGATCTTCAACATCTCCCATAAATATCTCCCCCTTTTTGTTTTCCTACCTAAAACCTTTCTTTAAATCTCAGGGAAAAGAAAACATTTAAAGGGTGAGCTCAAAGTCTCAATAAGGGTAATCATGGATAAAATAAAACAAACCATATACATTTGAATTTAAAAACATGAAAATAATGTTTAAACATCAAAATCTTGAGCAATGACATAAAACATGGTAGTATGTAAGGCATAGATCATAATGGAACATCAATCATGCTAAAATAGTATGGGGAATAAAACATGTAATTATGGAAAACCATTAAGAACATGATATGATTTCTAAAGTATCCAAGGAATTGCTGCCAAGACCATCATAGTGGACAAAGTCTCTTACTGAATCGAGTTCACTCCTCGTTCCAGTCCTATATCACTGAACCAGATTAACTTTCCGTTCCAACCATGTCTATATCATGAGATATAAATATTTACCCAATGAATTTGAGGGAGATATAGGTCCCACCCATCTCATAATGAAATCATTATTACTTGTGCCACAAAATAAATATAAATCATTCATCATAACCCAAAGAATAAAATGGGTTTCATAAAAATCATCCCATCATAACATAATCTATATAAAACAAATGGATACCATTTCATCATAAGAAAAATCAAACCATGTAAATAAGAGAGAAATTATACTTGAAACATAAACATACTAAATAATGTCATCTTAGATGGAAAATAGTTTTGATAAAATACTTGAAAAGAATTTTTGAGGAAAATATCCTTTCTTTTTCAAAAATCATTTTCTTTTCACAAAATGCCATGAAATTTTAAAAGAAAATAATTTTGATGAAAATAATCATAAAATATTGTAGAGTAAGCTTCATGAAAATAAGGTGTTATAAAACTGTAAAAATCCTTTTATGCCGTATAATTTAAAAAAACATTCTTCTCATACTTTTGCCGGAAAAGTCAAAAAGTACCTTATATGGTAACCAAAGGAAAGATTCCTTCCATACAATGTGGTAAAAAGTCAAAAAAGTGTAAAAATGACTTTAAAAATACATGGAAGAATAGTAATAATTTTATAAAAACATTTTTAGAAAACATGGACATGGATGATAAACATAGCCCCGGTAAATACTTACGTATAAGCAATCTCGGATAAAAATGAGATTTGCAAAATTATCCCTTACCTTAGGTTCAATTTCTTCCATACGTGTATGAAACTTCTGTATAGTGGGTTTAAAAATATTATTAACTTTTAACAGAACCATAATAATATTTATGATATCATATATGATTCACTTATGACTTTATATTACCCGTTCTTTTGTCAATTCCATGTTAAAGCAGCGTTTTGGGTAAAATTGTTTCATTTATCGTACGTGTTTAGACTTGTTGTTCTTGATATTATTATTAATTATATCATGATTTAATTACTTTCATAATGTAAAACATGATTTATATATCATATATATATTCAGTATATATATATATATATAATAGATAGATAAACGAAATGAAACACACCGTTCATGGAGACGGTAGGCTGTACGTACGCATGAACGCTGTTTTCCATTCCTTATTGACTTGAATGGAAGTAAGTAGATGAAATATATATATACATAAATCCAGTAGAATTATTATGTCATATATATCATTATTATTCATTATATATACTTTATAATTATTCTTAAATGGTTAACATGGAGAATGAATTTCATCGCGTCGTGGAGACGGTAATCCGTATGTACGCACGAGCGATGATATCATTCCCATAATTATTGAATGAAATTGGAGTGGATGATATAATATATCAGAATCAGTATGATTTTTTAATAACCATATATAGTTATTCTTTACACCATTATACCCATCCAAGTAAGGTGGTGGTGGAAAAATAGATTACACCACGGCGTGGAGACGGTATTCCATACGTATGCGGTGATTTCATTTTACGTAGGATGGATAGAAGGTGAAATGGGGTTGTTTAATATTTATAATAACATATCAGTATATTATTTATACTGATTTTATTACTTTATAATGAAACAACTAAAGAAGAGGAAGTAGAAGAATAAAGAAACATGAAATAATCGGTAGAAGAGATTACCTCTTCTTCGACGCGCCTTCTCTTAACCTCCTCTTAGGGCACTAAAGTTGGTATTTGAAGAAGACCAGGACCTCTAGTAAGTTTCTATGGAAGTGGATAAGTTAAATGGTAAGGGGTTTTCTGAGCTTGAAGGCTCAAAGTTTTGTGAAGAGGAGAGGGAGGAGGTGCCCTTTTATAAGGGAGGAGAGGGGCACCTTTGGAAACCTCAAAAATATTAATTTAATATAAATTCAAACCCCACTTAAAAACTTCCAAAATGACCCAAATACGAAGCTTAGATGAGATAGGGTTGTAATATAATCAAAAAATAAAATTTAGACATGTTGGAAATTTATTTTAAACCTTATCAACATGATTTATCCTTATTTAATCTATTTAATTTTATTTGTGGTAATAATATTATAAATTTTAACTTGTTATAAATAATTACATATGTGTTGTGAATTATACATAATTGGATACTTTATGACATTTTAGACCATATAAATTTCAATTTATAATTTTTAAATATTTTTGTGATTTTTAAACAATTTAATAATATGTTATTTTTATAAAATAACAATAGTGTTAATTTTTACACTATTCATTTATTTTAATTTAAATAAAATCCACACAGAGGATATATTAAAAATAAAATATTTAATAGACTCATAACATGTCATATTCATCTATAAATTTTTTGGATAACATTAATCAGTTCATATAATATTTATTTTAATATTTTTAAAACCATTTGTTTGATATTTCTCTTAATGAAATAATTACTACAACATTTTTGTATAATTATTTAATATACTTATTTGTTACATAAAAATTACAAATAAAATACTTAGATGAATATAAATATAATATATTTCATAATAGTAATTTTAATAGAATTTATCATCTAAAATTAACAACATATAAATTATTATATTTATTAAATTATGAAAGTGAAAACTTTGACATCATTTAAAATAAAATAATTTAAATGTCTTAATCTCTTTTATACGGCTCCAAATGGTCCCCAAGTAGACCCTTGGATTATTATGGTATATATATACTCTATAAATAAGTTTTGGTAAAGTTTTTGGGCCTTTTGATGGGTATTATTACTTTAATAAAAACTATATTATTTATTTTTCACTAAGTAAATAATTTATGCATCATTAATGTATAAGTTATTAAGGTAATTAAATATTTTTTAAAAATTACAGATAAATTACCATAAAAAATAAAAAAATTAGATTTAAAATTAGTATTTATAATCAAATTTATATTCTGTATAACATTATATTAAAAATGCTTTACTTATTAAAGTTTGAGTGAGACATATTTCACTTTCTTTAAAATAAAATAAATTAAAGGTCTTAATCACATCCAAGTGGGTTCCAATGGATTCCATTTTGACCCAAATATTACTTAGGACAAAATATAATCATCCAATTATATTAATACAAGTGTTAGGGTAATTTTATAATATTATATTTACCCTTAATTACCCGATTTACCTTTAACTATGATAAATAAAATTTACCGTAGTTACTATTCATAGTGCCCAAAAATAAAAATTAGCCTATTAAAATAATTTATACCTACTAATTACAAATATGGAATCCATTTTTCCAAATTCAAATCACCAAAGTTGCAGAAATTAATTTAAAATTAATCCTGTTGTTAAGAAAATGAGTTTTAAAAGTTAACATATTGCAAAAGATTGAAATGATTTTACCTATGAATTCAATGTAAAATCAATGCTAATTACATAAATTATATTAAATGATAAAAATATATTCTATTTATACTTTAAAATCATTCAATATTATAATTTAACCATATAAATTATTATGATGAAAAAAGTTGTTTTTAATTAAAATATAGTGTGTTTTTTCTATTCATTAAAATATGAAAGTTATCAGAATTATATGAAAAATTTATCTAAAGTAAATTTTTATATCCTAATTCCAAATAAGAATTTTATTTTGTCAAATTTAACTTTTAAACATGTCAAAAACTATATTTAAAGTGGGTGCCCCATCAAAAGGCGGCAAAACTACATTTTTCGAAAAATACTTATTTTACTCGGAAAATTTATTTTTTTCTCATACCATGTTCTAGAAAATGTGTAAGATGAATAATAATGTTATAAAATTCAAAATTTAGTTAATACTATTCATAACGGCTAGTTCATAATAATATTATAACAATATATCGTTGTTTAGTGAAACCCGGTATTGCATACTACACACGCTATCGAGGAATGTCACGATTGTGTGTAATGCAAGCCAAGTCTGGGCTGTGTGTATTTAAAGCTCCCTTTTGTGTTTCATATAACATAATCAAAACTTATTTCATTTATACATTAAACAAAATCTATACTTAATGTTGTGTAGAATAATTTTTAGAAAACGAACTTGAAATTGTGTGTAACACGAGCCAATAATAGTGTTGTGTATACTGCAAGCTAATACGGTGTTGCATATAGTACAAGCTAATCTTGGTGTAGTGTACAATAGAATACATCAAAGAAATTAAAAAGAATATATCTCATAAAATCTTGGGGTGTTACATTCTACCCCCCTTAAAATGAATTTCTCCCTCGAAATTCGTTGGGGTTACAAATCATTTACTACTTGAAAGTTTCTTTCCTAGAAACCCACATCGTAAAAAGGAACACTAAAACTTAATTTTAAAAATTGAAGTAAGAAACATAATGGTTATCCAAATTAACTCATTACTGGGTTTCCATATAGGAGAACATAGGTGAAAATATGGACATGGAAGAGAAATATAACCATCAACTTCTAATGAAGAGTGGTAGAGGACATGACTATGAAAAAGACAAAAATCACAAAGCCATAAATTTGTGATGATCTAAGGTACCATCTGATTCATCATATATAAGGGCACTAGGACAACATTTTTGGTTTTCAAGATCATTTCCCTAATGTTGAATATTTTTTTAATTAAAAGAAATACTTACTTGATTTTGGTAAAATCTCACCGTTGCTCGTGCCTTGAACAATTTCCACTTCATCTGTTAAAGAAATGAAGTTGAATTTTTCTTTCATGAAGTGTTATTAGATCATGCGATAGAATGATAGGTCATTCCATTTGTTTCAAACATAATGTTAGAAAAAGTTATATACATAAGTCCATCGATGGTGAGATTAATCGTATATGGTTCCAAAAATGGACTTATACTTCATATATCATCCTACTTAATAAAATAAAACTAGTTTATACTAACTAGGGACTTCCTGTAGGCCATTGGTAGGCGATAAAGGCCTATCAAACTTTGGTTGTGAGTTCAATTCCCGTAACCTTGTCCGACGCGATGGGTTGTCCCCCGTCCTGCAGGTTGTCCTTTTTCTAAAACTACACTATTATAACATTACAGAAATAATATCTAAAAAAGTTTTATCCTTAAACAATACTATTTGATGTCCAACATAATCCATTCCAATATTTTGACTTATCCAAAATACATCTATCCAATCTCATAGTATAAAGAAAACAATTACTGGAAAGGTCACATAACAAGCACGTGAATACCATCATTTATCCCCCATATATCATAAGATATATCTTATTAATTGCATTCCAAACATGTGAATACCTTAATAATGTATTCTCTAGAAACATAAATCACCATAGAACCTTAGTGAAAACATAAATGTTGTCAAAATGTAACTCTTTCCACATACCAAAATCCCAAAATTTCTATATACTCAAACCATGATATCACTTTGTCCTTTTATCAGTCATGAGCTCATTAATACTATCAAAAATATTATTTTCTCCTTATCCCTTCATTATTCGCATATCATCTACTTTCAAAAAATATTTCAATCAGTTTTCATGGTTACCGGTACCATTCATCATATACTTTCAAATACTCAAGGAAAGACAACAGTGCAACAATCCTTAGATTTTTCTTTATTCCATAGTACCATACATTATTCTTGATAATCATCCAATCATTCCACTACCTTCTCGAACCATTGACCGAGCTTCATCATTTTATTCCTCAACACTTCTTTCATCTCATATATCATTTGGAGTGTCTTCATCATCATCAAAATAAATAATACCCATGAGACCGTGCTGATTATCTTCATGATATTTTCCCTTAGGGGATTGGTTTTCATAATGCCTATACATTCCACATTTAAAACATTTAACCATTGTTGATGTCTTAGCAATACCATTATCCTTGTCCATTGTGTTAACTGAACCTTTTCCTTTGCAATTACTATCTTTGTGTCCTTCTTTTACACACCCAAAGAATATTCCAGTTCCTTTGAAACATTATCCTTGATGCCTCTTCCCACATGACTTACATGAGGAAAATTGAACTTTCTTTCCTCTCTGATCATCATGAAACTCCATCTTTCTCTTATTAGATGAGTCAGAAATCTTAACAAAGTTGAGATTATTGATCATATTATGAGATTTATTATTAGCTATAATAACAATGTTTCTTATTCCAAATACCATTTCATTTGGTAGCTCATGAAAAATATCATTCCATTGTCCATCATATTCTCCATTAACATGAATTTCCTGTTTCCAGCCATTTTCTAAAACCCAAAAAGAATAGTGTGCAAGGCAAAAATCATGCTAGGAAAACAACATAATAAAGGGGGTTTAACTTAAATATCTAAGATCTTAGGTTTAATTCTATGATTGTTACCATAATTCTAAGACTATAAACTATACTTATACTTAACCTTAGGGACATCCCTAGACATACCTTAGAAATATCTCTAGGAATCTTAATAAAGTTTTCGCATCCTAGTTTCCAAAGGTTGACTAAACCTTCGCTCTGATACCAACTATAGAGACCCAAATCTTGACGTACATAGACATTACATTACTTTTGCGGAATAATTAATACATGAAAAAAATAGACACCCAAATACCGTATTAGTTTAGTGTCTTTGGAAACTTGGAATATAATCTTTTAGTCATGGTGAAAGATCTTTAACATCTCCCATAAAGATCTCCCCCTTTTTGTTTTCTAACCTAAAAACTTTCTTTAAATCATGGGGAAAAGAAAAAATTTAAAGGGTGAGCTCAAATGCTCAGTAAGGGAAATCATGGATAAAATAACACAAACCATATACATTTGAATTTAAAAACATGAACATAATGTTTAAACATCAAAATCTTGAGCAATGACATTAAACATGGTAGTATGTAAGGCATAGATCATAATGGAACATCAATCATGCTAAAATAGTATGGGGAATAAAACATGTAATTATGGAAAACCATTAAGAACATGATATGATTTCTATAGTATCCAAGGAATTGCTTCCAAGACCATCATAGTGGACAAAGTCTCTTACTGAATCGAGTTCACTCCTCGTTCCAGTCCTGTATCACTGAACCAGATTAACTTTCCGTTCCAACCATGTCTATCTCATGAGATATAAATATTTACCTAATTCATTGGAGGGAGATATAGGTCCCACCCATCTCATAATGAAATCATTCTTACTTGTGCCACAAAATAAATATAAATCATTCATCATAACCCAAAGAATAAAATGGGTTTCATAAAAATCATCCCATCATAACATAATCTATATAAAACAAATGGATATCATTTCATCATAAGAAAAATAAAACCTTGTAAATAATAGAGAAATTATACTTGAAACATAAAAATACTAAATAATTTCATCTTAGATGGAAAATAGTTTTGATAAAATACTTGAAAAGAATTTTTGAGGAAAATATCCTTTCTTTTTCAAAATCATTTTCTTTTCAAAAAATGCCATGAAATTTTAAAAGAAAAGAATTTTGATGAAAATAATCATGAAATATTATAGAGTAATCTTCATGAAAATAAGGTGTTATAAAACCGTAAAAATCCTTTTATGCCGTATAAGTTAAAAAAAACATTCTTCTCGTACTTTTGCCGGAAAAGTCACAAAGTACCTTATATGGTAACCAAAGGAAAGATTCCTTCCATACAATGTGGTAAAAAGTCAAAAAAGTGTAAAAATGACTTTAAAAATACATGTAAGAATAGTAAAAATTTTATAAAAACATTTTTAGAAAACATGGACATGGATGATAAACATAGCCCCAGTAAATACTTACGTATAAGCAATCTCGGATAAAAATGAGATTTGCAAAATTATCCCTTAACTTAGGTCCAATTTCTTCCGTACGTGTACGAAAATTATGTATAGTGGGTTTAAAAATATTATTAACTTGTAAAAAAACCATAATAATATTTATGATATCATATATGATTCACTTATGACTTTATATTACCCGTTCTTTTGTCAATTCCATGTTAAAGCAGCGTTTTGGGTAAAATTGTTTCATTTATCGTACGTGTTTGGACTTGTTGTTCTTGATATTATTATTACTTATATCATGATTTAATTACTTTAATAATGTAAAACAATATTTATATATCATATATATATTCAGTATATATATATATAATAGATAGATAAACGAAATGAAACACACCGTTCATGGAGACGGTAGGCCGTACGTATGCATGAACGTTGTTTTCCTTTCCTTATTGACTTGAATGGAAGTAAGTAGATGACACACATATATATACATAAATCCAGTAGAATTATTATGTCATATATATCATTATTATTTGTTATATATACTTTATAATTATTCTTAAATGGTTAACATGGATAATGAATCTAATCGCGTCGTGGAGACGGTAATCCGTATGTACGCACGAGCGATGATATCATTCCCATAATTATTGAATAAAATTGGAGTGGATGATATAATATCTTAGAATCAGTAGGATTTTATAATAACCATATATAGTTATTATTTACACCATTATACCCATCCAAGTATGGTGGTGGTGGAAAAACAGATTACACCACGGCGTGGAGACAGTATTTCGTACGTACGCACGCGCAGTGATTTCATTTTACGTAGGATAGATAGAAGGTGAAATGGGGTTGTTTCATATTTATAATAACATATCAGTATATTAGTTATACTGATGTTATTACTTTATAATGAAACAACTAAAGAAGAGGAAGTAGAAGAATAAAGAAACTTGAAAGAATCGGTAGAAGAGATTACCTCTTCTTCGACGCGCCTTCTCTTAACCTCCTCTTAGGGCACTAAAGTTGGTCTTTGAAGAATACCAGGACCTCTAGTAGGTTTATATGGAAGTGGAGAAGTAAAATGGGTAGGGGTTGGCTGATATTTAAGGCTCAAATATTTGTGAAGAGGAGAGGGAGGAGGTTCCCTTTTATAAGGGAGGCGAGGGGCACCTTTGGAAACCTCAAAAATATTAATTTAATATAAATTCAAACCCCACTTAAAAACATCCAAAATGACTCAAATATTAATATTAGATGATATAGGGTTGTAATATCATAAAACAATAAAATTTAGGCATGTTGGAAATTTATTTTAAACCTTGTCAACATGATTTATCCTTATTTAATCTATTTAATTTTATTTGTGGTAATAATATTTTAAATTTTAAATTGTTATAAATAATTACATATGTGTTGTGAATTATCCATAATTGGTTACTTTATGACATTTTAGACCATATAAATTTCAATTTATAATTTTTAAATATTTTTGTGATTTTTAAACAATTTAATAATATGTTATTTTTATAAAATAACAATAGTGTTAATTTTGACTCTATTCATTTATTTGAATTTAAATAAAATCCATACAGAGGATATATTCAAAACAAAATATTTTATAGACTCCAAAAATGTAATATTCATCTATAAAATTTGTTTATAACATTAATTAGTTCATATAATATTTATTTTAATATTTTTAAAACCATTTGTTTGATATTTCTCTTAATGAAATAATTACTACAAAATTTTTGTATAATTATTTAATATACTTATTTGTTGCATAAAAATTAAAAATAAAATACTAAAATGAATATAAATATAATATATTTCATAATAATACTTTTACTAGAATTTATCATCTTAAAATAACAACATATAAATTGTTATATTTATTAAATTATGAAAGTGACAACTTTGACATCATTTAAAATAAAATAATATAAATGTCATAATCTCTTTTATATGGCTCAAAATGGTCCCCAAGTCGACCCTTTTATGATTATGGTATATATATACTCGATCAATAAGTTTTGGTAAAGTGTTTGGGCCTTTTGATGCATATTATTACTTTAATAAAAACTATATTATTGATTTTTCATTAAGTAAATAATTTTTGCATCATTAATGTATAAGCTATTAAGGTAATTAAATATTTTTTAAAAATTACAAATAAATTACCATAACAAAGAAAAAAATTTTATATTTAAAATGAGTATTTATAATTGAATTTATATTCTGTATAACCTTATATTAAAAATACTTTACTTATTAAAGTTTGAGTGAGACATATTTCACTTTCTTTAAAATAAAATAAATTAAAGGTCTTAATCACATTCAAGTGGGTTCCAATGGATTCCATTTTGACCCAAATATTCCTTAGAAAAAATATAATCATCCAATTATATTAATACAAGTTTTAGGGTAATTTTATAATATTATATTTACCCTTAATTACCCGATTTACCTTTAACTATGATAAATAAAATTTACTGTGGTTTCTATTCATAGTGCCCAAAAATAAAAAGTAGCCTATTAACATAATTTGGACCTACTTATTCCAAATATGGAATCCATTTTTCCAAATTCAAATCACATAAGTTGCAGAAATTAATTTAAATTTAATCCCGTTGTTAAGAAAATGAGTTTTAAAAGTTAAAACATTGCAAAAGATTGAAATGATTTTACCTATGAATTCAATGTAAAATCAATGATAATTACATAAATTATATTAAATAGTAAAAATATATTCTATTTATACTTTAAAACCATTCAATATTATAATTTAACCATATAAATTATTATGATGAAAAAAGTTATTTTTAATTAAAATATAGCGTGTTTTTACTATTCATTAAAATATGAAAGTTATCATAATTATATGAAAAATTTATCCAAAGTAAATTTTTATATCCTGATTCTAAATAAGAATTTTATTTTTTCAAATTTAACTTATAAACATGTCAAAAACTATATTTAAAGTGGGTGTTCCATTAAAAGGCGACAAAACTGTATTTTTTGAAAAATACTTATTTTACTCGGAAAATTTATTTTGTTCTCATACCATGTTCTAGAAAAAGTGTAAGATGAATAATAATGTTATAAAATTCAAAATTTAGTTAATAATATTCATAACGGCTAGTTTATAATAATATAATAACAATATATCGTTGTTTAGTGAAACCCGTTATTGCGTACTACACACGCTATCGAGGAATGTCGCGATTGTGTGTAATGCAAGCCAAGTCAGGGCTGCGTGTATTGCAAGATACCTTTTATGTTGAGTATAACATAATCAAAACTTATTTCATTTATACATTAAACAAAATCTATACTTAATATTGTGTAGAATAATTTTTACAAAACGAACTTGAAATTGTGTGTAACACGATCCAAGAATAGTGTTGTGTATACTGCAAGCTAATACAGTATTGTGTATAGTACAAGCTAATCTTGGTGTAGTGTACAATAGAATACATCAAAGAAATTAAAAATAATATATCTCATAAAATCTTGGGGTGTTACAACATGTCCTAAGATCTTCACTTCCAGAATTCAAAAATTATATTTCAAAAGCTTAACATAAAGTTGATGATTTATCAAGATTTACAGAACTGATTTTAAATGATGCACATGATCCTCCTCAATTTTAGAGTCAACCAAGATGTATTCAATAAATACCACTATGAACATGTTAAGGTAATCATGAAATATCCTATTCATCATATCCATAAAGACTATAAGATCATTAGTTAGACCAACTTAAATAACAAGATAATCATAATGGACATACCTACTTCTGAAGGTGGTCTTCTGAATTTCAGAATCCTTAATTCTCAATAGGTGATAACCAGATCGAAGATAAATATCCGAGAAATAGTTCACACCTTTCAATTGGTCAAATATATCATCAATCCATGGTAAAAAATAGTTGTTATTTATCATAAATTGATTGATTTTTTGATAATCATTACATAGGTAAAGTGTTCCATAAGTTTTTTTCTTATAGAAAATAGGTGCTGCCTAAGGTGACACACTCATTCATATGAAAAATTTCTCTAGTAGATCATACAATTGATATTTAATCACTCTAAACTCCACTTGTTCCACAAAATAAGAATGAATAGACACTGTTTGTGTACCTGATACTAAATCAATGGAAAACCCTACCTCTATTACTAGTGGAAAACAAGAGAAATCATAAGGAAAAACATTGGGAAAATTGATGAAAACTGGAGGGATATTATAACTCAAATATTATTGTTCCAAGTCAAAAGAAAAAAATATTAACCTAATCAAATCCAGGAAAAAGGTTTGGCTTTAATCGACCTTGGGTCCCATTCTCCCTAAAAAATGTAGCACACCCCATTAGATGTAGAAAAGGAGACCCACCAAAGATAACAGTTAATATGGGCTATATGAGTAATCAACCAATCCATCCCAAAAATGATGTCAAGAGGTTTCATGTCATGAACTAGAAAATTAAAGTTAAGCACAATCTATAATAAAGAGAAAACACACGAGGTACATCGAAGAACTTTCTACCTCTTTTTTCTGAGGGGAATTATAATATCCATCACATAAGACAAAAGTTCCGTAGTAAGATTCATAAAATTCACAAAAAGGGTCAATATAAATGAGTGATTTTCACCATTTTCAAATATAGAATACACTAAAGATGATTCTATAGTGATGGTACTTCTCACAGTCTCTAGACCCACATCATCTTCCTCTAGATACTCTTCCACTGCATGATGAAGATTCATTCAGATGCATGTGGCTGGAACCCCTTAGTTCATGAAGCATCTAATTTCATTGTAGTACTTTTTGGTGATAATGGTACAATATTATTTCATGGAGTAGAAAATATATGGAATAATTTTTATAGGTGTCTGAAATGACTATAAGAACCATAGATATTTGGTTCCTCAGTACAAACTCGCATCGAATGCCCAACTTACCACATTGGAATTAAGTAAAAGGGAGCATTCTAGGTACTTCAGAAGGTCTAGATGAAACTTGATTTCTAGAACCACCATGAGACTCATCATTATTTCTATTTACTTTAAAGGAACTCACAAAACTTCCATTGCGAGAAAAAGTAACTCCCATAAACCCTGAATCTCCAGCTAGGTCAAGCTCAGCCATCAATGCTCTATCTAGCATGTCATCATATGATACGAACTTTAACATGAAGACTTTAGATCATATTTCAGCCCAAAGAAATCTAAAACCCACGATCCTTCATTTTCTCATTCATCACCAAATCAGGAGAAAACTGAACAAGCTCAGCAAAATGATTTTCATATTATGTCACAGTCCTATCTCCCTCTTTTAGGATGATAAAATCCATGGATTTTTACAAGACCATTGAATCTAGATATAAATGATCAGTGAAAATAACTCTAAATTATTTCTATTCCAATACCTAATGCTTCTTCAGAATCAATATTGAATCCCACCATCTACTTCTAGGCCCCTCAAGCTTGAAGGTATAAAATTTCACCTTTATAGATTCTTATGTTTTCAATTACTCAAAAATAAGTTCAATATTTTTCAACCAATCCCCACCCTCTTGTGGATAATTCAAACTTTGGAAAGATGGTGTTTTATGATTAAGAAACTCTTGAGAAAAATCTCTAAATTCATCCCATAGAGGTTCTACTTTCAGATCCTGAATGGAAATAGGTGTGGGTAGTTTTCCTAGAGATTGGATAACACACACCACTATCTAAAAATGATTTTGATCCACTAGAGGATTCACTTTCTATGGTTTTCCAACAACTTCCTCATCTGGCCTATTAAAAAATATTCTCAGAGGAATGATTATACATAAAATCACTAAGAAAAATTGAAACATTAGAAAGAATACATAGATTAATAATTCTAAAAAGATATGCAAGAATATAAAACTTATGGGATTTAAAAAACCCCCGATAAACTGGGAAAATACTAGAAATCATATCAAATTATTCAAAAAATACACTTTTCCTAAACAACCATGGTGACTTAAGGATCATTAAAATGAGATATTTCCAGAAACTCACTCTCAAATACCTCTTATGTCCCATAAATACTACCTCCTATCTACATGGATAGCCCAAATTACATATCAACATCAAGGAAAGATGCCTAATTTTTCCTTTGATAGAACTGTATCATGAACCAACCTGAATACCTTGGTACATTGATACCTGAGCTAGATCTCACATGGCCTAAAGGGAATTCCTGATCCCCATGGGTTGGAGAATAACACCCAATGTAAGAACCCAATTCTTCCTTTAAGGTATGAGTTTCTTTTTCATTCAAATTATGAGATATGTTTGAGAAAACTGAAAAAATGGACAGTTCTGGAAATTTTAGGGTTACATGCCATGTAATCTTAAGTACATGCCATGTACCCTTGTCCATGTGTGGATTCCATACATGGTGTGTGGGCATGTTTACTGGGTAGAAATGTTAAACCAAGTACAAGCCGTGTACTCCTTGTACACACCATGTATTATAGATGTGTATGAGGGATATACATGGCGTGTGGGGAAGTTGGTGAGGAAGAGATGAAAAACCAAGTACACACTGTGCACTACCTAGTACACACTGTGCACTGCCTAGTACACATCGTGTAATTATGTCAGCAAGATATGGAAAGTAAGTTGGTGGAAATTGGCTTCCAAATGAACAATTAAATAAGCCACACAGCGTGTAGTCCTAATTTTACGCCATGTATTTTACTTTTTTCGCTTAAAACAAACAGTAGCCTCGTTTTGAGGTTCTGGATAGAACCTCCGCACCCCAAATGGTCGGATCTTCATTTCCTTCCCGAGTCTTCATCCAAAACCCGATTTGATCACCGTCAAATGCATTAGAACCCCATCATTAAGGCCTTGATTTCACTTGAGCCCTTCATCTTTATTTTTATTCTAAACTGAGTTATGTGGGATTGAGAATTCTTGATTCTTTTGTAGATCTACCTTTATTTAGACTGGATTAGAGGTTGTTACCATAGGAGGATCATCATACTTGTATGAGGTAGGTGGTGCATACTTAGTTTCATGTTTTTTAGGATTTTTGGGTGGCACGACCATTAGTGCATATTTGGGTATTTTGAGATAGACCATTTTATACCTATTTTAATATTTCAAATTGATTATGAAACCCATAGAATGCCTTTGGGCATGCCATGCACCTATTTTTCTCGAGCGAGGCCGGGTGAGGGTTTTTTTCTCAAATGGAGCATTTTGGCCGGGTATGAAAAAATGGTTTTAAAATAAATTGTGATGATTAAAATACTGAGTTTATATTATTTAAGCAAGATTAAGTATATTAGAGGATTTCAAGACCTCAGTGCTGGTATGGGACAACACATGGCTTGTGCAATTAAACTATTAGCTTGTTTTCTTATTTTTAAAGTGATTCTTTGATTATATATGTAATTTTTGAGTTTCATATGCTGGAACCCCTTTGGGTTGTGTTGGGAATGGACTGAATATTTCTTGAGTGCTGTTGATCATAGGTTGGGCTTGTCCTAGATCACTTTGGATGGTTTTTACCATAACATTGGGCATCATGGACGTTGGGATTGAGGATGTGAGACTGTCAGGTTGGGCATGGCCTAGGTTACTTGGATGGAAAAGCCATCAGATATTGAGTGACATGGTTTTAGAGGAATGAGGTTCCTAAGATGTTATGTCTTGGGTACTATTTGGTGATTACTGATCGCCTGTGATTTGAGTAGTGCACACACATAGAGACTCCGTGATGAGGTAGTTTTGACCACTCATGTGGGTAGAGGCCCCTGATAGTTGCGGTTTAGGTACTATTGGTTTGGGGGTGCTTTCCATAGGAAGTCACATGGAAGGAGAGGAGCCTTTGAGAGATAGCAATGAGACTATCAGGTTGGGGGCTAAGGCTCACCGTGATTGAAGATGTGGACTGTGACACTTTATTTGAGGGAAGATATAGTTGTCCCTTTAGGTACTTTATTTGAGGGCACTATCCCTCTTGTTACTTTATTTGAGGGAAGGCATCGATGTACCTCTAGTTACTTATTTGAGGACATACATCCCTATTCCTCTGAGTTACTTTTGTTTGAGTGTGCCTTTGGAATGTCGGTACCTTGAGACACGAGGTGTTAGGAGGCACATGGTGCCGGGTTACGTGATTGAGGGTAACCAGAGGGTTCACCTGGGATTTGTGACAATAGGGGTACTTGGGCCATGGGACAAACACTCTATTTACTTAAGATATTCCAGCATTGGTTGAAGCAAGTGACACTCCATGGTGGCTACTGAGCACCAGTGGATATTGTGTTTATTTATTGCATTACACTGCTTACTTTACATAAAGATGGATTTCTACTTAAACACTTATACTAAGTACACACCATCTGGGTGGTATCCTACTGATATTTTTCTCACACCCTACATGGGCCCTTCAGGATGCATATGGACTTTATGGATTTACGTGTAGGTAAAGGATTAGCCTCAGGAGCTGGATCATAGCACTGTTTGGAATGGATACTAGTATAGACCTTGAGGTCATACCTAGATGGAGTTTACTTTTGTTTTAGCTCTCATTATGTATTAACATGCTTAATTTATTATTGTAGCTATTGTTGGTTAGCAATCGGCACCCTTTTAATATTGACATTTCTGATCTTCTATGGACGCATTCTTGGTTTGTTTAGTAGTTACAAGTAGTGTTCAACATGCTAATTTATTTACTTTCTGCGGCACTTGTTTATATATTGTTTCCGCTGTTTATTGATATTGTATATGCTTCTACTATGCGGGTCTAGTTCGAGTCTGTTGAGTCCTTATTACCACTACATGTTTTATTATTATGCTCATACTAGCACCATTATTATCCCTCGGGAGGTTATATCCTCCCCACTATACCTATTCAGACCCTCAATACTAGTCAGAAGCGTTTGGAATTCATGGAGGTGCGCCTAAGGTAGTAACACCCGACCCAATAACACTTTTTGGGTGGATCTTCAGATCCAGGATGTTACACCCAATATCATATCAAGATTAAGCAGAAACCATTTTTCCAAAAATACAAAGAAACATAAATGATATGAGTTTGTATGTCAACACTACTCAAGGATAAAGTACTAGAATCAATAATAAAACAATACCCAAAATAGAACATCATCAAGTGAAACAACATCTACTTAGATAAAGTCTCAGACATATCCCATGTAACAGGTGGATCAAATATCCTCAGGTCACCTCCAACACTCCAGATCCCAAGGATCAAGAACACCCACCACCTCCATGTGGCACTTTTCCTTTTCTTGGACCTAGAAAAATATAATCTACAAATGCCTAAAGGTAAAGGTAGGGTGTGAGCTAAAAAGCCCAGTAGGTTATCCCCAAGTGTTCCATAAGAAATACTATAAAAATAAACCATTATTGATTTAAATTTAAATAAAACAAGTAATGTAATGAAATTTATGTATTTTCAAAAAAATATGATTCCATAATCAAATGATAGAAGATATATCAAAATAGTCTTAAATGAAT
Source organism: Viscum album (assembly GCA_963277665.1). Classification (NCBI taxonomy): domain Eukaryota; kingdom Viridiplantae; phylum Streptophyta; class Magnoliopsida; order Santalales; family Viscaceae; genus Viscum; species Viscum album. Next base: position 829,706,363 of record OY728140.1, read on the forward strand.
ATTTTATATAAAATTATTTTATAGAGAAGTTGGCATGAATAAAATCAGTTAAAATAATCAATGACATGTAATCATCAAATAAAATATATCATAAAACCATGTAATAAGCCCTTCAGTATTTTAGTTTCTGGAAAAAGGATCCCCACACTACTCAAATAGTGATCTCAGATTAATGTGTGCACATGTCCCTCAACCCAGGTTATTGGGACTCAACTCCTCATTTGGGAAATCATGTTGCAGTAAGTTTATGCCGATGTTTTCATCATCAATCCATTTGTAGGTGGTCAGATCCTATCATGATTACCCTAATAAACCACCAGCTACCCATGATCACATGTTCTTCAATTAATTAATTAATCAATCATAAGAAAATACATTATTTTAAATCAATTAAAAATACAATTTCCCACTTTCAGTTTTATATATACCTTTCTCATTTAAAAACCAAATCATAGGTTTTAATAAAATCATTCCATTTCAAATAATCTTTCAATCTGATCCATTTATCACAAGAATAAACCTTCAAATCATTTAATCAAATAAAATTTCAAATCAAGCCATCATTTTTTCTCAAATCCACCTAACAATTTCAATTCTATTGAAATTGGGGGGTTTTCACAATTTCTATTCTATTTTTAAAAATAAACCATTAATCATATAAAATATAGGTTTTAAATCATTTAAAGACTCATTTAAAATAAATCAATCAATTTAAGGTTTCAATTTTAGGTAAAAATCATATGGAACCACTTACCTTTTATCACATGATCTAACAACACCAGCAACAAGAATTCTAATGAGAAAATAGGTGAAAGAGATCAAAGAATAAAACCTAAAATCAAGATATATTAGAATTGAGATTAGATCCATCAATAACATGATTACCTATCACACTATAATAAGTAGAGAAGATAAAATAGATGATTTTTAATTGAGGTGAGATCTCATATTAGAGAGGAATAAAATGCCTCCACAAGAGCTTTGATCCAAGAAGAACGGAGTTTGGAAGAGTCAAAATTCATATAGGGATACTTCAAGTTCCAAAAATTTAAATGATATTCAAGTGGTAGAAAAGGAATATAAAACAGGGATAAGGGAATTTAAGTTTTTAGAAATAAAAACCACACCTCAACCCCCATGGGCATGGCACTGAAAAACTAAAAATATCCATACCACGATGAAACCACCCTAGACCACACTGTAGAAACCCATGGTCAGCTGACCTCTTAAAACCATAGTACATATTTCACTAGATCCTATTTACATAGTCATGAGGGTCTATGTTAAATCCCAAACATCATACCACAACCATGCCTGATTTGGTAGTGGATCTAAAAACTTCCATGACACAAACGTCACCCACAACAAAACTATTCCCAAATAGGCTGTAGCATCAAAATACACCACCTAAGGCTCCAAGGTGAAACCATCCCTCCACAGTACAACTATGACAAAATTGGTAGTAGTTATGATTACCAGCCTCTAGGTTCCACTAATAACATCTTGATGGTCTATGAAATAGTTGAAACTCTCCATACTGAAACCCCTACACCACAGAGTAGCTCCATACTGAAATCCTGTATCTTTTAAAAAAAACAAAAACACCCAAGAATACACCATTTAAAACCTTTGAAACATTTGAACCCAAACTCCATTAATTTAAACAAACATACAACCCTAAACTTTATATCATTTTCCTGACAAATGCTTTGTATTCTCAAAAGCCTCAAAACATGCCCAAATAAAAAGGGAGTAAAAAAAAGTCAAGAAGTACCTTAATGAAGGTAACAAGATGATAAATCTATAATGCATCATATTTATTCATTTATTTTATACCATTATGTTTTTCTTTTATAGGTGTTATTGTGAATGATGGTAAATCTCCCCCCAATTATTCCATATACCCTTGGCATTTATTATCCTCCTTTGGTGTTTAGGGGATGTACCTATGGTTAGTGGAACCTCGGTCCTACCCAAGGAAATGGGTCAAGGTCAAGATGGTACATATAATATGCATCATGATATTTTAAATTTTATAATGTTTATCATTATTCATAGTCTTGTGTTCCATGATCCAAGAGAATGTATATTGGTGAATATCAAGATCATGATCATTTGTGTGATCTAATTTTCATTCATAACATTTCATGAATTTTATGTGTTCAGGATCATCCATATAAACCATAGATTTTTATGATAAATGATTAATTCATGTGTTAACTGTGGTAAATTATGATCAATCATGTTTTATTAGTAAATAATATCTTTGTATTTAATCATGTTGTCAAGCGTGTTCTTGTTGGGTGTATTTGGTATGTTATTTAGAGATATTACACCATGATTTATCTTTTAAAATATTTCAAAGGTAACCATATATGTGTGTGATCCTAATAATTTATATAATCAATGATTTAACATTATTTCACATGGTCAGTTTTCAAGATACCATGTAGAAGGATGCGCCCTGATTCAACATGATATTCAACATGAGTGACTTGAAATGAATAATAAAATATCTCATTGAGGGAGTTTAAAATATGGATGATTAATAGAACCACACCATAAAGGATAATATAAATTATTCCCAAATTAATGAACATGAGGGTCCAAATATCCATTGATGATATTGTAATAGTGGTTGTTTGGTAGGGATGATGTACCATGATCTTTACTATTAGATCCCCATAGAGAGTCTCCAAGATACAAAATGGGGTGGTACACTATGAATCCATGTTGGATATTACAAATACTATGTGATCCTTGATATTTGATATATGATATGTTTTTTTAGTATGAGTGTGAGGGTATATTATGGGATGTATAAAAAATCTAGGGTGTGATGACCTGAAATTAACCATACCATCATTACATGTTTTTTAAAATTAAAAAATACATTACAAATTGTTTCTGATGCTTCCTTTCCCCTTGGAACCCTTTTGGTAATTTCCCCGAGGTGATGCATGTTGGAATCAAGAGGATGAAATGATGAATTATCCCAAAAAGATGCTTATTGTATAGCCTGAGACTCTCTTATATATTTAAGATTATTAATGAAATACTTTCAAAAAAAAATATCGGTTACCCTTAATGTGAAAGAAATCAATTAAGACCATAAATATTTTTAAATCCATATAGCTGAGCACTTTGGAATTTATTACCATCCAGGGAGGTGAAAAGTGTTGTAGAGTCGAGATTGGGCCCATGAGAAGGGATTCTTATGTATCCCTATGAAGGGAATCAAAACTCATGTAGATCAACACCACATAACATGGAATGTAGTACCTTTTAGGATCATGCAATAAGAATCATGTGCCTTTCAAGGTTGTGTATCCATGATCAAAGTTTTTAACTTTGAAATTCATGCAGTAAAGACCATTGATGCGACTTAGGTCATGTAGTTAGAACCATTGTGTAATGCATTTTAAGGTCATGCAACTAGGAACTCTTTTGAACAATTTGAAGTCATACAGAATAAACTAATAGGTGAAATCTACTAACAATGGATTAGTGTGGCACTAGTGATGAAGTGGACCTTTCTAGTTTACCTAAAATATGAGATAAGTGAAGGTATGGAGGAGGTTATACCAATTTGAAGGTCCATTTGTATCTCAGACTCATTTATTGAACTCTATGAGGTTGATTGAGTAGTTGGTGTACACGGGGTCCCATTTAAAATAACCAAGATGGGTAGGCTGGGAAATCAAGGGAAAGAAAAGTACTATTGGTTCTTCAAGAGTAGGATTCCTCATTATTAAGGGAATACATGGTTGTTTATATTCTGAGAACACTATTAGTCATGGAGAAAAAAGTGGGATTATCTCATGGAATGATAGATCCCAATTATCAAATCGATACATACTCATAATGCCTATATAAATTTGGAGATTAACCTGGTCATATATATATCAGGTGGACAAGATATTATGTTGTGTAAGGTAAGATTTTTGAGGGATAGACCTAAGCATAAAGGTACTAATGCGACCCAGAAATCTATTAGGGAGAAGGGATGAACCTTATACTAGATGGATGACTTGGGTGAGTGTGGCCTCCATGTGGGTTATTTGAAAGCTAGTCATGACTCCTTTAATTGTATAAGGTTGGGAACCATGATTGATTACTATTAGAGGTTTGGCTCAACACTAGATGGGAGGCCTGTGAATATGTGAAGGAGATATTCCCTAAATACTTAAACACATATGTTTATTTTTGGATATATCGTATGACATAATATAAGTATATCCCAAGGAATTTAATATGACATCTTTCCATTTCTTTATCTAAATCATAGTGTACGATTGTCCATATCATAATGTTGTATATCATATTGTATGATACATTTTGCATCTTATGATTCCTTAGAAAACCAAATGATAATCATTATCATTCATATCTCTTCCACTAATTAATATCATTAATTATAATAGTTTCATAAGATGAAATACATGGGAGAATATTTGGATGGATAAAGGTTATAAGGGTTAAAAATAGTTCCATTTACTCATACATTTTTTTAATGTATGAGTAAATTATATGTAAGGCTCATAAGTGTCCCAAATCCTATATAAATGAGGTTGTTTCATGGCCCCACCCCCACAAATAGTACCCCTCACAATATGATAATGAAGAGAGTAAGTGACCCCCAAATCCCACCTCTTATAGGCCATGAGTTGACAACTAGTGCTAAGGGTATAAAAAACACAATGAGAGGCATTACCCCCAATATATGAAGTTAAGGAAAAGAGACAATATTAGAACCACCAATCAACACTACATCATGAAAAATAAACTGAGATCCCATAATAATAAAATCCCATAATGCCTGAAATGAAATACTATAGTCTCCCAAAGAAAATTATCAAAAATAATCCTTGGCATCAACTTCAACAACAACTCTACACTCCAAGCTAGTGTAGTCCAACCAGATCCCCAAATACCTCCTAATTACCTTAAAAATAGTTTTATATATATAAGGGTGAAAGTAAAATGTATACTCAGTAGGATTCTCCTCAAGACCTCTTGTGAAAATGTGAGAAGAGTATATTAATTTTCTAGTAAACTAGCAGTAGAACCAACAAGAACCTACAAGGTCAACTACCCATCCCAAGCCTTACCAAGTCTCACTCAAAAAGTATAACACATAATGTAAGAACATAATATCATAAAAATATAATCATACACATCCTATAACCACTTCCCCACTATTTTTACACTCTCACAACCTAAAGTAGAATGTATTGTGATCCCATACCTTTTGTATCATCATCCTCATCATAACGGGAAATCCCAACACTCAACCCATGGCAATCACCACATCATCATAACAGGAAAGACTGTATCTCAACCTGTACCAACCATCTTATCTTCACATCACAAACTCATCATATTTGTATCCATCACATCATAAGTAAAGGGTAGTTGGGTATCATGAACATAAAGGAAATCAACCTCATTACCTCCTCCAACCATGCATGACCCTTATAAATAACATCACTACCAAATATATCTACCAAATGTGATATATACTATTATTGTAGGGAGATAAAGGAAGAGGGGGTATCTAACTATCTACCCTCACCAACATGGATGTTTAAGTAAAACCCCATATAACCAAAATATTTGGGCATCAGTAAGGTTATCTGACTCAGATGGGGTGCATAGAGAAATCACAAGAAAATACAAGGATCAATAGTCACACTCAAATCCCATCCCAAGGGTGTAAATATATATCCCTATAACAAATCATCTATTCCACCATTTCATCTCCAATACCCATCAACAACCATCTCTGCCTCTATAACATGACCAACTATATACCAAATGAAAACATCTAATTAACTATCCCCAAGTTCCCATTTAAACATTTACTAAAAAAATTAAAGATTCACCATTATATTCCAAAATCATGTTTTTTTGTCTTTCATTGCACATATTTAATGAAAAACCATTCACAAACCAATACCCCCACTATTTCAGTTCCATTCCTCCATTTATTAGAGTTCAATTCATAAATGTTTTATACATCATCAATTTTATCACAATAAACTCATTTCATGTTCATTATAAATTCATTTCATCCGATAACATCAAGAATCACAAGTAAAACCCCACATCATGCAACCAACACCCCACAAATACTTAGATACCCCACACAACAAGCCACACGCTACTACCAACCACATCAAATTCACTACCCCACATCACATTATTAGGAACTACCACATATACCATGATAACTGGGAACTAAAACTTTCCCCTTAGTTTCTAAAACAACCACATTACCACTAAAAAAATATTCCTAGACACATTTTCACTACATATAACAACCACACTCTCACAAAAATAAACAACAGATACCTTTCTAAGAATATATAACATATGGTCTTGAAAAAAGATAATTTTAGTTCCAGGATAATAAACCAAACCTTTTAATCACCATATTTAACTATCATTGAATTATGTGAGGTTATTCCAATATATAAAGACATTAATAATTAAGTTTTCAAGGCAATCAATTCACAATAGTAAAAGGGATCATATCACCAGGAAAACATTCAGATATTTTTCAATTTAAGGGGTTGAATTTCCAAAAAATATTAAAGTTCATATAAAACCTTATTCTCATAAGTTATATATCACTTTTTTCATCATATTATTATTTAATTATTAATTAATATCTTTACCAAATAATAAACAATAACAACATCACATGAAATAACAAAAAAATATAGATAAACCACTTACGTAGCACATCCCTTACCATATATCCATCTTTCAATTATTTATTTTCTTTAGGTTAGCATACTAAATACCAAAAGAACCAAAATCAAGATAATAACCTATTTTTTATAAACAAAATAAAGATTCTTGAATCCCATATTTTGATACAAAGCTTCAAAGAACCACCACACAAGAGTGAAAGTAATGAGGATAAACCACCATAAAAACTAAAAGAGAAACTCTCCAAAACCTATCCATATAAAACCACCTTCAATATTTTCTTGAAAAACACCCCCAAAATAGAGGAATCTTACCATATGAACCTCCAGAAAAAGGAGAACAAGAGAGAATAAAGGAATAAGGGAAATAGGTACCTTGAATCAAAAATATTAATCAGGATTGTCCAAGAGGTTTAGAATCTATAAAGAGATAACTGGAGGACAGTGAAAGGGCTAGAGTTCAACTAAGGTTTGAAGGGAAAAGAGTGAAAATAAAAGCAAGGAAGATCCATCCCTATATTTATAGAAGAATAACAACTAGCCTCCACTATGGCATAGAGGCACACAAAATTATTTTGGTGTCTATGGTCAAACAGAGATCCAATTCTCCCACATCTTAAACAACCATATCCCCCAAATTTTATTCATTTATAAAACCACATTTAAATTATTTAACTTCCACCATGATTTTTCCTATGATATGTTTCATGGAGTTTCGAATGTACAATAGATCATAATGGACCCTCACCATGATATAGGGAGAAATACCAAGATGTTTTGACCCACAACACTAAATACTTCATCTTGGAAAGATCTAGCTTACAATTACCTACTCCCATGAAAGGTTATCCTCACCTCAACCAAAAACACCACCAAATAAAGCACCTAATGTGTTTCAAGATTCCATTTTAGCACAACTATACTTTTCAAACACCCTTACCACCAAAACTACCACCTTCAGCATTTCAAACCTCATTGTTTCTGATAAGGAGAATATTCCCAAACTCTAGGACGAACACAAACTTCACCATAGCATGGAGATACTCCATGATTCTCATTGGGGGAATTATCCAAGAAAAATACCATAAACCGCAATAATTTTAGACCCTATGGTTCCCTAAAACCCTAAAATGACCAACTCCATGTCCATTATTCCAAAACTCTCACCCACTGTGCTATGTGAAAGGACTAGTTAGGATCTCTGTGATCACCAAGAGTTGGGGGGGGGGGGGGTGAATCAGTGATCAATTATTATTATATTTTTCTTATTAAGACAAAACTTCACCTCTAGTTAGTGATAATTTAATCCAAAAAAAAAAACAAAAAACACCCATAAGAACAAAAGTATTTATGAGGTTCACTACTCAATAAGAGTAGATAATCCTTAGCATGGTTTTAAAATAATACAAGACCACACAACCACGAGAAAAAAATATTTTGGTGGTTTATAGTAAGAAGAGAATATCCATCTCTTTCATAGTATAATAGTTCTTCGATAGTGCATGTGATCCCTAGATAGATAATATGATAGAACAATTTTTGAACAAAAGAACCCTCACCAACATGATTTGATTTTCTTTCACTGTGATGCTTGAAATTTCTTCACACTTTTTTTCTTACAAAATCTCCTTATTCATATTAACTTTATTACACAACATTGAGTAAGAAATCCTATGTTAACATATTTTTATGAACCTTCCCATCTAATACCCTTGGTTTGATATCCTTAGTTCAATACATAGTTCATGAAATTGATTCTTCGCAATGTTCGTCTGATACCAGCAATTAAATATCCTATGGCCAATACCCCTTAATATGGTTTTACTACATCCCATGATTTAACATAAGATCTCTCAATCTATTCATTCAACACTTCACTTCTTCAGAAATTCTCCCAGCACCAAACTCATTCACAGTGAACTTGCTCCCCCTTTATATAGGTATAATTTCTATGAAAACTTATAGTGTAGTGTAAACTTCAAATTAAAATTTCCCATTCAAACTTTGAATGTCCCGCTCAAATAATTATTCAGTTTCTACCTTCAGTCCTCCTAAAAGATAGTATTCAAAAAACATCATAGGGTATTTCCTAAAATCTTGTCATTAATAATCTCTTCAAACTTTCCTCCAATATCAGATAGAAACATGATCTTTACTTCATGATTATTGAGAATTTTAATATCCATATTAGCCTCATCACAATTAATTTATTTTTAAAAAAACATTATAAAGACTCTCAAAAATTCATCTAGAAATTTTATAAGGTTCTTATTTTTCTTATAACCCTTCATTCGATTCCATTTTTATTTTTTTATCTTGAAAACTTTTAATGTTCACTATACACATATATATTAAGGATACTTTATCTAATTACTTATTCCAACTCCCATTCATCATATTCTTCCATAAAAACTTTTCTATCCAATAATATTCACATGCTTCCTCTATCCGATGTTAGGAAACCACTATCGAATCATTCAAAAACCTCTATCCGATAAATTTTAAAATTTTCATTTGGTATACTCTCAACATTTTATTTGTCTGATGATCTCATAAATATTCATCTAGATTTATATGTTTGATAAACTCTAAAAAATTCTTCATCTAATGGACTTACAAATTTTTTTCATCTAGTGGAATCTATTTGATGACATCACCCAAAGACATTTGTTTGATGCTTATACAAATGTAATTTCATCTAAAACATCCATATTTCTTTGTTTGATATATCTTATAGCTTTATTATATTAGGAACTCCCGCAACAATTATATTTTTGATGATATTATATAAATTCTTTATTTGGTGGACTTAGTTCTGAAATCTATATCTTTATAACTTAGCTCTACCAAATGTAACCAATTTTTTATTTCATAAACCTTTAGCTATAATCATGAATAACTTCATATAAACATGATGTTTAGTAATTTAAAGATAAAAAAATCATCAGTTGGTTTTACTTATAAGAAATACTCTTTCAAATGGAACTGTGAAAAAATTAGATAAACATCTATTCAATCCTCAATCTGATCAACTCAATCAGTTAGACTCTATTCATTCACCTTTACAAGGAAGGCTCAAAATTGTAAAGTGATTTATGTTTTTTAACAAATGAAAACACTTAATAAATCCTTCTCCCTTCATAACCAACTTCTTCTTAAAGAGACACCTCAATGCTTCTCGGTCTCAACAAAATTCCCAATTGTATTTTTTTGTAAACCAAAGAAAATAAATTACTAAAACTGTAAAACTCCAATAATGGATTACTATATAAAAATTATAATCCAATGTGAGTGAAATCAATTTAGAAAACAAGAATCATTAAAAAAAATATCTTGCCTCCTATAAATCAAGAATTATAAAATTTTTCATACTTCCTCCTAAACCTTCTTCCTAAACTCAAATCTTTATTATAAAAATAGACTTAATAAAGTTTTTTATGCACTTCTATAAACTATTAAAATAGTTCATAGATGATGAAATCATAGCTTACCCATTTTAAAAACTCACCTTATTATATTGTCTCCCTTGAAAGGTAAAACATATATCAATGGATAGATTTATAGTTCATATTTTATCCCCATTTGACAACAATATAAAAAGATAAGATGAGAGAGGGGGAATATAAAACATACCTTATCCTTGAATATAGTGAGGTTTTACACCCATAATCAACATCAACTTAGGAAATGTTTTATTTTACAACTATTTAGTAAATATATTAGAAAATTTATATATTGTAGGAATAATCTCAAGATTTAGTTAATTTCTTTCCACATGCCCTTTGATGAAGATATTTAATATCAATGTGCTTATAAATGGAATATTTCACTAGATTCTTAGTGAGATTAATAGAACTTTGATTATAAAAACCCATGATAAGGGGAAGCTTCACATCAACCAGAAAAATTTCCAACTGTATCTTCATCCATATTAACTATGTTGCAACTTGAGGAGCAACTACATATTTTTATTTTGTAGTACTAAGATTCATTGAACTTTGTTTCTTTTTATGTTATTTAACACACCTATCTACCAAAAATAATACTCCCCAAGATTTGGATCCTATGTTATCGACAAAACTTTACCAATATATATCTATGTAACTAAGTAGATCAATATTTCTTGTGTTTTTATATTTTAACCTGAGATCAACTATGCCTTTATTATATATGAGAATTATTTTTCCAACCAAAACATGGCACTATTTTGGTTCACTTTGATACCCATAACAAAGTGTAATGAGATACACAAAATTTGGAATTGAATATGTTATATATAACATGCTTCTAATCATTCCTAAATTATTTAAGATTATCCTCCTTTCCTTTCCCATCCTTCGAAAACTTCATTCCCACTGAAATGGGTGTGGAAATAGGCTTTAAATATTTCATGTAAAACTTCTTTAGAAGTTCCTTAGAATAATTATCTCGATAAAAGAAAATGTAATTTTTCTTTTGAGAGATTTGTAATCTAAGAAATTACTTAATTTCTCTAAGAATGGACATTTAAGAAAGCTTCTCCATCTCCTCAGAAAACTTTTCACACATTTCTTCATAATTTCCTTCAAATATAATATCATCAACATAAAAAATCACAATATGGGAAAATAATTGATTTTCTTTTATGTATAGGTTACTATAAACTATTAATTTTATGAATTTATCTTCTTCAAGAGAGAATTCATTCTGGAATACCAAAATCATGGGTATTTTTTCAATCTATACAAATCTTTCTTGAACTTTAATACAATGTTTTTATCTTTAACAAGGAATAATACACATGTTTTATCAATATAAACCTATTCATATAACTCTCCATTTTGAAAATATGACTTGATATCCATATAGAATATATTATATCATAATTATGAAGTGATAGAAAGAAATATTATGATGGTTTCAATTATTTCTACTGGGGAAAAGGTATCGTCAAAATCAATGCCTTGAACCTTTGAGTAGCCTTTAAAAACCAGTTTTTCCTTTCTTATTATCACATCACATTTTTCATTCAACTTGTTTCAAAAAACTATTCTGTTCCAATCACATTATTATATTTTTGTTTGGGTATAAGTTCCCATGTATCATTCTTCTCAATATAATTCAATTATTCATTCATGGCATCAATCCACTATTGATACTACAAAGCTTCTCAAACATCTCTTGGTTCAACCAATGAATAAAAAGAGGATTGTGAGACTATCCACGATGTTCTTTTGGTTTGAACCTATTGTCTTTGATCACCAATGATATTTTGGACCTCTAATTTATTCTTAGTCCTTGGATGAGATGAGGTCAATTATCCCTCATCACTTTAAATAGATGAATATATATTTCCATTTTGTGTAATTTATATATCATCACCTTTGTTCGAAACCTTTTCATGATATTTATCTAAAAAAAATTCATCTTTATACCAGAATGTTCAAGAAATTTCTACCAGAATGTTCAAGAAATTTCACATCTAAATAATCAACAACATTTCCAGTTTCCCATTTATAACATATGTATCTTATACCATTAGGATATTATCTAAGAAAGATAACATCAACACATATTTTATCGAACTTCCCAATATTCTCAACTTTAACTTTGATAATGTATTGACTTTAAAACAACCTTAAGTATTTCAAATTTGGGGTTTCTTTGTAATAAATATTGTAAGGAGTGATATCAGAGTTTGGACTATAGAAACAATGATTATAAATGTGAACTATAGCTCTAATATCATGTCTCCAAAATAAATGAGAAGTATCATGTTCAATTATCATATTTCAAGAAATCTAAACCAAAATTTTATTCTTTTTTTGAGTAACACCATTCTACTGTGGTGTATATGGTGCATTAAGTTCATGAAGAATTCCATGATTTTCAAGATAATATTTAAACTTCATATTTTTGTATTCAACACCATTATAGGTTTATACCTACTTCAAGGAATATCCGCATTCTATTTTAGAACTTCTACTAAAACTATTAATTTTTTCTAGATTATATGATTTATGTTTTAAAATCATAATACATGTGATATGAGTAAAATCATTAATAAAATAAATAAAGTACTTATAAATGTTTGTTGATTTCTTTTTCATGTACCCATACATATCATAATGAATAATCTTCAAGGGATGAGTTGAATGCATCTCAAAATTCTTATGTACCGAATTTGTAATATTCCCTTTCTGACATATGAAAAAACACCATTCTATTTTTCTTATCATGTTAGGAATATCATGAATGCTTTCTCTATTTTCCATAATACTCATATTCCTTTGGCATAAATTTCCAAGCCTCTTATGCCATAATCTATTTTTTTCCATCATGCTCAAATAACATGATACATGTGCATCTCCATCTTGAAACTAGTTTTTCTTGGTTCATTATACTATTGTTATAACTTTCCCATTTTTAATCCTTTTAACAACAATTATACTTCTTCTGAAAACTGCTTCATTTCCTTCATCAAAGAGATATAAAACACTCAATTTGTTTTTTTAATCCACTAATAAATAAATTACTTCTTGATTTCAATTTTATTTTCCAATGAGAGTAGATCTAATGCCTTTGATTCTGAGTGACTCATCATTTCCAATAGTCAATGTCCCTTATTTATAATCTTTAACATTTTTTAATATCTCTAAATATCGGGTCTTATATAAAGAACACCCACTATAAAATATCCTATTTAATTATGATTTTTTAAACTTGAGAAAAGTTTCAATAAATAATTCATTTTCCTTACCCTTTTCCTCCATCACATAAGGCTTCTTAGATTTTTCATATAAAATTTGTTAAGCTGGTAGTATTACAAAACATCCATTAGCAAGATGTCCAGGTTGATCACATCATTCATAAATAGTTTCTAGAGGTTGAAATCTATTTTCAATTATCAAACATGTTTTATAATGACCTTAATTTTAAGATCCATTATTATTATTATCATTATTATTATTATTATTATTATTTATGTCTATAATTAGAAAGAATATTTCTCTATTCATACAAAAGGATTGAAATTTTTTAGAAAATATTACCTAAAAGATATGAACCAAACTAAATACATTTTATTAATTCATAAGTGGGAAATTACAACAAAAATAAATAAAACTAAGTACTTCATACTATGGATTATTACTCACTATTGATGAAGTACATCCATTAAATGAGTAAAAATAAATAATGGATAATAGATATAAAATATTAATGAATAAGAAATTGAATGGATCATATTAAACCTTGAGGATCACTAATATCCAAACAAACTTATAATGAGGAATAACACCATGAAAGGAGAAATTATTATGAAAAATATGAAATAAGAACCGTGCCTTATGAAGTGAGAGTTGAATGAACAAATGATTTGGTAAGTCTATATATAGGAATGAAATATGGTTGTTACAAATATGGTTGCTATAATTATGGTCATTGCAATTTTTTTCTTTGGTCATATATCCTATAAGTATACTAAAGTTTGATATTTTTAAGTGTTTAATTTAAAATAATATAACTCATAATGAAATAAAAATACTATATTAAAATATTAAAAATAAATATTTAAATAAATAAATATATATATATATATATATGTGTGTGTGTGTGTGTGTGTTACATATAAATATTATTATTATTATTGTTATTAAAATATTATATGTTGTATATATAAAATTAAAATAAATATTTTGATATCAACAGCGTAGTAAAAATTAAATTTTAGAATATAAATAATTAATTAATAGTATTTTTTAATGTGAATTTAGTATAAAAGTAATATTTATTTAAAAAGAACTAGTTTATTAAGTATTGTATATTTTTTCCTAATAAAATAAATTTTCACCCTAAAAAATTATTATTAAAACCACTTAAATTAGTGGTTAATATGAAATAACATTAAGAACACATAATTCTTTAAAACATAATTTTCTTATAAAAGTAGTTTTATTTATAAATTATATCCTTTTTAAAAGATAAATATATAAATTTTAAAAATTTAATTTTATAAAATAAATTTGTTTTCTATTTTATTAAATCAATATTATCCTATGATAAATTTTTTATCCTTTTTTGAAATAATCGATTTTTAGGTGAATAGTAAAAAACCTGAATATTACTAAAATCTATCACTTTTATAATACAAAAAAATGAATTAAAATTTTAAGAAACCATTTTTATATATAAATATATATTTAATAAGTAAAATAAATAATTTTAAAATACTATGTTTAATTTATAAAACACATGTTTAGTATTTTTAAAACTCAAGTAATATTTCACAATAAAAACTGTCTTTACAGGCTTATAATAAAAATTAGAATTTATTAATTTTAGAAATTAAATATATAAAAATTATTTAATATTTTATTTTAATATTTTAATATTATATCACAAGTTCAATTTCATTTTTAGGCATAAATATAATATTAGTAAGATTAGTGTTAATTACTACAATAATGGTAAAACAGTTTTTTAAAGAATTATTTTTTTAATATCATGTAATTTTATTTAATTAATAATATTTTTATAATTTAATTGATGAATGTTTAAATATATATATAATTATATTAACACTCATTCAATAGGTAGTCAATACTAAATAATATTAAAGAACACATAGTGGTTAAAAGTCATTTTTATACAAAAACTATTTTTTATTTATTATATATTTTAATTTAAAAGATGATTTTATCATATTTATAAATTGAATTAGATTAAATGGAGATTAAATTTAGGTTTATAATATCAATTTTTTTAATATGGGCTACCTTATATTTTTAGACAAAATAAAAATCACTTAGTTAAAAACTTGTTACTAAGGTAAAAATCAAAATCTAAAAATGTTAAAACCCTATGGTAGATGACTTGAAACATGTTTAAAAAATGTATTGAAAGTATTTTATGATACTTTATCAACTCAATATCACACTATACTCCATTATTATGAAATTTTGGAGCCATTTACCATGGAATAGTGTATTGATATCATGGAAGGGTAAAGGGTATTCCCAAAAGTGAACTTTTCTTCACTTATAAAATGGCATCACTTCCACCCCTCCATGGTTACACTTTACATTATAATTTTCATTAAAAATATACCAAAAATAACTATAATATAATCCATTTTTTTATCATTAATAACTTAGTCTCTATAAGTTATCTTAATTTCTTTACTTCTAAGAAAATCTCTATGAGAAGATCAAGTCTTCAATGTAAGTATTACCTACTTTGTAACATTTTTTTCGTTAATATTTCTAATAAAAATATATTATATACATAAAAATATAATTATTATTCTTATATTTTATTATATTAATTTAATAACAATTATTTATTCCTCTCCATCTTCAAAGAAAAAAAATGTGTCGTTAGTGTGTTGTACGAACTACCAAATCCACAAAGTGAAATATTCTATTTTTCATCACTACCATTAATGGTTGATAAAAAGGATGTAATTGATTAATAAATATTATATACATAATATAAATATGATTCTTAAATTTCAAATTATCATTTACCTTGTTTCTCTCTCTTTCATTGAGAAATAGAAACATTAATCGTGTGTACGTGAAAACTATTACCTCCACGAGCAATGATATTTATTTCTCATCACCACCCATAATGGATAAAATAAAAATATATTTAATATTTAAAAATTATTTATATAACACTATTAATATTCTAGATAATATGAAACTATTTTACAACATTTTCAACCAAGGTCAACATATATAAGAATTTATAAGAAAATTTACCAAAGAACCTCAAGTAACCAACACAAGTAAGAAATATATATATTAAATAAACTAAACATGATAATAAATGATACTTATTAAATTACATAAATAATAATTATGTTCATAATAAATTTTCTAGTTTAATTAATTTGATTATTCATGATATTCGGTGCATGCATAGAAACGAATCTGAAATAAGGTAAGGGTTTCGTCTCTACATTTCCTTCTTTTAGACATATTTTCTTTTATAAAACTAATTTTATTTAAGCTACATGTACACTTAAAATTGGATATATAATAGAATAAATTATCTTTATTCAGGGTATTTTAACTTTAACATTAATATTTTCCTCTTTTAAGGGGTTTTATTAGAATGTTCCTTAAGCCGTAAGGTTTTTTATCTCATATTCCCTTCACCGAGACATGTTTTTATTTATGAATCAATTTAAATTCACATGTTGTATATGATTAATATTTTTAATTTTATAAAATTAGTTATTTGATGTTAAATTTTAATATCTCTCACTTTATGTAATTTTGATTTAAATTTTACTCAAGCCTTAAGGGATCTTATAGACCTCCATCGTGACTTTCTGGTTACACATTCTATTTATGTTTCTCGATTTTATGAAATATTAATCTTATATACCTATTATATATTTGAATATATGTACCTTAAATATATACCTAGTTAAATATCCTTATCATTTCCAAGGTTATACATGTTTTAGTTCCCTTTAAAATTCTGACTCTTATGTAAACCTAGTTTAAGTGAAATTTCTTATTCATTGTATCATGTTGTGCATCACCCTCAAAAAACATTTTTAAACCATGAATATATTATAAAAAGAATAATTATTATATGGAGTAAACTATTGGTTCAATTTTAGTTTTATGGAAAATAATAAGGACTTTATTTATTTTAAATGATTCTTTATTTATTTCATAAAGAACCACCCAAGTGGTTTGTTTTTATTATTTCTCATCCTATATCATTCTCTTGAATTTTATATAATGTATCTCCATGTTAAATACCTATATAAAATTTTCAATTATGAATGTTAAAATAATTTATTTACTTTTTATATTTATAATCCTTATGATTTAACCTTCATTTATGCCTTGAATCGAAATTATGAAACCCACTTCCTTCTCATGGGTTTCACCATTATTATGATTTATGTGTAGTTTATTTTCTAATTATGGAACATATATGTATGATTTTAATTATCTGACATGTGGTAATGGAATTATATAGACCTACAATGCATTTTTTAATGATTTATATCTCATGAGATGTTATTTATGGGATTAGGGAGTGAACCTAAATCCACAATGGGACTTTATCCACTTTATGATGATGGCCTTGGGAGTGACCCTTGACTTATGTTTATAATATCATGTTTTATATTTTTGAAACAATTTTATGATTCAATGATCTTATTTATAAATTCCTTATGTTTTTTTTCTATGCTTATAGTCATCCTCTTTATGATATCATGTTCCGCCTTTTGAATCTCATGTTATGATTTATTTCCATGTGTATTCCCTTAAAGGGATTTCTAGATTACCCTTTTCTTAATGTATTTTCCCTAGGATATCCTATGTAGTTTTAGAAGATATTTGGGAGGTAGGAGTAATTTATGGAGTTTTAAATAATTACTATGTTTTTATGTTTAATATGATATATTTGTATGTTTAATATTCCAAAGACACTATACCTCTAGATCCTTGGAATGTATTGTTAGATAAGTACATCAAGAATCATGAAATAAAGTATATTTAAGGATTGGGTACCCATATGATTTTTTAGGTTGTATTAATTGAGTGGGTTGAATCCCCCTTAAAATCTACCTATAGTACCTAATAGATTCATTGAATTATTGATGATTAAACCAACACATTTTTATTGTATTTCCAAAGCCTCCATAGTACCAACAATATCCATAAAAATAAAATTTTCCTTTGTAACCTGCATGCTAGATTAAACTATATACCTATTTTACATTATCTTTCTTCAGCTAAAACTTATTCCCAGTCTTAAAATAATCTCTAGTTGTATCATTTTTTTTCTTCACACTTTGATTCATAATTTGTTTTGTAATTTTTTACTTTTCTTATTTTAGCCACATATATGGTCCTCTTGACTTGCTTCTTCTTTTGAAAATATTCAATGTTGTTATTGAACTCTGAGGAAGATCATTATATATCCTTCAGAGATTCATTCTTCTTATAACTTTTACCAACTACTAAAACCATTTTTTCAAGTTTTTTATTCCTTTCTAAGCTTCTATAAGTTTCTATTTAACAAGATCAAATTATTTCTCCATCACCTTTAAATTTTATTTAAGCTTGATGCTTAGATTTTTTTCTTCACCAAGTAACTTCTTCAGATCATAAATACCTTTTAACAACCTTGATTTTTTTTCATGTATTTATTCCTGATATTTTTTTGATAGATCTTATTTCTATATATCCATTTTATATTTTTCAAGCTTATAAATATTTGATAGATATTATATCAATTATATTTTAATCATAAACTTCAACAGAGTCTCATAATATTCTTCTTCATAGTTGTAGTTTTCATCACTGGTAAAGTTCTCATCATTCAATTTTGCAATAAGAAACTTATTAACAACATCATAAATAGAGTTTTCATCTTCCACTTCACTATTATCATCTTCTCCACATTTGTAAAAAAGTTTCTCTTTTTATATTCAGAGAACTTATCATCATTTTCTATTGTAACAAACATTGATTTTCTATCTTATTATTCAAATATATTTTTGAATTTATATCTTCTTCATCACTTTCTTGATCTTCCTTTATCCTTTGATAGTTTTCCATGAAATGAATAATGGATTCACAAATAAATCACTTCAATGGAAAATTTAATTTATACTCCTCTATGAATCCTTTCAACTTTATATAAAAAATGGCATGAATTCATAAAACTTGTTACTTACTTAGTTTTCACTGTCAGAGTCACTGACATATTCCTTGATAAATTTCCTAGTCATTCCTTTCTTAGTATCCTCAAAAGATATTTCCCAATCAAAATTTTCTTTATTCGTGACAAAATTTTCTCTTCTCATTTCATATGTGATGAGAATACTATTAAAATCATTTAGAGATATAAAGAGAATGAGAGTTTCAGGATCCCTATATTCTAAGGATGATACCTTGACATAAAATTCAGTAGGAATAATTCTTAATATATTTTTCAAAAATATTAGAATCTTAAAAATTCTCACTAAAAAATATTATGGTTCTTAAAATATCATTGACCCTTATAAATAATTCACCAAAATATTCACGATCACCCATTTTTAGATCTTCATACTTTAATCTCCAAATTTTCAACTTGGATTTTTTACTTTCATATTCCCTTAATAAATATTCTTCATATTTTCTCATATGTTTTTAGATATTATAATTCCTTTATCTCTCACAAATTCACTTTTAGAGAGTGAGGAAAGCATAACATTTATAGCTTAGTCATAATTTTCTAGATTTTTCTTATCTACGGTTCTTAAGGGATCATCCTCATCAGGAAGAGAGAAACCACTAGTAATAGCTTCAAGAGCTTCATAACCAATAGATAAAATATAGGGTATCATATTTTCTAAAATAATAGTTCTTACCATAGAATACATGAATCCCTATAATATTAACTAATTCAAAACATCCATGATATCTTTCATTTTTATTTAAACTTCACAAAGAAAGTATTCAAAAAAGGAAACTTGATTTGATACTAATTGAATGGACCGGTTAAGATTTGTGCGATTATTGAGAGGGGGGTGGGTGTGAATAAGTGATCAATATTTTTTATGTTTTTATTCATTAAGAAAATTCTTTGCCTTATATTAGTGATAATTTACTCCACTAAAAAACAAAAAACAATCACACCTTTATAAACACTAGTATTTATAAGATTCACTACTCAATAAGAGTATCTAGACATTATAATCATTTAGAAATAATAAAACACCACAAAAAAATATAAAACAATAATTTAGTTGTTTATAAAAAGTAGGAAATATCTATCACTTTCATATCACTAAATTCCTTTGATAGCTCATGTGATCCTTGCATATATAATATGATAGAACATTTTTTTCAACAAAAAACCCTTCACCGATAGGCTTAGAAATTCTATCACTGTGCTGCATGAAATTTCTTCACACTTTTCTTCTTATAAGTTCTTCTTATTCCTCTTTAATTTCTTACAAAATAATGGGAAATAACTTATGTATAAACTTCTTTGAACATTTATATATGTCTGGTACCCTTAGTATGATATTGTTAGTTCAATACCCAGTTCATCTTATTGATCCTTCATATTATTTTTCCAATACAAACTATTTTATATCCTATATCCAATACAACTTTGTTCAATGATAATATGTTTTATTATTTAACACAATATCTCTAAACCTATTTAGTTGGAACCTCACTTCTTCATCAATTTTCCAATGGAAACCATATTATTATAATACTTGATCCCCCTTTATATAAGCATCATTTCTCTAAAAACTTAGGGATTAGTAAAAACATAAAATTAAAACTTCCCACATAAAATTTTAATATCCTATTTGACTCATTATTTAGTTTAATCCTTAAAACCACCTAAAAGATATGATTCAATAAACTTCATAGTATCATTCATTTAATCTTAGTGTAAACAATCTATTCAAAATTTCCTAAAATATTATCTAGAGTCATGATCTTTACTTCATGTTTATTTTGGTGTTGAAATTATAGATCAACATCATTATAATTAATTTCATTACAAACACTTTTTAAAGTCCCTAAAAATTTCATACAGTAACCACATAAGGTTCTTCTCTGTCTGGTCCCCCTTCGTTCAGTACCCTTAATATTTTTTTTCCAAAAACCCTTACACGTTTCCTCTAATCATATATATTTGAGTTAATTTTTCCGATGACTTATTAAACTCCATTTCATCCTGATCTTCTATAAAAAAATTTCTATCCAATAATCTTCATATGTTTCCTTGATATAATGTTAGGAAAACTATGTAAAATCATTTGAAAACCTCTATATGATAACTTCTAAAATGTTTATATGGAATAATCTCAATATTTATCTATCTGGTGAACTTAATAATGTTCATCTTAATTTCTCTATTTGATGGACTCTTGAATTTTCTTTTTCTGGTGGACTCATAAAATTTGTTCATCTTGTGGATATTTTCTAATGACATCACTTAGAGACCTTTTTTTGACGATTCTTAAAACTTCATTTCATTCTAAGCATCCTAGTTATTTCATCCATTACGTCTTATATAATCTTCTATTATAAACTCCCACACCACTAATTTTTATTATGACCATACATACATTCTTCATCTGATGGACTTGGTTAGGAAACCTTGATCTGGATAACTTATCTCCACCATGGATCACCAAATTATTCCTTCAAACACATTTATCTAGAATCATGAATATAGTCATATAAACATGATGCTTAATACTTTAAATATCAATGAATAATTACCTAATTTTATTTTTTTAAATCCGATGTCTAATGTAACTATGAAAAAAATTAGATAATTTTTTTTCCATCATCCGTCTGATCAACTCGGTCCATTGGACTCTATATGTTCACCTTTATAAAGAAGGTTTTGCATTATTAATTGACTTATGTTTGATAAAAAATAAACACTTAATCAATCCTCATTCCTTTATAACCAACATATTATTAAATAAACACCTCAAATATTCTTGTTCTCAACACTATGAAGCTCTAAAATGACCTCCAACACACCTACCACCATGGTGTGGTGGACCTTTAGGTGTCCAAACTCATATCCCACCCATTAAAATGCCTATAAAATCCTTCTTGACACCTCCAAAACTCAAAAAAATAAAAAATCAAATAAAGGAATAATATGTAAGGGTCCAATATATTTCATTAGATACCTATCAGACTATTATCATCCTTGAGAATTAAAACAAAACTCATAAAAGAATAAAATATGGAATGTTCTAAACAACCACACCATGAGAAAACTCTTAGAATATTTGTAGGAACCAAACACAACCACCACCTAAGAAGAATTGGGAGCTTAAAACAAGAATAAAAAAATATCTAGAATCACACACCTAGAGAAGATACCTCCCAAATATGAATGAAACCATCAACAAGGCACAACAAAACCCAAACGAAAATCTAATCAAAACCATACATAGAAAAAATTTTCATTCCATACAAAATATCATTTGAAACATCATAGAAAAAATGATATAAAATTAGGGATACTGAGTATGCATTTGGGACTCATGTTCCCACATATATTACTCTATACCAACATGCCTCCATAAAACATGAACCAAAGGAATAAATCACCCATGAAACACTTTCTCTTGATAATACATGATCTTGATTGACTGATCCATGAATGTTGCATCATCCTCTACATCTATATCTTACCAATAAATCACATGTGATTCATCATAAAGATATAGGTGAAGATACAACATGTGAAAAAAATCATAGATCATATCTATCTATGGGGGAAGTTCCAATCTATACACAACCCCGTCAAATCATCCCAACACCACAAAAGAACTATAAATATGGGAAATAAGTTACTATCATAATCAAACCTCCACAAACCACAATGAGGAGAAACCTTTAAAAAATATAACCCCAACCTAAAAATTCAAAGTTATATTCTTTCAATTAATATAATAATTATAAAAATCCTGCTCTTCTTTAATCCTCTATTGAATTAGCTAGACCTTCTAAATCATGATCTGCACAACATCTGTATTATGGAAAAATATATCTCTGATCATGGTCCAACACAACTGTGACTAATGAGGTCACCCATAAAAACACTAAAAAGGCTTCATTATTATGAAAGGGTGGTATATATTGTTGTAATTGGACTCCAAAAATGATAATTATATAGACATGGACCCAAAAAAAATCTAGGATATGTTTCGACAAAATATATTCCAAGGTCTAGATACTCTTCTCATTATTCCCATCTATATATGGGTGGAAAGGTATACTAAGGTGTATCTAGGAGATTAAATCATGTTAAATAATACCATAGTCTCAAAAGGTAAAATTAAGATCCCTATAAAAAATAATGGTCCTTAGTACCCTGTGAAGATACACTATCCCACCAATAAACCACCTTATAAGATAATATATAACATATAGTTCTTTAATCTCTCTTAAATGGGATGATTTAATTAGTTGATTCATGATCACCCCAATATAATTACAACCCCCTTGGGATTTAGGTAGAACAATGATAAAATTCATTAAGATTTGTTCCCACTTCCACTCAGTGACATTAAAAAACAAAAAAAACCTAATGTCCTACCTTCACCTCTTGACATTTTAGACATTATGCTAGGAACTTTGCAACCTAAATCTTTATCCTGGGACACAAAACCTACCTCCTTAAAGAATGATATATCTTGGAGACATATGGATGCACTATTAGAGGTGATACATGGAACTCATTATGGAACACTTCTCTCATTACTGATAGGATGAAAAAACCACCCTAGAACACCATTCGATGTCGCTCATCCTCTAACTAACCTTTTGGGTCATCACTATGAGTAACATGATCCTACATCAACTCCATCTCTAAGCCTCCCCAATAATACTTCTAGACCTACCATACTATAGAGGATTCCACTATTATCCAATACAAACATCATCTACCATTAATCTCCTATACACCAAGGCACATGTCTATTAACTCCCTTATTCCTCTCTAAGAATCCTTAGAGTCCTGAACAATGCCTCCCTATAACTTCCAACTCAGCGCATTAGCAACCACTTTTCCATTTACTTATGTATAAGAGATATCAAAGTCATAACCTTAAATTAACACTATCCACCTATGTTGACATATGTTTAGGTCCCACTAAGAGAATATATGACTAAAAATATTACGACCTATGAAGACCAAAAATCTCTCTTAATTGAGGTAATTAAACCATAAATTTAGAGAAATAAACACAAATTTTGACTCAAGATAATGGATTTCATAGTTATGATCAAAGGGATATTAATTCCTATACCTATAGAAGATCACTACACCCTAATGTATAAGAACACGTCCCAAACCCATACGGGAAGCATCATATAAGACCTCAAATACCACTCCTTCCTCTAGAAGCTAGATAATGGGAGCACTGATCAACTTCTTATTTAGGTAGTCAAAAATTGTATAACACTGAATAGTCTATATAAAGGCTCGGTATTTCCAATTTAGGGATTTCAATGTTGCCTCAACTCAAGATAAGTCAGACATGAACCTCAAATAATAGTCTGCAAGACCCATGAAGCTACATAACACTATCATGCTCTTGGGTGCTTCTCAAGAAAAAACTACCACAACATTCAATGGATCCACTACTACTCTGATAAAGACACCACATGTCCAAGGAATTGCACCTCCCACATCCAAAACTTTCACATGGAAATATTTCCATAGATATAGTGGCGTTGAAGAGTCTACAAGATAGTTCTCAAGTGTTCCACATTATCCTCATATAAATTTATTTATATGAGAATTTATTTGATTAATACAACCAAAAACTAGTCTAGGAACTCACAAAATAAAAATTTCATGAGTCCCATGAACATAGTGGGTGTGTTCATGACACCCAGCAGCATAAAGACAAACTCAAAGTGTCTATATTGACACTGAAAGTCTGTTTTTGAGATTAGCTCATCCTTAACCCTCATCTGATGATACCTGTAATGCATATTGATAATTGAAAACCAACTAGATACATTCAACTAATCAAACAAATTTTCTATCCTTGGAAGGGGAAAGATATTCTAGATCATCACCTGGTTCAACCTTCAGTAATCCACACATAAACTTAGTCCACCCTCCAAATTCATGAAAACAAAAATTAGACCACTTTATGGAGACACAATGGTCTGTATGAGTCCCTTTTTCATCAAATCATTGACCTATATCCTCAGTTATAGTAGACCATAAGGTGTTTTCTAAAATGGATCCATCAAAATTGGCTAAGAACCAGGTTTCAACACTATCCTAAACTCAATGTAACATCATGGGGTTAAGGTCAACCATTAATTTGAAAATATGTATAAATAATCCTCAATAAACTTAAGAAAATCTATTACATGATCCCCAACTGAATTCATGGTAAAAAATTCTAGTTGTGATAACAATGAATCTAAACACCTAAGACCCTTGTGGTAATATTTCTCACCAACAATCACTGTAGTCTAGTCCTCCACACTACAAAATATAATCCTATTCTATAATTAACATATAATATAACATAAAGTACACAACCAATCCATGATAATTATTACATCACATGATTTCCTTTTTAGTAGGAAGAAATCCCCAAATTATTGATGCTTCCCTAACATTAGTTCACAACCCTCACACACATCATAAAAACTCAAATGACCACTAACTGGCACAGTCAAAAACTGGGGCACTGAAAGCCTCTACACCTTTAGTCAACTATCACAAACTAAGGGGGTTTAGATGAAGTAGTTTTATTTTCCTAAATAAAAAAAGGTATAAAAAATGTATTCAAAAAGAAAATCATACCTAAAATTATCTCTAGAACCTTTGGTTTTAGTACTTTGATGGAATACAGCTTCCCATGCCCAGGTCTTAGGCCTTGCTATACCTAATGAAATCCACATCTATGACCACACTCTATTATATATTCCTAGGGTATAGGGACATCACAAGGCTTAACCCTAATAGCTATATCACCTTCTTTAAGAAACATAATCCTACTTCCCTTTCTGCTGAAGATACACCAAGGACCTAGATATTGGAACTGCCTTTGAGGAATATTCTACTGATCCATATATAGAAACTAAACACCCATTCCAAAATAAATCCCATAGATAGATAGGAATTACCTATACTAATGGTCATGGCCTCCGTAAATGAAATAGAAAACTGAGAGGCTCTTGAGAGAGGTGTGATAACTATTATCTCTACAAAAGTTATAGGTAGAGTGATTAGACGGACTCTCTATCAGTTAGAACTAAAACTATCCTAATATATATGAAAACCCATCTAAATCTATTTCGCTCAAAAATATATTTTAGAATCCATGATAATGAATCCTCTCAATCACCTTAGCATTATTTAGAACGTCCATGTACTTTGTCAATATAAATAGAGTGATCACATATATGATAGCTAGGAACAATGCCTTCTCAAGGCACTAAGCTCTGGAATCCTAATTAATAAATAAATTAAAGGTGAAATAAAGATGTTTGTTAAACCTAATATTGAGTTATTTCACACTCAGTATCCCATACTGAAGGGAGATAAAATCCCACCACTTCACTTCCCTCTTCATCGAAGATAAAATCTCTGAATGGAACTCTTTCTCTAAATCAGTCCAGGTGACATCTGATTCCTTCTTCTCTTTGAGATACAACATCTGCTAATGAAATTTTTATTCTATTATCTAAATAACTATTAGTGGAATCTAAAAATCAACTTGGTCATGAATAAAACTAAATGAAATCTCCATATCCTCCAGCTAGTTTCCCATCTCTAAATAAAAACACTCCCCTTGTACTTTGTTAAACTCTAATTCTAGAAAGTGTTAAATGCACTCTATCACAACTCATCCTCCTCAGCTAGGTTAGAACTCTAATGGTAAAATAAATCATCATACCAAACCTCACCAACCAACACCATATGGGGAAGAATTCCAACTGATATATATATAAAATAAAGGAGAAACAAATAATCCAAACAGTATATAATTTATCTAATAAAATTAATTTATTTTGATTCATTTCATCTTCCCAAAAATCACCCCAGTTCAAAAAAAGTGAAAGAAATCATGATGCATTTACCAGTATTTTGTCTCTACCTCGCAAGAAATATCACTTCACTTAGTATGTTTGGTAAGATTAGGGTCCTTACGTTGGATCATGGAGGAACTAAAATCCCATTTCCCAGTAGATTTCCCTTTCATACATCTTGTATTAGGTTAAACTAATATTGTCACCATACAAATCCATGCCACACTCACTAGTGGATATTCCACAAGATCTATTATATATCTTAACCATAATCTCTGATACCACTCTATCATGACCCCTACCTTAATTAGAACCCCTCCAAAGATGGAAATAAAGAGAATAAGTGACCCATGAAGCCCACCTACAATAGGCCATGGGTTTTCTACTAGAACTAAAGCCATAAAACACACAATACAAGTTATTACCCTCAATATATGAAGTTAAGGACACAAGATAAGATGAGAACCACTAAAAAAACATCATGAAAAAAAATTCAAGATCCTATAACAATAAAATCTCACAATTCATGAAATAAAATATAAGAATTATCCCAAAGTACTAAAATGATTTATAATTAGCATATATAGTAGAAACCCTCCATCCAAGCTAGTACAGTCCACCTTGGTCACCAAATCCCTCAGGATTTCTTGAAAACAATTATATATATAAGGGTGATAATAATATATATACATAGTAATATCCTCCTCATTCCGTATCATGAAAATGTTACAAGAGTATACTAATGATTTAGTTAATAAGTAATGAAACCAACAAGCACCTAGAAGGTCAACTACCCATTCCCAATCTCACAAAGGCCCACTAAACATGTATTGCACATAATGTAAGGAAATAATATCGGAATAATATAATCATAGGCATCTAAAAATCACCCCACCAGTATTCTTCTCTCACCACAACATCAAATGTTCTATGTTCCCATCCCCTTCATATCACCATCTTCATTATAATAAGCAAGCCCGATACTCAACCCGTTCCAATCACTACATTATCATAATTGGTAAGACCAAATATCAACCTATTCTAGGAATCTCATCCACACATCACAACCTCGTCACATTTTCACCCATCATGTTATAAGTTTAGGCAAGTTTCATATCGTGAACATGAAGGACATAAACCACATTACCTCATCATACCTTGAACGATCCCCACTAATAACATCACCACTAGATATCACCAAAAAATATTCCGTATGAAACTGTTGAAGGGTGAGTAGGGAAGAGAGGTTTTCCATCTATCCTCCCTCATGAACCTAGATATTCATAAAAAATACCCAGAACCCAAAACTTTTGGTTTCTAGTAATTCTATCTGACTCAAGTGGGGTGCATATAGAAATAATAGAAAAATGTAATGACAGATAGTCACACAAAAATCCTAGCCTAAGGGTGCACACAAACAACCTTATAAAAACTCATTTGTTCTACTATTTCATCACCACTACCCATCAATAACCATCCCTCAATATCTAAAATGACCATCCATATACCACATGAAAAAACCAACAAACCACACGTAACTTATCATTTAAAACTTTACCCAAAAAATCTCAGATTCACTATTATCTTTCCATATCACATTCATTTGTCTTTATTATCTATAATTAATGAAAAACCATCCACAATATAACACTTGCACTATTTTAGTTTCATTACTCTATTTATTAGATTTCAATTCATAAACGTTTACCAAATCATTAATTCTAGCCCAACAACCCTATCTTATATTCATTATTAATCCATTCCATTCAATCCCATACCACCAAACATCACTAACAAAGCCTAACATTTCACAATCAATCCCACATGAATACTCAGTCACTCTACACAATAATCCACACACTATCCAGTTCACATTCACCATCCCACCACACATCATATGGAACTACCATGCCACAACTGAAAAATTGATTATTTTTGACAGGTAATTTGCAATGGGGTCCCATTGAAAATGATTCATTGCCTAAAAAAGAATCGCAAAACAATTTTTTTATGAAAACCCATCACAAAAAACTATCTTTTGTGATGGCCCACCCTTATATTGCAAATAGTTTTTAAAGAGATTAATTAAATAAGTATTTGCGATGGCCCAAGTGATCCATCACAAATAATTTTTTTCAATGGGACTACATCCCGTATGAAATTCGTTAAAAAAAATATATATTAAAAATAATTTAAAAAATGTAATAAATAAACTATAAAAATATGAAATAATAAAAATATTACACAAAATATTTATATTCAAATGTTAACATAATAAATGTTTACATCAGTATGGAGGGGGAGAAGGAGGGGGAGGGTCATCTGGAAAAAAGGGGGAGATAACTCCATCCAAACACCCTAATCCAACCATCACATACACTCCATCTTATGATCATGATGCTGTTGGTGCTATCATCACATATCTTCCTACTACTGCTCATGCCATCGACAGAACTTTTTTATGCTCCTTACACATGGAATCAATAATCTCTCTCTATGCTCGATGCTGCTCCTCATACTGTGAGGACGATGATGAAGAATCTCTACGAGATCCCCTAGAGCTAGACACTGACCATGCAGTAGCACCATAATAACTATCAAGCATCAGTTGAGAACCAATACCAACCAATTGGACCTTCTCAAAAATCATACCGAGTTACTTGCATTTATGCTCCATCATCAAATCTTGCTGCATTAGTGGAATAACTCTTAGTAATAGGATAACCCTCATACTGTGTATAAGAATTCATGACCTCATATGAATCCTTCAATTGTAATTTGAAATTAAAATAGTTAAAATATTATTTCCAGTAAATTTTAAAACTCAAAAAAATTATACTGAAGATAATTTGATGTTAGTGACCACACATAATCTCTCCGGTGATAGAATAATTATACATATTCTTATAAACATACAACTCCATAATATTAGGATAATCAACTTCCTATATGATTATAAAATAAACTATTTACATTTAATTTTTTATAAATTATTAAAAAAAGTACTGACCATATCTCATCGATGTGTACTTAATGTTTGAATACCAGCTCGATCTGTCACCACCTGACTCCCCCATTTCTACTGACATAATTATTCCCTCTGAAAACTATCTCCCATACAGTATTAACATAATACATCCCAAACCTGAGAAGATATGTAATCCGGTCGGTGGGAACAACAAGATAGATCAAAATCCATGACCCCCACTTTCTTCATGTATTTCCTCCTCAAATTGTTCAAAAACTGATGATAACAATAATGCATAAAGACCTTCCAGGCCTCTTAGATAGAATTCTACATGCTATCATAGATTAGATACCATAAAACCTACAAATAATTCATAATATCAAGTAAATAATTAAATAAGTTTAAAAATAACTATTATTTATTTATGTACCATCTAATAATCAAATATGTAGTGTCGAATATTAATGCATCTATAAAAATAGCTTTGTAAAATAGAACTCCCCTATCCAAAAACTATATGCATAAATATGTGAAAAAAACATAAAAAATAATCAAAAAATTAGTAAATAAATTAATTAATTAAAAGTAATGAAAACTAACTAAAATAAAAAACTGAACATACCTCCATGTGTGTGGATTGAACTCAATATGTGGAAATATCACATGAATATGGTTGGGAATCATCAGTCTTGTAATCCCTTGATCCCTATGAGTCAATGATGAACCACTAGGAACCTAGGGGTCAGATGATAAAGCATCTGGCTCATCACCAGGTAGTACAAACTCCTTGAGGATATAGAAGATATCATCATAAGTCTCGTTATCCATCTAAAACATGAAAAGAATGTTTTTAAAAAATAATTGAAAATGAGTTATACATATAGATTTATTTTGACTATAACTAACAAGTAATTGTGTAATTATTCATATTCATCCTCATCTTCATATATGGTGGGGTCAATATCTTCTTCTTACTCCTCAATATCATCAATTTCTATAGGAGTTTCAACTTCATCATCTCTTGTTAATTAAAATTTATTTTTTATGTCATCAATATCATCACCACCATAGAATCATAACTTTTGAGTGTATATTTATTGAAAATATGTATTTGGAGCTATCTATTGAAAAATTTCAATTCGTTTCACTTAAATAGAACAACATTCACTTTTCATAAACAGATTTTCATGAGATTTCATTTTTATAATGCTCCACCAATCAATTAACTCCCTTGAAGCATCATAATAATTAGTATAATATATTTTTTTCTCTATGAGCCAATAAAAATAGTTCATTTACTACAAGAATGATTTTTTAATTAATATAAAAAATTCCATGGTGTGGATGAACACTAAATCCTCTATAAGTATCAAACTAATGATATTTAAACTTTGTTAAATAATTCTATCCCAGATAACCCAATTCAATTATTTCTTCTAGCATTTCATAAAAGTAAACTTCACTTTATCTATGATGAGATCCTCTTAAGAAAACACCACTATTAATTTTTTTGATTCACCATATTCAAATGTATGATATTGAAAACCATTCACCACATATGCATTCTAATATTTAACTATTTTGGATGGCGGGTTACTCAATAAACACAATCAATTATAAATTTTATCAGTATTTTGCGATACTTGTAAAATTGAAAAACAATAAACAATATAACAAATAATAAATTGATTTCATATGTTAAATGATATGTCTATTTCATGCATATATTTTTTGGGTGTTTT
This sequence comes from Viscum album, assembly GCA_963277665.1. Taxonomy (NCBI): domain Eukaryota; kingdom Viridiplantae; phylum Streptophyta; class Magnoliopsida; order Santalales; family Viscaceae; genus Viscum; species Viscum album. The sequence goes on from OY728140.1 coordinate 829,738,347, forward strand.
AACATATTTATTTTTTATTTAATTGATTAATATTTCCAATTTTGGAATGTTTTTAATTATTTGATGTTTTATGGAAGGAAATGATGGATATTTGATAAAATAATGAAAAGAGGATAAAACATGAGCCAAACGACCCTTCGTGTCGTGAGCAAAGAGGAGCGGTGAAACACTAGATTTTTACAGATGAAGAAAGCTAGAAATTCTAGAGCAGAACTGGTACACATCGTGTACTAAGAGTACATGGCGTGTAGTATCATTTTGTGACATGATACAAACTGTGTAGAATAAGTTGTGACAACATGACATGATGTGAACTAAAATTAAACATTTTGTAATTCCAGTACATGATGTGACGAGAGCTAAAATAGCATATGAAGTTTATGCAGATTCAAAAAAGCATAGGAAAACTCATATCTAAAGTAGACGTCATGTATTCCAAGTACACATCGTGATGAAGGTGATGCATGAAAAAAAATAATGGCATCTGGCCGTAGGGTTGGATAGGAAAAAGCTTATATAAGTCACCCTTGGTCACCCATTTGAAATATTCTGGATGTGGAACCACCACCAAATGCCTACCAGACGAAGGTGAAACGACTTCACCACTTTCTGTAGGATTTTCCTTTTATTATTTTTCTACACCCACTTGTGTTTAGAATGAGAAGGTGATTTATTTATGCCATTGTGTGCATGATGAAGGGGAATTGAATGTAAGGTATTTTATAATTAATGAAATTAATATTGGAATTTCATATTTTCTCTTCAATTATATCAAATTTCTTAATTCTTCTTGTTTGACCATTGTGAGCGGTGGTTCGAGATTCAGTTCAATTTATTTCCTCACACATGAACATTTCCTAGATTGAATAAATTTATTTAATATGTGATCTAGGGACTTAAATTTCACCATGACCATTGGGTTTTTCCTTTCCCTATGTTTAAACTAGGTTTTGGGTTATCCATTCTTTATAATCTGAAGTACCTAGCCTTGAGAAAAGGAGTGTTTGGGATGAAGTGTGTTTTTCATAACCATTGGACTCTCTACGACCCGATTTCGAAAAATTCATAATTTCTGATTAATTATCTCATACCTTATCATCTCATGAACATGTAATAATTGCTACTTGACACCCATTTTATATTTTCATCTCCCACCTTCTTCACCAATCCTATGATCAATAGTTTAGATTTATTTTCATCAAATCGATATTATATTAGATTTATTTTATTTAATTAATATTTTCTCCAACCCTATCTCTATGGGTTCAACCTTAGACTTTCATTTCCTATACTACCCAGTAGTTTAGTGTTTTTTTAGTTTTGTGTTTTCAAATTTCTAAATTCGTTAACCTGGAAGGAATTAATGATTCCTGTAGGGCTATCAAATTTTTGGAGCTGTTACTGGGGATAGGAGTAGATAATTTATTAATCTAATAATTTAGGCAAAATATTTTATCATATTTTATATTTCCTGATTTTAGCATAGTATTTTTATTTAAATTTTATTTTACCACACTGGTTATTTTTGGTTATGATGGTAGGACTACAGAGTGAAATGAATACTAAGGAGAGGTTCGCCTTTCTACTAGATTATATGGTGAAAATAATCGATGAAATCAAAATAATGAGAAGTCAACCATACGATTTCCCACAACTGTACCCATGCACTGATTCCTCAACACCCCATATCTTGGAGCCAAAATTCAATAAGGAGCACTATGAGAAGAGAATCATGGATTACGAAGAAGAGGTAAGTACCAATTCCAATACTTATTTTTAAGCTAATCAAAATTCCCTTGATTTTTCAGGCTCAAAAGAAGTTGAAGAGGGTTACATTTTTGCAGAACTTGAATGATTTGAAGCATAATTTAGAAAACAAGAAGAAGAAGAAGAAGAAAAATAATAAGAAGAAGAAGAGGAGGAGGAGGAGGAGGAGATGATTACTGCCACATTTATCAATTTTTTCAAAAAGTTTAAGTGCACTAAAATAAGAGGAAGAAGAACAATATTCACTATATGCTGACTATGCAGAGGTATAAGAAGAAGTAGCAATAAAAGAAGAAATTGAGGAGATGGTTGTGAAACCTAAATCAATCATTGAATAATTCCAAAAAATGAAGCCAACCATTGAAGAAAAAGAATTATACTGAGTTTGGACTGATGTCAAGAACTTACTAGTAATATTCTTGCTGTTTAGATTTCAGTCACCACCACTAAGATCCATTCCAATTCCATTTAGAAGATTTCAAGTTGAGTTGGAAGGTTTTGAAAGTCAATATTGGATAAAAAAACACAGTTATCCCATTATCACACACCAATCAACTAACCCAGATATGGTTGAGCTAAATGACCATTAAAAAAGAGCAGTTTCTGGGAGGCAACCTAAGATTTTTATTTCTTTCTAGGATTTTAATATTTATTTCTTTCTTAGGATTTAATTTTATATTAGTAGTTAATTTCAATTCCCTTTATATTTTTGAGATTTATTTCAAGGGACTATACTTTCACCTGTTTCTATTAATTTCTAGGTCCATCAAAGGCACAAGTGGAAGACAGATGAAAGAAACAAGAAAAAAATAAACTATAAATTAAAATGGTATTAAGCATTTCAAATAATAATTTTTATATTCCCCACATTTTTATTGGTTTAGAGATTTAACTACCAATTGCATACCCCGCATTTGATTTATTATTTAATCAACTGAACTATGAGACATAAACTTCTTAGGAAAATTATCACGCCATGTATTTATATTTCTTTGTCAATAAATTTGAATCAAAAAAATAGGGTAAAGAATTAATAGAGATAATCTAATGGATTAGGATTTGAAAAATCATGATTTTAGGAGCATGTTGATCATTGTAAATGAAATTTCTCTGAGATTTGGCCGTGCTTTGAATTTATGATGTTTGCATTAATTGAGTTAATTATTGGTAAGAATTTCCATGAGTAATTTTCCCAAACATTCATCTCATTCCCAAGAAATCTACTGAGCCAATACTGCCAATTCTTTCTAAAGTATATTTCTTAAGAAACTCAAGCATGTTATCTTCTAGAACTTGGTTTGCATCTTATCAAAGTTACGACTAAACAAAATCACTTTTAAAATAATTGAGGCAATATTTTTTTAGACCTTATCCTAAGACCCATCTTGCATTATTCCATTTTTAATCTCATTGAAGTCATGAATTTCTTTTTTAGGAAATGAGCCGTGTTACAAGATTATTTTTTCCATTATTACCTTTCTCTAAATGTTTTGCATGATAGTAAAAAGAATAAGCATGGGAGAGGAACTTTATTGGGTGTATCAAGATATAATTTATTGTGGATATGTTTCTGTGGGATTTTTTATATGATATTGGGAGAGGCTATGAATCTTTCATTATAATATATTGTTCACCTCTCTTGTGAAAAAACATATGAAAAAAATGAAAAAATTGGGTTGTGTTATGGAAGGATAAAAAATCACCATTTTTTAGTCCAATGATTTTCAGATCGTATGTGGTAAGGTGATGGATTTGAGATTATTCTTAAGCATAGGTTTCAAAAAAAAAGAAAAGGAAAAAAAGAGTAAGAGAGGATGATTCTATCATTGCACTGACATGTATCATGAGCCTACTTTGAGATTTTGGGGGGAAGAGAGAGATGGCATTTGTTTAGGGAGACAATCATTGAGTTTATATTTTATTATAATGCAATGTACTTTAGAGTTGAACCTCTTTTTTGATCTTAAATTTTTACATCATTTACCCACCTACCATGAGGACTCCGAGTCATTTGATCCTAAATGGTGAATCCCTAATGATTACTTGTGATTTTGTCTTTACATGGCAGAGATGTTAGATGCCTTGAAAACCTATAGTAAGTAACATGTTCTTGAGGTATGTACATCATTCTATTTATATTTTTACCTTGATGATGAGTGAAAAAAAGTCATGTAAGGAAGATTTCAAGTGGCATGTATATTAATGATGAATTGAAAAAATTAAAATGGATGAATGGAAAGGCATGGTTGTTTCAAAAGAGGGAAAGTAAAATACATGGTTGGCTTGTTTATTTGAAAACAAGGGGTTGATAAATTTTCTACATGTGATGATTGAACATTTAATTTTTCATTTGATAAATTTATTTTATTGAAATTGAATTTTAATCATGGTAAGGTGGAAGTCCTTTGTAGTATGTTGAGATTCCATCCATGAGGACAAGGCTGAATTCAAGTGTGGGGGATTTGATATGTCTATTTCATGCATACATTTTCATGATGTTTTAATATACTGATTTTGTATTTAATTGAGTAATATTTCCAATTTTGGAATGTATTTACTTGTTTGATATTTTTTGGTATGAAATGATGAATATTTGAAAAAGGAATGAAAAGATGATAAAACATGATCCAAACTAACCTTCATTCCATGAGCGAAGTGAAGCGGCACAACAATAGATTTTTAAAGAAGAAGAAAGCTGGAAATTCTGGAGCAGAACCAGTAGACATCATGTACTAAGAGTACATGATGTGTAGTATCAGTTCGTGACATATTTCAAACTGTGTAGAAAAAGTTGTGATGACGTGACACACTGTGAACTGCAAGTACACATGTAAGTCAAGTACACAATGTGACGAGAGTCAAACCAATGTATGAAGTTCCTACAGATTAAATGCAGCATAGGAAAAATCAGATTTGAAGTACACGACAGGTATTCTAGGTACACGTTATGACGATAACAATGCATGAAAAAAATAATGACACCGGTTCACAAGTTTGTATGGGAAAAAGCCTATAAAAGGCACCCTTGGCCACCCATTTGAAATATTATGGATGGGGAACCACCACCAGACACCTACTGGATGAAGCTATAATGGATCTACCACTTTTTGTAGGATTTTACTTTTATTATTTTTCCACACCCACTCGTGTTTAGCAAGAGAATGTGATTTCTTTGTGCCAGTGCATGCATGATGAATGAGAATTAAATGTAAGGTATTTTATAATTAATGTAATTAATGTTGGGATTTCATATTTTCTCTTCAATTCTATCAACTTTCCCAATTCTTCTTGCATGACCATTGTGAGTGGGGGTTTGAAATTGGGTTCAATTTATTTCTTTGCACATGACTATTGCCTAGATTTAATAAATTTGTTTAATATGAGATCTAGGGACTTGAATTTTTCCAAGCCCATTAGGTTTTTACTATATCTATGTTTAAACTAGGTTTCAGGTTACCCATTTTTTATAATCCAAAGTACTTGGTAATAAGAAAAGAAGAGTTTGGGATCGAGTGTGTTTTCATGACAATTGGACTCATTACGACCTGATTCCAACAACTACATAATTACTAATTAATTATCTCATACCTTTTCATCTCATGCACCTATAATCATTACTTCCTGATAACCATTTTATATTTTCATATCCCACATTCTTCACCAATAATATGATCAATAGTTTAGATTTATTTTTATCAAATCAAAATTATCTAGATTTATTTTATTTTATTAATATTTTCTCTAACACTTTCTCTATGGGTTTGACCACGAACATTAATTTCCTATAATACCTAGAAGTTTAGTGTTTTTTTAGTTTCATTTTTTAAGATTTCTAAATTTGGTAACCCGATGGGAATTAACGATGCCTGTAGGGTTATCATTAAACCATAAACAATTTACTTACTAGTCTTTGAAATCAGTAGGAAAAATTATGTTGTCGAAGTTATTCAAGAGAAGCTAATATAATTTGTGGAAATTTTTTCTTGATATGATCATCATATAATCTAAAAATAAAATAATATTAATTTTTTTAAAGAATATGTGGTTATAAAATTCACTGTATAAACGGTGTCATTTCTTCACAGTTGGAAAAAACATATGTATGTGCCCTGTAATGTTCATCATCTAAAATTCACTATTCATAAACTCTACCAAAGCCAATTTTAAGATGATTAAAAACTGACAATCTAATGTTTAGCACATATTCAACATTTCACTCATTATGACCCATTAAATTATGTTTTGAAGGATATTCAGGTGGGAAATAATGGGAGTAGAAACAAGAAATTTCCTCCTCTAAATATGCTTTTGTAATTAACCCTTCAATAAATGATTTTTTATTTAACTTTTTCTTTTGTTTTTATACATATATTATATCGATAAATCCATCATAATTGTACTATACCTCCCCATTTTACTTCATATTGAAAATCTTATATCAAATTTTCCATTGAATCAAATAAATATTATGATTTTTTCCCAGTTTACATAAAATTTAAACAACACCTTCTTGTAGTTTAATAAGTGAATCATTTTCTAGTGTTGCTACATGTATGTCTCAGAAAAAATATTATATTTCTGTTAGTTTATCCCAAATTGAAGAATTCAACAAACCTTTAAATTGAATCAGTATAAGTCTTTCCAATATAAAATTACAATCATGTCCTTTTAATCTGTTAATATGACCATTTCTGACACATCTAGCCAAATTGAAAACATAACCATCCGGTAGTATCAAATATGAAATCCATTGACAAAATAATAAATGGTTTTCTTTGGAATGTGCGTAAGACACTTTTGGATTCATCAACTTATATGATCTATCATTTTCAAACAACTCAAGTTATGGTCGTCTGAAAATTTGGGAAAGATCTAATCATGCCTTTACATTATCTTTGTTATTACTAGATGTGTCCAAAATTGTATAAAATATATTATCAAAATAATTCTTCTCAATATACATGACATCCAACATGTGACAGACCAAAAAATAAAACCAATATAGAAGATCCAAAAAATACTTCATTTAATCCAATTGTGATATTTCCTAAAGATATCTATTTTTTTTGGTTTATAGTCGGTCCAAAGGTAATGGGAGGTAATAAAGAGACAATATATTTTAAATAAATACCCAAGATCATTTCTAGAGGTCCATCTCTTTCAACTATACCTTTTCTAAAATGTTTTATGTTCCTTTGGAAATGATGACCAATAAGAAAAAATTTGCAATGATAGTAGAAAAATAAGGTTTTCTTCGATTGACAAGTATAAATTCATTAATGTCACTCATATAGTATAGACCTGATTTTAGAACATGTGTACTCCAGCCAGATAATATTCCATATACTAGGAAGTCACTAATTTTACACATTAATCCATCTTTCATAGGGATTTTTTTTCACAACAACATTATATGTAATGAAACCGTTACTCCATAATAAATTTAGCTCATAAATCAATGGCTTCAAATAAATACCTATATTATTTTTTGGATGTCTGGGAATTAATAAGGTCAAAAGATATATGGCTCATTCATTAACATCTAAGAAGGTATGTTGTATGGAGTTATAAAGACGATCCAAAAAAATATTGACTACCGTAAGAAACAAATGGACATAAACCATCAATAGAAATACCCAATTGTATGTTTCAGACTTATGAAGAAAAATACATATGTACCTGGTCAAAATGTTTCCATGAATCACCATCATAAGGATAATTTAGGTTTTACCAGTTTAAATACTGGTTTTGTTCCATGAAATCAATGATGTTGTGATCCAAGACATAAATAAACATTACAATCTGGGTGTAAGAGGGAGATACCTTAACCGTTTAACATGAATCAATCTAGACTTCCCTAGTTAAGCCTCTTTGTACCTCAATTTTACACATGTAGGACAGCTAACTAACGATTCATTTTCACCATAATATAAGATGAAATCATTTTAATGTACATGAATCTTCTAATAACCAAGAAAAAAATTATGAACCAACCTCTTTCTCTTATAAAAATTTATAGACAACCCATTTCCTTCAGGTAATAGTTCTTTAACTAAAGAAAATATCTAATCAAAATATCTATTTGACATTCTATTATCTGATTTAATAGTCATAGATTTTATAACCACTTCAAATTTTCCTATCTTACAACCAGGATATAAATCATCATTAGCAGACTTCTATAACTCATAAAATTGAGATGTTTTAAACTCAAGAGTGAAATCAATATCATCATAAGTTTTAATTTGTTGAAAATATGGACCAACAACATCATGTACTAAAGTTTTAAACCATGATGGATTTGGAACCAAATTATTAATATCTTATCTGGAACAAAATTAACCATGTTGATACCAAAAAATATAATCTTTTTGAAAACAAAAATGTAATAGATGACCCCTAATATTATAAAATTATAAAACCTCCTCAGATTACATTTATTACATGGACACTTAATTATCACTTCTGAAACAAATTATAGTTTTGATGATACAAATGACAAAAAATATTTAACACCCTCAATATATATAGGATTTATACTAGAACTTTTTGGATTCCAGTGATGATTTATCCAATCACAATCATGTAATAAAAACTTTTGTCAGCTTCTTTATACCATATTTTACTAATATTTTTATGATTAATTTGATATAAGAAAAAGACGATTCAAAAAAGGGTATAAATTTTAAAAATTATAATATACTTGTAATTATTATCAATATTATATATTTATGGTTGTTTTTTACTAATTAGTACTAATTTTTAGTAATTATTGTTAATCAAAACTAATTACAAGTAACTTTTACTAATTAATTTATTTTACTAATAGCCATTATTTTTTATCAATTAGTGCTAATTATGATATATTAGAGCTAATTATCATAAAAAATTTCTAATTACCTTTTATTATTACTAATTACTATTAATTTTTACTAATTAACACTAATTTTTACTAAATAGTACTAATTATAACTAATTTTTATTAATCATCACTAATTTTCACCAATTTTTACCAAGTACTGCTAATTTTTACTAATTAATACCATTTTTTAGTAATTATCACTAATTACTGCAAATTTCTGTAAATTATAACTAATTATTATTAATTACCTCAAATTACTACTAATTAACACTAATTTTTACTAAGTGCCGTTATTTTTTAGTAATTATCACTAATTATCACTTATTTTTATTAAGTACCACTAATTACTACTAGATTTTAGTAATTAATGTTATTTTTTAGTAATTACCTCTAATTTTTAGTGATTACCTCTAATTTTTACTAAGTACTTTTACTAAGTGCTTCTAATTTTTACTAATTACTTCTAATTTTTACTAATTATCACTAATTTTTAGTAATTACCACTTATTATAACTAATTTTTATAAATTACCACTAATTATTACTAATTATCACTAATTATTACTATTCACCACTAATTTTTACTAAGTACTGCTAATTACTGTTAACCACTAATTTTTAATAAGTACATTTTTACTAATTACTAGTAACTTTTACTAAGTACTGATATTTTTTACCAATTACAACTAATTTTTACTAATTAAATCTAATTATTGTTAATTATAGATAATTACTACTAAATTTTAATAAGTGCCGCTAATTTTTACTAATTACTGTTAACTTTTACTGAGTACTGCTAATTATCACATTTTTTTACTAAATAACTCTAATCATTGCTATTTTTTATTAATTACCACTAATTTTTATCAAGTACCATTAATTTTTACTAATTACCACTAATATTTACTAAGTACCACTAATCATCGTAATTTTTTACTAAGTACTGCCAATTACAGATAATTTTTACTAAGTAACACTAATTATTACTAATTATAGATAATTTTTACTAAGTACCACTAATTTTTACTAATTATAGCTAATTTTTACTATGTACAACTAATTATCCCAAACTTTTACTAAATAAATTTAATTAATGCTAATTTTTACAAATTATAACTAATTATTACTAATTACCGCTAATTATTAATAACTAGAGCTATTTTTTAGTAATTACCGCCAATTTTTAATAATTGCTACTTATTTTTACTAAGTACTGCTAATTACTGATAATATTTTTAAGTACCGCTAATTAGCACAAATTTTTACTAAGTGATGTTAATTACCGCTAATATTTTGTTAATTATTACCAATTAGCACTGATTTTTATTAAGTACTGCTATTTTTTTTAATAATTATCACTAATTTTTAGTAATTACTGATAATTTTTAGTAATTACTACTCATTTTTACTAATTACCATTAATTTTTAGTAATTCTCACTGATTATTACTGATTACCACTAATATTTACTAAGTGCCACTAATTACTGTTAATTTTTACTAAGTACCACTAATTACTGATAATTTATTGTAATTATCACTAATTTTTACTGATTATTACTAATTTGTAGTAATTACCTCTAATTATCAGTAATTATCACTAATTATATTTAATTTTTACTAATTACCACTATTTTTTAGTAATTACCTCTAGTTATCACAAAATTTTAAGAATTTCCGCTAATTTTTACTAAGTGCCTCTAATTATTGGTAATTTTTACTAAGTACTGCAAATTATCACTAAATTTTAGTAATTATCGTTGATTTTTACTAATTATCGCTAATTTTTAGTAATTATCTCTAATTATCGCTAATTTTTACTAATTATCTCTAATTATTACTAATTACCGACAATTTTTACTAATTACCTCTATTTTTTACTAATTACTGCTAATTTTTAGTAATTACCTATAATTATCACTAATTTTTACAAATTATCGGTAATTATTACTAATTACTGCTAATTATTACTATTTACAACTTATTTTTATTAAATATCACTAATTTTTACTAGTTATTACTAATTTTAAGTAATTATCACTAATTTCTAATACTTTCTATCAATTTTTAATAATCACCACTAATCTCTATTAATTACCGTTTTTTAATGATTACTACTGATTTCTAATAATTACCACTTATTTATAAGAATTATCGCTAATTTTTATTAATTATCGCTAATTTGAACTCATTACCACTGATTTTTACAATTTTTTTTAAATTCTTAATATTTACTGTTAATTTTTAAAAATTAGTATTAATTTTTACAAATTGGTAGTTACTATTAATTAATACAAACTACTTTAAAATATTATTATTTATTACTAAGATTAATAAATTATTACCAAGTTTTGTTAATTCCCCCCTGTTTCTATTATTTTTTTACAAAATTTCGCTTGTTACTGCTATTTTTTACAAATTACCAGTTTTAATACTAATTATTGCTAATTTCTAATAATTAACGCTAATTTCTAATAATCATCATTAATTATTGATAATTAAAACTACATATTAATAATTAAAACTAATTACTACTAATTTAAACTAATTACTTCTAATTAAAAATAATTATGAACAATTAAAACCAAATACTTCTAATTTAAAAAAAAACAATACTACTTAAAACTAATTTCTACAAAATAGAACTAAGAAATTATAATTAAAACTAATTACTGCTAATTATCAATAATAATTACCAATATAAAAAAATTAAATAAAAATTAAAAACATTAAATAAAAACCTTAAAACAGAACTTCTTATCAGATGCAAAGCTGAAAATTTGTTTCCTTGTAAAATTTAAAACTTTTAAAATTTTAAGAAGAAGAGGAGGGGAACAAAGGAGGAGAACAAAGTTCAAAAGGGGGGAGAATGAAAAAAATTCAGGCGAGGGTATATATTGGTTAGATTATTAGCGACATAACTATTTGCGACGAGACCCGTCATAATTAGTACCTGCAATTAATAACACTATCGACGGTTAAAAAAGTATTAGCGATGAGTCCCATTGCAAATACGCTCCTATCAACAATGTTATTTGCAATATGAATTAATTACTATCATAAATAACAATAATGTCAGAAGGTATTTGCGATGGGGGATACATTCATGTAGCAAATTATTTTCCTGCGGTTTGGTGTGCTAGTCACACCAATGGCATTTGTGACGGGCCAGTTTTCCCATCATAAATAAGTTTTTATTAAGGGATATTTGTGATGTGAATTGTGTCCCATCACAAATAGTCCCTCGACAATGACTATTTGTGATGAGAGATGGGCCTGTCACAAATAGCCCATCACAAAAGCCCCATTTCCCCGTAGTGTGCTTACCATGGAAACCAAGAACTAACAACAACCTCTCCCTTTATCAACCAACCAAATTACGACCCCCACAATATTCCCAACCACACGTACACCACATATTGAAACAACACTCTCAAAGAAACAAACAACTATATTTCTAGGAATATATAACATATGGTCTAGCACAAATAATATTTATTTCCAGGATAATCAACCAAACCTTCACATTACCAACTTTAACTATCATTCAATTATGTGAGGTGAATCCAACATATAAACACATCAATAATTATGTTTTCAATAAAATCAATTCACAATAGTAAAGGGGGTCATATAATCGAGAAATCTTATAACTATTATTCAATTTAATGGGTTCAGTTTAAAAAAAATGAATTTTATACCACACCTCATTCTCATATGTTCTCCATCAATTTTTTTAGTATATTCTTCTTTAATTATCCATGCCTCTATTTACCAAATAAGAAAAATAGTTATATCACTTAAAATAGCATATAATTATAGATAAACCACACATGCATCCCTTACCTTCCCATTTATCCATCTATAAGTTATTTATCCTCTTTAGGTTAATTCACACTAAATACCCAAAGAACTAAATCAGGATAAGCACGTGATTTTCACGAACAAAAGAGAGAGTCTTGAATCCCCTACCTCGATATAAAGATTCGAAGAACCACTACACAAGATAAAAATAAACGAAGATCAACCAATATATAATTTAAAGGGAAAATCTCCAGAACCTATCCATAACAAATCACCTTTAAGTCTTTCTAAAAACTCATCCCCAAAATAGAAGAACCTTACCTCACAAACCTTCATAAAAATAAGATTAAGGGAGGTGAGAACAATAGGGTGAAGAAGTACCTTGAATCAAGAGGATCGATCACAACAATCCAAGATGCTTAGAATCTCTGAAGGGATGGATAGTGTATGGCGAGAGGGATAGATTTTGACTAGATTTGGAAGAGAATAGAGTGTAAATCCAAGTAAGATCTAAACCTATATTTATATTGGATGTCCGACTAGCCTCCACCTTGATATAAAGGCATGAAAAATTCCTGATATATCTTTGATTAAATAGATATTAGATTCTCCCATGTTTGAAATGACCATATCTCATGAGTTTTATAGATTGTGAAAAATTCATTTAAATTATTTGACTTACACTATGCCTTTCCCCATAGTGTAGTGCATGGAATTTCAGATTCCCAGGAGGACACCATGGCTTCTCACCATGGCATATGGAGAAATATCTATCCTTTTTAATCCACCATGCTAAGTAATTTAGTGTGGAAATCACCATCTCACTATTTCCTCCTCCCTCATATACTTGGCCTTGCCTCAACCTCACATTTGACCAAATTTAGTGCCCCAAGAATTTAAAGATGTTTATTTCACACAAGTGGGATTTTTAAATTCCACACCCACCAGAGTGGCTAACCTGGGAATTTCACACCTCCCCATTACTCATATGAAGAATTCCACCTGGACTCTAGTAACACCTCACTCTTTACCATGGAGTGGATCACCTCCCTATTTATCACATAGGGGATTCACCAGAAAAAACACCCTACACCTAGGGAGTTTTTCACCCCATGGTTCACCAAAACCCAAAAATGGCTAGGTACATGTTCATTATTCCAAAACACCCACCCACTACTGTATAAAACTCTAAAAGGATACCACTATGGCTATCACCATGACATGGTGAACCTTTATATGACCAAACACATCTCTAGTCCCTTAGAATGCCTCTAAATTCCATCTAGACTCCTTCAACACCCAACAAACTTAATGGAATGAGTCGAAAGGGTCTTGAACCATTACAATTCATCATCCTGAGATGGTGTGTGAACCTTGTACTAACCTCATATTGATTATTATTCTCCTAGAACCTCTCTCTTCCTCCACCATTTACCACTCGAGACATAAGAATGGCATGGAAGACATGAGAGTCCTGCCCATTTGATGGGTGATTCGGTTCAACTTATGGATACACCATGAAGAAGGAATTCCAATGGATAACTCTACGTGATCTTTATAAAGATTGATAAAAGACAATAGTGTCATCATATCATTAGTTTAATATATGTAGTGTTCTTCATTTTCTATTTATATATGCTTTTAGTTTTAATGCATGGTTGAATTAGGATGAGGTTTATAATTTCTTCCACTATGTTGATTAAGTGTTAATCAATCCTTAGAAACCAATCAGTGGTATCAGAGCCCTGTTATGATCGTTTGATTCTTGAAATCATATTAAAAATGAAAAAAATATGTTTATCATATTATTTATATATTTGATATCGTTAAAAATGATGTGGATTTTGTTATGTGGCTCTCTATACGATATGGGATATCATGATATGCTATAATTCTATTCTATATTATATGAGATATCATTGATGATGACACATAGGGATCCATTGGGTTTTCATTATTTCATAGCATACGATATTGTCTATCGTAAGGTACGATGGTTCTAGTTTCATGCTCTATAATAGATCATCATAATGACTTAGAGATATAATGTGTATTGTAAAAAAATAACCCCAGAACACTAAATAAGATATCAAAACTAATGATTATTTGTCATAAAATACAATAATACTCCAAGCCACAACCTATAATATAATGTATATCGTAGGATATAATATCAAAGTCTTTTTTTTTAATTTTTTAATTATGAATTGAATTAATTAAGTTATAAGTTGTTTATAAATTATAGAAAAATGTAATTTAGGATTTTTTTTTGATTTATTAAATTTTTAAAAATTAATTAATTGTAAATGCTTATTATTAAATATTAAATATTTTTAAAACATGTAATGAATAAATATTCCATAAATATAAATTATTAATATTATAAATACCCTTTTCAAATTTTATTTCATGGATTATAATTTTGATATAAATGGTTTATATAGAAATTATAGGTAATATTTATAAAGGTTCATTTATAAAGTGTTTATAAACTACAAAACTAGAAAAAACTATAAAAGAAGTTTATATTAAAATTATAAAATTTTCATAAATATTTAATTTTAATTGTTCAAATTAAAATGTCTTATTTGATAAAATTATTCAAACAATATCTAAAGGAGTTTTGATAATTAATATGATCAAGTATTAAATAATATTAAAAGTCTGATATTCTAAATGTTTAAATAATATATGAATAGTTCAAACATAGAATTTTTATATTCCCGATGTCATATATTTATAGTAAATTTGATATAATAAATAATATAAAGGATTTTATAATAGATATAAATGTGAAGTGTTTATATTTATTTAATTATAGAAGATCCATAATGTATGACTAAATTTTAAAGTGTTTATAATTTTTTTATCTATGAATTGTTCATAAATTTATTATCCCATGTCTAAATTTATGAATTGTTCATTTATTTAGTTTATTCCCTAATTTATTCTTGAATATAATTCTTATATTATGAATTTATGCATGATTTAATTTAAATTGTAAAACTACTTCTATAAATTGTCATACATGCATCTAAAGGGTCACATGCTTGGTATTATAATTGATTTAGTTTTATTCTACCTTTACTATAATGCACTGACCCCAGTTACCCAGATTCTGTGCATTATTACATAACAGTGGCATGATACAAGGAATCATGTCCCGAAAGACCGATCAGTTTAGTAGCCTTAAAAGTACTAGATACATTCATAAGTTTTACATTACATCATGAAATAAAAACATCAACAACATTTTGTCCCCATTTACCACACTTATATCCTTAGCCAATCCTAGTAGGTCAACCATAAAATATTTCTTCACATCCTGGGAAAAATAAAACATATAAAGGGGTGATCTCAGATGCTCAGTAAGGATAAAAATATAGCAGAAATTTTCATAAATAAGCATAAACATTTAAGGAAATGTATATGATTAAAACAAAAGCCTTTTAAACTTAAACTTAATCATAATATGGAAAGATAAAATCAAATAATTTCATTTAATTATTCACATTTATATTCTACTAGTCGAATAATCACATTCAATATAAATAGCCACTTTTATAATGATGGGATACATAATTCCAAACTTCATAACTACAAAGTCAAGGCCTTGTGCTAAGAATAAAAATAAGATTTTGTCAAGGCCTTGTGCCAAGACACTAGTTTGTCTCATGAGAACTACCGATGCATCGAGGAGCTCTAGCGGACTCCACCCGTCACTTAATAAGTCCAATGAATTCCTCATATGGAAAGGTTTGAACATAACATAAACATTCGTATTAAAGCTAGCATACGAAATGTCAATACTTTATCTATAAACCATGAATGGTGTTAAAATAAAACATCCAAAATCAAACATATCACAAAATATTCAACACAATATGGAATATTTGTATCATAATAAATCAACTTCAAACAAGTTTAAAATCCATCAAAGGATGTTGACATAGATGAAATGAAAACTATTTTAAATAAATACCTCTTTCTATTTTGAAATCTTTTAAAGTCACATAATTATAAAATAAAACATTTATTTTGAAAATATTATTATAAGATTGTATGGGAAGCTTCGATGATGATATAATGGCAGAAAATAGCCACACGTTCCATATAAGTTAAAAAAACATTCTTACCTTAATTTTGTTGAAAAGATCATAAAGTACCTTGTTTGGAAAACTACAGAAAGATTCCTTTAATACCATTTTATAAAAAGTCCAACAAGGGTATAAATTAATTTAACCCATAGTCTAGTAATTATTAAAAATGTTTTGAAATACATTTTTAAGAAACATGGATGTGGATTATAAAGAGGTCCTAGTAGATACTTACGTAAAAACAACCTCAGATAATAAAGAGATTGTGAAATTAACCCTTACCTTGTAATTTTACTTAGTATATGGTATTGTTAACCTCTTGTATAATAGTTAAAACATTTCTATTAAATTATAAAATAATAATATACAAAAATATGATATCATATATGATCTTATAATATTTCTTTGTTAATAATATTTTAGTAGTATCATCGTTTCGGGTGTTGACTGATCTATTTTCCTCTATATGCTCCGTTACATAAGCCATGTTTGTTATGGATAGGATATATTTTATTCATATCCAGAATGATATTAAGTTCTTAAACATTATTTTTAATCATAAAATAAAAATTATTCTTGAATGATTATGATGGGGAATGAATCTCATCGCGTTCGTGGAGACGGTAATCCGTACGTATGCACGAGCGAAAATATCATTATATTGATGGTGAAATCATATGTAATTTGATGTTATATCATATATACAGTATAATTAACATGTTATATTTTTTATTTACATTATTTATACTCATTATTATATCCATCCAAATAATGAAGTGTTTAAATAACAAACTGCACCATGATGTGGAGACGTTAAGCCATACGCACACACGTATGATGACTTTTTCATTCATATGATGGATAGAATAATGAATATAGTTGTAAAATTTTTATAAAAACATAAAAATATATATAAGAAATTGGATTTATTATTTTATAATGGAAACAACAAAGAAAGAGGAAGTTGAAGAAGAAAAGAACTTGAAAGAGGTGATGAGATATTTACCTCTTCTTCGGGTTCTTCCTTTTGATTTGATCAAAAATGATCCTTAGGTTGGATTTATGACCAAATGAAGGCCTCTAGGATGAAGGGAGGAAATTTTTGAGGATATTTGGGCAGGGTTTGGCCGATCCAAATGGATTTCGAGGTGTGAAATAAAGAGAGGGGGAAGTACCCTTTTATAAGTGAGGTGAGGGTCACTTTAGGAAAAGCTTGAAATATTATTTTATAATAAAATAATTTGTGGTTTCTAATGGATAAAAAATAATTTATTTTGAGGCTAAGGTGGGGATGGGTCTAAAACCTCTCAACCAATTGGTTTTGGACAGGTTTAGGTCACCATATTAACCTTATCTTTTAGATTTAACTCTTAGTTAAATAGTTTGACATTTACCATGTCTCTTTGTATTTTTATATTATATGGTTAATAAACATACTATAAAAATCCAAGAAAACCCCATGTGGTTAATTATTAATATATATAACCTTATCTAAGTCCTTTCTCTGAACCTTAGATTTTTAGGAATATTATATCAATTAATAATATAGTATTTGTTTTAAAAACCCGATTATATCAATTTTGACACTATTTAGTATTTGATTTTTTTGAAAGACCTAAAAACTGTTGGACTCCTCATGTATTAATCATGTTTTAATGATAAAAAATCTCTTTAATAATCCCAAATATCATTAATTATCACCAATCTTATTCAATTATGTGTATTTATGTTTCAAATTCACTCATGATTTATAATGGTTAAGCTCAATCCAATTCATGCATATTTTTGTTTAAGTCTGAATATTGTTATATTCACCGTGAAGATCAGACACACTTAGCAAGACGCCGTGATCAAGAAACTGTGACCAAGACACCGTGGCCAAGACACCGTGACCGAGACACCGTGACTGAGACACCGTGACCAAGACACCGTGACCAAGACGCCGTGACCAAGACACCGTAAGCCAAGACCCCATGAAGAAGAGACACCATGAGGAAGCCACTGTGAAGATCAGACATTGTGACACTCTGACCATGACACTCAGACACCATGAAGGAGACACTGTTTTTATAACATACTATGACACAGTTTCTTAAACTATTTTTTCATCTTTCAATTTAATGTTTAACGGTCATATTTGATGCCTTTAATGCACTGACATAATTAATGTTTCTTTGTAGAAATAGTATGAGGTACGTGGCATGAAACACATGGAACTTGTCGGCTAAATCTCATGCATTTGAAGATATAAGATTTTAGAGTTCCCAACGAAAAAAACACGAGCGCGATACTGAACAGAAAAAAAGCATGTGATCATGACCACGAAGAACACTTTGCAGGACTTTCCAAGAAATAATTTTCACATGCATGAAATCTGACTCTGTTGAAAAACATACGAAGTACACTGGAATCCATAGAACATCTTCACATTTTCAAAGCTCATGGAGAACACAGGCTGAATTGCGATACTCTGTTTTTCGAGACAAAAATCAGAGAAGGACTCAGAAGCATTTCTTCTAAATCAAAGGATTCCAGAGTTGTACTTCATATCACTAAAGCTTTTCTAAACTCATATATTCTCTCTCTCAGTGATTCTATTACTTATTTTTGAGTAGTGTGTGTACTCTATATATTCTACACATACACTGACTCCTGTGCTAAACTGAAGGATTTCTAAATCCTTACATCAAAATCTTTTACTCTTGTTTACCCACAAAAAAAATTGAATAGGTCCTTGTGTGTCCTAGTTATTATTTTTGTTTACCCACAAAAACTGTGGAAGAGGTCCCTGTGTGACCTGGACAGTGTGTGTACTGTTTTTAACTTCGATCTAGGGTGTGGATCAAAGTTTATTTATATAAACTGCTTGGTGGCAGGTGGTCACCAAGTGGAGTGGATTAGGTCTCGGCTTGAGACTGAACCGCTTGTTTCAAATCCACTGTGTCATTTAAATTTAGTCTTCTCTGTTTTACTGCTTTATTGCATAATCTAGAAAACTCTAATTTCACTTTGATAGTTAGTCTTGGAAAGAATTTATAACTGATTTGTCTTAGTAGAATAACTTCAAAAGTAATTTTATAATACATATTAAGATTACTAAGAATTAATCAATCTTAAAGAAGTTGTTTAAACAGTAAAACTCTTATAACAGTATAACCTTGATTAACTGGGCTGTATCTAAATTTGGGGAAAGAAAATTCTTTTAAAATAATATTTTTTGTAACAGAAATTTTTATAGTCACTCAATTCACCCCTCACCTCTTGAGTGAACTACTCCGACCAACATTTGGTATCAAAGGTGTTATTTATTAATACTCTATGTAATCTTAATCAACTGTGATTATAGTTGTACTTTAAAGATCTGTAAATTTCTATTAATTCTAAATTTCTAACTCTTTTAAAGTAATTTGTTAGTATGGATAATAGATTGGAAGGTTCTGAAACCAACAGACCACCATTCTTTAATGGAACCAACTATGCTCAATGGAAAATTAAAATGAAAATGCATCTAGATAGTATGAGCTTTGAAATTTGGTCATCCATTATAGGTGAACACAAGATCTCTAAACCTATTTAGTTGGAACCTCACTTCTTCATCAATTTTCCAATGGAAACCATATTTATAGAATACTTGATCCCCCTTTATATAAGCATCATTTCTCTAAAAACTTAGGGATTAGTAAATACATCAAATTAAAACTCCCCACATAAAGTTTTAATATCATATTTGACTCATTATTTATTTTAATCCTTAAAACCACCTAAAAGATATGAGTCAATAAACTTCATAGTATCATTCATTTAATCTTAGTGTAAAAAATCTATTCAAATTTTATTCAAATATTATCTATAGTCATGATCTTTACTTCATGTTTATTTTGGTGTTGAAATTAAAAATCAACATCATTATAATTAATTTTATTACAAACACTTTTTAAAGTCCCTAAAAATTTCATACAGTAACCACATAAGGTTCTTCTCTGTCTGGTCCCCCTTCATTTAGTACCCTTATTATTTTTTTGTCAAAAAACCCTTAAACATTTCCTCTAATCATATATATTTGAGTTAATTTTTCTGATGACTTATTAAAATCCATTTCATCCTGATCTTCTATAAAAAAAATTCTATCCAATAATCTTCATATGTTTCATTGATATGATGTTAGGAAAACTGTGTAAAATCATTTGAAATACTCTATATGATAACTTCTAAAATGTTTATATGGAAGAATCTCAATATTTATCTATCTGGTGAACTCAATAATGTTCATCTTAATTTCTCTATTTGATGGACTCTTGAATTTTATTTTTCTGGTGGACTCATAAAATTTGTTCATCTTGTGGATATTTTCTAATGACATCACTTGGAGAGCTTTTTTTGATGATTCTTCAAACTTCATTTCATTAAAATCATCCTAGTTATTTCATCCAGTACGTCTTATAGAATCTTCTATTATAAACACCAACACCACTAATTTTTATTATGACCATACATACATTCTTCATCTGATGGACTTGGTTAGGAAACCTTGATCTGGATAACTTATCTCCACCATGGATCACCAAATTATTCCTTAAAACACATTTCTATAGAATCATGAATATAGTCATATAAACATGATGTTTAATACTTTAAATATCAATTAATAATTACATAATTTTACTTTTTTTTTTAAATTCGATGTCCAATGTAACTATGAAAAAAATTAGATAAACATTTTTTCCATCATCCATCTGATCAACTTGGTCTATTAGAATCTATATGCTCACCTTTATAAAGAAGGTTCTACATTATTAATTGATTTATGTTTGATAAAAAAAACACTTAATCAATCATTATTCCTTTATAACCAACATATTATTAAATAAACACCTCAAATATTCTTGGTCTCAACACTATGAAGCTCTAAAATGACCTCCAACACACCTACCACCATGGTGTGGTGGACCTTTAGGTGTCCAAACTCATCTCCCACCCATAAGAATGACTATAAAATCCTTCTTTACACCTCCAAAACTCAAAAAAATAAAAAATAAAATAAAGGAATAATATGTAAGGGTCCAATTTATTTCATTAGATACCTCTCAGACTATTATCATCCTTGAGAATTAAAACAAAACTCATAAAACAATAAAATATAGAATGTTCTAAACAACCACACCTTGAGAAAACTCTTAGAATCTTTCTAGGAACCAAACACAACCACCACCTAAGAAGAATTGAGAGCTTAAAACATGAATAAAAAAAATGTCTAGAATCACACACCTAGAGAAGATACCTCTGAAATATGAATGAAACCATTAACAAGGAACAACAACACCAAAACAACAATGTAATCAAAACCATACATAGAAAAAAATTTCATTCCACACAAAACATCATTTGAAAAATCATAGAAAAAATGATATAAAATTAGGGATACTGAGTATGAATTTGGGACTCATGTTCCCACATATATTACTCTAGACCAACATGCCTCCATAAAACATGAACCAAAGGAATAAATAACCCATGAAACACTTTTTCTTGATAATCTAGGATCTTGATCGGCTGATCCATGAATGTTGTATCATCCTCTACATCTATATCTCACCAATCAATTACATGGGATTCATCATAAAGATATCGGTGAAGATACAACACGTGGAAAAAATCATAGATCATATCTATCTATGGGGGAAGTTCCAATCTATACACAACCCCATCAAATAATCCCAACACCAAAAAAGAACTATAAATATGGGAAATAAGTTACTCTCATAATCAAACCTCCACAAACCACAATGAGGAGAAATATTTAAAAAACATGACCCCCAACCTAACAATTCAAAGTTTCATTCTTTCAATTAATATAATAATTATGACAATCCTGCTCTTCTTTAATCCTCTATTGAATTAGCTAGACCTTCTAAATCATGCTCTAAACCACATCTAGTTTATGGAAAAATATATCTCTGATCATGGTCCAACACAATCATGATTGATGAGGTCATCCATAAAAATACTAAAAAGGCTTCATTATTATGAAAGGGTGGTATATATAGTTGTAATTGGACTCCAAAAATAATAATTATATAGACATGGACCAAAAAAAATCTAGGATACATTCCCACAAAATATCTTCCAAGGTCTAGATACTCTTCTCATTATTCCCATCTATATATGGGTGGAAAGGTATACTAAGGTGTAGCTAGGAGATGAAATAATGTTAAAGAATACTCTAGTCTCACAAGGTAAAATTAATACCCCTATAAAAAAATGGTCCTTAGTACCCTGTGAAGATACACTATCCCACCAATAAACCACCTTATAAGATAATATATAACACCTAGTTCTTTAATCTCTCATAAATGGGATGATTTCATTAGTTGATCCATGATCACCCCAATATAATTACAACCCCCTTGGGATTTAGGTAGAACAATGATAAAATTCATTAAGATTTGTTCCCACTTCCACTCAGTGAAATAAAAAAAATAAAAAAAAACCTAATGTCCTACCTTCAGCTCTTGAAAGTTCAGACATTATGCTATGTACTTTTCAACCTAACTCTATATCCTGGGACACAAAACCTACCTCCTTATAGAATGATATATCTTGGAGACACATGGATGCACTATTAGAGGTGAGACATGAAACTCATTATGGGACACTTCTCTCATTACTAATAGGATGAAAAAACTACCCTAGAACACCATTCGATGTCACTCATCCTCTAACTAACCTTTTGGGTCATTACTATGAGTAACATGATCCTACATCAACTCCATCTCCAAGCCTCCCCACTAATAATTCTGGACCTACCATACTATGGAGGATTCCACTATTATCCAATACAAACATCATCTACCATTAATCTACTATACACCAAGGCACATGGCTATTAACTCCCTTATTCCTCTCTAAGAATCCTTGGAGTCCTGAAAAATTCCTCCATATAACTTCCAACTCAGCACATTAGCAACCACTTTTCCATTTACTTGGGTATAGGAGATATCAAAGTCATAACCTTAAATTAACACTATCCACCTACGTTGACATATGTTTAGGTCCCACTAAGAGAATATATGCCTAAAAATATTACGACCTGTGAAGACCAAAAAGCTCTCTTCATTGAGGTAATTACACCATAACTTTAGAGAAATAATTTTTTTTGACTCAAGATAATGGATGTCATAGTTATGATCACAGGGATATGAATTCCTAGACCTATATAAGATCACTACACCCTAATGTATAATAACACGTCCCAAATCCATACGGGAAGCATCATATAAGACCTCAAATACCACTCCTTCCTCTAAAAGCTAGAGAATGGGAGCACTGATCAACTTCTTATTTAGGTAGTCAAAAATTTCATAACACTGAATAGTCTATATAAAGGCTCGGTATTTCATATTTAGGGATTTCAATGTTGCCTCAACTCAAGATAAGTCAAACATGAACCTCAAATAATAGTCTGCAAGACCCATGAAGCTACATACCTCTATCATGTTCTTGGGTGCTTCTCAAGAAACAACTACCACGACATTCAATGGATCCACTACTACTCTGATCAAGACATCACATGTCCAAGGAATTGCACCTCCCACATCCAAAAATTTCACAAGGAAATATTTCCATAGATATAGTGGTGTGGAGGAGTCTATAAGATAGTTCTCAAGTGTTCCACATGATCCTCATATAAATTTATGTATATGAGAATTTATTTGATGAATACAACCAAAAACTAGTCTAGGAACTCTCAAAATAAAAATTTCATGAGTCCCATGAACACAGTGGGCGTGTTCATGACACCCAGCAGTATAAAAACAAACTCAAAGTGTCTATATTGACATTGAAAGTCTATTTTCTGAAATGGATCCATCAAAATTGGCTAAGAACCAGGTTTCAACACTATCCTGAACTAAATGTAATATCATGGGTTTAAGGTCAACCCTTAATTTTAAAATATGTATAAATAATCCTCAATAAACTTAAGAAAATCTATTACATGATCCCCAACTGAATTCATGGTAAAAAATTCTAGTTGTGATAACAATGAATCTAAACACCAAAGACCCTTGTTGTAATATTTCTCACCAACAATCACTGTAGTCTAGTCCTCCACACTACAAAATATAATCCTATTCTAGAATTAACATATAATATAACATAAAGTACACAACCAATCCATGATAATGATTACATCACATGATTTCATTTTTAGTAGGAATAAATCTTAAAATTATTGATGCTTCCCTAACATTAGTTCACAACCCTCACACACATCATAAAAACTCAAATTACCACTAACTGGGACAATCAACAACTGGGGAACTGAAAGCCTCTACACCTTTAGTCAAATATCACAAACTAAGGGGGTTTAGATGAAGTAGTTTGATTATCCTAAATAAAACAAGGTATAAAAAAGGTATTAAAAAAGAAAATCATACCTAAAATTATCTCTAGAACCTTTGGTTTTAGTACTTTGATGGAATACAGCTTCCCATGCCTAGGTCTTAGGCCTTGCTATACCTGATGAAATCCACATCTGTGACCACACTCTATTATATTTTCATAGGGTATAGGGACATCAAAATGCTTACCCCTAATAGATCTATCACCTTCTTTAAGAAACATAATCCTACTTCCCTTTCTGCTGAAGATACACCAAGGACCTAGATATTGGAACTGCCTTTAAGGAATATTCTACTGATCCAGATATAGAAACTAAAAACCCATTCAAAAATAAATCCCATAGATAGATAGGAATTATCTATACTAATGGTCATGGCCTCTGCAAATGAAATAGAAAACTGAGAAGCTCTTGAGAGAGGTGTGATAACTATTTTCTCTATAAAAGTTATATGTAGAGTGCTTAGATGGACTCTCTACCAGTTAGAACCACAACTATCCTAATATCTATGAAAATACATCTAAATACATTTCTCTCAAAAATATATTTCATAATCCATGATAATGAATCCTCTCAATCACCTTAGCATTATTGAGAACCTCCATGTACTTTGTCAATATAAATAGAGTGATCACATATATGATAGCTAGGAACAATGCCTTCTCAAGGCACTAAGCTCTGGAATCCTCATTAATAAATAAATTAAGGTGAAATAAAGATGTTTTTTAAACCAAATATTGAGTTATTTCACACTCAGTATCCCATATTGAAGGGAGATAAAATCACACCACTTCACTTCCCTCGTCATTGAAGATAAAATCTCTGAATGGAAATCTTTCTTTAAATCAGTCCAGGTGACATCTGATTCCTTCTTCTCTTTGAGATAAAACAACTGTAAATGAAATGTTGCTTCTATTATCTAAATAACTATTAGTGGAATCTAACAATCAACTTGGGAATGAATAAAAATAAATGAAATTTCCATCTCCTCCAGCTAGTTTCCCATCTCTAAATAAAAACACTCCCCTTGTACTTTGTTAAACTCTAATTCTAGAAAGTGTTCAATGTCCTCTATCACAACTCATCCTCCTCAGCTAGGTTAGCACTCTAATGGTTAACTAAATCATCATACCAAACCTCACCAACCAACACCATGTGGGGAAGAATTCCAACCGATATATATATAAAATAAAGGATAAAAAAAATAATCCAAACAGTATATAATTTATCTAATAAAGTTAATTTATTTTGATTCATTTCATCTTCCCAAAAATCACCCCAGTTAAAAAAAAGTGAAAGAAATCATGATGCATTTACCAGAATTTTGTCTCTACCTCGCAAGAAATATCACTTCACTTAGTATGTTTGGTAAGCTTAGGGTCCTTATGTCAGATCACGGAGGACCTAAAATCCCATTTCCCGGTAGATTTCCCTTTCATACATCTTGTGTTAGGTTCAATTAATATTGTCACCCTACAAACCCATGCCACCCTCACTAGTGGATATTCCACAATATCTGTTATATATCTTAACCATAATCTCTGATACAACTCTATCATGATCCCTACCTCAATTGGAACCCCTCCAAAGATGGAAATAAAGAGAATAAGTGACCCATGAAGCCCACCTACAATAGTCCATGGGTTTTCTACTAGAACTAAAGCAATAAAACACACAATACAAGTTATTACCCTCAATATATGAAGTTAAGGACACAATATAAGATGAGAACCACTAAACAAAACATCATGAAAAAAAATTCAAGATCCTATAACAATAAAATCTCACAATTCATGAAATAAAATATAAGAATTATCCCAAAGTACAAAAAAGATTCATAGGTAGCATCTCTAGTAGAAACCCTCCATCCAAGCTAGTACAGTCCACCTCGGTCACCAAATCCCTCATGATTTCTTGAAAACAATTATATATATAAGGGTGATAATAATATATATACATAGTAATATCTTCCTCATTCCATATCATGCAAATGTTAGAAGAGTATACTAATGCTTTAGTTAATAAGTAATGAAACCAACAAGCACCTACAAGGTCAACTACCCATTCCCAATCTCACAAAGGCCCACTAACCATGTATTGCACATAATGTAAGGAAATAATGTCGAAATAATATAATCATAGGCATCTAAAAATCACCCCCCAGTATTCCTCTCTCACCACAACATCAAATGTTCTGTGTTCCCATCCCCTTCATATCATCATCCTCATCATAATAAGCAAGCCCAATACTCAACCCGTGCCAATCACTGCATTATCATAATTGGTAAGACCAAATATCAACCTATTCTAGGAATCTCATCCACACATCACAAACTCCTCACATTTTCACCCATCATGTTATAAGTTTAGGAAAGTTTGGTATCATGAACATGAAGGACATAAACCCCATTACATCATCATACCTTGAACGATCCCCACTAATAACATCACCAGTAGATATCACCAAAAACTATTCCTTATGAAACTATTGAAGGGTGAGTAGGGAAGAGAGGGTTTCCATCTATCCGCCCTCATGAACCTAGATATTCATAAAAAATACCTAGAACCCAAAACTTTTGGTTTCTAGTAAGTCTATCTAACTCAAGTGGGGTGAATATAGAAATAATAGAAAAATGTAATGATAGATAGTCACAAAAAAATCCTAGCCTAAGGGTGCACACAAACAACCTTATAAAAACTCATTTATTCCACTATTTCATCACCACTACCCATCAATAACCATCCCTTCATCTCTAACATGACCATCCATATACCACATGAAAAAACCAACAAACTACACGCAACTTATCATTTAAAACTTTACCCAAAAAATTTCAGATTCACTTTATCTTTCCATATCTTATTCATTTGTCTTTATTATCAATAATTAATGAAAAACCATCCACAATATAACACTTTCACTATTTCAGTTTCATTCCTCTATTTATTAGAGTTCAATTCATAAATGTTTACCAAATCATTAATTCTAGCCCAACAACCCTATCTTATATTCATTATTAATCCATTCCATTCAATCCCATACCACCAAGCATCACTAACAAAGACTAACATTGCACAATCAATCCCACATGAATACTCAGTCACTCCACACAATAAGCCACACACTATCCACTTCACATTCACCATCCCACCTCACATCATATGGAATTACCATGCCACAACTAAAAAATTGATTATTTTTTACAAGTAATTTGCAATGGGGTCCCATTGAAAATGATTCATTGCCTAAAACGGAATCGCAAAACAAATTTTTTATGACAACCCATCACAAAAAAATATCTTTTTTGATGGCCCACCCTTCTATTACAAATATTTTTTAACGAGATTAATTAAATAAGTATTTGCGATGGCCCAAGTGATCCATCACAAATAATTTTTTTCAATGGGACTACATATCATCTGAAATTCGTTAAAAAAATAAAAAAATAAAAAAATAAAAAATAAAAAATAAAAAATATAAAAAATAATTTAAAAAATGTAATAAACAAACTATAAAAATATAAAATAATAAAAATATTACACAAAATATTTATATTCAAATGTTAACATAATAAATGTTTACATCAGTATGGAGGGGGAGAAGGAGGGGGAGGGTCATCTGAAAAAAAGGGGGAGATAACTCCATCCAAACACCCTAATAAAACCATCACATACACTCCATCATATGATCATGATGTTGTTGGTGCTATCATCACATATCTTTCTACTACTGCTCATGCCATCGACAGAACTTTTTATGCTCCTTACATATGGAATCAATAATCTCTCTCTATGCTCGATGCTGCTCGTCATACTGTGAGGAAGATGATGATGACTCTCCACGATATCCCATAGAGCTAGACACTGACCATGCAGTAGCACCATAATAACTATCAAGCATCAGTTGAGAACCAATACCAACCAATTGGCCCTTCTCAAAAAGCATACCGAGTTACTTGCATCCATGCTGCATCATCAAATCTTGCTGCATCAGTAGAATAACTCTTAGTCTAAGCCTAACCCTCATCTTGTGTATGAGAATTCATGACCTCATATGAATCCTTCAATTGTAATTTGAAATTAAAATAGTTAAAATATTATTTCCAGTAAATTTTAAAACTCAAAAAAATTATACTGATGAAAATTTGATGCTAGTGACCACATATAATCTCTCCAGTGATAGAATAATTATAAATATTCTTATAAACATATAACTCCATAATATTAGTATGATAAACTTCCTATAAGATTATAAAATAAACTGTTTACATTTAATTTTTTATAAATTATTAAAAAAAGTACTTACCATATCTCATCGATGTGTACTGAATGTTTGAATACCAGCTCGATCTGTCACCACCTGACTCCCCCAGTTCTACTGACCTAATTATTCCCTCTAAAAACTATCTCCCATAAAGTATTAATATAATATAACCCAAACCTGAGAAGATATGTAATATGGTCAGTGGGAACAACAAGACAGATCAAAATCCATGACCCCCACTTTCTTCATGGATTTCCTCCTCAAATTATTCAAAAAATGATGATAAAAATAATGCATAAATACCTTCCAGGCCTCTTAGATAGAAGTCTGCATGATATCATTAATTAGATACCATAAAACCTACAAATAATTCATAATATCAAGTTAATAATTAAATAAGTTTAAAAATAACTATTATTTATTTATGTACCATCTAATAATCAAATATGTAGTGTTGAATATTAATGCATCTATAAAAATAGCTTTGTAAAATAGCACTCCCCTGTCCAAAAACTATATGCATAAAGATATGAAAAAAATAGAACAAATAATCAAACAATTATTAAATAAATAAATAAATTAAAATTAATTAAAACTAACTAAAATAAAAAACTGAACATACCTCCATGTGTGTAGATTGAACTCAATATGTGGAAATATCACATGAATATGGTTGGGAATCATCAGTCTCGTAATCCCTCGATCCCTATGAGTCAATGATGAACCACTAGGAACCTAGGGGTTAGATGATAAAGCATATGGCTCATCACCCGGTAGTACAAACTCCTTGAGGATATAGAAGATGTCATCATAAGTCTCGTTAGCCATCTGAAACATGAAAAGAATGTTTTTAAAAACTAATTGAAAATTATTTTTACATATAGATTTGTTTTGACTATAACTAACAAGTAATTGTGTCATTATTCATCTTCATCCTCATCTTTATATATGGTGGTGTCAATATATTCTTCTTACTCTTCAATATCATCAATTTCCATAGGAGTTTCAACTTCATCATCTCTTGTTAATTAAAATTTATTTTTTCTGTCATCAATATCATCACCACCAAAGAATCATAACTTTTGAGTGTATATTTATTAAAAATATGTATTTAGAGCTATCTCTTGAAAATTTTCAATTCGTTTCACTTAAATAGAACAACATTCACTTTTCATGAACTGATTTTTCATGAGATTTCATTTTTATAATGCTCCACCAATCAATTAACTCCCTTGAAGCATCATAATAATTAGTATAATATATTTTTTTTTCTCTATGAGCCAATAAAAATAGTTCATTTACTACAATGATGATTTTGTATTTAATATAAAAAATTCCATGGTGTGGATGAACACTAAAGCCTCTATAAGTATCAAACTAATGATATTGAAACATTGTTACATAATTCTATCCCAGATAACCCAATTCAATTATTTCTTCCAACATTTCATAAAAGTAAACTTCACTTTATCTATGATGATATCTTCTTAAGAAAACACCACTATTCATTTTTTTGATTCACCATATTCAAATGTATGATATTGAAAACCATTCACCACATATGCATTCTAATATTTAACCATTTTCGATGGTGGGTTACTCAATAAACACAATCAATTATAAATTTTATCAGTATGTTGCAATACTTGTAAAATTGAAAAACAATAAACAATATAACCAATAATAAATTGATTTCATATGTTAAATGATATGTCTATTTCATGCATATATTTTAAGGGTGTTTTAACATATTTATTTTTTATTTAATTGATTAATATTTCCAATTTTGGAATGTATTTAATTGTTTGATTTTTATGGAAGGAAATGATGGATATTTGATAAAATAATGAAAATAGGATAAAACATGAGCCAAACAAACCTTCGTGTCGTGAGCAAAAAGGAGCGGTGAAACACTAGATTTTTGAAGATGAAGAAAACTAGAAATTCTAGATCAAAATTGGTATACGTCGTGTACTAAGAGTACATGGCGTGTAGTATTAGTTTGTAACATGCTACAAACTGTGTAGAACAAGTCGTGACAACATGACATGATGTGAACTGAAATTAAACATTTTGTAATTCCATTACATGATGTGATGAGAGCTAAACTAGCATACGAAGTTTATGTAGATTCAAAATACCATAGGAAAAATCATATCTAAATTTGATGTCATGTATTCCAAGTCCACATCGTGATGAAGGTGATGCATGAAAAAAATAATGATGTCTGGCCGTAGGGTTGGATAAGAAAAAGCTTATATAAGGCACCCTTGGTCACCCATTTGAAATATTCTAGATGGGGAACCACCACCAAATGCCTACCAGATGAAGGCGCAACAACTTTACCACTTTCTATAGGATTTTACTTTTATTATTTTTCTACACCCACTTTTGTTTAGAATGAGAAGGTGATTTATTTATGCCAATGTGTGCATGATGAAGGGGAATTGAATGTAAGGTATTTTATAATTAATAAAATTCATATTGGAAATTCATATTTTCTCTTCAATTCTATCAACTTTATTAATTATTCTTGTATGACCATTGTGAGCAGTGGTTCGCGATTCAGTTCAATTTATTTCCTCGCACATGAAAATTTCCTAAATTGAATAAATTTATTTAATATGTGATCTAGGGACTTAACTTTCTCCATGACCATTGGTTTTGTCCTTTCCCTATATTTAAACTAGGTTTTGGGTTACCCATTCTTTATAATCCAAAGTTCCTGGCCTTGAGAAAAGGAGAGTTTGGGATGAAGTGTGTTTTTCATAACCATTGGACTCTCTACAACCCGATTTCGAAAACTTCATAATTTCTGATTAATTATCTCATACCTTATCATCTCATGAACATGCAATCATTGCTACTTGAAACCCATTTTATATTTTCATCTCCCACCTTCTTCACTAATCCTATGATCAATAGTTTAGATTTATTTCCATCAAATCAAAATTAGATTAGATTTATTTTATTTAATTAATATTTTCTCCAACCCTATCTCTGTGGGTTCAACCTTAGAATTTCATTTCCTATACTACCCAGTAGTTTAGTGTTTTTTTAGTTTTGTGTTTTTAAATTTCTAAATTCGGTAACCTGGAAGGAATTAATGATGCCTGTAGGGATATAAAATTTTTGGAGCTGATACTGGGGATAGGAGTAGAGAATTTATTAATCTAATAATTTAGGCAAAATATTTTCTCATATTTTCTATTTCCTGATTTTAGCATAGTATTTTTATTTAAATTTTATTTTACCACACTGGGTATTTTTATTTATGATGGTAGGAATACAAAGCGAAATGAATACTAAGGAGAGGTTCGCCTTCCTAATAGATGATATGGTGAAAATACTCGATGAAATCAAAATGATAAGAAGTCAACCATACAATTTCCCACAACTGTACCCACGCACTGATTCCTCAACACCCCATATCTTGGAGCTAAAATTCAATAAGGAGCACGATGATAAGAGAATCATGGATTACGGAGAAGAGGTAAGTACCAATTCCAATACTTATTTTTAAGCTAATCAAAATTCCCTTGATTTTTTAGGCTCAGAAGAAGTTAAAGAGGGTTACATTTTTGCAGAACTTGAATGATTTGAAGCATAATTTAGAAAACAAGAAGAAGAAGAAGAAGAAAAATAAGAATAAGAAGAAGAGGAGGAGGAGGAGGAGGAGGAGATGATTACTGACACATTTATCAATTTTTTTAGAAAGTTTAAGTGCACTAAAATAAGAGGAAGAATAACTATCTTCACTATACACTGACTACACAGAGGTATAAGAAGAAGTAGCAATAAAATAAAAAATTGAGGAGATGGTTGTGAAACCTGAATCAATCATTGAATAATTCCAAAAAATGAAGACAACCATTAAAGAAAAAGAATTTTACTAAGTTTGGACTGATGTCGAGAACTTACTAGTCATATTCTTGCTGTTTAAAAATCGGTCACCACCACTAAGATCCATTCCAATTCTATTTATAAGATTTCAAGTTGTGTTTGAGGTTTTGAAAGTCAAGATTAGATAAAAAATACAATTATCCCTTTATCACACACCAATAAACTAACCCAGATATGGTTGAGCTAAATAACCATTAAAAAAGAGCAGTTTCCGGGAGGCAACCTAAGATTTTTATTTCATTATAGGATTTTATTATTTATTTCTTTCTTAGGATTTAATTTTATATTATTATTTAATTTCAATTCCCTTTATATTTTTTAGATTTATTTCAAGGGACTGTACTTTCAACTGTTTCTATTAATTTCTAGGTCCATTAAAGGAACAATTGGAAGACAGATACAAGAAACCAGAAAAAGATAAACCATCAATTAAAATGGGATTAATCATTTCAAATCATAATTTTTACATTCCACACATTTTTATTGGTGTAGATCTTTAACTGCCAATTGCATACCCCACATTTGATTTATTATTTAATCAACTGAACTATGAGACATAAAATTCTTAGGAAAATTATCACGCCATGTATTTATATTTCTTTATCAATAAATTTGAATCAAAAAAATATGGTAAAGAATTAATAGAGATAATCTAGTGGATTAGGATTTGAAAAATCATGATTTTAGGAGCATGTTGATAATTGTAAATGAAATTTCTCTGAGATTTGGCTATTCTTTGAATTTCTGATGTTTGCATTAATTGAGTTAATTATTGGTAAGAATTTCCATGAGTAATTGTCCCAACCATTCATCTCATTCCCAAAAAATCCACTGAGCCAATACTGCCAATTATTTTTAAAGTATATTTCTTAAGAAACTCAAGCATGTTATCTTCTAGAACTTAGTTTGCATCTTATAAAATCTACGACTAAAAAAAATCACTTTTAAAATTATTGAGGAAATATTTTTTTAGACCTTATCCTAAGACCCATTTTGCATTAATCTATTTTTAATCTCATTGAAGTCATGAATTTCCTTTTTAGGAAATGAGCCGTGTTACAAGCTTATTTTTTCAATTATTACCTTTCTCTAAATGTTTTGCATGATATTAAAAATAATAGGCATGGGGGAGGAACTTTATTGGGTGTGTCGAGATATAATTTATTGTGGATATGTTGCTGGGGGATTTTTTATATGATATTGGGAGAGGCCATGAATCTTTCATTATATTATATTGTTCACCTCTCTTGCAAAAAAACATCTGAAAAAATGAAAAAATTGGGTTGTGTTATGGAAGGATAAAAAATAACCATTTTTTAGTCTGATGATTTTCAGATCGTATATGGTTAGGTGATGGATTTGAGATTATTCTTAAGCATAGGTTTCAAAAAAAAGAAAAAGAAAAAAGAGAGAGTAAGAGAGGATGATTCTATCATTGCACTGACATGTATCATGAGACCACTTTGAGATTTTGGGGGGAAGAGAGAGATGACATTTGTTGAGGGAGACACTCATTGAGTTTATATTTTCTTATAATTCAATGTACTTTAGAGTTGAACCTCTTTTTTGATCTTTAATTTTTACATCATTTACCCACCTACCCTGAGGCCCTAGAGTCATTTTATCCTAAATGGTGAAGCCCTAATGATTACTTGTGATTTTGTCTTTACAGGGAAGAGATGTTAGATGCCTTGAAAACCTATAGTAAGTAACATGTTCTTGAGTTATGTGCATCATTATATTTATATTTGTACCTTGATGATGAGTGGAAACAAGTCATGTAAGGAAGATTTCAAGTGGCATGTATATTAATGATGAGTTGAAAAAATGAAAATGGATGAATGGAAAGGCATGGTTGTTTCAAAAGAGGGAAAGTAAAATACATGGTTGACTTGTTTATTTGAAAACGAGGGGTTGATAAATTTTCTACATGTGATGATTGAACATTTAATTTTTCATTTTATAAATTTATTTTATTGAAATTGAATTTTAATCATGGTAAGGTGGAAGTCCTTTGTAGTATGTTGAGATTCCATCCATGAGGACATGACTGAATTCAAGTGTGGGGGATTTGATATGTCTATTTCATGCATACATTTTCATGGTGTTTTAATATACTATTTTGTATTTAATCGATTAATATTTCCAATTTTGGAATGTATTTACTTGTTTGATATTTTGTGGTATAAAATGATGTATATTTGAAAAAGGGATGAAAAGATGAGAAAACATGATCCAAATGACCCTTCATGCCATGAGCGAAGTGAAACAACACAACAATGGATTTTTGAAGATGATGAAAGCTAGAAATTCTGGAGCAGAACCAGTATACATCATGTACTAAGAGTACATGATTTTTAGTATCAGCTCGTGACATACTGCAAACTGTGTAGAACAAGTTGTGATGACGTGACACACTGTGAACTGCAAGTACACATGTAACTCAAGTACACAATGTTATGAGAGTCAAACCAGTGTATGAAGTTTCTAAGGAATAAATATAGCATAGGAAAAATCAGATTTGAAGTACACGATGTGTATTATAGGTACGCGTTATGACGACAACAATGCATGAAAAAAATAATGACATTGGGTCGCAAGTTTGTATGGGAAAAATCCTATAAATGGCACCCTTGGCCACCCATTTGAAATATTTTGGATGGGGAACCACCACCAGACACCTACTGGATGAGGCTACAATGGCTCTACTACTTTCTGTAGGATTTTACTTTTATTATTTTTCTACACCCACTCGTGTTTAGCAAGATCATGTGATTTCTTTGTGCCAGTGCATGCATGATGAATGAGAATTAAGTTTAAGGTATTTTATATTAATTTAATTCATGTTGGGATTTCATATTTTCTCTTCAATTATATCAACTTTCCCAATTCTTCTTGCATGACCATTGTGAGTGGGGGTTTGAAATTGGGTTCAATTTATTTCTTTGCACATGACTATTGCCTAGATTGAATACATTTTTTTAATATGAGATCTAGGGACTTGACTTTTTCCATGCCCATTAGGTTTTTACTTTATATATGTTTAAACTAGGTTTCAGGTTACCCATTATTTATAATCCAAAGTACCTGGCCATATGAAAAGAAGAGTTTGGGATGGAGTGTGTTTTCATGACCATTGGACTCGTTACGACCTGATTCCAACAACTTCATAATTACTAATTAATTATCTCATACCTTGTCTTCTCATGCACCTATAATCATTACTTCCTGAAACCCATTTTATATTTTCATATCCCACATTCTTCACCAATAATATGATCAGTATTTTAGATTTATTTTTATCAAATCAAAATTATCTAGATTTATTTTATTTTATTAATATTTTCTCTAACACTTTCTCTATGGGTTTGACCTCAGACTTTCATTTCCTATAATACCCAGTAGTTTAGTGTTTTTTCTGTTTCATTTTTTGAAATTTCTAAATTTGGAAACCCGATGGGAATTAACGATGCCTGTAGGGTTATCATTAAAACATAAACAATTTACTTACTATTCTTTGAAACCAGTAGGAAAGATTATGTTGTCTAAGTTATTCAAGAGAAGCTAATATAATTTGTGGAAATTTTTTCTTGATATGATCATCATATAATCTAAAAATAAAATAATATTAATTTTTTTAAAGAATATGTGGTTATAAAATTCACTGTACAAACCGTGTCATTTCTTCACAGTTGGAAAAAACATATGTATGAGCCCTATGATGTTCTTCATCTAAAATTCACTATTCATGAACTCCACCAAATCCAATTTTAAGATGATTAAAAACTGAAAATCTAATTTTTACCACATCTTCAACATTTCACTCATTATGACCCATTAAATTATGTTTTGAAGGATATTCAGGTGGGAAATAATGGGAGCAGAAACAAGAAATTTCCTCCTCTAAATATGCTTTTGTAATTAACCCTTCAATCGATGCTTTGTTATTTAACGTTTTCTTTTGTTTTTATACATATATTATATCGATAAATCCATCATAATTGTACCATCCCTCCCTATTTTACTTCATATTGAAAATGTTATATCAAATTTTCCATTGAATCAAATAAATATTATGATTTTTTCCCAGTTTACATAAAATTTAAACAATACCTTCTTTTAGTTTAATAAGTGAACCATTTTCTGGTGTTACTGCATGTATGTCTCAGAAAAAATATTATATTTCTGTTAGTGCATCCCAAATTGAAGAATTAAAAAAACATTTAAATTGAATTAGTATAAGTCTTTCTAATATAACATTACAATCACGACCTTTTAATCTGGTAATATGACCATTTCTGACACATCTAGCCAAATTGAAAACATAAAAATCTGGTAGTATCAAATATGAAATCCGTTGACAATATAATAAATGGTTTTCTTTGGAATGTGCGTAAGACACTTTTGGATTCATCAACTTATATGATCTATCATTTTCAAACAAGTCAAGTTATGGTCATCTGAAAATTTGGGAAAGATCTAATCATGCCTTTAAATTATCTTTGGTATTACCATATTTGTCCAAAATTGTATAAAATATATTATCAAAATAGTTCTTCTCAATATACATGACATCCAACATGTGACGGACCAAAAAATCAGACCAATATAGAAGATCCAAAAAATACTTCATTTAATCCAATTGTGATATTTCTTAAAGATATCTATTTTTTTGGTTTATAGTCGGTCTAAAGGTAATGGGAGGTAATAAAGAGACAATATATTTTAAATAAATACCCAAGATCATTTCTAGAGGTCCATCTCTTTCAACTGTACCTTTTCTAAAATGATTTATGTTCCTTTGGAAATGATGACCAATAAGAAAAAATTTGTAATGATAGTAGAAAAACAAGGTTTTATCTGATTGACAAGTGTAAATGCATTACTGTCACTCATATAGTATAGACATGATTTTAGACCATGTGTACTCCAGCCAGATAATATTCCATATACTAGGAAGTCACTAATTTTACACATTAATCCATCTTTCATAGGGATTTTTTTTCACAACAACATAATATGTACTGAAACCATTACTCCATAATAAATTTAGCTCATAAATAAATGGATTCAAATAAATACCTATATTCTTTTTTTGGATGTCTTGGAATTAATAAGGTCAAAAGATATATGGCTCATTCATTAACATCCAAGGAGGTATGTTGTATGGAGTTATAGAGACGATCCAAAAAGAATATTGACTACCGTAAGAAACAAATGGTCTTAAACCATAAATAGAAATACCCAATTGTATGTTTCAGTCTTATGAAGAAAAATACATATGTACATGGTCAAATTTTTTCCATGAATCACCATCATAAGGATAATTTAAGTTTTACCAGTTTAAATACTGGTTTTGTGCCATGAAATCAATGATGTTGTGATCCAAGAAATAAATAAACATTACAATCTGGGTGTAAGAGGGAAATACCTCAACCGTTTAACATGAATCAATCTAGACTTCCCTTGTTAAGCCTCTTTGTACCTCAATTTTCCACATGTAGGACAACTAACTAACGATTCATTTTCACCATAATATAAGATGAAATCATTTTAATGTATATGAATCTTCTGATAACCAAGAAAAAAATTATGAACCAACCTCTTTCTCTTATAAAAATTTATAGACAACCCATTTCCTTCAGGTAATAGTTCTTTAACTAAAGAAAATATCTAATCAAAATATCTATTTGACATTCTGTTATCTGATTTAATAGTCATAGATTTTATAACCACTTCAAATTTTCCTATCTTACAACCAGGATATAAATCATCATTAGCAGACTTCTATAACTCATAAAATTGAGATGTTTTTAACTCAGGAGTGAAATCAATATCATCCTAAGTTTTAATTTGTTGAAAATATATACCAACAACATCATGTACTAAAGTTTGAAACCATGATGGATTTGGAACCAAATTATTAATATCTTATCTGGAACAACATTCACCATGTTGATATGGAAAAATATAATCTTTTTGAAAACAAAAATGCAATAGATGACCACTAATATTATAAAATTATAAAACCTCCTCATATTACATTTATTACATAGACACTTAATTATCACTTCTGAAACAAATTATAGTTTTGATGATACAAATGACAAAAAATATTCAACACCCTCAATATATATAGGATTTATACTAGAACTTTTTGGATTCTAGTGATGATTTATCCAATCACAATCATATAATAAAGACTGTTGTCGACTTCCTTATACTATATTTTACTAATTTTTTTATGATTAATTTGGTATAAGAAAAAGACGATTAAAAAAGGGTATAAATTTTAAAAATTATAATCTACTTGTAATTATCATCAGTATTATATATTTATTGTTTTTTTACTAATTGGTACTATTTTTTAGTAATTATTGTTAATCACAACCAATTACAAGTAACTTTTACTAATTAATTTATTTTACTGATAACCATTATTTTTTATCAACTAGTGCTAATTATGATATATTAGAACTAATTAACATAAAAAATTTGTAATTAACTTATATTATTACTAATTTCAGTTAATTTTTACTAATTTCCACTAATATTTACTAAATAGTGCTAATTATTACTAATTTTTATTAAGCATCACTAATTATCGCTAATTTTTACCAAGTACTGCTAATTTTTACTAATTAATACCAATTTTTAGTAATTATCACTATTTATACCAATTTTTTGTTAATTATAACTAATTATTAATTACCTCTAATTATTACTAATTAACACTAATTTTTACTAAGTGCCATTAATTTTTAGTAATTATCACTAATTATAACTTATTTTTATTAAGTACCACTAATTACTAGTAGATTTTAGTAATTAATGTTAATTTTTAGTAATTAACTCTAATTTTTAGTAATTACCTCTAATTTTTACTAAGTACTTTTACTAAGTGCTGCTAATTTTTACTAATTACTTCTAATTTTTACTAATTATCACTAATTTTTAGTAATTACCACTTATTATAACTAATTTTTATAAATTAACACTAATTATTACTAATTATTACTAATTGTTACTATTCACCACTAATATTTACTAAGTACTGCTAATTACTGTTAACTACTAATTTTTAATAAGTACATTTTTACAAATTACTGCTAACTTCTACTAAGTATTGATATTTTTTACCAATTACAACTAATTTTTACCAATTAAATCTAATTATTGTTAATTACAGATAATCACCGCAAAATTTTAATAAGTGCCGCAAATTTTTACTAATTACTGTTAACTTTTACTAAGTACTGCTAATTATCGTATTTTTTTACTAAATAACTCTAATCATCGCTATTTTTTATAAAGTACCATTAATTTTTATCAAGTACCATTAATTTTTACTAATTACTACTAATATTTACTAAGTACCACTAATCATCGTAATGTTTTACTAAGTACAACCAATTATAGATAATTTTTA
Organism: Viscum album; assembly: GCA_963277665.1. Taxonomy (NCBI): domain Eukaryota; kingdom Viridiplantae; phylum Streptophyta; class Magnoliopsida; order Santalales; family Viscaceae; genus Viscum; species Viscum album. The sequence goes on from OY728140.1 coordinate 829,778,868, forward strand.
CTAAGTACCACTAATTATTACTAATTACAGATAATTTTTACTAAGTACCACTAATTTTTACTAATTATAGCTAATTTTACTGTGTATAACTAATTACCACAAATTTTTAATAAATAAATTTAATTAATGCTAATTTTTACTAATTATAACTAATTATTACTAATTACTGCTAATTATTAATAACTACAACTATTTTTTAGTAATTACCGCCAATTTTTAATAATTGATACTTATTTTTACTAAGTACTGCTAATTACTGATAATTTTTTTAAGTACCACTAATTAGCACAAATTTTTAATAAGTGATGTTAATTACCGCTAATATTTTGGTAATTATTACCAATTACCACTAATTTTTATTAATTACTGCTATTTTTTAATAATTATCGCTAATTTTTAGTAATTATTGATAATTTTTAGTAATTACTACTCATGTTTACTAATTACCGTTAATTTTTAGTAATTCTCACTGATTTTTACTGATTACCACTAATTTTTACTAAGTGCCACTAATTACCGTTAATTTTTACTAAGTACCACTAATTACTGATAATTTATTGTAATTATCACTAATTTTTACTGATTATTTCTAATTTTTAGTAATTACCTCTAATTATCATTAATTATTACTAATTATAGTTAATTTTTAGTAATTACAGCTAATTTTTAGTAATTACCTCTAATTATCACAAATTTTTAAGAATTTCTGCTAATTTTTACTAAGTGCCTCTAATTATCTGTAATTTTTACTAAGTACTGCAAATTATCACTAAATTTTAGTAATTATCCTTGATTTTTACTAATTATCACTAATTTTTAGTAATTATCTCTAATTATTGCTAATTTTTACTAATTATCTCCAATTATTACTAATTACCGACTATTTTTACTAATTACCACTATTTTTTACTAATTACTGCTATTTTTTAGCAATTACATCTAATTATCACTAATTTTTACAAATTACTGATAATTATTACTAATTACTGCTAATTATTACTATTTACTGCTTATTTTTATTAAATATCACTAATTTTTACTAGTTATTACTAATTTTAAGTAATTATCACTAATTTCTAATACTTTCTATCAATTTTTAATAATCACCACTAATTTCTATTTATTACCATTGTTTTTTAATAATTACTACCGATTTCTAATAATTACCACTTATTTATAAGAATTATCGCTAATTTTTATTGATTATCGCTAATTTGAACTCATTACCACTGATTTTTACTATTTTTTTAAATTATTAATATTTACGGTTAATTTTTAAAAATTAGTATTAATTTCTACAAATTGGTAATTACTATTAATTAATAAAAACTAATTTAAAATATTATTATTTATCACTAAGATCAATAAATTATTACCAAGTTTTGTTAATTCCCCCCCCCCTCGTTTTTATTAGTTTTTACAAAATTCCGCTTGTTACTGCTATTTTTTAAAAATTACCAGTTTTATACTAATTATTGCTAATTTCTAATAATTAACTCTATTTTCTAATAATCATCATTAATTATTGATAATTAAAACTACATATTAATAACTAAAACTAATTACTACTAATTTAAACTAATTACTTCTAATTAAAAATAATTATGAACAATTAAAACCGAATACTTCTAATTTTAAAAAATCAATACTACTTAAAACTAATTACTACAAAATAAAACTAAGAAATTCTAATTAAAACTAATTACTGCTAATTATCAATAATAATTACCAATATAAAAAAATTAAATAAAAATTAAAAACATTAAATAAAAACCTTAAAACAGAACTTCTTATCAGATGCAATGCTGAAAATTTGTTTCCTTGTAAAATTTAAAACTTTTAAAAGTTTAAGAAGAAGAGGAGGGGAACAAAAGAGGAGAACAAAGTTCAAAAGGGGGGAGAATTAAAAATATTCAGGTGAGGGTATATATTAGTTAGATTATTAGCAACATAAATATTTGCGATGAGACCTGTCATAATTAATACCCACAATTAATAACACTATCGGTGGTTAAAAAAGTATTTACGATGAGTCCCATTGTAAATACGCTCCTATCAACAGTGTTATTTTCAATATTAATTAATTACTATCACAAATAAAAATAATGTCATAAGGTATTTGCGATGGGGGATACATTCATGTCTCAAATTATTTTTCCTGCGGTTTGGTGTGCTAGTCACACCAATGGTATTTGTGATGGGACATTTTTCCCATCATAAATAAGTTTTTATTAAGGGATATTTTCGATGAGATTTGTGTCCCATCACAAATAGTCCCTCAGCAAGGACTATTTGTGATGAGAGATGGGCCTGTCACAAATAGCCCATCACAAAAACCCCTTTTCCCCGTAGTGTGCTTACTATGGAAACCAAGAACTAACACCAACCTCTCCCTTTATGAACCAACCAAATTACGACCACCACAATATTCCGAACCACACGTGCACCACATATTGAAACAACACTCTCAAAGAAACAAACAACTATATTTCTAGGAATATATAACATATGGCCTAGCACAAATAATATTTATTTCCAGGATAATCAACCAAACCTTCACATTACCAACTTTAACTATCATTCAATTATGTGAGGTGAATTCAACATATAAACACATCAGTAATTAATTTTTCAATAAAATCAATTCACAATAATAAAGGGGTCATATAATCAGGAAATCTTATAACCATTATTCAATTTAATGGGTTCAGTTTTTAAGAAACAATGAATTTTATACCACACCTCAATCTCATATGTTCTCCATCAATTTCTTTAGTATATTCTTCTTTAATTATCCATGACTCTATTTACCAAATAAGAAAAATAGTTACATCACTTAAAATAGCATATAATTATAGATAAACCACACACGCATCCCTTACCTTCCCATTTATCCATCTATAAGTTATTTATCCTCTTTAGGTTAATTCACACTAAATACCCAAAGAACCAAATCATGATAAGCACATGATTTTCACTAACAAAAGAGAGAGTCTTGAATCCCCTACCTCGATATAAAGATTCGAAGAACCACTACACAAGATAAAAATAAACAAAGATCAACAAACATCTAATTTAAAGGGAAACTCTCCAGAACCTATCCATAACAAATCACCTTTAAGTCTTTCTAAAAACTCATCCCCAAAATAGAAGAACCTTACCTCACAAACCTTCATAAAAAGAAGATTAAGGGAGGAGAGAACACGAGGGTGAAAGAGTACCTTGAATCAAGAGGATCGATCACAACATTCCAAGATGTTTAGACTCTCTGAAGGGATGAATAGTGTATAGAAAGAGGGATAGAGTTTGACTAGATTTGAAAGAGAAAAGAGTGTAAATCCATGTAAGATCTAAACCTATATTTATATTGGAAGTCCGACTGGACTCCACCTTGATATAAAGGAATGAAAAATGCATGCTATTTCTCTGATTAAATAGAGATTATATTCTCCCATGTTTGAAATGACCATATCTCATAAATTTTATAGATTGTGAAAAATTAATTTAAATTCTTTGACTTACTCTATGCCTTTCCCCATAGTTTGGTGCATGGAATTTCAAATTCCCTGCAGGCCACCATGGCTCCTCACCATGGCATATGGAGAAATCTCTATCCTTTTTAGTCCACCATGCTATAGAATTCAGTGTGGAAATCACCATCTCACTATTTCCTCCTCCCACATATACTTGGCCTTTCCTCAACCTCACATTTGACCAAATTTAGTGCCCCAAGCATTTCAAGATGTTTATTTCACACAAGTGGGCTTTTTAAATTCCACACCCACCAGAGTGGCTACCCTGGGCATTTCACACCTCCCCATTACTCATATGAAGAATTCCACTTGGACTCTAGAAACACCTCACTCTTTACCATGGAGTGGATCCCCTCCCTATTTATCACATAAGGAATTCACCAGAAAAAAAACCCTACACCTAGGGATCTTTTCATCCCATGGTGCACCAAAACCCAAAAATGGCTAGGTACATGTTCATTATTCCAAAACACCCACCCACTACTCTATAAAACTCTAAAAGGATACCACTATGGCTATCACCATGACATGGTGAACCTTTATATGACCAAACTCATCTCTAGTCCCTTAGAATGCCTATAAATTCCATCTAGACTCCTTCAACACCCAACAAACTTAATGGAATTAGTCGAAAGGGTCTTGAACCATTACAGTTCATCATCATGAGATGGTGTGTGAACCTTGTACTAAACTCATATTGATTATTATTCTCCTAGAATCTCTCTCCTCCTCCACCCTTTACCACTCGAGACATAAGAATAGCATGGAAGACATGAGAGTCCTACCCATTTGATGGGTGATTCGGTTCAACTTATGGATACACCATGAAGAAGGAATTCCAATGGATAACTCTACGTGATCTTTATAAATATTGATACAATACAATAGTGGCATCATATCATTAGTGTAAGATATGTAGTGTTCTTCATTTTCTATTTATATATGCTTTTAGTTTTAATGCATGGTTGAATTAGGATGAGGTTTATAATTTCTTCCACTATGTTGATTAAGTGTTAATCGATCCTTAGAAACCAATCAGTGGTATCAAAGCCCTGTCATGATCGTTTGATTCTTGATATCATATTAAAAATGAAGAAATATGTTTATCATATTATTTATATATTTGATATCGTTAAAAATGATGTGGATTTTGTTATGTGGCTCTCTATACTATATGGGATTTCATGATCTGCTATAATTCTATTCTATATGATATGAGATATCATAGATGATGACACATATGGATCCATTGGGTTTTCATTATTTCATAGCATACGATATTTTCTATCGTAAGGTATTATGGTTCTAGTTTCATGTTGTATAATAGATCATCATAATTCCTTAGAGATATAATGTGTATTGTAAAAAAATAACCCCTGAACACTAAATAAGATATCAAAACTAAAGATTATCTGTCATAAAATACAATAATACTCCAAGCCACAACCTATAATATAATGTATATCATAAGATACAATATCCAAGTCTTTTTTTTTAATTTTTTAATTATGAATTGAATTAAGTAAGTTATAAGTTTTTTATAAATTATAGAAAATTGTAATTTAGGATTTTTTTTGATTTATTAAATTTTTAAAAATTAATTAATTGTAAATGCTTATAATTAAATATTAAATATTTTTAAAACATTTAATAAATAAATATTCCATAAATACAAATTATTAATATTATAAATACCCTTTTCAAAGTTTATTTCATGGATTATAATTTTGATATAAATGGTTTATATAGAAATTATAGGTAATATTTATAAAGTTTCATTTATAAAGTGTTTATAAACTACAAAACTAGACAAAACTATAAAATAAGTTTATATTAAAATTATGAATTTTTCATAAATATTTAATTATAATTGTTCAAATTAAAATGTCTTATTTGATAAAATTATTCAAACAATGTCTAAAGGAGTTTTGATAATTAATATGATCAAGGTTTAAATAATATTAAAAGTCTGATATTCTAAATGTTTAAATAATATATGAATAGTTTAAACATATAATGTTTATATTCCCGATGTCATATATTTATAGTAAATTTGATATAATAAATAATATAAAATATTTTATAATAGATATAAATGTAAAGTGTTTATATTTATTTAATTATAGAAGATCTATAATGTATGACTAAATTTTAAAGTGTTTATAATTGTTTTATCTATGAATTGTTCATAAATTTATTATCCCATGTATAAATTTATGAATTGTTCATTTATTTAGTTTATTCCTTGATTTATTCTTGAATATAATTCTTATATTATGAATTTATGTGTGATTTAATTTAAATTGTAAAACTACTTCTATAAATTTTCATACATGCATCTAAAGGGTCACATGCTTGGTGTTATAATTGATTTAGTTTTATTCTACCTTGACTGTAATGCCCCAACCCCAGTTACCCAGATTCTGTGCATTATTACATAACAGTGGCATGATACAAGGAATCATGTCCCAAAATACCGATCAGTTTAGTAGCCTTAAAAGTACTAGATACGTTCATAAGTTTTACATTACATAATGAAATAAAAACATAAACAACATTTTGTACCCATTCACCACACTTATATTATTAGCCTATCCTGGTAGGTCAACCATAAAATATTTCTTCACATCCTGGGAAAAATAAAACATATAAATGGGTGATCTCAGATACTCAGTAAGGATAACAATATAGTAGAAATTTTCATAAATAAGCATAAACATTTAAGGCAATGTATAAGATTAAAACAAAATCCTTTTAAACTTAAACTTAAGCATAATATGGAAAAGATAAAATCAAATAATTCCCTTTAATTATTCACATTTATATTCTACTAGTCGAATAATCACATGCAATATAAATAGCCACTTTCATAATGATGGGATACATAATTCCAAACTTCATAACCACAAAGTCAAGGCCTTGTGCCAAGAATAAAAATAATAAATTTTCAAGGCCTTGTGCCAAGACACTAGTTTGTCTCATGAGAACTATCGATGCATCGAGGAGCTATAGTGGGCTCCACCCTTCACTTACTAACTCCAATGAATTCCTCATATGAAAAGGTTTGAACATAACATAAACATTCGTATTAAAACTAGCACACGAAATGTCAATACTTTATCTATAAACCATGAATGGTGTTAAAATAAAACATCCAAAATCAAACATATCACAAAATCTTCAACACAATATGGAATATTTGTATCATAATAAATAAACTTCAAACAAGTTTAAAATCCATCAAAGGATGTTGACATAGATGAAACGAAAACTATTTGAAATAAATACATCTTTCTATTTTGAAATCATTTAAAAGTTACATAATTATAAAAGAAAATATTTATTTTGAAAATATTCTTATAAGAATGTATGGGAAGTTTCAATGATGATATAATGGTAGAAAATATCCACACCTTCCATATAAGTTAAAAAAAAGCTTACCTTAATTTTGTTGAAAAGATCATAAAGTACCTTGTTTGGAAAACTACATAAAGATTCCTTTCAAACCATTTTATAAAAATTCCAACAAGGTTATAAATTAATTTAACCCATAGTCTTGTAATTAGTAAAAATGTTTTGAAATACATTTTTAAGAAACATGGATGTGGATAATAAAGAGGTCCTAGTAGATACTTACGTAAAAACAACCTCAGATAATAAAGAGATTGTGAAATTAACCCTTACCTTGTAATTTTTCTTAGTAGATGGTATGTTAACCCAATGTATAATAATTAAAACATTTTTATTAAATTATAAAATGATAATATACAAAAAATATGATATCATATATGATCTTATAGTATTTATTTGTTAATAATATTTTAGTAGTATCATCGTTTCGGGTGTTAACTGATCCATTTTCCTCTATATGCTCCATTACGTAGCCATGTTTGTTATGGATAGGATGTATTTTATTCATATCCAGAATGATATTAAGTTCTTAAACATTAATTTTAACCATAAAATGAAAATTATTCTTGAATGATTATGTTGGGGAATGAATCTCATCGTGTTCGTGGAGACGGTAATCCGTACGTACGCACGAGCGAAAATATCATTATATTGATGGTGAAATCATATGTAATTGGATGGTATATCATATATAAAGAATAATTAACATGTTATATTTTTTATTTAAATTAGTTATACTCATTATTATACCCATCCAAATAATGAAGTGTTTGAATAACAAACTAAACCACGATGTGGAGACGGTAAGCCGTACACATGCACGTATGGTGACTTTGTCATTCATATGATGGATAGAATAATGAATATAGTTGTAAAATTTTTATAACAACATAAAAATATATAGAAGACACTAGATTTATTATTTTATAATGGAAACAACAAATAAAGAGGAAGTGGAAGAAGAAAATAACTTGAAAGAGGTGATGCAATATTTACCTCTTCTTCGGGTTCTTCCTTTTGATTTGATAAAAAAGGATCCTTAGGTTGGCTTTATGACCAAAGGAAGGACTCTAGGATGAAGGGAGGAAAGTTGTGAGGATATTTGGGTAGGGTTTGGACTATCCAAATGGATTTTGAGGTGTGAAATAAAGATAAGGAGAAGTACCCTTTTATAAGTGAGGTGAGGGTCACTTTAGGAAAAGCTAGAAATATTATTTTATAATAAAATAATTTTTAGTTTCTAATGGATAAAAAATAATTTATTTTGAGGCTAAGGTGGGGATGGGTCTAAAACCTCTCAACCAATTGGTTTTGGACAGGTTTAGGTCACCATATTAACCTTATCTTTTAGATTTAACTCTTAGATAAATAGTTTGACATTTACCATGTCTCTTTGTATTTTTTTATTACATGGTTAATAAACATACGATAAAAATACAAGAAAATACCATGTGGTTAATTACTAATATATATAACCTTATCTGAGTCCTTTTTCCAAACCTTATATTTTTAGGAATATTATATCAATTAATAATATAGTATTTGTTTTAAAATCCCGATTATGTCAATTTTGACACTATTTAGTATTTGATTTTTTTGAAAGACATAAAAACTGTTGGAATCCTCATGTATTAATCATGTTTTAATGATAAAAAATCTCTTTAATAATCCCAAATATCATTAATGATCACCAATCTTATTCAATCATGTGTATTTATGCTTCAAATTCACTCATGATTTATAATGGTTAAGCTCAATCAAATTCATGAATATTTTTGTTTAAGTCTGAATACTGTTATTTTCCTAAGTAAAACACTGTGAAGATCAGACACAGTTAGAAAGATTCCATGATCAAGACACCATGACCGAGACACCTTGGCCAAGACACCGTGACCGAGACACTATGACCGAGACACCGTGACCAAGACACCGTGACCAAGACGCCATGACCAAGACACCGTAAGCCAAGACACCATGAAGACGAGACACCGTGAGAAAGCCACTGTGAATATTAGACTCTACGACACTCTGACCGTTACACTCAAACATTGTGAAAGAGACACCATTTTCATAACATACTATGACACCGTTTCTTAAACTATTTTGTCATCTTTCAATTTAATGTTTAACGGTCATATTTGATGCCTTTAATGAACTGAAATAGTTAATGTTTATTTGTAGACATAGTACGAGGTACGAGGCATAAAAAAATAGAAAATGTCAGCTAAATCTCATGAATTTGAAGATAAAATATTGTAGATTTCCCAACGAAAAATAACACGAGCGTGATACTGAACAGAAAAGAAGCATGTGAGCACGACCACGAAGAAAAATTTGCAAGACTTTCAAAGAAAGAATTTTCACATGCATGCAATCTGACTCTGTTGAAGAACATACAAAGTAAACTGGAATCCAGAGAAAATCTTCACATTGTTGAGGCTCATGGAGAACATAGGCTGAATCACGATACTATGTTTTTTGAGACAAAAATCAGAGAAGGAATCAGAAGCATTTCTTCTAAATCAAAGGAGTCCAGAGCTGTAGTTCAGATCACTAGATCTTTTCTAAATTCATATCTTCTCTCTCTCAGTTATTCTTTTACTTAATTTTGAGTTGTGTGTGTACTCTATATATTCTACACTTACACTGACTCCTGTACTAAACTGAAGGATTTATAAATCCTTACACCAAAATCTTTTACTCTTGTTTACCCACAAAAACTGTGGAAGAGGTCCTTGTGTGGCCTGGTTATTATTTTTGTTTACCCATGAAAACTGTGGAAGTGGTCCCTGTGTGACCTGGACAGTTTGTGTACTGTTGTTAACCCCGATCTAGGGTGTGGATCAAAGTTTATTTATATAAAATTATTGGTGGAAGGTGATCACCAAGTGGAGTGGATTAGGTCTCGGCTTGAGACTGAACCACTTGTTTCATATCCGCTGTGTCATTTAAATTTAGTCTTCTCTATTTTACTGCTTTATTGTATAATCCAGAAAACTCTAATTTCACTTTGATAGTTAGTCTTAGAAAGAATTTATAACTGATTTGTCTTAGTATAATAACTTCAAAAGTAATATTAATAATACATATTAATATTACTGAGAATTAATCAATCTTATAAGAAGTTGTTTAAATAGTCAAATTCTTATAACAGTATAACCTTGATTAACTAGGCTGTATCTAAATTTGGGGAAAGGAAATTCTTTTAAAATAATATTTTTTATAACAGAAATTTTTATAGTCACTCAATTCACCCCTCCCCTCTTGAGTTAACTACTCCGACCAACATTTGGTATCAAAGGTGTTCTTTATTAGGACTCTATGTAATCTTAATCAACTGTGATTATAGTTGTACTTTAATGATCTGTAAATTTCTGTTAATTCTAAATTTCTAGCTCTTTTAAAGTAATTTGTTAGTATGGATAATAGATTGGAAGGTTCTGCAACCAACATACCACCATTCTTTAATGGAACCAACTATGCTCAATGGAAAATTAAAATGAAAATACATCTAGAGAGTATGAGCTTTGAAATTTGGTCATCCATTATAGATGAATACAAACTTCCTGTGACTGATATAATTACATGGGATGAACCTAAAAAACTTGCTTACAATAACAATTTCAAAGCCATGAATGCTTTATACTGTTCCTTAGGAGATGAAGAATTTAATAGGATTTCTGCTTGTAAAACTACCCATGAAATTTGGGATACCTTGTCTGTCTCACATGAAGGCACATCTAGTGTAAAGGAAATGAGACTTAATACTTATACTATAAAATATGATAATTTCAAGATGAAACCTGATGAGCCTATTTCTGACATGTATCTTAGGTTCAATGAGATTGTAAACACAATGATTTCTCTTGGAAGAGAAGCCACTGCCAAAGAACAGATCATGAGAATTCTTAGGTGTTTACCTGACAGATGGAGGGGAACCTCTGTCTCAATTAGAGAATTGTGTGACATCATCAAGATAACTATAAAAGAACTCATTGGGAAACTGATGATGTATGAGGAAGAGATGAAAGTCAACAAATAAGAGGAGGATGAACCAAAGAGGAAATCTGTAGTATTCAATACCACTTTCTCAAAGCACAAAGACAATGGGAAACTAGAATCTCCTGTAGAAATTTCCACCACTGAACAATCATCACCTAACAATGATGAGGAGATGGCTAAATTGGTTAGAAGATTCAAACGATTTTACAAAAAGAAGAACTTTTTTAGAAAGCCTAACTTCAAGGGCAAGTATGATCAAAAAGGAAACTGGAAAAGAAGTAAAAAAGATGATGAAATTATATGCTATGAATGTAAATGCAAAGGACATATAAAGGCTGACTGTCTAAAGCTCAAATATTAGAAGAAGTATGAGGATAAGGACAAGGAGTACAAAAAGTAAATGAAAGCAACTTGGTGTTCCTCTGAGGATAGTTCAAGCAACTCAGAGACATCACATGATGAACATGCTAACAAAGACAATATGTGTTTTATTAAAAACACATCTGAGGTAATACTCAACTCTTCTATGCATAATTCATACTATTCTGAAGAGGAAAGTGACTCTGAAAATATGACTAATGAAGAAATTTTTGAATACTATAACATGCTTGAGGAGAAATGAAATGAATTAAAAGATAAATATAAATCACTGAAGAAACAACATGCTCTCACTGCAAATGTTAAGTATGAACTTACTACTAAAAAGGAGAAAAATGATCAAATTCTCAAAGAAAACAATGAATTAAAAATGTCTAATGAGAAATTAAAAAGTGACTTAAAAAAGTTTACTAATGGGAAAAATACTCTTACCCAAATTCTAGGAAAACAAATTGCCCCTAAATACAATACTGGCATTGGTTATCAACTTGGTAAAAGAAACCTTAGTAGAATGAATTTTATTTCAAATTCTAGTTCATATAATTTTGTTCCCAGTTCTGTACACAACTCCTCTAGCTTGATTCATGATACATACTCTACTGTTTCAAGTTTTTGTGGACAAAATACAGTTTATTTTTCAAACACTTTACATAATTCTTATAGGAAACCTATGAGACAAATATGGGTTCCTAAAGCACTGATTACTAATGTTGCTGGACCCAAACAAGTATGGGTACCAAAATCTGTCTTTACTTGATCATGTTATAGGAAAGATGCTTAAATATCTCCTGTAAGAATCTATGGTACTTGGATAGTGGATGTTCAAGGCACATGACAGGAGACTACTCATGCTTCAAGAATCTGATAAAAGTAAATGGACGACATGCCACATTTGGTGGTAATGCCAAAGGGAAGATCATTGGATTAGGCCAAATTGGTAACTCTGATTCGATTTTAATTTCTAAAGTACAGTTTTTTAATGGCTTAAAATATAATCTTCTTAGTATCTCACAATTATGTGATGATGGATATCATGTTAAATTTGAAAATAATGATTGTAATGTCTTTAATTCTAAAGATGAATTAGTATTTTCTGCATCAAGGAATGAGAACATTTATTCTGTTAATTTAAATTCCTTAACTTCTCAAAATGTTTCATTCTTAAGTGAATTTCATAAAGAATCTTGGCTCTGGCATAGGAGACTAGGACACTATAATGTTCATTCCCTTATAAATCTAACTAGAAAAGTCCTAGTTAAATACTTACCCAAACATGAGTTTCCAAGTGACAAAGTGTGTAATCCTTGTCAAAAGGGAAAACAACAAAAAATCTCTTTCAAATCAAAGAAATAAGTTTCTACTTCTCAACCTCTCGAATTGGTTCACATGGATTTTTTTGGACCATCTATATTTTTTAGTTTAAATTGGAAGGAATATGTTTATGTTCTAGTAGATGATTTCTCTAGATATACCTGGACCTTTTTTATGGATCAAAAAAGTGAATCCTGCTCTTATTTTACTAAATATGCCAAGTCTGTAGAAAACCTTAGTGGCCTTAAAATTAAATCTTTAAGAAGTGATCACGGCTGTGAGTTTGAAAATAAAGATTTTGAATCCTTCTGCTCACAAAATGGTTATAGTCACAATTTCTATGCCCCTAGAACACCTTAGAAAAATGGTATTGTTGAAAGAGAAATAGAACCTTGCAAGAAATTTCTAGAACAATTCTTAGTGAATATGAATTACCTATTTAATTTTGGGCTGAAGCAGTTAATACAACATGCTACATAATCAATAAAGTCTTGATTAGAACAATTCTCAAAAAGAACCTGTATGAACTCTGGAACAATAGGAAGCCTAAGGTTAATTAATTTATAGTTTTTGGTTACAAAGTCTTTATTCTTAACACTAAGGATAATCTTGACAAATTTGCGTCCAAAAGTGATGAAGGAATTTTCCTAGTTTACTCAATATTAAGTAAAGCTTATAGAGTATTCAATAAAAGAACTAAATGTGTGGAAGAATTTGTTCATATCAAGTTTGATGAAACAGATCCACATGAGCCTAGAACCATCCTAGAAAATCTGGAGGATGATGTATTAAACTTGAACATCATCTCAAAATCCTCAAATTCCTCTGTGAAAGAATCTGTAAAAACTTCCAATTCTGGAAATTCTCTTCAATCGAGTCATAATGAACCAGAATCTGTTGATGAACCTAAAATCATTAGTCCCTCTTTTTCTAGAAAGTTTAGAACCCTTAGAAACCATCCCTTAGATGATGTTGTAGGAGACTTAGAGAAAGGAACAAAAACTAGAGCTTCTCTTAGAAATCAGGTTGAACATCAAGCCTTCTTGTCACAACTTGAACCTAAAAACATGGATGATTCCATCAACAATGAATTTTGGGTAATGGCTATGCAAGAAGAACTTAATCAGTTTGAAAGAAACAATGTTTGGAAACTTGTTGAAATAACCAAGGACACTTTCATCATAGGCACTAAATGGGTGTTTAGAAATAAGGTAGATGAAGCTGGAAATATAGTTAGGAAGAATTCTAGATTAGTTGCACAAGGCTACAATCAAGAAGAAGGAATTGACTATGAGGAGACCTTTGCTCTAGTAGCCAGACTTGAAGCCATCAGAATCCTACTTGCCTTTGCTGCACATCTAAATTTAAAACTATATCAAATGGATGTTAAGAGTACATTCTTAAATGGGTATATAGTTAATGATGTATTTGTTGAACAACCCCCTGGATTTTCAAATCCTCATTTTCCCAATCATATTTTCAAACTATCAAAAACATTATATGGTTTAAAACAAGCTCCAAGAGCTTGGTATGACAGATTATGTACTTTTCTTATTTCCAAAGGTTTTACAAAAGGAATAGTCGATCCTACTCTCTTTATAAAATGAATTTATAATGATGTTTTAGCTGTTAAAATCTATGTAGATGATATTATTTTTGGATCTTCAAAAAATTCATTATGTATTGATTTTTCTAAAATGATGCAAAACGAATTTGAAATGAGTTTAATGGGTAAACTAAAATTCTTTCTTGGATTTCAAATCTTTCAAAATAATGATGGAATTGTTTTAACTCAAAGTAAATACACTAAAGATATTCTAAAATATTTTGGAATGGATAGCACTAAAAGTAGTGACACTCCCATGAGTACCACCTGTACATTGGATCTTGATGAAGATGGAAAATCTGTTGATCAAACCACTTATAGAGGAATGATTGGAAGTTTACTTTACTTAACTACTAGCCATCCTGACATTATGTTTAGTGTGTGTATACATGCTCGTTTTCAAGAAAATACTAAAGAATCTCATTTTAATGGTGTAAAGAGAATTTTAAAATACCTCAATCATACACCCAATCTAGGATTGTTCTATCCTAAAGGACAATCATTTGAAATAGTTAGTTATTATGATGCTGACTTCGGTGGATGTAAGTTATATAGAAATAGCACCTCTGGAACATGTCACCTTTTAGGCAAGTCACTAGTATCATGGTGTAGTAAGAAACAAAATTTTGTTTCATTATCTACTACAGAAGCTGAATACATAGCTGCTGGCAGTTGTTGTACACAAATTTTGCGGATAAAACACACATTACTAGATTATGGATATCAATTCAGACATATACCAATAAATTGTGACAACACAAGTGCTATTAACATCTCAAAAAATCCTGTTTCACATTCTAGGACAAAACATATTGATGTAAGACATCACTTTTTGAGATATCATTATCAAAAAGGTGATATTACCTTGGAATTTATTGGTAATGAATATCAACTTGCTGATATATTCACTAAACCATTAATTTATGAGAGAATAGACTACATCATACATGACCTTGGCATGATAAATCTTAAATAGATATCTTACTTGTCTTACTGTTCAACCTTTTACTATGTTTTACTTTACTGTTTAATGATTATGGTTTCTAAGTTACTATCTCTCATGTTTACGGTCTCACCATTAGCACTTTGTACTTACGGTATGACATTTACTGTCTCACCGTAACATGCACTGAGAAGTTCACTCATTGTGTCACCGTGACGTCCACTCACTGTCTCACCGTGATGATCACTTGCTGTCTCACCGTAATGACCATTTACTTTTTCACCGTGACGACTGATCACTGTCTCACAATAACAACCCTTCACTGTCTCACCGTGAAAATTATTTATGATTTTCTTTAAACCCGTATCGCGGTAAATTTTTTTTCACCTCTTTTACTTTCCCACTCTTTTTTTGTGACGTTTGACATTCCCAAATGATAAAACAAATAGTTTCACTCAGTTCTTCACTTGGACTTTCCACTATTCACTCGATTCAAACCCTTTCAACCTTGCAACCCTCTTTCTCTCTCACGACCTTCAGTGGATGCCAAGATTGAAGCGACCATCGTCATATACACCTGAGAATCACCGCTCAAAGAAGAAGAAGATTTCTCCCAAGATGACACCTGAAGGACCTCTCAATCCGAACCTGGTAAATTGAAGTGTTGTTCCTAAGAAAGAAATTTGCCCCGAATGGCTCTTGTCTAGAAAATCTCTAGTCCTGAAAGTTGTAAGAGAACAAGGTTGGTTAAAATGGTTCTCAAAGGAGAATAGACCCGTTTATCTAAGGTTAGTTGCTTAGTTATACCAGTACACATAGTTTTATTTTGACTTTGGTGAAAGTTTTGTTGTGAGGAGCTAGATTAATGGCCAAAGATGTTCCTTATCATCGAGGTTATGGGCTTCATGCCTTAGGATACCTCACGAAGGAATTTGTGATGATTATCAGAGAGAACCCCCACCTACAACTGATTTTCTTGACCTCGAAGATTCTATAAAAACCCTAACTGGGAATGGAACCAAGAGAAGGGCCATAGATGCTGAACTTGATGGGGAAACAAGGATGTTGTTTAAGTTTGTTCAAAATCTAGTTAGTCTGAGGAAAGGTGACTTTGCTGTAGTAAAGTACCAATATGTGTTCTTGATTCATCTTATGAATAATGGATATAAAATAAACTTGTGCAAGTACATCATTCACCATATGTGTGAATTTATCAAGGTTACATCCAAATCCACCTCTCTGTTCTACTCTCGGCTGATTTCAGTCATGCTTGTTGCCAAAGGAGTAGTTGGACACAATGAATACGTGCTTGTGGATTACGAGTACTGTCTCTCTAAACCCATCATCATAGGAATGAAAATAAACTGGAATCCTTGAAAAAAGGATTGGGTGTAAGACAACGATAAGATTTATGAGAAATTTAATCCTGTGGATTATCCATCAAGGACGAAGGAAATTTTTTATCCTGGTTTGGAACCAGATGAACTTGTTGAGTATTCAGAAGAAGCAGAAGAAGAGGCTGAAGTACCTCATAGGGAAGAAGTTGTTTTTGAGGAAGAAAGGGCTATTGTTCCTCCTGTTGTTCTTGAAGAATAAGTTCTTATCCCTAGAGATGATGTAAATCTGGAAATCCAACCTGAGGCTAAAAGAGAATCAATTATCCTAGAACCTGAGCAGCAAGTCTTAGAAGAGTATGTTCTAGAACAACTCCCTGTTATAGAAGAAACAAATCTAGAACAAATCCCTGTTATAGAAGAAGAAAATATGGAAGAACTCCTAGAGGAAAAATATGTTCCTGAGATAATACCCTATGCTGAAGAGAGGATGGAGATAGCCTTTCAGTTGGAAAGATAGGAGATGATTGATGAACCTAGAGATGAACGTGTTAATTTAGAACTAGCTCCTGAGCCTCTAGATCCTGAAAAGGAAGCATCTGTTGAGGGGGAGGAAACCCGAAATCTTGAGACTGATGAAGCATCACATCTGGCTAAGTCTAGTCCTATGGAAACCCAGTACAAATTCCCTATATTTTATGATGTGATTAAATCTCAACAAGTTACTACCACTAGGATTTATCTTTCCTCACTACTTCAGTTGAACTCAGTTTCTATCTTTGTCCCTGAGAAGGAACCAGAACCTGAACCTACACCTGAACTTGTGCCTGAGCATCTGCCCTTTGTCAATAAAGACGATTTGAAGAATTTTGGAGACACTATCTTGTCTGGAGTTGAGAAGCTTTTGAATTCCCAAACTCATTCTGTAACACATCTGAGTGAGAGATATGCCTCATTGCTTTTGGAGAAAATTATCTGGTAGATCCAACCTAAAATGATCCATGAAATTCAAGAAGTTCGAGTTGAAAATAAGATTCTAAGTAATGAAGTCTCAACCCTAAGAAGCATGGTTGAAGATATGCAGAAAGAGCTGCATTCCAGATCAGAACCTGTTGCTGCCTCTCTAGAACCTTCTGTGTCTCAAATTTCTTGAGATGTTGTGTCTCAGATTCACCCATACCTATTATCCTTTGATGAAAATATTGCAGAAAGGCACAAACAGTTGTTGAAAGAAATTATAGAGCTTGTGGTGAATCTAAATAAACTCACTGATAAATACACTGGTTGTCTTCAAAAGGTACTGAATCAGCTCAAGTCTTTAACCACAACTGTCAAAGCATCTCATACCTCTAGTGAATCCTCTACACCTACCTTGGAAATCTCTTTGCTCAGATCTATAGTCCAAGAAGATCTTTAGAATGCTTTAAGTGGCTTCAATGTGACTTCTTTATCTGAAGTTTTCAATAATAGTGATAGAGTTCTTGACCTTTTGAAAATTCATTCCAAGATTGCCAATGATTCCCAGTAGGAGATTACTAAGAAAGTGGATTTCTATTTCAACCGGATTTTCTCCAAGACTGATATGACCAACCACTTCAAATACCGTGTAGAGAATCTGAGAATTCCTCCTATAACCCAAGTGTTCAAAAACCAAGTCCAGGAGATCACTGAGTTTACCAGATTGTTGGACAAGTTCATGGAAAACAAATATGACTTTGAAAAGGCCATGCAATATGGTGGAAAAATCATTGAAGACTTCATCAAACTTCTAAGACCTTATATCCATGTCCAGAGTACAACAATTGTTGCACCAATGGCTGTTCTTCTCAGACCTAAACTACCTACTTTTAACTCTGCCTTACCCTCAACTACCATGTATGTTGGACAAGCTCTTAGTCAGATCAGGTCTATCATTCTTGAGCAGCAATAACCAAGATCTTTCACTACTCCTACATTGGCTCCCTCAGTCTTCAAAGGTCTCACTTTACCTTCTCTATCTACCACCTCTCTACCTTCTTCTAAATCAACCACTTCCCATATGGTTTCCTCTTCTACTACTGATAAAGGAAAAGAGAAGGCCAATCCCTGAAGCAGACCAGTGCTTACTACTTTTTTATGGGGATGTCATTCATTTTTGTATTTCTACTTTATGATGTACTATACTCTGCTTAATGGAATTTGCACTGTTTTCCCTCTCTTATTTCAAATTTTTGATAATCCCAAAAGGGGGAGAAGTTATATGTTTCTCTCTATGTTTCTCTATAGCTGCATCTAATTTCTACTTTAACTGTGTATGATTTTTAATCATCAAAAAGGGGGAGATTTTTGGACTCCTCATGTATTAATCATTTTTTAATGATCATAAATCTATTTAATAATCCCAAATCTCATTAATGATCAGAAATATTATTCAATCATGTGTATTTATGTTTCAAATTCACTCATTCTTTATAATGGTTAAGCTCAATCCAATTCATGCATATTTTTTGTCTAAGTCTGAATACTGTTATTTGCCTAAGTATAAGACATCGTGAAGATCAGACACAGTTAGCAAGATGCCGTGATCAAGACACCATGACTGAGACACCGTGACCAAGACACTGTGACCGAGACACCATGACCAAGACACCGTGACCAAGACACCGTGACCAAGACACTGTAATCCAAGACACCATGAAGACAAGACACCATGAGCAATCCACCATGAAGATCAGACACTGTGACACTCAAACCATGACACCCAGACACCGTGAAGGAGACACCGTTTGAATAACATACTGTGACACCATTTCTTAAAATATTTTTTCATCTTTCAATTTAATGTTTAACAGTCATATTTTATGCCTTTAATGCACTGAAATAATTAATGTTTCTTTATAGAAATAGTACAAGGGACATGGTACAAAACACATGGAACCTGTTGGATAAATCTCATGCATTTGAAGATAAAAGATTATAGAGTGCCCAATGAAAAAGAACACGAGCGTGATACTGAACAGAAAACAAGCGTGTGAGAACGACCACGAAGAAAACTTTGCAAGAATTTCAAAGAAAGAATTTTCAAATGCATGTAATCTGACTCTACTGAAGAATATACAAAGTACATTGGAATCCAGAGAACATCTTCACATTGTCGAAGCTCGTGGAGAACACAAGCTGAATCACGATACTCTGTTTTTCGAGACAAAAATAAGAGAAGGACTCAGAAGCATTTCTGCTAAATCAAAGGAGTCCAGAGCCGCACTTTAGATCACTAGAGCTTTTCTAAACTCATATCTTATCTCTCTCAGTGATTATTTTACTTATTTTTGAGCAGTGTGTATACTCTGTATATTCCACACACACTAACTCTTGTGCTAAACTGAAGGATTTATAATTCCTTACACCAAACTCTTTTACTCTTGTTTACCCACGAAAAATGTGGAAGAGGTCCCTGTGTGGCCGGGTTATTATTTTTGTTTACCCATGAAAACTGTGGAAGAGGTCCCTGTGTGACCTGGACAGTCTGTGTACTGTTGTTAACCCCGATCAGGGGTGTGGATCAAAGTTTATTTATATAAACTGCTTGGTGGAAGGTGATCACCAAGTGGAGTGGATTAGGTCTCGACTTGAGACTGAACCACTTGTTTCATATCCACTGTGTCATTTAAATTTAGTCTTCTCTGTTTTACTGCTTTATTGCATAATCCAGAAAACTCTAATTTCACTTTGATAGTTAGTCTTGGAAAGAAGTTATAACTGATTTTTCTTAGTAGAATAACTTCAAAAGTAATATTAATAATAAATATTAAAATTACTAAGAATTAATCAATCTTCTAAGAATTTGTTTAAACAGTCAAACTCTTATAATAGTATAAACTTTATTAACTGGGATGTATCTAAATTTGGGGAAATACAATTCTTTCAAAATAATATTTTTTGTAACAAAAATTTTTATAGTCCCTCAATTCACCCCTCCCCTCTTGAGTGAACTACTTCGACCAATTTATCACTTTGAATAAAATTTATTTAATCAACCTTAACATGTAATATTAATTTATAAAATTAGTGGAATTCATAAAAAGTATAAATTTACATTTATTTGGATATTTATAATATCAATTATTTTAATATTTCATTATTAAGGTAATTACTGCATCATCATTGTGTCATAAATAAATTAAATTATTTAATGTCTAAAAATTATAAATAAAATATCCTTATGTAGGAAATATTTTTATCTTTCTAATGAATAATTATATTTGAATTTATATCTTGTGTAACCCTATATTAAAAATGGTTTAGTTATTAAACTTTGAATTTAACTCTTTTAACTCTTCTTTAAATAAAATAATAATAAATGTCCTAATCTAATCCAAGTGGACCAAAAGGATCATATTTTATTCCTAAGTTCGTTTTTGGTCGAACTAAACTTATAAAATTGAATTAGGACTTTTTTGGGGTAATTACAATATCATTTTTACCCTTAATTACCTAATTTACTTTTAATCGTGGTAAATAAAAGTCAAAAGTTACTATTCACCAAAAATTATTTTCATCTTACTGAACCAGATTTATTTACTGATGTGAATCCTGTCTCTCAAATTTTTAAAATTCAACTCATAGAATCAGTAAAATTAAGTTTTATGTAAATTTGTAAATGCTCCTAGAAGGTGGGTAAAAGACGGTAAAAAGTTCAATAAAATATTATATATCTAAAATTATTATAAAATGAATCCAATGAATTAAATTGAACATATATAGGTATTATGTATCTATTTTGACTTGAAATAAATTAAAATAATATAACTAATTATTTAAATAAAAAGTTGGTTTGAAACAATAACGCGGAATTTTTTACCATTCATCAAAAATTGAATTTTTTCATAAAAATACCAAAAATTCACCCTAAGATGATTTCGATATTCCAAATTCAAAAATGAAGTCCATTTTGAAAAATAAAATTTTTAAAATTTTAAAAAGTGGGTATTACTATTCATAACGGCTAGTTTGATTGGTCGCGGTGGGTTAGAATCTCAAAGTTGCGTAAAATGTAAGCAATTGTATTATTTAAAGGGAAACGTACTGTGGAAGTTGGGGTGTTACATTATTCCCTCCTTAAAATAATTCCATCCTCTAAATTTCTAGAATACTTCACACAAAAACATTCAGGTGTTTCTTCATCATAAGTTCCTCTAGTTCCCACATTGCCTCTTCCATCTTATGGTTTCTCCATAGAAATTTTACCATACACATCGTCAAGTTTCTCAGAACTTGTTCTATGGTATCAAGAATCTTGACAGGATCTTCACAATAAGATAAATTAGGTTCCAATTCAATTTCTTTATAGGTGAGTACATGCATTGGGTCAGGCATGTATTTTCTCAACAGTGATACGTGGAACACATCATGAACTTTGGAGAGACTTGGCGGCATTACCAAATGGTAAGCTATAGCCTCAATTAATTTTAGAAATTAAAAAGGTCTGATGTACATGGGACTTAATTTACCCTTCTTACCCAATCGTATAACTATCTTCCATGGAGATACCTTCAAGAAAACATAATCTCCTACATGAAATTATAAATCCTTCCTTTGGTTATCAGCATATCTCTTCGTCCTACTTTGAGATGCTTTGATGTGGGTTTGGATAATCTTCACCTTTTTCATTTCTTCCTCAACAAGTTCTGGGCCTACGAGTTTTCTTTCACCAACATCATCCCAAATGGTTGGTGTGTGGCATCTCTTTCCATATAATGTTTCATATGGTGCCATCTGAATACTTGAATAGAAGCTATTGTTATAGAAAAATTCTACCAGAGGTAAATATTGATCCCACATACCTTGAATGTCAAGTGAGCAAGATCTCAACATGTCTTCTATGGTTTTAATAGTCTATTCTGATTATCCATCAGTTTGAGGGTGGTAGGAAGTGCTCAAACGAAGTTCATTATCCAAGGCCTTATGAATACTTTTTCAAAATCTTAATGTAAAACGTTGATCATGATCATAAACAATCGATAGGGGTACACCATTAAGTCTTATAACTTCATTAATATATATTCTTGCTAGACGTTCAAGTGGTAAATCTTCTCTTATAGAAAGAAAATGTGATGACTTGGTAAGACGATCAACAATGACCCATATTGCATTATTCCTTTTAGGAGTCTTTGGTAGCCCCATGAAAAATTACATCGTAACATTATCCCATTTCCACTCAGGTATGGTAAGAGGTTGCATGACTCCTCTAGGCTATTGCCTTCTAGCTTTTACTTATTGAAAATCCATACATCTTGACAAAAAATCAGCAATCTCCCTCATCATGTGGTCTGACCAAAATTATTCCTTCAAATCTCTATACATCTTGGTGCTCCCAGGGTGTATAGAGAAATTGGAGCTATGAGCATCATCCAAAAATTCTCTTTTTAGATTAGGTATATCGAGAACACAAAGTCTCTTCCCAAATTTCAAAATTCCATCTTCATATACGAAGTCAATCAATCTCCCATCATTTAAAGCTTTAATATTCTTTTGAAAATCCTCATCATTAGTCTGATAACTTTTTATCCTTTCTAGTAAATATGGTTTGGAAACCATTTGAAAAAGTATTGATGTTTCACCTTCCATGGTTATTCCCATATCCATCTTTACTAGATCCATGAAAATATGATCCCTACTCTCATCTTATTCAAAACTCCATGATCCATTATGCTCAAAGCATCTTCCACATTATTTACCTTCCTCGTGTGGTAGTGTATAGTGAAATAATAATCCTTTAGTAGTTAAATCTATCTACTTTTCCTCATGTTGAGTTCTTTCTATGATAAAATATACTTCAAACTCTTGCGATTAGTATAAATCTCACATTTTTCACCATAGAGATAGTGTATCCATATCTTCAGAGAAAATATTATAGCTGCTAACTCAAGATCATGAGTGGGATAGTTTTTCTCATGAATTTCTAGCTATCGTGATGCATAGGAAATAACTCTATCATTCTACATAAATACACAACCAAGTCCTTTTATTTAAGTATCACTATAAATAACAAACCCATCATTCCCTGATGGTAGAGTCAAGATATGAGTGTTGACTAATCTTATCTTCAGTTCTTCAAAATATTCTTCACACTCTTTTTTCCAAACAAATTTAACCCCTTTACTTGTGAGATTGGTTAATGGGTTAGCCAACCAGGAAAAATTCTGGACAAAATGTTGATAATAACCTACTAAACCAATAAAACTGCGTACCTCAGTTATACTCGTCGGTGCTGGCCATTCTTGGATTTCCTTGGTCTTTGAATGATCAACAGATATTCCATCCTTAGAGACAATATATCCAAGAAAAGAAATCTCTTGAAGCCAAAATTCACACTTGATAAACTTCCCATATAATTCATTTCTTCTTAGGGTTTTCAGAATAGTGCACAAGTGATTTTTATGATCTTTGTAGATTTTTTAGTAAACCAAGATATCATCAATAAATACCAATACAAAGTCATCAAGATATTCCTTGAAAACTCTATCCATTAGATCCATGAAGACAAAGGGTGCATTAGTCAATCCAAAAGGCATTACTGTAAACTTGTAAAGCCCATACCTGGTTTGAAATGCTGTTTTCAAAATGTCTTCATTCTTCACACAAAACTAATGATATCCAGATCTAAGGTCAATCTTTGAAAAATATTGAGCTCCATGAAGTTGGTCGAATAGATCATCAATGAAAGGTAGGGGATACTTGTTCTTTAATGTTATAGCATTGATCTCCCTATAGTTAATTCACAACCTTATAGATCCATCTTTCTTCTTAACAAAAAGAACAGGGGATCCCCATGTAGAAACACTAGGGTGAATAAATCCCTTATTACTCAATTACTCTTGTTGTTTCATTAGTTCCAATAATTACATAGTGGACATTCTATAAGGGTTCTTTGATATGGGCCTTGGACCAGAAATTAAATCATTGGAAAACTCAATTTCTCATTTGGGAGGATGTCTAGGTAAATCCTATAGAAACACATCAACATATTCTTGCACAATGGGTACATCCTCTATTAGAACATTCTTTTCCTCAACCATAATTATTTAATTTTCTTCCTCCCCAATAATTGAATTTAGTAGAGCTATTAGGGGTGAATATAGATAAGAATCAGGTGTTGATGTTTATTCTATAAAGATATGGTACTCCCTATCATCATAAAAAATTGTAACCTTCTTCTTCTTATAATAAATTTTCGCATCATGGTCCAAATGAAAATCCATTCTGAGGATTATATAAAATAAATCATGGGTATGATGATGAGATCAGCAAATAAAGAACATTTATATGCCATAATGGGAACTAATTCACAAAAAATTATTACGATGATACTTCCCTTAGGAGTTTTTACTAAAAACTCCCTTGTTAAGTCAAATTGAAAATATCAATTTTCTTAGCAAAATGGGAAGATATGAAACAATTCGATGATCTAGAATCAAATAAATCATTTTCTAAACTTGAGGGAACCATTAAATTACCTACCACCACGTCTTTCGGAGCTTCAACCTCAGCAGTAGTGATCACATAAGCATGGCCTTACTCCCTTGGCCTTTTCTGAGGTAAGTTTCCTTGGCACTTAGGAAATTCATTTGCATAATGCCCCTTTTCTCTACAATTGTAGCATTCAACATTGACAACCTATTTCTTCCCCTTACAATCACGAGATTATTGGCCTTTTTCACCACACTTGTAATAGACTCCCATTACCTTCAGGCAAGTACCAGGGTGTTTGTTCCCACATTTACCGCAGGATGGATATTCAATATTTACATTCTTCCCCTTATTTCCATTTCCAGAGTGTTCAGAAGATCTCTTCTTCTATTGCTTTTCTTTGAATTCATAAGACTTAGAGAATTCCTTTTCTGTCTTGATAGCACATGAGACAATATCATCATATAATGAAAAAGATTGTGAGACTAATGCTCAATGGAGAAATAGTTTTAACCCAGAAAATAATCAATCAATATTACTTCTTGGGTTGCACATATAATATGTTTCATGCCTTGCTAACCTTGTAAAGTTATCCTCATACTTTGAGACATTCTCATCCTCCTTTTTCCTCAAACTTAGAAATTGCCTTTCCATATCTGCTCGATGGTCATGAAGAAAGTATTTTTCTAAGAAAATATCTTTACACTCCCTCCATTCCATGTTAAATACTTCTTCATCTTCCTTTGTGTTTTGTATTAATGACCACCATTGATCTGCATCTCCCATGAGGTGATAAACTACCATGACAACTTTTTCCCTTTTGATACTCCCCAAGGCATGGAATATTTTCTCTAAGGAATTTATCCATTGCTCAGCTACTAATGGATTCTTACTCCCATTGAATATTGGTGGTTATTGCCTCAGGAAGTGGTCTAACATTGATCCTCCGCATTGTGGATCAGGGTTCTCCATACTGGTAAGGTTATTATTCATAACTTGAGTGAGTTGTCCCAATATGATGATAAGATGATCAGAACCAGTTGTATCACCGGCTCCACTATAATTATCTTGAGTAGGAGGGAAATCCCTACATGTATTATTTTCATTGATATAGTTTCCATTCCTTCCACTAGGTGCCATTTCTAAACAATGGAATACACAAGATTAGTTTATAAATAACAATACATAATTCCAAACTTGTAAAACACTTAACATAAATTGAAAAATTCATAGATATAATCCATAATCTTAAAAAAAAATGTTTTCTTTGAGGAGGTATATACTCATAAATCCTTCATAATGGTTTGTAAAGAAAATATGAATTATCCTAAGTATATCCCCTGGGAGTGTCATAACCAGGAGTGTAGCAAGGCCCATTGTCGTGTACCAGGATAACTCGGGTTAAGACCGAAACACCTTGTTGGAGTTTTCACTCCTAGGTACATCTATACCAGATCCGCCTCTACCTTCTATTATCCAGAAAAGGATGTATTTCTTGGAAAATATAAAAAATCTCTATATTACCAAAATTCTAGGAAGTTCTTCTATAACAATCCTAAAAGCCTATCTTTAGGTAATGTGCTCTAATTAGAGTTTATCTAAATCTAGTTTCCAAGGTTCGTACTAAACTTACTCTGATACCAACTGTAATGCCCCAACCCTAGTTACCCAGAGTCAGCACATTATTACATAACATTGGCATGATACAAGGAATCATGTCCCGAAAGAACGATCAATTTAGTAGCCTTGGAAGTACTAGATACATTCATAAGTTTTACATTACATAATGAAATAAAAACATCAACAAAATTTTGTCCCCATTTACCACACTTATATCCTTAGCCTATCCCTACAGGTCAACCATAAAATATTTCTTCACATTCTGGAAAAAATAAAACATAGAAACAGGTGAGCTCAGATGCTGAGTAAGGATAACAATATTGCAAAAACTTTCATAAATAAGCATAAACATTTAAGGAAATGTATAAGACTAAAACAAAATACTTTTAAACTTAAACTTCAGTATAATATGGAAAAGATAAAATCAAATAATTCCATTTACTTATTCACATTGATATTCTACTAGTCGAATAATTACATGCAATATCAATATCCACTTTCATAATGATGGGATGCATAATTCCAAACTTCATAACCACATAGTCAAGGCCTTGTACCAAGTATACAAATAAGATTTTTTCAAGGCCTTGTTATAAAACACTAGTTTGTCTCATGAGACCTATTGATGCATCTAGGAGCTATAGCGGGCTCCACCGATCACTTACTGATTCCAATGCATTCCTCATATGAAAAGTTTTGAACATAACATAAACATTCATATTAAAAATAACATATGAAATGTAAATACTTTATCCATAAACCATGAATGGTGTTAAAATAACACATCCACAGTAAAAAATATCACAAAAACTTAAATACAATATGGAATATTTGTATCATAATAAATCAACTTCAAACAAGTTTAAAATCCATCAAAGGATGTTGACATATATGAAATGAAAACTATTTGAAATAAATACCTCTTTATATTTTGAAATCATTTAAAATTCACCTAATTATAAAATAAAACATTTATTTTGAAAATATTCTTATAAGCTTTTATGGGAATATTTGACGATTATATAACGGCAGAAAATATCCACACCCTCCATATAAGTTAAAAAAAATTCTTACCTTAATTTTGTCGAAATGGTCATAAAGTACCTTGTTTGGAAAATGACAGAAAGATTCCTTTCAAACCATTTTATAAAAAGTAAAAAAAGGGTATAAATTAATTTAACCCATAGTTTAGTAATTAGTAAAAAAAATTTGAAATACATTTTTAAGAAACATGGATGTGGATGATAAAGAGGTCCCAATAGATACTTACGTAAAACAACCACGGATAATAAAGAGATTTTGAAATTAACCCATACCTTGTAATTTTCCTTAGTCAATGGTATGTTAAACTCCTGTATAATATTTAAAACATTGTTATTAAATTATACAATAAAAATATACATAAATATGATATCATATACGATCTTATAATATTGCTTTGTTAATAATATTTTAGTAGTATCATCGTTTCGGGTGTTAATTGATATGTTTTCCATTATATGCTCGGTTACATAAGCAATGTTTGTTATGGATAAGATGTATTTTATTCATATCCAGAATGATATTAAGTTCTCAAAAATTATTTTTAATCATAAAATGAAAATTATTCTTGAATGATTATGATGGGGAATGAATATCAATGCGTTCGTGGTGACGGTGATCCACACGTACGCAGGAGCGACAATATCATTATATTGATGGTGAAATAATATGTAATTGACTGGTATGTCATATATAAATCATAATTAACATGTTATATTTATTATTTAAATTATTTATACTCATTTTTATACCCATCCAAATAATAAAGTGTTTGAATAACAAACTACACCACGACGTGAAGATGGTAAGTCGTACGCACACACGTATGGTGACTTTTTCATTCATATGATTGATAGAATAATGAATATGATTATACCATTTTTATAATAACATAAAAATATATAAAATATACTGGAGTTATTTTTTTATAATGTAAACAATAAATAAAGAGGAAGTGGAAGAAGAAAAGAATTTGAAAGAGGTGATGAAATATTTACCTCTTCTTCTGGTTTTTCCTTTTGATTTGATCAAAAGGGATCCTTAGGTTGGATTTATAACTAAAATAAGGCCTCTAGGAGGAAGTGACTAAAGTTGGGAGGATATTTGGGCAGGTTTTGGCCGAGACATATGGATTTGGAGGTGTGAAATTAAGATAAGGGTAAGTACCCTTTTATAAGAGAGGTGAGGGTCACTTTAGGAAAAGCTTGAAATATTATTTTATAATAAAATCATTTTCGGTTTCTAATGGCTCAAAAATGATTTATTTCAAGGATAATGTGGGGATGGGTCGAAAAAATCTCAACCAATTGGTTTTCTATAGGTTTAGGTCACCATATTAACCTTATCTTTTAGATTTAACTCTTTGTTAAATAGTTTGACATTTACCATGTCTCTTTGTATTTTTATATTATATGGTCAATAAACTTAATATAACAATCCAAGAGAAACCCATGTGGTTTATTATTAACATATATAACCTTATCTAAGTTCTTTGGCTGAACCTTATATTTTTATAAATATTATATAAATTAATAATATAGTATTTGTTTTAAAAACTCAATTATGTCAATTTTTACACTATTTAGTATTTGATTTTTTTGAAGTCCATAAAAACTTTATCATTTTGAATAAAATTTATTTAATCAACCCTAAAGTTTTATATTAATTTATAAAATTAGTGTAATTCATCATAATTCTCAATTTACATTTATTTGGATATTTATAATATCAATTATTTTAATATTTCATTATTAAGGTAATAACTGCATCATCATTGTGTCATAACTAAATTAAATTATTTAATGTATAAAAATTATAAATAAAAAATAATTATGTAGGAATAATTTTTTATCTTTCTAATGAATATTTATAGTCTAATTTATATTGTTTGTAACCCTATATTAAAAATGGTTTAGTTATTAAATTTTGAATTTAACTCTGTTAACTCTTCTTTAAATAAAATAATTATAAATGTCCTAATCTAATCCAAGTGGACCTAGAGGATCATATTTTATTCCTAAGGTTGTTTTTTGTCGAAATACACTTATCCAATAGAATTAGGACATGTGTTAGGGTAATTATAATATCATTTTTACCCTTAATTACCCAATTTACTTTTAACCGTGGTAAATAAAAGTCAAAAGTTACTATTCATAAAAAATTATTTTCATCTTATTGAACCAAATTTTACTTACTGATGTCAACCATGTCTCTCATATTTTTGAAATTCAACTCACAGAAGCAGTAAAATTAAGTTTTATGCAAATTTGTAAATGCTCCTAGAAGGTGGGTAAAAGACGGTAAAAAGTTCAACAAAATTTTATATATCTAAACTTATTATAAAATGAATCCAATGAATTAAATTGAACATATATATGTATTATCTATCTATTTTGACCTAAAATAAATTAAAATAATATAAATAATTATTTAAATAAAAAGTCGGTTTTAAAAAATAACGCAATATTTTTCACTATTCATTAAAAATTGAAAGTTTTTAGAAAAATACCAAAAATTTTCCCTAAGCTAATTTATATATTCCAAATTCAAAAATGAAGTCCATTTTGAAAAATAAAATTTCTAAAATTTCTAAAAATGGGTATTACTATTCATATTGGCTAGTTTGATTGGTCGTGGTGGGTTAAAATTTCGAAGTTGCGTAAAATGAAAGCTATTGCATTATTAAAAGGGAAACGTACCATGGAATCTTAAGGTGTTACATTGACCTTAGCTTATATTGAGTCATGAATGTTATTTAAGAAGTTAATGATAGTTTATACATATTATGTGTTTGAATTATGATGTATTTAATCAATCTAGAGTAAATTATATTTGGGTAGAATAACTTTGAGTAAGACTACTAACTAGCTTGGAGGATTATGAATTGTCTAAAAAAGAAGGGGTTGACTATTTATCACTCTAGGATTAATCTTGTAGGGATTGTTGGTTTAATATGATTTTAATAATTTTCATGAAAAGGTTTCATGTACTCATGCATGAAATTTATTTGGATATGTATGAATATACATGACTTTTAATTTGGGTTAGTAACACAAATCTATGAGTTGAGTAATGAGTAACACGTCTATGTGGTTTAAAAATATTTATTTAGTTGAATGAATATGATTCCAAACTAAATCATTAGAAACAAACACACACACACACATAAATGGAATACCTGAGATAATATGGTGAGATTAAATCCCCTTTAAAATAATAAGTTTTAGATTCCTTACTAATTAGACACTTATCAAAACCTAGGTCATCCAACCGGTTAGGTATTGTTAAATTAGAGTGTCCCTATATTATATTGTGTAAGTAAAGAAAGTAATAAGTGACCCTAATCATATTAGATGGATATTTTTGATGTATGATTTGGGTTACAGTTAACTTGGATACCCTAATAGGATTATCTTACCCTATGAATAGAGTTGAGTTTATCCATATAATGAATTTAATAAAGATTTGTATGCTTAACAATCCATGATTTATATATGATATCATTGGGATAATGCACAACATAAATATTTAAGTGATGGTATAAATTCTAAAGTGACCTAAAACATAGTGAAATATGGATCTTGTCCCATAAATGGATATGATACTATTTAAAATGGGTAATCATGTAGTGGGAGCACATATAATAAAAGTAATTATTAAATTAATTTAAAAGTGATACTTATCTAATAAAATATTATGTTATAGATAGATGGAGTCATCTTCAATATTAACTTTGATATCTTTCTTGGATAATAAGAAGGTTAATTTGAGAAAATTCATATAGCAGTAGAAAACTTGAGAATTATTCTTATGAAATGAAAAATTATATGTGTTATAGAAACCCCTTATTTAGTAAGATACTGTTGAAGTTATACAAAAAATGAATCTAGAATCTTATGATAAGCATATAATGATTCACATGATATTTAAAAGGAATTAGATACATGATGAAAAAAAGAACATTAGTCTCCAATTATATAATCAATGTGATTTATTATTCCAATGACTTAGAGATATTAGAGGGTTATTTAAGGATTTTAATGGATGTTGAATTAATTATATAATCATCATAAATTTCCTAAAAATGTGAATTAGTTCAAGAACTATTTATTTTATATTATTAAATTATTTAGGATAGATGAACTAGACATCTAATGTTATGGTTATACTATTTTATTGATAATGAAAGTGGAAAAAATTTAAAAATGAAAGAAGAAAAGTAAGTTGACAAGTCCAATAATGTTTTTTCAAGTATTCAACCAAGGTTTTAGAAACCTATAGGTAAATTCAAGATGGAAGAAATTATTTCCATATGATAGAATTTTACAAGATACCTAAATAAGTTTGGAAAGCTCCATGGAGAGTCTATTTCAGGTATCACTGTTATATGAATCAATTATTTGATTTTGAAAGGGTATATGATATTTAATGTATTTTTTATAATTTTTTAAATATATAGAAGTTAAAAATAAATGAAATAATTATTAAATCATGTATTTTTTTATTTAAATTATAAATAAAAGGGTTTCTAAATCATGGAATTGAATGAAAAGGAATTTATCAAGCTCAAGATGAATCTAAATGAAGGTTGTGTGTTTTCATATTATTTATATTGCATAAAAAGAGAAGTTTATTTTGAATTTTTTTTATAAATAATATGACATTATGGATTTAATATACATGTTTTATGATTCATTGGATTCTATAACATATTTTGAGAATAATATGTTGTTAAAAATGTTTTAACTAAGTTAAAAGGGTTAATCCAAATGTTTATAAAAATATGAGGGATTTGATCACACCATCAGTGCTATATTTTTAATAATAAAGTTTTGTTTTTAGAATATTGTTCCAAATAAATATAATATTATATAAGATATGAATATAATAGTTTATTTTTTAAATATTCCTATTAAAAGGAAATAAATGTTATTTTCTAACACAAAAGGTTTTTTTATATTATAGCATGATTTTCTAAAATGAATATAGTATCTAAGATATATGTGGGAGTATGTTTGGACTTTGAGAAGTTCAAAGTTAACCAATAAAATATTATGTTAGTAAAAATAAATTATATATTTCATTTAATATTCTAAAAGGTTTTAGGGTATGTTAGTAAAATATTAATGTAAATATTTACATTATTTAACAAAATATTTCATAGAAGAAGTTTGATGGAATTTTTTTAACAATGATGATTATGGTGATGAACTTAGATAGTGTTGTAAGAATAAAATATAAATTATTAACATCATAACATTTAATTTTATTTTCAAAGAGTTGAAAATAAATAATATAATTCCTAAGTCTCATTATTATTTAATAGGATTTATTCATAGATTCTACTCACTAAATTTTTTAATGGGAGGGTTTTATCAAATGGTCACATAGAAATGTGTTGAAAATTTCATAGAGATGTAATTAGATAACAAAACCCTAAAAGTGTATAAAAAATAAGGCTGATTTGGGAGTCTATAATATTTTTTTTATGATGAGATAAGCACTCATGTATTGGTTTTTAATAATCTTAAAAGAGTTTATGAATATGAGATGTATAATGTTATACAAAAGGTAATATTCAATTTATTATTAGTTTACAATATATTTACATATCTCATAAAGTGAAATGATAATTGACCACTCAAAGTGTGAATTCTAGTTATCCCTAAATG
The DNA here is from genome assembly GCA_963277665.1 of Viscum album. NCBI lineage: Eukaryota > Viridiplantae > Streptophyta > Magnoliopsida > Santalales > Viscaceae > Viscum > Viscum album. Next base: position 829,812,167 of record OY728140.1, read on the forward strand.
ATGATTGTATTAGAATGTTAATTTTTTTAATGAAATATTAAGGTTAACATGAGTACGATTCTTGAATCAGGATATAGAATATTCCCATGAGGCACAAAATGACTTTTATACACTAGATGACTCATGAAGTATAACACATGAAGTGTCATACACTATATATTTGGTATACTAGGGATGTATGGTTCATATTTGGATTTCACCATACATAAGGTTGGAAATAAACCTAGAATGGGAACCTTCATAATTTAATACATTTTTTATACAATACTTGTGGCTTATCTGATCCGAGTTGATTGGGTATATTGTTGATCATGAAATTGTTTGGAGCTTAACTAATATGGAATTTGTATTCTCATGTAAAAATTATGTCATATGGAAACTTAATTGAGGTATAATGAGGAAGTTTACAATAATACCTAAATAATAAATCCACTTTCACTATGTTGATTAAGTGTTAATCAATCCTTATAAACTCACTAGGATGGGAACCTTTGTGAGAAATCGAGGGATGAGTTTGGCTCTAATTAGAGGAATGATTAGATGTAATAAGGTTTTACATTTGTTTTATAGTAGATATTCTATAAATGGGACCTTATGTATAGCTAAGAAAAAGTATTGAGTTAAGTGGTATTTCCTGAAATATCTAGGTATAAAAAAATTTAAATAACATAAATAACCTCAGTTTCCTTTACATCTTCTAGTTTTTTACTTGAAAAGTTACCTGAGGGAATTTTTTTTGGAATATTGGTAATATATAATCATTATAAGATAGATATTATTTTGAATATATAGATATTGGATACTATGTGTATTGAAATGGGAGGTCATGGTGTAATTTTATAGGAAATAGAGGCATGAGAACCTAGGTAACTTCTCAGGTGCCTTAGTGTGACTCTAGGTGTGCATGGGATATTGATAATGCATGTGAGGGGATTTGTTAGGGAATATGTGGGGATTTATTGGGGAAAATGTAGATAATAGAGGGTGTTTTTGAGGAATTGATTTGGAAAAAACATGGGATTTTAGCAGGGCACACATGTGGGATTCAACAGGGCATGAATGTAAGATTTAGTAGTTCACATGTATGACCTTCATTTATACAAACATTGATAAACTTTTTGTGAAACTATTCTAAAAAAATTCTAACTTAAAATGGATATAACTTCTTATCTAGGTGTCCATTTTTTCTTTATGATATCTCAAATCAAATATCAATTTTTTTACCTTTAACTACTAGGTACACTTGTATCTAAAGTTTTTCATGGCCAAAGTAATCTCATAAGTATCTAAAATATTTATATGAATATTCATATGTAATCCATGGTACATTCCTAATAAAAACTTCTCACACCATTCCATTGAATTTGATTTTTTCAATAATCCCTATCCCTTAGTGTATGATAAATAAATCTACAAATGGAGACACCATTAATATATTCTTCTTTCACCAAGATACTTTTTCATAGAAGCTCAACTTATATCATATGGATTAGGTTAGAATTATAAAATTCATAGAAAAATATGTATAGAACATGTTTGTCTGCCCACCAATGCCTCCCATAGAATTAGATTCATTATAATAAAATAATTTTATTCTAGGGGAAACATGTGAACTTTGACACATTCTTTTGTTCACCGGGTAGATTCAAGAGACTAACTCTATGGGTGTAATATATCTAAGAGGAAGATCTTTACTTGAGACTTTGCATCATTAAGATCACTTGTGAATTTCCCAAGAGTGTGATATATTATTATAATATTCATAAAATGATACATAAATCATTTGTCTTATTTGTAATAAATTATCATTTCTATCATCTGGAAAACCAGCTCTAGATAATTTGAGAATGTACATTATAATGCTTAGGTTTGGATAAATCACTGAGAGGGGGAGGGGTTGAATCAATGATCTAATTTTCTTTTTATGAAAGTTACTTCTTTTTAAATATAAAAATATGTGGCTGGTTAAAGAATAAATCCACTCATATTTAATATTTAATCCTCACTTCTTATTCAGTAAACATAGAGAGAGTTTATCACAGAAGATTTACAAGGTTTGACATAAAATCCTACTCTTTACCACAGTTGGTTAGACACCCACACTTATGGTTTCTATACTATAATCATGTTATTAATTACATAATATTGTGATTCCCACCTGAATGTGATTGGTTATACTCCATCATCACTTTTATTTAGAAGAAACTAGTTATACACCCCAGTAGTTGATCCTCTAATTATGTCTAGTTCTACACCCCACCACTAATTCTTATTCCATGATTGTTTATACTCCCCAACCACCAATAATTATTCCTTGAATGGTTATAAAACCCAAACAAAGTCCGTCATCAACTGGATATAAAATCTAGATACTAATCTTATATTCAATGTTGATCTAATGGTAGAAATATCTTTAGGAGCTTCGGTTGGCTTCCTCCCCACCTTAGAATGACATTCCTCCATGAGCATACATGATCCAGTGTAATCATGTATAACTCCTTCAAGATCTTAAATATATTCTTGGAAGATATTAGTTTGTATTTAAACTATTCTTAAATTTTGATAGATCTAGATCTTACTCATCTTTTATGAAAACTTAGGTTCTTGTGTTGTCCTTATTTTAATCACTTGGATATGAATCCTTCTCTATCTTCAATACTATACAATATCAGGCTCTCAATAAATCTATCACACAGATCTAAAATACTTATTTATCAATTTAAATTTCCTTTTATATTAAAAATCATAATATCATTAATATTATTATCCTATTGTAATATTTAGTATCTAATAATTAAAATATAGAAACTCCATAATTATTAGAACCATGAATTCTCTTCTTTTTAAATCAGTAATTTTTTTTGATTTATTTTATCATTTAAGATCATTTGAATCCAATTCAGTTATTCCTATTAAAATGACTTAAGAATCAGTTTTTATTACCTATATAATATTTGAATATTTTAAACTTAGAATCTCTATAAATCATATAGCATTTTAATTCTTCTATAATATCACCATCCATATATTCATGCATATCTAAATGCATGGTTCTACATCATAGAACTTATTTGCTGCATCGTGGAACTCTTCCAAATCATCATATGAGTTTGAAGTCATGAGATATTTCTCAAAGTCTTATAATGACCATAAATTCCTATGATTGGTAGAAGTCACACGATCAGTATCAAATTCTTACAATCAACTCAAAGTCTTACGATCAAGTCATATGATCTAGTGAAGTCATACACTCAAAGACTTGTGATACGAAGACTTTTCAAAATGGATAGAATTAATTGACTAAAAAATGGTCCATTTCACTATCTCTTACAAGAGATCCTCTCATAAAAAATTCTCATAAAAAAACCCACTGAAAATACACTATGTCATGGTGGCATCCTCATTTCAAGGTCCCTATGACGTGGTCACCATATATTTAGTGTGGATATCATCTCAGTCATACCATCTTCATCTTCAGCTAGTTCTTACTTCAATATTATTTTGAATCATGATCAATAAGAATCATCATGACATTTGAATCCTTAAATATTTTTATAAGAATTTTAATCTCTCAGAGTTACCTTTACACAGTATCCAGACTACCCTTATATAGACTTTATGTTTTTCTCATTACCCTTATATAAGTCACATAATCTCTACATAGATTTAAAACTTTTTAATATACCTTTATGAAACATTTATGACCTTTAAAAAACTCATTCTAATTACAAAGTACCTTTACACAACATAATAATTTTCTCATTACCTTTAAATAGAATCCAAAATACCTTTTCATAGGTAATTCATTTCTCAAACTACATGTATGTAGGGTATGAATATCCTTCACACAGTGACTAGTTTCTTGTATTACCCTTGATTAGATAGTGAAAACCTCATTTTACCTTTTTGAAACCTACATTAAATTTATTCAAAATTATGTAGATAATATAAAAGTTAATTTACCCTTATGCAAGTAACAATTCCATCTCAAAAAAATCTTAGGAATTTTCCAATCACTCCTAATGCCTTACAAATTTCATTAAATTTTCTATGTTTTGGACAATATTTCATCACTCATCAACAATTTTATTTTTCATGAATATCAGTGAAGAAAACATCAAAACTAATTTTCCACTTTTTCCTGAACCTATCTACTTGAGTTTTTCAAGTTACAGCCTCAACACCTTCTCAAAATTATCTTCCTTTAATCTTACTCCTTCACAAACTTAATGAAAAAAAGAAAAACTTCTTTATTTGGGAACTTTAATATTCCCCTTTTTATTTGTTGTTCAATACCCTTTTCAAATTTTTAAAGTTAAAGAAATTCATTGTAACGACTCTGAAATTTCTACACAACACTTCAAAATATTTTAAAGTATATTTTAAAAGATGGGAGCACAATAATCATAGAATTAAGGGGCTAAAATATCCTCAATATATATATATTAAAAATAATAAATATAATATATAACACTTGTGTAGTTTTCTTGAAATAATGGAATAAATCCCGAATAGTGTCTTAGATGGGAAAACAGAGACCACCATTAAATCAGAAATGCAGGTTTAACCTTAGGAATGATATAACCCTTATCCTCATTAGTTGTTTGGTTTAAATGTGGTCATGGGTAGATAGACAGATAGATAAATAAATAAATAAATTTATTATTTCTTAAATGGTCTAAAACCTAATCCTCTCTATTTAAACCCCATTATGGAAAAAACATAGGGTCAGCTACATAACCCTTGGGAGTTGGAGAGGGTTGTGGAGAGAGAGAGATATAGTGGCGAGTGTGTTAGTGGATGATCACAGTGATGTGGATCAAGTATCAGAGTACCATGAGGATCTTCTCCATCAGTGGAGTTCTTAGATCTTTCCAATGAAATCGATGCAGACAAGTTCATTGTCAGAGATTGGCCCAAACCCAATGTAGGGAGTTTGTTTTAGTGGTTTAATACCCATTTTTTAATCCCATGATTAAAAATAATAAATTACTATAACAAATTGATTCGAGGGTCTATCATTTGATTTTTGAGTGTTGATTTATATTTCTAGAGTGAGTAATTTATATTTTTTGATAATCAACCACTCATTGCCTGAATAGCCCGAAGGCCTTCATTTTTATTGATTTTGATAACCCCCCTTTCAAGGGATGAGGGGGAACCCTTACAAGTACCGTAGGCTCAGATATTACATGGCATGTAGGCTTAATATATTACATGACCCGAAGGTCTTAGGGAATATAACCAGACTATCTATAAGGAACTGCCCCTCCCCAGCACCTACATCCAGATAGTAGCTCTCCACCTTTGTATGACCGTTTTTCTAGGATTCCCATGCAAGCACAGGATGGTACCGATGGAATAGCCATACCCTCTCATTCTGACAATCCATTTGGCTCTGCTCTAGTGAGTTCACCTGCTCTGAATCCTCTTCTGGGGCTGCTCCTTTTTTGTAGTGTGTCTGGGGCCTGCATTCATGTGGCCCGAAGGCCTTGGGGTGTCCCTAAGGACTTAAGGTGTCCCAAAGGCCTTGAGAATCAACTAGCCCAAAGGCATTGGGTGGCTCAAAATCCTTTCAGGACCCGAGGACTAAACCGGTGGCCCGAAGGCCCATATGGATGAATAGTTCGGGCGACTACAATACCGAACAGTGCCTGCTACAGTACTACTACAGTACCCGGAAATATGCCTCCACATGGATTTGATCTCGGGTCTCTTAGATGCATCTAGTGAGTCCTCACCAACTGGGCTGAGGCTCATGTGATAATCAACCACTCATTGGATTTCAACAATGATGACCAAATGAGCATGCCCTTCATTAGATGCTCACTTTGTGCCTTGTTCCTTTCTCCCTCCGTTATTTATTCTCATCATCAATGTTATGGTTGGATGATTTTTCAATGATACCTGAGAGGACTGATCAATGTGAATTCATTATTTGAAATAATATATCACAGTCATAAGTTTGGTTTTGGGTTTTGGAGATGTGATAGAGGCGTAATGAATACAATGAGAATATGGAGATGGATCGGGTAATAGGGTATCTATGAGATGGATTGAGAGGATCTCTTCAGAGGATAAGTGATGGGAAATTATGAGAAATAAGTGGATGAAATTTGGCCATCGACAATAGTGATGGTATAATGTTGGCACAAGTAGGGCATTTTCTACAGGCCAGAATTCACAAAGCTTCAGTATGGTAACCAAGATCAATATTCTATTAAATAAAATTTAGAATATTCATTTCAGGTGTCCATGGAGGGTGTTAAACCCCAATCCAAGTATTGAATCATGATTCCCAAAGTTCCTGAAGGTAGCTTTGGCGTGTGGGTGAAGACGTGTGGACTGTCAAGAATTTATGAGAAATTATGATGTACACAACATGTAGTTCATAGGAACACAATCCATGTAGTTCCCTCTGTGTGATAGATAGGGACATATGTTGAGTTAAATATCACACACCATGTTATTTTATCACACTTCATGTGTTCCTAATCCAATTGGATTGGCGTGTATAGGGAGTACACACATAGGAATCCATATAGCACAACATTCCATGCAGTGTACTCACATATTGTGTAACCCTCAGTGAACATATCAACGTGTACAGAGAATAAATTCCTATGACCTTATGTGACCACACACACCATGTGTATTAGGGAACACACCATGTACTGTAGAAAGTGAATGGGATCAAGCCCATAAACTACCATAGTATACGGTCATGGTCTAGAGTACATGGGATTGACCAGATGGAACATTCCAAGTTACAACATGAAGTATACATGCCATGTACCCCTAGTGTACATACAATGTATCTAAAGAAATACATTCCATGTGAGGATGTGAGACACTAGAAGTTTCAGACTCAGAGAGAAATGCCACGTACCTCCTTGAACATGCTGCGTACTCCTTAAAGTATAAGTTATACCTCTTTTTCTTCTTAGAATAACTAAGTTTTGAGATTGGGTGAGTTCCCTTAGACCGTTTCATAATGGATGTGTTACCTTGGTCCAAACCTACGAGTTTATAGTGAGGAGTCATGTCCCAATCATAGGATGAGTGATTCCTAAGGGATTAGTCTCGAATAGAGTCAGGTATCCCTCTCTGTGGCCCATGATGTGATCCTATATCATTATTTCCTAGGTTGGGTTAGTTATCACATTACTGACTATTAAGGAATGTGATACCCATCCTAGTGGGTTATTATAGTTAGGGTCAGGTGTCCCCCATTGGACCTCAGTGTTATCCTCTATCTATTTATCAAAATTTGATGTCTTCTGAAAGGTTTTAGTCTAATAAAGTGAGTATCTCAAATTATCCCTCTCAGTTTCTATGGTTCTTCTTCATGGAAAGACCCAATTATTATGTCCTCTCAGATGATTTCCATCAGTGTAGCGAGACCTGATGAGTGTATTCACTCAAAATGATGTTACTTTTAAGCCTCTAGTAGAATCCTAGTCTAGTAGTGAGGACATGACCTCACTTTAACCCATGGTTTCTACCTTTTAGCATATCTGGGATATTGTTATTTTGTCTCATATTTTTATTGACATGCCTTCATGGTGATGAGTTGACTACTCTCTCTTTAATGATTTGTGTTTGGTGATTTTGGGGTGTCCCAATGGGTATGTTTATAATCACCCGTGAATAGACTTTACCCACACATTTCATGTCTTAAAAAGATGACATACCTTTCATTGGATTCCTTCATAGACTAGGAGGAAGAGGATATTAGTTATTATAGAAAAAACTTAGATGGATCCAAGAGTTTATTTTTGGGTATCTACCCTCTTTTTGTTATTGGGTTGGGTTGTTTTTCGGTTTTTGTGGGATTTTATTTTTCACCTTTTACATTTATTATAATATGATGTGGGATATATGTTATTCATGAATTTAAAATATGAGGTTTTTATCTTTATATATTATACATGTATATATATGTGTGTGTATGTGTACAAGCACTTTAGGATAAGGCCTCCCATGTGTGTGATATTCCTACTCGGTGATAGTTGCTAGATCCTGGCCTATTGGATGCGGTCTTGGGGTGTCATTCTCTATACAAAGTTGTCTAGGTGGGACCTATTGGGTTAGGTCATGATAAAGTGGTATCAGAGGAGGTCATATTAGAACCACATTTTAGATATTTTCTAGATGTTAGGTTTGGTTTGGAAGATTGGGAAATAATATTAAAGTGTCTCAAGTTTGGATTTCAAGAAAGGTAATTTAGTGATAGTGCAACGACTAATGAATCTATTCACCACGACTATGATAACCTTATTTTTTACTTGGAACATGTAGATAATGGTTTTAGGGAAAAAAATGGAACATACATCATATATGAATGAGTTGTGGATTCCATTTTATTCTTGTGTCAGCTCCTCATATATTCCCTTATATCCATGGTGAATCTTTTCTATTATTGGATGCCTCCACAATTATAGAAAGATCAAATTCCATAGTAGGATCATTATTATGACCCGATTTGTGATGAAACTTCTGCTAGAAACCAATTCAGGAGGTGGTTCCTCTATGTGATAGTGATTGATATCTCCACCCATTGAGAAGTATGGTGACCCACCTCTAGAAGTTCAAGAGAATATTCCTTATCGGGTTGAGTAGAAGTTGGTTCCAGTTGTAGCATAAAATGTATCACTTATTCTGAGTGTTCTCTATAAATTTCAGATATAGAGATCACCCAGTTTTTGTGGTAAGCCAGACCCGCTTCTCATGTGGTAGAGGACTAGCTCGAGCCTATGGTGCGAGTGTTCCACCTGATTATGACTCCACTTAGTGGTGATAATTCTCTAATAAGATGTAGGGCGATGTCACAACCCTGTGCTAGTGATGTTTGATATGTATTCAAGCATACAAAGAAGAGAGACACTTTCCCCATTGAGATGCACTCTCTTATGATATGATTTAAAATCATGTAAGTGCGTCAATGCCACCCAATGGGAATAGTGTTAAGGTGTGGTGGATAACTTCCTTTGACTTGTATGTTTGAGGTTATTTTGATGTTCTAAGGTTTCAGAGAAATACCTAGTTGTGGAGAACATGAAAACAAAGGGAAGGATAACATTAGGTAGTCACTCCCAATGGATCATCGGGCAGGGAACCCCCAACTTCTGGGAGTGAAATTGGGGCAGCAACTTCCTCAGTTTCCCAGGATGTCCAACTCCCAACCTCTTGATTAAGGAGGAATCCCTCCATCCCTCCATTATCAAGGATGTACTCAGCCCCTCCCATGAGGACCAGTTCCACAACATATGTCTAGATGAGTCCATGGATAGGTGCATCTTCAAGGGTTCTTCTTCAGGTATATTCTCAACAAGGGACTATTGGAAGGTCATTCCTAGGAATCCGGCTAGTGACCCTTGGGGATTTGTTCTCTGGTGAAAGTTCATTCTAGCCAAGTTTAATTTTCTTATCTGGAGGGTCCGATCCAATGCTATCCCAATGGATATGGCCATCAAGGCCAAATGCATTCCTCTTTCCTAAAGATGTCTTCACTGTTCAACTCCCAAAGAGGAGGCTTCAACCCACCTTTTCCTTCAAAGTGAATGGGTTGGCCAATTGTGGAATGCCTTGGGGAGCATATGGAACTTTTGAGGATGATATCCTCTCTTTTGGATTTCTTCCATCAATGGTAAAACGGTGCATCCACCAAACATGAGGAGGACAACTGCTCGATTATCCTCACTGCTGGCTTTTAAAGCATATGGTAGGCACGCAACCATGCAAGGCACCACGAGTCTCGCCCTTCTCCCCACAGTTTGATCCTCCAGACTAGGATTTTAATTGCTAAGATGGATACACTCCACAAGTATCATGAGGCAACACCCTCCCTCAGCCACTACTCCATCATTTTACACTCAATGTGACCTCTATCCCCTATGATACCCGGTTCTTGGGTAAGATGGCTCCCTTCTTCTCGCGGGCTCAGAATCAACACAGACAGGGCTTGCGGATAGGGGGGGCATGAGGGGAGGAGGGGTTGTTCGAGACACATCTGGCTCAGTTTTCCTTGCTTTCAATGCCTCCTATGGAGCTAGTGAACCTCTGGTGGCAGAGGCCAATTCCATGCTTAGCGTCATAGAACTGTGCTCTTTGAGGGCTCTCCCCTTGGCTACAGTGGAGGCAGACTCGAAGATCATTTAGAGCTCCCTCAAAGGCGACATATCTCCTCCTTGGAAGATCACATATCTTATCAAAAAATGTAAGGTTCTTCTTTCTCATGACACCGAGATTATCCACACATGGCGCAAGGGTAATCATCTTGCTGACTTCTTGGCCTCTAGGGCGACCCCCTTTCCTCCTATTTTGGTATTCAATTCCCTTGTATCCCTTTCTCTAGGCGGGGTAAACATCTCTATTGGGGATGATCTTGGTCTTCATTTTTTCATACCTCCTTGATTTTCCTTTTTGGTTTTGTCTTTTATTTTGGTTTTGGTTTTGATTGTGGCTGTTGGGCTGCTTTGGTTTTGTACTTTCTTTCGAATAAATAAAAAGTATGATTTATTGGTTAAAAAAAGGTAGTGAGGGATTGTGACCTGAAGGTAGGGGTGTAATTTCGGCCCGGCCCGGCCCGGACAGGGCCGGGCCGGGCCGGGCCTGCCATGCAAAGTGTCGGGCCGCTGACCACTATTTGGGCTGGGTCGGGCCGGCCCGAACAACCCCATGAGGTGGCCCGAACTCAGCCTCAGGCCGACCCAAACCATCGGGCTAGGCCGGGCTTTTTCGAGCCGGACTGAGCTTTTTCAAATCGGGCCGTGGTGGGATTTTATTATTTTCAAAATAATTGTCTCTTAACTTTTTTTATTTAAACATTTTTATAACATTTATTTAAAACGTTTCTTTACATTTGTTTTTAAATGCATGTTTTTTGTAAAAATGTTTATTTTATTTTTTATTAACATTTTACAGTGGGTGGATATGTTTTTTGTGTATATATATATATATATTATTTGCAAATTGTAAAAAAAATAATGAGGGGTGCGCAGCTGCCGTGAGTGAGTTTAAAGCCTTATTATTTAAACGTTTTTCTAACATTTATTTAAAACATTTTTTACATTTATTTTTTTAACTTATTTATAATTTTTAAGCATTTGTTAGTATTTTTAATTTAAACATTTTTATTTAAACTGTTTTTTTAACATCTGTTTAAACCGTTTTTTAAATTTATTTTTAAATGATTAGTTTAAAACATTTTTTATTTTTTTTAAACGCATGCTTTTTACAAGTATTTTTTTTAAAACATTTACCTTTTTTTCACATTTTAATGTAAAAAGTATTTTTTAAGTGTTTGTTTTAAAAAAATTAATTTAAATGTTTGTTTTAAAAAATTTTTAAACATTTTTATTTAAACCATTTTTTAACACTTGTTTAAAACGTTTTTTACATTTATTTTTAGACGTTTAATTTAAAAAGATTTTTTGAACGCATATTTTTTACATGTATTTTTTTTAAACATTTTACACGTTTTTTTTAAAAATATTTTACAGTGGGTGAATATGTTATTTTTTTAAATAGATTTATACATGTCTGTGAATTTATATATATTATGTACAAATTAAAAAAAATAACGAGTTATTGGGGGGTGCGTAGTAGTGAGTGGTGAGTTTAAAGTATTGTTATTTAAATGTTTTTTATCATTTATTTTAAACGTTTTTTTACATTTATTTTTTTAACTTAATTATTAAAAGTATTTTTTAGCGTTTGTTTAATTTAAAACATTTTTTTAAATGTTTTTTAATTTTTTTGCAGGGCAGGCCCGACCCGGCCCTGTCTGGACTGAAATTACACCCTTAGCGGGTGCGCAGCAGTGGGTGAATTAATTTTTTTCTAAATAAATTTATATATGTATATATAGTATATATAATATATGAAAGTTTTATCATATTTTAAAAAAAATAATGAGGTTGGGGGTGTGCGAATATCATTAAGTGAGTAGTTATTTTTTGTTAATATATAATAAGTTATTATATATATATATATATATAATATGAGAAAATTGTAAAAAAATAATTAGGGGGTGTGCGCGAACATAATTGGGTGAGTTAATGGATTTGTTTATATATATATATTGGGGGTGTGCGCGAACATCATTGGGTGAGTTAATGGATTTATTTATATATATATATTGGGGGTGTGCGCGAACATCATTGGGTGAGTTAATTTTTTTTCTAAATAGATTTATAAATGTATAGTATATATAATTTATGCATGTTGCAACGTACTTAAAAAAATTAATGAAGTTGAGGGACTTGCACGAACATCATTAGGCGAGTGTGTTATTTTTTTATTAATATACAACAAGTTATTATATATATATAATATTAAATCATTGATATATATATATATATTGCTTTGTTTATATATATATATTATATCAAATCATATACATATACATACATATATATATATATATATATATTATTAATGTATTTTTAAAAACCACACTTAATTGATGTATATTATTAATGGCTTTGTTTATATATATACACTATTATATTAAATCATCGATATATATATATATATTAATAGCTTTGTTTATATAGATATATATTATATTATATCATATACATATACATACACACACACACACACATATATATATATATTATCAATGGATTTTTAAAAACCATAGTTATTTTTTTATTAATATACAACAAGTTATAATATATATATAATATCAAATCATTGATATATATAGATATATATTAATAGCTTTGTTTATATATATATATATATATTATATTAAATCATATACATATACATATACATATACATATACATATACATATACATATACATATACATATACATATACATATACATATACATATACATATACATATACATATATATTATTAATGGATTTTTAAAAACCACACTTAATTGATATATATTATTAATGGCTTTGTTTATACATATACACTATTGTATTAAATCATTGATATATATATATATATATATTATCATATACATATACATACATATACATACATACATATATATTATTAATGGATTTTTAAAAACCATACTTATTTTTTTATTAATATACAACAAGTTATTATATATATATAATATTAAATCATTGATATATATATATATATATATTTATTAATAGCTTTGTTTATATATATATATATATTATATTAAATCATACACACACACACACACACACACAGATATATATATATATATATTATTAATGGATTTTTAAAAACCACACTTAATTGATATATAATATTAATGGCTTTGTTTATATATATAAACTATTATATATATAATTATATATTGTTGTATATATATATTTATACACACATTATAATTATATATAATAATAATTATATGTATATATATAATATCATTTTTTGTTAATATATAATGATATATGCACATATAGATAGAAACACACACACACACACACACACACATACATATGTAGATAAATATAAAGGTATAAAGATACATGTATATATAGATATATAGGTAGATATATATATATAGATGTATGTATATACGTATGTATATATACAGATATATAAAGAGATATATGTATATAGAGATAGATAGATATATATTAATATATATATATATATGTATATATATATATATAGACAGAGATATATAGATATAGAGATATATATACATAGATATATGTATATATAGATAGATATATGCATATAGATATAGATATATATATATATATAAATAGATCTATATATATACATATATCTATATATAAATATAGATATAGATATATGTATATATAGATATATGCATATAGAGATAGATATATCCAGATATATATATATATAAATATATCTATATATACATAGACCTGTGATTAATTTACAGGCGCAGCGCTTGGACCAGTTGGTCCAGGCGCAGCCTTGGGAGCTTGAATTCTCTGTTATATTTTTTACAGCAGGCGGGCCAGTGGGCCGGGCTTCGCGCGGGCCCGCAGGCCGGGCTTTTTCGGGCCGGCCCGCGGGCCTGCCTGGAAAGGCCGAGGCCTGACCCGCTGAACCTGCGGCCTGAGCCCGGCCTGACCCGATGCGGGCTTTGCCGGGCCGGGCCTGTCGGGCTTTCGGGCCGCCGGGCCAAAATTACACCCTTACCTGAAGGATCTAGGTGTTTTTTGAGGTATGACATATGCATTATATTTCCTAGCTATATATTTAGTATATAGTCATAAGACTTTCCTCTAAATGCAACCCTTATTCATGACATAGTGATTCTAGTGGATCCTTTTTCCTCGACCCTTATGTTTGGAGGATTCTACAGAGAAGGATCAATGATTACACACTTCTACCAATAGTGCGACTTGAATCTAGGAGGAGAGATATCCTTGTGTGGAATTTTTCATAGCGAACGGTGAGTCCCTATAATGGTTTCCTTAGTATGGACTGGTTTTCTACTATCCATGATCAGCTTAAATATTTCCAGTGAGGGTTTCAATGTATTTGAGTTAGCGGATGAATTTTTTTCATATTTGGAAATAATGGGTACTAAGAAGAGTAGGATGAACTCTTGTGAAGGTGGATAATACCGATTTATTATCAGTTGGCTAGTATGAACATTGGAGTAGTAGAAGATATGATATTGAAGTTTCCTATGGTGGTGGATTAAAATGAGGCTATTTTTCTTAATGTTGTTCTAAGATCACCTCCCCATATAATGCTTTTTTTATATAGAGTTTCACATAGGAAAGGTTCTATATCTTCACTAGCATATTAATGACCCCATATAGCTTTGAGAGTTGAAGTTGTGGTTAGAGAATCTACAGAGAGGGAGATTTTTTAGGCCTAGTGTGTTTTCTTGGGTAGACCATTTTTGTTTGACTAAAATGAGGATGAGAGATTTAGAGTTATGTGTGTATTAACATTGTATAAACAAGGTGACAATTAGGACAGAGTATCCACCCCTGAGAATCAGCGGCTTCTTTGACTAGTGGTTATGGGTGATGTGGTTATCATAGTTTGACTTTATTATGGTATATCACCTGTTCCAGGTTTGAGAGGAGGATGTAATTAAGGTTATTTTCTAAGGCAACTATGGTTTCTTTGAGTTAATGATGATAAATTTAAGCACATTGAACTCCTAATAGTGTTTATGGAACTATAAACAAGATATTTAAACCCTTCTTAGTCTGGTCCATGGTATTATTCTTTGATGAAATCCTTGTGTACTCAGAATCATATGTAGAGAATGAGATACAATTTAGGAGAGTATTGGACATGATATGAGAATACTAGATTTATATGAAGCTCTCAAAGTATCAAAGATAGATACGGGAGGTCCAATTCTTGGGATATGTCTTCTCAAATGTGGGAATAATAGTGGACCCAATAATGGTTGAGGTATTTCTAGCTTGAGATATATCCAAGAGTGTGGCCATCATAATAGATTGTTATAGCAAGGTTTATCTATTCGCTGTTATTGAGTGAGGTGAAAGAAAATTTGGTCTCTTTATAGTTGACCCTTAAGCTTGAGGATGTTGAAGTGTGCCTCTAGTCAATGGCCATTTCCCTTCCTATTCTTTAGAATTTTAGAGGTATGTAACTTGGGTATATTGATTATGATATATTCCATGAACCGATATATGTTGGACATATTTTTAATGGGCATTTTGAAGGTGGGGAGAACATCATCCTTATTTGAGGATGGATGAAGACACCATTCATGCTATGAGATGGGGTGCTAATGAGGTTTTATTCCTTCCATTAATAGTAAATTCAAGAGACGTGATAATGTACTGAGATAATTTGGAATCATGTTAGGTGGACAATAATTTTATGGAATTTTTATAATAATATCTCTTGATGCCTCATCTATCAGTAGGTGAAGGCTAAGGTTCCCAGATGTAAGTGGAAATGTGATGGTGTAGTTGTGGTTTTCTTGATGAGGCTTCCATGATCAGTGAGAGGCCACAATGCTATATAAGTGATCCTAGACTGTATCATTAAATCATCACACTTCCTAGACACCTAAGAGAATATATTAGTGAATATTTTTGGATGAATATGAATGAAATAGGTAGTAAAGATTCATGGAGTCTCTATAGTGATTATTTCAGACCATGATTCTTGCTTTACATCATGATTATGGAGAGGTTTATGGGAGGATATGAGACTCAATTCTAGTTGGACACTGTGTATCTACGCCATACAGATATCCAAAAAAAGTGTACCATTCAGGTTCTAGATAACATGCTTGTGGTTTTCATGTTTGTTCAGGCTATAGTTGGAGGGAATATCTACCAACATTGGAGTTTTTTTATAATGATAGTTACCACTCCACCATCAACATAGCACTATTTAGGACCACGTGTGGGAGAGCCTACGTGACACTAATGTGATGGTCACAACCAGGAGAAATAATAATTATGAGACTAATGTTGGCCTATGTGAAGGTTGAAAAAGGTTAAGTTCACCAAGGGGTGGATGAGGACTACCTAGAGATGTTGGAATTCCAATGTGGACTGATGAAAGAGGCCTTTGGGGTTCAATAAGAGAGACTATGTGTTCCTAAGGGTCTCACCTCTATGAGGGTTACATGGATTTTTCCTGGTAAGTATGCTATCTCTAAGATTCATTATCCCTTTTTGATATGATATATAAGGTTAGTGAGAAGGAATACCACTTATATCTATTTCCACAGTTAGATCGGGCCCACGATATATTACACATGTTGTAACGGAGGAGATATGTGCATGATCCATTATACGATGTCGACCAGGGTGTTCTGAACATTGAGGGTGGAGTTACCTTTTATAGGATATTTTTGGAATTTGATAATCGGTAGAAGAAGACCTGTAACACCCTAAAAATCCAAAATAAGAACATTGTATTTGATAGTGTGTATGACACACAACACCAAGCATAAAAGGAAATATAAAACCAGGATACCTTATAATATATATATTTTTAAATAAATTAAATCTCTTCAATATATTTAATTTCATGAAACACTATGTTTATATTGCGTCACATGAAATGCAGAGTTTATCTTGAGTTACATGCAACACTTAGTTTAACTTGCATTGCACGCAAGACCTAATTTTTACTAAACAACAATATTATATTAATATTATTATTTAATATAATAGTTATAACCTACACGTTAAATTGGAGGGTATGAATATTACCAATTAAATTATTAAAAATATGGTTATATATTTATTAGTAATATAATAATAATCATTTAAAATAAAAATAAATGTTTTCAGAAAAATAATATTTTTTCTCTCTAAAAGATGGATTAGGCACGTTGGGCACACATTATTTAAATTTAATTTTTAACATTTTTAAAAAAATTATTTGAAAAAATAAACTTCATGTTTCAAATTAGGATACAAAAAATTATCAGAGGGTGAATTTTTAGTGTTTTTCTAAGAAGTTTCATTTTTTTATGAATAATGAAAAATACTGAATTTTAATTGAAAAATGCCTTTTCGTTTAAATAATTTATAATGTTAAATTATATTTTTAATTGGTTTTAAATTAAAATTAGTTAAATTATATATCAATTAATCCAATTTATTTCATTGGAATCATTATCATATTTAATTTAGATATAAACACTTTGTAAACTTTTGAACATTTTCACTTTAAAAACCCTCTTTCTCGTCACGTATTCAAGATTAATTTTAAATTAAATTTGAACCTTATGTGAGTTGAGTTTGGCCAAATTGATTCCATATTTTTAATCATCATATATTTTATTATCTAATAATTTCAAATTAATTTTGATCAAAATGAATAGTGAAAACAGTAAAAATTAATAACTATAGTTAAGGTAAAAATGGATAAACTGTGGGTTTAAACTGAAATGATTGGAGTGAAAATGAAATAAAATATTATATAAATTTTATTCAATGAGTTTATTTAGACCTTTTACATAAAATTATCTGAAATAAGTAAATTCCTTGCCACATTACATTGAATATAACCCATATAATAAGTTAAGTAAAGAAAAATACAAAAAAAATCTTCCTTTTTAATTTCAATAAAGATTTGGGATAGAAAAAAATAATAGAGGTTTGGTTATAGATATTATTTTAAAATATAAATTAGTTTTTTTCATAATAATTTATTTTTAATTTTTAGTGATGAAATAATTACTTAAAATGCTTAATAAATGAAACATATTAATTATTCATTTAGCAATTAAATGAAATAAATGGTACTAAAAATATTAAAAGTGATGTAAATTGAGTGAATTATTATGTTACATTAATTTGGTAGATTAATATGTCATGTTACATAGTTTTTAAAATAATATATTCTTATTACATCATTTTCTTGATATTTTTAGATTCAAATTAAATAAATAATTTCAAAATTGTCATTAATGTTATTTTATAATAAATTATATTTTATTAAATGATTTAAAATTACTTAAAATTCTATAATTTGACAAGTGATTTTTAAATGTTAATAAATATCAACTATGTACCATCAATGGACCAATTTTTCTTTTATAATGAATATATTGACCATAATTAGTAAAAACTCTATTAGTGTAGTTATGGTTAAAGCAATGTTTTTTCACATTACATGGTCTTATGGTAAAAATAATTTTCAAAATAGATAATATTTTCATTTAATAAATTTTATTTAATAAATATAATCACTAGTTAAAAATTTTATACTAAGGATAAATTTAATTTAGTCTTAATGGATAAATTACCTAGGTTAGGAAACTAGTTATTGTAGCGAAAAAAATGGTAAAAATAAGGAAAATAAAAAACTAAGGGAACAAATGTTTAAACCATGTGTTTTATTGTGTTTTATTGGTTTTGATAAACCATATAATCCTTAAACCACATTAATTATCAATATTTTATTCACTTAAGGTAAGATTGGCCTCCCAATAGTGAATACTTTTGGGTATTTAAAAAAGTGTCACTTCTTCTCAACTATAAAAAGGAACTCACTCCCCTCACTTCTCCACATGTCTAAATCCATTTTAATCATCCATAAACTTCCCAAATAAATTAAAAAATTCCATTAAATTATCTTATAATCCTTAATTTTTGCATAAATATAACCTAAGAAGGCTTTTGTGCAAACGTAAGGAGGATACCTGAAGAAGAGGTAATGTTCTTCAACAGGCATCTTTAATTTACTCCTTTCTCCACCTCCTTAAATTTTTATTGAAACATGATTATATAAAAAAATAAGTATATTACATATAATAGGATGTTTTAAAAATAATTTCATGACCTAAAAACATATACACTTCTATAAAATGGGTTATAAAACCATTGTTCGTTTGTACGACAGACTACCACCTCTCGAACATATGTCATTCATTTTATCATTTCCACCTATTAAGGCTAGGTATGATGATGGATAAAAATCATATATAAATATATATGATATTTATGAAATATTTATACCTTTAGATTAATTATATCATTCATATCTTTTTAACCTTCCATTTTTTAGGAGATACAGTAACGTCACTCGTGTGTATGGAGGACCGCTGCCTCACGAAACGATGTGACTCATCTTTCACTAACACTTCACATGGAAGGTGATAAAGATAAAGTTAATGATTATATATGATATAAAGAAATAATTATTATATTAATGAAATATTTATCATTATTTAGAGATAATATATATCATTTTATTTCTTTCCTTTTCACTCAAGCAAAGATGATAACATTATTCTTGTATGTGTGGACTACTGCCTTCACGAAGTGATGTGAATATATTTTCATCAAAAAACCACATGTATAATATATATAAGTATATAATATGTTATATATGATATTATTATATTTATTTTAAGTTAAAATATTACTTACCTCTTTTCCATAATGATCATTGAAAAATGGAAACGTTACTCATGTGTACGTACGACCTGCCGTCTCCATGATCGTAACGTAATTCATTTTTCATAACCATCACTCATGATTGATCATAAAAGTATAATTTATGAATAAATATGATAATTATGTCATGATTATTATTCTTTTGATTATATAACTATATAATATTCATGATAACCAAATCGTTCATGATGAAACACGCATGAGAAAACAAGGAAATTAACACCCAAAACAACGAAAATAATGAAATATTATTAATGAACTAGTAATAAGATGTTATAAAAGGATAATATATCATATTATAAAAATTAATATGGTTATATTATAAATTAATAACTTTTTTAAAACCACTATAAATAAAGTTAAAGCACGTTCAACAAAAAGGAAATACGAGGTAAGGGATTTCTTAACTCAATTTCTACTCATTGGGTTAAACTTTACCATCTTTGATTATTTCATGATAATATTATGTGTGTAATGAATTTTTATTGTCTTATGTTGTATTTAAACTTTTTTATGTGAATATACAATTGATACACATAATTTATTCATTTATTAATTCTCACCTTAATGTTATGATCATTTTAAAGGTTTATTTTTATAATATCATTCTAAATGAGATTATTCACACTTGAATTTGAGTTGAAGGAAATTACTTGAAAATTTAATAATAAACACATTTAATTTTATTATAATTTTCTTATTCATGATATTTTCAATTAATATTACCATTTTTTACTCTTTGGTACTTAAAATGTTTTAGAAAATGTATTTAATAAAATCCGACTTCATTTCTCTCTTCGGTCATAAATATGTTTTCCTCTAAAACCATGTTTTATAATTTTTTTTCCAAAAATGTTTTAAATATTAAAAATAATCTACTAAAGTCATTTTTACCCATTTTTAATCTTTAAAAAATGTTTTCAAATGAATCTTATTTCATTTTAAAAACAATGCATATTTTTCTTTTACTGAAAAAGTGAAAGGAAACTTTATTTTAATGTGTACGACATGAATGGAATTACCTACCATCATGAACATCATTTATTTTATTATTCATTTTAAATTTTACTAGATATTTTTAAATAAAATGTTTTTAACATTGATTTTCAAAGAAATGTATTTTTAAAATGTTTTTTCAATTTTTTTTTTGAAAATGATAAAGGATATTTTCCTCACGAATGTTTTTAAATATATTTTAATAGAATTTCTATTCATAAATGACAAAAAGCCTTTATTATTAATAAAATGTGTATATATTGGATAATTAACGTCCTTGATTTTCCTTTAGATGGTTTATGATCAATTTGGCCAAGTAAAGCATTGACATTCACTTCTTTGATTCGTTTTTATAATCATTAACTTTTACATGAATTATTTACTTTCCCGTGGACATTAAATTTACCCTAAATGTAAATATTATTTATCATGGAAATGTTTATTTTATGAAACATATACCGTTTTTACATATGGTGTAAAAATTGATAGTTATTTGATTAATTGGGGAAATATTGATAAATATTTATCCTTTACTCAATACAGATACATGATGATAAGGCACCTTGTTTTTGAATTAAACTGGTTATTTGATATATGGTGAATTATTTTGATAGGTATGAAATGGTTGGGGACCATTTAATGTAATCCCCTTTATTCATCAGTAGTTTCGTTAGATAAAATCAATTGGACACAATCCCAATGTGTTTGTGACAAGTATGTCTTAAACTATCATGTGAAAGGTCTTGATAGTAGTATACTAAATCTTCTTATGAAATTAATTGATGGTAAATGTATCATTTACCTAGGATACATGGTTTATAATAATTAAGCACTGCCTTTATTTCAATTATTATTATTATCCAAGATATTTTCACAATTATATTATCTCTTCATGCATTTCATTCTCAGATTATTGATTATATGACATGTGTGTTCAGTTATTTACCTTTATATATATATTGTTTCTTATATTATTATGATTTTGAATTTATTTATATATAACATGTTCTCATTTATTTACCTTCACATATTTATTATGAGTATTTATTCATGATATATTTAAATGCACTTAACCTTTACTGAGCATTTGAGCTCACCTATATATTTTTTCCTTTATCAGGAATCCATGAAGTCCACTATGTTTAATATATAGGGATATAATAGAGGGAATAATGTTATTATCATAAAAAATTATATTATAATTTTTGTATTCAAATTTAATGTAAGACTCAAGTACACATCTTGTTTACCAAGACTACTAAACTGATCGATCATTTAGGATGCGATTCATTGTATCGTATGCCAATTTAATGGTAGTAGGAACTAGCTCCAAGCTACCGGGGTTGAGTTCATTAAAGTTTGTGTCTAAGGAAGTTTATTATAAACCTTGGGAACTAGATTTAGTAAAACAAAGATTAAGATGGAATTTGAGGATAAGTATAGAAGAACATTCCAAAGTTTTGGTAAGATTGAGATTATGTGGTTTTTTCATATAATACATCCCTGTTTGGATACTACAAGTGGACATGATTGTGGAAAATATGTACCTAGAGGTAATAACTCCAAAAATGGTGTGTTGGGATTGAATCAAGAGCAACCTAGTACATGATAATGGGAATTACTGCATACCTGGTTTGTCACTTTGAAGGGATATGATTAGAATAATTCACATTTTATTTACAAATCATTATGAATTATTTGAACTGATAATGATAATTAATGATCTAGGTTAATACCTAGACCAAGGAAGGACCTATGTTTAAATAAAACATATTAATTATTTGTATATTTTGATTTAATAATTAAATTTTAGATGTATTTTTACCTATTGTATTTTGGTATAAGAATCATGAAACATCTAAGGATTGTGTTAAATTTAAGAAACATATATTACTTTATTAACTTAAGAGTTATTTATATCATAATGGGTTATGAGTTTATGATTGAAAATAAGTTAAAATAATAAAACCCCTATTTTTAGGTTTTATGTGAATAAGGAAATTTTGGATAAAATTATGAAAAATATATTTTTTAGTGGAAGGGTTATTTGAGTAATAATTCATTTACATTTTATAGAAATAATATTAAAGCTATTGATGACCTTTAGGGTTAATTTGATCATTAATGAAATTGTAATAATATTCAAATAATATTATTAAATATTATAAAAAAATAAGGTGTATTGAAAAACTTAGTAAAAATGTTATTTAATGATTAATTTTATTTCATGTATGTCCATAATATTTTTTAGGAACATTATAGGAAAATATATTAATATAGTTTAGAAAAAGTAAAACCTGTATGCCGGGTGATAACCCATTGTGTCTGTAACACCCATAAATTTTTATGAAATAGTTTCTTTAAATAATATTTACCCTTCCGTAACTTGCTATGCACTCAATTATGAGTTTAAACGAACCATGAGATGCCCTTAATATAAAATTACCATTATAGTCCAGCAATTAGGTTAGCGGGAATAATTATAACTAACTTATGAAAATGCATTATGAATTCATTGGCTATTAATTATTTGTGAAAAATATAAATCAATTAGATATTTATATTTTTAGTGAATTAAATTTGATATATATGTGTTATATACTTAATAAAATATTTTTTATATTCATCCAATATATATTTTAGTCATAGGGTATGAATAAAACCCTACTTTATGTATAAGAACATATATTTTTTAAAAGGTTAATTTTGCACCTTTAAATGGAGAACCCATTTTAAATTAATATTTTGGCCCATTAATAATTTTTATATGAAAATATAAACATGTTATTTTGAAGCAGGATATAAAAATTTACTTTGGAATTTTTTTTAATAGTTTTCTCATAACTTTTATGTTTTGATGAATAGTAAAAATACGCTAGATTTTAATTAAAAACAAATTTTTTCATTGAGATAATTTTTATGGTTAAATTATAATATTGAATGGTTTGAATGTATAAATAGAATATATTTTTATCATTTAATATAATTTATGTCATTATCATTAATTTAAATTGAATTCAAAGGTAAAAACATTTCAATCTTTTGCAATGTTTTAACTTTTAAAACATATTTTCTCATTTCAACAATGGGATTAATTCTAAATTAATTACTGCAACTTATTTGTTTGGAATTTGAAAAATTGGATTCCATATTTTGAATAATAAGGTCCAAATTGTTTGAATAGTTACCTTTTATTTTTGGACATTATGAATATTAACTTTAGTAATTATTTTATTTACCATGGTTAAAGGGTTAATCTGGTAAATAAGGGTAAACAATAATAATTTAATAATATAAAATGACCCAAAACATATCCTAATCCTATTAGTTGAGATATATCCGACCATGAGATTCCTTGGGTCTATTTTTGGATCTCATGGATTCACATGGATGTGAAAATGACATTTTATAATAATTAATTTAAAGTAAAAAAAATTATAACCTAAACATATATATTTTACTAAAGTGATTTTAATATAGGGTTATATAAATGATATATATGATTATAAATAATAATTATAAATATAAAAATATTTCCTACATAATTTAATTTTATTTATAATATTTAGAGATTATATAAATAGTTTTATTTATGACACAAATATGATGTAGTGATTACCTCATTAATGAAAGATTCAAATAAATAAATTTATAAATATTAAAAAAATATAATTTGATTATTTTTATGTCATCCATGAATTTTATGGCCGAAATTGACCCATTATATTTGATTTAATTCCTTATTTTATAAGGAATAAAGTTTTTATGAATTTTTAAAAAAGTCAAGTATGAATAGTGTCCAAAATTGACACAATTTGTAACTTAAAACATAAAATAGTTTATTAAATGATATTAAATTCCTAAAAATATAATATTAATAAAAATGTTTAATATAAGTATAAATATGTAATAAATAATTTTTTGGGTTGTTTGACATGATATGGTAATTACACTAACCCACAAGGTGTAAATAACATTATATCACAGTAAGATTAAAAAGGGTAAAATAAGGGTTAAACAGAAAAGATAAGGATAAAAAAATATTCCAAACTTGTCTAAAAATTATTTTATGATCGGTATTTGAACTAAAATTATCTTATATTTTAATTAAATATGTTTCGGACAATTTTTAGTAGAAATTGAATTTATAATAAATTAATATTTTGAAGAGTTTCCTAAAGTACCCCTCTCCTCTCTTATAAAAGGGAACCTCCTCCCTCTCCACTTCACTCCATTTTAAGCCTTCTTTCTCAACCAAACCATACCAATTTCTCTTATCAACTTTCCTAGTTACATTCTAGAGGTTCTAGTCTTCTCTAAATACCAACTCTAGTTCCCTAAGAGAAAATTTAAAGGAGGCATGTCGAGGAAGTGGTAATCTCTTCTACCGATTCTTTCAAATTTATTTCTTCTTCTACTTCCTCTTATTTAGTTGTTTAATTATAAAGTAATAACATCAGTATCACTAATATAGTGATATGTTATTATAAATATTAAACAAATCTATTTTACCTTATATCCATCCTACGAAAAATGAAATTACCACACGTGCGTACGTAAGGCTTACCATCTCCACACCATTGTGTAATATGTTTTTCACCACCATCTTACTTGGATGGGTATAATGGTGGAAATAATAACTTTATATGATTATTATAAAATTATACCAATTATTAAATACTATACACTATCTATTTCAATACCATTCAACAATTATGGGAACGATATCGTCACTTATGCGTACGTGTGACTTACAGTCTCCACGATGCAATGTGATTCATTCTACACAATCCTCATTAAACCATGATTATATAAATGATTTGAATGAATAAATATGATATATATTATACTAATACCATTATTTAAATGATATAACTATTACCTAAAAATATGAATAAGAACTTATCCAACAAAACATACATTAGAACATAAATCAATTAATACCCAAATAATGAGTAATAATGAAATGTTACTAACAAACAGATGAAAATATGATCATAAATGTTACCATAAAAATGATTATGATTCTAGAATAAATCATTAAAATTATTTGAATCATTATACATGAGGTTCAGATACATACAAAGCATATAAGACTTAAGGTAAGGGATAACTTTTCCAATCTCATTTTATCTGAGATTGTTTATTTGTAAGTATCTAGAGGGTATATTGTTATCATCCATGTCCATGTTTTCTAAAAATATTCTCATAAAATGTGTACTATTCTTAAATGTATTTTTAAATTCATTTTTAGTCATTTTGATTTTTACTACATGGTTTGGAAGGAATATTTCTTTTGTTTACCATACAAGGTACTTTTTGACTTTTTCAGAAAAAAGTATGAGGAGAATGTTTTTTAACTTATATGGAATGAACAGGTTTTTACATCTTTATAATGCCTTATTTATAGGAAGATTCCACTATATGTTTACAAGTGTATTTTCAACTCCATTTTTTTCTTTTAAAATTTCACAACATTTTGAGAAAAGAAAACGTTTTTTAAGAATAAAGAATATTTTCCTCAGGAATAAATCTCAAGTGTTTTATCAAAATTATTTTCCATATAAGATTATATAGGTTTATGTTTCTATCCCTTTTATTACTATTATTTTATTGTGTTTATGATGGAATGTTATTTAGTAAATCCATTTGTTTTATATCAATTATTATGGAATGATGTTTAAGAAACCCATTTGATTTCATGGGTTATGCTATGGTGAATGTTTCTATGTTTTTTTAGAACACGTAAGAATTGTTTCATTATAATATGGGTAGGACATATATCTCCATCTAATTCATTATGAAAGTATTTATATCTAATGATATAGACATGGATGGAATGAAAAATTAATCTAATTTAATGATACATGGCTGGAACGAGGAGAGAACTCGGTTCAGTAATGGACTTTGTCCACTACGATGGAATTGGAAATAGACCATGAATAATATGAAATGATTTTCTATGCTTATGTATGTATTCCACAAAATTAAATGTCTTATGTTATGAAAATTGGGATTACATTTCACTTTTATGATTTATCCCATGATATGATATTGTGATCTTTTATATGAAGGATAAGATTTTCAAATGTTTTGTTCTTATGAATATGATATGATTTTTATTTCATTTGTTTACCCTTACTGAGCATTTAAAATCACCATTTTATATGTATATTTTTGACATGACATGAAGAAGGGTCTTAAGTATGATATGCCAAAAAAGAGTCTAGATATGATGAAATAAACATGAGACAATGTAGATGTTTTATGAACCAGTTTTTTATGCTTACCAGTTTCTAAAGACACTATACCTATATGGACATGTCATGGTTTTGTTACATTCTGTAATAAATATACTTCAATTCTGAAGTGATATCAATTTATGTAAAGTATGGGTCATTATAGTTGGTATCAGAGTAATGGTATAGTTAACCTTTGGAAACTAGGATGATAAATCCTTAGTAAGAACCATAAGGATATGTCTAAGTATATGTTAAAATCCTAGTATTTTAGAAACGACAATGGATAAACTATGATAAAAACTAAAGTGTGCTAAATTGAAATTTTATTCTTGATTATGTGGTTTTCCTGTTATGATCAGTGTTGCTCACACTATGCTTCTTGGTTTTAGTAAATGGATGGAACCTGAAGGAACCATGTTAATGATGAATGCGATGACAAATGAAATGATTGTCCCCCTGAGCAACCAAATGTTATGGAAGATGGAATGGAAAATCTTATAGCCATGATCACACAACATTTCAAGCTATAAATCATGTAGGACTTCCAAACGAGGAAAGGAAGAAGCAACATTCTATTGAATCCTTAATGAGGCAGCGTCTACCTTCATTTAGTGGATCTTTTGATCCATTAGTGTCTAAACAATGAAGCAATACCATTGAGAAGATATTTTTAGTTTTACAATGTTCTAAACATGATAAATTTATCTTAGCAGTATATCATTTAGAATTTGAAGCTGATCAATGGTGGAATCTTATCAAGAATACATGGTAAAGAGATGAAATTGAGTCCATGGAATGGGATGAGTTCAAGAACTTATTTTTAAGTAAGTACTTTCCCTGTATTCTTTAAACAAAGACAGAGAAGGAGTTCCTTGAACTTAAGAAAAATAATGATGAATCCGTTGGTACCTACGAAGAAAATTTTACAAGACTTACAAGGCACACTTCTGGAATTATTATTCAACCTAAGAGTAAGATTGATCAATTATTTAGTGGATTGAAACCAAGTATCCGAAGGTCATTATCCATTATGGACTTCAATAGCTAAGAGGAAATTGTTTAATGTTCTCTCAATGTTGATATGGAGATTGGAGTAACCCATCATTCATATGGGGTTTATAAGAAGAGAAAAATAGAATTCAATGGAAAATCTAAAGACCACACTGAAAAGAAGATGAGTTTTCCCTTCTGCTCAAAGTGTGTAAAGAAACATCACGAGAATTGTCTTAAAGGAACTAGTAAATGTTTTAATTATGGAAAATAAGGTCATTGGGTAATTTAATACCTCAGTTATGGAAAAAATATGTCTAATGATGTGAACAAAGAAAAGGATACACAGAATGAAAATCCTACACTTCAATGTTACAAGTGAATGGAAATGGGGTATTTTGAGAATAAATGCCCTAATCCAAGGGGAATTGGTGATGATCAATGTCAACAAACTCTTATGGCCAAAGACAAAAGAAAGTCACATGCAATTACTATTGGCGACATGGAGTACAATGATAAAGTGGTGAAATGTACACTTACCATACACTCTAAAGTAGAGAATGTTTTATTTGATTCTAGATATAACCACTCTTTTATTTATAAATAATTTTATTAGGGTATCTTAGTATTACCTTAACAATTAGATGTTGAGTTAGCTGTGACAACTCCTAATGGTACAATGGTTGCATCAAAAGTTTACAATTCTTCTCCAATAGAAGTTTGTGGAAAAGTACTTCCTGAAAATCTTGTGATCCTTCCTATAGTGGAATTTGATGTGATTCTTGGTATGGATTGGATTACTTTATATAGATCTCATATCAATTTCCAAAGAAGGGAAGTCACATTTCATATTCTAGATCAATCTATGATCATCTATTGGTGCAAGGATGAATATAACCTTACAGCAGAAATTTCTTCTATCTTATGCGTCTTGATTCCAATAAATTAAGGGTTTTTATCTCAAATGGTTGGGGATAAACTCACAATTAATAATATTCCCATTGTATGAGAGTTTTACGATGTAGTTACGGATGAATTTTCAGGTCTTCCACCAAATCGTGAAGTTGAGTTTTCAATAGAACTCATATCAGGTGCTATGCCTATTTCATAGACACCTTATAGAATGGCCCCAATTGAGATGCAGGAATTGAAGAAGCAACTCCAAGAGAATATTGATAAGGGATTCATATTCCCTAGTGCGTCACCTTGGGGAGAAACTATTCTGTTTGTTAAGAAGAAAGATGGATCAATGAGACTCTTCATTGATTGTAGAGAACTTAACAAGATCACTATCATGAAAAAATATCCTCCCCCCTCCATTGATGACTTATTTGACCAAATACATGGAGCTCAATACTTTTACAAGATTGATCTTCGTTCATGGTATCATCAATTTAGCGTCAAAAAGAAGGATATACCAAAGAAGACATTCCATACAAGGTATGGACACTATACATTTATATTGATGCCTTTTGGTCTTACTAATTCCCCTAATATATTCATGGATCTAAAGAATAAAGTCTTTAGAGACTATCTTGATCAGTTTGTGGTAGTATTTATAGATGATATTCATATATAT
Source organism: Viscum album (assembly GCA_963277665.1). Lineage (NCBI taxonomy): Eukaryota > Viridiplantae > Streptophyta > Magnoliopsida > Santalales > Viscaceae > Viscum > Viscum album. The sequence continues at coordinate 829,841,829 of OY728140.1, forward strand.
TCAAAGAGTAACGAGGAACATGAAGATCACTTGATAATTTTACTGAAGACCCTGAGAAAGGAGAATCTTTATGCCAAATTTACCAAGTGTGAATTTTGTCTTAAAAAGTTTCATTTTTGGGTCACATAATCTCAAGAGAGGTGATATTTTTGGATCCAGCAAAAATAAAGGTTATTGAAAGATGGTTGAGACCGACAACAGTAACTGAGATCTGAAGTTTTCTTGGTTTAGCTGGATATTATCGACATTTTGTGAAATATTTTTCATGATTATCTATTCCACTCACCATGTTGACTCAAAAAGGAGTTAAGTTCATTTTGATGGAGGAATGTGAAGAGAATTTTAAAGTGCTAAAAAGAAGGTTAGCCAGTGCACCTATCCTCACACTACCTTGTATTGGAGAAAGGTTTTTTATCCACAGTGATGCATCCAAGAAGGGGCTAGGGTGTGTTCTCATGGAAAATGATATGGTGTTAGATTACACCTCAAGACAGTTGAAAATCCATGAGAAAAATTACCCAACTCAGGATTTGGAGTTAGTTGTGGTAATCTTTTCATTAAAGATATGGAGACATTATCTTTATGGTGAATGATGTGACATTTATACTAATCATAAAATTTTAAAGTATATTTTCACACAAATGGTGAAAAATATGCTCCAAAGAAGATGGTTGAATTTGATTAAAGATTACGACTGATCAATAAATTACAACTCGGGGAAATAAAATAAGGTGGCAGATGAATTAAGTCGATAAGGCCATGCATACTTATCTATGATGAGGATAAAAAAAGATCCAATATTTATGGATTTTCAAAGGATGGATCTTGAAATTATAACAGAAGGGGAGAAATATTATCTTTCTAAAATGAATGTTCAACCATATATACAAGTGAAGATTAAAGAGGCACACAAAGAAGATGTGGAGTTACAAAAGAAAATCAGAAATGTTCTTGAATTCAACCTTGGTTGTGATGAAATAATAAGGTTCAGGAATTGGGTTTGTGTTCCTCCCATAGCATAATTAAAGAAGGAACTATTGGATGAGGATCATATTTCTTTATTCTTTATTCACCCTGGAATCAAAAAGATGTACAGGGACCTAAAAGAGTACTTATGGTGGGTTGGAATGAAAAGAGATGTCGCCGAATATGTCTCTCGATGCTTGGTTTGTCAGTAAGTTAAGGCTGAGAGATAGAAGTCTAAAGAGATGTTACAACCATTACCTATACCAGAATAGAAATGGGAAAACATCACTATGGAATTTTTCATCAAACTTCCAAAAACATCCAAAGGATATAATGCTATCTAGTTTATAGTTTATCTTCTTATGAATTCGGAACACTTCATTGCTATTAGAGAGGATTTCTCTCTTGATCATCTTACCTGGATATATGTAAAAGAAGTGGCAAGATTGCACAGAGTACCAATTTCAATTATATTTGATTGGGATCTGAGGTTTACCTTGAAGTTCTAGTGAAGTATTAAGTATGATCTAGATATAGAGTTAAGTTTCAGTACTGCTTATCATCCTTAGAAAGACGGTCAGTCTGAAAGGACAATTCAAACTCTGTAAGACATGTAGAGAGATTTCTCCATGGATTTCAAAGGTGGTTGGGATTAAAACCTACCATTGGTGGAATTTTCTTACAATAATAGCTTTCACTTCAGTATTTAGATGGATCCTTATGAATCCCTCTATGGGAAAAAGTGTATAACTCCAACTTGCTGGGATGAAGTTGGGGAAAGAAAGCTATTAGGACCTGATCTTGTTGATGAAATGGAAGAAAATGTCAGATATATTCAACAACACATAAGAGAATATTAGAGTTGAAAAAAATGTTATGTTGAAAACCGAAGAAAAGACCTAGATTTTGAAGTTGGTGATAAGGTGTTCTTATGAATATCTCCCTGGAAGAGAGTAATGAGATTTGTAAAGAAGGGAAAGCTAAGCCCTATGTATATTAGTCCTTTTGAAATACTAGATTATATTGGGAAGGGAGATTATCGATTGGCGCTTACACAAAATATCTCTCAAGTTAATGACGTGTTCCATGTATCTCTCTTGAGAAATTACATATCCGATCATTCACATGTACTAAGCTTAAAAGTCATACCGTTGGAGCAAGATCTTTCTTATGAAGAACAACCGATAGAGATTCTATATCGTAATGAAAAAGTTCTACGAAACAAGGCCACTCGCTTCGTTAATGTTTTATAGAGAAACCAACAATTAGAATAAGCTAAATGGGAACATGAGGATATGATGAGGGAGAAGTATCCTCATCTTCTTATTTCCAAGTGATGAGTTTTGAGGGCGAAATTCAGTTTAAGGGCGGTAGAATGTAACACCCAGATATTTTTATGAAATATTTTCTTTAAATAATTTTAATCCTTTAGTAGATCTTTTTACATGCAATCAGAAGTATAAATGAACCAAAATATTCCCTTAATATAAAATTATGATTATATCCTAGTTGTTAGGTTAGTGGGAATAATTATAATTAACTTATGAAAATGCATTATGAATTAATTGGCTATTAATTATTTATGAAAAATATAAATCAATTAGATTTTTTTATTTTTTAGTGAATTAAATTTGAGATATATGTGTTATATATTTAATAAAATATTTTTTATATTCATACAATGGATATTTTAGTCATAGGGTATGAATAAAACACTATTTTATGTATAAGAACTTATTTTTTTAAAAGGTTAATTTTACACATTTGAAGGAAGAACCCATTTTAAATTAATATTTTGCCACATTAATAATTTATATATGAAAACATAAAAATGTTATTTTTAAGTGGGATATAAAAATTTACTTTGGAATTTTTTTTGATATTTTTTTGATAACTTTCTTATTTTGATGAATATTAAAAATACGCTAAATTTTAATTGAAAACAACTTTTTTCATTGTGATAATTTATATGGTTAAATTATAATATTTAATGGTTTTAAAGTATAAATAGAATATATTTTTACCATTTCACATAATTTATGTCATTATCATTAACTTTACATTGAATTCATAGGTGAAAACATTTCAATCTTTTGCAATGTTTTAACTTTTTAAACCCGTTTTCTCATTTCAACAATGGGAATAATTTTAAATTAATTATTTCAAATTCTATGTTTTGAATTTGAAAAAATGGATTCCATATTTGGAATCATAAGGTCAAAATTGTGGGAATATGTACCTTTTATTTTTTGGCATTATGAATAGTTTCTTTGGTTTTTTATTTTATTTACCATGGTTAAAGGGTAAATCTGGTAAATAAGGGTAAAAATAATAATTTAATAATATAAAATGACCTTAAAACGTGTCTGAATACTATTGATTGAGATATTTCTGACCATGGGTATTATTGGGTATATTTTTGGACCCCATGAATTCACTTGGATGTGAAAAATACATTTTATAAGAATTAATTTAAAGTAAAGGTAATTATAACTTAAACATATATCTTTTACTAAATTGATTTTAATATAGGGTTATATAATGATATATTTAATTATAAATATTAATTAAAAATTTAAAAATATTTCCTACATCATGTAATTTTATTTATAATTTTTAGAAATTATATAAATAGTCTTATTTATGACACAAATATGATGTAGTGATTACCTCATTAATGAAAGATTCAAATAAATGAATTTATAAATATTAAAAAAATATATCATTTGGTTATCTTTATATCATCCAAAAATTTTATGTATTAAATTGAACTATTATATTTGATGTAATACCTTATTTTTGAAGGAATAAAGTTTTTATAAATTTTTAAAAAAGTCAAGTATGAATATTGTCCAAAATTGACACAATTCATAACTTAAAACATAAAATTGTTTGTTAAATGATATTAAATTTATAAAAATATAATATTCTAAAAAATGGTTAATATAAGTCCAAATATTTCATAAATAATTTTTTTGGGTCTTACACGATATGGTAATTACACTAACCCACAAGGTGTAAATAACATGATATCACGGTAAGATTGAAATGGGTAAAATAAGGGTTAAGCCAAAAAGATAAGGATAAAGAATACTCAAAAGTCATATAAAAATTATTGGATGATGGGTATTCGAATAAAAATCAACTTATCTTATAATTAAATAAGTTTTGGACAATTTTTAGTCAAAATTTAATTTATAATAAATTAATATTTTGAAGAGTTTCCTAAAGGGCCCTTCTTCTCCCTTATAAAAAGTCACCTCCTCCCTCTCCTCTTCACTCCATTTTAAGGATTCAAGGTCAGACAAACACTACCCATTTCTCTTATCAACCTCCCTAGTTACATTCTAGAGGTTTTGGTCTTCTCAAAATACCAACTCTAGTTCCCTAAGAGGAAATTAAAAGGAGGCATGTCAAGGAAGAGGTAATCTCTTCTACCGATTCTTTCAAATTTATTTATTATTCTACCTCATATTATTTATTTGTTTCATTATAAAGTAATAACATAAGCATCACTAATATAGTGATATGTTATTATAAATACGAAATAACCCTATTTCACCTCCTATCCATCCTACGAAAAACAAAATCACCACACATGCGTACGTACGGCTTACCGTCTGTACGTAGTGGTGTAATATATTTTTCACCACCACCTTACTTGGATGGGTATAATGGTGGAAATAATAAATATATATTATTATTATAAAATTATACTAATTCTGAAATACTATACACTATCTACTTTAATACCATTCAACAATTATGGAAACAACATCGTCACTTGTGCGTATGTATGGCTTACAGTATCCACAGTGCGATGTGATTTGTTCTACATAATATTCATTAAACCATGATTATATAAATTAATTGAATGAATAAGTATGATATATATTATACTAACTCCATGATTTAAATAATATAACTATAACCTAAAAATATGGACGAGAACTTATCCGAAAAAACATACATAAGAACATAAAGAAATAAATACCCAAATAACGAGTAACAATGAAATTTTACTAACAAATAGATGATAATATAAGAATAAATTTTATCATAAAAATTATTATGATTCTTTAATAAATAAGTAACATTATTGAAATCATTATATATGAGGTTTGGATACATACGAATCATATCAGGCTTAAGGTAAGTGATAACTTTTCCAATCTCGTTTTATCTGAGATTGTTAATTTGTAAGTATCTACTGGGTATATATTTATCATCCATGTACATGTTTTCTAAACATATTCTCATAAAATGTGTACTATTATTATATGTATTTTTAAATTCATTTTTACCCATTTTTACTTTTACTACATGGTTTGGAAGGAATCTTTCTTTTGTTTACCATACAAGGTACTTTTTGACTTTTCCAGAAAAAGTATGAGGAGGATGTTTTTTTAAATTATACAACATGGATGAGTTTTTATATCTTCATAATTAATTATTTATATGAAGATTTATCTACATGTTTACAAGTTTATTTTCAACTCATTTATTTTATTTTAAAATTTTACTACATTTTGAGAAAGGAAAATGTTTTTTAAGAAGAAAGGATATTTTACTCATGAATGATGCTCAAGTGTTTTATCAAAATTATTTTCCATCTAAGATTACGTAGGTTTATATTTCTATCCCTGTTATTATTATGATTTTATGGTGTTTATGATGGAATGTTATTTAGGAAATGCATTTGTTTTATATCAATTATGATGGAATGAAGTTTAAGAATCCCATTTGATTTCATGGGTTATGATATGGTGAATGTGTAAGAACTATAGGTTTTTTAGAACAGGTCAAAATCCTGACCCTGTTTGAATTGTTGACTTGTCCCTAAGAAAACTGGAGAAATTGGGAAGTTTCTGGAAATTTTCAGACTACATGCTGTGTACTATAGAGTACACTCCGTGTATGGGTTGAGTGAGCACCGACCGTGTGCCTCCGAGTACATGTTGTGTGATGACCGAGTAGGAATTTCATACTACACGGTGTGTAGTTATCGACACGCCGTGTACCCATGACCATGTGGAGGCCATACATGGTGTGTGGGCCTGTTGGCCAGGTAGAATCGTTTAACCAAGTACACTTAGTGTCCTCCTTAGACACGCTGTGTAGGCTAGCTGTGTATGAGAGATATACATGGCGTGTGGGTAAGTCGGTGAGGAAGAGAATAAAAAGTAAGTACATGCCATGTACCCTAGGTACATGATGTGTACTCATGTTGGTAGGTTCTAGAAAGTAAGTCGGCGAAATATCAGCTGTCTTATGAATAGTAAAATGATACACGATGTGTAGTCCTAAAGTACACACCGTGTAGTTTCTATAATTTCACTAAAATAGGAATTAGCCTCGTATTGAGGCAGAACCTCAATAACTTCACCAGGTTTTATGAACCAAGATTTCGGGACTTCAAATCCCTACTGTTCCTTCTTCCAAGACCCGATTAGAACACCGGTTGATCTATTAGAACCCCCTCGGTAAGGCCTTGATTCATCTTAAGCAGTTTTTCTTGATTTCTGTTCTAGAACAAGTTATTGGGATTTGAGAGGTTTTGGTTATTTTGTAGATATACCATGTTTTAGACTTAATTGGAGGCATTTATCAGATGAGTATCATCATACGAGTCTCAGGTAGGTGGTGCAAACTTCCTTTTATGTTTTTGTGGTCATTTGGGTGGCACAACCTTCAGCGCATTTTCGGGTATTTTGAATGGGACCTAGTTTTATCTGATATTGCATATTAAATTGTTCATTAGACCTGTGGGGTGCCTTTGGGTATTCCCTTTACCTGTTTTTCTTGAGCGGGGTCGGGTGAGGGGCCATTGATCAATTGGGGAATTTTGGTCGGGGGAAGCCAAAATGGTCATGATTAAACTGTGATATATTATCTGATAAGTTTAGTTTTTTAACTTTGATATGAATTGTCAGAGGCTCTCAAGACCTCAGTGCTAGTATGGGATAACACCTTGCTAGTGTAATTCAACTATTTTGTTGTCTTGTCTATTTAAAGTTTTCCATTGTGATTATATATGTGATGTGTGATATTGCATGTGATGGAACCTTCAGGTTGTGATAGGCATGGCCTGAGTATTATTGAGTGATGTTGATCACATATTGGGATTAGATCAGGTTACTTTGGGTGGTTTTGACCATGGGATTGGGCGTCATGGGGATCAGTTTGAGGTAGGATGATGGTCAGGTTGGGCATGACCCGAGTTACTGGGATGGCGAGACCATCAGACTTGAGCCGCATGGTTGCAGGGACACGAGGTGTCAGAGGTGTTGTGGCTTGGTTACTATTTTTGTGATTACCGCTCACCTGGAAACTTTGAGTAGTGTGCACACAAAGAGACTTCGTGATGAGGTGGTTTTGACCACTCATGTGGGTAGAGTCCCCCGTTATTTGTGGTTTAGGTACTATCGGTTTGGGGATGCTTTCCATAGGAATCCACGTGGGAGGTGAGGAGACTTCAGGGGATAAAATTGAGGCTATCGGGTTGGGGAAGAGGCTCACTGCTATTTGAGGGCATATATCACTGTCCCTCTGGGTACTTTATTTTGAGGGCAGACATCGATGTCCCTCCAGCTACTTATTTTGAGGGTAGGCATCGCTGTCCCTCCGGTTACTTATTGAGGATAGACATCACTATTCCTCCAGGGTACTGTTTCTCGGGCGTGCCTTCGGGACGTCGGTATTTGAGATATGCGGTGTCAGGGGGCACATGGTTCTGGGTTACATGATAGAGATTCCGGCGCTAGCCAAAGCAGGTGACACTCAATGGTGGCTGCTAAGCACCAGTGGAGTTTGTGTTATTGTGCATCGTAATGTTTACTATTTACCTTATAAATGCATGATTTCTTAAACACTTATATTAGGTACGCACCATTGGGTGGTATCCTACTGAGATTCGTCTCACACCCTGCATGGGACCTTCGGCACACATGCAAACTTTATGGATTTACATGCAGGAAAGAGGCCAGTTTCAGGAGCTGGGCTGCATTAGCTGTTGCATGGAGATGGTATGGACCTTGAGGTCTTTCCTAGTTTGAGTTTACTATGTTTTACATAGTTTCCTGTATCAACATTCTTTTTTATTGAAATAGTTGGTTATCCATTGGCACCCTTTATATTTAGATATGTATGACCTACTTTGGATGCATTTTTTGTTGTTCAATAGTAATTACAAGTGATCAGCATGCTGTTGTATTTATTTATGATGCTATTTTTTATATTTATTGCTTCCGCTGTTTATTGATATTGGATGTGCTTCCGCTCTGTGGGTCTGGTTTGAGTATGCTAAGTTGTTTATTCCACTGCATCTTTTTTATTATACTCGGACTGGTACCATTATTATTATCCTCCGAGAGGGTATAGCCTCCCCACTATAACTATAATACCCTCGCTGCTAGTCGGAATCCTTTGGCATTTGGGGAGTTGTGCCTAAAGTAGTAGTACCCGACCCATTTAGCACTGTTCAGGTGGCTGTTTCGGTCTGGGTCGTTACAAAGTGGTATCAGAGGAGTTTTTGATAGGGATTTAGTAGGAGATTTTTACTGGATACTAATGAGATTGAGTCTTCTCTTTTATTTTTGTTGGTTTTACTATTTGGGATATGGTAGATTGGATATAGGTTGTTACTAGAATTGGGTTTCTATCTTGTGATTAGGTGCCTGCAACCCTAAGTATGAGAGATGGACCAAGTTTCCATGGGTGGGATTTACTTTTTTGCTTTTTTCTCAGATTACAGTTTATATGATTTCCACCTCAGTGGCTCACTTTCCATGTGATGTTATTGATTGTGATATGTGACCCTTGACCCAGTATAGTAAGGGATAATTAGACCTTGTCCTAGTATGGAAAGGCTTGTTTACTTGGCTTTTAATAGGCACATTTTTAGGGTATTTCAATTTCATAACTGCACGTATGATTTTTGAAGTGATAGTACCATGTGAATGATATCAATTGTCATGATTTGTATTCATGAAATGTGAATAGGTGAAATTCCTGATAGAATTTCTTATTGATGTAATGTGTATGCCATGTTTTATATTGGTATAATTGCATGCGACAAGGTATTTGGGTCTAGCTCTTATACGAGCATGCAGGTACTATCGGTTGAGGTGATTTTGATCACCAGGATTGGGTGACTAGGTCATCGGTTTGAGGCACCATTGGTTGTTGGGAAGGGCATGGCCCGAGGTACTTTTGATACTTGGCTCTGTTAAGGGGGGGGGGGGTAATGAGGTCACGAGGCCGGGATTCCATGAGGCATGGTTGTGGTGGGGGAGAGTAAGGGTATTAGTTTTGAACTTCCTTTTATTGATTTCCTTAACTACAATATATATGTATAAATTGTTATGTATGTGGGATGTACGACCATTTATGGTATTCCATGGGTTCCTCTTAGATGTCTCGATGGAGCATCAGGCGGGTGATGACACAGTGTCACAGGTGCAGGATCAGGTTCAGGATCCAATGTAGGCATAGAAAGAGCCACAGGTATAGGCTTAAGGACAAGATCATGTCCATGATCCAGTGTAGGCAGGACAACAACCGGGTTTGGTAGCGTTTGGACCATGGCTTGACGAGCAGCTCCGAGATAGCCTAGTGCGTGTCTTTCATGGGATCGACAGAGGTGTGCAGGGTATAGAGCCATCTATGGAATATCTGAAATGAGAGTTCCAATCGCAGCACCCGCCACTTTTTCCGAGCAAGGGTGGTCTTCAGGAAGCTGAGAACTAGATAAAGAGCATGCAAATGATCTTTGAGTATCTTGAGACACTTCCAGGGAAGAGGGTCAAGCTGGTGACATACATGCTATGAGGACCGACAAAGCATTGGTGGGATGTGTAGGTTCAGGCTCACAGGCACGAGGGACTAGCATGGAATGACTTTGAGGAAAGTTTATTTGAGAACTTTTACCCTGAGACACTGAGAGTAGAGAGAGATCAGGAGTTCTTGAGTCTTCAGCAGGGATACTTGTCCGTCATGGACTATGCAGCTACTTTCACTGAGCTATCTCGCTTTTCACCTAGTATGGTAAGCGATGACGTGGCTAGGGTGAGGTGCTTCGAGGATGGCTTACGACATGCCATTCGGTTCCAAGTGAATATATTCAGGCTGGGTTCTTTTTCAGAGGTGGTGAATCAGGCACTCATAGCAGAGGGAAACCAGAGGGATATGCCTCAGGTTGGCCAGACGACAACTTCAATTGTGGGTCGAGATAGAAGGAAGAGAGGACGGGATGAGTTCCAGCAGGGCAGTAAGGACAAGGACTCAGCTAGACCACCTCGTAGTAGTTCTTCAGTTGTTTTCTTTCAGTGTGGACAACCAGGACATGTTCAGACTCAGTGCGATAGGCCTACAAAGAAGTGTCGGGCATGTGGATAGGTCATACACCTTGAGAGGTTTTGCAGGAAGCCTTCTCATATAGCCGATAGGTAGGGACCAGGATAGATGATGACATCTGGAGTTGTTCAGGTTCAGTACCAAGAGAGGGTATCCAAGGTTTAGCTGCACATGGAGGACGTGACATAGACAGTGGGATCCAGCTGAGGGGTCAGTGGCCTGTGGCTGCAGTAGCACCGCAGGGAGGTCAGGCATCGGGCAGCCATACTTCAGGACAGGTGCATGCCATGGAGCTGCTAGAGGCTGAGTAGGCTGGTGAGCCGATGACGGTTAGAGGTACACCACAAGTGTGGCTGTGATTTCCATGTTTCCTTTTTGTCATGACCTGTAGAGGCATGTCCGTTTTGAGTGCATGTGATGCATAAGATCTATGTGGATTGAATATATCCTAGTCATTGGGATTGGAACCATATCAGTTGTGTGATATATTTATATATATGAATGAGATGCATAACATCAGGGACATTGAGGATACGAGTTACTTGAGGTGTCATGGGCATTAGGGCATCGAGGATGCGGGTTACTTGAGGTGCTTTGGGCATCGGTGCATCGAGGATGTAGGTTACTTGAGGTTCTAGGCACCAGATTGTTTTTGAGCATCCATGGGATGTAGGACCTCGTAGAGGCAGACACCAATGCGATGCGGGATACGTTAGGTGTCGGGAATGACACAGGAGAACCAATGAGGCACAAGAGTGACGATGCGTCACTAAAGGACTATGCATCAAGAAAAAAGGTTAGTGAACCTTTTTTTTGTTTGAGTTTTGTCGTGTTGAGATTGAGCTAGGCGAATCCTAAGGTGGGGAGCCCCTTGATAAATTTATCTAGAACCTTTGAGGCCAGGGAAGTCCAGGTTACTTTGATCAGGGAGTTATGCTCAGTTCCATCTCTGGGTTTCATTTTATAGCTTGGGGATGAGATATATTAAGGTGGGGAGATTGTAACCACCCAAGTTTTTTTAGAATGGGTAAAAATCCCAACCCTGTTTGAATTGTTGACTTGTCTCAGAGAAAATTGGAGAAATTGGGCAGTTTCTAGAAATTTCTAGACTACACGCTGTGTACTATATAGTACACACTGTGTATGGGTTGGGTGAGCATCGACCATGTGTCACCGAGTACATGCCGTGTGATGACCGTGTAGGAATTTCTTACTACACGGTGTGTAGTTATCGACACGTCGTGTACCCATGACCATGTGGAGGCTATACATGGCATGTGGTTCTGTTGTATGAGTAGAATCGTTTAACCAAGTACACACAGTGTCCTCCTTGGACATGCTATATAGGCTAGCCATGTATGAGGGATATACATGGAATGTGGGTAAGTCAGCGAGGAAGATAATAAAAACTAAGTACACGACATGTACCCCTAGGTACACACCGTGTACTCATGTCGGTAGGTTTTGGAAAGTAATCCGGTGAAATATCAGCCGTCTTATGAATAGTAAAATGATACACGGTGTGTAGTCCTATAGTACATGCCGTGTTGTTTCTTTTTTTTCACTAAAACGATAAGTAGCTTCGTATTGAGGTAGAACCTCAATACCTTCACCTGGTTTTGTGAACCAAGCCACCGGGACTTTAAATCCCTTCCGTTCCTTCATCTGAGACCCAATTCAAACACTGGTTGATCCATTGGAACCCCCTCGGTAAGACCTTGATTCATCTTGAGTCGTTTTTATTTGTTTTTGTTCTAGAAAAAGTTATTAGGGTTTGAGAGGATTTGATTATTTTGTAGATCTACTGTGTTTTAGACCTAATTAGAGGCTATTATTAGAGGAGTAGAATCATACAAGTCTCAGGTAGGTGGCACATACATCTTTTTGTGTTTTTGTGGTCATTTGGGTGGCGCGACCTTCAGTGCGTTTTCGGGTATTTTGAGTAGGACCTAGTTTTATCTGATATTGCATATTAAATTGTTCATTAAACCCGTGGGATGCCTTTGGGTATGCCCTTTACTTGTTTTTCTTGAGCGGGGCTAAGCAAGGGGCTGTTGCTCAATTAGGGCATTTTGGTCGGGGGAATCCAAAATGGTTATGAATGAATTGTGATGTTTTATCTGATAATTTTCGTTTTTTAAGTCTGATATGAATTGTTAGAGGCTCTCAAGACCTCAGTGCTGGTATGAGACAACACCTTTCTAGTGTAATTCAATTGTTTCATTATCTTGCCTATTTAATGTTTTCCATTGTGATTATATATGTGATGTGTGATACTGCATCAGCTGGAGCCTTAGGGCTGTGCTAGGCATGGCCTTGGTATTGTTGAGTGATGTTGATCATGGGTTGGTCTTGGCCCGAGTTACATTGGGTGGTTCTGACCACGATATTGGGCATCATGGGCGTCAGTTTGAGGCTGGATGACTGTCAGGTTGGGCATGACCTACGTTACTGAGATGGAGAGACCATCATACTTGAGTGGCATGCTTGTAGGGACAGGAGGTGTCAGAGGTGTTATGGCTTGGGTACTATTTTGGTGATTACTGCTCACCCGGAAACTTTGAGAAGTGTGCACATAGAGAGACCCCATTATGAGGTGGTTTTGACCACTCGTGTGGGTATATTCCCCTGTTAGTTGCGGTTTAGGTACTATCGATTTGGGGGTGCTTGCCGTAGGAAGCCACGTGGGAGGTGATGAGACTTCAGGGGATAACATTGAGGCTATAGGGTTGGGGTAGAGGCTCACCGTTATTTGAGGGCAGATATCACTGTCCCTCCGAGTACTTTATTTTGAGGGAAGACATCGCTGTCCCTTCGGCTACTTATTTTGTGGGTAGACATTATTGTCCCTCCGATTAATTATTGAGGATAGGAATCTCTGTTCCTCCAGGTTACTGTTTCTCAGGCGTACCTTCGGGACGTCGGTACTTGAGACATGCGGTGTCAGGGGGCACATGGTGCCGAGTTACATGACAGAGATTCCAGTGTTGGTTGAAGCAGGTGACACTCCATGGTAGCTGATGAGTTCCAGTGGAGTTTGTGTTATTGTGCATCGTACTTTTTACTGTTTACCTTATAAATTTATTCCTGCTTAAACAATTATATTAGGTATTCACCATTGGGTGGTATCCTACAGAGATTCGTCTCACACCCTGCACGGACCCTTCGGGACGCGTATAGAATTTATGGATTTAGGTGGAGGAAAGAGGGTAGCTTCAGGAGATGGGTTGCATTAGATATTTCATGGAGATGGTATGGACCTTGAGGTCTTGCCTAGATGGAGCTTACTATGTTTTGTGTACTTTCCTGTACCAGCATGCTTGTTTATAACTACAGTTGGTTAGTTATTGGAACACTTTATATTTAGATATGTATGACCTGATTTAGATGCTTGTTTTGTTTTTCAGTAGTAGTTACAAGTGATCAGTATGATGTTTTGTTTATTTCCACTGCTGTCATTTATATTTATTTCTTCCACTGTTTATTGATATTGGATGTACTTCCGCTCTACGGGTCTGGTTCGAGTGTGCTGAGTCGTTTATTCTGCTGCATCTTTATTATTATACTTGGACTAGTACCATTATTATTATCCTCTGAGAGGGTATATCCTGGAAATTATACCTATAAGAACTTCACTGCTAGTCGGCAGCCTTTGGCGTTCAGGTAGGTGTGCATAAGGTACTAGCACCCGACCCATTTAGCACTGTTCGGGTGGCTGTTTGGGTCCGGGTCATTACAAAATGTTTCTATGTTTTTGTGGAACATGTAAGAACGGTTTCATTATGAGATGGGTGAGACATATATCTCCCTCCAATGAATTGGATAAATATTTATATATCATGATATAGACATGGATGTAATGGAAAGTTAATCTGGTTTAGTGATACAAGGTACGGACAAAGAGATAACTTAGTTCAGTAATGGACATTGTCCGCTATGATGGTCTTGGAAAATAACCTTGATTAATATGAAATGATTTTCTATGCTTATATGTTTATGTCACAAAATTTCATGTCTTATGTTATGAATATTGGGATTATATTCCACTTTTATGGTTTATCCCATTATATGATATTTTGATATTTTATATGGAGGATAAGATTTTCAAATGTTATGTTCTTATGAATATGATATGATTTCTATTTCATTTTTTTACCCTTAATAAGAATTTTAGATCACCCTTTTATATGTTTCTTTTCCCCAGGACATGAACAAGGGTATTAAGTATGATATTCCAAAAATGATTCTAGATATGATGAAATAAATGGGAGACAATTTAGATGTTTTATGAACCCATTGTTTATGTTTCCCAGTTTCTAAAGACACTATACCTATACGGTCCTGTCATGGTTTTTTTATATGATATAATAAATACAATTAACTTTTGAGGTGATATCAATGTATATAAAGTATGGGTTTTTAGTGACCAACAACGATATGGGGCTTGATCCCATGATTAAAGGATAATAAGGTTTTCATACTTTCTACTAGACTACATGATGTCCTGGTTAATATGTCATTGTTTAAACAATTTGATGAATAAATCTTATTGATGAACCAATGGTATTACTTTTGAGTCTTAGAGATTAATTTATTATATTATATAACTTGTAATAAACATAATAATATTGGAAAATAGTTAGATATAGAAAAAAATATTTTTTTCATTGATCTTATGATATGTTAAAAGTGTATTTTAGTGATTCGAGCATAAAAATTCATTTTTGGATACTCAATTCTCAGAGTAAGCGATGAATTGGAAATTGATAGAAGCATAACCAAAGGATGAAATTATACTTATAAAATAAAAATATATCAAGAAATTATATTTACTTATATTCTTAGGTAGTAAAATAATTCCTCAACTTTTGGAAAATAATCTTGAAAGAAAATGTTGTCTTATTATCTTCATATTCTTTGAATCATATGGTCTTTTAAATCATTATATATTTATGGGTTTGAAGACCTTATCTTTCTATTTATTATACAATTTTTTGTGATCAATGAAATCAATCACTCTCTATAATTATTTAATTTTTCCCTCAATATCTATATCTTCACTTTCCACCTATGTTCTCATACTTGGGAACCTAGTTACATGACCTTTGTATTTCACTTTCTATTTGATTAAGAGGAAATTTTATTAACCCTTATTCAATGTGAATTTTTATAATAAAATAATTTCCAAAAGAAATTAAACTAAAATGATAAGAGTAAAAATGATAAGATTAAAAATGATAAGATTAAAAATGACCCATATAATAAATTAGTCAAAGAAAAAGATAAAAAATATATTTTTATTCTATTTAATTTATATAAATCTTTGGGATAGGAAAAAGAAACAAATATTTAGTTAGAGAAATTATTTTCAAAGATAAATTAGTTTTCCTTATCATAATAATTCAAATTTAATTTTTAGAGATGAAATAATTACATAAAATTTTTATTAAAAGGAACCACAAAAATTATTTAATTAGTAATTAAATGAAATAAATGATACTAAAAATATTAAAAGTGAAGTAAATTTAGTGGATTATTTCGTTAAATTAATTTGGTAGATGAATATACCATTTCAAACATGAGTGATAATAATATATTCTGATTACATCATTGTCTTAATATTTTTAAATTCAAATTAAATGAATAATTTCAAAATTGACATTAATGTTATTTATAATAAATTATATTTTATAAGTAATTTTAATTTACTAAAAATAATATCTTCTTAAAATTAATTTTAAAATTTTAATAAATATAAACTATGTCTCATTAATGGAATAATTTTTCTTTTATAATGAATATATTTACCCCTAATTAGGAAAAACTATGTTAGTGTGATTTAGTTTAGAGCAGTATTTTTGCACATTACACGCGCTTGTGTTAAAACTAATTTTCAACACACATAAGATTTTAATTTGATAAATTGTATTTAATAATTATAATCATTGGGTAAAAATTATATAAAAATTATTACTTTAATTTATTCTTAATGGATAAATTACATAGGTTATATAACTAGTAACCGTAGTAAAAAACCAAAATAGTAAAAATAAAGAAACATAAATTTATTAAAAAATGATTAAAATATGTGATTTATTGTGTTTTTTTGGTATCTATCAACCATATAATACTTAAAACCCATAAATTACCAATATTTAATTTTCTTGAGGTAATATTGACCTCCCAATAGTGAATACTGTTGGGTATTTATAAAAGTTCCACTTTTTCTTGAGTATAAAAGGACACTCACTACCCTCACTTATCCACACCTCTCAAGCCATTTGGATCAGAAAAAAACTACCAAAAATAACTTCAAAAACCCATACCCTCATCCTAGAATCCTTATTTTTGGCATAAATCCAACCTAGGAAGGATTTAGTGAAAACCTTAGAAGGATACTCAAAGAATATGTAATGTTATTCAACAAGAGTCTTTATTTTAATTATTTCTCCACATCCTTAAATTTGTATTAAAACATGATTATATAATAACCTCAGTTTCTTCCATATACTAAGATGTTGTTATAATAAGGTAATTACCCAAAAACATATCCACTTACATCAAATGGGTTATGAAATCATTGTTCTTGTGTTTGGTGGACTACCACCTCGCAAACCGATGTTATTCATTTTTCCATTTCCACCTATCATGATTGGGTAAGATTATGGACATAAAGTATATATATGATATTTATAAAATATTTATACCTATATAGTCACTATATAATATATATATTTTAACCTTAAATTCTATAGGATATATGATAACATCGCTTGTGTGTGTGATAGACTACAACCTCACGAAGTGATGTGACTTGTCTTTCAAAAACACTTCACATGGAAAGTGATAAAGATAAATATAATGATTATATGTGATATAAATGAAATAATTATTATATTCATGAAATATTTATCATTATTTAAAGATAATATATATCATTTTATTTCTTTTATTTTCACTAACGTCAAGATGATAACAACATTCATGTACGTGTGGACTACCACCTTCACGATGTGATGTGAGTCTATTTTCATAAACACACCACATGGAAACATATATAAGTATATAATATGGTATATATGATATTATTATGATTCTATAATTCTAAAATTTTACTTAACTCCTTTCCATAATGATCATTGAAAAATGGAAATGTTACCCATGCATATTCACAACCTACCATCTCCATGATTGTAACGTGATTCATTTTTCATAACCATCATTCATGATTGATATTAAAAGTATAATTTATGTGTAAATATTATAATTTTCACATAATTGTTTTTTTGGAGATGATATAACTATAAAATATGTATAATAACTACATCTTTCATGACAAAACACGAATGAAAAACAAGGCAATTAATACCCAAAACAATGAAAATAATGAAATATTATTAATGAATAGGTAATAATATGTTATTAAAGGACCATATATGATATTATAAATATTAATATAGTTCTTTTATAAGTAAATAAAATATTTAAAGTCACTATACATGAGGTTAAAGAATGTTCAACCAAAAGGAATCGGAAGGTAAGTTATTTATTTACTCAATTTTCACTCACTAGCTTAAAATTATACATCATTTATTATGTCATGATAATACTATGTGTGAAATTAATTTTTATTTTATTATCTCATTCTAATGTAGATTGTTTACTCTTGAATTTATATTGAATTAAATTACTTGAAATTTTCCTAATCAACCCACTTAATTTTATTATAATATGTTTATTCATTATATTTTAAATTAATAATAACATTTTCCCACTCTTTGGTACTTAAAATTATTTAGAAAATGTTTTAAAAAAATGACTTTATTTATCTCTTCTGTCAGAAATAAGTTTTCTTAGAAAACCATGTTTTCTAAAAATATTCTCACAAAATGTTTCAACCTTTTTAAAATGATTTATTAAAGTAATTTTCACTCATTTTCAATATTAAAAAAAAATCAATTGAATCTTATTTAATTTTCAAAATAATTCCCTTTTTTATTTTACCAAAAAGTGAAATGAAACTTTGTTTTGATGTGTACATAATGAACTGAATTACCCTCCATCATGACCGTCATTTATTTGATTCTTAATTTTAAATTTTACCATATATTTTAAAATAAAATGTTTTTAAATTTATTTTCAAGGAAAAGGATTTTCAAAATGTTTTTCATAATGAAAATTATATTTTACTCAAAATGTTTTTAAAGATATTTTTAGGATATTTCTATTAATAAATGAAAATAACCCTTTATTATTACTCAGATGAGTATATATTTTATTAATACAATCCTTAATATTCCTCTGAATGGTTTAGGATCACTTTGACCAAGGAAAGTATTTACATTCACTTCATTGATTTATTTTTTGTAGTAATTAACTTTTCCTTGAATTATTCAATTTCCCATAGATATTAAATTTACACTAAATATAAATATTATTTATCATGGATATGTTTATTTCTTTAATTTTATACCATTTTTACATATGGTTTTTACTTTGATAGTTATATGATTAACTGGAGAAATATTAATAAATTTTTATCTTTTTCTTAATATAGATACTTGATGATAAGGAACATTTTTTATGAATTAAATCAATTATTCGATATACAAGGAATGATTTGGATAAGTATAACAGGGGTTGAGGTCCAATTAATATAATCCCCTCGATGCATCAGTAGTCTCATGAGACAAAACCAATTCAACAAAAACCCTATGTATTTGTGACCAGTATGTTTTAAATTGTCTCGTGTAAGTTCTTGATAGTAGTACAATAAAACTTCTTGTGAAAGTTCTTGAAAATAAATGTATCATGTACCTGGGAAACATGGAATCCAATAATTAATCATTTCGATCATTTAATTTATTATTATTCTCTAGGAAATTTTTAAAATGATATTTTCTATGGATGCATTTAATTCTTAGATTATTGATTATATGACATGTGTGTTCAGTTATTTACCTTACAATATTTATTATTACTTATCTTATCCTGATTTTAAAGTTATATAAATGAAATTTTTTCTCAGTTATTTACCTTTAAATATTTATTATTCTTATTGATTCATGATAGATTCTATTGTACTTAACCCTTATTGAGTATTTGAGCTCACCCTTATTTTGTTTCATTTCTTAGAAATCCTAGAAGTTTACTATGTTAGATATATAGGGATATACAAGAGAGAATAATGTTATTCTTGAAAAAAAATTATGTTATAATTTGTGTATTCAAATGTAATGTAATACTCATGTATGCATCTAGTTTACCAAGACTATTAAATTGATGGGTCATTTGGGATGTGATTCTTTGTATCTTATGCCAATGTAATGGTAGAAGGCACAAACTATTGGTTTCTAGGATTGGTTTCATTACAAGACCCTTAATGGGAAATTGTTTTTCCTTAGGTGTGTGTTTTTTTGAAGCATTAGAAACGCTAGGAGAGCTCATGGGAGTGAAAGACTCAAATGTGATCTTAGTATCATCATTGTGAGTAGGTTTTCACTATTCAGGACATAAATCTTTTATTTTGGGGAGAATTTAATAACTCTAAATTTTTTTTCAACACTTTGAAATATTTTAAAGAATATTTCTGGAGTTGTATGTAGAGTTGGAATGAAATTTTGGGGCTCTAAGAGACTTGGTAGAGATATATTAAAAATACTAAATATAATATATCAAACATCTGTATTTTTTAAAAAATAATAAACTAAATCCTGAATGGTTACTAAGATGGGAAAACTGAGACCCCCATCAAATCCAGAATACAAGTTTTACCCTAAGAATAAAATAAACATTGTGTCCATCCGGTGTTTGTTTTAATGGTAGTTGTGATAATATTGATAAATAAATAAATAAATAAATTTTTTATTTATTAAATGACCCAAAAACTAATCCTCCCTATTTGAACACTATTATGGAAAAATACTGGGGTTAAATGTATAACCCTAGGGAGTTAGATAGGATCATGGAAGGAGATATCTAGTGGCGAGCACATTGGCAGATGATCATGAGGTCATGGATTGAGTATTAGAGTACCATGAGGATTTTCACGATTTATGGGGTTCTTAGATCTCAATAATGATAATGACGTGGAAATTTTATTCACCAACAATCAATAAAAACCCAATCCATGAAATTTGTTTTTTTAATCCCTATTTTTTTATCCCATGATGAACAAGAATAATTCTTCTAATAAATTGATTCATGGGTCGATCGTTTGATTTATTAGTGTTGATTTATCTTCTTAAAATTAGGAATTTATATCATTTGATTATACACCACTCTTCATATTTTTAAAATGTCTAAAATGAACATGGACTTCATTCGATGAATAAATTATTCCTTGTTAATTTCTCTCTAGGTTCTTGAAATTTTCCATCAGTATTTCAGTTGGCCGGTGGTTCAATGATTCCTATGAGGACCGATCATTATGTGTTCGTTATATGAAAAAATGGATCATGGTTAGAGGTTATATTTTTGGTTTTAGAGATGTGATGGAGGCATGGAAAAGATAATTTGAATCCAGTGAGAGATCAGGCAATGGTGGACATATGAGCTAGATTGAGTGGATCTCTCTGGAGGAGTAGTGGTGGGAAATTATAAGAAATGGTTGGCTATAATCTAGACATTGACGATAGTGGTGGTCTAATATTGTCACTGGTGGTGCAATTTCCATGTTCCTGACTACATAGATCTTTGGGATGACGAACAAAACTAATTTTTACGATGAAGAACAGTCAGAATATGACTTCCAAATGGCTATGGAGGGTTGTTAAACCAAATCCAAATGTTGAGGCATGATTTCGGGTGGTTCCAAAGGCAACTACGACATGCGGGAAAAGACTTGTGAACATTATATAATTTCTGATAAATTCCAATGCACATGACATGTTTTTTAGAGTAACACAAGACTTTTTGTCCCCTCTTTATAGTGTCCAGGGTTATGTGTTTAGTTAAATATCACATGCCTCATGATCCTTATCCAACTATATTGGTGTGTATAGGGAGTACATTCCTAGGAATCCATGTGAAAAAAATACACTATGTGGTTTACTCACACAACATGTGACCCACTATGAATAGATTAACATGTATAGGGATTATATGCCTAGAAGTCCATGTGACCCCATATGCTATATGTGTCGGGGTACACACTATGTACTTTAAAAGGTTCATGGGAATGGGCCTGGGCATGACCATAGTATACGAGAATGGGCTAGAGTACACGAGCTTGACCAGAAAACATACACAGAGTTCCGACCCAACCTCTACATGTAATGTAACCCTAGTGAAAACACCATGTATATAGAGAAAGATATTTTGTGTGATACAATGAGACATGGGAAGTTCTAGAATCATAGAGACACATCGTATACCCCATGAGATATCCCTTGTACTTTTTAAATGGGAAGTTTGATCCCTTTTTCTTCTCAGGATAGATAAAATATAATCTTGGGTGAGTTACCTTGGACCGTTTCATTATGGGTGAATTCCCTTGGTCAATACCTATGAGGGTAAAATGATGAATCATTACATTATTGTAATGTTTGTGATTCCCTCTAGGGGATTTTTCTAAGATAGAGTCAAGTATCCCTTACTGTGGTCCAAGGTGTGATATCTTTCATTCTTCCCTATGTTGGGCTAGGTATCCCATTACATACTATCAAAGGATGTGATTACCGTCATATAGGGTTATTAAAATTAGGTTCAAGAGTCCCCCATTAGCCCTGGGTTTGATCCCTTATCTATTAATCAACATATGCTGCCTTCCAGAAGGTTGTAGTGTGATCGAGTGAGTATCTTGGATGAGACCTCTTAGTTTATTTAGTGATTATTCATGGAAATACCTGATAAGTATTTCCTCTTAGATGAGTGAAATAAATGTAGAGAGACTCAAAAGGTGTGTTATATCATATGGATGTTATTTTTGAGCCTCTAGTAGAATCCTAGGCTAGTAGTGAGGACATGAACTCACTTTTAGACTTGGTGTCTACCTTTGAGAATATTTGGGTTATTGTGATTTTTGTATCATTGACTAATTTATATGCCATTGTGGTGATGATATGGATACTCTCTCTTTTGTGTTTTATGTTTTTTTAGGGTTTACTACTGGGTATGTTTATACTCACCCATACATAGGATCTATACACACACATTATGCATTATCAAGACGACATACCTTTTATTGGAGTCATAGGTGGACTAGGATAAAGTGGATCTTAGTTGTGCTAGAAATACCTCAAATGGATCCAATAATTTTTTTTGGTATGTTAACCCTTATTTTCAGAAGGTTGGGTTCTTTTGATTTTTTGGTGGGATTTTATTTGGCCCTTTTCACTTTTTTGTACTACTTGTTATACTCTGATGTGGAATAAATTTTATGCATGCATTTATAGTATGAGTTGTTTATATTTCTATATTATACAAGTTTATGGAGATGTGTTTTTGTATACAAGTACTTTATGATATGACCTCCCATGTATGTTATATACCTACTTGGTGCTAGTATCCAACCCTTGTTTGATTGAAGGTGGGATTGGGGTGTCATTATAGCCTTACTGCAGGATAGGTGGACCCTAATGGGTCAGATCGTGACATTAATATCTCCCTTGTTGACAATAAATTGCAATGGACTATGGGGGGGGGAGTCAACTCACTATCTGCTTCCCATTCCATCAATACAACTTTCTCTCTTCCTTAAAATTAGCTTAAGCTACTTATAAGGGAAGGATGACACCATATTATTTTATTTATAAAATATCCTCAATTTAGGATGCTCTAAGTGTACCTAGGATATCCCTATGTAGAAAATAAGAGTGATATAACTAAGGTTTTCAATGATATCCATAAACAAACATACATGTGATATCACACATAGAAGTAATTATAGGGGCTGATTATAGAAATCCATTAAGGAATACTTTATAGAATGTAAACATCTCAAAAAACACATAAAAAAGTTCAAGGTTAAAGAATAAAATTCCCACTTTGTCTCATATTTTCATCCACAAAAACTCTACCTTAACAAACATGTTTTATATAAACAAAGATAAGGGTGTAATGTGTGACTGAAAAACCATTTTCTATACTTTTTAATAGTTTTCTAGAATTTATAGATTCACAAAACTTGTGAATTCTTGATATCCCCACCTCATGTTTTCTCCCCCTAGAGGGATGCACTCAATATATATATATTACTTAGTAATTTGTAAGACACGATGAATAAAATCTTCCTTGATGTACAATAGTGATAAAAATAAATATTCTACTTTAATTTCAAAATAGTTGTCACAAATAAACAAGTGTTTTAGGGAATAAAGAAGGAATTATTAGTTCTTCAGAAGTAACAAATAGGTTGATAAATTTATCTCAATCTTGGTTCTACTTTTCTTCCATACTCATCATGGGAATATTTATTTGGATTTTTTTTAGTCTCAAAAATTTTCTTGTATTCTCTATTACCTTGAAATTCTTCTTTATATAGAGTAAATTTATCCACATTAGTTATCAAGGAGGATTCATTGACTTGGGTATGTATTATCTTTCTTATAACATCTTTTTGAGCTATTATAATTTTTAGAAAAAGATTTGTTCTATTCCCAAAATTTCTATTCCTTTCAAAAAAATTCTTAAATGGCTATATCAACACTTGTGGAAAAACTCTCATTAGTTTTGGTATCATTATCTAAATCAATTTAAATTCCTTTATCATCATCACTCACTTATTACTTTTCTATTTGTTAGTTCTTGGCTAGATGGTTAGGCCAAATAGTCAAGCACTCTTTCTTTGGTTTCCCAAATTCTTTGGGAATACCACATGACTTATGGACATACTTAGTATTTCATGAGTACTCCTCTTTATCTTATTAGATTTTCTTTCCTTTTATATAATATGTATTCTTTCCTAGTAACGTTTACGTACACTCTTCATATTTATGACCTTCTAATCTACATATGTCACATAATTATTATAAACATCCAAATATATATTTTTTTGGATATAATTAGTACAGTTATTATCACAAATTTATTTCCCATGAAATATATCCTGACTTACTATAAAAGAACCACCTTTGTTTTTACCTATTACTTATTAAAAAGATATTATAAAAACAAGAGTATGCTTTATGTCTATACTTTCCACAACACTAGAAAGATCCATTAATCTATGACCTTTTACTTAGATAATTAATATATCTATAAATTCATTAGGGATGTCTTCTTGCAATATAATACTTACTTTTCCTATAGGTAGTGGTTTTATTGGATTATTCTCTTTATTTGATGGGGAAGAGTGACTCTTAACCTTCTTATTATTCCAAACATCTTAATATTTGTTTTTATTACCTACACTATTGTAAATTGCAAATTTATCTTGAAAATTAATTAGGTATATATTTTACCTATCTATTAATATTTACCTTCTCACAAGTTTGAGAGAATTAAAATTTAACCTCTATTGATTTTATAAAGTCTTATCAAGCATTATTTAGCTCATTTTTATCAACCAGACCTATTGATTATGTCTTATCCAGTTTTTATTCCCTTACAACCATCTTTTCCTCAATATTACTCACAAACTTCTCTTTCATAGCTTCTCTAAGCTTATTATTATTCGTCTCATAAACATTGGATACTTCCTTTCTAACCAAAACCTATTTTTATTCAGTGATCATGTTTTTATCCTTTAATATCTTCCTATTTTTTTTCTTATGCTATACAATATGTTCAAGATAATATTATCAATTTCCTTTCAATTAACACTCATGTTATACCCCTTATTCTCTAACATCGTCACTTCTTGATGAATAGAATAATTTCTCAACTTTTGATTTCTTCTTGAAATATAGTGTTTTATTCATCTTATAAAATTATAAAAACTTTAGAGGAGACCTCTACTCTGCCACCACTTATAGTTCCTAGGTTTGGATGGATCACTGGGAGGGGGAGGGGTGAATCAGTGATATTATATTTTAAAATATCCTTATTTTTAACTTCAACTTTTTTCATTGGTTAAATACCCAATCCTCTTGTTGTATCAACTTATTATATTCTAATATACTATAATATTTCATATGTTATGATACTAACAAAATCCTCATTAGTTTTTATAATAAGTTTTAATTAATTTATTTTGGTAAAATAATTTATATTCCATTTAGTATTAGTTAATTTTAAAGTTTTATCTCAATTTGTGATCTTTTTATATCAAAGAAATTTTCTCTATGGAAAATATCATACAGGTATGTAAATATCTTATAAGATTTCAAGATAAAAGATTTATCTCACAAAAAAATATCCTCCACTCTAAAATTATCTTATGTGTGGGGACTATGGAATTTAGAAATATGGAAAAGTAAAATATCATACAACATATGGTGAAATATCTCATCAAAGGAAACTTCATATAGGAATTATCCATTGAAACTCGAAATTATTACATGTTAGATATGTGCTAAAGTATTTATCCTATGAGAAAATATATTCACATAAGAAATGTTTTTAGCAAAATTCATTTATCATATGAATATAAAATATCATACGCATATAGAAAATATCCTATTAATAGTAAAATTATCTTACATAATAGTAATTCTAAATTATATCATGAAATTAAAATATCATACAATAAAAAATATCATATGAAACAAAGGATTTATTTTAAATGAAAAAAGTCTTATAAGACACAAGATAACTTTATAAGGTGAAAATATCATAGGAATCAGAATATGTTTTCACTAACTCAAAATTCATATGAATTATTAAAGTCTTAATAATATAATAAAAGTATCACAACCAAGAAAAAATCATACGATCAAATTCCTTACAAATAAAAGTCTTACAAAGCTGAATATATGTGAAGCTAAGTATTTTGCAATTTTTAATTGAATTATTGAATAATTTATTACCATTGATATATTCTGAGAAAATTCCAACATAACTTCTATTTTATCAAAATTTGTGATTTTAAATGAGTAAATGATGATTTAAATATTTTTTATATTGTAAAAAACACATATAGTTCATAATATGACCAAATTATCAATCAAAAACTACCTCTATATTTGTTATTTTTTGAAAATACCATGTGTAAAGGATAACTTGACACTTTTCTAATAATTAAATTCTCTCAAAAATTTGGAAGAACAATAGTGTGAATTAAAATATGAAAATTGTTTTTTTAATATTTGAATACTATGTCTCTCATGGGAATCAGATGCTCTATTGTTTATGATAATTTTTTTTGTGAAACTAAGAATGAATATATTCTACTACTGTGAATCCAAGAATATATATTGAATATGAAGAAACTTTAGAGAAACACTTTGAATCCATATTCTATCTCTATATATTTCATTCATCTTATATCAGTTTATGCTTGAAACTTTGTGTTGAACCCACAACCATTATTCATCTATTCTCTTTGTAAAGTTTATACTTTTTGTACTAAGTGTGAAAAAAATAGATAGGTCTTGTGAAGGGATATCCTAGTGAAATATATTGTAACCTTTTTAACAAGTTAAATTTTCTTTTAATCCACTATCGAGGTCCCTATAAAAATGAACTGCATAGAGAAAATTGCCAATCTTGAAGAGAGAGCATTGGTGGAGTAGACTAAGGGATCTTTATGCCCTAACAAACTGAAAACATCTTATGTACTACTTATTGTATCTTTTTATTTTTTTCTTTATATTTTATTTAAGATTATGATAGTCTTTATTATGCTTTTAAGAGAGTTTTTTTTTATGATTTTTAAAGAACTAAATTCACCCCCTATTGAGTCATCGTATGACCTTGTAAGAAAAATAATTGTTATCAGAGATTTTGAATTTTGATTTCTCAAGATTTACTAGTTGAAATCTAAAGATCAAGTTATAAGTGTGTACAATGGAGGAATCCAAATAAGTTATTCCAATGATTAGAGTGCCATAATTAAATGGATAAAATTATGGCTACTTGATAGATCACATGATTATCTACCTGAAAAACCTTAGATTGAAGGTGTAGTTAAAATCCATAAAGACTTATAAAATTCCAAAGCTTAAACTAGAGACTTGGGATACTACAACCAAATTTGAATATGATCTCAACTCTAATGTTATGAATGAAATTATATATGGACTATGTTTTGATAAGTTTAACCATGTTTCACAGTGCTCCCCAACTTATGAAATGTCGAATACCATTTTATTTTCTTATAAAGGAACTAAAAATGTTATAAAAATAAGGTAAAAAACTATCAATATTAAAACCAACACCATAATAATTATAGATGGTGAGAGAGTAATTCAATTGAATGGAAGGATCAAAGAAACTTTTAATGACTTTTTTCTTTGGGAACACTTATTCTTGAACCCGATCAAACTTTAAAAGTTCTAAGAGTATCATTATTTATGTGGAGTGAAATATCTGCTATCACCATACAATCAACTCCTACCAAGAATATGAAAATAAAATACCCAATCAACACTCCCATTATGTATGAGGAAGAGATACAAGTAGAGTATGTTGGTCAAATTATAGTAAAAAAGAATAATCCTACATTAAAATTTTCTAATTCTAAGTATGAGAATAAATTCAAAGAAACTTATTATTAGAATCATATGATGAAGAAAAATATATTAGATTATATTTTGATGAAGAAATTGCATATTTTACGAGGAAATTAAAAAATATTTACAATGAGATAATATAATTCAATAAATACTTTAAAAAGTATAATAATTATAATAGAAACTCAAAAGAAGTCAGATGCTATGAATGCAATAATCTTGGGATTATCAAGCATGAGTGTCCTCATATTAAAGATAAAAAATAAATCTGAGAAAAAGTTCTACATAAAACCTGATTATAAAAGGAAAAAGAAGAATTCTATTAAGGCTGCATGAAGTGATTTTAAAGAATCTAGTGGTGATTCAAGTTCTATCTCAGTAGCTAAGATATTAAATCAAAAGTATAATAAGTTATTCATAACATAGATAGAAGAGGTACAACTTGGTTTTTTAATATTATTCTAAATCTAAATCTAAATCTAAAAAATAATTTTATGAGTAATTAAATGAATATTTCACTATGATGGAAGAAAAATATGAATCACTTAATAATAAAAACAATACTCTTAAAAATAACATGATTTTATTAGTTATGAAAGACAATATTTATCCAAACAAATCTTAGAGTTTAAATATATTTTAGAAAAATATGATTCTAGTTGTACATACCATGACAATAAGATAAAATAATTAATGGTTGAAGTCAAATATTTGAATTATAATACTAGAGTATTTACTAAGGGGGAGACTTAACTCAATTAAATCCCTGGTAATAATAAAGAAAATATATTTTATCTAAGGAATAAGAAGTAATGGGGAAAAATATGTTGTATAAGAATTATTTTGTGATTAGTTAGAAAATAGAAACATATATAATGTTACTTGTTTACACTATGTAATAAATGGTAATTACTCTAATGATCATTATTTAATAAATCCTCATATTTATGGTGTAAAGATGATTTTTTTAAATAAATTAATCTGAATTTAAATCTTTAAATATTGGACTTTCTGGAAATTGTAGATGGATTTGGTTTTCAAAATATTCTATAGATAACATTGCTGGACCCAAGTTATTTTGGGCACTAAAGATCCTTTTTGTTTAATTTTATTTATAGGGAATAAGACATAGCAACAAAAATTCAAAAATGGTTTATGGACTATGGTTTCTCAAGACATATAAGTGGAGTTTTTTCTAACTTTTATTCACTATAAAATGTTGATGGATACTATGTCACATTTTGTGACAATTAAAAAGGAAAGATCATTTGAGTGGGATCTATTAGAGATTCATGTTTAGTCCTCATCAATAAAGTACTTTATGTTAAATGATTAAATTATAACATGACAATTATTTCTCAATTTATGCTAATGGATTTTATTTGATTTTTCAAATAATTATCATTCTGTTTTTAAATATTAATTAATTAAATTGCATACACTTAGAACTAAGAATGTTTAAAATCTATATCATTATTATTCATGTAAAAACTATCAAATTTTTGACCGCTGAAATTAATGAATCTTGGATTTGGCATGGATGGATTGTACATTGAAATTTTTATTATTTTAAAAAATTATCTAAGAAAAAATTGATTTTAGATTTTCCTAAACTTAAATTGGAGAAAACAATTCTTTGTGTTGTATGCCAAATGGGAAAGAAACAAAAATCATCTTTAAAACCAATTATATAGGTTTATATATCTAGACCACTTGAACTTATCAACATAGATATGTTTGGAATATCTTTAACTTAAATCCTAAGAAGAAAATATCTTGTTTCTATTTTTGTTGATGATTTTTATTGTTTTAAATTGGTTTATTTATTAATATTTAAGAATGAATCATATATCACCTTTATAAATTTATATAAGAAAGTGAAAAATGAAAAATATTCTAAAATTGTTTATTTGAGAAGTGATGATGAGGGAGAGTTTGAGAATCATGAATTCAATTTATATTTATCAAAACATGGAATTAAACATACCTTCTATGTTCCTAGTCCACCTTAATAGAATGGTGTTATTGAAAGAAATAATATGAACTTGTAATAAATTGAAAGATAAACATTATGTGAATATTGTATGCCCACTCATTTTTAGCTAAAGATATTAACACAACATACTATGCCATAAATAGAGCTATTACAAGGCTTATCATGAAGAAATACCCTATAAATTATGGAACAACATAAAAATAAAGGTTGTAAACTTTAAATTTTTTCGATGTAAATTCTATATCATGATCACCAAGGATATTTTTTTGAGTTTTATATAAAGTTTTATTAAGGAATATTCTTATTTTATTCTGTTATATACAAACACTATCAATTTTTCAAAAAGAATTCAAAGATTTTTAAAGAATCGACTCATGTAAAGTTTGATAAAAATAACCTCTTTAATTAAAAATATATTTAAATAGATGAAATAAGTGATTATATAAACAATATAATACTTGGACCACCCTTTGATAACAAAAAGGATGTTGACTTAGAACATGATCATGAACAATCCACTCCTAAAAGGTTTGAATCTAAAGAATATTAAAGTGTGAATCCTAGACTACCTTGAAGCATGAAAAAACAGACTTTGTAGACTTTATCGGAAACATAGATGAAGGAGTTAGGACTATAATAAGTTATAGAAACCATTTTTAATTTTATTCCATCCTATCCCACCATGAACAAAAAACTATATAATCCATAAATGAGGAGATTTGGTTCTTATCCATATAAGAAGGGTCAAACTAGTTTAATAGGAAAAAGGTACGAGAATTAGCTAACATAACCTTTTATAACTTGTTAGTGGAACTAAATGGGTATTTATAAATAAATAGGATGACCAAGGGGTGATAACTAGAAATAATTCTAGACTATTTTTCAAAGGTTATAACCTAGTGGAATGGATAAATTATGATAAAACCTTTGTTCTTGTAGCTATATTATAATCAATTAGGATCCTCTTAGCATATTCATCTTATACAAACATTAAATTATTTTATATGAAATTAAAATATTTATTCTTAAATGGTTTTTAATGGAGTAGGTTTATTTTAATAATCCTCTAATTTTGGAAAAACCCCATTTTCTATGTTTTGTTTTCAAACATACCAAATATTTTTATTATCTTAAATAAGCACCTAAAGCTTGGTATTAAAGATTAATTTCATTCCTTTTATCAAATAGTTTTATTATATAATTTTAAGAACCTACTCAATTTAATAAAACATCACAAAAATCTATCTTGTTAGTTCAAATTTATGCCGATGATGTAACTTTTGGTTATAAAAATGAAATATTGTGTAATGATTATTCAAATCTTATGAAAAAAAAACTGAAATGGTCATGATGGGAGAAATAAATTTATTAATTTTATTTAAAATCTATCAAAATATTTTGGTAACTTTTTAAATTAAATAAAATACATTTATAATTTACTAAAGAGGTTTAGACTTAAAATTATTAAAATAAATTAAACTCCCATGAGTTCCAACATTAAGCTTGATTTAAATGAAGGTATAAATCTAGTTGAAAAAAAATTATATAGAAGAATTATTAGATGCTTGTTATACTTAACCACTAGTATACTAGATATCATTTTTATGTATGTTTAAGTGTTAGATTTCAAGAAAATCCTAAAGAATATCATTTGAGTGATTATAAAATGATTCTAAAGGTATTTGAAAGTAACTATTTATTTATCTTTACCTTTTCCAAAAAACTACTGGTTTTCATTTAATTTCATATTATTATGCTGATTTTATAGGTTTTAGGTTTGATATGAAGAGTTCCACAAGAACCAACCACTTCCAAGGAAAATATTTAGTTTCATGATCAAGTAAAAAAGGAACACACTACTACATTATCAACTACTAAAATTGAGTGCATTATAACTGGTAGTTATTGTGTTCAAGTGTTTTTGATGAAACAAACATAGATATACTTTGGATTCAATTTCTATCATGTTCCAATTAAATGTGATAACACTTCTACTATCAAAATTTAAAATAATTTAGTAAAAAATTCTAGAATTAAACATATATATTTAAGGAATAATTTATTGAGGGATCATGAAAAAAATGAAATATCTCTTTATAATTATTTATTATTGAATTTAAACTCAAACATATATTTATAAATACTTTATATGCTAAAATATTTTATTTTATAAAAATTGATTTCTGCCTATTTGACATTATATGATTTTATTCTAATTAGTAATTTTATCTTTTTAATTAATCAATCTAAGCTATTTCATTTTCAATTTTTATATTTATTCAGGTATAACTTTCTTCACTATCTTGAAATCTTAATTCCTTCAGTTATTTATTTCTTAATGTATTTTAATTTCTTCATTGATTTCATTTGTGATTTATTTACATAAATATTTTATCATGCCATAAAGTGAAACTTGGTCTATTAATTTTTAAAATTTTATTTACTTTATTTCAGTACTCTTAGTGACCCTTTACATTCCCTATAATAATATTTTGTTTTTATATTTCAATCCTAAAAATATTACAAACACTATAATATCTTTCTTTCTAAATCCAAAACCGTATTTTCCTAACCTAATCCTTCAAACTTTAAACCATATCCCTCACATTGAGAATGAGGAAATTTAAAATATTATATTACACTGCTTTAAGAATCTTTTAGAAGGATAGTATGTTTTAAAAGGTGTTTATTGGAAAGGTTATTAATTTTTATTATATGGATTACATGTACATACTTATGAAGAACGTTTTGAACTTATAATCTTGGGAGTTTGTAGTCAATGAGAAAAGTAAAGAGTTATTATACGATAAATAATTTTGAGAATTCTATGAAAACATTGAGTTTAGTTTTGGAAATGATGAATACTTGGTGGTCTCAAAGGTGGGGAAAAAATTCTCAATCTATTTAACTGAGTTAGCTGAATCATTTTGTTTTTCACATGAACAATTCTACAAGTTTAACCCATATTTGGTTAATATTGATGATGTCCAACCTATTGAGATTATAAATTCTCTATTTTGAGATATAATTGTCAAGAATAATCCTATAAAATATTTATAGGAAGAGTAGAAGGTTTTAGAAAAGTTTATTCAAACTGGAATTTCCTAAAGAAATGGCGAGTTTGAATTTTTTTTGTTTCTTTATATATATTTTCACTTTTTTTATTAATATAGAAGAACATGAATCCACCCAGATAAATTATGACATATATCTATCACACAAGTAATAAAAGATAGAGCTTATATCATTTCAGATGAATCCTCACTCTCTTGCTTTGAAAGAGTGAAGGTTGATTTAAGTGACTTAATAGAAACCAAATTCCATGGATTTAACACCTTTATAGGTGTAATCCTTAAGAATATTATTTTTTATGATTTATTTTTTTATTAAGCTAATTAATTTTAGATCTTAATAAGAAGATTAAGTGAACCATGATCGTGTTGAGTGGAAGAATTTCTTGTCAGATATTATTGCTGCAAGTGATAGTGTTGAAATATATGGTGTTCTTACCGAAGTTTTCTTGAACGATGAAAAATATAATAAGAATATTTATGTAAGAAGTTGAAGAAGTCACGTAATCTTCAATGATATTACTTAACCTATTTATGGAGACTCAATGGTTCAAGATGAATATTTTACTGATGTTAGAGCTATAAAGGAGGAAGTAACTTCTCCAGTAGAACATGTTAATGTTACTGAGTCCGAGAAAGTTGTTGTTGATTAGGCTACAATACAAGTACCTATGGGTGACATTGTTTCACCGTAAGTACATTAAGTGGTGGTTCCTATTGCTGATTTTTTTGATTATAGTGAGTTTGAGGAATTCGTTTATCCTATTGATGCTCTAAGGTCTCTTGCTATTATAAGACTAGTATTTATTAAAGGTGGTAATAAAAGGAACCTCGCCTTTCTAAATGGTTCCCCTAATAATGTTGAAATATATGGTAAGAAGAAATGTAGATAAATTCACAAGGACTTATGTTCCAATAAATGTCAATAAAGGTTTCTTTATAAGAGTTAAATTTTTTGGTTCAGAAGAGGAAGATAAAGAAGAAGCTCCTTTATTGAGAAGAGTGGTTCCTACTAAACCATCCCATAATGAATGGGGTAAAGAAGAAAGAGGCACATGATACCTAATTTTTCCTAAAGTATAAGAGACTAAGTTACACATACAACATTAAAATTTTAGAGAGAAGACGTTTTCTGAACTCATCTTTCTAAGATATAATGTGAGTAACTTGAAAGAAAAAGTGATAGTCTTAAAACAGAATTCAATCTTAAATTATATTTTGATGAGTTTAAGGATCCAATACAAGCTCAAATAGATAAGATTTATAATTTTTAAGTTGTGAAATATGATGTCTCTACTTATATCTTGAAAGAGACTAAGTCAACTCAAGATAAATCCAAATAAAATTTTTATTTCATGAAAAAGATATTGATATCTCATTTTGAGCACATCAAGAGACTCCCAAATTCTCAACCAATTTCTGTTAAAATTGTTTAATCATATTCACCAAGAACTTTTTATGTACCAAGATCAATAGTGGAAAAGTTATTAGATGTTTCCTAATATATTAATGATTTGACCAATAGGATTGATTCCCTAAAATGTTACAATATCCTATTAGAAATATTTTAAGATGTTCAACGAGATATCACCTATTGAATTAGAGAAGTTAAAGAAAATGGTATATAACGATCTCATATTATTGGGAAATATCTCTTTGATATTCCTTTTGTTAAGGATAGTTTTTTCTCTCTGAAGGGGACTTTAGAAAATGATCTTTCTATATCAAAGTTCATGATGGGGGGGGGGGGTGGTAGAGAAGATTTATCCTATTATTAATTATAATTTTCAGATCTTAGATGTTAAGTTAAACACCACAACATTTTATTTAAATGATAACCCATATATTTATTACACTATATTTTATGATTTATTACATAAATATACACTTAATACAACCCTATAAGATCATGAGGCATGGTGCCTTCGAGTATTAGGTACATAACATTAAAAATAAAAATATATGTACAATGTAATAAACTAGAACTCCATAACATGCCCTTAATTTCCCTCGATCTTCTAAAACTACATGGGATAACCTAGATACATACATAAGAAATGGGTGAGATATAAAGAACATTAAGGGAATAAAAAAATCATAACATAAGTTAAAGTAGTACATGTGATCCAAGAGGAACATAAAGGTAACATAAGAGTGGTGATAATCATGATATTGAATAATGAGGCATGATATAATATGATAACATAAATGTAACAAAAGAACATGGAAACAACATAAAACATGACATCATAAACATATTACAAGGATAAAAACCAAGAAAAAATTATACAGTGTGGTTGGAATAACCTACCACTAACCATTCATGGAATATCATGAGATAAAAACATTACCTAATTCATTAGATGAATATATAATTCTTGTCCCACCAATAATTTTCATATAATGTACATGGATAAGTGTGCCCCATAGATCATACAACATAAGGATGCATTTCAAAACATTTAAGCCCATGATTAAAGAGTGCAGGTTAAATACATGTAAATCCCTAATTAGTGAAGGATAGGTACAACTAGGCGAATACCTTTGAGTGGAAATAGATATGGGTATTCACTACAAAAAATTATTAGCACGAAAAATCACAGGATAATTTTAACAATATAACAGGTGTAAAGAAAGGATTAAAGAAGGTGTGAATGAGAGAGAAAGGAATATCTCATTACTTGGGAATCATAAGGATATTAATAGGGATGTGTAAAAGAATTTACCCATTTGAAAAATTAGAAATCAAAAGGAATGACATAAATAAGGTTCATGAATAAATAAGATAAGGATAAGATCCCTTACTTCAGCATAATAAAAAATTAGGTGAAGGTAATAAAAAGATAGGATAAATTATATCTCATTATTATAACATCAATTGGATATTAAAGGTATTTTTATAAATACATAAAAATATAATCAATTTAGATTCAAATGGATAAATTCAAAGAATGGGATTTAATGGAGAAGAAGAGAGAGAGATCCCTTTCCATGAGAGAGCACTTCTAAAAGTTTGGGAGGAGATTCTTAAGCGCTTGGAGGAACCTTGGGAGAGATATAAAGAGGGAATGGAAAAGTAAATTCTTTCTCCAAGTGTTTCTAGTGAATATTAATGGTAATTTGGGTGAGTTTTTATAGCAAAATATGGGGGAATTATTAATTAATTTCCAAACATAGGTTTTGGACTCTATATGTTAAATTAATAAAAACACACACTTTACCATGGTTTTTGAAATATACCAGTGGTTTCATTATTTTATAGAGCTGAGAAATAAACTCCTTAAAATAATACCCTTGGTGATATAGAGGTATTTGACCTAATTAGTTTAATAATCACTAATTCACGAATATTATAATATTACTGAGTTTCATGTTTCCTATAAGCATCTTATAACCTGAGATAGGTGATGAATAGTTTCTTATGTATGAGTCACCATTGAGTTTAATACATCATTGAGAATGAGTCTCTATTAAGGGTGACTCACCACCAACTATATCACATCACCAAGGATGACTCACCACCATCACCTATGAGTCACGATTGAAAAAACACACTATCAAGATGTAAATTTTTTCAAAGTTTGGAATGAATCACTGTCAGCTATGTCATACCACTAATTTAGAAATTTTTTAAAGTACAAGACACCACTAGCCTTACCTATCGTTAGAGGGGTCACTTCCAGAAGAATGACTCACCGTCAGCTAAGTCACCACCAACATAGAAATTTGTCTATGTACAAAATTTCACACCGCCATCTTGACATACTTTAAAATGAGATACCATCATCCTGAGGCACAACAAGAACAAGGCACCACCAAAATACGAGTCATCATTATATGAATCACCATCATAATTTCTCTAATTATTCTTTTTGAATTAATTTCTATAATGGAAATATTACATAGTTTAATACCAAACATATTTTAATGACTATCTCTTAAATGATCAATATAATGAATTAATGAATGCATCATCCCTAAGTACGAGGCTAAAAAAAGTCTAAATGCTCATGTGTATACTCATGATGCTGTTGATAAAAGATAATTAGACTTCCTTATGCAATATACAGAGAATGAGAATGATAGTGTAATGTACTGAAAAAAACACTCTAAAAGCTATTTACAATAGGAGAGTTTTAGAACATTACAAGAACATACATGATTACATTCAACTGAGGAAGATAAATAATAATACATATATAGTGCCTACTTGTAATCAAGAATAAAACTATCTATGACATTATGTTCTACTAATACTTTCACAAGAACCCAACTTGAGCTTCACTACAAATCAAAATCAAGAGTTATGAGTTCCACTGCATAACAAACCAATCATCTCTATCCCTCATACTTTCAAATTGATCATTTTGTTTATTTCTGTTTACATTATGAGCAGTGTGTGTGTTTCTATATTTATTTCTCAATTAAATATATCTTATATTAAAATATAAGATACATAGATATCTTTATAACTCTTTTTACACATATACTCCCATAGAAATCATGGAAGAGGTCTTTTGAGATCCATTATATTTTATACTCCCACAGATAATAGTGGAATAGGTCCT
The DNA here is from genome assembly GCA_963277665.1 of Viscum album. Lineage (NCBI taxonomy): Eukaryota > Viridiplantae > Streptophyta > Magnoliopsida > Santalales > Viscaceae > Viscum > Viscum album. The sequence goes on from OY728140.1 coordinate 829,879,336, forward strand.
ATGTATTTTGGACAGTTGTATACTATTGTAAAACATGATCTAGGTTGTGGGTAAAACTGTTTATTTATATAAAATTCTTGGTGGTAGGTGATCAAAAATTTTATAAGACTAAGTATCAACTTGATACTGAATCTCTTGTATTCAAAATTCTTCTATGTGTTTTATTTTAATTTACTCTGAATCCATTCTTTAAAAACTGAAAAAAAATTAAAACAAAAAACTAAATATATACTTTGATAGTTAACCTTAATTAGTGTTTTAATAATATTTTAATAAATTAAATTGTTTTAAAAGTATTAAGTAATATTGTATAATATTTTATCTGAGACCTAATCAATCTTCTAATAAATCTTGTGAAAGACTGAAACTTATAAAAATATGATATTTTGGTTAACTGGGCCGTTTTTAAATTAATTAAGGTAATCGATTTTAACCCATTTTTAATAGAAACTTTTATTGGGTACTCAATTCACCTTCTCTTGATATACTCACTCTGACCAACATTTGATATCAAAGGTTTAAGATTTGGTATCAAAGCGTTCAACAAAAACACATTTTCAACTGTGATTTTTATTAATCTTAAGATCTTAAATTTATATTATTTCTAAATTTATCTCTTTAAATAGACAATATTCAAGATGTTTTTACTACTAAAATACATCCCTTTTTCAATGGTAAAAATTATGCTCAATGTAGATTCTAAATTAAAATGAACATTGTGAGTATGTGATTTGAAATTTGGACTGCTATAGGAGATAAATATGAACTACTTACTACTACTATAATGGATTGAGAAGATTCTACAATGACTGATTACAATAATAATTGTAAAGAAATTAATTCCCTTTATTATGATTTAGGATATGAGGAATTCAATATAATTTCTTATTGCAAAACTGCATATGAAATTTGGGATACTTTATTTGGTTCACATAAAGGAACAACTAATGTTAAGAAGATGAGAATTAACACTTATACTGCCAAGTATAATAACTTTATGATGAATCTTGATGAACCTATTTATGAAATGTACCTTGGTTCAAGGATATTGTGAACATAATGAGCTCACTTGAAAATTCTATATCTGACAAGGACCAGATCATGTGACAACTTAGATGATTACTTGAAAGATGGAGAGGCACATCTGGGTCAGTTAGAGAGTCCCGTTATATTAGCAAGATACCCATCAAAGAGTCAATTTTTAAACTGATGATGTATAAAGAATAGTTAAAGGTTAACCAAGAGGATTATTAAGATCCAAAAATAAAAACCTATATCCTTTAAAACTACAACAAATAAATAAAAGTAAAAGGAGAAAGTTCAAGCTGCAAGTTCAAGTGAAAGTGAGTCACAATCAGATAGTGATAAAGATATGGTTCATATAACCAGATGGTTTAAGAACTTTTATAAGAATAAAAAGTTTTTTAGAAATCGTAATTATAAAAGAAAATATGATTCCAAGTGACCCTAGAAGAAAGACAGGAAGAAAGATGAAAATGAGGTTGTCTACTATGAGTGTAATAGTAAAAGTCATTTAAATGATTACTGTCCAAATTTGAATTACAAAAAGGGATATGATTAAATGATAGAAGATATAAGAAGGCCATAAAAGAAACATATTGTTCCTCAAAATACATCTCCAGTGATTCTGACTCTTCTCCTGAAAAAAATATAACAGATCCAATATGTGTTTTAAGAAAAAAGTCACTGAGGTAACTACTATATCATCCTTAAATATTTTTTATAATTCTAAGAATGAAAAATATGATGAGTATTTGACTACATAAAAAATGTTTGAATAATGTATTATGATGTAAGATAGATTTAATTAAATTAATAATAATTAAAAATTTCTTAAGAGACCACATACTTTATCTAGAAACATTAAATCTGATCTGTCTATTGAAAATGAAAATAATGCTCAAATATTAAAAAAGAATATTGAACTTAAATTTTCAAATTAGAAACTAAAGAAAAACTTGGAGAAATTCAATAATGGTAGAGAAACTATCACAAAAAATTTAGGAAAGTAATTTACATCTAAATATGTTACAAGTGTAGGATATAAACCTGGATAGAGGAGAGTAGTAATGAGAACTTTTATACCTATTTAAAAATCTAAAGTTATACTACTATATATTTTTATAAAGGACCTAACAAAGTTTGTATTTCAAAAAGTATTTAATCTGTTTATAAGAAAACTATCAAAAAATGTGTATTTTTAAATATTTAATTACTAACATCTCTGGAACCAAGAAAATCAAGGTACCAAAGTCATTTATTGCATAAATTTTATTTTATAGGAAAACTATTTGAAGACCTCCTATAAGAGTATGTGGAACTTGGAAAATGGTTTTTTCAAAACAAATAACCTTAGATTATTCATACTTCAAGAGACTTATTAAGATTTATAGTGGTCATGCCACCTTTGGTGATAATTCTAAAGGGAAAATCATTAACATTTTCCTTATTGGTAACAATAATTTTGTTTTAATTTCTTAAGTATTTTTTATTTATGGTTTAAATTATAAAATTCTTATCACATGAAAATTATGTGATGATGGTTTTCATGTCAACTTTTAAAACAATACATGAAATGTTTATGATTGAAAAAATACTTTAATTTTTATTGCTTTAAGAAATGATAATGTTTATACTATTGATATTAATTATTTAATTTCTCAAAAATGTTTCTTGTTTGAGTGATTTTTACAAATAATATTATATTTTTCAAAGGATAATAGACAATTTAAATATTCACTTACTTAGTAAGCTTACTAAGAAAGGTTTAGTCGAGATCCACCAAAAATATAGTTCCCTAATGGAAAAGTATATAACCCTATTAAAAAGGGATACAACCCAGGGTTTCTTTTAAATCAAAGAACGAAGTGTAATATTATCAACCTTTTTAGGTGGTTTATATGGATTTATTTGGACCATCTAGTGTTTCTAGTTTAAATGGGAAACACTGTCTATTTATTTTTATATGAATTTTCTAGGTATACTTGGGTATTCTTTTTAGATCACAAGACTGAAGAATGTTCTTATTTCACCAAGTATTATAGATCTATAGAGAACCAAATTGGATTTATAACTTAATAATTGACCATGGATGTGAGTTTTAAAATAAATATTTTGAATCTTTTTTATCAAAAAATGGCTATACTCAAAAACTTCTATATTTTTAGGACCCCTCAGCAGGATGGAATTATTGAAAGGATAAATAGAACATTACAAAAAATAGCTTGGAACATGTTAAATGAGTATGACATACCTATTTATTTTTTGGAAGTGCTTGTGAATACAAATTGCTATATCATAAAAAGATTTTTAATTAGATCTATATTGAAGAAGACTTCTTATTAAATTTAGAATAATAGGAAGCATAAGGTTAACTACTTTAGATTTTTTTATTGAAAAGTTTTTATTATTAACACTAAGGATAAATTTGAAAAAATTGCTTCCAAAGGTGATGAAGGAATTTTCTTAGGTTATTCAATTTCCAGTAAATCCTATAGAGTTTTTAACAAATGAACCAACACTGTGGAAGAATATTTCGACATCAAATTTGATGAAACATATACACATGTGCTTAATAAATCTCTATAAAATCTTGAGGTTGATTTATCATCTTTTATCTTAAATTCTAACCCTTCTGATTCTACTATTAAATAATTATAAAAATCATCTAGTTCTAAATCATTTATAGAACTTCCTGAACCCAAACCTATAGAAAACCCTGAAGTGACCATACCTACTTTTTATAGAGATATTAGAACTCTTAAATACTGCCCATTAGATGATTTTGTAGTAAATATAGATAGAGGAACACAAACAAGATATTCTATTAGAAATTAGGTTGAACATCAAGAATTATTGTATTATCTTAAACCTAATAATATCAATGAAGCTATTAATAATTAATTCTGGATAATATCCATGTAATAAGAATTAAATAAATTTTAAAGGAAAAAAGTGTGGGAACTTTTAGATAGACCCAAGGACCCCTTAAATATTGACACTAAATGGGTGTTTAGAAACAAGGTAGATGAGTTAGGAACAATAGTTAAAAACAAGGTAAAACTTTTTGAACAATGTTATAGTAAAGAAGAAGTAATAGAATATTAGGAAAATATTTTCACCAATTTCTTGACATGGATCTATTAGAAATATTTTTTTCCTATGTAGTTAATTTGGATATCAGACTTTATCAAATGGATGTCAAGATTGCATTCTTGAATGGTTTTATAGTTGAGTATGTTTTTGTAGAACAACCACCAGTTTTCTAAATCCCCATTTTCTAGATCAAGTTTTCAAATTAACTAAAGATTTTTATTGTTTAAAATAGGCTCATAGAGCTTGGTATGACATACTGCACAATTTTATTATTTCAAAAGGTTTTTAAAAAGGTATAGATAATCCTACTATCTCTATAAAATTAATTTTAAAATATGTTTTATTAGTAAAAATCTATGTTAATGATATTATTTTTTGATATTTAAGAAATTCTTTTTTGTACTGATTTTTCTAAAATGATGGAAAATGAATTTGAAATGAGTTTGATGAGTGAACTAAAATTATTTCTTGGTTTTAATTATTTCAAAATAAGGAAGGAATAATTTTAAATGAAATTAAATATACCAAGGGTCACTACTAGAAATAGGGCTTCTAATAGTGCTAAAAACTGCCTTTAACAATGCTAAAAAAGAATTTTTAATCTTAGAGAAGAGAAGGGTGGGGGGGGGGGGGTCCCCTTTATCAGCGCTAAACATAGAACTGATAAAGGGGGACCTTTATCAGCGCTAAAAAAATGCGTTGATAAAGGGGGGATTTTATCAGCGCTTGCTTAGTGCTGATAAAGGTGTGCCTTTATCAGTGCTTTTTTAGCGTTGATAAATGGATAATATATCAGCGCTAAAAATAGCGCTGATAAATACTACCTTTATCAGCACTATTTTGAGTGATGATATATTATCCATTTATCAGCGCTTAATTAGTGATGATAAAGGCCAAATTTCCTGTACAAACCCAAAACCTGCACAACACCTGCACACATGAGACAACACCTGCACACACAACACAAACAACACCTATACAAAAAGTACAAAAGAACAAAAATTCTATATAAATTTACTTGAAATCATGAATACAAAACAACAAACTACTATATACATTTCAAAAAATGTTTAATTTGGTTACAATTACAATTATCCAACAAATAGTTTAAAAACATTGATGTTTCATCCTTTTTGCATCCATGATCTGCTCTAAAAAATTGTCGTCCATGGTATTAGTTTCCAAACAAATCATTCGAACTCAGGAAAAAGATTTCACCTATATAAGAAAACAAATATTATGTTAGTAATACGATAATGAAATGAATTAAACATTAATATGAAATAATACATTGATAAAATGTCAATTGTTACCTATTACAACCTTTAAATGTCCATATTTAATTGGATTGAATTACTATTTTAGAAGAGGCTCAACATGATTCATTGACATATAAATATTGTTTTGTATTTCTCAGTTTTAGAGAGGGCCTGATGAGAACCTACACAATTATATAGGCCATGATCATACCAGTTCACTTTTATTTTGATATCATAGTTCTTTAGTGTGATTATCCAAACCCCCATCCCTCCCCTCCCTTAGACAGCCCCCTAAACATCCCCCTCCCTACTGCTGGACAACCCCCCTCCCACCACTCCACCACTCCACCCGCAGCCCCCATCCCTCCTCCTGGACAACCCCCCTTGTAGCCCCCTCCCTACCCCTGGACAACCCCCCTCCCAATACTCCATCTACAGTCCCCCTCCCTCCTCCTGGACAACCCCCTCCCTCCCCTTGTATCCCATCCCTTTCCCTGGACAGCCCCCTTTCCACCTTGTTGACGCTCCTTTCGTCACAGAATCTAAAGATCGGAAAAGGGAATATCTCAGCTGAAAGTGATTCATCCTTTGAAGAAAACATCAAAAATCGACAAAGGCATGAATAAAGGATCAACAGCAAATCCACCGCGCAAGTGATACCACTGCCGCGCAAGTATACTTGCGCGGCTACCTTGGTCGCGCAGGTGACTTGCGCGACCTAATTGGTAACCGCCCTGGGTCTTATTTTGCCTATAAATAGACCCTGTGGGCCCCCCATTCGAGAGGATCTTTTTCCAGAAACTCGGATTGAAGCTCCCGACGCCCAAGTCTCTTCTCAAAGCTTCCGGAACACTTCTAAGGTAATTTCTTACCTAGAACGGAAGATCTCAAGAGAAGAAGGAAGGCCTAAGTGTTGAAACTTATCAAACACTTGCGCGCCGACTTAATTCCTTCAATATAACTTGCGCGTCCCTTTTTTGGAAGAACATCAAAAGGATTCTAAAGGGTTTTATCAAGAGTCGCTCAAGTATTTCAATTCTGATTGAAAATTGCGCAAGTACACCATGTGTCGCGCAAGTATACTTGTGTGACCAATACTTGCGCGCCGCCGCAGGACTTGCGCGCCTTTCAAGACTTGCGCGCCCCTATCTTTTTGGGTGCCCATATTTCCCATTTTTCCCCTCTTCAGCCATTTCACCTTTCCTTTTTAAGATTCAGTCTTCAAGACACTCTTCAAAACCATTTATGGCATGAATTCTTGATTTGACTTTCTTATCTGAAAGGAATTCTGTGAAATCTCTCTCAAAGTCTAGTGATTTAAATATCCTTATGTCACTAAAATACGGGGAGTTCATTTATTCAACCTCATCCTTTAAGATGAGAAAAATCCTAACTTGGGTCTCCTTTTCAGGAATAATCCCCAGTTATAAAACCTTTGATCTGGGCATCTTCCTCAGGAGTAAGCCCCAATCAAGTCCTCTAATCATGGGCATCTTTCTTAAGAATAAGCCCCAACCTCAAATATGGGCATCCTCCTCAGGAGTAAGCCCCAAACCTTAATCCCTAACCTGGGTATCCTTTTTTAGGAATAAGACTCAGTCATAACCTTGGGCTTCCTTTTCAGGAATAAGCCCCAAGTCCCCTTAAACTTCTCTTAACCAGTCATAAATTACCTTTGATTTGGGTTTCCTTTTCAGGAATAAAACCCAATCATAAGTCCCCTCCTAACTTGGGCATCCTCCTTAGGAGTAAGCCCCAAGATTAGAGTATTCAAATCTCCATGAAGCACATATAACTTTGTGGACCCTGTTCATGGATTTTCTCCCTAAAAGTAAATCCTAAACCTTCATCTATCTGGGCAGCCATCTATACATAAGCCCCAAACAAATTCTTATTATTGCATCTTTTATGGAACAATTGTCTAAATTTTATCAATACCTCTTGTTTCTCACACCGAGCATGACTCACGTGAGCTTAGAGTGTAAAAGTAATTATGACATTCATCTTTGAGCCATCAATCATAAACATCATACCCCATTCCTCGAACTACGTGGGTTCTGATTCCTTTTCCAAAACAAAGGATACGTAGGTAGCCCATTTATGGGTTCGATCCCAACTTTGAAATAATCTATGTCCTTCTGAATGACGATAAACTTCAAGTGCCCCACTGAGTGGCTTTAAAACCAGCCTGGTCATCAAAATGACCAAGAGACTTTTATATAAATGTTTTGAAGGATACCATTGACCAAGAATCTCTAAACAAATATAGATGATTCTATATTGATGAAGAACCTCGAATACATATAAAAGATTCTCTAAATTTCTTGCATATTTAATCATTGATTGTTAAAACTAAAGGAAAGCTCATTTTATACTTGGTAATGTAATAAGGATTCACGAACTTAACTTAAATCTATAAAGAGAGTCCTGGAGTAGACAATAATTCCCCTCAAAAAGGTGTGATGAGTCCGACCTCCCATCCTCTCGACCAATGAAAATTCCTAAGCCTCATTAGTCCACAAACTAATGAGCGCCTGCCTTTGGAAAGTAGGTCCAGACGGATGTGGAATCATTGGATGTTTCCGGTTCTACGAACAAACCCGTTAGAAACCGATCGGAACGTTTGAATCTCCCGTCCAAGAGGTCATCCCCGGATTCCGCGCGAAACAAAAAATGGTGAACCCGACGTGAATCCTTAACCAAGTTAAAGTGATGTTCTTCTTATTTGTTCGGCCCCTTGGGCCAACAAAGCAATCATTGACATGTGCTCATCCAAAAGATGCAGTAGCCGGATTCATCTTGATTATGTCTGTTACATGGAACAGGCACTCTTTTCTCAAGATCTTCTGCAGAAATGGCTTTCCTTAAATTCACCCCTGTGAATACTACTGCTGTGAACACCTCTACTGTGAGGTCTGCTGCTGTGAAAACCAATGCTGCTACTCCTGCTGGAACGTCATCCGCTCTGAGGATGACATCACCAACTCAGCGTATTCAACGCTGTGTTTCTAATGCACTGGTTAAGGAGTACCGTCGCAACGGTACTATCCCAACTCTAGAGGCCGCTCGTCAAGCCCTCCAAGTTAACAACTCTACCTGGTCGTCCGGACAACGGCGGCCAGCAATCAAGAAGCAGGCGGTGCTGACTACCGTCTCCAACCGTTTCGGGTCGTTATCCCCGGAACGCAATTTCCATTCACTCCCTTACTCCGAGGAAGTGAATGAGCAGGTCCCTCGGGGCCTTAATTCAAAAAGACAGGAGTCCTTCCCGAGGGCTCCCATCAACAATCGCCACCAGACTCATGCGGTAGTGCGCCCTCAACATGATGAGGGTACCGACTCCAGGCATTCAGCTCAGGTTCCTCGAACCCGAGCAGGCAAGATGAACCGCCAGAGACGAAATCCGGTTAACAATAGGCAGGTTGTCATCCCTGCCATCTCCGGAGAATTCCACCAACCTAACTTGGTGGCAAACAACGAGCATGCATACACACCTGCCCGTTTTAATTCAGCTGTCCAGCAGACTCGTCTGACAGCATCAAGCCGATCCCGCCAGGCAATTCCGGCGGAGTACCATAGGCAGGAACATACACCTGCTTATACATCATCCGTTAGTCAGCAGGCTCGTCTGACTACATATGATGGATCTCGTCAACTGTGTTTGGCGAAGTGTAATCAGCAGGCACATACACCTGCTAATACTAATCAGGTCTACCAACAGTCTCGCTTGGTAGCACCCGGAGAAGTTAGTCGGAAAGTCCCGACGACAAACAGGGGGCAGACTCAACTCTCTGCCTCCACACTTGAGTACTGTCAGGATTCACTGATAGGAAAAGGAGGACAGGAGAAGGCACATACACCTACTCCAAGCCCGGAATGGACGTATATCCCTGTTCCGGCGGCTGAAGTCACCAAACATATTTTGTCAATGGTGAAAAAGCAGAAGCAAATTCCTGCTCATATTCTGGATGCTTTCCAGGATATCATAACATCTTCAGCATCATCTCAGGGATAGACACATAAATCTATCCCTAGCAGTAGAGTGACACATCAACAATTCACTCCGGAACAGACACACACATCTGTTCCAGTCCAAGAGGGTTATGGGGCATACTCCCCCATATCATACGGACAACCAAGTCAGGCACATACACCTAATTTGAGCGATGATCGTCAGCCTAACCTGACCATCTTTCCTGATTAGGCACATACACCTGCTCAGAGCAATCACTTTCATCATCAAGTGGTTTCTAAAGCAAGTAAGAAGGAATCTAAGAAAAAGATCCGCCCAGCACAGTCAGGAGATCAAAGGCTAATCTGCAACAAGGCCTTGCTCGATGCTGGAGTTCTTGAAGCTCTCAGACATTTATCTGTCGGAATTCAAGATTCAACTCCCTCAGTTCCCAATAACGGGAACATTAATTCTGAAGGTCTTCAACAGACACTTCCTCATGAAGACTTGCTTCATGAAAATTCGGTCAATCTTGAAGTTTCTTCTTCAGATGAGAGCCACAGGAACCCTCTGTGTGGTCAGAAGGCCAAGGAGCAAGAGATTTCATCTTTTGCTGTAACCCGTCATGACGGTCCTCCTCATGGTGATGAACTTCGCTGCGAAAGTCCTTTCCGCAGTAGTGATTCACGTTGTCTCGAAAATTCTTCAGAAGGCAATGTAGTGACGAGAAATCCCTCCTATCTCGAGGCACTTGCAAACGTAAAACCAGTCATGTCTGATGCTTTACTATCGGCAGGTGAAACTCTTTCTCCATCAGAAGATAGCCTGGGGTTCAGGTTATTCTCCGAACCTTCCCTGGGTCATTCATCTTCCAGCATGAATAGTGATTTCTCTACCAATATTGTTGAATCCGATGAAGCAACAAGGAAACACCAACTCTGGTCCAAACAGGTAGAAGAATCTTCATTTAATGATAAAGAGGAAATGCTGAACATGAGGAAAAAACTGGCAAAAGGTGAAGTACCAGTCATGTTTTGGCCTTTGGCTGATTCCCAGTACGACATTCCAAAGATGTTGACGGATGATGGAATCCATGATATTCATCTCAACATATGGAAAACTCTTTGTCAATTAAAGAAGAAGGTATTATCTTACGATGAATATGAAAATCATATTAAGATAATAGAAGGGTAACAACGCCAGATTGATTTGGCATCTCTATTAGTCTCTCGGTATCCGAAGGCTGAAAAGAAACAGAGAACCCTTCAACGTTCATGCCTTGGCGCACTAAGAAGATTGTGTCAGTTAATTTCCAATGCTCCATCTAATGTTCATATCAGAGGATGGGGTGTTCACGGAGCACTACATTTCACAGTGCTTTCCGGTCAGCAAAGCCCGCCGAAAATGGTCTCATGCAATGTTATTGCCCATGGCCGGCCACAATCAATGGTCTTTGTTCATAATCAAAAGCTTGCTCGAGATCAAGCTTCAACTAGTTCCTCTAAAAATCTAGTATATAGAGAACAGGTTGTTGAATTGCTCCTACATCAAGCAGGCGAGAATATTGCACAAGCCTCTCGTCTGGAGCAAACACGTCATCAAATGACAGAAGTTTCGGAAATCATCCAACGGTCTATTGAACCAGGTGATAAAAGTGGATACAGGTTAATGCATCCAGCTAATTTCCGAACTAAGATTCGCAAGATCAAGAGAGATTTCAAAAAGATCTCAGACATAGCATGTCAAGAGACACCCCAGCTTGCCAGACTGGGGACTTCTCTAACCCAACCCTTAGAATCAACGAATGGGATTCGAGAAGTTGAGCGGAAGCAACAGGAACACCCCCAGTCCACCGGACTGGGGACTTTTTCAAATCTTCAATCCCTCCCTCTGAGAAAGTCAGTATTCTCTCGATTAGGGAATAAGCCTCAAGAGGAACGAAGAGCCAAGATGTCAGGAGATTCTCTCCAAGTGACGGTTCTCCAAGAAATTCCTAAGAGATCAAGTCAACGGAATGCCATGTCTCATCATGGACATAGAAGGAGACAATATCACAGAAATGCTGATAGAAAGGATTCCATGAAATATGCATCCATTAATGTCATCAATGCCGTTGCTGCTGATTCACCAGATGAGGCTCAATCAGAGGGATCAGACGAAGAGGTTCCTTCTCAAGAAGTCGCGCACACAGACCTAAATGAAGAAGGTGTGCGCACACGTAATCAAAGGCTTACCCAAAATCTGGGTATTCCTTCAAGTAACCCACTTCCCCCTCTCCGAAAAGGATCCAATAAGGGGAAAGGTAAGAATCAGGTTACTTCTCACCCTTCCTCTGAAGGAGGTCAATCGCTCTCATTAGAGCAAAGGTTTGCACAACAGGAGGAAGAAATGAAAGAATTAAGAAGGTTGAATGCAGAACTACTTCAGAATAGTCTTCTTCTTAAGAATTCTGAAGTCCGACAGCCGAAGGAATTTGTTGTAACTACTGAGATGGATCAAGAATATCCTCCTTTGTCAGTACACCCACAGAGGTCTAATCCTATGGGTCAAACGCAACAACGGTTGGCAGCACTACCATCAGTTGCAGCACCAACCACCACGTCTGTCCAAGCTCCATTCATTGCACCTACCCAAAACCAAGTTCAACCTGACGTTTCTCAAAAGTTAATAACTACTATTGAGTCATTAATAGCTCGGTTAGAAACTATGGAAGGGAAACGGGCGCAAGATCAACCTGAAAAGAAAGTTTACCCTGAATGGGTAGATTCAATTTCTCCTCCATCTAGTTTTGGAAACCCTATTTTCACTACTTTCAATGGATCAGGAGACCCTGAACAACATTTTACGCATTACGTATCTTGTTGTGATCCTATGATGGGAACTCCAGAGCAGCAAGAAGCAGTGAAACTCAGATGCTTCGTGCGAACCTTACAAGGACCAGCTTTTGTCTGGTATACAAGCTTGAAATCCCGGTCAGTCATCGGATGGGAGGATCTTCGTCAGAAATTCCTTCTTCAGTTTAGCTCAACTTTGCCAAAAACGACAGTTTTCGATCTTACAAACTGCAAGCAAAGGGAGAATGAAAGAGTCTCTGATTTCATTGCTCGTTGGAAGGGATTAACGTATTCCTTGAGTTTATCACTACCTCAGGAGGAATTGTTGCCAATCTGTGTGGCAAATTTGCGTGACGAATTACGCACGCCATTGATCCCCGTGAAATACACAGGAGGGTTTCGAGACCTTACTTCAATCGCTCAACAGATTGAAGATTCCCTTATACAGGCTAAGGTTAAATCTCGTGTAATTCCATCAGCTCCAGGAAGAAGAATGGGTAAAGCAGAAACTGCTACAGTTATGCTTAAACAGGCACCTGTACCTATTTCTACTTCAAAACCTTCATCTTCTCGAAGAGCTCCACCTCCTGAACACCAACAACAAAGGCTATTTCGTCCAAATGATCAAAAAGATCAACGACGAAAACAATTTGAGGATATTAAGAGTAAAACATACTCTTTCCGAAGTGAGCAAGTTCCTGGTTACTTCATTTCAGCTCTGGAAAATAATTTGGTTCAATTACCAGTGCCCAAGAGGCCAAACAAGGAAGTAGATGAAGACCGTCCCAATTATTATCCCTTTCATCAAATGTTGGGGCATCCCATCCAGGAGTGTTTTGTCTTTAAAGACCTCCTGAAAAAGATGATCGACTTGGGACAAGTCAAATTGAAGGGTTCTTCAGCTCATGTAGCGTGTATTACCACTACAGATCCAGAAGAAGGAGGCGAGTGGCAGGAAGTCAAAAGCAAAACTGCGAAAAAATATGATGATTGGATGGTCAGAAAGACAATCAATCGGACCCATTCCATTTTGCGAACACAATTGAAGAAGCCAATTGTGTCTCCTACAAAAGCTGCAGTAAAGCCTCCATCAAAGGACAAATCCTCAAAAGGGCAGCACAATTCAAAGAAGAAAGAGGAATCAGGAGAAGATGAGTATGAATCAAAGCCTAAATTGTCTTTGACTCTGGCAGATTTCATGCCATCTACTTCAAAGCAACGGGCACCGTCCCACCAAACGGCACAGCCTAAATAGGCTAACCAGACAGAGTCTTTATCAGACGAAGAGTTAATCTTTGGTTCTGTTAATATGATTCAATTAACAGATTCATATTTCAGTCTTGATGAGCCTGAATTCCCTGTATCAAATAAGGGAACCCGAGGAAGTTCTAGAGGTTCAGGATATAGGGGAAGACGTGGATCTTTCCGAAGCCACTACTCTAATTCTACCCCTGCTAGCACTGTATATGCAGCAGAAACTCGTAGTAGAGCCCTTCAGCGAGCTCAAAAAGAACAAGCAAGTTCTTCTGTCAATGGCCAACTCAGCTTCGGCACAGTTATTTTAGAAGATCGATTAAATGTTCCATCTTCTTTATCTCAGCAAGTAAATGGATCTAATCAGTCTAATTTTCCAAAACCAAAGATGTTGCCAACTTCAATACAAGATGCATCAGCTTCCAAAGCATCTACTTCCAAGGTACCTGCTAAACCGCATATTCCTATTGGGAAACGCAGGCCTCTAGATCAAAAGTATGATATATTGAAACACTTGGCCCATGTACCAGCCAAATTATCAATTTTGTATGCTTTGAATCTATCAAGAGATCTTCGGGAAGCACTCATCGAAGCTTTGTCAAGTCCTCAGGAGTTTGAAGCTGAAATTGCTGCAGCTGAAATTTATCACATAGAGAATAATCCTGCAGAATGTCATGCAGTGATATCTTTTACTGATAAAGATGAAGATGATGTTGTGCATGGGCACATAAAACCTTTGTACTTATCTGGCAAAGTCAATGGTATAGATGTTCGAAGAGCTTTTATTGACAATGGTTCAGGAGTCAACCTCATGCCCATTCGTACACTTCGTCGATTGGGCCTCACGGAATCTGATTTATCTTCTTCTACCATGATGTTGCAAGGATATGATAAAAATGAACAAGAACCACTGGGAGAAATTACACTCAGAACTCAGTTTGGAGATCTTGTTTCCAATTCGGATTTTATGATTGTTGATCAGGACTCAGCTTTCAATATCTTGCTTGGAAGACCCTGGCTACATCAGCATGCAGCTATTCCGTCATCATACCATCAATGTCTCAAATACTGTTTCGATGGTCAAGTTGGAACATTGTATGGTGATAAGGCCCCGTTCAAGACATGTGAGTCTCAATACATTGAGGCGGAATTTTATCACATGAAGGGAAGAGAAAAATCTACAATGAAGGAAATTACCAAAGTTAATGCTCCATATGGTTTGGAAAAAATTCCAATAAATCCATTTTCACATGTGAGTACAGATTATGTGTTACCTATCAGTCAAATTGACAAAATAGGCCCAAATCAAAATACTCTTATGGAAAGATCCATAATGTCAATTACGGAAATCGAGCCAGACAACATGGGAGAAATTGGTAACTTACCAAGCAGTGATGAAAGCATAAGTGGTGACGTTTTCATTTCATCTACTGAAATCCAACAAGTCTATACTTCGCTAATCAGGCCAGAAGAAGTTATAGCAACACCAGAGGTGAATATTGATGTCGATTCTCAATCCATCATCTCCTCTTTAATTCCCAAAGAAGACCCTTTATCATCAATAGGGTCGGAAATGGAAGCTTCTTCTTCAAAATGTGAAAATTTTGACATCTCTTATGGTCATGAGAATTTCATTTTTTCATCTACTTTGCAAGTAGAAACGGAAGAAATAACACATGATGAAGAGGAAGAGGAAGATCTTAGAGATGCTCCTCCAGCATTTGAAGAGGGTATCTCTACCACTGTGGATGAACTCAGAGAAGTAAATCTGGGTACAGAGAAAGATCCACGCCCCACTTTAATTAGTGCGGCCATGACCCTTGAAGAACAAGAGATGTATATTTCTTTTCTAAAGCAAAATAAAGATATTTTTTCTTGGAATTATACAGAGATGCCTGACCTTGATCCTGATGTTTCCCCCCATCATTTGGGTTTGCCAAAAGAACATCGAGGATTCAAGCAAGCCGCGAGAAGAACACACCCAACCTATGCTTCCAAAATCGAGGCTGAAGTGGATAAGCTTATCAAAGATAACTTCGTCAGAGAAGTTCAATATCCCAAGTGGTTGGCTAATATTTTCCCTGTAAAGAAAAAGAACGGACAAATTAGGGTTTGCATCGATTTTAGAGATATTAATCGGTATTGTCCCAAAGATGATTTTCCAGTTCCGATTACAGAACTCTTAATTGATGCGACGACTGGCTATGAAGTACTTTCTTTCATGGATGGATATTCTGGATATAATCAGATCCGAATGGCCCCAGAAGATGAGGAATATACAGCCTTCAGAGCTCCTCAAGGTGTGTTTTGTTACCGGGTGATGCCCTTTGGTTTAAAGAATGCAGGTGCAACATATCAACGCGCCATGCATCGTATCTTCAAACCTTTTCTAGGGAAATTTGTTGAATGCTATGTAGATGATTTGGTGGTTAAATCCAAACAACGTTTTGATCACTTGGCTGATTTGGAAGTCATATTCCACAAGCTTCGACAACATAATTTGAAGATGAACCCCTTAAAATGTGCTTTTGGGGTAACCTCAGGAAAATTCCTCGGATTTATTGTATGCCATCGTGGTATTGAAGTCGATCCTGAGAAGACCAAATAAATCCTTGGTATGTCACCTCCTCAGAATTTGAAAGAATTAAGAGGACTTCAAGGACACTTAGCCTATATTCGGCGTTTCATCGCCAATTTGGCAGGCAAAAGTTTACCCTTTACCAAATTATTGAAGAAAGGAGTCACTTACCAGTGGACTAAAAAATGTCAAGAAGCATTTGATGTTCTCAAGAAATACCTCTTGAGTCCACCAGTACTCATGCCACCTGTTGAGGGTAGGCCTCTTATCCTCTATGTGATAGCTTTAGAGCGATCATTGGGTGCCTTTCTCGCTCAAAAGAATGATGCTGGGAATGAAAATAGTCTCTACTATCTCAGTAGAACTATGCTTGAAGCAGAAACCCGGTATTCGAGTATTGAAAAGTGCTGCCTAGCATTAATCTTTGCAGTTCAGAAACTGAGACACTACCTGCAACATCACGAGGTCCAATTGGTATCTCGTAATAATCCACTCAAATTCATCCTTAGTCGTCCAATGCTTACAGGACGTCTGGCAAGGTGGGCGGTTATTCTACAGCAGTTCGACATCCAGTATGTGTCTCAAAAGGCAATTAAGGGCCAAGATCTGGCTGATTTCCTGGCTGAACACCCTTCAGTGGAAGACACGTATTCAGATATCGAACTCCCTGATGAGGAAGTTTTTTCTATTCAAGAGAGTCCTCAAACATGTGAAATGTATTTTGATGGTGCTTCTAGAAGTCCAACAGGGAAGAAAATGGAAAATCCTAAATTCAACAAAGTTGGTTTAGGAATTGTGCTCATTTCTCCAGATAAGGCAGTGTTACCTTATTCATTTTTGTTGTGGGAAGGTGGTACCAATAATGAAGCTGAATACCAAGCTCTCATTGCAGGCTTGGAGTTAGCACTTCAAGCACAAGTGAATCAGTTAAAGGTGAAAGGTGATTCAGACCTGGTAATAAAACAAGTCAATGGGGATTATGCCATCAGAAAAGAAGAATTAATCCCTTTGTATGATTACGTCAGAGAGTTAATGTCGGAATTCCCTTCAGAACCAACATTTTCTTATGTCCCAAGATCACAAAATGCTCAAGCTGATGCACTGGCTAATATAGCCACAGCTTTAGCAGATCCAAATTGGGACGAGACAACCATCGGTATTGCCCACCGTCGTGCAATTTCACCTTATGTTCAAGTCAGAACAGAGGAAATTAATGAAATTAGTCCCATTCCTGAACCATATGGTCATACTACAGGATGGATGTCACCTATCAAGGAATACCTTCAAAATGGAACACTTCCACCTGATAGAGCCGAGAAAGAACAAATTCGGCGACGTGTGGTCAATTTTACTCTTTATGATGGTCCAAACCACCTCGAGAAAATTCTCTACAAACGTGGTTTTGATGGAGTTCTCTTCAGATGTATTGATGGTGAAGAGACAATGGCTGTCATAAAAGAAGTGCATGCAGGAGTCTGTGGTGCCCACCAGTCTGGACATAGATTGTCTGATCAAATTCGAAGGCTTGGATACTTCTAGCCTTCAATGATACAAGATTGTGTTAATTTCACAAAGAAGTGTCATTCATGCCAAGTATATGCCAACTTCATTCATCAACCTCCAGAGTTGCTTCATACAGCTAAATACTCATGGCCATTTTCCACATGGGGAATGGATGTGGTGGGACCTTACCCTTCAGCTACGGCCAAGCAGTTTAAGTACATTCTTACTGCTACTGATTTCTTTTCCAAATGGGCAGAGGTAGTACCTCTCAAAGAAGTCTGTTCTAAATGCATTGTTAGCTTCATCAAGTCTAACATCATTACTAGATTTGGTGTCCCTCATACCATATTAACGGACAACGACACCAACTTCTGTTCTTCTGAGGTAAAGAAATTGTATCAAGAATACAACATTAAGTCCAACCATTCATCTCGATATCATGCAGCGGCTAATGGACAGATAGAGGCCTTCAACAAGACTCTTTCAAATATACTGCAAAAGATGGTAGATAAAGATAAGAGGTCATGGCCTGATAAACTCTATCATGCTTTATGGGCTTATCGGACTACCACTCGCAATGCAACGCGGTCTACTCCATATTCATTGGTATATGGAACAGAAGCAGTCTTGCCAATTGAAGTTCAATTGCCCTCACTCAGAATAGCCATTTGTGATCAGTTATCAACAGATGAGAAATCCCAAAAACGGTTGAATGAATTGGAACAGTTAGATGAGAAGAGATTGTGCACTTTGCACCACTTGGAAATCTATCAGAATCGGATAGCACGAGCTTTTAACAAAAAAGTTCGTCTTCATTCATTCATTCAGGGAGAATTGGTATTGGTTCTCAGAACACCAATGATACCAGGAAAGAAGCCTCCCAAGCTTGAACCAAAATGGGAAGGACCTTATTCAATACATAAGGTCTACTCCAATGGAGCGTATTCTCTGATCTCAATGGATGGAGAACACATCACGACTCCAACTAATGCCAGATTTCTGAAGAAGTATTTTGTATAAACACAAAATATTGTTCCCAGAACCAAGACTCTTACATTTGGTTCATACAGTAATGGTCCAGTATGACCTTAAACTGCAACTTCGTCCCACACGAAATTAAACTGTGAAAACGTTCCCTAAACCGTCCAGCAAGACTTTAAACTGCATCATCCCTGGTCCATGTATATGACCATAAACTATTTGCAAATCCCTTATGTCCAGCAAGACGTTAAACTGTGACGTCCTAACTACATGACGCTAAACTGTATAAAAGTCCCTCACGTCCGGAAAGACGTTAAAACTATATAATCATCAAAGGTCCAACATGACATTAAACTGCACCATCCACAGTCCATGCATATGACCTTAAACTATTCGCACTTTCGTCCGACATGACGTTAAAATGGTACACTCTTTTGTACTTACTGCATGACATTAAACTGCACATTCCCCCTTTTCGTCCAATATGACGTTAAACTATATTGTCCCCATCGTCCTAACTACATGACGCTAAACTGTACAGAAAGTCCTTGATATGTCCTACATAACATTAAATTGTTATTTTGTCCCTGCTACATGACACTAAACTGTGCAGCACCAATAGTCCTAACTGCAAGACTTTAAACTGCATAGTCCCTTTTTTTTATGTCCTACATGACATTAAACTGTGCATCGTTAAGGTTATTATTACCTCTTGTTTCTCACACCGAGTATGACTCACGTGAGCTTAGAGCGAACATCAACCATAACACTCCCTTTGGGCCACTAACCATGTGTAAGTCCCAACAACATTTTTTATTAGATCATTGTACCCAAGAATAACTTGATCATTGATTCATTCTTTAATTGAACTACACGGACTTTGATCCTTGCCCTCCAGGCTGGGTATGTAGGCAACCTCCCAAGGTTCAAGCCCAAAAACAATCTCTTCACATCGATTCACCACCATCTCATATGATGATGATTTGTGAAACCACCCCTGGAATCAATATCTTTACATTGATTCACTTTCGTCTTTGTTTTATGACGTTAAACTATACAACACTTTTGTCCGGTATGACAATAAACTACAATATTCTTTGATTTCCTCATTTGAGAAGGAACCATTATTAACATTGATTCTTTTTCAATCATGGTTTTCATTTTTCAAAAAAAAAAAACTACGTACATACATGGTAATGGCTAAACTTTTTATCTTAGGTTAAAACCATCATTGCACTAAAATCCCCTTTCACCCTTCACATGTACGAACCAAATTTGTACAAAGAGTAGTTCTAGAACTACGTGGACTTGATTCCCATCCTTATGGGATACGTAGGAACATTCGAGTGTCCCTCGAATCCAGTCCCAAGTCTTTTGGGCCTAACCCCAAATTTTACTTTCAGTCCCTTGGCTGAAAAGTCTTCATGAAAACACACACTGTGTATTCATTATTATGGTCCGAATTCTATGACCTTGAACTAAAGATCACTCATACTTTCGTCCTGTACGACGTTAAACTACATTTCAAGAACTACGTATGGCTTGATTCTCATTCTTATGAGATACGTAGTGAAGTCCAAAATTTCAATTTAGGACCCAGCCACAACATGATTATGGTTTTCATTGACCTATGTATCTCTATATACATTGGACAATACCCATCTTTATGTATTATAATCCTAACCTTAAATATTTTCAGATCTTCATGACCCTTTTCATGACTTCTAGTCACAAAAATGTCAAAATTCTGAGAATTCTTTTGCCTGACTATGCAGCACGTGCCTATAGGTGGCCTTGCATAAACAGTCCACATAACAGACTTGTCAGCCAAAAGATGCTATTTTATTTGACTATGCAGCCAATGCCCATAGGTGGCCCTGCATATTTCAACCCCCTAACGGGTTTTGTTAAATAATAGTAACTTCATTCTTGGGAAGAATGCCTCTTTTGTCCTTATTTGTCTTAAACGACAGTATGTAGGGATCCGCAAAAATAGCCATCCTTAACATATTTGTCCCATATCCTTTTTCATGATCTGAAAGTATTCAAGTCTATGGTTTATTCTTCTTCCCTACGCTTGGGTCAGACCTTCGTAGGAGTGATATTCATCCAGTTCTTCGATATTCTTGTTTGGAAATATCTTCTCCATATTCAAGTACCTCTTTCCATACAACAAACTCTATGCTTTAGAAAATTTGAATCTCCATAAACTTTCACTAGCTTTTAGCACTAGGAAAGTAAATTTCTGGGAGTTCTTTTGCCTGACTATGCAGCACGTGCCCATAGGTGGCCTTGCATAAACAGTCCACATAACAGACTTGTCAGCCAAAAGATGCTATTTTATTTGACTATGCAGCCAATGCCCATAGGTGGCCCTACATATTTCAACCCCCTAACGGGTTTTGTTAAATAATAGTAACTTCATTCTTGGAAACTACTTCTTCTAATGTCTTTTATCTCTTTTTCATATCATTCCTCAGATTCAAATATTCTTAAGCCATAGTTTACATTTTTCCCTCATACTTGAGTATGGTAATATGTTTTCAGATAAATTGTCAAGGAATTGAATCCATTTTTTAATCCATTTTCGGTCAAAGCTATTTCGACCTTAAACATTAGCCCCTTTATGTCCGGCGTGCATGACTTTAAACTGCCCACACAAAAGACAAAGGAACTCTAAATAAAAGTCAAGTTCCAGCTCACTAAATATACATTTTTTGTATGATTTAGGTAATATTGAGTAGTTAAAAGATTCAAAGTTTGTAGGGTTATTTGTAATAATCCTAGTAAAAATCAAACTATGATTACTAAGCCCATTGGCTTAAGTAAATTTGAAGCAGGTAATGGAAGAATGCAAGTACAAATGATTGAAGACAAAAGTGTTTTTCATTGATACACAACAGTTAAAAGGACATCCACAGACTGGAATCTCTTCTCTTTTTCAAGAATTACAGAAGATTGTCAACATAAGTCTTCATATGATGTATAGCATCCTGAGCCTTATCAACAGTTACTTGAAGCTCGTGCACTTGACCAGCTTCACTCTTTTCAGCTTGCTGAAGTGCCTTCTTAGCATCTGCAATGGCTTTCATGCCATTCATATGAGTTTCATCCAATGATTTATTAAGCTGATCAAGTTCCCCAGTAACAGCATCTAACTGTTGCTGGAGTTGCACCTGCTGGACGACCTTTTCTTTGATTTTTTGCTTCAGATCCTTCATCTTGACAGCATAATCAGCTTCATCCTGGGATATCGCAACCTCAAATTCGCCTATGTTGACTGACAATTTCACTCTGGTCAAATCTTCGCGACTTGTCTGCATTTGCTCCCTCCTGAAAATGATCTGTTTCACCGCAGCATGGATCTTTTCATACCCAAAACCACCAAGTCCCATTATAACAAATTGGGATGAAAATCGGGAAATTTTTGATGGTAGCTCTTCTAAAGGCACCCCCGATATGATATTCCATATGTTATTCCATGCCTTACGTCGTGAAAAGCTGAATGCTTTAAGCATATCTGGATCTGATTCAATATCATCGTCAGAAGGGGGTATGTAATCTGGAATTAGCGCACTTAGGGAGGTGCCTTGTCCTGCTCTTTCCCCCCTGACTTGTGCTTCTTCACTTTCAATTCCCGTTGGGGCAGAGGCTGAGGCCTCATCTTCGGATCAAGTCATTGCAGTTGATGGTCCTGCATGATTAATTGAAAGGTTTAGTCAGCTTCAAAGGATAACAAAAGAATGGATTGTCTTGCGAATAAAGTACAATCACAAATATTGTTATCCATTACCCAATGGTGGTTCAGCAACCTGAGAAGACTTCTCCCTATCTTTCCCAGTTTCAACAGGATTTTCAAGATGAGTCTCAGGAGAGTTTATTGTATTTAGCTCTACTTGAGCTAATGTTTCTGCAATGATAGGGTTGACATCAGTGTCCACACCCTCTTCGGGCATTGACAGTTCAACGGCTTCTACGGAAGAAACTGCATATTATTTTACATCATGGTTAGAAGTATATTTTTTAAAAGAAAAAATTTGGGCGAAGGGTAACACTCACGCCCAAGGTCTTCTAAATCATATGACAACTTAGCATGATAATAAAATTCTTCAAAAGTCATTCCTTGATTCATCATTTCATCCAATGATACTTCAGAATCTTGATTAGTCTCACCAGTGGGAGCATTTGCTACGTCTTCTTGCCGACTTATGTCCTGCAACCCCTGACCCTGGACAGCATCTTCAGTGATAGGATGGATACTGGGAATGGATGGTAGCTCTTCTCCAGGAGCAACCAAGTCAGCCTGAGTCTGTGATTTTTCTACAGCACCCTCCACGACCTTTGAAGAAGGATCAGTCCCTTCCTTCAAGGGAGAAATTGAAGAAGCCCCTGCAATCCTCAGAAATATGAGTAACCATATGATTATGGGTATAAACTCATGATTGTTCGAAGGACTTACCACTGCTAATGAAACGTTTAGCTATGGATTTCCTCCTTCGTTGCCTTGGCTTCTTTTGTTTTCTCGGAGTATCAGTAGTCTCCCTTATTGGAACTTGGATTAGCGAATGAAAGGCTATGTCCAGTGCCTCATTCATGGCCTGCTGGCCTGGAGATATCTCACCTGGTTCGCGAGGAGAATCAGCAGCAGCCCCGATAGCAGTACCACCAGGGCTATATTGTGGCGAAGGAACCCCGGTTCCTTTCTTTGCAAGCTGCAAGATGAAGAAAATAACTTCCTTAAGTAAACAAAGCTTCAACTAAAATCAAGTTGAAAAGAAAATAAGGAAAGAAAACTTACATCTTCAGGAGCCACGTACTCTTGCCATTCCTCATCTCCAGAACCACCAGCCCCCTTAGTGGTGCCACGATCAATCATTTCCTTCACCCGCCTGGTGATAGGAACCGAATTATCAGTGGCATATATGAGCATTTCCAGCTCTCTGATGTAAGCTCGCACTTCATTGGGGTTATCTCCGTATTGAAGGTCTTTAGAAGCTAAAAGATATCCTATTCCAGGAAGTTGTAGTCCCTCACACAAATCCAGCCAGGCGGTCTCAGTATCACAGTATAAGCTCTGCCATAGCTGAACAGCCTCTGGTCTTAGATATAAAGGCTGTGAGGAAGGTCCTACAATTTTTGATTTTAATTTCTTCCCGACTCCTGCAACTACAGATAGAGAATAAGAAATTAAGACTTATTACTTTATAAAGTAGCAGTGATTGAAGTTATTACAATCAAATAACTCACCAGGAGCTGATGGAGTGGGTATTTTAACTCTGGCCGGAGGATTATATCGTGCACGAAACCGCTTTGCTGCCGGTTGTGCCTCATCATCCCCATCGTGATAATCCGATGAATCAGTTCTAGAATAGGAGTCTGTTGAACCTATTTCAGGTGGAGAAGCGTCACCTTCACGAGGAAGAGTTTCTTTCTCTACAGTCCTCTTCCTCTTTCCCACTTGATATACTGGGTGATTCAATATCCCTTTAGGGTATGATGCTATCCAGTGTTCGGCATAAAATGTAGTCAGATAATGTGCCGCTTTTTCAACTGGTAGATCAAATACTGCCCCAGTCTTCTCTCTTGATGTCAGCAACCATAGTTGTCGAGCAACCATCATATGTTGCTCCAACCTGACATATACTGGAGGGGATACAACAATCTGTTGCAAACATTTGAATTGGCGTGCAAATCTATATGGAGCATAGGCCTCGCATATGATTTCTCCATCAATCCTGGCTACTAACACGCCATCCCTGCAAGCTAACATGTATGCCCTCAAATCCAAATGGGCTTTCCCATCATCAACAAAACGCCCAGATGGCAGACTTCCATAAGGAAAGAAGTTGAATTCCTTATACATGCTTAGTCTTACTTTCATGTCATAACCATTAACATCTAATGGATCAATTCCAGAGAATGCTTGCACTGACGGTCTGAAAGAGCTTCCAGGAATTTGTAATCCATTCTGTACATTGTAAGTCCTGAAGTGAGTGGCGATCCATCCCCACAAAACCTGGAATGGTCCCACTATTCTTAAAGGAGATTTACCCTGGAAGACGTGAAGTAAACTCCTGTGAATCTTTGCTAAAATGGGGGTAGCTAACCCAACCATTTTTCCCTCAGCTAACTTGGCCGCAATGACGAAGGTCCCTGGCCTAACGCCTCCCTTCGAATCCCTGACCAGCAAGAGATAAACACTGAGCCACATTGCCAAGAAACCCGCCAGACGAGTTTTCTTTGGAATTCTTTGATTCACTTCATAGCCCCATTTTTCAAACTCTCCTGCTTCTAGAGTTGGCCAGAATGTGCCAGGAGCTCCTCTCTTCTCAGGTTTTGGACAAGTGGTAGGACGTCTGGGCCGGGTATCCTTGGATTTCTTTTTCTTGGATCCTTTTTCTTTTGGCTCCATCCCTTTCTTCTCAGTAAGAAACACATTCATCCATTCTTCCGGATGAATATCTTTTCTAAAATGAGTTAATGAGGTCTCTGAACTCTTGAGCCTGTGAAAGATTTTAAATAATTCTCGAGCCAAAGCAGGAGTCTTCTCTGGATCATTCCAAGTCACCTTGGGAGGAATGAATTCATCATACATATCGCCCAAGATTGGAGCTCCTGAAATCTTGTGGACATCCCACAAACTGATACCTACTTCTCCATGAGTCAAATGGAAAGAATTAGTCGCTGGGCTCCAGTGGCTGAGTATCTCTGGCACGAAGTTATCATGTCTGTAAATATATGTTTTCCCAACACAAACAGCCTCATATATTGCAGCTCTCTTCAGATCCTCAATAAACTCTGCGCAAGTCTGTCGCACCCAGTATACCCACATCCAAGTTGGCTTCACACCTCCCCCAGGACGGAAATCCCAACTTTTCTTCCAGCCTTTGGATTGATCCATCTGAGCATTTCGGAAGATTGAAGGATGAAAATGTGGTTGAAGCTCAGGTGTATGTTTTTTCAGATCTGGTGTGCAAGGGCTATGATGCATCACATAAGCCTTCTCCACTGTTCCAGCAGTTTGAAATACTCCTCCGCCTGAGATATTTGCTGAAGCAAAATTTGTATAATTCTGAAACCAAGAAAATGGAAGATAATTCTTTACTTCTGGAATAATGACTTCTTGCAGATGACCATGACCATACAAAGGTAGATAAGTGCAGTGAGGAAAGTCGCGATGATATTTCTTCAGATACTTAGCCAAATTTGGAAGAGTACTGTCTTTGACAGTATAGTAATCAGGGCCAATGATATTCATCATATCATCTATCCGCTTGCTAGCCAGTTCATCAATTAATCCAGGTCTAAGAGCCATTGAATCTGCACAGGAGTTGAATAAATTAAACTCTTAAGTGGGTTTATTTTTCATAAAATTTGTGAAAAAATTTGGAAAAAATGGCCAAGGCATTAAGGCGCGCAAGTATGGAGATGTCGCGCAAGTGATACATGTGTCGCGCAAGTTTTTGTCGCGCAAGTATTTCCGCGCAAGCCTTATTACCTTGAGAGTAGCGCGGTAGCGAGGAAACAGTGAAAACAGGAGACTTGCGCGGCGACGAAGACTTGCGCGGCGAGAGCTCGAGAAATCCAGAAATCCAGATGCATGTAACGGAGATGAGGCCGTGTATTTATAGGCCAGGAAGCCTACCTGCGCGCCACACCCAGAGCGCTTAAGGCC
Organism: Viscum album; assembly: GCA_963277665.1. Taxonomy (NCBI): domain Eukaryota; kingdom Viridiplantae; phylum Streptophyta; class Magnoliopsida; order Santalales; family Viscaceae; genus Viscum; species Viscum album. Next base: position 829,905,488 of record OY728140.1, read on the forward strand.
TGCGCGACACAGACTTGCGCGCCACCCTCTGCGCACTGAAAGACTTGTGCGCCCTCCCTTTTCCTTTGGAAGGATTCGATTTCCTCAGAGTCAAATCCTCATTTCTCTCCGGATCCAACTTTGAGGGGGGACTTTTGTTGACGCTCCTTTCGTCACAGAATCTAAAGATCAGAAAAGGGAATATCTCAGCTGAAAGTGATTCATCCTTTGAAGAAAACATCAAAAATCGACAAAGGCATGAATAAAGGATCAACATCAAATCCACCGCGCAAGTGATACCACTGCCGCGCAAGTATACTTGCGCGACTACCTTGGTCGCGCAGGTGACTTGCGCGACCTAATTGGTAACTGCCCGGTAACCGCCCTGGGTCTTCTTTTTCCTATAAATAGACCCTGTGGGCCCCCCATTCGAGAGGATCTTTTTCCAGAAACTCGGATTGAAGCTCCCGACGCCCAAGTCTCTTCTCAATGCTTCCGGAACACTTCTAAGGTAATTTCTTACCTAGAACGGAAGATCTCAAGAGAATAAGGAAGGCCTAAGTGTTGAAACTTATCAAACACTTGCGCGCCGACTTAATTCCTTCAATATAACTTGCGCGTCCCTTTTTTGGAAGAACCTCAAGGGGATTCTAAAGGGTTTTATCAAGAGTCGCTCAAGTATTTAAATTCTGATTGAAAATCGCGCAAGTACACCATGTGTCGCGCAAGTATACCTGCGCGACCAATACTTGCGCGCCGCCGCAGGACTTGCACGCCTTTCAAGACTTGCGCGCCCCTATCTTTTTGGGTGCCCATCTTGCCCATTTTCCCCTCTTCAGCCATTTCACCTTTCCTTTTTAAGATTCAGTCTTCAAGACACTCTTCAAAACCATTTATGGCATGAATTCTTGATTTGACTTTCTTATCTGAAAGGAATTCTGTGAAATCTCTCTCAAAGTCTAGTGATTTAAATATCCTTATGTCACTAAAATACGGGGAGTTCATTCATTCAACCTCATCCTTTAAGATGAGAAAAATCCTAACTTGGGTCTCCTTTTCAGGAATAATCCCCAGTTATAAAACCTTTGATCTGGGCATCTTCCTCAGGAGTAAGCCCCAATCAAGTCCTCTAATCATGGGAATCTTTCTTAAGAATAAGCCCCAACCTCAAATATGGGCATCCTCCTCAGGAGTAAGCCCCAAACCTTAATCCCTAACCTGGGTATCCTTTTTTAGGAATAAGACTCAGTCATAACCTTGGGCTTCCTTTTCAGGAATAAGCCCCAAGTCCCCTTAAACTTCTCTTAACCAGTCATAAATTACCTTTGATTTGGGTTTCCTTTTCAGGAATAAAACCCAATCATAAGTCCCCTCCTAACTTGGGCATCCTCCTTAGGAGTAAGCCCCAAGATTAGAGTATTCAAATCTCCATGAAGCACATATAACTTTGTGGACCCTGTTCATGGATTTTCTCCCTAAAAGTAAATCCTAAACTTTCATCTATCTGGGCAGTCATCTATACATAAGCCCAAAACAAATTCTTATGATTGCATCTTTTATGGAACAATTGTCTAAATTTTATCAATACCTCTTGTTTCTCACACCGAGCATGACTCACGTGAGCTTAGAGTGTAAAAGTAATTATGACATTCATCTTTGAGCCATCAATCATAAACATCATACCCCATTCCTCGAACTACGTGGGTTCTGATTCCTTTTCCAAAACAAAGGATACGTAGGTAGCCCATTTATGGGTTCGATCCCAACTTTGAAATAATCTATGTCCTTCTGAATGACGATAAACTTCAAGTGCCCCACTGAGTGGCTTTAAAACCAGCCTGGTCATCAAAATGACCAAGAGACTTTTATATAAATGTTTTGAAGGATACCATTGACCAAGAATCTCTAAACAAATATAGATGATTCTATATTGATGAAGAACCTCGAATACATATAAAAGATTCTCTAAATTTCTTGCATATTTAATCATTGATTGTTAAAACTAAAGGAAAGCTCATTTTATACTTGGTAATGTAATAAGGATTCACGAACTTAACTTAAATCTATAAAGAGAGTCCCGGAGTAGACAATAATTCCCCTAAAAAAGGTGTGATGAGTCCGAACTCCCATCCTCTCGACCAATGCAAATTCCTAAGCCTCATTAGTCCACAAACTAATGAGCGCCTGCCTTTGGAAAGTAGGTCCAGATGGATGTGGAATCGTTGGATGTTTCCGGTTCTACGAACAAACCCGTTAGAAACCGATCGGAACGTTTGAATCTCCCGTCCAAGAGGTCATCCCCGGATTCCGCGCGAAACACACCTCTTAGACAACCCCCCTCTCTTGGCCACCCCCTCCCTCCCCTCCCCTAGACAGCCCCTCTCTCTACCCCTAGACATCCCCCCACCTTACAGCCCCCTCCCTTTCCCTGGATATCCCCCTTCCCACCTCTTGGACAACCCCCTCCTCTCCTGGAAAATCCTACCTCCCCTCCCGGACACCCCCTCCTTCCTGGACAACCCCCAACCCTCCCCTCCCCAAGATATCCCCCCTAGACATCCCCCACTCTACCCCTTGCATCCCCCTCCCCTTGCAGCCCCCTCCCTCCCACCACTCCTCCTGAAACCCCCCTCCCTCCTCCTGGAAAACCCCCCTTCCTCACCTTGCAGCCCCCTCCATTTCCTTGGACAGCCCCCTTCCCACCCCTTGGAGCACCCCTCCCCTTCTGGACACCCCCTCCCCTCCTGGACACCCCCCTCCACACCTAGAAACCCCCTCCCTCCTAGTTATTTAGTGTATACCCATTAATAACCTTATTTATCTAACTATATTTTCATCATCTATTTGATAACAGAATAAATATTATTTATACACCATCATTAAATAATATGAATTATAAAATCATATATATTTTTAAGAGATATAGTTCAACAAATCAAGTAAAAACACCATACAAAAAATATATCGGAGGAATATGAACAAAATATCACATAAATATAACGTGAGAAAGGTAAATGATGCATATATTGTGTCTTAGTGACATTAAATAAGATATATTGGGCCTCAAATTGAACTGGAATATAATTCTTGGGCCTTTACATGGGCTTGGAATTGGTTTGGTTGGTTTGAACTTTTGATGCCTCACTACGGACCCACTTCAGGCTACTCTGTAAGTGATCTACCCTTTGTATATTATCCGTATTGAATGTAATTGAATGGATCCTTGTCTAGAAACCCCATCCCTTATAGACAGACCCCCTCCCTCCCCTCCTGGACACCCAACTCATGGACACCCCCTGGAAACCCCCCTCCCTTTTGGACACCCCCACTCCTAGACACCCCCTGGACAACCCCCCCTCCCCTCCTAGAAACCCCCACCCACCCTCACACCTGGACACCCCCTCCCTCCTGGACACACCCCCTCCTGGACAACCCCCACTCCTAGACACCCCCTCCCTCCTGGACATCCCCCACCCACATCTAAGGGAAACTAAAATTAGAAAATTGAAAATCCAAGATATTGGTTCCCATCAAGCTTTTAAGATGCTCGTGAGTGGACTGAATGACTATACATTGGTCGATTTCCACACTGTCGACCAGTGTAGTCCAATGAGTTATGCTTTACTATAAAGAAAAATCATTTCTAAAACAATTATTCATAACCTAAGGATATAAAACATAATAAAGGGTGATCATATATGCCCAGTAAGTGTAAACAAGGGAGATTTCATGACCCGAGCTCCAGCCACAACTACCCCAAGCCCACCTCCATAGGCCAGGGGCTGGCGAAAAGCGCCGAAGGCTAAACAAATCGGGGAGGCCTTTGCCTGAGTAACTGTACACACACACACAACACACTCAATGAAAAAGTGCATAGTAAAAGAAAAGTAAAGTACCAACTGCTATAAATAAACCACAAAGTGAATCGACCTCTAAACAGTACAAAGCGAGTGCTGAAGGTAAACTAAAAAGTAAAGGGGAAAAATACGCGCCCAACCAGAAAAGTGCCACAACCTGGAAATAGGTAAACAAAATTAAAACAGCTGGGAGAGTCCCACACCTAGAACTTGACTACGACCACCTTACGCGGTCCAAGCTCCCAAACTCCTAAGCTCCGCTGAAGTCACGACCAACTTGTCCGTCATCTACAAGGGCACACCAAGTGCGGGAAAAGACCAAGCAAGAGTGAGTATAAAAATACTAAATAGGATGCCCCGAAGGCTCAAGGGAGAAACAAAGGAGGTACCGAAGAGGTGAGCAGTAGATCAAACAGGGAAAAGTAAAGGGGTACAACTAAGAGTGCAGTAAAGATTACAAATCAACCCAACAAGAGGAAAAGAGTAGACTCGTCCAAACACAAGGAGCTAGAAACAGTGAGAAGATGAAATTCTCATCGAGTATTTGCTACCAATAGCAGGAGAGTATACTCCTCCAACCATGAGAATATAGACACGAAAATCACGTGGCATACCCCGCGTGTCTTCGCCTCTCCTGGAAGGAGAGTAACAAAAAACACAAGAAGTGGGTACTAGAACAAGGTATACATACATATATGCTCTGTCAAGAAACCCGAACAAGATCATAAGGGGATCTCTGTCCCGTAGCTCAGCCTAAGAAAGTGAGTAGCCAACAGTCCTAGAAGTAAACACCATCGATGCCTAGCATCCCACACATCTTCCCCAAACTACAAGTCAAGGGTCTCAAATCATCGCACCTTGACACTATGCAATTTGGGCGGAACTGACTTACCCGCACGGTTTTAGGTCACGTCGCAAGGATGCATCTCAGTGGGGAAAGCTCCCCTCGTACTTGAGAGTTCTAGGGGAACATCCAACCACACCTCGTCACTTCCCCGCAGTCGAGAGGTCTCCTCAAAGTCGACAGGAAACCCCCTGCCCAGCACTGCTGAAGGGTAATCCCTAGAAGTCAATGGGTTCCCACTGGAGGGAGACCCGAAAAAAGTCATCGATGGGTCCCAATGCCCAGTCCCGTAAAAGTGTACTCCACTGGAGGGAGGATAGGAACCATCATCAGGGACCACTTCCCAGCCTAGCTGGAGGTAAACCCGGCATCGGGGACCACTTCCCAGCCCCACTGGAGGTAAACCCCGAACCGCTATGGCCATTTCTGCTGGATGGTACAACGTTGGCCATCCCTGTTGGATGGTAACCCACTGGCCATCCCTGCTGGATGGTACCGCACTGGCCATCCCTGATGGATGGTACCGCACTGGCCATCCCTGCTGGATGGTACAACTGGCCACCCCTACTGTATGGTACCCCACTGGCCATCCCTACTGGATGGTACCTCACCTGCCAGCCCTGGTGGAAACAACCTCCTGGCCAGCCCTGCTAGAAACAACCTCCTGGGTAGAGGATTGGTGTCCGCGTAATGTGTTGGTCACACCGAATCCATAAAAACTCTACCAGGGAACACGAAGCAACTCTGCCAACCAGACCATCGAGAACAGAACCAGGGGAAAACCACTCAACCCTGCTAGTCAAACAAACGAGAACAGAACCAGGGAAAAACTCAACCCGGCTGGTCAAAGAAATGAGAACAGAGGGACCCTCTATGTCGTGAGAGGTCAAGGGTATGAAAAGTAAAGCACGTCACACACATGGGTCCCACACGACGTGTGGGCCCAAGTCAACTCTAACCAAGTGCACAAATGTTCTCAGGTACAAACAACCACATGTACCTCTATGCATTCCTGTATACTCCTAGAGTATACCATGTTTTCAGCCCAAAGGTTATCATGAACATGACACCCAACGTCAATGTGAAGGGCGTAAATGTAAAAACTCCAAATTTCCACCTCAACAGATCAGGAACGACCAACCACATCTCTTCAAGCATTACTTCACTCACACGGGAGTGCATGCGATCACACGCCAAGGGTTCTTTGCAAACAAAGTAGGACGGACCACCAATTGAGTACCTTACTTGCTTCTTCATTTAATAATATCTCGAATGAGGCTTCACACCTCCAAACTTATTGTACCGCTGTAATCCTCAGGGAAAAACATGCGAGATAGGCTATTTACTCGCCTCAAACGGATATCTAACAGAAAATTCACCAACACCGCCTTACACCCGAAAGGCGTCTCGTGGTCCCGAGCCTCAGCCCCGAAAATAGTTGGGCGCATCGCACTGTTGCGATCTCCTCAGAAAGACATGTCAAAAGAACTGATCACTTGAGTGGAACGGATATCCGGAGAAAAATATGCATTTTTCCATACCGCACACGAGCGGTGCTTCGTGAGACCCACATCTCGATCCCGAAGCGCAACGAATGGACCGCACCATTGCGATCCACTCGAAAAAGTACACGATATTGACTATCCATTTGTCCGAAACGGACACCCGGTGATAAAGATGGGAATCACCGCCAACTCCCAAAACGGTCCTTGTGGGGCCCACACCATCATGCATAATTAGAGCGGGCGAATTTCACCATTGCAATGCTGTTAGAAAAACACCCAAAAATGACTGCTCGCACGCCCTGAACGGACGTCCGATGAAAAAGTTGTGATACACTGCCCACAACTTAAAAGATGGCCCGTGGGGCCCACGCCTCAACTCCGGTTTCAACGCCCGAAAACCCCTTGGAAATCTTTGTCTGGAATCCAAGGTCACAACACCACTGATGGCGCTCAAAATGGACATCGTATGTGTCCGCGCCACTCAAAACAAGAATCTAGGGAAAAGCGCTAAGCCACTTAACATACATGTCGCTCCACTGAGGACCCGTAGTGGGAGATACAGGTGTCAAAAATCAGAGGGGAAGAAACCCCTTGGGCTGGACCGGCCTGGGCTGGCCCGGCTCACAGCGCCGGCCCGCTGCTCAGCCGCGCGGCCTGGTGCTGACCCGCGGTCCACCCGCCAACCAGCCCTCGTGGGGCCGGTCGTCTTGCTGCGTGAAGACCCGCCGCGGGTGGTTCTTTGATCCCCCGCTGGGGTCATGTGCCGTGACCCCGGTGCTCCCTTGCGCCCCGGCAAGCTCGGCCTCACCGCCGCCTCACCCCGCCTGGAGCCGCCGCCTCGCGCCGACACCCTCCACCCCGCGGCCTGGTGCCGCCGCCTTGCGCCGACGCCCTCGACCTCGCTGCCTGGTGCTGCCACCTCGCGCCGATGCCCTCGACCCCGCTGACTGGTGCCACCGCCTGGAGCACCGTTGGAGGCCGCCTCTAGAACTTGCGCCGCCGCCGACCACCACTCGAACCCACCAGAGAACCGAAAAACCCCGCTAACTTTGACTAGCATCCGCATACGCCTCGGGACTCCAAATTTAAATTTGGGAGGTGCGTTGGGAATCTTGGAATATATAATACTCATTTATGGGATTCTATAGACAAAATAACATCAAATCGATGCATATAAATGGATTCAAAGAATGTGTGGGAGTTTAAAATGAGAAACGCACGATCCTACCTGCAGGGGCGTAGCCAGAAGCTTCACCGTCGAGACGCCGGAGCCATCACCTCCTTGCCGGAGGGAGGAGAGAAGCTGGAGTGATGGGAGGGCTTCCTTGGTTGCTTGGGAGTTCCTATGTTATAGAAATGAAAGGGTATGGGGAGAGGGGATTATGTTTATGTGCGGAAAAATTAATTAATTAAAATTTAATTAATTTCATCCTTAATTTAACCCGCATCCGAAACTCTTGATGGGGTCAAGGTTAAGCCTCCCCTAGGGTAAAAACCACCTCCCAAGCACAACAGAGGTCTTAGAATTTTAATTTGAGGCCCCGTTCAAAAGTTATTGAACTCAACGCCCGAGGCCTCCAAATTACGAAAACACCCCTGAGGCCATTTTTCATAGACAGCCCGCGCCCGAAAAAATTACACCCCTCCTAGGGTAAACAACACACTCTAGACTTAATGGTGCCCTCGATTTTCCTATCTGAGCTACCGTTTAAGAGATACTTGAGTGAAGTCATTAAACGAATAAATTAATTTATTTTATTTATCCGTTTAACATTCCATTAACGGGCGAGGGGTCCCAAAATCCCGCACCGACATGTTTTATGTCGTTAATATGGTAAAAACCCCATTTAGGACCCATCTATACACTCAGATTTAGGATCCTAAACACCATTTAGGAGTTATCCCTTTTTATTTGGTGTGCCCAGTGTGAACGCACTAAAAATTTAATTTTGGCCACACCGAGGCTCAGAATCATACGTCGTCTGAAGGAGCTTATCTGGAATAACATCAAGAATATTACAAAGTCTTCTATAGCAAAAACCAAGTTCTTACATCATTCCGTCCTTTAATATTTTTGTCCCCAAAATGCAAAACCAGGGAACAACTCACGGTACTGAGCCCGCACCGGGCTCTTCCGTACCTAGAAGAACTCTTGCACAGTCCCACGTCACCGCACAAGAACCAAAGGATTTGGTCCGTTTGCATGAGGTCTACCCTTGCTGATGACGTGCATAGGAGTACGCACACATCTTCTCAGGTGAGTCACGTGGGAGACTCTATGCACCAAAAACCAGACTTTGGGGTTAAGGCAAGATGGTAGGGAACCCCGCAATCCCTTAACACAGCCTCAAACGGCCCGAAGGTCCTCGGGGGTAGCTCAACTCCCTGACCAAACCCCTACGTCGAATGCCGCGATTGGAATAACCGTATGGACCTGGGACAAAGCCCAGTGATTCCCTCCTTCAGAATATCCATATGGTGAAACACCTAAGGATATCTGGTCGCGCAAGGTTTCACAGTCGATGTAACATAAACAAGAACCTCTTACATGCTCAGAAGTGAAAGAGTCAGCATCATCGACTAAAGAGAAAGGTTCCATGCCTTTTACTCTACCGACACAGGGCCACACTGACGCCTCGCATTACCCTGGTAACCAACCAAGAAAGGAGCAGGGAGAAAAAACATTTCACACACAGAGTCTAACAATTCTACTGAAAAAAGTATAAGAGCTGTAGAGCATACCTCTTACCACCTCATGCTCTGCAGGATCATAGACTTCCAAAGCTCGCAGCTATCCGCGGTCCCAACTGTCAGCTCTTGGAGCTTGATGTAGACCGCCTGGTGGTGATGGGAAGACCTCATAAGGTCGTCCCCCACTACCAGATCCTCCCGCTCCTCTTCTAGAACCACCTCTCTAGACAATACTCCGATCACGGAGAAACCTCTGTCGTGGTAGTACACCTTCTGCCTGCCCGATATTATCCGTTATCTTGGTCAAGAAGTCCCGTGCCAAGTGACCTTGCCTATCGCAAGCATAACATCAGCGCTCTCTGGGCCGCACTGGTGCCATCTAGCGCCACTGTGGTGTACGATCACACCCATGAGTTTGGTTATTGGTAAGCCACCTACATCGAGGTTCTATTAGTCGACGCCCGCTAACTGCGGTAGATGTCTCGGCTCTGTCGAGCCCGCTGCCACCACCATTTCTAGAGCGTGAAAGGAAGCTCTCTGTCACCAACACCTGCTCTAGAACCCCGACATATGTGGAAATGCAAAAGGGTACTATGAAAACACAAATATCTCTATAAATACCCCGCTCGAACTTCCGCACTCTAAAGTTTCCTTCATGGACCAAGTCCCTGTAAAAGCATGCATGGTCTGAGAAACTAGTCGCGTACTTGGCCAGCATCATCCCTACTTTCCGAAACTACAGGAGCTACTGGATCCGAATGGAGCATAAGCAGTAGGGGTAAAACTCCTCACAAAACAATAGCTGAAAGTCTCCCCATGAAAGTGACGACTCATCGAGAAACTGAGTCACCAGACTTCACCAACGCCAAGCTACTCCGCAGAAAAGGTTGGCGGTCAAAGACACCATAAGGTCTTCCGGCATCTGCACAAGCCTGAAACAGTGAACCACTGTCTCTAGCCAAACCTCTGCTGCCTAAGGGTCTGGCTCACCACTGATCCTCAGCGGTCTCTGTCGCTGGAACTCACGGAGCATGCTCAACCTGCACTCAAGCTCAGTCTACTCTGCTGAAGATGTCTGTTGCTCACCAGGTGGGGGTACTGCTATCGGCCCACCTAGAGAAAGGGACTCACATGATGGGTCCTGGACCGAGGCCTCATAGCTCACAGGTTCGTCATCATGATCCAAAGTTGGTATCTTGGATGGCTGTCTTCACGAAGACTTCCTGAATGTTATCAAGGAGTGCCACGATCAAATGAGCATATATTTATACACCCGTAACAACAATGGGGAGCTGATTCAAGAAGGACAGTCAAATACTCAATCCTATGTGATGCATAAACCAATTTTCCCTGCAATGAGTGTCTCAACATGATGAGTTGACAAGCGGGTTATCAGGGTCCTGGTGAATGGATACGTCGGCCGCCGCACCATCATTGGACTCCCTGGCCTGACAGCCGCTCTCGAGACACGTTAACACTGTTGCCCTAAATCCCAACCAATTCATTTTTAGGGATGTACGAACAATGTCCCAAGGAACAAACCACCTCTAATACCACTTTGTCACGACCCAAACCTACCCGACCTTGAGTCGCAACTACCCCAAGCCCGCCTCTATAGGCCAGGGGCTGGCGATAAGCACCGAATGCTAAACAACTCAGGGAGGCCTTTTTCTGAGTACCTGTACACACACATGCAGCACACTCAATGAAAAGGTGTAGAGTAAAAGAAAAGTAAAGTACCAACTGATATAAATAAATCAAAAAGTGCATCGACCTCTAAAAAGTACAAAGCGAGTGCTGAAGGTAAACTAAAAAGTAAAGGGAAAAAACATGCGCCCAACCAGAAAAGTGCCACAACCTGACAAAAGGTAAACAAAAGTAAAAAAACATGGAGAGTACCACACTTGGAACCCGACTACGACCACCGTATGTGGTACAAGATCCCGAAATCCTAAGCTCCGTTGAATTCATAACCAACTTGTCTGTTGTCTGCAAGGGCACACCAAGTGCGGGCAAAGCCCAAGCAGGGGTGATTATAAAATTACTCAGTAGGATGACCCGAAGGCTCGAGGGAGCAACAAAGGAGGTATTGAAGAGGTGATAAGTATATCAAATAGGGAAAAGTAAAGGGGTACAACCGAGAGTGCAGTAAAGAGTACAGATCAACCCAACTAGAGGAAGGAAGTAGACTCGTCCAAACGCAAGGAGCTAGAAACGGCGAGAAGATGAACTTCTCGTCAAGTCTTCACTACCTATAGAAGGAGAGTAGACTTTTCCAACCATGAGAAGCTAGACACGGAAAGAACGTGGCATACCCTATGCTTCTTTGCCTCTCTTAGAAGGAGAGTAACCAAAACCCAAGAAGTGGGTAATAGAAAAAGGTATACATACATATATGATCTATCAAGAAACTTGAACAAGATCGTAAGGGGATCTCCGTCCCATAGCTCAGCCCAAGAAAGTGATTATCCAATAGTCCCAGAATTAAACACCATCAATGCCCAATATCCCACATGTCTGCCCCAAACTGAAAGTCAAGGGGCTCAAATCACCTCACCTTGACACTATTCGCTTTGTGTGGCACTGACTCACCTGCACGGTTTTAGGTCGCATCGCAAGGATGAATCTCTGTGGGGAAAGCACCCCTCATACTTGAGAGCTCTGGGGGAATGTACAAACACACCTCATCACTACCCCACAGTCGAGAGGTCTCTTCAAAGTCGACAGGCGACCCCCTGCCCAGCCCCGCTGGAGGGTAATCCCAGGAAGTCGACAGGTTCCCACTGGAGGGAGACCCAACCAAAGTCGATGGGTGCCACCCTGCCCAGTCCCGTAAAAGGGTAATCCACTTGAGGGAGACCTAGAAAAAGTCATCAAAGATTCCCAATGCCTAGTCCCATAAAAGGTTACTCCACTGGAGGGAGGCTCAGAACCGTCATCGGGGACCACTTCCCATCCCAGCTGGAGGTAAAACCGGCATTGGGGACCACTTCCCAGCCCTGCTGAAGGTAAACCCAGAACCACTCTGGCCATCCCTGCTGGATGGTACAATGCTGAACATCCCTGTTGGATTGTAACCCACTGGCCATCCCTACTAGATGGTACCGCACTGGCCACCCCTACTGGATGGTACCGAACTGGCCATCCCTGCTGGATGGTACAACTAGTCACGCCTACTAGATGGTACCCCACTGGTCATCCCTGCTGGATGGTACCTCACCGGCCAGCCCTGCTGGAAACAACCTCCTAGCCAGCCCTGCTGGAAACAACCTCCTGGGTAGAGGATCAGTGCTCGCGTAATGTGTTGGTCACACCGAATCCACAAGAACTCTACCAGGGAACATGAAGCAACTTTGCCGGCCAGACCATCGATAACAGAACCAGGGGAAAACCAATCAACCCTGCTGGTCAAACAAACGAGAATAGAACTAGGGGGAAACTCAATCTGGCTGGTCAAACAAACAAGAACAGAGGGACCCCCTACGTCGTGAGAGGTCAAGGGTACACAAAGAAGAGCACGACACGCACATGGGGCCCACCCGAAGTGTGGACCCAAGTCAACTCCAACCATGCACACAAATGTTCTCTGGTACAAACAACCACATGTACCTCCAAGCATTCCTGTATACTCTCAGAGCATACCACGTTTTCAGCCCAAAGACTATCGTGCACATGACACCCAACGTCAACACGAAGGGCGTAATTGTAACAACTCCAACTTGCCACCTCAACGGCTCAGGTACGAACAACCACCTCTCTTCAATCATTACTTCACTCACATGGGAGTGCATGCGATTGCACGCTAAGGGTTCTATGCAAACATAGTAGGATGAACCACCAGTGGAGAACCTTACTTGCTTCCACATTTAATAATATCTATAATGAGGCTTCACACCTCCAAACGGATTGTACTGCTGTAATCCTTCCATAAAAACATGCGAGATAGTCTATTTACTCACCTCAAACAGATATCCGACAGAAAAGTAGCCAACACCACCTTATGCCCGAAAGGCGTCCCGTAGTCCCGAGCCTCTGCCCCGAAAATAGTCGGGCGCATCGCACAATTGCGATCTCCTCGGAAAGACACTTCAAAAGGAATTATTACTTTATTGGAATAGATATTCTGAGAAAAGGATGCATTTTTCCATACCTCACATGAGCGATGATTCGTGGGACCCGCATCTCGGTCCCGAAGCGCAACGAACAGACCACAACGTTGTGATCCTCTCGAAGAAGTACACGAGATTGACTATAAATTTGTCTGAAACGGACACCCGGTGATAAAGATGGAAATCACCGCCAACTCCCAAAACGGTCCCTGTGGGGCCCACACCATCCTGTAAAATTAAAGTGGGCTGATTGTGCCATTGCAATTCCCTTGAAAAAACACCCAAAAATGACTACTCGCATGCCCCAAACAGACGTTCGATGAAAAAGTTGCGATACAATACTCGTAGCTTAAAAGACAGACCGTGGGGCCCACACCTCAACTCTGGTTTCAATTCCCAAAAACCCCTTGGAAATCTTCGTCTTGACGCCAGTGTCACAATTCCGCTGACGGCACTCAAAACAGACATCTGATGTGTCCGCGCCGCTCAGAACAAGAATCTCGGGAAAAATGCTAAGCTAATTAACGTACGCGTCACTCCACCGAGGCCCCCATATCGGGAGTTAAAACCCCCAAAACCATCTCATATTCTCTTCCTCGAGACTAGGTTCTCACTGCCACAGACAACATTCAAAACGGACACCCGTAGTGGGAGATACGAGTGTCCGAAATCAGAGGGGACGAAACCCCTTGGGCTGGACTGGCCTAGGCCGGCTCGGCTCGCAGCGCCGGCCCGCGGCTCAGCCGCGCGGCCCGACGCTGACCTGCGGTCCACCCCCAGACCGGCCCTCGTGGGGTCGGTCATCTTACCACATGAAGAACCACTGCGGGCGGGTCTTTGTTCCCCTGTGGGGGTCGCGCGCCGTGACCCCAGTGCTCCCTTGCGCCCCGGCGAGCTCGGCCTTGCCACCTGGAGCCGCTGCCTCACCTCGCCTGGAACCGCCACCTCGTGCCGACGCCGTCGACCCCGCGGCCTGATGCTGCCACCTCGTACTGACGCCCTCAACCTCGCTTCCTGGTTCCGCCGCCTGGAGCACCGCCAGAGGCCGCCACCTGAACCTGCGCCGCCGCCGACTACCGCTCGAACCCGCCGGAGAACCCAAAAACCAGCTAACTTCGACTAGCAGCCGCGGACGCCTCAAGACTCCAAATTTAAACCCGAGAGGTGCCTTGGGAAGCTCAGAATGTATCTACTCATTTATGGAATTTTCTCAACAAAATAAGGGCGAATCGACACATATAAATGGATTCAAAGAAGATGCGGGAGTTTAAAATGAGAAACACACGATCCTACCTGCAGAGGCGTAGCCCGAAGCTTTGCCATCGAACCGCCAGAGCCATCACCACATTACCGGAGGAACGAGAGGAGCTGGAGGGATGGGAGGTATTCCTTGGTTTCTTGGGAGTTCCTCTGCCATAGAAATGAAAGGGGATGGGGATAGGGGATTAGGTTTGAGTAGGGAAAATTAATTAATTAAAATTTAATTAATTTCATCCTTAATTTAACCCGCATCCGAAACTCTCGACGAGGTCAAGGTTAAGACTTCCCTAGGGTAAAAATCAACTCCCGAGCACAAAGTAGTTCTCATAATTTTAATCCGAAGCCCCGTTAAAAAGTTATTAAACTCAATGCCCGAGGCTGCCAAATTACAAAAACGCCCCTGGGGCCATTTTCCACAGACAGCCCGCACCCGCGAAAATTACACCCCTCCCAGGGTAAACAACACGCTCCAGAATCAACAGTGCCCTCAGTTTTCTAATCTAAGCTACTGTTTAAGAGATACTTGAGTGAATCCATTAAACGAATAAATTAATTTATTTTATTAATCCGTTTAACGTTCCGTTAACGGGCGAGGGTTCCCAACGTCCTGCGCATACATGTTTTATGTCGTTCATAGGGTAAAAACCCCATTTTGGACCCATCCGTCTACTCATATTTAGGATCTGAAACACCGTTTAGGAGTTATCCATTTTTCTTTGGCATACCCAGTGTGAATGTACTGAAAATTTAATTCCGGCCACACCGGGGCTCGGAATCGTACGCCGTATGAAGGCGCTACTCTTGAATAACATCAAGAATATTCTAAATTCTTTTGTAGAAAAAAAAGTTTTTACAGGAGATATCAATGATCATATATGTATAACATTAGTAGGAATTCACCTTCATTCTATTTGTGTACAATCTTCCATCAGGTATGCTGCCCATTCGTTTCTAAACACATCTATATCATCTTATGAATATGACTTTTTGTGACAGTCATGGTAGTACTGAAAAAATATAAATACACAAAGGCTTAATAAATATTTTAAATGAACTCGTAATTATTTTCAAAAATACCTCATCAGGGATACTAGTTTGTTGGTGAAATACGTTCTCTTTCATAAATTTACAAACATAATAACCACAATCCTTTCCATTTGTTTGTTTTTGACACTGAAAAAACATCGAAAAAAATAAGTAATTTGTTTTGATATGTTTTTGGATGGTGCAATGTTATTATATACACCATGATACTTTTCCAGTTGTAGATCTTGTAGGCGTTCTTATCCTTTTGCCCTGGATTCATTCCATGCATTAGAAGATATTGATGCACCGCCCTATCATAACAGAATACTCATTAAAAGATAACATAAATTATATAACTAGATGTTTAGTTTTAAATTGTTGGATCTAGTGTATTAAAAATTAACAAATTCCATCATTCGTGGTCGATTTGTTGGATATCCATGCATTGAATCCAGAAAATAAATCTTTGGAGTATGAAAATTGACTGTAATCAGCATCCAATGCTGCCTAAAAATACAAAAAGGAATAAGTAAAGAAAGAAATGAAAATATAGTTGATATGATTAAATTTTAGAGTTTTACCCCTGCATCATTGGTATTAAAAAGATCCTGTTATCCGTAATTTTTTTTTCAAACGATTTGAGCAGGGATGACATTATTACAACCTCTTTATCAGAATCTATTTCGTCTTTTGAAGAGGTGGTGTGAGGACTAACATGTCCAAATTTTTGTTCATTGGGGAATCCCTTCAATTTTTTTTTCATATATACGCCTGAGAAAAATATAAAATGTATTTAGTCATAATTATTAGATTATATCAGCTTTTTTAAAATCAAATCATGAAAACATACCTCATGTATACATTTATAACTGAGGCGCCTAGACATTCATACTTGATGATTTCATTTACATTTTCATCACTAATGAAATCTGATGCTTACTCTCAGTACATATTTTTTTTCAAAATTAACTGTGTGATCATTTCCATCTATCAACTTTGTATCAACACATGAGTCTGCAATGATATTAACCGGGGATATAGAATGGGTGGGGTGAATGTGCTCTCAGTAGACCGTTTCAATCGGTTGGTTGATCCTTGAGATAATTTTGAGCCAATATTTTGTTTCACCCCATTCTCTTTTCCATTCTGTAATAACATTCATGGGTTCAGACCTTTTTTCATTAAATGTTAAAGGTCAATCTTGAAAAATAAATTGGAAATGGATACCTCCTTGTTGATATGTTTTTTTACAAGAATTTCCAGCCATGTGATGAATGTTCCAATAGCTTGTTCAACCATATGAATTTCTTCATCGTCATTTGAAATAGGTATCTCGACACTCGGCTCATTAGCTATGTTAATAGACACTCTGAAATGATCTGTTGAAAGTTTTATGTTTTGTAGCATGTCATTCTGCATATTGAACACCATAGCCCTCACTACAAGGCGATAGGTGAGAGTTGATAGATATAAATTATAGTCATTTTCACCCTATAGAATATTAGTACAGGAAAGATATCAGTGTCTATGTGAATCACATTTCACAGAAACAATTATTAAAACATTGATTAACTTTGCTAAGTTAGATTTTTTAGGGGAATGGATCACCTCAAAGCTGGTGGGGGGTGGGGCAGGATCGTCATGCATAGGTTGTTGTTGAGTTTTTTATTCTTTTTGCCTCTCCCCTATCAAAATTTCTATCATATCTCTCTAGTATTGTAATTATTATTGAAAAAATATAATTTTTCTTGCATCTTTTCCATTTTTTCATTTTGATCCTCCGCTTGTTTTTGTTTTTGAAAATATGTTCGGGGTGTCACCCCAAAACCCACACCTCTGATGCGACCATACTGTTCTGACTGCTTGAAGGCTGCTGGAAGTATTTCTCTGTCTGGTGCATGTGTTGTTGATTCCTGTGACTATGTCAGATAGAAAATATATAAAAATAAGTAGTCATTGTAATGTAATAGCTATTTAAAGAAAATCAAATTTATATTATGTCATACTTACACATATTTCCCAAACTTTTTGTGTGTTTTTATCTATTAGTATCCCCTCTTTATTTACACGAGCCTCCTTCCATAGCACATGGAATGGGATGGATATGGATTTCGATTTCTATTCATAAATCTACATATAAACAGAGAAACATGGTTATGGTGTTGTTTTATATCACTTACAAGTAGTACGATAGATTTAAAAGACGTACCAATTATTTCTCAAGTGAAGAGTAACCCATCCTTGCTTTACAGTAAGGGTACGCTGGTTCTGTTGTGCGTTTTTTATTTTAAACACTCAGTTGCTATTTCATAAATAAATAACTATCAATCAAAGTGATGAATACAAGCCACGTCAAATAATGTATTACCCTACACAATGTACCTAAAAAGTATTCTCCCCACGACGGTTGCTAAATGCATCCCATGATCCTTGGGATATCAAGTGTGTATAAAAAGGAGGTGGGTGCGACTTGATTTTCCCTTCAGCATCTTTAAGATGATATTTCATTAAAATTGTGAGGAAACCTTTATGAATCCTTCCTACAACTCTTAATACATATTCCTTGTGTGAGGCATCTACTATAAATTCACTTTACAATAGATGATGAAGTGTAAGTAAATGTTTTGGTATTTTATTTTATTTTAATAAATTAAAACAATTATATCATAATGTTACTGTAATATCTTCCCACATTAGTGTCTTAAGCCTGATGAAAACATGGTGCCACGACTGTACATCAATCGGCACACGTTGCCAAGTGACGATTCCAATGTAGCTACTAAAGATGGCTCTGTTGGGGTTAACATGCTGGCCTCGCTTATTCCATCCCACCTCAAATATGATGCCTTTTGCTTTTGCCTTAAGGATTTGGCTAACACTGTCAAACTACGACACTCTTGTTTTTTTTTGTGATTTCAAGGTTTCATTTCCTAGAATTTCCTCAAAAGTATCATCAATATGTTCCTCCGGAGCGCTAGCATCGGCACTGGGACCAGCAACAACAGGTTGAGAAACCTGTTGTACCTCAGCACTGGGACCAGCAACAACAGGTTGAGAAACCTATTGTACCTTAGCACTAGGACCAACAAAAACTGGTAGAGAAATCTGTAGTTCCTCTGCACTGGGACCACCAGTAGCTGGTTGAGAAACCTGTTGTTACTCTGCACTGGGACCACCAACAGCTGGTTGAGAGACCTTTTGTGCCTTAGGGTTGGGTGCATCAGCAGGTGTAGAAGTCATTATCTACAGAAGTGGTTTAACATTTAGTTTAAATGACATAAAAGTAGAAGCGAATAGATAATAACAAAACATAACACAATGTATATTACAATAAACGAATAACCAGATTATTGTACTCTATTTTTTTTAAAGGCTGAAGATATTTGACTCCTCTATCAACTATGTAAATCCATTCATTGTGGTCACGTCTGACATAAAAAACGCCTTCTACATTGGGACCGCTGCAAAATGATTGTGAAGTCCCTATAAAAGGGTCATCCCCCATTGAACTTTCATCTGACCCTTCACTTGTTTTGGTCAATAATAGAATAATTTACCAATTTCAATTTGTGGGGTCTGGAATATAAAATACTTATACTGCTTGGGATTCCATTATAAATGGTTCGTCTTTATCCCCTTCCTTACTAAAATCAACTTTCACAAATCCTAATTCTTCTATTTTAACAACACTCCTATTTCAACCCATTTGCATTGAAAAATCAGAACTTTGAATTTCATATAATCCAAATCCCATATTCATTTGATGATGCCAAAGTATGACATATTTGCATAAATTGGATTTCTGTCCTTAACACTAGAAACATGCATCACCTCAGCCAAAAGTGTAACCCCACTATTCTGTATGGTATTGTCTTCATCATGTTCATTAGTATAGAATGTATAACTATTAACTGCATAAGCATTGTAAGATAATACATACACACTTGCTCCTCTAGCTAGCTATCAAAGTTGTTCTGAAATTGAGTCTGGATTTTCATCTAACTGCTTAAAAATATAGTCCTAAAACTATCCTATAAACTGTAAATTATGTGTATATGATATCCATTTTTCATCCCTAAAAGGATTAGAAAACCTATGAATTTCTTTGTGGGTTTGAACACATGGGTTGACATCGAAACTATTATGAAAAACGTAAAGGTGATCCTGATCTTGATCTGTAATATTGATTGTGACAACCTCTCTTCCATAAATTCATTCACCCTCAATCTGCTCAGTGTGATGAGATTTTGGTAGGCCATCGTTTTCTACACCAGACAGGTATTCGGTACAAAATTCAACGACTTCCTCAACAATATATTGCTCCGCAATACAACCCTCTGGACGAAATCAATTTTTGACATACCCTTTCAAAATCTTCACATACCGTTCAATGGGGTACATCCATCTATAATGTACATGACCACATAGTCGAATCTCTCTCACCAAATGAACCATCAAATGAACCATCATATCAAAAAATGTTGGCGGGAAGAACATTTCCAAATCACACAATATGACGGAAATTTCTCTTTCCATAGTTGGCAATTTCTACAGGTCTATAACTTTGCTCCATATATCTTTGAAGAAGAAACAGATCTTTGTTAATGTATAGCCGACATTCTTGAAAAAAATGCAACGTAAAGCTATAGGAATTAGATCTTGCATCAAAACATGGAATTCATTTGATTTCAGACCCTTTAATTTTAAATCTCTCATTGACATGATGTTCTTGATATTTGATGAATACCCCTCTGGAACCTTTACGTCATTCAAGAAGTTGCAGAACTGATATCTCTCCTTCCTGGAAACAGTGTAATTAGTAGGAGGAAGAAATGTTTGTTTTTCACCCTTCACTGGTGCTAACTCTTCTCATATTCCCATATCAACCATGTCCAATCTAGCCTTAATTCCATCCTTTTTTTTCCAGGTGCATTTAGAAATGTGCCGATGACACCATCACATAAATTTTTTTCAACATGCATAACATCAAGAAAATGTCTAACATACAGACAATTCTAGTACGGTAATTCAAAAAAAACTGTTCTCTTTTTCCAACCAGTTTTCGTAAGGTTTTTTGAAAACGGTTTAAAAAATTAGTATCCAAATATTTTACTTTATCAAACAATTAAACACCTGTTAGTGGAGACGGTGCTGTACGTTCTTCTGAACTTCCATCAAATGATGTCGTCCAAGATCGTTACTTATGCTGTCAAGGTAGAAATCTGCGATTTTCTAGAAACATGGTATTTGATGAATGTTTCAACCTAATTGACTGTGTACCTTGTTGGCAAACAGGACAACCTTGAGTTCCTTTAATTCTATATCCTGAAAAATTTCCATAATCAGGAAAGTCATTTATTGTCCCGTACAACATGGATTTCAAATTTAAATCTTCATTTTTGTAAGCATCATACAACATAACACCTTAATCCCACAATATTTTCAAATCCTCGATCAATGGAGCCAAATAAACATCAATATCATTACCCAGTTGTTTTGGTCCTGATATTAGCATAGATAACATGATGTATTTTTGCTTCATGCATAACCACAATGGTATGTTATAATTTACCAACATAACTGGCCATACACTGTGACTACTGATTTGAAAACCAAAAGGATTCACCCCATATGTAGATAACGTCAGACGATGGTTTCTCGACTCATTTCCAAATTCAGGATACACGTGATCAATTCTCTTCCACTGAGGAGAGTCTGTCGGGTGAAGTAGTTTCCCATATTTAATTCTTATATCTGTATGCCATGTCAATTGTCCTGCAGTCTCCTCACTTCCGTATAGGCGCTTAAACCTTCTAATAATTGGAAAGTACCATACAACTTTCGTAGGACTAGAATCATCTTTCTTGTATCGAGAAGCACCACACTATGGCCATTATTTAAGTAATTTGTTGTCCTTTCAAAAAAATATACAGTCATTCAGGAAGGCGTGTATTCTTTCATAGATCACACACATTGATCGTAGAATTCGTTTGGCATTGTATGTTCAGCTTGGTAGTTCATTATCTTCTGGGAGCATGTAATTCAGGAGAGAAATTAGTTCTATAAAACTGGCATCCCTCCACCCATTTCCTACCTTCAAATTATATAGCTTCAGTATGGCTGATAATTCTGTATATTTAGTACAACCAACATACAATGGAGTTTTTCCCAACTCTTTTACTTCTCAAACAATTTTGGGAAATCACGAAGTTCATCTTTAAGCCCACGGGGTGTTAGCCGAGTGGTACCCACTGGTTGTACCCCTCGCTCTTCGTGGGAACTGGCGCAGGCTCGAGTCCCGCCAGACTCAGACACTATGCATATTATGCACAGGGCGATTCAAATCCATTGCTTAGCTGGGGAGTGTGGAGCACACCTAGGCTTGGTTGGGGCCCCCACTGGGATTCGGTGTTAGAAACCCACATTTCTACCCATGGGGTGTTAGCCGAGTGGTACCCGCTGGTTTTACCCCTCACTCTCCATGGGAACTGGCGCAGGCTCGAGTCCCGCCAGACTCGGACACTGTGCATATTATGCATAGGGAAATTCAAAGACATTACTTAGCTGGGGAGTGTGGATCACACCTGGGCTTGGTCGGGGCCCCCCACTGGGAGTCCGTGCTAGCAACCCACATTTTGATTGGGGATGAGATGGCTTCCGCTGCTTGGTCGAACGCGCTTCATGCACCTCCTGGAGTTTTGAATTTCCTGACTGTTTGTTCCTCTTCACGAGAATCTCCGAAGGCGGTGCATCCTCCTATGGCTACCTTTGATTCGGGTTCTCAGCCATCGACTCCAGCTCTTCCTCTAGTACTGCCACCGGCTGATGCCTTGTTTCTGTCCGAGAAGGGTTTATCCTTTAGGGATGTGTTATTTTGGAGGCCCCGGGCGCATCGCCAGGCTCACTTCCTAGAAGTCCCTTTCGATGCTCCGGTGGTCTCGACGGATGGATCTGGCCTGTCGTTGGCGTTTCCATCAGCCGCGTTTAGTGACACCTCAAAGTGCCTTTAGTGGACGCTGATGGTGAGATTTGGGGTTGATCGTCCACCGCTCTCCTCCTTTAGTAATTTTGTTGGCTCGTGGAATCAGGATGCTCCGGCTACGGTGTCCTCTCTCAACCATAATTCCTTCTGCATCGTTCTGTGCTCTGAGGTGGATTTAATTACGGCTTGGTGTAAGGCTCCCAGGTCCATGGTGAAGTGGCATTTCACCCTGTTGCAGTGGGACATGGAGGTTCATCGAGGAAGAGACTCTCCGCGTGCGCCTATGTGGGTGTCTCTCCCTGGGATCCCACTCCCCTTCCATAACGGTGCCTTTCTTCATGCCATTGGTAACTCTCTGGGGCGTTTCCTGTGTGTGGATGACCATACCTTGTTCCTCAAGGAGGCCTCGATGGCTCGTATCTGTGTTGACATGGACCTGTCCTCCCCTCTCCCGGAGAAGATCACCCTCTGTTTCCAAGACTCCTTTGCCTGGTGCCAAGGCCTGGTCTACCCTTATCTACCCAGGTTCTGCTCCTTTTGTCACCTCTAAGGACATTCTATCCTGGATTGAAGGCGGAAGCGTAGTGTGGATAGGGGTAAGGGAATATCTCTATTCTCCCTCCCTGGGCCTGGTCCTAGTGCCCCTTCGTCAAGCCGTCTAAACGTTTTGATGCCCTTGGCCTCTCCAAGCATCCCTTTTTCTGGTCCTTTTCTTCCTCCTGTTGTGGATGCGGTATGTGAGCCTTTGGATTTGGTTTCTTCCCCCTCCCTGGCAGCTAACAGGCTGTCCTACTTGGCTCTTATGTCGATGGTAGGCCTGAGTCTTCTTGCTCCTACTGACCCCCTTTGGCCCTGGATCTCATGGATCTCAGATGGTATGTCTATTTTTGGTCACTCTTTATCCCCTCCCTCTCCCTCCTCAATTGTGGGTGCGCTTTCTAGGGTGTTCCCCGGCTATGAGGTCCTCCCTGGTCTTCGCCCCACTCCTGGTCCCCCCCAGTGCTTTTGGCCTTCAGCCAGGACCCTCCTCTTCCCCTACCTGCTCCTGATTTGTGATTCTCTTCTGAATTCCCCCTGGTGTCTAGGGCCCCTAGCCAACCATCTTCCCCTCACCCCCTCCTTCATACTCCTGCTCTGGTCTCATCAGATGGTCCACCTGTGATCCCTGATGGTTTCAGTCAGGAGGCTCCAACCTCTTCATCTGGTAGTCCACCTAGCCTTATAACCATCTCTGGGGATCTGTCCTCCCCTCCTTCCCAGACTCCACCTCTGAACCGCATTGGCGCGAGGACCTGATGTCAGAAAAAACATCGAAGTACCCCTTCTCTTCAGAGAAATGTATCCAAGAAGCCCAGGGACAAAGCCAGGCATATCCTGTTTTAATGTTATCTTTCTTAATGTGGAATGCTTGTGGCCTGGGGGCCCGGGTTTAAACTGACTTCATATTGAATATGGTTCGGTCCAAATCGGTGTCTCTTGTGGCAGTGCTTGAAACCAAACAAAGCAGCGCCAAGATTGCAGATTTTGCTCATAGAATTAGTATGATTGGCTTCATGGAAGCCGATTCTCAATGCCCCTCCATATGGATCTTCTGGAAATCAAGCATTTGTGTGAATATGGTTCAGGCCTCAGATTAATGTATCACTACTGAAACCAGGAATGGTTCTAGATCTTTCTTCTTCTCTTTAGTGTATGAGAGTTGTGATGTCAGGGAACATACCCTTCTTTGGAATAAACTCAAAGTGTTTGATCCCAAAGACTCCCCTTGGTTTGTAGCGGGCGATTTTAATGTGGTGGCTGAACCTAGTGAGAGGAAGGGCAGGGGATCCTTCTCCCGTAGAGCTAGTTTGGATTTTTCACAGTTCATGTCTTGTTCTGGGATTTTAGACTTGGGTTTCTCAGGAAGGCGTTTCACTTGGTGTAACAATCAGAGAGGTGCGCACCCGTCCTGGAGCCGTTTAGATATATGTCTTGCAAATGTCCACGCCATGTCAAATTATCAGAGTGACACAGTCACCCATCTAGCTCGTAGCGTTTCAGACCACGCCCCCCTTCTCTTTGACATTATGCCCAGCCTGGACAGGAGAGATTCTATTGTTTTCTCGCAGTTGTGGACTTTGCATCCAGACATTCTCTATACAGTGGAACAATCTTGGATTAAACCAGTGCATGGGACTGCATGGGACAAATTTCACAATAAACTTCATCATCTAAAGGCTAACCTCCGAGAATGGATCAGTTGCCAGCCGCCTGCTACCCGGGATCTGGATGAGGTCCAGCTTGAAATTGACCGCCTGGAATCCATGTTGGAAGCAGACTGGAATGAAACCATCTTTGGGGAGCTTGCTGTGAAGAAGAACATGATGGCAGATCTACTGTTAAGATATGAACGCTTGGCTCATGATCAGTCTCGAGTCAGATGACTGAGGGAGGGAGACCGTAACACAGCTTATTTCCATGCCTACATCAAGGAAATCCGAAGGTCACCTCGGCCTAATATTCGATAGGAAGATGGTTTATATTCTGATGACATCAATGTGGTGGGTGGCATGGATGAGTCCTATTTCAAGGAGCTTCTTGCTGGCCCAAATCCTAACTTGGCAGATGGGTATCATAGGGGCAAAGGCGAGGTTACAGGTGTTATTTCTACTATGGTTTCTTGGTCAGACAATGACCTGTTTGAAGCCTTGCCACAAGAGGATGAAATCTTAGGGGCTGTGAGGAGCCTTAACCCAGAGAGTGCTCCTAGCCTGGACGGGTTCCCGGGATCCTTTTTCAGAGCCTCTTGGAGCATTGTTAAGGCTGACATTGTGGCAGCCATCAAGTATTTCTTCCGTGGGGGGTTCCTTCCTCGTGCTGATAGTGCTACCACTATGTTCCTCATCCCAAAGCTTAAAAATCCTTATTTGCTTCAGCATTATCGCCCAGTAAGTATTTGAAACTTTTCTTATAAGGTTCTGTCCACCATTCTCAACAACAGAATAAGTAAACATCTTCCCCACTAGATCTCTCCGGCGCAACATGGTTTTTTCAAACAAAGATTAATTCAAGGGGCTATTGCAGTTTTCCAAGAGGCCACTGATGATATTAACACTAAATTCCATGGTTCCAATATGGTGATCAAGCTGTATATGGATAAGGCCTATGACAGGCTGGATTGGTCCTTCATAATCAGAGTCTTGACAGGTATGGGCCTTTCCCCTTGGGATGTTGACTTATTTTTCAGGTGTTTCAGCTCCTTGTGGTTGGCAGTTTGGTTCATGGGAAGGAATTTTGGATTCTTCAAAGCGGTCCGTGGGTTGAGGCAAGGGTATCCTTTATCCCCAAGCCTTTTTATTATGGTTTAGAATGTTCTTAGCTGCCTTATCAACAAGGGCATCATTCAGGGATCTATCCTGCCTTACCATTGTAAATCCAGGCCTTGTGGTATCTCCCATCTCATGTTTGCTGGTGATACGATTATATTTATGAATTCTAGCTTGAGTTCTGTCCCTGGGATCAACAAGATTCTCGATGATTACTACCGATGGAGTGGTTAGAAAATTAACAGGAGTAAGATCCAATTCTATATCCCGAACCGTTGCATGGATAGAAGGATTGAATCTCTTGCAAGTAGGTTGGATACGCAACATGGATTTTTTCCCATGGAGTATCTTGGTGCTCCTGGCTTGCCAGGAAGGATTCGAATTCAGTATTTTGATAAGATTGTTGGGAAATTAAAGAGTTGTGTTCACAACTAGAAGAACCGTTTTTTATCTTTCGGTGGCAGGATCACCTTGGCTAACAATGTTTTGTCTTCCATTCCATGTCATGCCCTCTCGGCCACCAAAGTTACAAAGGGGGTGATCTCCAAGCTCGACTCTATCCTCTCCTCCTTCATTTGTGATGCTCATGAGGAGGGTAGGAGACATCGGGCATCATGGAGTAGACTTGCATGACCTATTCAGGAGGGGGGCATTGGTGTGAAGAGCATCTCTGGTACGCTGCAAGGTATGCAGGTGAAGCTATCATGGGAGGTTATTGAGGCTCGAACTTTATGGGGCAGTTTCATGGCCAAGAAATTTAGCGGAGGCGGAAGTAGAACTAATAGGGGATGGGCCTCATTGCGTGTTGCGGTTTATTCCCATATCCAATCCTTTATTCCCCATACTATATGGATTTTGGGGAATGGGGAGCTCTCCTTTTGGCATCAAAACTGGGTTGGAGCTCCCCTGGAGTTCCCTAGATGCCCGGTTACTGGCGTCACCTTCATGCAGGCGAGCAGGTTCCCGAGTTTTATCAGTTCGGTGCTGGATAGGGACCAACAAATGGTCTTCGATGCCATTTCACTCAGGGATGAACCAGACATATGTGTTTTCACTGATTCTTCTTCAAGTGCTTTCTCAGAAAGGGACTATCGGAGGGTGATCAGTACAACAACTCAATAGGGTACCTGGGACTCGATTTTTTGGATCAAGGAAATCCCGACTAAGCTCATTTTTCTGGTGTGGCGTATCTGGAATCATGCCCTTCCCATGGATGAGATTGTTAATAAGGCTGGTATTTCCTTGGTTTCAAGATGCATGTCCTGCAGGGGTTATATGGAGAATTGTTCGGAGCATCTGTTCTTCAACAGCGACTGGCCTCAGCAGCTGTGGCGATACTTTGGAGATTTCACGGGACTCTATGTTCTGACTATGAGGGATTCTCCTTTCATGGACTACTGGTTTCATGGGGTGGGAGACATTGGTCCCCAGAGGAAGGCTCATGCGGTCATATTGGCGGCTGGTTTCTGGTTTATTTGACTGGCAAGGAACAAGGAAAAGCATGATGGGATTCGGTGTTCGGGTTAGGCGGTGGTGGCACGGACAAAGTTCCTTCTTCTTGATTTGGTCCGATCATGTAAATATTGGCTTGAATCTCCCTATCTCAGGCCTTTCTATGTGGGTGATATATAAAAAAGTCTGAGGAGTAATGGTAATTGGGTAAGATGGTTTCCACACCACCAGGCCCTTAAGCTCAATACTGATGGTTCCTGCTGCTCGGATGTCATGAAAGGTGGTGGTGTGGTTAGGGACTCAGGGGGCAGCGTTGTTCTTGCCTTCAATGCCCACTTTGGCGGAGGGAATTCACTTATGGATGAGGCTCTGGCTTTGCTGACTGGCCTTTAGATTTGCAGGGATATGCATATTAGATTGGCTGCGGTGGAAACAGACTCTATCATTATTCATGATTCCATGCTGGGCAGATGAAATACTCCATGGTCAATTTCCTATGTTATGATAAAGTGCAGATCTCTGGTCAATGTCGAAACTGACATCCTTCATACATAGAGGGAGGGAAATATGGTGGCGGATCATTTTGCATCTTTAGCCTCACAGGGTCTTTGTATCTTCCTTCCATCGGACTTGAATTCACTCTCAAAGGAAGGGAAGAACCTAATTAGAGGGGACACCCTTGGAATTCATCACTTTAGGCCACCATAGCCCCTGTCTCCTGCCTGTTTTTGTATTTTGGATGTTCTGTTATTTCTTTAATAATAAAATAAAGGACTATATTGATTGATTGATGAAGTTCATCTTCAAAAATCCTTGTCATTTCCTCAGTACGATCTCTATCATCATTCACATCCGTAATCACATACTCCATACAATCATCTGCACTGTTCACGCTTGTAATCATATTAGATGATCCATAAAATGCCGTGTTATCTGAGACACTAATTACATTCATTTTTTCCTTGTGTTTATTCCAACATGTATAATTTTGATCTATTCAGTGACAGATCAGGTGTTCTTCCAAGTCCTCTGGACTAATTTTTCTTGAATAACAACATCGTAAACACAGACAAAGGATTTTAGAAGGGTCACATGCATGATCTTCTACAAAATTAATAAATCTTTGACGCCATCTTCACACTCTTTTGTCAACCAATTGGAATTCATCCATTCTTTATTCATATTCATTGTCTTTATGAGTTTGATCTCGAACTTGCATAATATTATGTTTTAATTAATAAAGTAGCATTGTTTGGGTTTTATGAAAAAAATCATGGTACAAATGCCTCTTCAATGAACCATCATTGGATACAATTTAACTGTTACTCTAACCTCACTAACTCTATGTCCACAAATTTCATCTCCAAACTATAAAATATAAAAATAAACACATCACATGTAGTTATAAAGGCCATACAGGTGTGATTGTAAACATAACCAGTAGGATTCCCTAAAAAAACAATGTAAGGATATAATGGCCTACTCATACATGAAATAGAGGAACCTACCCCAAAACATGTGAAAGTACTTGAACTCTATCTATATACAGAGGACTATGCCCTGTCTTTTTTATATCTCCATGGAGTACCTAAAACGTATACATGGAGGAATCTTCACCAAAACATGGGGGAGTACCATACTCCATATTTTCTCCAAACATCTCACTTGTCACTTGTCAACTCTCAAGCAGAGTGAAGATAATTAAAATATCCAAAACACATCGTGTGAAATTTCCAATGATTGAGGGAATCATACTATTGTGATCTACATGAGAATATATTAATAATGGGAAACTCATACATGAAATACTATCATCTAAGTAAAAAATAAATAATAATAATTAAAATAACATAGCACACAATTTTTTCAATGGATACATAATGTGTAGGGTTCTCAGTCAAGTTTGGTTGTATACTACCATTTCTAAACTCATGTGAAATCCATATATAGGGTGTGTCCAATAGGGTGAACATCATGTATGGATAAGATACCTGATTTAATTTGACATATATCAAATTAATTCCAAGTTAGTCTTACAAAGACTGCATGATGCCTTTAAAAATACATGACATATAAAACAACTTGAGCTAAAGGCGTGTAATTTAGATCCATACTGAGTCACCTCACCAGCTATGCATCACATTTTTGTGGAATACACGGTGTGTAGCCCTTACATGGCCACTAGGGGTGTAAAGTCAATACACATCATGTTTCTATGGTATCTATACATGATGTGAGTGAAGTAAAGCCCATATCATGTGGTTATACCATTATTTCATGGCATGTACATGGTTTCAGGATGAAGTATATGTCTTGGAGATACATTGTGTGTAACCTAGGTTCACATTACATGTAACATTTAAAATGAAACTTATTACAAGTTTGAGTCAGAATATGAGTCATGTGGTGTAAAATTTGGAGATAAATGTTGCGTGGAATTAAAATCTATATGAAATCCATGTATAGTGAAGCATGTTCCATTTAACAAGACCACATACCATATTTTTAAAAATATATATAATCTGAAAAACATCACTTTCGCACCATAAAGTGTCTCATAGAGTCCTCTAGAAGTGGTTTTCTAGGATTCAGTGGAATTGCACCAGTAACAAAGTGGTGGTTCCATTTAAATATGTAAATTTTGGATTGATATTCAATGGTGGAAGAACAATAACATGGAAAACAAATGGCATATCAATCATTACAACAACCACAACACCATAAAAAACACAATCGTTCTCACAATCGCAACACCATACAAACCAAACAATCACAATTTCAGATTTTACAAAGCATCCCTTATTCAATTTTTTTTGTTAATTCAGGGGTTATCACAAAAGTTTTATCATACTGGGGCGTTCATTCATAAGTCAAGTATACGTAAATTACCAACTTTTATATTAAAATGTTCAATAGGAACCAACCAACATGCAATTCATTCAGTGCGCAAACAAGGACCACCAACGACCATGATTTCCAGCAGGGAGTTTAGCCTTTAAATTTCACATTATAACCATCAATATCAAACAGTAATAACATGAGAAAAAGAGGAAACCAATGAGTAATAGGAGAAAACTCACCGTGAAGGTGTCGTTCAGCACATGGCAGAGGTGCATTCGTGGCAGAGGAGAGGCGCACAACAGAGGAGATTTCCAACTGAAAATTAAACATAAAATAGCATAAACCCATGAGAATAAAATAATCTAAAACCGAGTACACCATTTTCCACATCCTAAAAACCCCAAGAACCCACTAAAAAATTATGTGTGATATCTTTATCATTATATTTTCCTCTTTGTATTTTATTGGTGAAAACAATGGATTAAAAACTATATTGACTAAATAAAGGGTTCTTTTTGTGATACAAAGCTCATGAACTCAATTCACCCTCTCATGATTCTTTGTGGTGATCTTATTCAACCAAAATCCTTATCCATATGTAAATTTATGACCATTTTTGGATCACTTCAAGCACGAAATGCATTTTTCGACACCCTAGGGATTTTTATGCATCGATTTCATAAAGAGCCTATACATACACCACTACAGATCATTATAAACTAGGATTTAATTGACATACCATTATAATTCAGTTGACAATAATTCCACAAAACTTTTACATTGAAAAACTATATATAAGTTATTGATGACACTTTAAAGAGATGAACCTCCCATCAAAAATCATTTAGAAACATGTAAGAACATGTCATGTGAGTCCTATATTCTAACAATGATACATGTAGATTGGCCTATTTCCAATGGAGAATAAGAATTTTGAAATAATTATATTTAAGGTAAATACCAAGTATTTAGTAAACATATCAACAATAATATCTCAAAACAAAAAATATTAATCTTTTACCCTAGTAACTAGGATTTCCTATAAGAAAGGTGCTTGGGGTACAATCAAATCAAGATGGACCTTGGAGATGAAGAAGCTATGGTGGAAGCAGCTGCAGAGGAGGTAGCGGCGGTAGAGGTAGCGGCATCAGAGGCAGCAGCGGAGGAGGCAGCGACGACGGAGGAGGATGAAGGTCGCGGTGGAGGAGGAAAACTCATCAGTGATGGAGGAGTAATATGAGTAGGAGGAGGAGGGGTCGTGGTGGAAGAGGGGCCTGGTTCAGCTTTCACAAAAGCTTGACCACATGCATGAGAGGAGGGCTTGTTAGGGTTATTAAATAAAAACCAATGGAACCTTTATTAGAGCTCGTTAAAAGCGCTAATAAAGGTATGTTTTATCAGTGCTAAAATAAAGGCGCTGATAAAACATACCTTTATCAGTGCTTTTTTAGTGCTGATAAATAAAGGTATGTTTTATCAGCACCTTTATTTTAGCACGGATAAAACATACCTTTATCAGTGCTTTTAATGAGCGCTGATAAAGGTTCCAACAGTTTTTATTTAATAATTTACTTATATTCTTATATATTTATTTAAAATGGCATATAAGATAAATATATATCTATTTATTAATAATTAATACAATAAAGAGTATATATTTAAATATATTGGTATATAATTGTAAATCTATACAAAAAACATTATTTTCGATTATAAATATTATGATTTTATATAAATTAAGAATAAAAACCTTTATCAGCACTAAACAAAGCGCTGATAAAGGGTAGATTTATCAGCGCTTTTAACTAGTGCTGATAAAGGCATACCCCTTTATCAGCTCTTTCTGTTTAGCACTGATAAAGGGAAGCACTTCCCTTTCCCTATTTTGTGGTAGTGGGTATTTTAAAATGTTTTAACTTGGATAACACTAAGAGTAGTAATACTTCTATGAGTACCACCTATAAGTTGGATTTTGATGAAGTTTGGAAACTAGTGGATCAAACTAGTTATATAGGTATGATTGGAATTATTCTCTACCTTACTATTAGATGGCCTAATATAATGTTTAGTGTGTGTATGTGTTCTTGTTTTCTAGATAATCCAAGAGATTCACATATTGTTTCTATCAAAATAATTTTTAAATACCTCAAATATTATACTAGTTTAGGATTGTTTTAACCTAGAGGAAAATAATTTGATTTAGTTAGTTATTATCATGATGATTTTGGTGGATTTAAGTTTGATAGAAAAACCACCTCTGGAGCATGTCACTTTTTGGGAAAGTCTCTAGTTTCATGATGTAGTATGATTTTTTTGTTGCGTTACAAATGAAGTTGAATACATAGATATTGGTAGTTGTTGTGCATAAATTTTGTGGATGAAACACACTTTACTAGACTGTGAATATAAATTCAGAAATTTCCCAATAAATTTTGATAAAACAAGTGCTATAAATATTTCTAATAATCCTTTATCACATTATAGAAAAAAACACATTTACGTAAGACATCAATTTTTGAGAGATCATTTTCAAAAAAGTGATATAACTATTTAACATTTAGGTACAGATAATCAGTTAGATGATATATTTACTAATCCCTTAAATTATGATAGAATGAATTATATAAAACATGATATTGGTATGATTAATTTTTATTAAATTTAATTTTCAGATGACACATCGTTGAGTATGATACACTATTGGGTATGACACAATGTTGGGTATGACACACTCTTGGGTGACACACTATTTTGATCATCTCACCGCTATAAAATATCACACCATTGGTTTGTCACACCGCTGAATTGTTCATGAATTTTCTAATTTTCATTTATTCTAAGTTTTCTGAACCTTCAGCCTTTTATTCTTATAGTTTATTTTAGTTCTGTAACTTGATATGAATATTTTACTGATTTTAAAATTTTATTTCTCTATATTATTTAAATTTTGATTATTCAAATACCTAAATTCCAAATGATATGAATTAGAGGTATTTCTATTTCCAAAAACCTTATTTATCACACCTTTCTTTCTCTCTCGAGACCAGTGAAACCTTATGTCTCACGACCTTCAAACCTTAAACCTTTATCTTAACCTTTAACTGAGATCACTGAACCTGTCTACATGGCCATACTAAAGTAACCCTCTAAGTCTTCTCTAGACAAGTCACATCCTACTAAGAAGCAGAAAACTGGATCTAGTAGTTGAGTTGTTGTAGTGCCAGTTAACCCAGAGCTATCAAGAAGAGTTTTTGAAGCTGAAAAAGTATTTGAGGAAAAGTTGTTAGTCTCAAGTAATACTTTTACACTCAATGTACTCTAGAACCAAGGTTGGTTGAATTGGTTCTCTTCAAACAAGAGACCCTTTTATCCTAAACTTCTTTATGAGTTTTTATAATATGTTGAGTTTGGTTTTAATGTTGAAGAATAATATTGGATAAGAATAAGAATAAATAGTCACATGAGATATTTTTCCCCAAAACAATGGGAAAGTTTTCTAAGTGCACCCCATAAAAGAGTTTATGTTGACTATTAAGGAACCATTCCTAAAAATTGTGACTTGTTTATTTATGAAGAGTATTTAGCTAAACTAATAGGTGATAGAATAACAAGAATACCAGTATCTTCTGAGTTGGATGCAGAATGCAGACTATTGATAAAGTTTATACAACACATTTTATTCCCTAGAAATGGTGATTTTTCACCTTAAGGTATCAAGATATCTACTTTCTTAGTCTTATGAAAGGAGGTAAAAGATCAACTTATGTAGATATCTTATGGTTCACTTTTCTAAAATGACCATGCCCACTTCATGATTTATTTATTAATTTACCCAAAGTTGATTTTATCTATGATAAAAGAAAAAGGGTTAGTTTCATATGATGAAGATTCATTTGTATAATATAGTGTTTTTTGTATTTTAAAGAAATTTTTCAAGAATGAGAATCAACTGGAACCCCTAGAAGAAGCACTGGGTAGCTGATGGTGATAAACTCTATGGATTTTAACCATGTGGATCGTCCATTCAGGCTAAGGGATCATGTTGACCTTGGTCTAGAACCTGATGAGGTTTTTGAGTATTCAGATGAGGATGAAGAATAAGTTTCTACCTATAGAAGTGAAGAATAGTATTATACTATTTATGAGGGTAGTGATCAAAATCTATCTCCTAAATATCCACCTATTACTTATGGAGCTCCTAGCCTGCCTCTGAGACTTTCTAAAAGAGAAAAATTAGTAACAAGTGATGGAGAAGAAACTGAAGTTTCTAGAGAAGATCAATTCATGTCTAGTTCTAAATTAGATGATGAAAATGGTAATTATTAGGAATATAAATTAGAATATAATGATGATGAGAATGGTGATAAAAATGGGGAAATAAATGGTAGTGAAAATGGAGTTGTTGGAAATTGTAATAATGAAGATACTACTGTTGATGATGATGATTATGACTCTGATGGTTCAGTTGGCCAAATTATTAGGAGAGTTGTGGAAATACCTTCATATCTACTTGCTTATCCTAGTGTATCTATATATAGGCCCAAAATTTCAATAGAGGTGGACCCATATTTTAAAGAGAAAGATTCATCTTTTATGGGGGTCAATCCACAAGTCATAAAGTTGTTGATGGAGATGTTGCTATATCTAATACTAGTGATCATAAAGAATATGATTCAATGGTTTTTGACATGATGAGAGTTATCGCTACTTTTGAGAATCATGTGGATGAACAAATGGGAAATGATCTTGTTGAGTTTACTATGTAACCAACTATTGATGTTCATATGGATGAAGATCCATGAAGTGGTGAATAGACTATTTCTATTTTAGATAAGCCTTATGTTGATAAGAATAAATAAATTGAATCAGATTATGTTGTATAGAAATATGATGTTCAAATAAAAAAATAACCTACTATTTATGAGTCTTCTAATGATACATAGAGTGAATATGCTCAGAGAGTTGAGATCGTTGTGGTTGTACCTACTGAATTAATTATCATTATTACTGAAACCATTGTTGATATGTATTCAGAGAGATGTATAAACCTAATGTAAGAATAATGGTGTAAGATCTCATATGAAGTTTTGAGTCCACCAAAGGATGGTTGTCATGATATTCAATATGAGAGAGATCCTAAGGGATCAATGGTCCATCAAATTAATGTTGCTGGTCTATTAGAAAAATTTACTTCTATTAGGGAAACTACCCCTACTACTCCAGTCCCTACTATCCCAGTTGATTTAGTCATAATAAGTGACTTGGATGCTTTTAGAGGAGAGATATTGTCACCTTTTGAAAAGTTATTGAAGGATAAAGCACCACTCCTTACAAAGTTAAGTGAAAATGATTCCTAATATCTATTTGAATTGGTGATCCACCATATTCAACTAAAGATAATGCATCACATCAAATAGATTGAGATTGAGAATAATATGATTTGTGTTGAGCTGGAATCCATGAAGCCTCTTCTTGAATATTTAAAATCTACCTTTATTGCTACTTTGGATGGAATCCTTAAAAGTCATCAGAATGTATCTTCAAATACTTATACCTCTACTTTACCTCAAGTTGATTATGATATGATCATAACCATGGTTAGAGAAGAATTTTATGATGTATCCAGTGGATGTTCAAGTGATGAACTTGTCATTCATTTATAAATTTTGAGGAATTTTGAGAAAAACAGAAAACATGACCACAAGATGATAAAGAGTTATTCAAGGGATATGAATCTGATAGAGAGACAATTACCGAAACCATCAAATATTATCTCTCAATAATTTACACCAAACATGACATGGATTCCAATTTCAAGTTTTTGGATGAAAATTTAAGGATGCCACCTAATACCCAAGCCTTTAATAAGCAAGTTAGATAGTTGAAGAAGTTGAATCCAGTGTTGAATTGGTTTAATGTTAGAGAAATGATATTTTTTTAGTGCCATGTAGAGAGGTGGTTAGATAATAATGTATTTCATAAACCTTGCGAAACCATTTCTCCATGTACATGGAATGGTTTTTGTGGCTTAAGAAGCAATTCCCGTTACCCCATACGAATCATTATGAGAATGAGTTACCAGGGATCCAACTGCACCTCTTCCTAATAGATTCCAACCATTCCATCTTCCACCTAAACAAGATATAAGATAACTCAGGATAGTTGTTATTATATAATATTGACCTCTTTAACATATAGCTAGAATCCCAATTGGTGTTCCACCTACCATTCCTAGAGCTCCTTCAGACCCTCATGCATCTACTGTCTCAGATCAGAATAAATCCAAGGACAAAAGAAAAGATCCTATGGATCATTCTTCCCAACCTTAAGATTGTTATTGGATTAGACTATGTATTTTATGGGACTTATTTTATAATTTTTTGATAAAACTTTTTGATTATATTTAGTGGGAATATTTCATGTTTTTTTTTGTTCTCTTACTACTTATTTTTTTATTATGGAATTTTTAATAACCCAAAAAGGGGGAGAAGTCTACTATGGAATTTATTTCTACATATTACATTGATATTTATTTAATAATATTTCATATATTTCTTTGATACACACACTGTTATAATTTCTATTTGATATCACATTTTGATCTAACATTTGATGACATCAATTGTTTACCTTTGATGCCATGATTTATGATCATAAAAAAGGAAATATTGTTGACCTAATTGTTTTAATGATAAAAAAAATAATGCTTATTATAATATTAATGAGTTTCATGTTTTTTGTAATCATATTATAATATGAGAGAGGTGATTAAATATTTCTGATGCATGGGTCACTATTGAGGTTAAGACACCACCAAGGATGCATCACTGTCAATGATGAATCACCACCAACCATATCAAACCACCAAGGATGAATGACCATAATCACCTATGAGTCACTATTTACACAACACACCACCATCATGGGAAATTTAGAAAATTATGGAATGAATCATCGTCATCTATGTCATATTGCTAATTTAGAAAATTGGTAAAATACGAGACATCACCAGCTTGAACTACCATTAGAGGATTCACTTATAGAAGGAATAAACACCATCATTTGAGTCACCAAAAGTGTATAAATTTGTATAAGTATAAAATGTCACACAACCTCTTGACATACTTACAAAATGAGACACCATCAGTCCGAGACATCGCTAGAACAAGACACCTCCAAACTATGAGTCACCATTCCAGGACTCACCAGCACTGTTTCTCTACTTATTATTTATTAATTTATTTCTCTAACTAATATATTATGGAATTTAATTCCAAAAATATTTTAATTATTTTCTATTAAATTCTCAATAAAATTTATTAAGGAATGCATCAGCCCCGAGTACAAGGATGCAGAATATATATATGTTCACGTGGATACTCATGATACTTTTGATAAAAGAGAAGAAAACCCCCTGATGAAATATACAAAGAATTATAATGAGATTTAAATTCACTGAAATAAAAACACATTGAAATCTATTCACAAAATGAGATATACAGATAATTGAAAGAACATACATTCCTATATTTTACTGAGGAAGCTGAAGAATGATACACATATAGTGCCTTACTATAGTTAAGAACAAAAGTTTCTATGACACTCTATTCTGCTAAAGTTTTCATGAGAACCCAAATTGAGATTCACTGCAAATCAAAATCAAGAGTCACGAGCTGCACTACATAACAAACTAAGCATCTCTATCCCTTCATACTTTTAGATTTCTCAGTTTGTTTATTTGTTTTTACATTTTGAGGAGTGTGTGTTTCTATGTTTATTTCACAACACACTATATCTTAAATTAAACAATAAGATACACAGATACATTCTTAACTTGTTTTATACCAGTTCTCCCATAGAAACTGTGGAAGAGGTCATGTGAAACTTGTTATATTTTATACTCCCACAGGTAATAGTGGAAGAGGCCATGTGTGGTCTGAACAGTTGTATACAGTTGTAAAAGTCATTACAAGATATGGATTAAACTATTTATTTATATAAACTGTTTGCTGTTAGGTGATCACCAAGTGGATATGAATAAGTCTCATATTGATACTGAACCTCTTGTATTAAAAATTATACTATGTGTTTTATTTTATTTTACTTTGAATATATTTTTTAAAAATTAAAAATTGTTTAAAACTATAAATATATATATACATTGACAGTTAACCTTAATTAGTATTTTTATATGATTTTAATTAAGTAAATTGATTTAAAAGGATTAATTAATATTTTTTATTATTTTATCTGATACCTAATCAATCTTCTAAGAAATATTTTATAAGATTTGAACTTATAATGATATATTGTTTTGGTTAAATGAGACATTTTTAAATTAATCGGGGGAATCAATTTTAATCCATTTTGAACATAAATTTTTATTGGGTACTCAATTCATCCCCTCTTGAGTTACTCACTCTAACCAACATAGGTGAGTCATGTTCATAAATAATTGATTTTAAAACCTTAAAATAAAATAATGGATTTTGAGGATTCACAAAGGCTTTATAAAATTAATCAATTAACTTCAAAAACACATTATTTTAAACTGGAAACATCATTTGGGTTGTGGATACTATTTATATTATTTATTAAATAACCATTTTGATTTTATGATGTCATAATAAAAACCATATATTTATACTGAATTTAATATTTACCCGAAAATTTGAATGTCCCAAAAAATTATGAAAAATTAACCATTTAACAATTTCAATG
Organism: Viscum album; assembly: GCA_963277665.1. Taxonomy (NCBI): domain Eukaryota; kingdom Viridiplantae; phylum Streptophyta; class Magnoliopsida; order Santalales; family Viscaceae; genus Viscum; species Viscum album. The sequence goes on from OY728140.1 coordinate 829,944,060, forward strand.
CACCAATTTTAAAAAATATTTTATCAAAATAATTCTCTAAAAATTATAATTTAAACTTTTGAATAAAAAAAATCCTCATTTAATAAAAATATTGGTTTTTATGACAATAATAGTTTTCTGACCCTTAAAAAAATTACATTCGACTTCATAAAATTATATCATCATTTATATTTAACAAATATTATTTAATAATAATATTTTATTAAAATATCATTTATTTAAAAAAATTTTAAATTTTTTAAAAAAAGTGTCTTAATTGAAAATATATATTTCCTAAAAATACAAATCGAGTTTTATCGCATTAAAGTCTAATTATTTTCAAACTCATTATTTAATAATTTATAAAGTAATAATAAAAAGGGAAATATAACTGTTATTTTATTAAAATTAAAATATAAAATTTCATACCATTAGGGTCTATATACACATCTCTTTATTACCCCAGTGAATTCCATGATGGTATGCTGTGTTATGGTAATATTTTCATCGGGTGGTTCTGCAAACATCGTATGGGGAGTGATCTCGATGATATTGAAATCATCCCATAAATGGTTTCAATCATTATTTAGTTGATGAATGTTTTCTTACTACTGATTATAGGAAAATCCCAGTGATTCTATATCCCTCATAAGCTCTGATAAATGGGATTTATATGATACAATCCTATTGGTCAAGGCCATCACTTCCACTGTATGTGTCAATTGGACATTATCAAAACCCTTAATATACTATTCTTAATGGTTACTGTGAAATAACATTGTTATCAATGATTATGATTCCTAAACGTATTTTGAATCAAATAGACTATAATTATCCATACAAATCTAAGATAGTTCATATTTTTTCTATAATTATATTACTTAATTAGGCATTTATTCATTCAAAATGGAATTTCATTTATAAAAGTTTGGGTTGTTACATTATTCCCACGTTCATAAATTTCACCCTTTAAATTTTTATTTCATGCACTAAAACAGATGATGGTACATTTGTTTCATTAACTCTTATAGTTCCCATGTAGCTTCCTCAAAACTATGATTTTACCATATCATGTTTTCTAGGTTAGTTTTCTTATTTCATATAACCTTGTCACTATGATCTAAGATCCTCACCGGCTATTCCTTGTATGAAAGATCATTCTCCAATGGTAACACCTCTAGATTCAATAAATATAAGGGGTATGATATGTAATTTATCAAGAGGGATTCATGAAAAACATCATGTAATTAATATAGGTTAGGTTGGAGTGCTTGTGTAACTCCTTAATATTTTAAAATATCGCTATGTTTGACAGCATATATTACATTTAACACCAAGCTTAAACCAAAGATTTATTATTATTATTTTATTGTGATAGTTATCTCTTAGCCATTGGAATGGAAGGAATGAATGAGATTAAATAAATTAAGAAAATATAGTTTACACATGTTTATAAAATGATTTCATTGGTTAAAAATTAATTATATATGAAAATAAAAACCAATTGACCATAATGGTTGTGTTTTTATAAAAAACCATTTTTATGTCCACAATGAAATTTTATATTAATAAATTAGATTAATCAATATTAGTGAGATATCGTAATAAAATTTATATTTTATTTAATTAATAAAATGTTTTTAAATTCATCCATTAATTTTTATAGTCTTAAGATAAGAATAAATACAATTTTAAGCATAATAATCTATATTTTTCTAAAAGGTCATTTTGCACGCTTTTAATGGAACACCAATTTTAATACTAAAGTTTGACACTTTTATAAATTTTATTTGAAAAATTAATCTTAATTTTTGAAATAATAATATCAAAATTATTCTATGGTGACATTTTTATAATTTTTTATAAAAGATAATTTTTTTGTGAATAGTAAAAAATATAGTTTTTTTATAAAATATTATATCTTTTGTGATATCGTCTAGATATAATTATGATATAAAATTTATAAAACTTATGGAATGAATAAATTAAGATATTATAATATAAATATTGTACAAAAATAATCTATAACATATAAATTTTAAATTATTTTATGATAAATATAAAAATTATTTTCAATGCAAACATAATGCCTGCATAACATTAGAAAAGTAAAATTTGGTGCCTTATAGATAATAATTGAGAGATAAAAAGTATTTGAACAAATTTTTATTAATTATTATTTATAAATTAATATTTTTACTAATAGTTTATAATTTAATTGTTATATAACAAGAATATTATCCACATGATTGTGCAATTATTATGAAGGAAAGAAAAATTAAATTAAAAAATTAAATAAGTTTTCTTGACAAGGATATGAGTAAATATATATAATTAAAAAATATCAAATATTATATTTAAATGAATTAATTTATATTTATGAAATTAATTTATTTTTAATTTTTCTTTTTGAAATAATTACCTTTAATTATTATGTGTACTAATGCAGTGCCTATGCAAGTAGAAGAAAAATCAATAAAATTATTTTAACTAAAATTATAAGAACCATTAAATAACCCAAAAATATTACTAAATATTATTGGTGGAGTATATTTTTAACATTATCATACACATTTCAAATTTATGACCCTTTAGATCTACTTGGTTGACATTACATCCTTTATAGTATTTTATTTTAAGAAAAGTAAATCTCTTCACACTATGGTTTTCAATAAGTATACAATTTTTAATATATGGTTTTATAGAAGTGATGTTAGAAAATAAATAGTATTTGTAAATATAAAATATTTATGTTCTTTATTTAAATTTATTTTTAATTTATAGGGGAGAAATAAATACATTAAATTCTTTCACAATGATGATGTAGTAATTATTAAATTAATATAAAAAATAAAATAAATGATATTATAAATATTAAATTAAATATAATTTGAGATAATTAAGCTTATACAAGAATTATATATATTTATATTACATTTCTATTAAATATTTTTTTTTTCAGATTTTACTTTTTGTTTTGATGTTCTTAAAGTCATAGAAATGTATAGTATCAAATATGACAATAATGATATACCATGAAAATAATATTTTATTAAATTTTTTAAAAATCATAAAAAACTTAAATAATGAATAAATGAGCTAATATATGTTTGAAAATGTAATCCTCTATTCATTTATAGTTCATATATAAGCATTTGGATCCAGAATAGGCTTATTATATTTTAATATTTGGAGAAATTTTGAAAGTGCCCCACATCTCAATTATAAAAGAAAACCTATTCCCTCACTTATTCACAACCCTTTAGTACATTTAGGTCAAAAAATTCCTTAAAATATCTCTTTAAAACTTCTTTATACAAGTTCTAGAGGTGATGGTCTCCTCAAAAGACCAACCTTAGTGTCCTTAAAAGGAGATTTAAAAGAAGTCTGCTGAAGAAGAGGTAATCGTATTTACCATCTCTTTCAAATTTATTTTTTCTTATACGTCCAATTCATGTGTTGTTACCATGATAATTTAATAAATAAAGTGTAATATATATTATTATATGTTATTATTAATATGTGATAACCATATTACACATTTTATCTATCCTATGAAAAACAAAAGCACCACGTGTGCGTACGTACGACTTACCGTCACCACGTTGTCGTCTAAATTTTTTTCATCCCCACTATATTTGGATGAGAATAATTATGGAAATAATGGATATATAATATAATTATTTAATGAAAAATTAATATACCATCTACTTCCTTACCCTTTTACCATTACGGAAATGATATCGTCGCTCGTGCGTACATATGACCATCTCCACAATGTGATGTGATTAATTTTCCATGTTCAACATTAAATAATGATTATAAAAATTTATATAATTAATAAATATTATATCTATTATTTTCATATAATTATTTAAATGATGGATCTACATCCTATGCACAATACCTAAGACTTATATGATAAACCATGGATAGAAAAATGATGCAGTTAACACCCAAAAAAAGGCTAATAACAAATTATTATTAACAAAAAGGTAATAAGATGATATAATAGGACAAAATTTGATATAATAAATATAAATATGGATATTATATAAATTTATAACAAGCTTTAAACCATTATACATTAGGTTAAATCATGTTCAATATAAGGAAAGTGAAAGGTAATATTTTCTCGTCTCACTTTTACTTCTATGAGATATATGAATTATTCACCACTTATTTATTATGTGTGGTATATGTATAATTAAATTTTATATATAATATCAATAATCTAATTATATTCATAGTATTAAATTTTTAATTTGATAATTATTACTTTTATTTGGAATATGAATCAACTAATTGTAAAGTGGTAAGATATTTCTTAACTCAATTTCCATTCATTATGTTGAAATTATATTTCATGGATTATGTCATAAAAAGGTTATGTGTAAAATAAATATTTATTATCTTATATTTTATTTTCACATATTTTATGTTAATTTATTGTATATACACAAAATATATTCATTTTATTAATGATATGATCTTTATAAGGGTCTTAGACTCAATTTTATTTTGTTGAGGAATATTTTTGATGTTATGTAACTATTTAATTTTTTATGGTGTATATACTACACCTTTTATTTTTTATCATAATTCATTTGAAATTTAATTTCTATTAAATATCCATATTACTTATATAATGGATTTGATTTTTTCCTAACACATATACCATTTTTACATATGGTATGTACATTGAAAGTTATTTGATTAACAAGGGAAATAATTTTCAATCAGTATATTTTACTCAATGTAGATATTTTTTGAAAATAAATATTGATTAATTAATTAAATATATCATTTCAATATATGAGGAATGCATTGGATATGAAGACACAGGTGGGTCCCTATTAGAGATATCCCCTTGATGCATCAGTAGTCACATGAGATGAAAAAGTTGGCCAAATTAGATGGGTTTTACCCATAACGATTAAAATTTCTTATAAAAGGTCTTGATGGTAGATGTACATTGATGTATAGGATTATGAAATCCAATAATTAATCATTTCCTTCATTAATAATTTTAGTTATTATCTATGATATTTTCACTATGAAATTCTCTCCGGATCTATTTTATTCTCAGTTATTAATTTAAATAGAATGTGTGTTCCAATATTTACCTTTCCAGGTTTATTATGTTTATTGATTCCTGATATCTTCTAATGTAGACTTAATTTACTGAGCATTTGATCTCACCTTTTTTTACATTTCTTTTCCCAGGAATCCATAAAGTTTACCAGTATTTTTATTCAAGGATATACTAGAGGGAAAAATAATTTTCTCAGAAAAAAATTATGTTGTAATTTGTATTTTCAAATGTAATATCTAAATTTAAAGTATGTAACTAGTTTAAAAAGAATAATAAACTATTCAGTCCATTAGGATATGATTCCTTATATCTTATTCCAATATAAAAAATTAAGTCACCATATCTGGGATACTGGGGTTGGGGTTTTTACATCTAGTTGATAGGCCACCACTCTGATGAAATCAATGATCTTAAAGGGGCCAATGTGTCTTGGCCTAAGATTTAACTTCTTCCCAAACATCATTAATTTATTCCCTGGTGATATATTAAGGAACACTTTATCTTTAACCTCAAAGTTTTGGTATTATAGATGATTTTATATATAATTTTTCTATCAATATTGTGTTGATTTCACATAATGTTGGATGGTTTAATCATTCTCTATCATCTCTTAGATGAGATCAGGCCACATCAGCTTTCACTCTCCAACTTCATCAAAACATGTTATAGTACAATATGTATTACCATAAAAATCTTTATAAGGATCCATTTTAATGATAAAATGGAAACTATTGTTATATGATAACTCCACGAGGAGAAGGTGTTGATCCCAACATTCTTGGAAGTCCATCTAGTGTTTGAATAGTTCTATCAGTCTGACCATACATCTAAGGGTTATAAGTAGTGATTAAGATTAACTCTATATCTAAAACTTGTTTAAGGATTATTCAAAACCTTATGGTAAACCCTTGGATCTCAATCAGATACAGTATAGAGTGGAACTCCATGAAGTTTTACCATTTCCCTTATTTATATCTTTGTGAGTTGGTCAAGAGATAAATATTAATTGATAGTAAATAAATGTTCCAACTTTGTAAGGTATTCTAATACCTCCTAGATAGTATTATTTCATTTTGGTATCTTGGGGAGTCCTATTATGAAATACATGGTTATATTTTTCCATTTCCATACTGGTATGGGAAATGGTTGCATCATACCCTTAGATTTTTTTCATTCATTCTTGACTTGTTTCCATACCAAGTATCATGATACAAATTGTACAATATCGGTATTTATGTTATACCACCATAATTTTTTCTTTATATCTTTATACATATTAGTTCTTCCTAGATTAATAGAGATAGATAAACTATACACATCATATAGAAGTTCCCCCTTTTATTCTAGTTTTTATGGGGAACATATCTAGGTTCTAAACCTTATAAATCCATATTTAGAAAAGTTCAACTCTAGAATATTCTATACCTTATTCTATAGTAACTCATCGTATTTATGTACCCCCTTAATCTTCTCTAAAATAGATGGTTGAGTATTTATTTGAGAAAGGTAAGATGGAGATTCTTTTATTATTCCCATGTTTATCTTCTGCATGTCCACGAATATTGGATACCTTTCCATTATCATCATGGATAGGGTTGAAAGAAACATTCTACTGAAACCACATTCCACTTTATTTACCTTTCTAGGATGGTAATGGATTGAGAAATCATAATTCCTGATCAGCTCTAACCATCTTCATTGTCACATATTAATATCCGTTTTTGTGAATATATACTTGAGGATTTTATGATCTGTATATATGTCAAACTTCTCCCCATAGGTATAATGTTTCTAAATATTCAATTTGAAGATCAACTGCATCCAATTATAGATCATACGTTGGGTAGTTATGCTCATATATATTTAATTTGATGGGGTATAGGCAATCACTTTTCATCTTTCAGGAGTACAAAACCCACAAATTTTTTTGATGAATAAATTTAGATCACAAATACTTAACCACTGAAAGGTAATGTGAGGATAGGTGTAGTGATTTTCCTATTTCTCAACTATTTAAATATTTATTCAAATTCATTAATCTAGAAAAAATTAACTTTCTTCTGAGTTACCTTGGTTAGCGGGATTGAAAATCATGATAAGTTTCTCATAAATCGATGATAGTACCCAACTAATCCAAGGATACTATTGATTTTAATCATTGTTATTGGTCTTAGAAATTCTTAAATTGTCTTAGTTTTTTAAGGATCCATAGATACCACTTTTATGGTGATGGAATTACCTAATAAAGTTACATTCCCCAACCAAAACTCACTTTCACTGTACTTTTCATATAAATTTTATTTCATAGGGTTTTAGTACAATATTTAAATTCTCCCTATGTTCCTCTTTTCTTTTGAAGTATATAAGAATATAATCTATAAATACTTACAAAAATTTGTTGAGGTAATCCATAAAGACTATATTCATCAAATCCATGACTATTTCTTGAGAATTAGCGAGTCTAAATGGGATCACTATGAACTCATAGTTCCCATACCCTATCTGAAAATTAGTCTTAGAGATATCCTACTTCTTAACCTTTACATGATAATATCCTAAATGAAGATCTATATTAGAGAAGTAGTATCCTCCATGTAGCTGATCAAACAAGTCATCAATCCATGGTAGATGATACTTTTTTTTAATTTTTGACAAAATACTCTTTTTATTATGAAATTAAAGACCTATTACTATCTGGGTAGAGGGAGACCCATTACATAGCCCATAGACAAAGGTTATGTGGCCCATGAACATGGACCAAAGGCCCGATATAGTATCATGCCTGCATCATCTTGCCTACATCACCACCTACCTACATCATGCCTATATCACCACCTACCAATGTCATGACTGTGTCTCCACCGACATCATAAATCCCCCAAGGGGATTGCCTGGATTCTAACCCAGGTCATATGGATGTAGTATGAAGGGGTTTACCACTCATGCACCGCACCAACTATAGATGATACTTGTATTTTTTGTGATCTTTTTCTACTCATGATAATAAATGCATAGGCTCATTGATCCATCCTTATTAATGAAAAAAGGATTGGTTCACCCTACAGTGTAGCACATGGGAATATAAACTCTTTATCTAAATTATCCTATAATTGTTTCTTCATCTACTCAATTTCAACATTGACCATTCTATATGGATTCTTGGATATTGGAAAATCTATAGGTATAAGTTTGATTTAAAAATCAACCTATCAACTAGGAGTAAGACCAATTTTTTTTTGGGAAATGCATCATTGAATTCCCTTATAATGGGCATGTCATCAAGGATGATATTTTCCTTAGTCTCAATAATTTTATCAAGATATATTTTCTCATAGGTAAATAATATCTATTCTTGATATGATTATACTATATTAGATTCATCCTCCTCCTTGCACTTGTATATAATTAGAGGACGATTCATGATATAGAGGTTTATTTCATTCTCTAGGAAATTTATGTTCGATATATATATGTAAATCCAGCACATACCCAAAATTGAATAAAAGATATTTAAAGGGAGTATCATAAGGTTATTTTGGAAGTTTAACCAAAAAATATGGATTGGGGATGATTTATATGCTTGAGATTCAATAATTGACCAATTATATGTCTTCACCAATAACCACACTTCTATGTTTTTGAGGTGGTGTTTGAATAATTCTATTAAACTTGCATTATATGAAACTATTCATCTAAATACAGTCAATGAACCACCTTTTCATAATTTTCTTCTGTTTATAATCATTTATTTCATAAAAAATAATCTTATGGAAGATAATTTATAACTAATAAGGGTTTCACTAGAGTACTCTAATCCTAATCACCAAAAAATAACTTGAATTTTCTCTAATACCAATTATTAAAACCAATATATTTATTACAAATTATTTTATGATTTATTACATAAATATAAACTTAATAAAACCCCATATGATCATGAGGCCTAGGTCTATGGGTAATTGGGTAAATTTCATAAAAACTTTAAAAACAAATACAATGACATAAAATAAAACCCCATAACATGCCCATAATTTCCCTTGATCTTCTAAAACTGTATGTGATAACCTGGGGACATACATAAGAAATGGGTGATCTATAAATCCTAGTAAGAGAATAAACAAATCATATCATAAGGTAAAGTATTAAATGTGAGCTAAGAGGAATATAATGATAATAAAAGAGGGATGAGAATCAGAAACTTGAACACTGAGGCATGATATTACATGATACCATACAATAAATATATAAATTTCTAAATAATATAAAACATAAAATCATAAATATAATTCAAGGATAACCACCAATACAACATAACATGGTGTTCTTAGGATAACCTCATGTATATCATACATGAAATCTCAGGAGATAAAAAATTACCCAGTGCATTAGAGAGCTATATAATTTTAAACCCACCCATCACTTTCATATCATGTACATGCATATGTGTGCCATATAGATCATACAACATAATTATGCATTTCATCAATTTTAACCCCATGATTAAAGAGTGTGTGTCAGATAAATTTAAATCCCATTCAATGAAGGATAAGTACAACTAGGTGAATACCCTTGAGTATAAATGGAGATGGGTATTAACTACACAAATGTTTGTCTTAGAAAATCCCATGACAATTTCAGTAGCATAATGGGTGTACATAAAAGTTTATATTACGGGAGAATAAGAGATAAAGTAATATAAAATTAATTGAGAATTATAAGTAAAGTAATTGGTATGTTTAAAAACATATCCCAACTTAAAAAATTGGAAATCAAAAGGCATTAAATAAAGAAGGTTCTTGAATAAAGAGGAGAAGATGGGGATCCCTTACTTTGGCATAGTAATAGATTAGGTTAAGGTTATAATGATAGGGGATAAATGATATCTTATTATTAGAATATAAATTTTTCGGTAAATGGATCCTTATAAAGACATTCCAATTTAATTAATTGATGTTCAAATGGATAAATTTAAATAAGGGGATTGAATGGAAAAGAATAGGGAGAGAGAGAGAGAAAGAGAGACCCCTTACCTTAGAGGGATCTTATAAAATTTTAGGAGAAGATTCTTAAGTGTTTTTGGGAATCATGGGAGGGATATAGAGAGGGAAGGATATATTATCTTTATGCTCTAAGGTTTTTTAGTGGAGAGAAATGGTAGGTTTGGTAGGTTTTTATAAAAAAAGAGGGGGAAATTATTTATTAATTTCCAAACATAGGTTTTGGACTCTATATGATAAATTAATAAACTGTGAACCTTACCAAGTCTATTGACCAAGGTTTTTGAAAAATAGGAGTGATTTTAATTATTTATAAATCCATGAACTGAACTCCTTAAAATAATACCCTTGTTGATATAGAGGTGAGTCATGTTCATAAGGAATTGATTTTAAAATATTAATATATAATAAATGTTTTGTTGGATTCTTTAAGGATTTATAAAATTAATAAAACAAATTCAAAACCACATTATTTTAAATTGGAGAAATAATTTGGGTCATGGATACCATTTATATTATTTATTATATCACTTTTTGGATTGTATGATGTCATAATAAATACCATATATTTATACCGTATTTAATCTTTAACTAAATATTCAGCTATCAAAAAAAATAATAAAAAATTATCTATTAAATAATTTTGACATGATTATTTTTAAAAAATATTTTATCAATATAATTTTCTAAAAAATGAGAATTTACACTTAAATAAAAAAATCCCCATTTTATGAAAAATCCTTCTTTTTATTTGGACAATAACAGTTTTCCAACCCTTATAAAAATTAAATTTGACTTCATAAAATTATATTATAATTTATATTTAATAAATATCAATTATTAATAATATTTTATTAAAATATAATTTATTTAAAAAATTATTGAATTCATCAAAAAGAGTATCTTGATTGAAATATTATATTTCCAAAAAATAAAATTTGAGTTTTTTCACATTAAAATATATTCTTTATCAAAGTCATTATTTAATCATTTATAATTCCAAAAATGTATAAATATAATAAATGTTATATTGAAAAGAAAATATAAAAACCCATATTGTTTAGGTCTATATATATAACTCATTATTACACCATCTAATTTCCTAAGGGTAAGGTGTGTGATGGTGAGATTTTCAATGGGTGGTTTGGAGAAAATGGTTTGGTATGTGATCACAATGAGATTGAACTTCTACCATAAAATTTTTATACTAATGGTTTAGTTATTGAATATAAACTTAGGCTTGGTCAAGGGCAAGGACCAGTGATGTTATCTCCCTTAAAAGCTCTGATAAATGGGTTTCATAGGGTATGATCCTACTAGTCAAGGCCATCACATCATTTTTCTATATTAATTAGACTTTATCATAACCATTAATACACTAATATTAATGTTTATTATAAAATGTATACATTTTCAGTAGTTATAATTCTTAACAATCTTTTAAATCTAGAATACCATAAATATGCAAAAAATCCAAAGTAGTGCATGTGTTTTTTATATCTATATTACTTAATAAGGAATTTATTCTTTCAAAATGGAATTTAATTTATAAAATTTTGGGTCGTTACAATTGAGGACTCTCTTACCTTTTATTATAAGGAATTTATTAAGGAGAATAGTATGCAAGAAGTTCAAGGAAAATAAGGGACCTTTTGGGGAAAAGGAATGGTTGATCCTAGTACAACATATATTCTAGGTGTATATTTGGAATCCCCTCAAAAGTTTTCATAATATTAGATTGAAGTTCTATAGACACTGATAAGAAGATTTGACCCAAAGGCCATTTTTGATCGCTCTAAAAATTTTTCCTATCACATGGTTTGGAAAGGATCTTCAATCATTATAGGATTTTCCTTTCATGACATCATAATGTATATAAATATACATGTGTGTGTGTGTGAAAATGATTTATTTTAGTTGTGGGGTAGAAAATATTTAGTTCGTGCCCCACTTTACAAGTTTCCTACCGCTAAGAAAAAGATTCAGGATATATTTATTCAATCCAACTTTAATAAGAATGTGCATAATTTTTTTTTGACCAAGATTGACATGTATCCCCTCCTGTATCTTCATCCAATTCAACCTTCACTACCACTAATAAGTATGAAAAGAAAAAAGATAAAGATTCATGGGACAATTTTATTATTGGTACATTAAGACTTCCCACAGTGATATGCTTAGTGTTTGAAGGGATTCCAATTCAATTATACCATTTGGTTAGATGAAACATCCAGAATGTTTAGTCTTATATACTCTTAAAACATATCCCTCCTTTCCTATTTATTTTGAGAAAATTCCACTTAAACCAAAGCCTATATACTCACAACCTGCAACTATCCTTTATATTGAGATAAGAGAATTAATTCACTTATTTTATTTTTTTGAATTATCAATGAAATTTTAATATTCACTAATTTAGTTTTCTTTTCTTACTTTATTCTTATTTTTGAATGTATATTATTGATTACTATTTTCTTATTATGTTATACTTAGAAAATTCAATTCTAGATCTCTATTCATTTTAGTCCTTAATATTCTCCCAGTCTACTCCTTATATGTGTTATATTGAATGTGTTCTATATCACAATATTATCTTTATTTTTGATATCTAAAAAAGTGGAATAAGAAGTAATTAAATAAATATATTTTTCTAAAGGGAGAGAGGATCTGTAACATGTGTTGTTATCATCAAAAAAGTGGATATTTTTTGACACACTTATGTTGTTTGAACATATCCCAATATTTCATATGTTTGGATGATTATAAGATTATTATTTGTTTTAATAATAAATTTATCTTAAATTATTTTAGGAGAATAATTTATATTTACTTAAGTATCAGTTCATTGGAAATTTTCAGCTCAATCATTGATGTTTCTAGTTTTAAAGATATATTTTATAAGGCAAATATAATATGAGAATTTAAATACATTGAGATTTAAAAATGAATATTTATCTCACAATACAAATATCCTAAAGGCTGAAATTATCTTATGAGTAGAGTCTAGAATTTAGAAATATGGAAAAGTAAAATATCATATGAGAGTGACATATAAGTGAATTATATTATGGGGAAAAGAGAAATATCCTATGAAAATAAACTTTCTATGATATTTTTCCAATAAATATAGAAATCCTTATGCACCAAATATGTGTTAAAGTATTTTATCCTAAGCGTAATGAAATTTTTACAGCATATGTTTTTGAAAATTTATTTATTATATGATGATAAAATATCATACACATGAAAAAAATATCCTATATCCAGTTAGATAATCTTACAGAATAATATTTCCATATTATATCATGAAATTCAAATATCATATGATGCATAATATCATACGTGACTAAGGATTTATTTCAAAGAAATAAATTTTATGAGTCCAATGATAACTTAATAAGGTGAAAATATCATATGAATCATAATAAGTTTTCACTAAGATAAAATTCATACAATGTAATAATGTCTCATGCCTAATTTTAAAGTCTTAATAATAAAAGGAAAGTCTTATGATGCAAGACAAAGTTATACGATTAAACATATTATGAAGAAAAGTATTATGAAGATGAAGATATGTGAAGCTAATTATTTATGATATTTAATTGGATTGTTGAGAAATTTATTATTATCATATTATTCTGATAAAATTCCATACCTACCATTAATTTTATCAAAATATGCGATTTTAGATGAGTAAAGGGATATTTAAGTATTGTTTCCATTTATAAGGACATGTATAGTTTCAAGGATAACTAAAGTAGTAGTCAAAAACTACCTCTATCTTTTCGATTTAAAAAAAAAGACAGATATAGAGAATAACTTCATCCTTTTATAATTATTATATTCTATCAATCATTTAGAAGGATATTAGTTCAAATTAAAATATAAAAAGATCAGTAATTAAGATTCAAGGACTAACTCTCTCACATGAACCATATGCTATGTTTTTTATTGTAAATGTTGATGTGAAACTAATAATGAACATAAAACACTGTTGTGCATCCAATATTATCTAATACAACTAAAGAACCTATATATCTACTTTTTAAGTTATATTATATCACTATATATGTTCTTAATTTTTATTTTTTTATACTTGCAACTCTATGTTGGACCCACAACCTTTATTTAACTCTTATTTTTTAAATTTTACTCTAGTTTTACTGAGTGTGTGAAGAATGTGGATAGGTCTTGCGAAGGTATATACAATTTAAATATCTTGGTACCTTTATAATAATAATTAGTTTCTTGCAATCGACTTTCCAGGTCCCTGAAAAAGGACCCACATAGTGTAAACAACCAAGATCGAAGTGAGAGAATTTGTGGAGTTTATTAGGGGATATTTGTGTATTTAATTAAAATAAAACTCTTAGGTTTTTCTTCTTATATATTTATATTTTGACTACATATCTTATTTTTAAGAGTGAGAAAAATTCAGTTATGTTTTTAATATGTTGGTTTTAAGTTGGTAATATTATTAAAGAACTCAATTCATCGCACTCTTGATTCATTATGAGACCCTACTAGAATAAAACCACTCATATTTAATATCTTATATGCATCTTGTATATATTAAAAATAGAGAGAGTTAAACAAAAAATATTTAAAATGTTTGGTATAAAATCCTACTCTTTAAAGAAATTGGTTAAACACCCCAACCTATTATTTCTCTATTGTAATATTTTTATTAATTACATTTAATATTGAGTCCTACATGAATGTGATTGGTTACACTCCCCAATAAATAGATAGAAAATGTATATACACCCTAGTAGTCAATCCCCTAGTTCTATCTAGTTCAATACACTAGACACCAAATTTTCTTCAATGATTGGTTATTTTCTACAACTGGCATTCCATCCACCATGACTGGTTATACACCCCAAACAAACATAAAAAAAACCTGATTATACACCCCAATTACAACTGTTATCTTTAACATTTATTCAATGGTAAAATTATCTCTAACATAACCTAGTTTTTTTTCTCCATATGAAAATGATCATGCTTCATGAGAATATAGGATCAAGTGCACTCATGTACACCTTCTTCATCATCTTCAACAATTTCTTGGAAAATATTTGTTGGTCTTGAAACTCTTCTCAAATAATGAGAGATCTAGATCTTCCTCAACATATATAAAAAATCATGTTCTTATGATCCCCTTCTTTTAAGATTACTCAAATTTGACACCATATATTTCTTCAATATTGTGCAGTATTAGTCACTCAAAAATACATCTATTGTAAGATCATATATTTTTCTAGGTATTTACCTCTTTTAATATTTTTGGTTAAGTATATTTTAGTTGGGGTTTTATTCTCTTAAACCTTGGTGGTTGAGTTTCTTTTGGGTATGGAGATCCATTGTCAGTAAATTACCTAAAGTTCAAAAATCTATGTTTGTTTGAATTAATGGAGTCCGATTATAAATATTTATATGGTTGCAAAGGGATTCTCCTTGGTCTTGGTTGGGGTTGATGTTTATAAGTATTTTTAGAATAATATATAGTTGATTCTCTTGCAAGACATATTCACTCGGTGTAAGTAATATAAGACGTGAATCCTTCAATTAGAACAAGACATGAAACAATTTTAGGATATTATTGTTTTAAAATCTGGGAACTTTTTACATGTCATGAAAAAGATAATTAAAATATTTTTAACCTGGGGAAACAATTTTTTTTTTCATATATTGAATAAACATTTTTAATGGGTTTCATGACATGAATTCATTAGGACTAGTGGTTTTAAAACATGTTGCATGCCTGACTCTTGAAGGTTTCATTATGCAGCCTCTTCTCTCAGACCCTAGGGCGACTCCAAGCTATTTTTGGGTGATTCCTTCCCTTATTGATGTCTTGGTCTAGTGTTTAATATCTAGTGATTTCTTTATCTTTGGTTTTATTCTCCGATCCCCTATACTCCATTATAGTGATATGATCTCCTTTCATCCGTTGAATGTGGTTTTTGATTTGGATGTTTGTGTGATCTAGGTTTTATTTTTTGCTATCATTTACCTTCATTTCTATATGGGAATTCCCTATTGTGGGTGTTACATTGATAGTTAGATTAGGCTAGGTGTTATATAACTTTATCCTAATGTTTGTTTCCAATTAACTAGTAATGTGAAATAATTATGATCACTTCATCATGTTGTGCACGTGACCCAAATAATTGATTAAATATATGTTTGATAATAAGTTCTTAGATCTCCCATTGGACCTCTCTAGGCCCATTGGTGTTTACATGAGGCTTTCAGCCACCCATGCGGTGAGAATTACCTTGAAGTTACAATGAATCATAAATTATGAAAGTTGGGTTTTGGATTAACAATGTGAATTGAGTTTTCAACATGTTGCAGCTTAGAAATCAAACTGAGATAAATGGATACTGGTAATGGTTTGATTGAGGATATTTTTCATATCACAGGAGGATCTACCAATTGATAATATATTAATAGTTAATATAATTAGATAAATTAACCAACTAAGCATGTGATAGGAATATAGATGAATAATATAAAATTTTTTCTTTTATAAATATTTGTTGATAGGATTCCTAAGGCATTGGACCACTATATCATGAGACATGGAACCAATGGTTCATCCTAGTATAGGATAACCCACCTCTTGAGATGAGATTCACCCCCTGTGACATGCACATGGAAGACATAAGTGAATACAGCATGGGAATTCACATGAAGTCTAGTATGATATGGTTACATTCCACTTGGCATGTCATTGTGCCCTAGGAGAAAATAAGAGACTCCAACATGGGAATTCACATGGATTCCATTATTAGACGGTTAATTTCTACTTGGAATAGTATTTCACCCTAGGAAGATATAATTTAATCCATTATAGGAATTCTCATGGAACCCAATTGTGCTTCTTAAAACATGGTACATGAGATCCATAATGATGTAGGAGAATCAATCATGTAATAGAGAAATTTGACATGGATCCGAAGAAGGTTTTTCTGGCCTTGAGTGTCATATTGGAACTCAAGGGTTGGAAGGTTTATTTTATGTGTTGTATTAATTGATTAAATAACACCCTATTGTTTCTTTATTGAATTCAATTTCTATCAGAATAATTTTTTTTATACATGGTGGTTTCAACCTATGAAGTTTTTCTCACATACTATTTGGACCTCTGTTGGGTACCCAGGAAGATTTCATGAATATAGGTTTTATGTAAGGATGCAAACTTTTTGAATGATAATTGCTTCCTAAAAATATGTGATATATTATATTATATCTCTCTAAATAATGAAGTGAGTTTATTTTGAAATTTGACCATTAGGTTTCAAACCATTATATTAATGTTGTTAAATTATGACCATTGGTCAATATGATCATTGGAAACTATACTCTTATTAATAATTTTAATGTTATAATTATTTTTTATAAGTAGAGATGACAAAGGAAAATTAATGCAAAAAGTAGAGTCAACGGACTCATCCAGTAGAGTTGTGTCGTATGAAGCCCATTTTGTAGAACTTGGGAGGGAGGTTTCATAATTGGGATTTTATCTTGATCAATCCCAAGCTAATATTTAACATGTTAAGTTTGAATAAAATCACCTATGAGATAAGTTCAAGTTAGTAGAAATTACCACTCAGGCGTTGTTATCCGAGCTACCCCAAGAACCTATCACCATTGCACACCTCACCCTTAGGTTGTATGTGGGTGTTATAAGGGTTTATGTTTCTAGATCTTATTTACTTAACTTATAATCTCTTTGTTTAAATAAAATTTTTCCAACATTTTTGTTTTGAGTTTACATTTTATTTAAAAAAATGATGAATTTGATAAATTTATTTTTCAGGCAGAAATTATACTTTTCAGAAAATATATAATTATTATAATAAACCTAGGTATTATTAATAGTGTTTAATTTAATGAAATATTATGATTAAAACACTCGTATTTAAATTTAAATGATAAAATAATTTTTTTCAGGTGTCAAAATTTTTATGATGCCTTTTACTATGCACTTTTTTCCACTATTATTTTTAATATATAACAATTTTTATATTTAAAATATAAATTTATCATAATTACAGAATTATTATGATAAAATAAAAATTATGTTTGAAATTTTCTTGTCAAAATTAGTATTGGTTAAATTTATGAGAATTTCATAAATATTTTGTTTTTTGGGGAATAGTAAAATTACAGTTTTGCATTTTCGGTATGTTTAATGAAATCATAATGATATATTATGTAATATAATTTTTTTTGAATAATTTGGATTATAATAACATAATAGGTGTTCCGAGTGGCCAATACCATGGGAAAATACCATGGGAAACCCCATGGTTTTTCAAATACTACTACCGAGTTGTCTAAGGAAATCAATAAAAAAATCCATCACCTTTTCTATAAATACCAAAAAATTTATCCATTTTATTTATTCCCATTTTATTATCCACGAATATATGGTATTTTTACCCCCAAGGAGTCCTCCAAAGTTTTTCTCAAGTCCCCAAGGTCCCAATATTATAGATTTAGGAGTTACTCTTCAAGGTAAGGGAAATCTCAACTTCTCTTTTCCTTTCATGTTTTATTTTTATGTGGTATATCTTTAAAATTTATGTATTATATTCTTATATAAATTTTATTATATAAATTTACTGTATTAAGAGTATTTTATTAATTTGATACCCTTTTCCACTCCCTTTTTAATATTTTATAAAACCATGTTTCTTACCCATTATACTACCGAATTTTCTTCTTAAATTTACTCTCTTTTTCTCAAACAATTATTTTATTTTCTTTATGATAATAACCAAAATCTTTATTTTACAAGGTATTCAACTAGATTTAAAAATTATTTATTTGATTCTGGAATTTATATACATAAAACCCTCATTCTCCTTTTTTGGGTTATAAATGACATAATGATCATGTTTTTAAGCACTTTTTAAAATGTCATGATTTTGATAAAAAACGCATTTATTTTATTCCCCACATGTAATTTATGATATATTTTATTATGATCTATGTGGATAAAATTAAAATTAATACATATTAAGGGTTCAAACTGATAACGATCCAATGCATTGGGTAAAAAATTTAATATATAGAGATAACATGTTTTACGATACCTTGGTGAATAACCTTAGAAATTTTTATGGAACCTCAATGAAAAAACTTAGTGATATTCATATGAATGTCTAAAATTAATGTTATATACACATTTAAATGTTATTATTCATGTTATTTTATTTATGACATCCCTCATTATCTATTTATCATTCCATAATGATATTCTTCGTGTTCTTATTGAATTTTCTCAAGATCACATTGAAACTATTTCCCTTTATTTTATTTACTAGGACTTATGCTCACCCTTTCCTTTTATGTATGTCCCTAGGTCATGATATGAAGTAATTGTACTTAAAATGGACCTTTTAAAATGGACCTTTTAGGAAGAATTTCAAGTGGAATATAAGAATCTTTTATGTTTTCATGTATTATGTACCCTTTTTTCCAAGAAAATAAACTTTAGAAGATCCTATAATTTTGAAAATGTAATGAAAATTTATTAAATAAAATTTTGGATTTTATATTTGAACAAGTGTAAGTGACCTTTTTTTGATTGTTTCTTACTAGATGGGTTGGATCTTGGAGACAAGACTGATGTGGGATTTAAGATTGGGGTATTTTGAGTTTATTTGAGTCAGATTGGTATTTTATCTATATTCCTTCTAGTATGTAATTTAGTTACAATTAAGCCTAAAATTATATGGTTTATTATTATTATTTTGGTTTGGTCATCCTTTTTCCTCCTATTTTATGTTGTATTGTTTTCTTTTTTTTTCATTACTCTGATATTTATTTATTTCTATTGTATTGTAACTCTATATCAGGGGGTATAGTCTTCCCACTATGTTCTCTACAACCCTCTTCTAGTCAGTAGCCTCTAGTAAATAGGTAGGAATGCTTGAGGTCTAGTAACCAACCCAGTTTGGCCATGTGGGAGAGTTCTAGGATAAGGGATTTTACAAATTGGTATCAGAGGCCTCATGTTTTTTTTCTATTATTTTACTATTTAGGAAAATAAGAAATGAGATTAGGAATGTGTTAGGACCTAGAAATGATCTTGTGCATGATATTAGATAACCCATGTATGGGGGGAAATATGAGTACCCAGGTATGGGATTGTTGTTTGTGCGGTTCACTTGTTACAACTGATGTTATTTCGCATTGGGTGATTCACATGTTGTATGATGTTATTGTTTCTTGAGATTTGTACCTATGGCCCAACATAGAATGATACAAGTATGCATGAATCATGATAGGTATATATATACATATATATATATATTGACATGTATTGTTCATGATAAGGACATATTTATTGCATGTGATATATTTTCCTATATGAACTGTGAAGTGATATTCTGGTTATATTCGATAAATGAAATGGAAGAAATTTTATTTCATACCAATTCACATGTTAAGATGTGTTTAGAGAGACCCTGAGTCAATGGTTCTATATTACTTCCACAGGTTGAGGTTGACCTTGATGTCTCTCTAGTTTTCTAAGGATTGAATTTGTCTTGTAGTGAAAACAAGTCCTCACCTCTTAGAGTTGAGTGTTAGGAGATTGAAAATCAGTACGCTCCAAACATAGTTGATCTAGAGATTCTAGAAGATCCTGAGAATCAGATGGACAATCAGATCCATTAAATCTTCTTGAAGGTCATGTTATCTATGGAGATGGAGACTGTTCTCACTATACCTTTGATGTCTAAGATGATGATAGAGTTTTAGCTACAACATTCACCTATGTTCATTAGGGAGTGAGGTCCTAAGGTAGTTGAGTTTTAGATCGAGTCAGTCCATACAATATTTAGGAACCATGACACACCTGCTGATAGGAGTGTGAATCTCACTACATGAATTCTTTGTGAACTAGCCAATAATTGATAGGACTTTGTAGAAAAATATGATCAGTAGGTGGAGCTAACCTGGAAGGAATTTCAGGTTAAGTTTCTAATATACTTCTGCCTTGAAACTTTTAGGGACGAGAAGGATAAAATTTTCATGCACTTGACATAAGAGGGAATTTATGTGATGTATTATGTTAGACATTTCATTGACCTACAAAATTTTTCTCCATCCTTAGTATCTTATGAGGTAGCCAGGGTGAGATTATTTTTAGATGGGCTTCACTATGAGATATGATCGCAGGTGAACATCTTTATCCTATGTACCTTTGAGGATGTGATGGATCTGGATCCCAGTAAAGAGGGTAATTTAAAAGAGGCCCTGAGTAGTGCCTAGGTGGTTTTAATAAGATGATCTAGGAGCTCTTCTTCTAGCAGTAAGAAGCACCATTATGAATGTTTCCTCCAGGTCAGTAGTAGTTTGAGAAGTCATGGGAGTGGTCAAACATCTCAGAATCATGGACCTTTTGTGTTATTTTAGTGTTTCAAGAGTGACTTAAAGCACCAATAGTTTCCAAAACCCATTGTGTAGTGTCATAGTTTTACTAGGATGGGTCATATTTAGAGGTTCTATAGAATATCATAACAGTAGAGCAGTGGTATGGGATCAAGATAAACACCTGAGTCTAGAAAGGTCTTAGCTAGACCTCAGAAAACTGGTATATAGATTTCCATTGGATTTTCATGCTGGGGTAGGGGACATGATCATCCATTCATGATGCGGAAATACCACTATGATAGAGTAGCATAGAAGAGTCAGACTGAAGCCCAAGACAGAGGGGAAAGTCAGTTTCATGCTATGTAGTCTACTCTGGCCAGTTAAATGAAACACCTTCTATCATTAGGGACATGATCCTCGTATCATATAACTTTTCATGTGTTTAGTTTGATGTATGAGAATCATATATTTTTATGACTATTATTTTTGAAAATGGTTTGGTCTTGGTTATGGAAATATTGGATGGTGTTTTGACCATCGATACACTGTTGGGAGTGCGGTCAGGGAATATCAAGCATTTCAAGGCATATTTTCTATAAATTATTGGTCACTATTTACTTTGGGACTTTTTTTCACTTGAAATGATAGGTTTTTATTTTATTTTTGGTATGTATTTGTTCATTAAGATCACTCAAACTTTTACCAAAGGAGAGTTACCATTCTATATTTAGATGGAGGCATCTATTTTCACTAGGTTGAGTGGGATATTTAGTCTCTTTATGCAATACAAATTCAGTTCAGATTGAATTGTATCACAACATAGATTGTAGGTATTGATCTAGATGATGGTGGAGTGTATCATGATACATTTCATCTAGTGGAAGAACATTTTTAGGATATTTTTTGAAGAGTTATATGACTTACCACCCAAGCGGGAGATTGAGTTAATGCCGATAGTAGATCCAATTTCTATATCACCTTACAGTACGGAACCAATAGAGCTTCAAGAGTTAAATATTTATTTGGAAGATCTAGAAGTAAAGAGAATGAAAAAGCCTATTATATCACCTTGGGGTTCTCCCATGCCTTTTTCCAAGAAGGATTATGATACTTTTTGCTTATGTGTGGACTATTAGTGATTGTACTTATTGGTGGTCAAGAACCGATATCAACTTTTGTGAATCAAAAGATATTTTTGAGCACCTAAGAGGTTCCTGGATTTTCTCTAACATTGACTTGAGATCGGGGTATCATCAGTTGAGAGTGAGACCATCAAACCTACCTCATACTTCTTTTAGGAGTAGGTATGGCTTGTAAGAGTTCATGGTGATGTCTTTTAGTATAAATAATGCACTAGATTTATTCACGGACTTGGTGAATTGGATATTTCATAGTTCTCTAGATCATTTTTTTTCTGATTTTAATCTATGAAATCATTGTGTACTCCCAGTTAGTAGACGATCATTCCCAACATCTTGACATCATATTGAGTACATTGAGAGAGAATCATCTTTATTCTAAGATATCTAAATTTAGTTTTTTGATTGATAAAGTGAACTTATTGGGAAATTTTATCTCATAAGATGAAGTGTCGGTGGATCTAGAGAAGGTTGAAACTATACTCTCTTGGGAGAGACCTAATAATGTATTTTAGATTCATAGACTTTTGGGTTTATAAAGTTATTACCAGTATTTCATCTTGGACATATCCCATTTTAAAGAACCGATGACGAGGATGAAAGAAAGGAGTGGAGTTTTTTTTGGTTATAATCATGTGAGATCAATTTTCAAGAGGTGAAGATCAGGATGACCTCATCACTGATACTCACCTTAACTATTCTAGGTAAATAACATAACATGTACTATGAAACATCCAGAGTTCTACTCAGAGGAGTTCTGATGAAGGTTGATATAGTGGTTTCTTATGGATCTAAAAAGAATAGAATGCATGAAAGGAATTACCCTAATCACATTCTAGAGTTAGTTGTGTTAGTAAATTCCATAATATATTGGAGATACTACCTATTTGGTGAGAGGTTTTTAGTGAATATAGAGCACAAGAACCTCATGTTACCAGTGGGACCTGAACCTTCAGAAATTTTTTTTTGATCGATTATCTACAGTCTTTTGAATTTGAGATGGATTATACATTGCGTAAGGGAAATTTTATTACTGAGGCGTTGAGTTAAAAATGTAGATAGAAGTAGTTCATGAGTCTTATGATGAGTGGTAGATGATGAAACTCTTTGCAGACATGCATCTAGATGTTTAGAGGCATCGAGGATGAGTAGTTCAAACCTCAACATATATTTTACCCATGATTTTGTATTGGTTCATAATAAAGTAGTTATCTAATATGGATTAATTACATCAAAGGGTCAAAATATATAGTGGGGATTCCCCGCCAAGATGTTCTTTTAGTAGAAGCGATTTTCTTTTATCCATGGTTGAGTATGGATTCCTATAGTATTTCGTGAGGAACTGATAAGATATTTTCATGATTCTAGATGGGTGGTACATCTAGGGGTTCCAAATATGTATCATGATATCCATAGAAAGTACTGATATCTATGAATTTAAAAGTAGGTAACCAGATTCATAGTGAAATAATTCACTTTTTAGTATGAGAAAGTCGATCATTAGAGGAACACTGAGATAATCCAGTCCTTTCCCATTCCTGAATGGAAAAGGGATAATGTCTCTATGGACTTCATAATGGTATTACCCATGAAACCTTGTAAGAATGAGGTATTATAGGTGATCATAGATTGATTGAAAAAGGTATCACACTTTTTTCCCATCAGGGTGACCTCCACCATTGTTGATCTGGGTGGTCTTTACGTACAAGATATTGTTAAAATACATGGTTTTCCAAAGAATATCATTTATGATAGAAATTCTCATCTCATGTATTGGTTATAGAAGGGTCTTGAAAAGTATATGAGATCATGGGTTCTTCTAAGTATATCCAATCATACTCAAACTGATGGAAAATCTAAATAGACAATTCATATTCTCGAGAATATATTACTAGAATATGTGATAGATTTCAGTGGTTAGTGGGAGATGTAATTGGAACTTGTAGAGTTACGGTATAATAATATATTCCATGAATAAATCCATATAGAACCTTTTAAGGCATTTTATGGAAGTCTGTCCCGATTTACTATTTATTAGATGAAGGTATGTGGGTCAACACTTATTGGACATTATCTCATGCAGGAGACATCTAAGTAGGTCCAGTTGATCAGAAAGTGGTTGGTGACCACATAGAGTAGGCAAAAATATTATGATGACATGTGGAGATGACCTCTTAAGTTTATGGAGAGTCATCATGTTTTCCTTTTTTAGTTTCCTAGTTTTGAAAAAAATTGTGTCATGAAACATGGAAATTTTGTTACTAGGTTTGTTGGGTTGTTCGATATTTTAGAAAGATTCAGTTCAGTATCATAATGATTGGACCTTACCCAATGATACAATTCTATGAACAACGTGTTTCACATGTTGTAGATTTTTATATATCACCTAACCCTTCTCATATGGTAGATGCTAATAATGTCAAACTTGGTGTAGATGCATCCTTTGAATATCATATAATATAGATCATGGAACATAGTGAGAAGTATCTATAGTAAATATTATACCTCTAGTATGAGTGTAGTGGAAGCATGGTTCTATTCAAGAGGATACCTAGTAGAGAGAATATAACATCCAAGTACAATGGCTAGCCTTGTACTCTGAGACCCCGCAGTGACACTTAGTGAAGCTTGGGGATGAGATGTTATATGGTGGGGAGGTCATAAGATCCTATATTTTTTCAGGTATTTCAATTTTTAAATATTTTTAGTTAAGTCACTTTTAGTTGGGTTTTTCTTCAATTAATCCTTGGTGGTCATGTTTCTTTTGGGGATAAAGAGTCTTTGTCAGGAAATGACCTAAAGTTATGGGATATATATTTATTTGAATTAATGGAGTCTAGGTATAAATGTTTCTAAGGTTGAAAATGGATTCTAATTGAGATTAGGTTAAGTTAAAGTATTTCTTGGATTTTTAGAAGAATCTATAATGGATTCTTCTTATAGGACATATTCACACTATGTAAGTAATACACAACGTGAATATGTCGCTCAGAACAATCCATGAAATAATTTCAGGATGCGAATGTTTTATAAGACATGAATTTGTTACACTCCATGAAAAGGTTGATCAGTATATTTTGAACTTGAGGCAATGTGTTTTGTGTCATATATTGAATACATGCTATAAAAGTGTTCCAAAACATGAATTCTTCAAGACCGGTGATTTTGAAACATGCTACATACTAGACTGTTGCATGTTTCATTATGTAGCCTCTTCTATCAAACCCTAGGGTGACTCTAGGAAATTTTTGGGTGATACACTCCATTTCATATGTCTCAATATAGCATTTTATCTTTAATGAGTTCATTTTCTTTTGTTTTCTTCTTCCTTCCATTATCCTCCATTATAATAGTGTGATCTAATTTCATAAATTGAAATAGGTTTTTGTTCTGGATGTTTGTTTGATATAGGTATTATTTTATGGTCCCCATTTCCTCCATTTATCCATTGTAATTCCCTGTTTTGGGTGTTTATTTAATCACTATATTATGTTAGGTGGTCTAGAACTTTACCCTAATTTTTTTCCAATTATATATATATGTTCAATAATTTCAATTGTGCCAAGACGCCATGAGTAAAACACCAATAATTGATTAAATCTATGATTGATAATATTTAAGTGCTCAGACCTCCCATTAGACCCCTCTAGGTCCATTGGAATTGAGATTAGGATTATGACCACCTGCATGGTGAACCTTCCCCTGAAGTTACAATGAATTTTAAATTATGAATGTTTGGTTTTAGATTTACAATGTGAATTGAGTTTTTGGAATGTTGTGTCTTGGAAAATAAATTTAGATAAATAAAAACATGGTATGTTATGATTATGGTGATTCATCACATTACAGTAGGATATACCAATTGAGAATATATTCTTGGTTAATATAATGAGATAAATTAACCAACTAGTCATGTGATATGAATGATGATGAAAGGTATACAATGTTTTCTTGTATATATATTTTTATAGGATACTTAAGGGATTTAAACGATATATCTTGAGACGTGGAACTTATGGTTTATCCTGGTATTGGAGAACCCGTTGTTTGAGATGAGATTCACCCCTTATGACATGAACATTGGAATATGAAAGTGACTCCACCATGGTAATTCATATGAAGTCTAGTATGAGATGGTTAGTTTCCCATTGGCATGGTATTGTGCCATGGGAAGATATAACTGACTCCAATATCAGAATTTGAATGGAGTCCAATATGAGATGGTTAATTTCCCCTTGGCATGGTATTTTGCCCTGGTAAGATGTAATTGACTCCAGCATGTTAATTAGAATGGATCCCATTTGTGATTCTTGAGACATAATATAGACAATCCATCTTGATGTTAGAGGATCATCTATGTGACAGAGACATCAGACATGGAGATGAAGCTGGTTTGGCTGGACCCGAGTGTTAACTTGGAACTCAAGGGTTGGTAGGTTTATTTTATGTGTTGTATTAATTTATTAAATAATAACCTGATATCACTTTGTTGTACTCACTTTCTATAAGACTAGTTTAATTTAGATACAATGGTGTCGACCTTCTAAATTTTACACATACCCCGTTTAGAATACCATTTGGTAACTGAGAAGATTTCATGGATGTAGGTTTGGATAAGGGAAAGAGACATTGTTATTGATTGTTTCTTACTGTATGGGTTATAGCTTGGATATATGACCGATGTAGGATTCAGGACTAGGGTATTTTGAGTTTATTTGTGTCATCTTGGTATTTTATCTGTATGACATCCAGAATTTCATTTAGTTACATTCCAGCATAATATAACATGATTTATTATTATTTGGTTGGTTTGGTTCATCATTTATTATCCTTTTACAAGTTATACTATTTTATCTATTTTCCATTAATATGATATTTATTTATTTCTACTATATTGTAACTCTATATCAGGGGGTATAGTACCCCCAAAATATTCTCTATACCCCCTATTCAAGTCAGAAGCCTCTAATATACAGGTATTTATGCTTGAGGTCCAGAAAATGACTCAGTTTTTCCATGTGAAAGAGTACTGTACCAAGGGATGCTACATCTCTCACAGAGCTAGAACAATTATTTGTCACCTATGGTTTCTATTTATATTAAAAATGAAAATATTTTGAATATTATTATCATAACATCATAATTTATCACCAAATATATATATTTTTTAAATTTTATAAAATCAACTTTTTGGTTAGTGGTAACCGCACAATTCAGAATTCAAATACACAAAAAATCCAAACCTCAATAATAAAAAAACAACATACATAAATCACAATACACAGATTCAAAAAAAAGGAGCCACTCGAGAGTTAGCACTATCAACCCAACCCATCCACATTTAACTCGCCAGGGTCATTGATGTAACGACCCAAAATTTTGAAAAAATATTGTTCCCTAATTTTGTGTGTTATTTTATTTCATACTCAACAAAAAATTTTCATTTAATAAAATGAGTATAATTAAAATGAGACTGTTGGGTTTCGACTGTTATATAAACGTTGGTCAATATAACCATTGGAAACTAAATATTGATATTGTTGTCTATAAATACAAGTGATGTTGATTAATTAATATAGAAAAAAGATTTTATGGCCTCATCCAGTAGTTTCGGGCTGATCGAAGCCCATCTAATAGAACTCGGGAAGGAGGTAGCACCTTTGGGCTTTGCCCTGGACCAAACCCAAGGCGAACTTCATCATGTGAAGCT
Organism: Viscum album; assembly: GCA_963277665.1. Taxonomy (NCBI): domain Eukaryota; kingdom Viridiplantae; phylum Streptophyta; class Magnoliopsida; order Santalales; family Viscaceae; genus Viscum; species Viscum album. Next base: position 829,972,380 of record OY728140.1, read on the forward strand.
AGAACGGAATCACCTTCGTGAGAAGTTCAAGCTAATAGAAATTACTACTCGTGCGATGTTGGCTAAGCCCCCCCAAGATTCTATCACCCTAGCACACCTTACTCTTAGGTCCTATGCTGGTGTTATAAGGGGTTATGTAATGAGACCGTAACTGCTTTGTGTAATCCTTTGACATAAATAAAATTGTGTTTTCATCTTATGGTGAAGTTTTTAAATTTTCAAATGTCAGGATAAATGTCGGATGTATATTATTGATGAATTTTAGAAAAAGGATATTTTAAAAATATTTATGTAAACCTTAAATAATTAATTTTGTGTAATGATTTTCAAAAAATGGTCTTCTACAATTATGTTCAGTAAGAAATTTGGAGTCTAATAAGATCAACTTAATTTTGGATAAATAGAAAAATATGAATAGTGATTTTATGCTTAGGATTAGTAATGTGACCAAATGGATTAGTAATCTCATTTAAAGAAAGTATTAATATAATATAGGCACCTTGATTAAGTAATGTGATTTAATAAAATAGGTAAATAACTGTTTTAGAAATTATTAGTCAAGTATTAGGTTTTTCAGGTGAATAGTGTTTTTTAATTAAAAATTAAATTAAAAATATTTAGAAAATTATTTTTATAAAATGGACTTTATTTTGGAATTCAGAACATCGATATTATTTTAAGGTAATTTTTGGCGATTTTTCTGAAAAAAACGAATTTTCAGTGAATAGTGTTTTTATTTAAAAATTAAATTAAAAATATTTAGAAAACTATTTTTATAAAATAGATTTCATTTTTTAAATCAGAGCATCGATATTTGGTTAAGGTGAAATTTTGGGATTTTTCTAAGAAAGTTGAATTTTTGGTGAATAGTGAAAATACAGTTTTTAAGTTACGAATGTTTAATGACATCATTAAATGATGTATTAAGTATGTAATCAATATGGTCGAATTATGAATAGTAAGATAAGGTATGAGGTGTCCCAAGTGGACAATACCATGGGAAAATACCATGGGAAAGACCATGGTTTTGCCAATACCACCAATGAGGTGTCCCATGCCCATTAATGCCTTGTCCCCTCACTTCCCCTATAAATACCAATCCATTACCTCATCCTTTCCATTCCAAAATCCTCCTCAACGACTTTCTGGCCTCCTTACCTCCCAAGGAGTCCTCCCAAGGTTCCATCAAGCCTCCTAAGGTCCCAAACTTCAAGATTTTGAAGTTACTCTTCAAGGTAAGGGATCATACCTCTCTCTTTCTTTCCAAGTACTCTCTTTTGTGTCATATCTTTTATGATCCATGTTATTATGTTGGAGGATGTTATTTTATATTAATAATACTATCATTTTCATGTTCATATGATTAGAGACCCCCACTTTCTCTCATCAATTAATTTTAAGAATGTTTAAGTGGCGCCGTTAGGCTGCCGAATTTTTAAGGGATTCTTTCACCCTTCTTGTTTTCAAGATCTATTTTCATGTAAAGTCTTTCAAGTTCCTTTTTATTATGTTGAGGGTATGATATCTATATCTATTATACTGATATTTTATATTCATATGATTAGAGAACCTATTTCATCTCGTCAATTCATTTTTTTTAAGTTTTAAGTGACGCCATTAGGTTGCCGAATTTTCATAAGAGAAATCTTATTATTGTCTTCCTTCAATGTTTTTCATTTCATATGGTATGTCTTTAAAATTTCATTACCATATTCTTATATCCACTATATTCTGTCCCTATACTATTTTATGGATCATTTATGAGTGTGTGACCCATGTCCCCTCTCTTTTCAATATTTTCTAAAACCCTGTAACATAGCCGTTATGCTGCATAATTTTCATCTCAAAATGCCTCTCCCCTTTTCTCAAATTATTTTATTTTATTAAGTGAATACTCAAATATATTTATTCTATAGAGGTATTTACATATATATCAAAATTTTCTATTTTAAATTCTTGGATTTACATACATGAAACCCGCTTTCCATTTTCTGTGGGTTTAAAGTGACATGAAGATCATGTCTTTAAATCAGTTTTTATGACGTTATGATTATGAAAGGAAAACCATTTATTTTATGATATAAGGGTTATTTATGAAATGTTTTATGATGATATATGTGGATCAAATGATAATAAAGGAAAATTTAAGGGTGTTCCCTGATAGCGCTCCAATGCATTGGGTAAATACTTAATCTCTAGAGATGACCATTTTTAACGACGCCTTGGTGAATAACCTTTGTAATTTTTAATGACACCTTGGGGATGGACCTTGGTGAAATGGAAATGATTGACTATGTTAAATGTTGTAGACACATATTAAAATTATTAAATACGTTATTTTTGTTATGATATGCCTCATGATTTCTTTCTCATTCCTTAAAGTTCTATTTTTCATGACTTTATTGATGTATCTCAAGTTCACATGTTAAATGTTTCTCCTTGTTTCCCTTACTGGGACTTCTGCTCACCCTTTCTTTTGATGTATGTCCCTAGGTTATGAGATACAGTAATGAACCTAGGATTAACATAAGTAGAAGTATTTCAAGTGTTTAAGAATAATGTTTTATGTTTTCATGTTTTAAGTTCCTGGTTTCCAAGACACTAAACCTTAAAGATCCTCGATTTTGTAAAATGTAATGAAAAGTTATGTTATAAAAAGGCGGGATTCTATAGTTGGTATCAAAGGATGGTTTAGTTATTTTTGGAAATTAGGATTTGAAAAATTTACAAGGTTTACTATGAAAATATTAAATACAAGAAAACATCTATTGTTATGAATAACATGTTGATGTTGTGAAGCAATTCTTCTTGAAAAAAAAAATGATTAGGGGATTAAAAGATGAATATTATTTTGGAAGACGTTCACTATTTTGGGAACCCTATATGATCAAGGTAAATATATTAATATGACATTTTCTTTGAGGAGTAAAGGTTGACTTATATTTTGAAGAACCGATTAATTTAAGGTGAACTTATATTAATTTAGGTTACTTAGGGAAATAATTAACCTATCTTGGGGAAAATATGTTTAGGTTAGTTACTTTTGTTATAAGATTTTAGGAGTGGTTGATGTAGTTTGGAGATGAACGATAAAGTTTATCTTGGAAGAATATGTTATCAAATCCTTCTTATATTTGGGTTTCAATATTAGTTTGGTTTATTTTGAAGAATTTTAAGGACAGTTATTTATGGAATGGTCTATGGTGAACTTTGGGTAGTACCGTGGAACTTTGAAGATTTAAAGTAGTTCCCCTTCCTATTGGGTTATTTATTTTTGAAGAGTTGTTTTATCTTACCCTTTCTATTTTTGGGATAAATGTTTAAAGATATATAGTTATTCTTTTGTGGATTACGTGATTCTCTAGAAGATTATTCGTGTGCTTTGATGAGACCAAGTAGTTTTGAATGCTCTTTGTTTGGAGAAAAGATTAGTCTTGGTAGAAACTTTTTAAGGGATGAAACTCTACTTGAAGGTAAATATATTTCCATGTGTTCTTATTCTATGTAGTAAATGAATTCCTCAAAATTATTAAAAGGAACATAAAACAAAAACACTATTGGTTTAAGTTTCCTACTGGGTAATCAAAGACCATTTACACACCTCATAAGTTTGTGATTTTCTTGTGGTTAACTTTATCTTGGACATGTTTTCTATCACTCTCCCTCAGAACTTGACCCTTTTTTTCTTCTCCATATCCATATTTTCCTACATGGAATCCGAGTATTGGTTAACTCGGGTGAACTTTGTACTTTTTTTCTTTCTTTTTAAGTAATAGTGTTACTAACTCTTTTTCCGATGTGGGACTTTCAATGAAATTGCCAAGCTCGATTTTAAAAATTATGAGGAAGCAATTTCTTAAGGGGGGGAGATTGTAACGACACAAAATTTTGAATAAATCTTGTTCCCTAATTTTGTGTGTTATTTTATTTCAAACTCAACAAAACTTTTTCATTTAATAAAATGAGTATAATTAAAATGAGACTGTTGGGTTTCGACTGTTATATAAACGTTGGTCAATATGACCGTTGGAAACTAAATGTTGAGATTGTTGTCTATAAATACAAGTGATGTTGATTAATTAATATAGAAAGAAGATTTGATGGCCTCATCCAGTAGTCTCAGGCCGATCGAATCCCATCTAACAGAACTTGGGAAGGAGGTAGCACCTTTGGGCTTTTCCCTGGACCAAACCGAAGTCGAACTTCATCGTGTGAAGCTAGAACGGAATCACCTTCGCGAGAAGTTCAAGCTAATAGAAATTACTACTCGTGCGATGTTGGCTGAGCCACCCCAAGAATCTATCACCCTAGCACACCTTACTCTTAGGTCATATGCTGGTGTTATAAGGGGTTATGTAACGAGACCGTAACTGCTTTGTGTAATCCTTTGAGATAAATAAAATTATGTTTTCTTCTTATGGTGAAGTTTGTAAATTTTCAAATGTCCGGATAAATGTAGGATGTATATTATTGATGAATTTTAGAAAAAGGATATTTTAAAAATATTTATGTAAACCTTAAATAATTAATTTTGTGTAATGATTTTCAAAAAATGATCTTCTACAATTATGTTCAGTAAGAAATTTAGAGTCTAATAAGATCAACTTATTTTTTGATGAATAGTAAAATATGAATAGTGATTTTACGCTTAGGATTAGTAATGTGACCAAATGGATTAGTAATCTCACTTAAATAAAGTATTAATATAATATATGCACCTTGAAAAAGTAATGTGATTCAATAAAATAGGTAAATAACTGTTTCAGAAATTATTAGTCAAGTATTAGTTTTTTCTAGTGAATAGTGTTTTTTAATTAAAAATTAAATTAAAAATATTTAGAATTTTTTTTTTATAAAATGGACTTTATTTTTGAATTCAGAACATCGATATTATGTTAAGTTAATTTTTGAGGATTTTTCTGAAAAAAATGAATTTTCGATGAATAGTGTTTTCATTTAAAAAATAAATTAAAAATATTTAGAAAATTATTCTTATAAAATGGAGTTCATTTTTGAAATCAGAGCATCGATATTTGGTTAAGGTGAAATTTTGGGATTTTTCTGAGAAAGTTGAATTTTCGGTGAATAGTGAAAATACAGTTTTTAAGTTACAGGTGTTTAATGACATAATTAAATGATGTATTAAGTATGTAATCAATATGGTCAACTTATGAATAGTAATATAAGGTATGAGGTGTCCCAAGTGTCTAATACCATGGGCAAGCCCATGGTTTTGCCAATACCACCAATGAGGTGTCCCTTGGCCATTAATGCCTTGTCCCCTCACTTCCCCTATAAATACCATGCCATTCTCTCATCCTTTCCATTCCAAAATCCCCCTCAACGATGTTATGGTATCCTTAACTCCCAAAGAGTCCTTCCAAGGTGCCATCAAGCCTCCCAAGGTCCCAAACATCATGATTTTTAAGTTACTCTTCAAGGTAAGGGATCCTACCTCTATCTTTCTTTCCAAGTACTCTCTTTTATGCCATATCTTTTATGATCCATGTTATTATGTTAGAGGATGTTATTTTATATTCATCCTACTTTCCTTTTCATTTTCATATTTTGAGATACCCCCTCTTACTCTCATCAATTTATTTTAAGAATATTTAAGTGGCACCGTTAGGCTTCCGAATTTTTAAGGGATTCTTTTACCCTTCTCATTTTCAAGATCTATTTTCATGTCAAGTATTTCAAGTTCCTTTTTATTATGTTGGGGTATTATCTCTATATATATAATACTGATATTTTATGTTCATATGATTAGAGTCCATATTTGATCTCATCAATTCATTTTTTTTAAGTTTTAAGTGACGCCGTTAGGCAGCCGAATTTTCGTAAGAGAAATCTTATTGTTATCTTCCTTCAATATTTTTCATTTCATATGGTATGTCTTTAAAATTTAATTATCATGTTCTTATATCCATTATATTTTGTCCCTATACTGTTTTATGGATCATTTATGAGTGGGTGACCCATGTCCCCTCTCTTTTCAATATTTTCTAAAACCCAATAACATAGCCGTTAGGCTGTAGAATTTTCGTCTCAAAATGCATCTCTCCTTTTCTCAAATTCTTTTATTTTATTAAGTGAATACTCAAAGCTCTTTCTTCTACAGGGTATTCACATATATATAAAAATGTTCTATTTTATATTCTGGGATTTTCATACATGAAACCCTATTTCCTTTTTCCGTGGTTTTAAAGTGACATAAAGATCATGTCTTTAATGCAGTTTTTAAAAATTTATGATTATGAAAGGAAACCCATTTATTTTATGCTATATAGGATATTTATGAAATGTTTGATGATGATATATGTGGATCACATGTTAATAAAGGCAAATTTAAGGGTGCGTCCTGATAGTGCTCCAATGCATTGGGTAAAGACTTAATCTCTAGAGATGACCATTTTTAACGACGCCTTGGTGAATAACGTTGGTAATTTTTAATAACACATTGGGGATGGACCTTGGTGAAATAGAAATGATTGTTTATGTTAAATGTTGTATCCAAATATTCAAATTATGAAATAAATTATTTTTATTATGATATGCCTCATTATTTCTTTCTCATGCCTTAAAGTTGTTTTTTCATGACTTTATTGATGTATCTCAAGTTCACATATTAAATGTTTCCCCTTGTTTCCCTTACTGGGCCTTCTGCTCACCCTTTCTTTTGATGTATGTCCCCAGGTTATGAGATGCAGTAATGAAACTAGTATTAACATAAGGAGAATCCTTTCCATTGTTTAAGAATAATGTTTTATGTTTTCATGTTTTAAGTTCCTGGTTTCCAAGACACTAAACCTTAAAGATCCTTGGTTTTGTAATATGTAATGAAAAGTTCGGTTATAAAAAAGGCAGTATGCTATAATTGACATCCAAAGTCTTCAGCCATTGGGAACAAGAAATACAATTTTCAAATTTAAAATTTCAAATAGAAACCATCATACCACCTAACCGCCTCTGGCCGCCCACCCAAACCACAAAATCCATAATTGAAAATCCAAAAATCTGGCATCGAACCTAATTCCATCACATCTTCTTGGGACATAGAAAATTGAGTGTCATCACCTCAAGTCGGTACCCCTGACATTCAACCACATCCTTGAAACTCAGTTTTTATTCATTTTATAGTATTTTAACCTTTTGATATCATAATATCCAAAAATATATTTGTATTTAAATTATTCCATAATATTACCATCTATGTGTGCATGAATATCTAAATTCATGGGTCTGGATTATGGAAATTTTCTATTATGATATGGAACTCTAATTTTTTCATTTCAAGATTATCATATGACTTTGAAGTTTTATGATATCCCTAAAAAAATTACAATGATCACAAATTCATGTGATTAGAAAAATACATATGATCTACATCAAATTCTAAAGGTCCACTCAAAGACTTACTATCAAGTCATACAATCCAGTGAAGTCATGCGATTAGATACATATGATAAGAGAGATTTGAAAAATGGCCAACAATAATAGAATATAGTGTGGTTCATGTTCCCATTTCTCATAGGTGATAATCTCACAAACAAATCTCATAAAAACACCAACTATATATAAAATACAGGGTAGTTTCATCCTAATTTCAAGATCCATGCGACATAGTCACCATTTCATCATAATAGATCTTATCTCAGTCACACTAGATTCATCTTTATCTGGTTCTTATTTGATTATTAGATTGAATAATTATCAAGGAAAATGATCATAATATTTTAATCCTTTAATCTTAACATAAAAATCATATTATTAAATTCTATTTTCATTATAAATGATTCCTAGAAACTTAACATACCCTCAAACATTATTCTGATATCTTAGAGCTACCTTTATACAACATCTAGAATAAAATTATATAGATTTTATATTTTTCTCATTTCCCTTACATAGGTCTTATGACCTTTATATATCTTTAAAAATTTATGAGTTACCTTTACACAAAACTTATAACCTTAACATAACTCAATCTAATCATGATGTACCTTTATGTAGTTCAATGAGTTTCTCATTACAATTATTTAGCATCTGAACCACCTTTTTCTAGGTAATTCATTTATCAAATTATCATTATACAGGGTGTGAATAGACTTTATATATAATCTAATTTATTATATTACCCTTAAATAGATAGCATAAACCTCATTTTACCTTTACAAAGCCTGTAAAAAATAAATTTACCTTTACATAGGTAATATAATTATCAATTTTCCCTTACATAAGTAATGATTTGAACTCAAAAAAATCTTATACCTTTTTCAATCAATTAAAATTACTTAAAACTTCCAAAAAATAATTTATGTTGTCTAAAATTTTTCATCACTCTTTAACACTTATCTTTTGATTTAAAACCAGTGCAATAATTATAAGAATTAATTTTAATCTTTTTCTTGAAAATATGTATTTTATTTATTTAAAATGTATCCTTAAAACCTTCTCAAACGTATTTCCATTTTAATTTTCATCATCAGTGCCTTATTTAAAACAATTTCATCTTATATATTTGGGAATTTCATACACAAAGAGTAACATCAAAGTAGTTTAATTCATTAAAACATTGGATGAATATTGATTTATTATAAAATCTAATTTGAAATATATGAGTCAATCATGGATTATTTTATTAATCCATCATTATCCTATTTATGTTCACTCAGATGGGTATATTCTATTCATGTGTTCTTACCCCATCGCCGTGAACTAAGGTTAATTTTTTTTCCTAAAATATAAGAGATATTTGATTTTCTTCTTAAAATTATGATATTGAGTTGGTATTGGTTGTTCATGTTTACTTATTCCATAACTAAATGCTATAGTTAGTCCATTTAGATATGAGATAGTAAATGAATTAATATAATTAAAATCATGAAGTGGGTTTTTCATGAATAAGTTAATGTTATAGAAGGGTTTAAGTACCATAATTAAATCATTATGTGCTTTGTGTAAATCATATGAGATAATATTGTTATGAAATAGAAATATGATCTATAAATTTTTCTTAGATCTATATTCCTATAATTAATGAATTAACATTTTTTAGGGAAAAATGTTGATCCTTAGAAGCTTTCTGTCTTTTTATTTTTTTTATTCTTTAAATTTTCCTTATAAATGGATAGGAAGAATTAGAAATTATATGCTTGGCTTGTACTCAATCCAACCTTATGAGTTTTTAAGCTGACATGATTTGTTACCTTTTCACTAATTTTATGGTATAACTTTGTCCTAAGTGATTAAAAAGATTTAATTTTATTAGGTAGTCATATTTAGGGTTTTAACCCGATAAGCATTGTGCCTCATTCTTTTAGTAGTTTAAGGTCTTATAGGTAAGGCCTTTATTGGGTGTCTATAGTTTATGGTTATATATAACTGACTAAAAAATATGTTGAAGTTCAAAGTCCCTAAAATGATTGATTTGGAACAGTGTGGAACAACTATAGAGATCCTCCTAAAAGTACACACTATGTTAGAGAACATTAATAGGGAACTGTCTAGGTCATATCTATAAGGATAACAATGATAATTCATAGACTTAATTTACTTATAGTGATCACTAAAATGATATAGTCAGTGTGTCTATCACATGTAGTGAAATTTAGGAACATTTATAATAGGAGTTAAAGGAAAAAAATAAATTAGATATGAGTATAAAAGAGATGAATTTAGATTAAATGAATCAATTAATAAGATATTGGGGGTGTTGGGAATGATTTCATTATTCCATACTATCATGTTTGAGTTATTTGTATCTAAACTATCACAACCAATCTATATTCCAAGTGATATGTTGACAAACTCTTTAACTTCTTAACATAGTTACATGACCTCGTGAGGTTTCTTTTTATTACTACATTAAGAGAATTATGATATTGGGTTATTATTTGCATGTTCCTTATCCACTTATGATATATTTATTATTTAGATAATTAAGTATTTTTTTAAGCACACATGTTGAACTTGAACTATCATTCCATCACCCAAACCCTTAAAACAATCATTAAGAAGTCATGTTAATAAAACATTAGTGAAATATGAAAAAGAAATAACTAAAAATAAATTCATTAAATATTTGATAATATTCTATAATAACACCTTACCCTAACCACACTAAGAAAATTTGCACTCATTCTTATAATAAATAGAATCAAAATAGTTAAAATAAATATTCACTATGATTATCCTTTAATATAACTCCCCCATATGGTATAATATCCAATCCCTCAAATTTTAGAATGTTGGACTCAATTATGTATTCATGGGTTATCCTTATTATACAAATTCTCACATTCCACAACCAATACATGTAAAAAAAATTTATAATATCATTTCACATGGCCAAAACTTGTATTACCTTGATTAAAATCCATTATCCTTTCCTAAATGGATAAAATTATCTCTCTATTGTATCAAGTGACATATGTAAATATTTTTAATTTATTAAATGATTCAATTGGATAGGATTTTACTAAGATTCATTGTATCTACAAAATTTGTACACATATTATATCTGGCCCCAAGGATGTTCAATGGTTCATAATACTTAGTATCTCTTACCTCATTCATTATTTATCATTTAAGATAATTCTACACCATTTTTGGCTGAACAAAAACTTCTAAACATTTATGATATCACATTGGTTTAAATTTAGTAATTCTATAAACCGGACCCTAAAACATTCATTGTTTAAAAGATCATGTATTGGATGCTTAGGATTTTTTGGATCGTTAGAATAATGTTGATCTCAAGTTCTGTAGGATAAAATGAAGTGTTGGAAAATATTGTTTTATTTACTCACATTATGTAGGGATGTGGATGTAGTCTTATTAACTAACAAATAATGCATTGAGACTAGTATATTCTATGGATTTGATGCAAGGATCGTTGGGACTGATAATAATGTAACCTCAAATGCATGAATTTTCAAATTTATTCAAAATAGAGTGACACAATTCCTATTAAGTTCTATTAATAATATAAAATTAATATATGAGACCAATTTTTGTTGGGTTGAGAACATAATCTAAAGAGGTAGTGTATTTGATGTTGTAACCAATGTATTTTGAAGATCCTCCCCCATTATATGTTGTGACTGGTGTAGTCATAAATGGTGAATGCAAGTTCCATTAATGGGAAAATGTATTATCATAAGGATTAACAAGAGAATATGTGGAAGATGAAGCATACTATATGGACTTGATGTGGGGTTTCATTGGAAATGATTGATTCTTTGGATTTGTTGCGACATTATATTTTCATGCTAACACCTTCTTTAATACCAGGCTCTATCTATATTGGCTAGAGGATATATTCTTAGGCTCCCAGTGCTTGTTATATTGTTCCACCAAAATAGTATTAACCTTAAAATATTAATCCTATTCATCTTAGTAATTCTCTATTAAATAATATACAACCCCTTTCCTTTTATTAAAATAATAAAAATCTAGTTACAAACAAATCATGTTTAAAATAATTGCTTGAATGAGTGGAAATCACAGCATGGATTCTTCACATTCAATTCATTTTCCCTAAACTTCCAAAATTTAGAAAAATATATTAAAAATATTTAAATAATAAAAAACACACAAAAAAATTTAAAAACTATAAAAAATAGTGATTTTTTTACAATTCACCCCACTTGAGTGATTACTTACCCTCAAGTAATTTATATCAATGTATCTCATAAAGACATGATATCATATCATGTTTGATTATCTAGTCATTTAAGACCAAATGAAAAAACATTAGTTTAAACAATATTCCATCATGAATAAACTTCATATATACCTTTATTTGTAGTGATTTATTAATTATTTTGTTTCCCACTTCCTTGACACAACATTATTACTGATCTTATAAGTTAATTTCCCCCTTTTTATATGAGTCTAGTATTCCTATCACTATTCATTTCCTTAAATAACAAGGCACATAAACTATTTTTTGAATTGTTTCATGAAATTTCATGTACTTTAAATTATTCATTGGGAATTAATAATCTAGATCTAAACCATCCCTTACAGAAGGAATCCACGGAGGTTATTTGTGATAATTAGGTCATGAATGTATGTTATGGGAAACTAACATCATGTCCCAGCTCAGATCACCTAAGTGATATATAGGATGGTGGTTCCATGAGACCTTAGAAACACATTTCTATATGCCATAGGATGCTAACTAGTATCAAGGTTTGTAATGAAACAAATGGGGAGACTATACCATCAGGTATAGATAACCACAATCATATTAGAAGAAGTAAAAATAATAATAAATCAAAATCAACAGCATAAATGGACATTAGAACTATGATCCAACCATGGATATGTAATCAAAACATTCTATAACAAAATTAAATTCATTTCAATGTCACACGAGCATGCATCAAAGGTAAGGATGCCTCTATAATGGCCATTTAAAAGCTACCCAAAAGTAAAAAAATAAAGGATACTACTAAAAACCTAGGTCCTGAGTCCCTTCCTGGTCCTCTCTACTAACTCCACTCATGCTTCAACAACTCACCAATCCAACATGGGGACTTATCTCTTACCTATGTTTGTGACCATGAAATCCACTCAAGTTCCAAGGTTCCCTAGTATGGTGTGTGTAAAACTCATTAGGACACCGTCAATTATGTCCATACATATATCCAATAAATATAAGTGAATGTTTTGTATGAATTGATAATAAGGAAAGAAAATAAATTACTCATATAAATAGCAAAATTACATGTAAAAATACCTTCTTTGACCAGTTCTAGAATGTGATGATGGAACCAAGTTCTAAACACACTTTAAGGGAGAAAGATCAATCACTACTCATCTCATAAGTTAAGGTGAACGAGTTATCACCTTCATATCACATCAATGAATGAAGCATCACTACTATATAGAATCGGTAAATGAGATATCACCACTACATGGGTTAGTTGAAGGTTGTATACCCCAACATGTCCTTGGTGAATGAAGTATCACCAAATTTTAGTTTCATTGGATTATTTACCACCCCTATATAATCTTGGTGAATGATGTATCACCATCATAATAATGGTGGGAAATGAGGTATATCTAGGTGAATGATGTATCACTACTAAAAACACATAGGTGAATAATCTACAATCATCTCACAATATCCCAATGGATGATATTTCATCACAATAAGTCTCTATGGTGAATGACATACCCAGAAATTAATAATTCTAGGTTGATGATATACCCCTAATCTAATAACCAAGGTGGATGAGGTACCACTAATACAAATCCTAGATCACCAATGGTGTGGTCAAAAAATAACTAAACAATTATCATTGGTGAATTATTTATGAATTGTGTTCATTAATATAAGTCATCAATACATCTTCAATTAGATTATTTGAGTGAAAAAATATGCCTAGACATACATTTATGGATAATGACTAATAAATACTAAAATAAAGTTTATAATAAAGGGTAAAATCTAGTTAGGATAGGTAATAATCATGTATTATCTCCCAAGGTAGTGGGTTTGAATGACTTATCAAGACCCTAAGGCCACACATCATATGAATAGACACCCATTTTAGGTATTAGGTCACTTTTCCATAACATGTTATATAAGGAGAATAATACTCAGTGATCATGCTTTGAAAACATAGTTCATGGGGGACCAATTAGGACCTTAAATAGTATTAATTATGCTATAAATGTTAAAGGAATTATTTAAATTTAGGTTTAGTGTATGAACATGTGGTCGGTGTTGTCCTAATTTCACAAGTCAACCACAAATCATTTAAAAATAGATAGAAAATATTTAGACCCCCAAACTTGTCTTAGTAGATAACATCCAATTGAGTTCCTCTAGATGATTCAACCATAAATTATAGAAATAAAAAAAACCCAATGTAAGACATAAAATTAGGTATATATTGAGGAATATTGTGAAACAGTGAGAGAAAAAATGAATAAATGCATAAGGAGGGTTAAAATTACTCATGACGTCACCCTAGGACAAATGAAACTTGAATCCAACAAATATCTAGGGAGATATGTTTTATAGGAATACAAAATAATGAGTAATGGATAGATAGGGAGGTGTATAAATTTACTAGTAATAAATGAGGTTAAATAATCATTTATAATATTTTAATAACTTTAAAAAATAATTAATCAAAAATATAATAAAATGAAAAGGGATTTAACATAACTTAATTGGTCTTTCACTGAAACTTTATTGGACAACTAAGCTTTTATTTGACCCCTAAAGGAAACCTAGTGGATGTGTCAATAGCATATGCCTTGTACACCAGAAAATTAGTGGACTTGCACTATATTTTTAGTACAAGTTATTCTCTTAGATGGACTTCCACCACTATCTCATTTTCTCAAAATACACCCAGAGCCACCTACAACCTCTTTCATATCCAAGATAGGTAAAAATATAGATAACTTACTAAAATTAATTCATGTTTTGTACCTCAATAATAGGAGGGGTGTTACAACCTCCCCTCTATATATTAGATCATCCTCTAAATGTGTCATTTGGCTTCCTCGATGAAAAGATCAAACCAATAATATCACATATCAAACTATCACTCTTATATATCCTCTTAGATATGCCTTTGTTTCCAATGAATGTGTACTATAGGTAACAACATTACATATAGGATTTTATTTCTTTAATCCACTATACAAATCTTTTTTTCCTTAAATGATGCATCAAGATCCAGGTTGACGTCATTGGTGTTGACCACATGATAAGGGTCAATATGGAATATTTAAATCTAAGATACATGGAATAAATCATGAAAAATATTTTGTATTAAAGGAAGTGATAATTTATATTATATAATACTAATCCTTTGGATAACCAAAAAAATCCCCATGAACCTGGGAACCAGCCTCTCCATTCTCTGAATACACTAATATCCCAATTGAGGAAATGATATCAAAAGAACTTATTCAACCACCTAATACTCTAGAGGATGGAATAATTGATTAAAATATGACTAATAACTACTTTTTGTGGTCTCCAACCTGTTTATAATTAGAAAAATATGATTTTATCTCTTCTTTATGGGACTCAATATGATGATAGAACTCTTCAACCTATAGCTAGAATAGAGGAAATCAAGATAACCTACCAGATAGGTCCCCAAAGTGTTCCATATAAATTGAATATTGATAACCTTTGTTATAGGATAACCTCATAAGGGAAAGATGACTTCTATAAATCACTAAAATATTTGATACACATTTTCAACATGTCCTCCATAATTAGAATAGTACTATCAAACTGCACATTGTTCTGAGGATAATATGTTGTGCTCAAATTAATTTGTTTATCCAGCACCTTCTAAATACCCTAATAGAATAATGATTTCAATAAAGTGTCCCAATATGAAATGATACTCTAAGGATCACCATGATATTATACTATCTCTTAAACATACAACCAGACTATCTTATTAATAATATGGGTCTCTCTGATTTGTATGAAATGAAAAACCTTATTCAATCCATTCCTAATTACCCATATAAGACCACTCCCTTATGGGGATATCGACATACTCATTATGAAATCCATTTTCAAGTAATCCCAATTCCACTCAAGAATGTGAAATGACTGAATAGGATCTTCAAGACTTTGATTCTTGTCTTTAACCACCTGATAGGTGTGGAATCATGATATGAACCTCACTACATTCTTTTTTATCAGGGGATACAAATACTGTCATTGGATGTCATGGTACATCTTGGTAATCCTTGAGTAAACAAATCATCTTGATGAATGTGAATCCCACATCAACTCCTCACACATGATCATAGGGTCCACCACAAAACCTCACACATAAAGAACCTCATCAAAAACTAGGGACCAATAAGGCAGTGGATCCTTGCTATAAAAATTTTCCCTTATCCCTAGACAATCTTAATTAGATAACAGAATCTCCTTTACTATATCAATAAGTAAATAGGTAATGTTTAAGTTAGTGAGGAAAACCATAAACTAATACTCATAAACATTGAGGTGTATATCAACAAAGAGACTCATAAATTACCACTCGCTACTAGCCTCCTACACCATCCAATATCGAGTCTTCCTTCTCAGTGTTTCATCTATGAAGTTCCCTTTTTTAGGGATATATAGCATCTCTAGTTCATAATATTAAAGATACTTACCCCACCTCCTCTATCAAAGGTTCATGTAACACTATTAAAATATATACTTCAAGATCTTATGGTCAGTATAAACCATGAACCTCTCACCCAATATGTAGGGATTCAAACATCATAATGAATATACCACCATATATTGATCTAAATCAGGAATTGGGTAGTACCACTCATAAAACCTCAGTTTTATAGACCCATAAGAGACCACTCATCCATCCTACATTAGAACTACTTCACTCTTGAATTATGATGTGTTACAATACAAGGTAC
The DNA here is from genome assembly GCA_963277665.1 of Viscum album. NCBI lineage: Eukaryota > Viridiplantae > Streptophyta > Magnoliopsida > Santalales > Viscaceae > Viscum > Viscum album. The sequence continues at coordinate 829,988,808 of OY728140.1, forward strand.
AATTCTTACCTAGCTAATGTAATGTTAGGATTTTTGTATATTTTAACCTCCCTTTAAAATGTTAAATGTCCCTCTTATTAAACATTGATCACTGAAAATTCACCCACTTCTTAGAATGGACTACCATAAATGTTTCCAAATGGGATAAGTCTTGAATGAAACTTAGGTAGTAGCCTAAAAATACTAGGGAACTATAGATCTTGAATATTTTTTAGACACTCCCAAGAAACCATATATTTTACCTTATGATGGTCTATAATTTTTTTACTCAAATTTCACATACCCCAAGAAGTGAACTTCATAGATCTAAAACTACCACTTCAAGAGCATGACATATAACTAGTTCATTCTCAATATGATTAAGGTGATTTCTAGAAAGTGAGAATGGTTATCCCTCAGTTGGGAGTACACTAGTATATCATTAAAAAATATTACCATGAAATAATCTAAATATAGATGTATGAACATATTCATTAGTTCCATAAAAACATCTAACAAGTTCATCTAAGAAAATGGCACCATGAGATACTCATATAGGAAACACCTACTACTAAAAGTAGTATGAGGAATATCAAAAGGCATTACCCACAACTAGTGAAAACTAGTAATGATTTTGATCATATAATAATATTATTCTCCCCCAAACTAGTCAAATAGGTCATCTATATGAGGAAAATGATACATGTTCTAGATCATCACTTGGTTCAGCCTATGGTAATCTCCACACAAGAATAATGAACCATAAACCTTCTTGTAGAATAATATGGAATCACCCAAAGGGGGAATAATAGGGAGAATAAACCCCTTATCCTCAATTTCCTCTAGCTAATATATTAACTATCTAAGCAATGTATGACCCATCATGTATGGAAGAATGTTTATGGGATTTATTCATGGAATTAACTTGATCATGAACTCTATCTCACTCCCTAGTGGAAACCCAAATAAGTAATCAAGAAAAATGTTTGGAATTTCTTCAACCATAGGAGGAAAGACCAACTATAATATCCATCAATATCGCAAAACATTACTAGTAATATAGGTTAAGATCACTCCCAGCTTCCCTGGTCAGGTCTCTAAGAACATGCCTATAAATCTCACTACCCGCAAATAGTATACCAATCATCCTCTATAGACATGAAGGATACCCATTTGTGATATTAGTCAATGTTTACTTGATATCGAATTATGAAATTCATATTGAGGATATCATAAAAGTTTCACTTCTTGAACATGAAGAAATCCTAGAGAACTATACAACTGCTAATCATGATAGTGCACTTTGATCACCTCGAATACCCTTAAATCACACCATAAGAGTGTATTGATAGAGATCACCCTATAATGATACTCTCTATTAATCCCCAATAAACCGATAAAATAAGAAGATATAAATCAATGTCATGTACTTGTATCAAATAAAATTGAATCAAGGGTATAAGCCACTAGAATCATATCTTATACTATTGATGGCCCCTCACTATGATATGGAAGAGTATTCTAGAAGGCATAAAACTAAAATATGACTCAGCTGTAAGTTATCATTGATTGATTCCCCTGAGGGGAATCACCATGTTAATGCTACTTCCCTTTCCCATGGGAACAAAATCCTCATATATATATCTGAATAAACTGAGAAACCCTAACTAAAATACTATTGAGGTGCTCTTGAACCTGCTCTAGAACCATGAGTCTAAATAGAATTTAACCCTCCAGATGATTCTGATGTAATATAAAATAACCTATAAATATATCCGATTTCACTGAAATAATTATTATCCTTTGATTATCTATCATAATCGGGAAAGTTATGTCCTAGTTTTCCACACTGATAACACTCCAAAACATCTCTCTCTTAGAGGAAGAGATGAATGCATACTCTTTCTATTCTTTTTATCTCTTCCATGGTGAGAATCATCATGCCTATAATTATTACTACCTATAAAACCACCTTCACTCTCAATATGACAAGTGAACGACCTAAATAATATAACTTATATCTAGTTCCTCTCAGAAATAAGGTGGCATTTCACAACCTTAGAAAATGAAGTTAAGAAAAAACAATATTCACCTACAATTGATTATTACTACTTATAATTTCCTTAAGTTTATGTACCCTAGAACCCACATCACTAGAAAACATGGGCGTGAACTATAAAATATAAGTAAAGTGGGTTTTATAGTCAATCATTGACATGCCTCCCTAGAAAAGATGTATAATATTTATATCCTTATTGGATATTATATTCTTAAGGAGAAATTATCTAAAAAAGGAACCTATAATTTTTTTAATTAAGGTACACATTTTGATCAGTATAGAAAATAAAATATCACCTACACTTGTCTAGTCCACAAAACAAAAAATTAATAATATTCACCCTCTTCTTTTGGGACGTCTCAATATGTTCAACTATGGTCTACATAAAGTCTAACTAGAACTCAGAAGTCGGTGGTCTAACTTCCCATAGGAAGAGAGGTGAATGCTATAACTGGAACTCTAGGGTCAATTAAAACATAGATATCCCAACTCTTAACACCCTATCTCCCATGGACTGCATAACATGAAGAAAATCCTCTTGAATCTACTGATCAATAAGAGGTACACAAATAATAAAAGGCACTGGTTCCAAATACAATGGAGCTTGATCCCCCATCCTAGAACCCTATAATAGGTCATCAAGGTGTATATCACTAAAATTTCAAAGCATGGCTCAGAATATAACTATCATAGGTCTTGATATCACAATTTATGGAAATAAGTAACTAGAAACATGCTCTACTATGCTATACATACACACCCTATGATACAAGGGTCATACAATATTGTCTCTAATATAGCCCAATACCCACAATAGGGACAAGAATATATAGAAATAGGTCCACATGACTAATCATCACATATCTAAAAAATAATCAATATCCATTGGTAATTCAAGTAGAGTTCCAATAAGAAGATATATAGGAAATATCTATATAAGTTGTTGTTGACACTTTAAGTAACTGAAACCTACATCATAACCACAACATAAATCAAATAAAATTATAAAAGTTTCATGTGAGTCCTATATACCAAGAATAATGCATGAAAACATATATTCATTCTAGCCCATGCCAAGATTAAATATATAAATCAATAAATTCCAAAACATATTCCTTATAACCCATTAAACTACTCAATCATAATAGTAAAAATTAAGAAAAATAATCCCAAATCAGGTAACTGAGACTTTCCCTATATGAAGTTTAGTTACTCTCAGGTATATAGTTCATCATATGATCTGGTGATAGCTTACCTCCAATAACCATGCTCAGATAATAAGATAAAAAAACAAGTCCCTAACACCACTTTGAAAAATCCTAGTTTGGCTCACCAAAATAACTTCTAGACAAGGAGCACCATGAGACCTCAGCTGTACCACCCTATATTCCATAGGTTTTAAACTAGTATCAAGGTTTTATGTACAATAATTATAGAAACTATACCCTTAGGTATGGATAACCACAAGTCACAATGGAAACAATAAAAACAATAGTAAATGATAATAAGTTATATATATAAACATTAAAAACATGGGATAACTATGGATATTTAATCAATATATTCTATAAAAAAATATATTGTAATGTCACACAACCATACATAAAATGTAAGGTATCCCATAGTCTGATTATCGTGAAAGTGGGAGCCCTATAACCGACTTGAAGAATACTTTTTGATTACCATATCATGTTTACAGAGAGTTATCCATGATTTTAATTTATCATAATGGTTTTAATACTTTTGTGTATACTATTCAATTGGTAATTTCATTTTATTACATGTCTTATCAAAATGTTATATCAGTTCTTAAGAATAATAAGAACCTTTATATAATATGGTAGTAATCGTAAAACATATATCCTATAGTCAGAATGCATCATAATTATGGGACACAGATGATGTCATACTATTAAGTATTGGGGGCTCATAAGCATTGAGACTTTTTCTCATAAAGTTCACACATAGATATATCTAATAAATAATATGGCAAGGACTGAATCACTAATAAGAACACCACATGTTTCAGGTTTCATTGATTTTTCATATCTATAAACACTTTTATTTGTCTCTCAACATGATATCCTTATTGGAGTGTACCATTTCATTGTATAAATTGATGCAAGATAAAAACCATGAAATTTATGTTTGAGGTGAGGTAACTTGTTTTGGGTGCTTCATTAGTGGTATAAAATTGATTGAATGATCAAGATAGATTTTTTCACTTCTAGATATAAGAGATATCTTAGACCTAATTAATGAAATGGTAGTACCATTATTAAATCCATGTTCATGGTAAAAAGAGGAAAGTACATCATGTAAGTTAATAAAATAATAAATCATGAAAGGATGATGACATAAAGTGTGATCCTTGATTAATGAGATATTTTGAGACAAAGAGATTGTATTGTACAATGTGAAATTGTAGGTGTTTTTTGCTTCTTTGAATAAACCTTATCTCCTTATAGGGAATGATGTGCTGCTAGATACCAATCTTGGTCTATGATTATCACTCACTATTATTGAGATAAAGTCCTAGAGGGTCATACAAAAAGTGTATCTATATTCTTGACAAATTCATGTGAATTGAATTTTAGGATGTGGGGGCCCCGTGGTGGGGGTCGGGTAATGCACGTGTTTAAACAATCACAAGGAAATATATAAATTAAATATTATTTTATTTTCTAATAATAAGTGTTAAATTTAATAATAAATTGTATTCGTAATTTATTTAGTGAATACAAAGAAAAATAATTTTCGAATGAATATTTAATATTTAATATTCAAGGTTTGTTAAATATTTTATAGGAGAGTGAAAAGTCAAGTTAATGGCTTTGAATTTATCACGTAACATTATTTGGATGTTAAAATTAATTGATGAAATATTTATGATGTTTTTGACATGTTCTATAGGTCATATGTGTCCATTAAGGATTATTTAGAAAGAAAGGCTTATTAATGGGCCTATGCGCAATTTTAATAAATTTTTACCTACCTATATATGGAAAAATAAGCTTGAATTCAATTAAATAACCATTCCCTAAAATTTTATATCTTATCCATCACTAATCTCAAGTTTTATAGTGATAAATAGAGGTTTTTGGAAACCCAATCCATGATCTCTCATCCATATGGAATAAATAGTGTTCCCATGATCATGTCGATGTCAAAAGCACCTTAGTTTCTCTGTTCTAGCACCCAGATTTCAAAGGTTGATGACCAATAAAGTTTTTGAAGTGTGTATGGTTCATATAGAGAGTTTTAACATTGATTAATTCATATTAATATCACTATCATTTATCGAAATGTGTTTTTGATTAAAATGGAATGAGGTACCAATTTTTTATTTATGGTTTAAATTTTAATTTTGAAAGCTTGATTAATTAACATGAGATCATCAAGTTGATAACTAGATGGTGTGATGCTGTATATGATAATAAAATGTTTATTATAATGTAATTTTTTTTTATTTTCCTTACATTTCACGCTTCCACAATTCCCTTGATACCAAAAATTAGTATTAGAGTGGTCATGTGTTGAATTAAGACAAATGAAAATGAAAATTTAGTTTTTTATTTGAGATTAGCGATGCCTGTTATCACCACCCAACCAATCTAATGGTTTAGTTAGGTTCTAATAGAGCTACATAGTTTATTGTAAGAACAATAAGGTCCCGGATCCGTCTGGGGGGGGGGGGGGGTTTAAGGCTCAATATTCCCAAAAAAATCTAAAAAAACCAAAAGATGTTTAAAAATATATGAAATTTTTAAAAAAGTTCATGATCATGTGAATTGTATTTTCTAAATTAAAATTATGTTAGTTTATTTTAATACATTATTAATTTATTCAAGTTAAATTTATTGAAATTTTAATTTAATTTTTTAAATTTATTATATGTCGAGTGATCATGAACGCATACTGAACAATGCATGTCTGATATTTATTTACTTATTTATTTATTTATTATAAGAGTGGGGAATTTAATAATTATTTAAATAAATGTAAATATTTGTGTCTTCCATCACCTAATTATATGTATAACATATTTTGTGTCCATGAGTTATCATGTTCATGTTTATTACACATTCCTAAGACCCTCTCACTATATTGGGAGTATTTATGTATATTGATGAAGAAGAATGAAGAAGCAGTTCACATCAAAATTTTGTGAAATACCAAATTAAAGTCAAATTCATTGGATGGGGTGAGTTATAAAACTCATGTTAGATGTGAATCATTTAGCACAACCTAGGATCTCAGTTTTTCCATCATTCACTTAATGAATCAAATATTAGAAAATATCATGATCACCTCATTAGTTTATTTATTTATTAATGCATGTTTTATTATATTTATGTTTTCTAGTTTTTAAATGATCACAAAAAAAATCATATATAAAATTAACTTGAAAAAATAATGTTTTCTATTTAAGAAAGGATAATTTTTAGGGAGATCACATAGATTATACATGATAAATAAAAATGGATTTAATTTTTCATAGAAAACTATACAAACACTCAATGAAAATATTAAATCATTGATGCCTTAAATCACTTGAATTTGAACAATACTATACATTTGAGGTGCTCATCAGCCCTAGTTGGGGTGGATATTACTACCATGAAATTCTTATGAAAGTGATGGGTATAATTGACTAAAGTTGGTAGCAAAGAACTTTTCACATATGGATATTTTCAAATTTAGAGGAAAAGCATTGATTAAATAAAAGTTACACTTTTTTAGAGATGAGACCCCACTCAATAGATCAATGTATCATGTGTTAATGCATTTGTACATCCAAAATTCTACCTTGAATCTATTCAAGTAGTGGTGTATCCATAGATTATACTATGAGGAGAGGTTTTAAGGATCATTTCCACTAGAATACTCAAGAGGATGAGTACTCTAAATCTATAAGATAAAGGATACCGATATTTGATAAAATAGAGGGATAAATTTAAGATTAATAAATATACAATGTATAATAATTATTAATCAAGATAAAATTAGTAATCTTATAAAATTTTATTTTATTTAAATATGATTAGTAATACTAATAATTTACTATGATAAACATTTTATAAAGAATATTTCCATGTCAACACTAATTTTCAAGATTTGTACAAGAGTTAGTGCATAGTAATACAATACAAAAGAAACTTTTGTGTGTTTAAACCCCCATTACCTTTTGAGATTCTTCATGAATAAAGTTGGGGATAAAAGGAGGCTTACATGTAGCTCTTGGAACACATATTTGATGTTTACATCAATTTTTTTAAATGTGCAAGGAGTTGTTAAAGAAATATCAAGAAATGGATTGTTATACCATATTATTTAATCTTTCAGAACTTAACAAGGAGAAAGTAAATCCTGAAATTAATTAGGTTTTGATAACATTGAATACATGTGAATTGAAATATGTATTCATATTAAATAATGATCTTTCAATAAATCTCATTCTCTCATCATTATCACCGAGTTTCTATAGTTTATTTGAGAATTATAAAAAGAATGGTATGGATAAATAACTTTAATATATTTTGGGTAAAGTTATCCAAGAAGATAAGAACTTAATAAAAGGTAAATATTTAGTTCAAATGGTAAATAAGAAGAAATAAAATATGAAAAGTCCAATGAAAAGTACACAACAAAAGCAAATTTTTTAAAATCATTATATGGAACAAAAGATAAAGAGGGAAAGCATTGAAAAAGTGTCTATTTACTTTTTATGTGGAAACAAAGGGTATTGGAAGTGAAAATGAATGTAATTGAATTAGAATAAATAATAGGCTTAAACTTCATGTATATTCATCATTTTATGTGATATTTTTTTTCTTACTTATTGGGTATTATATTCTATGTGTGTGTAATACATTTGTATCAAAACATAGTAAACAAGTATGTTTAGAAAACTTACTAGAAGTAAGGTGAATTCACTAATTAGATGATAGAGGGTGATTCATATATAAGAAGTGATAATAACAAGAATTCTATTTTTATAAGGTATTTTATTATAGATGAAATATTTTTTAGTTTGGAGTATTACCAAAACATTTAATTCATGTTTCCCTGGGACACAATGAGTCATTATTCCATTTTAGAATGAATTTTTTTTGTGGAATCTCATACTTAACTAATAGTTCAGTGATACTTGAATCATTGGAAATAAATGATGAATATAAAATGTAAGACTCAATAATATCAAGTTATGGAAATATAACACATGGTAAATTAAATCAAAAAAAAAAAATGTCAAGAAAATAAAAAAGGGGTGTTTATACTCTTTATGTACTAAAACTATTATTTATTCAACACGATTTCTTATTAGGTATAATGACTAAGAAACCTTAAACATTAAAGGTGATAAATCCAAAAAGCTTTTAGAACTTGTTCAACAAGATACCTGTGAACAATTTCAAGTAGAATCTATATGTAAATTCATTTTATTCATGATATTCCTTTAATAAATTTGAGGAAAATTAATGTGAGGAAAGGAATATTCTGGGAAAAAGATATTTGATCCTTTGGGTGAGATTTTTAGAGTTTATATTAACCATGAATTAATCAATCATTAAAATATAGATCATATTTATTACTAAAATTACATTTCCATTTACACTCCATAGCTATGATGCTAGTAAAAAGTGGATTGATGATGAGTCTTAAAAGAATTTATTTATCAATGAATTGTAGAGTGTATTTATTACCAAACAGAAATTTCATTATACACATAAAAACCTTAATGCTATTAAAATGAGGATTAGTGATAAATTTTTTAATCCTTGAAAATCATTCCATTATATTTTTAAGACATGCTACACAAATAGTGGCATTAAAAAATAACCATATGCCAAATATAATGAAAAAGGATACCATATGAATCATAATATGAAATAAATCCATTATGTTACAAAACATGTGTTTGGATGAAAAGAGTTAATTAAGGATAAGTCTATAAAAACATGTGTCAATTAAACCCAAAGTGAATATCTATAATTATACTAAAGGTTTGTAAGGATACTACAAAAAATCTTAAGATATAAAACATATCATCATGTGATAGATTAAATTTCAAAAATAAAAGGGGTTCCAATCTATGTTTGAGATAGTAGGAGAAATATTGACTTGGATAAATTAAACTCCCAAGATTCACAAGTAGTTAGTATAGAAACAAGTTCCAAAAGATCTCGTAGAAAATGAATGTTCTAAAGAAGTATAATATTTTAGAAATTATAAAACCAAGAGAGATAGTTTTATGATCCTCAAGTTAGGTGATATATTATTATTTGAGAATAATGAATCTATATCCTATAAGAAAGTAGTAAATGATAATATTATATGATTGTAAAGTTAAAATTAATCCAAATATGGATTCTATGTACCTAAATAAAGTCTGTATTTTGGTAGTTTTTCTAATTTATGTAAATTCAATGGTGGTTAATCAAGAGAAAGTATATATAAATAGTATAATCATGGTACCAATATATATTTATTAGTTATATCAAATATTAATTCTTAAATCCATTATAATTTTACTTGTAATAACAAATTTTTATGATCATTATATTTAGAATAGTATTTCTAGAAAACATTCATTTGAGGAATCCTTTGGGAAGATATCTATAAGATGAAAATAGAAAGGGTTCGTGAAATAATATAAATACAATAATTGATGATAATTATATATATCCAATCTTGGATTAAAGTATGTATCGTGATCATAAATTATTTTTTAGGAACTAAATTTTTACATGTGTTTATAAGAGGTTAGTGAGAGTAATATAGTTTTCAAATACATATATTTTTGATGAAATATAGAACATAGTTTTTTTAGAAAGATGAGATCTTATCCAGGAGGGAAATAATATTTTATTAAAAAGGGAAATAAACATTAAAAGAGTCTAAGGTAAAGAGTTTTACAATTATCCATATAAAATAGAAAATAATGATCATATGATATCTCATTAGACCAAATGAGATCACCAAAATTAACACCCATGTTGGCTAGGCTATCCAACATAAAGTTTTCCTCCCTATAGGAATGAGTAATGATGAATTCATTGGATTAATGAAGATCCAAGAAACTGATCCATTGAGATTTCATCTTCCAAGAGATGTGTAAAGATCATGTCATGATGGCCTGAATGATGGTGGTGGAGTCACATTTCATCCATATATTGTTCCATCTCTACTAATTATCTTGTTCAATCGTATTGATAATTCAAATAATCTCCTCTTCAAGATTAGAGTAAATTTTAAATGGTCTATAAAGACATTCCATAAAATCACCATGATGGTCTTCAAAGATATTTCTATAACCCAATGGTCTCTTATTTACTCTTGATGAAACATTCATGTTGATTTTGATCCATACTATAAAAGGAGACTACTAAAAAACATCAAGTTTAATAGAGGTAGTCTGGAAATTATCATCAATACCAATATATTTAAGAACTAAAAAAATAATGGATTCAGTTGTGGTAATGACCCATTTAGAGAGAATTTGCATCATTTCCAACCACCATCATTTAGGACAGTGCATCTTTTCAATTAAAAAAATACTGATCACGAATCAAATTATTTCAAGATTGAGAAATAACAAAAAATTGTTCTTTAGTATCCATCTTAAATAAATTGAAAAGATGGGGAGATAAAGGGAGATCCAAGTAGTCTATGAGGAGCTATTGAATAGAGGTAACCTGAGGCAACTAAATCTCAAACATGTCAAATAGGTCCTTCAAAATTTACAATACAGTGGAAAAAATAATGAAGAGATTATAAATAACTTATTTATATTGATGAAAAAGATCAAACTTGGAAAATAAAGAGATGAAACAATCTTGGAGAAAGAAGTCAGTCAGAATCTTCTTGTGTGCTAGCCTCTAGACAAGAAAAAATTAACAGGTCCTTATCCATGTTATGTTCAGCATGGTAACCTAGTAAGTCTCAATAGTTGTCATGAACCGTCTCTCAGGGCCCATGCCGTGACTATCCCAAGCTTGCCTTCCATAGGCCAGGGGATGACAACTAGCACCGAATACATATTCCCTAAAACTGGGAAGGCATTGCCTTTATAACCTGTAAGAACAAATAACCAAGAACCCATCAAGATAGGGACATAAGTTAGATGAACTGTAAACAGAGTGAGTGCAGTAAGTAAAATGGTCTAGAATACAAGCCTAATAGGAAAGTACAAGTACAAATGTGAAACAATACAATTGAAGAAAAGAAAAATTCAGCTGCTGGGTCATCCTCCGAGGTTCCTACCTGAAGGGTAGGTACAAATCACCTCCCCAGAACTCCCCATCCACCCGTCTCCTCTGCGTACCGACACGCCGTATGGTCTACCTCTTAGTACTGTCTAGTCCTGGTACTCTCAGCCTTAGTCAATGCTGTCTGTCTTCTACATCCAACACAACAAGGTGCTGGAATAGCCCATACAGGGGTGAGTATAACGATACTCAGTAGGGATCCCAAGACACTCTATGTATCACAAAATCTATCAAGGATAAAACAAAAAGAAATAAATCAACATATAATATTACTTAGGTATATGCCCATACATATACCTAAGTTATCAAGTAATCAATCTCAATCATGAGAAAAAACACAGAGGTACTGACTTAGCTCACACTGGGATTTATTCTAGGGGTAGTGTTAAGTAACAATTCCAGTCACAACGTTGAACACCTCAGATGCTGGATAACTCCTCCTCTATCGAGTATAGTGGGTCTACCGCGTCACATTGAGACGCTTCCCACTAACCTTGGACTACTGAGGTACTCCTCTGGCTGAGTACCGTGGGTCTTCCACATCACACAGAGGTGCTCTCCACCAGGGGTATTCCACATCACACAGAGGCGCTCCCCCTTGTGGCCCGCTGAGGTACTCCTCCTATCGAGTACCGTGGGTCTGCCATGTCACCAAGGCACCCCCAACTGTGGATCTGTCGCGTCACCAAGGCGCTCCCCACTAGGCCTTTCGAGTCACTCCAAGTCGAAACGGTTAGCAGTTGTCAAGTCTCATCCAGCCACTGGGTTCCCGCACTACACTCGCTCATCTCTAGGAGGATCCACTCCACAAGCTACTGGTTGGTACTCCAACTACTATGAAGTCCCATTAAGAAGTGTCTCAAATGTCCGTCACGTCATAGGGGTATCAACATAACAAATGGTTCATCAAACAGATGCCCAGTCTGTGAGTTATTATCCTTTTAGTCATAGGGGCCAAGTTGGATTTGTATTTGATCTAACCTGACTGTTCCCCAACTTAATCCAAAACACAGTGTGGTATCACTCAAAGGGACCGGTTTTCTCCAAGGTTCCCAATGCCGCTGATGGTTTGTCTAAGGGATGCCTGATGCCAAAGTTATGGCCAAAGGAATGTAATTGAGTCGTAGTGGGATCGGGTCCGGTCTGACCCAGTCGGACCGACCCGGCCTGGGCCGACCCGGTTTGGGTCGACTCGGCCGGCGAGGACCGCGAGGATGCCGCAAGGGTGGCTCAGCCGAGGGGTACCACGAGGGCGCAAACCGGTCGTGGGTATCACAAGGGTGCGGATCAGACGTGAGGGTACGGACCGTCCGCGAGGGAGGAGAACCAGCCACGAGGGCACAAAATAGCCGCGAGGGCAGCAGACTAGCTGCGAGGGCACAGACCGGCCGTGAGGGGGCGGACCAGCTGCGAGGGCGCAAACCAGCCGTGAGGGTGAGAACCGACCATGAGGGTGCGGACCGGCCATGAGGTGGCAGACCGTCCATAGGTAGGAAGTTCAGATTTCATCTTGGAAGACAGCAGTGGAAGATGGCATGGCTCGGCAGACGACAGTGGCAGATGGAATGGCTCGACAGCGGCAGGCGACACAGCTCAACGACGGCAGATGATGCTACTTGGCCCGGACGGTGGTGCAGCTCAGCGGTTTGGCCCGGAGCAATGCAACGAGGGTGGTGTCATTACGACATCACCTTCATCGCATTCAAAAACACAAAACATCAAAAGATTCATTGAGAGGACGGGCCTTGTTTTTTTGGCATGTACCATCCACGTTAGGGTGGTAGCAAGCGGCTCACCAAGAACATGAATGAAGAATGTCAAAATCTTATCCTCCCCACATAAGAAATCATCTACGTTCTTTTTTAAAAAAAATGAAAGAACATGGAAGAATAACCATACACAAATTAAACCCATACCATGGGCTGCTCATTGGAGTTGGCATGAGAAGGAAGCACAGATATTGATTCTTCATAGATAAAGACCTCCCACGTCAGAAGAAGTCTCAAGGAAGAAGGTCAAAGTCGAGGTCATCGTTCTTCATTGGAGAGCGTTTTTCATTGGTGAAGCATTCTTCATGGAAGAACACATTCTTCATTGGAGATATTTCTCCCAAGGCTATCTCCTCTCCCAATTCCACCCAACAAAAAGAAATAGGTGAAAAAATAATAGATTCTATTATCTATTACTTAATTTTTTGGCACAAAATTAAAATTGGGTGAATTAATTAACTAAGTTGGAAAAGTTAATGTGGTGGTTTGGCACAAAATTAATTAAGGTGGGTGGTGGAACCATTAAGTGGGGAACTCAACAGGTTTCTCCCCAATTAATAGGTAGTTCAAGTAGTTTTATCCTTGGGTGGTCCCCACCACCATATCCTCTCATGGGATCTCACAATAAAATAAAATGAAGTTTATTTTATTTTATTATTTCCACAAAAAACCTAGAAATTAACTTTCACCCTTGACCAACTACTGTCGAGGTGAAAGTCTTCTTAAGCGAATATCAGCACTGTGAGTTCAACGGTGCCCTCAGATTTCAATTCTGAGCACCAGTTCAAAAATTAGAAAAACCCACTCCCACGTTTACTGAACGTACCTGAAAAAAAGTTCAAAATTTTATTCTGGGAACTCCGGGCCTCAGAATCACACGCTGTAAATTTTCACAGACTCATAAATTTCCGATTTATTTAAAAAAAATTACATGGAAATTTCGGGTCTTTAAATTCTCCTCACCTCAGGGATTTACGTCCCCATAATCCATAACTCATAACTAGAGAAAAAGTGGGGGTAATGTGCACACATCTGAGCCTCCCACTCCCATGTGATCTCCTATAGGTTCCCGTGCTGCCAGCGAACACGCACCAGAGGTATCGACCGTCCATAATGGACCTGCTCCTGTTGATTCTCAATCTCTATTTGAACCTCCATAAAAGTCTCCCCATTGTCGATGTCTAGCTATCCATGGTCGATGATGTGAGAAAGGTCATGTACGTATCTCCTCAGCTGGGACACGTGGAAGACATCATGAACCCGGTGAAACTGAGGTGGAAGTGATAAGCGGTATGCCACCTCACCAACTCTGATGAGGACCTGAAAAGGTCTGATGAATCTCAGAGATAACTTGCCGCCTCAGCCAAACCTCAATAGAACTCATTGGGGTGAGACCCGCAGAAAGACATGGTCACCATCCTCGAACTCCAGAGGTCTCCATATCCTATTGGAATATGACTTATACCTACTCTGTGTAGTCTTCATCCGCTCCTGGATGATCTGCACCTTCTCCGTGGTAGCCCGTACCATCTCTGGTCCCACTAGTACTGACTCCCCTGGGTCAGTCCAGCACAAAGGTGATCTGCAAGGTCTCTCGTACAATGCCTCGAAAGGTGCCATCCCAATGGTGGAGTGATAGATGTTGTTGTATAAAACCTCCACCAAAGGTAATAAATCCTCCCAACTACAACCGAAGTCGAGGAAAAAGGCACGCAACATGTCCTCAAGGGTCTAAATGGTCCACTCATTCTAACCATCCGTCTGAGGATGGAAGGCGGTGCTAAAACGAAGATGCGTCCCAAAATCCTCCTACAACCCCTTCCAAAGCCTGGAAGTAAAACGTGCATCATGATCATAGAAAATTATCGAGGGTAATCCATGTAGGAGTAAAATTTCTTGTACATAGAGGAATCCCAAGCTCTCTACTAAACCCTAATCTCTGATCCGTAGGAAGTGGGCCAACTTGGTGAGTTGGTCGAAGATCACCCAAATAGAGTCATAACCCCTAGATGTATATGGAAGTACTATCACAAAGTCCATGGACATCCCATACTACTTCCACTCTGGGACCTCTAAAGGCTGAACCAAGCCTACTGGTACCTGATAATCTGCCTTCACTTGCTGATAAGTGAGACACCAAGAAACAAACTCTACTACTTCTTTCTTTATTACCAGCCACCAATGCTGTCATTGGAGATCCTGGTACATCTTCTCCACTCCGGGATGTAACACTAGATGGAATGTGTGGAACTCCGTCAAAACTTCCTCCCAAAATGACACTTGTACCATGGTACGTCCTCTGAAGAGGATAACATGCTCTCCACCTTCAGAAAATCCATCAGGTTCCTGCCCTGTTGATATCTGAGCACGTCGAGCCTCACAGTCAGTGTCCCCATACTACGCCTTCCGGACTCGCTGAAGAAGTGGGGGAGTGACTGTAAGAGGCTGAAGAAAATTTTCTCCATATCTATCCAAAAAGGATATATGCAAAGCGACCAGATGCTCCGTCGCCTCACCTAGAAGCTGTATACCAGACCTCCTACTGAGTGAATCTGCAACAACGTTCCCCTTACTAGGAGTATAGACTATCTCGAAGTCATAGTACTGGAGGAACTCAAGCCAACGTCACTATCTTAGGTTCAGGTCCTTCTGAGAGAATATATACCTGAGACTCTTGTGATCAGAGTACACTGTAAAATGTTAACCCATCAGAGAGTGCTGCCACATATTCAAGGTGAAGACCACTACTGCTAACTCCAGGTCATGGGTAGTGTAGTTCTGCTCATTATGTCTCTTCTATCGAGAACCATATGCAATAACTATTAACTCCTACATTAGAACACATCCAAGTCTTGTCCCTGATACGTCGCATTAGACTACGTACCCTACGACCTCCTCTGGTAGCCTCAAGATGGGGACACTAGTCAGCCTCTGCCTCAGCTCTTGAAAAATCTACTGGAATCTCTCCGTCCAAACAAAGGGTTTCGCCTTCATCGTCTTGGATGATAGTGGTGCTACAACTCTAGAGAAGTCTGGCACAAACCTTTGGTAATATCCAGCCAAACCCAAAAATACTCAATACCTCTGTCACACTCCTGGGTGGATCCCAAGAAAGTACCGCCTCAATCTTCGCTGGATCCACTGCAACTCCAGTATCTGATATGACATGTCCCAGAAAGTGAACCTCTTGGATCTAGAACTGGCACTTCGAGAGCTTACCATAAAGATGGTGCTCTTGGAGTGTGTCCATAACTATCTGAAAATGATAGGCATGCTCCTCCTCAATAGTCGAGTAGATCAGAATGTCATCAATGAAGACCACTACAAAGTGATCGAGGTATGGCTAAAAGATCATGTTCATCAGTCCCATGAACACTAATGGAGCATTTTTCACACTGACATGCATAAAAAAGAACTCATAATGGACATACCGACACCTGAAGGCTGCCTTCTACACATCCTCGTCTCGTAATCTGAGCTGGTGATAGCTTGATCTGAGGTCTATCTTTAAGAACCACCGTGCTCCCTTCAGCTGATCAAAGAGGTCGTCAATCCTTGGTAGTGGGTACTTGTTCTTCACGGTCACCTGGTTCAGGCGCCGATAGTCAACACAAATCCTCATGCTCCCCTCTGCCTTCTTGGTGAACAGAATCGAGGCTACCCAAAGAGAAACACTGGGCCGAATGAATCCATTCCCCTGCAAGTCCTCTTGCTATACCTGCATCTCTTGAATCTCCACAAGAGCCATCCGATATGCTGGTGTAGATATCTGTGTCATCTAGGGGTACAAGTCAATGTAAAAGTCCACCTATATGCGAGGAGGTAGACCTGAAGAATCATCAGGGAAACCATCTGTGTACTGGTTCACCATTATAAGATAGCTCAGACTCTCCATGTCAATAGTTCTAAGGGTAAGGCTAGCCAACTGATGAGTGATCGGCTGCACTCTCCCCCTGGTAAGTCCATCTTGTGCTGCAAAGGCTCCCTTCTCACCTGTGAAGGTAAACCTGGTATCATCCATGTGGACACACCGCACCTTATGCCTAATATAGTCTATCTCAGCATGGACTATAGATAACCATTCCATACCTAAGATGATGTCGTAAGGCCTCGACGCCACTACTAGGAGATCCCAACCGAAGCTATCACCTCCTAGAGTAATCTCACACTGCCAGAACCAATGGTAATCATCGAATCAACTCCCGTAGGAGTCTCTAGCCGTAAGGATCGAGCCAACATCTTCATCAAAGTCTCCGAGCTCCGAACGAGGGTAGTGGACATAGAATAATGACTGACACTTATATTTATAATTACTGCAACTATGGTGGAGTAGACACAGATCATACCTCGTATCATCTATAGAGTGCCTTGATCATAATCCTCAGATGCCTGGAGTTGAGATCTCCCCTATCCACCTTCTCCCTTCGGTCGGGGTGGACCTACTGGTGGTGGTGGCAGTAACATCTCGAATCATCTCCCACCACCAGCTGCACGGACAGCTCCTCTGCCACGTCCGCCTGCTCCCTACGGACCTCCTCGGTCGAACCTATGTCTCTTCCTGGGTGGTCCTATGACCTTCTGCTGATCATCCGTACTATGGGTTGGACAGTCATGAGCCATGTGACCCTACCTGCCGCATGCATAACACTGTCCGCTCCTGGTATAACTGGCTCTGCCTTGTGTGCCCCGCACAAACGATTTTGAGTCATGCGGTCGTCCACTTGTAGGTCTGGTCCTCTTGGACCTTTGTGACATCTATCTGCTTCCATTTGTAGAAGACTATTCTATGTGATGATTAGTAGTGGGTCTTGTTGCTGGTGTCTTCTTAGAAAGGAAACTCTCCACCAAGAGGGCTCTCTCTAACACCCCCGCCTATGTCGGGATGTTGAGTTAGATCCCCAAAGCCCTGATCACCTGCCTGAGCCCATGCTCGAAGGTCCGAGCCCAGAAGAAATGGTCCCGAACCATATCTATGGAGTAGCGTGAGAGGTCAGTGAACCTCACTGAGTACTGATCCATAATCATGCTTCCCTGTTGCAGATGAAGAAGATCCTGTATGTGCACTGTGCGAAGAGTCGCTGGAAAAAACTCTACCTGAAACATGCTCTCGAAGTCTACCCAGAAAAGTGTCACCTAATCATGAACCTGGATAATCAAGCTCCACCATCTTCCTACTACTTCCTGTAGAAGGCTAGCGGAAAGGATCACCATGAGATCAGCTGGGTCCCTACGAGTCAAAAGACTCTCACCACAACCTCCAGCCAATCCTCAGCCGCCTGAGGGTCCATCTATCCCTTGAACCTAGGTGGCCTCTGGCACTAAAAATCGTGCAATACGCTCAAGCGGCGTGCACCATCTACTGCTGGGGCTGGTTGCATCGGTGGCCCAACCGGGAGTGGTACTGCTAGTGCCTCCACTGGTGCCTCAACTGGAAAATGGACATGCACTGAGGCCTCATTGTTCGGTGGGCTATCAGTGCATACAAATCTCCGAACTCTATCTTGTTGTCTTTGTAGAGGCATCCTGAAAATAAATAGGGGAGATATGGTCAAACATTTATACCTGGTGAGTTGAATGTTATACCTGGTGATCTCACTCAAAAAATCACAAAAAAACTTTTGAAAACACACATGCAATCAGTGTTTCCATGAAAATGAGTTGGAAATCAGAATTCAGGGTCCTAGTGTATGGATACGTCGGCCACCACACCAACATTGGACTCCTTGAACTGAAAAATGCACTCATTACCCTTAAAACCATTGCTTCATAGAAAATATCAGTGTCCTAGTTCTTTGGTAGAACAGACTCCTATGATACCAATTTTTCATGACTCATCCTCTGGGGCCTTTGCTGTGACTACCCCAAGCCTGCCTTCCATAGGCCAGGGGTTGGTGACTAGCACTGAAGGCGTATTACCTAAAACTGGTAAGGCATTGACCTTATAACCTATAAGCACATGTAACCAAGAACACAACAAGATAAGAACACAAGTAAGCTAAACTGTAAACAGAGTGAGTGCAGTAAGTAAAAGGGTCCAGAATACAAGCCCAACTGGAAAGAACAAGTACAACTGTGATACAATACAACTGAAGAAAAGGGGAAGTAAGTTGTTGGGTCATACTTTGAGGTTTCTACTTGAAGGGTAGGTATAGATCACCTCCTCAGCACTCCATGTCCACCCGTCACCTTTTCATACTGACACACCGTATAGTCCACCTCTTGGTACTGTCCAGTCCTAGTACTCTAAACCTTTGTCAGTGCTGTCCGTCGTCTACATCCAACACAACAAGTTGTAGGAATAACCCGTGTAGGGGTGAATATAACGATACTCAGTAGAGATCCTAAGACCCTATAGGTCTCACAAAATCCATCAAGGAAAAATAAAAAATAAAGAAATAAACAGATAACCGTACTTAGTTATATTCCCATACATATACCTAAGTTATCAAGTAATCCATCTCAATAACGAGGGAAAACATCGTGGTACTGAATCAGCTCACACCAGGATTTATTCTAGGGGTAGTGTTAAGTAACATTTCCAGTCACAACGTCGAACACCTCTGCTGCTGTAGAAATACTCATCTTTCAAGTATAGTGGGCCTGATGCGTCACACAAAGGTGCTTCCCACTAACCTTGGACTATTGAGGTACTCTTCCTGTTGAGTACCGTGGGTCTGCTACGTCACATAGAGGTGTTCCCCACCATGGGTCTGCCGCGTCACACAGAGGTTCTCCCCCTCATGGCCTGCTGAGGTACTTCTCCTGTTGAGTACCGTGGGTCTACCGCGTCACCAAGGCGCTCCCCATCATGGGTCTTCCGCATCACCAAGGCACTCCCCACTGGTCTTTTTGAGTCACTCTGAGTCGAAACGGTCATCAGTCGTCAAGTCTCAGCCAGCCACTAGGTTCCCACATTATGCTCGCTCATCTCTAGAAGGATCCACTCCACATGCTACTGGTCGATACTCCAACTTCCATGAAGTACCATGAAGAAGTTTCTCAAAGGTCCATCACATCATAGGGGTCTCAATGTAATAGAGGACACACCAAATGAATATCCGCTCTGTGAGTTATTAACCTTTTAGTTTTAAGGGCCAGGTTGGATTCGTGTTCGATCCAAACAGACCGTTCCCCAACTTAATCCAAAACACAGTGTGGTATCTCTCAAAGGGACCGACTCGCTCCAAGGTTCCCAACTCCGTTGATGGTTTTTATAATGGATGCATGGTGTCAAATTTATGGCCAAAAGAATTTAATTGGGTCGTAGTGGGCCCGGATCCGATCCGACCTGGTCGGACCGACCCAGACCGACCCATTGGTTTTGGCTCGTCCCATAGTGCGGCCCAGATTATTGGGTCTGGCCCGTCCTGTCGGGTCTAGCCCGGCCTGCGAGGGCCATGAGGATTCCATGAAGGTGGCTCGGTGGAGGGGTACCGTGAGGGTGCAGACTGGCCATGTGGATCGCGAGGGTGCAGACTGGCAGTGAGGCACAGACCGGCTGTGAGGGCGTGGACCGGCTGCGAGGGCGTGGACCAGCTACAAGGGTACAGAACGACAACCAGCCGTGGGTAGGCAGTTCGACCGTAGGATGGAGGATAGCGGCGGTGGCTTGTCAGACGGCGGAAACAGACAACACGGCTTGGCGGCAGTGGATGGTGTGTCTCGGTGGCGGCGGATGACGTGGCTTGGCCCAGACAGTGGCGCAGCTCGACGGTTTGGCCCGGAGCAGTGCGACAAGGGCGGCGTCGTTGTGCCATCGCCTTCATAACGTTCAACACTACAAAACATCAAAAGATTCATGGAGGGGTTGGGCCCTGTTTGTTTGGCCTGTACCCTCTACGTTAGGGTGGTAGCAAGTGACTCACCTAGAACATGAATGAAGAACGTCAAAATCCTATCCTCCCCATAGAAGAAATCATCTGCGTTCTTTGTTTTTTAAAAAGGGAAGAACATGGAAGAATAACCATACAAAAATTTAACCCCTACCTTGGGTTGTTCGCTGACATTGTCCTGAGATGGAAGCACGAACATTGATTCGTCGTAGATGAAGACGTACCACGTCGGAAGAAGTCCTGAGGAAGAAGGTCGAAGTCGAGGTCGACATTCTTCATTGGTGGAGCGTTCTTCATGGAAGAACGTGTTCTTCATTGGATAGATTTTTCCCAAGGCTCTCTCCTCTCCCAATTCCACCCAAAAAAATAAAGAGGTTCCAAAATAATAGATTTATTTATCTATTATTTAATTTTTTTGCACAAAATTCAAATTGGGTGAATTAATTAACTATGTTGGAAAAGTTAATATGGAGGGTTCGAAAAAAATTAATTAAGGAGGGTGGTGTCACCATTAAGTGGGGTGCTCAAGAGGTTTCTCCCCACATAATAGAGATTTCAATAGGTTTTAACCTCGGTTGGTCCCCACCACCATATCAACTCATGTGAGCTCAAAATAAGATAAAATGAAGTTTATTTTATTTTATTATTTCCACAAAAAACCTAAAAATTAACTTTCACCCTCGACCAACTGTCGTCGAGGTGAAAATCTTCTTTAGCGAATACCGGCGTTGCGAGTTCAATGGTGTCCTCAAATTTCAATTCTGACCACTATTTCAAAAATTAGAAAAATGTGCTCCCACGTTTACTGAACTTACCTAAAAAAAGTTTAAAAATTCATTCTGGGCACTCCTGGCCTCAGAATCACGTGCCCTAAATTTTCACAGACTCATAAAATTCACATTTATTTAAAAAAAATTACATGGAAATTTTGGGTCTTTACAATAGTACTCTAGATCATAGAGTTATGGTAAAATATTTTATAAGTAAGAGTATCATTTTTTGTAGGATACCAAATCAGGAAGTTATCCCAAAAAAAGAATTAGTAGTTTCTCACCCTAGATTTGATCTCATAAGGAATCTCATCAAAGAGTCTTTCTAGTTTATATTTAACTGAAGAATTCATATCTAGGTCTGGGACCTCATTATGAAATAAATATAGTAGTAGAGTTCTTATCTAATCATCAAACCAGAATTTTAAGGATGATTATTCATAGGAAAGACATCTTGATTGAGAGGTGATGCTTGAAGATGAGCCTTTAAGGGTTGTCCA
Organism: Viscum album; assembly: GCA_963277665.1. Classification (NCBI taxonomy): domain Eukaryota; kingdom Viridiplantae; phylum Streptophyta; class Magnoliopsida; order Santalales; family Viscaceae; genus Viscum; species Viscum album. The sequence continues at coordinate 830,010,989 of OY728140.1, forward strand.
AATAGAAGATTCTATATAATTATAATTACCATATTTATGTTTACTGAAAAGTATGGTTCTAATAAAACAGAGGTACTCATATTTTTCATTGATGAGCCTTTATATAAATTGAGCCTAAAAATATTGATTAAAAATTTGGTGGTTTTTGATTATGAGACACCTGATATCAAGGGATTGTAGTATTTGATGGAGGAAATTATAGTCATACTGCTTTCAAAAATACTCCAACTCTTGATAAATTTTTTGATGGAAACGTTGATTATCTTAATTAGGGTAGTGGTCCATTCCTAAAAACTGAAAGAGTATACAAATTTAGATATGATGAAATATTTCACCAAGCATACCCTTCCTACCATAGAAAATGATTTTTCTTTTCTAGGAGGCAATATTCCTTCTAATTTGGATATTAATTCTAGTGAAGTACAAGGATTCAGGTCTCCCAAAAAATATTGGAACACCAAGGTAGATAAAAGAAAAGAACCCTTCCATAATACTGATCTCGTTGTTGATTTCAACATTCCTGGTATCCATAATATTCTTTCCAAAATAAATAAATTATTTTTCCAACTAATCTACTAGCATGATATCTTTTCATAATGAATGTGGGATATTTTATGTTCCTTAATGTTTTTATTGTCCCATTGGGTGAATAGGATAATACCAGCCATGTATAGAAGATAAGATGGATTTTATAGCCCTCTGGATTCCCTGACAAGATTTTCATTATTAGCCATGTTAGAAAGGAGCTTGCTGAGAAAATCCTTTGAAATGGAGAAGGTAATTCAAGAGAGAGGGTCACCTTTCCTAATAACTCTTGACTATGCAATTTACCCTTCAGAGGATCCATTAATAATCATGTAGACTTGAGATGTTCTTAATATAGTTATCACATAATTAATTAAAATACCATCAAAACCAAATTTGGTTAAAAACCTATAAATAATATTCTAATCTATCATGTCAAAGGAATTTTTAACATCAAGTTTCAAAGAAATATTAACTCCTCTCGTGGTATTTTTGAGAAGTTTAAAAAACTCAGAGGTTCTGATGAGACAATCTAGAATGGTCATCCTATTGATGAAGAAAAACTAATTTGGAGATATAATATTATTGGAGATAGAGGCTAGAATATTAGATAAAATTTGGATAATTATTTTTTAAATGGTGTTGATAAGAGAAACTGACTTGAAGATATGAATATCAATGTCATTCTCCACATTTAGAAAAATTTCATGAAACTGAGCATTCACCCAATGCGTAAGTGATCCATCTTAAAATAAATACAAGAAAATATTTTAAACATCATATTGACTTATCTACTAGTAGGTTTGGAATAAGAAGTTGGTTAAAATATTCACACAAGGATATCTTTTAGAATTAAGACCAAAGACAACCTCCTTAATCTACGATTCCTAGGAAAATCCCCAAATATTTACTTAAATTAGTAACCCAATTTTGATGCAACTAGATCTACGGTGAAAAATCTAATTAGTTACTTGGATCGAGTAAATATACATATACTAAGAATATATTTAAAAATAAAAGGTAGAAAAATTAGAGAGATAATTATTTCCAATATCACATAGTATAAATATCTCCAAGAAGACATGCATAAGATATGAGATGATAATGATATAGTGAGTATAAATCTATATGATCCAATAATGGATATATGAAATATTCTATTCTATATACTAGATATGATATTTATAATGCATAAAATATGATAGAAACATATCAAATAAATCCAGGATAATTGTATGATATATAATCAGTTCTATCTAGTTGTACTTTAGAAAGTACAAGGGATATATACCTAGTACATGGATTGGGAAGAACACTAGTTATAACAGAGATATAAAACAAGACTTTTTATAGATCAATTTTTCAAACATCACATTTAGGATAAGGAAATAAGAATTACAAGATTATTAAAGCTAGTGGTATCCATATTTACAAATAATGAGTTTTTCGTGGATTTTGATGAAGCCAATAAAGTAGTATAAAAACACAAAAATTTGTTCCAGATCTTGGAATTTTACCTCGAGAGTAAATTATTACATAATATAAATTATTATATCATTATGAAATTTGCAATAACCAATATTTCAAGATTATAATAGAAGAAAAAAGATATATAATCAGAGCTATCATCTCTTGAGGGGTTTTACTCAAGGAGGTGAATCCACAGGTAGTAGAGTAGCTATGTTAGAAAAAATGTTAGTCCCAATGACTGAATCCATGACTCATTATCATAATGATCTTATTATATGACTATTAATAGGTTGAAAATTATCAATTTGGTTCAAGTGAAAGTGGGATTTTTGTGAAAGTGGGTTCCCTAGACTCAACTTGAGCAGTACTTTTTTATTAATGTATCATGTGTATATATAGTTGGGAATTATGTTAACTTACCATAATAGTGTTTATAATTGTTTTTACACTATTTAGATGGTTATTTTTTGTATTACATGTTGTATAAAAAGTTTAAAGCAGTTCCCAACTATAATAAGAAAATTGAGATACTATGAATGTAATATTAATGAATATATCTTATAGCCTAGACACATTATACTGTTGGGATACAAAAGATTTCATACAATGATTTGATCAGGTTTCATAAGAATTAAGACTTATCCTCATGAAGTTTTCACTTAGTGATCTAGAGTAGAGGAGATCATGAGGACTAACCTGCTACTAGGATCACAACATGCTTCAGGTGTCATTGGTTATTTCTATTTGTGAGCACATATATTATTCTATAAACTTGAGATAATTATTAGTGTGTACCATTTTTTCATGTACTTTTATTTAAGATGAAAACCATTACATTTATTTTTATAGAAAGGTATCGTATGTTAAGTGAATCACCAACGGTATAGAATTGATTGAATAATCAAAACAAGATTTTTTGCTTCTTGATAAAAAAGATATGTTAGGATTAGTTAACCTGGATGGTATTTGATTTTATAAATCCATGTACATGGTAAAATAAGTTAATTTAATCAAGTAAGGTCATCAAATAATAAATTAATAAAGGATGATTATTTAAAGTTTGCGTTCTTCTTTATGAGACATCATGAGAGAAATAGATTATATTACAATATGTGTATTTATAGGAGATTTTTTACACTTTAACTTAACCTTATATCCTTAGGGGTCATTATGGGTTTCTAGATACCACCCTTGGTCTATGATTATCACTCACTACTATCAAGATAAGGGCCTATAGGGACTTGCAAAGAGCCTATTCTTAATTTTGACCAATTCTTATGAATTGTAGTATAGTACATGGTGGGTCCTACAGTGGGGGTGAGTGATGTATGAGTTTAAAAAATCAAAAGGAAATAAATAAATTCAATATTACTTGAGCTTTGAAGAATAAATGTTGAATTTATTAAAAAAAATTATTTTCATGTTATTTAGTGAATAAAAATAAAAATATTTCTCAAACAGATACTTAATATTATGTGTTCGTTAAATATTTTATAGGAGAGATATGAGTTGATTTAAGGGATCATAATTTTACACTTAACATTATTTTATTTTAAAATTATGTGATAAAATACTTATGATGTTTTTTTAATGTTCTCTAGGTCATAAGTTTCAATTATTTCTTATTTAGAGGGAGAAACTTATTAATCGTCCTAGGTGATGTTTTATTACATTTTTACCTAGAAATATAAGTAAAAATATTCTTAAATTCAAGGTAATATTCCCTCCCTGTAATTTTAGAGCTTATATTACACCTATATCAAATTTTAGATAGATAAATAGAGGTTTGGTGCACAATGATAAAAACTATTTCATCCGAATTGAAGAGACAATGTTTCTGTGATCATGTCGCTATCAAAAGCACAATATTTTCTCTCTAATAGCACCCAAATTTAAAATTTTGATGATTGATAAATTGTTTAAATCATGTGTAGATGATGTATATGGTTTCAAGTTCAGTTTCTTTAAGTTATGATCTACAATAGTGAGAAAAAGAAGTTTTTGATTAAAATTGAATGATATATAGTTTTGATTTTGATTTATGGTTTTGATTTTGAATTATTCATCCTTACTTAATTCACAAGATATCATCAAGTTGATAATTGAGTGGTTCCATGGATATTGAAATGTTATTTTAAGAACCTAGGTCTTCATTTCTGGTATGAATCTTGATTTCAGGTGTTTTTGATAAAGGAGAGTTTTTGGAAATTTAAGGACTACACACCGTGTACTTAGAAGTAGACACTATGCAATCAGGTGTACGCATCGTGTACTCGGTTGACACGGGTAGCCCTGTACTGGCCATGTAATGGAAAATACATGGTCATGTGGGGTGACTCGAAGACCGCCTAAAGCAGGGTCCAGTTGAGGCATGTACACGGCGTGTACATTTAGTTAACACACAATGTAATTTTTCCTTTATTTCATTAAACAGACCGAGGTCACATCTCATTCACAGAAGCATCTTCTTCTAGCCCCATATCATCCATGAGTGATGGGAATTTCTGAATATTCACCCAACCACCAACCCGCCATCCGTTCTCTGAATCAAACACCATCAATTGAATTATTATCACCACGGTGAGTTCTTCCTTATTCAAGAGCCTCACCTCCTTATTTCTCCTCTTTTGTGAGTTATTCAAGTATGAACATTTTTGACGTTTTTTAGGTCTATGATATTCTAAGTTGATTCAATGGATGAGTTTCAACTATATCGATCACACAATGTCATGGTAGGTGGTTTGTTTATTTCTGTAGTTGTCCTTAGATTATATGTGCAAAAAGAGTCAAATACCCTAGTTTAGGGTATTGCGTGTTTTGGATACATAACCTTGTTTTATGCCTGTTATGTTTTGTTTGATTAAGAAATGGTTTTGATTATGGTATAGGTTTAACACCTTATTTATGGATGTGTTTTCCCATGTTTATTTGATATTGGTCGTTCTGTCTAAAACTGCCTATTAGGATGTTTTGTTTCCATGCCTAGTGTTTTTAGGATGGTGTTGATATTATATGACAACCTTGTGATAGGATTTTTAGCTGCTTAGCATTGTAGTAGATGATATTACTTTGGATGCTGGGTATAATTGTGCACGATTGTATTACAGAGGGATGTGGGAACCTGGTGTAGTGAGACGATAAGGGGAATTTATGTTGTAGGATTCCCCAGAGTGTCTGTTATAAATTTCACATTGCAAGACCATAGGGAGGATTGATGTTGAGTGATTAGTCAGAGTGTATATAGTATACTGTTATGATATCACATGGGGAATTGAATTTTATTGATTCCTCAGAGAGTTTGTAGTTTATCATTAAAAGACCACATATGGAATTGATAGTGAGTGCTTCCTCAGAGATTCTTCCTTTGCATGAGACCAAAGGGGTTATACTGTGTGATATATCCCAAAGGGTCATTATATCTTTATTAATAAATAATAAGTTGAACAAAAGGTGTTATATTGTGAGAACTTTCCCAGAGGGTTTCTTGTGAATGATTGGTTGAATAAATTGATAAATGTAAATGAATGTATTTTGAAACTATATGATTGTTTACTTTCAGTATTTCCTTGTTTATTAATTTATTTTTCATATTACCTACAATATATATTAACTGACAGTTAGGCATAAATCTTTGGGTGGTTGCCTTCTGGGATTCATCTCACACCCTGTTTGGGGCATGCTTTTGGGCCCAAACATATTATATTGTTGTAGGTATAGATAAGGGAAAGAGCCCTTCTACTTCAGGTACTGGATTGCTATGGAGATGGAGAGCATGGGACCAAGATGAGGCTTGCGATGTTTCTAGAGTTTATTTGTTTTCTTTGTACATTGTTTAAGTATTATATTCTAGCATTATGACTTGTTTGGATTATTTCCTAGACATATGTGACATGCATCATTTATATATTTTCTCCAGTTTTTTATTTACGTTAATTCTTCTGTTGTTTACTTATTGTATGGTATTACTGCTTCCACTACTATTATTTGTTTGTTTCTGCTATGTTACTTTGCCAATGAGGACCCAATTTCCCCAATATCACACCCAAGGCCCTCAAGAATAGTCGGAAACCTCTAGCTTTCAGGGAAATGCACTTGAGGCCATGTGATAAACCGGGTACAGGGCACCTTTGGGTGGAACCCAGAATCGGGACGTTACAAAGTGGTATCAAATGTGGTTCTTTTCTCCTTTTACTTACTATTTAGAGCCTATAGATAAGGATAAGAAGGAATTGGTAGTTGGTAATAAGCTATGCCTGAGAGTAGCTAAACTGTGTACAGGGAAAATCCAGTATACCTCAAATATTGCAATTTTCTGGTTTTGTAATTATTATAGTTGATTTGATTTCACCATTGGGTGATTCACATGTTTTGTGATGTTATTATTGATATTATTGAGGTTCTATTTTAGTTACAACCTGATGAGATGAGGGTATTACATCTCATGCATCAAATATAAACTTTCTATAAATCACATGTCATGCATTATTGTCATGCCATTTAGGGTGAATTACTGATTTCTCGTTGCTGTGATAGATGTTGTGCTAGATATGCATGCTATTGTGATAGATGAATTAATAGAATACCTGTTATTTGATAGGGTATTGGTAATATGTAATGTTTCTTTTGGATGGATGCCAAAATTTGGTCCCTAAGGTGTTATGGGCCCTCCTTGATCGGAATTTGGGGGATCATTTATGAACTTTAATTTAATTTTGTCTAGTATGGTGTGAAAAAGGATGCCAAACATTGATTTGTGGGAGTATGGGCTCTCATGGGTCGAAATTATTCATTCCTAGGAAGAAATTTCAGCATTTTATAGGGTTCTATAGTAGTTTCAGAGGCATACTATCCGGAAAACCCCAGAGTACACTGTGTGTGATGATGAATACATGCCATGTATCCTTCTATTCATGAAAGAATCAACTTTTCTTAATTACACGCCATGTACTGTATGTACACGCAGTGTAGTCCTTAACTGTGTGACTGGATATGTGGGCAGAGACACGGGGTTGGGAAATGTTTGGTGGCACACACCATGTACTTGGAGTACACACCATGTTGTACAGACCATGTATCCTGCCGTGTGACGAATAAAATAGGTCGTTAAAACTTAATTGATACATGCTGTGTCTTGGGAGTACATGCCATGTTTTAGAAACCATGTATCTGGCTGTGTGACTAACGACATGGTTCAGTGAAATCCTTCTAATACACACCATGTCTGTCATGAACACGCCACATACTTTTGTTTTAATAGAACTTTATGTTTTACCCGTGTAGAGGAACTCAGGTAGGGGGAAAGATTCAAGTATATGTCATGTCAAAGAAGAACATGCCATGTGTATGGGGTGTTACATGACCAGGGTTGGCAGTAGTACACGCTCATGCAATGGATTAAGGGAACATGTTGTGTAGAGGTCATACACATCGTGTATCCATGTTTTAAAAAACATGAATGTTTTCTTTCTCTTTTTCCTTTCCTGTACTTATAAGTTCCAGTCCTTGATAATCATGAACTGATGTGTTCACTTAACCTTGCAGAGTCATTCCACCGAGATGTCCTCCGATTGTATGCTAAATATAGGGAAGAAATCAGATAATGGACATGGTAGATCAGGTACTACCAATAGATCCTCCTGTGCTTATCTTGTCACCAACCTTTATTTCAAATACATGAGTTGATGCACAATTCCGAGAAGGCTTTATGAGGTTTATGCAGATCTTCTAGGGAGCACCTCATCCTGCCCCATCTATGGTAGAGTTGAGGCGGGGTTTTTAGCAGTATCATCCCACCACATTCTTAGTGGATGGAGGACCTCCGGCTGTAGATTCATGGTTAGAATCCATGATGTATATCTTCGATCATCTCAAGATGCCTCTGGATATGAGGGTGAATCTCTCTACGTATATGCTTTGGGATTCTTCCAAGAGATGGTGGGACGTGATATCATAGGTGAGACATCAACAGGTTATGGCTTGGGATGAGTTCCAACATACCTTCTATGACTACTTCTACACAGAGACCTTGAGTTCCAATTGAGACCTAGAGTTCATGATCTTGGAGTAGGGTACTCTCTCAATCATGGAGTATTATTCTCACTTCACAGAGCTACAACACTTTACACCCATTCTGGGGGGTGATGATTTTTTTCAGGCAAGGAATTTTGAGGATGGTCTTAGGCACGACATCTGATCTTAGGTGAACATATTCAGGTTGACTTCCATATCTTCTATAGTCTACCAGATGTTGATCACCAAGCACAACCTAAGGGATTCTAGAGCTGTGGGCCAGGGTGGTTCAACATCCAGAGTTGGTACCCTTCTGACTGACAGTAGGAAGCACCATAAGGAGTCTACGTGCAGAGATCCGAGTAGGCAAGATACTATTTTAGGTATCTATTTGGTGTGCTACTAGTGCGGGAAGAGTGGGAATACGAGGCCACATTGCCCAAGAGACTTAGTCGAGTGCTGATCTAATGGCCAGATGGTTTATCTTCAGCATTTCTGTCAGTTATTCTCACCAGAATCTGGTGATATGGGCTCTAATATGACTCCATGTTTAGGAGTAGGACCACCAATTTCTCATCCATCTGGAAATAGGAGTTTATCAGGCCATTCTAGATTAGGAGGTGGTTGTGGCTGTGAGAATCAGGCTACAATTTTCCAGAAATAGCCATAGGGTGGATCAGCTCATGGACCTTAGACAACTTCACAGGGTCACAGTGTAGGTCAGACTTTTGCACTAGAGCAAACCCATTAGGATTAGGATCCCGGTCCATCTATGGTTAGAGGTACGATTTTGGTTGCCTTAGTTTTAGCTTCTACTATTTTCAATACAGGGGAATCCAATATCTTTATATCTATCATGACCCATCCCCTGGGGCCCGTGCTGTGACTACCCCAAGCCCGCCTCCCACATGCCAGGGGTTGGAGAATAGAACAGGAAAGGAATATCTCTAAAACAGGAAGGCATTACCTTTAAACTTGTACAAACACACAGACTAGCATGCAATAAGATGCAACCATGAAGTAAAACTACTATAGTAAAAGTGTGTACTGAAAGTAAGGGGCCAAAATACAAGCCCAAATGAAAAATAAAACTACACATAAAAACCAGAAACAACTCTTATGATCATCCAGCAAGGATCCTGCCTGAAGGGTAGGTATAACTCGTCTCCACATCTGTTCACATCAGCCAGTCTCCTCTGTGTACCGCATTGTCCTAACTCCCTCAAGTCTTATCCAAGCTTCTCATCATCTTCACAATACACAACAATGTGCGGGTGAATCCCGTGTAGGGGTGAGTATAAAAATACCTAGTAGGGACCCCGAGACCCTCGAAGGTATCTCATAATTCCAAAAGGAATACAAAAAATCATGATCTTAATCACCAAGCACAAAGAAAAAGACACAACTCAAACCAGATATACTCGTCTCATCCCCAAAGAAACATAAGGCCCCAACCTCAAGCCATATCCAAGATTTCCAAAGAAGGCTCCAAGCGTAACTCAAGGATCAGAAGTACACGCTCCATGAACTAGCCATCCTTGATGGAACCCGTTTGACAGATGTACTACATAAGATACAACTCAACCATTCCTAATAGAACATTCAAAAGGACGTGATACATTAGGAACTTTATGCTAGAACTACCTCTAGTGCCTGACACTAGAGGTCTCACAGTCACACTCTTTCACCCAAGTCAAGACCAAGGGAAACCAAGTGAAGAGGCCCACTCCTCGACACTGTGTCCTATAGTTGAGGGAGATCCAACTCCCCTGAAGGACCTGCTCCCAATCGCTACTCAGAGACGGGGGTGTAGTACTCTATATGAGAAGACCTGCACCCTACCCAGTAGGGGAGTACAGCTCTGGTAATTTTTTTGCTGGGGTGACCCACACCCAAGTATGTTAGGGGTGTAACGACCATAAGATATAGGACCCACACCCTGACACGACAGGGGAGTACCGACTCTATATGTGAAGACCCACACCCTTCCCAGTAGGGGAGTACAACTCTGGTAGTTTGTTTTCTATGGGGGAGCCACACCCTAGTACGTCAGGGGAATACGGACCCCAGACTAGAGGAACCTCACCCTAGCATGGTAGGGGATTACCGACTCTACTGTATCACTGCATAAGGAGGACCCGCACCCTTGGTTGACAAGGGAACACCTACTCATAACATAGAGGACTCGCACCCTACCTAGTAGGGTAGTACCTGACTCTATGTGAGTTATGTATGGAGGACCCATGCCCTAGTCCAATGGGGGAGTACCAAATCCAAATATATAAAAACCAATCAGAGGGAAACAAACCCGCACTCATGATATGGGGAGTCCCATCTCTACCGGAGTAGAGGAGTATGAATACCCATGCCTTGAGTCACCAAGGGAGTAGCCATCCTAACTCTTACTATAAGAAACACCCTAGTTATTCTCCTACAGGTATCGACCATACCTCAACTGCTAAGAAGTTCTACATGGAAGTAACCCAATGAACTAGCATGTCATAAGGGTTCCAATGCAATAGACAACACGTCAATAAGACACCCGGTCTGTAAACTATATTCATTTTAGTGATGATGGCCCGGTTAGATTTGAGTATGATCCAAATCGGACAAAATCCAACTTTCTCTGAAAGTCATCTGAAGTATCTCAAAGGATCATCTCACTCCAAGGATCCCAGCATAGCAGAAAATTTGTCAAACATACGTTTAGTTCGCAAGATACAACCTTTTAAGCGTATCTAGCTCAAGAGGTGTCTGAGTTCAGTCCGACCCGGTCGGTCCGACCTGGGCTGAACCAGTTCAGGTCGACCCAAACTGACCTAGTTTAGGTTGACCTACCATCTAGCAAGACCCACATGTGGTTTCATGTTCTACTACTCCTTAATGGATCAAAGGAGCCATTCGTCTCCTTTATTGGCGGCACCAGGTGGCACTACCTCGTCACCCACAGGAGCCGCTGGGAGCGGGTTCCCTATATCTTTGTGACTACCTTCAGCATGGCATGCGACGGCGCACCACCTCCACCTCCACAGCTGGCTTCTTGCCTGATTGCTGTGACCAGCTTCCTATCTGACCACAGCAGTTCCGAGCGGCGCCGCTCTTCCACCACCGCCAACGGTTTCCGGCCATCGCCCTCATCCACTAGCGTCGGTCACCGTCACTTCTTCCACAGGAAACCAGGTGAGAACTAGTGGTCCATTATTCCTTTTGGATGTGCCTATGGTCTTCTTGAGATGTCTCCCTCATTTTTCACCTCTCAGTTTCAAGGTTCCGTCAAGTTGTAACAACCCGCCTCTGAAGAACGCAATGAAAAACAAGTGGCGAAGGGTCCATGCCTTGTTCGTTTGGCCCGCACCCTCCACGTTAGCATTATAACAAGTTGGGGTAATTTATAAATCACATTAAAATAGTTATAAACCCCATTCAAATACCCTGCAACAACCACCCACATATTCAATAATGAGGAGAAGAAACACCGGAATTTATTATATTAAAAGACCACCCCTACCTCGAGATTCTTTTGAGATGTAGCAGTGGTGGAAGAAGATTCCACACTCAATGAATCCATTGATCCCAGTTCGTTGTCGCCCGAGCTTCCATCTCTATCGGTGGAAGGTGTTGCATCACATCTCCAAAGGTTCCCCACTTGATGAAGCTGTTCCAAAAACTCTACCCCGAGCTCCCTTTAAATAGAGGAGGTGGGGGTGATTAATGCACCAAGGAATTAATGAGGTTAATTAATTGATGTAATTAATGCACCACATTAATTACATGAGGGGTGGTTACACAACTAAAGTTTAAACATGCATTTAATATCCCATATTAAATGTCTGACTACCTCCGTGGTCCCTGCCACTACTACTTAAGAGGTGGTAGGATAAAATAAAATAATAATTTTTTTTATTTTATTAATTCTTAAAAGATGAAAAAACTAACTTTTTCACCCGACCTACTATGGTAAAAGTGAATCCTCCCTTAAAAAAATCTCAACACTACGAGTTTAACGATGGCCTCAAATTTCAATTCCAAGCACCAGTTCAAAAGATAGAAATTGTCGCCAACACGTTTACTAAACGTACCCTAAAAAAAGTTCAAAAAATTATTAACAGCCACCCTCGACTCCTTCCGGTCGAGGTTAGGCTCTAAATATGGGAAATATTCACTCTCGAGCTCAACAATACTCTTGGATTTCGAATCTGAGTTACCATTTAGGAGTTATAGAATTTAAAAATAAAATAATTGTTACTTAATTACTTTATTTACGACCAAAAACTAATTTCCACTGTTGGCCCGCACTGACCAAAGTTAGGATCTCCCTAAGGAAAGCATACCATCATGAGCTTAGCGATGGTATCATATTTTTAATCTGAGTAACCATTCATGTGTTATAATAATTTATAAATAAAATAATTTTATTTAATTTTTTTATTTACGGTTATGCAATTTTTGGATTTTATTACTCGAGGCCTGTGCCGACTAAAATTAAGTCATGCCTAGAGTAAACCCGCTATCTCGAATGCAATAATGCCTTCAGATTTCTGATCCAGACACCCTTTTAAGAGTTATTCCAAGTTTTTAGGAAAACTACTCACATGTGCTATTTTAAGCTTAACACTTTTTCATCGGATCACTCAGGGCCCTCTGGGCCTCAGAATAACGTGCCGTTAAATTTTGTGATCTCTTAATAATCCCAAATAATTAAAAAAAAATACAGAAATTTTGGGTCTTTACATTCTCCCCACATTAGGTATTTTCACCACCAAAATCCAAAAGAAAGTAAAATCAAACAAATGAGGGTACTGAACACGAATCTGAGCCTTCTGCTACCATGTTCTCTCCTGGAGGTTCCCCTACTACCACCAAACTCGCACCAGAGGGATCAACCATCAATAAAGGACTCGATCTTGTCGATCCTCTATCTCTATTGGGAACTCTGTAAAAGTCTCCCCATCATCAAAGTCCAACTCTCCCTAGTTGATAATGTGTGATGGATCATGAACGCATCTCCTCAGCTGCGAAACATGGAAAAAATTATGCACCTGGTGCATCTATAGGGGGAAATCTAGATATTACTCCACATTTCCAACTCTGATGAGAATATGGAATGGTTCGATGAACCTTAGAGATAGTTTTATTCCCCAACCGAATCTCTGCAATCCTCATTGGGGTGAGACTTGTAGGAAGACATGGACTCCCTCCTTGAACTCTAAGGGTCTCTTTCTCCCGTCAGCATAAGACTTCTGCTGGCTCTGTACAGTCTTCATCCCTATCCACTAGTACTAACACCGGTGGTCCTGGTACATCTTCTCCACACTAGGATGTACCACAAAAGGGGATGTGTGGAACTCCCTCAACACCTCATATCGTGGCATCACTAGTACCATGGTGTGTCCTTTGAGAAGGATGAAGTGCTCCCCAGCTTTAGAAAATCCTTCAAGATCCTGTCATGTGGATATCTAAGCATGTTGGGCCTCTCAATCTATGTCCCCAAGTTGTGCCTCTCGAACTCGCTGAAGGTATGGGGGAGTAACAGTTATAGTTTAGAGGTAAGATACTCCATAACTATCCATGAAGGGTTCCTGTAACATGGATAGATGATTTTTTGTCTCACTCAGTAGCTGTAAACCAGACCTCCTATTGAGTTAATCAGCCACCACATCCCCCTTCTAAACTCTCAGCTCCTGGAGATCATCAAGATCCACCCAATATGCAGTTGTAGATATTGGTTCCATCACTGGGTACAAGACAATGTAGAAGTCCCTCTCCCTATGGGGAGGTAATTATAGAAACATCTTTTGAAAATATGTTCCTGCACTCTTCCACTATTGTTGGGAACTAAAAACTGAAAACTTCTGCTACCACGAGGGTAAGGCTGGCTGACTCAAGAGTGATCAGCTGCACCCTCCTATACATGATTTTAACCTGTGATTCCTCAATTTCCTTTTTTTCCGACTAAGGAAAACCCCATTCCAACTCTATTGATATACCAAAACCTTTTTGACTAAAACAGTCAATCTGTGCATGAACTGTGGATGACCAGTCCATACCCAAACTAACATCGTAAGGCCTCAACGCTACCACCAAGCGGTTCCAATAGAAACTCTTGCCTCAAGGGTCAGATCTTACCATCTACATAAGTGTGATTATCCAGTTTCCTCCTAAAGGTATCTTCGGATGTAAGGGTCATGTCAATGGTTTAATCAGAAACTCTAGGTCTTGAACAAGATTCACGACAAGAAGGAATTATTAGTACTTATTTCTATTAATATGACAACTAGTAGTAGACACATATCATACCTTGAATCATTCCTGGATCCCTTAGGTCACACTCCTTGACCGCACGCAGCTAATCCCTTCCCCTATCCTCTAGATCCCTAACTAGTGGGGACCACATTGGGGTGGTGGTTGTAACATGTCAAAATATATACAACCTCATGCTGCTCTCCTAGATCCTCTTCCATGTCTGATGTCCTGCAAATTCATTTGTCCCAATCACTTACTCTTCTCGAAACATTTTTTACACATCCAAGTCTCCAAGACTAACATCAATTTCCCCCTTTCCCACTTCTGACATTCACTGGATGTATCTGCTCAACCAAATAATTTTCAACCACAAAGGTTATCTCTACCACCCTAACATAAGTAGGAATTCATAGAGGAATTTTTCTAGTTTGGATGTCCCTAAACACATCTCACTCGGATGTCTGAGCGCTAAAGCACTGGTTGTATCGTATTCATCTAGTACCTAGAATGGTCGGTACGCCTCGATGAATACTCATCTACAGACATGTCGTCCTGCCGAATTTGTAGAAGCTCTTTGGAACACATACCCCTTATATTTTTATTGAAAGAGACCTCCTTATCTGAGGAAGGTTCTCAAGATATTTCCATGAAAAAATTCACCTCATCGTATGATAGGGGTAATCTAAACCCTACCATCTCCCCACTGAGCCACATTGAATGCTCACTACCAAGACCACCATATGATCTAATGGTACCCTGGACAGATGGAAACTCAATCACCACCTCAATCTAGTCCTTAGCCGCCTGTGAGTCAGGCTCGCCTTGGAACTTGAGGGGTATCTATCCCTAAATCTCATATAAGGAACTTAGCCTATAATTGTCCTCTACTAGTAGCGTCGGTAGTAACTGCTGACCAATAGAAAATGGTATCACTGGGACACCACCTGAAGGTACCTATCTTGGGAAACAGTCCTTGTACTAAAGCCTCATCACACTATGAACCATCCTCATGGTCACACATTAGAATCCTGACCAGATGTCTGCGTGGAGGTATCTTGAAAGAGAATCAAGATGAACCACGGTCAATGAGCTATACCTAGTGAGCTGATTCAAAAGAGATCAAAATAAAAGCATTTCCAAAACACACGCAATCTGTGTTTTTGTGCACTGAGTCAAAAATGAGAATTTAGGGCCCTAGTGTATGGATACATTGGCCACCACACCAACACTAGAATCCTAGAACTAAAAAAGCACTCAAAACACTTAACACTATTTCTCTATTGGAAATATCAGAGTCCTAGTTCTTTAGTAGAACCGACTCCTCTGATACCACTTTGTCATGACCCGTCCCCTGAGGCCCATGCCGTGACTACCCCAATCCCACCTCCCATAGGCCAGGGGTTGGTGACTAGCACTAAAAAGGCATATCTCTAAAATGGGAAGGCATTGAATTTAAACATGTACAAACACACAGACTCGAATGCAACAAGATTCAACCAAGAAGTAAAAAGTTCTGTAGTAAAAGTTTTTACTGAAAGTAAGGTCCAGGAATACAAGCCCAACTGAAAAATACAACTACCACTGAAAAATAGAAAAACAATTCTGTGATCTTCCACCAAGGATTGTACCTAAAGGGTATTTACAGCTCTTCTCCAGAGCTCTCCATGTTATCCAGTCTCTTCCATGTACCACCTGGTCCTGGATCCCTAAAGTCTCATACAAGCTTCTCATCATCTTCACAAGACACAATGAGGTGTGGGTGAAGCCCGTGCAGGGGTGAGTATAAAAATACCCATTAGGGATCCTGAGACCCCAAAAGGTCTCTGAAAATTTCAAAAGGAAAGCCACAAAGAATGATCTCAATCACAAATCACAAAGAAAAAGACATAGCTCAAACCAGATATACTTGTCTCATCCACAATGAAACATAAGGCTCTGACCTCAAGCCATTTACAGTATTTCCAAAGAAGTCTCAAAGAGTAACTTAAGGATTAGGTGTACATGCTCCATGATCTCACCATCCTTGATGGAACCCATCTGAGAGATGTACTCCATAAGGTACAACTCAACCATTCTTAATGGAACTTCTGAAAGGACGTGTTCCATCGGGAACTTTATTCTAGAACTGCCTCTAGTTCCTTACACTAGAGGTCTCATTATCACAGTCTTGTGCTCGAGGGAAGACCAAGGGAAACCACGTGAAGAGGTCCAATCCTCTACATTGTGTACTATAGTTGAGGGAGATCCAACTCCCTTGAAGGACCCACTCCCCGTCGCTACTCGAAGATGACAGAGTGCTACTCCATATGTGAGAACCCACACCCTACCCGGTAGGGGAGTATAACTCTGGTAGTTTTTTTTGCTATGGAGGACCCATGCCCTAGTATGTTAGGGGAGTACTAACCCTAGGATAGAGGACCCGCACCTTGGCATGACATGGGAGTACCGACTCTATATGGGAGGACCCACACACTACCCAATAGAAGAGTGAAACTCTCGTAGTTTGTTCGTTGTGGGGGACCCACACACTAGTACATCATGGGAGTACCAACCATAGGCTAGAGGACCCACACCCTGGCATGGAAGGAGAGTTCCAACTCTGCTGTAGCACTGCATAAGGAGGACCCACACCTTGGGTTGACAGGGAAGTACCTACTCCTAACATAGAGGACCTACACACTACCTGGTAGGGGATTACCTGACTCTATGTGAGTTATGTATGGAGGACCCACACCCTATTCCAATAGGGGAGTACCGAATCCAAAGATATAAAAACCAATCAGATGGAAACAAACCCACACTCATGACGTGGGGTTTCCCATCTCTACCAGAGTAGAGGAGTATGGAATACCCGTTCCTTGAGTCATCAAGGGAGTAGCCATCCTAACTCTCACTATAAGAAACAACCTGGTTCTGCTCTTCTAGTTATCAACCATACCTCAACTGCCACAAAGTTCCAAAAGGAAGTAATATGATGATCTATAATTTCATAAGGTTTCTAACTCTATAGATGACACGTCAATAAGACACCCAGTCTGTAAGTTATAGGCTTTTTAGTGTCACGGTCCCAGTTGGATTCGAGTATGATCCAACCTGACCAAACACTAAATTTCTTTGAAAGTCATGTGAAGTATCTCAAAAGGACCCTCTTTCTCTAATGATTCCATCTCCACAGATGGTTCATAAAACAGATGTATGGTTCGCAAGATACGATCTTTTAAGTGTATTTGGGCCCTAGAGGGGTTTAGGTCTGGTCTGATCACTGCGACGCCGAGCGGCGCTGCTCTTCCACCGTGGCAAGTGGTTTCTTACTGCCTCCATCATCTGCCGTCATTGGTCGCCGGTGCCACCGCACCAACACTTATTCCGTGGGCCACCGAGTGAGCCCCGATGGTCCGTTATTCTTTCCGGATGCAGTTACGGTCCT
The DNA here is from genome assembly GCA_963277665.1 of Viscum album. Classification (NCBI taxonomy): domain Eukaryota; kingdom Viridiplantae; phylum Streptophyta; class Magnoliopsida; order Santalales; family Viscaceae; genus Viscum; species Viscum album. The sequence continues at coordinate 830,028,663 of OY728140.1, forward strand.
TTCAGGATGCTGCCATCATTGCGCACCTCTCGGTTTCAAGGTTTCTTCAAGTTGGAACAACCCTACTCCAAAGAATGCAATGAAAAAAAGTGGTGGAGGGTCTGGGACTTGTTTTTTTTGGCCCGATCCCTCCGCGTTATCATTATCACAAGTGGGGGTAATTTATACATCACATTAAAATATTGATAAACCCCGTTCAAATCACCCACAATGACCGCCCGCAAATGAAACCACTGACGTTCATCGATCCCAGTTCGTTTCCACTTGAACTACCATATCTGTTGATGGAAGATGTTGTGTCACTTCGCCAGAGGTTCCTCGCTTGATGAATCCATGCCAAAAAATATACCCCAAGACCCATTCAAATATGGGGGGGGGGGAGGGTGAGTAACACACCGAGGAATTAACGAGGTTCATTAATTGACGTAATTAATGCGCCACATTAATTTCACAAGGGGTGGTTACACAAAAAAAAGTGTAATCAAGCATTTAATATCCCATATTAAATGTATGACTACCTCCATGGTCCCCCCACCTCCTCTCAAGAGGTGTTAGGAAAAAATAAAATAACAATTTTGTTATTTTATTTATTCTTAAAAGTTTCAAAAACTAACATTTTCACCCGACCTACTGCGGTCGAAGTGAAGCCTCTGTTAAGAGAATCCCAACACTGTGAGTTCAAAGGTGGCCTCAGATTTCAATTCTGAGCACTCGTTCAAAAGATAGAAATTTCTTCCCACACGTTTACTGAACGTACCTTAAAAAAAGTTCAATTTTTTTTAACATTCACCCTTGACCAGTGACGGTTGAGGTTATGCTCTTCCATAAAGGAAACACACCCTCACGTGCTCAACAATATTCTCAGATTTCTAGTCTGAGTTACTATTTAAAAGTTAGAGAATTTAACAAAAAAATAATTGTTACTTAATTATTTTATTTGCGGCAAAAAACTAACTTACACTATTGGCATGCTCCGACCAAAGTTAGGATCTTCCTAAGGAAATCATACCCTCATGAGTTCAACGATGGTATCAAATTTTTAATCGGACTCACCATTCGTCAGTTATAAGAATTTGAAAAATAAAAATAATTTTATTTAATTATTTTATTTACGATTTTTCCATTTTTGGGTTTTATCACCAGAGGCATACTTTGACTAAAATTAAGTCATGCCTAGGGTAAACAAGCCATCCTGAACGCAAAGATGCCCTACGATTTTTGATATGGGCATTCATTTAAGAGTAATTCCACTTTTTTAGTAAAACAACTCATGCGTGCTATTTTATGCTTAAAAGTTTTTCGACAGATCATTCCAGGCACCCCAGGCCTTGAAATCACATGCCGTTAGATTTAACGGCCTCATAATAATCCCAAATAATTAAAAAAATATACGTAAATTCTAGGTATTTACAATATCTCTGCCTGTTGTGGAGATCCTAGGGCTCTATATCTTTACTTCTGTTGATATAACACTGGAAACTCTATTGGGAACTAAAATGACTAGTGTGCGTCAGTGAATGGAGACACCTCTTAAAGTTGGTGGGGTTCACTTCTTATGGGACCTTTATGTCTTAGAGATGATGGAATATGACATCATTATCAGAATGGACTGGTTAGTTCCCTTCCTAGCTTTTTTCGATTTCTTTTTCCATAGGGTGAGTTTCATATCACCAAAGGGAGGTTTGTTTCTACATATGGGAGAATGGGATGGCTAGGAAAGCAGAGCAGGACCTAAGCATCATGGGTTAGGAGGATTTACAACCCAGATTTATAGTTTGTATTTGGATTACCAGGGTAATTTACAGATGGACTGTCCTCTAGTGGTCGATCATTTTAGGTATGTTTTTCCAAATGACTTTTCAGGTTTTCCTCCTGAGCGAGAGGAATATTTCTCTATTGAGCTTGTGACAGGAGCGACATTGGTTTCCATTCATTCCTATAGGATGGATACAATAGAGTTATAGGAGCTCAAGAAGCATTTAGAGGAGTTACATGAAAGTTGTTTCATCTAACCCAATACTTCTCCTTAGGGTTCACCTATCCCATTTTCGGAGAAGGTGGATGATACCCTCAAACCTTATGTGGATTATCTGAAGCTGAACCAGTTGACAGTCAAGAACATATATCCCTTTCCAAGGATCGATGATCTCTTTGATCAGCTTCGAGGAGCCCGAGTGTTCTCAAAGATTTACTTGAGATCCGGTTATCATCAATTTCATGTTAGACCATCATATATAACTCTTAAATCTCTTTGGAGAAGGTATGGTCTATACGAGTATGTGGTTTTGCTGTTCGGTCTCACGAACACACCTGTAGTTTTTATGGAACTGATGAACCAAGTGTTCTATTGGTACTTGGACTCCTTTATAGTGGTTTTTGTGAATAATATCTTGGTGTACTCTCAAACTTGACATGAACATGCTACCCATCTTGAGATCATTTTGAGTACACTAAGAGAGAATCAGTTATATGCTAAGCTCTCAAAATTACACTTTTGGATGGACCAAATTCACTTATTAGGTCATGTCATCTCAGAGATAGGAGTTTCAGTAGACCTAGAGAAAGTGAGAGAAGTAGTTTCCTAGGATCATCCAAAGAACGTATTTGAGGTAAAATGTTTTATAGGGATGGATGGTTACTACATAAGTTTTATATAGGACTTTTCACACTTAGCAATTCTACTGAAGGGCCTGACTAAGAAGAGTGTGAAGTACTTTTGGATATATTCTTGTGATAAATCCTTCCATAAGATGAAATGGAGGTTGACCTCAGCACATATACTATTTTTTCCAGAATCGGGAAAGAGATATACTGTTTACTGTGATGCATCAGGTATCGAGTTGAGAGAAGTGTTTATGGAGGGGGAAGGAGTCATTATGTACGGGTCCCAATAGTTGAGGCCACATGAGAGGAATTACCTGACGCACGATCTTGAGTTAGTTGTAGTTGTTCATGCCTTGTGTTGTTGGAGACATTACCTTCTGGTAGGGAATTTTGTGGTGTACATTGACCACAAAAGTCTCAAGTAAATCTTTCACCTCTATGACCTGAATTTGAGATAGTAAAGATGAGTGGAGTACCTTCAGTCCTTCGACTTTGAGATTTCCTACATGCCTGGGAAAGGCAATGTAGTGGCTGATGCATTGAGCAGGAGGACTCAGATATAGGTAGTTCAAGAGGCCATTAGTGAGTGGAAGCTTATGGATCTATTCTCCAAGATGCATTTGGAGGTGCATAACAGAAAGGGGAAGACATTTTTTTCTTCTGTAGTTGTTACCTATAATCTACTTGGTCAAGTGAGAATAAGGAATATATCAAATTCTAAATGCCTAGTTATACGAAAGAGTGTGTTAGGAGAGGACCCTATTCTCAGATGGACCATAGGAGAGGATTATATCTTGCTATTTCATGGATGTGTATGGGTTTCAGTAGAAATGAGTGAAAGGTTGATGTAGGATTTTAATTCCTTAGTTTGGATAGTTCATCCTAGAATCACCAAGATGTATTGAGATCTACACTGTCAGTATTGGTGGACAGGTATGAAGAGAGATGTTTTTGGTTTTGCGATGAGGTGTTCCACCTGTCATCAGGTGAAGGTGGAGCATCATCGAACAACAAGGCTTTTTTACTAGTTACCTATTCCCAAGTGTAAGTGGAATGATGTTGCAATGGAATTAATGATGGGTTTAATGAGGTATCCTCGTGGGAATGATGCTGTCTAGGTTGTTATTGATAGACTCACAAAGGTTTCACATTTATTACCAATCAAGGAGACCTTCAGTGTTGATGACATGGGAAGGTTCTACATCTAGAAGATTGTATGTTTTCATGAGGTTCCAAATTCCATTGATTCAGACAAGGATGGATTTTTTAATTCTAGGGTCTGGAAAGGACTACCGAGGGCTTTGGGTACACAAGTAATTTTGAGTACAACTTACCATCCCTAGACAGATGGCCAGTCCGAGCGTACGATTCAGGTACTGAAGGACATGCTTTGAGAAAGCATCCTAGATTTTGGAGGTTCTTGGTAGAATCACTAACCAGTGGTGGAGTTTTCCTACAATAATAGTTTCCAGGAAACAATTCAGATGGCACCTTATGAGGATTTGTACGACAGTCCATAAAAATAATCCCTATGTTGTTTGGAAGCAGGAGATGCAACTATGTTGGGACCTCATCTTGTCCAGGAGACGACAGAGTAGGTGGAGTTGATTAGTAAGAGGATGGATACTACACAGTCACTACAAAAGTATTATGTTGATAGATAGAGATGACCTCTAGAGTTTTAGGTCAGAGAGCAGGTTTTTCTATATGTCACACCGAGGTTGGGATATAGGAGGATTAAGATACGAGGAAATCTTTCACCAAGATACGTTGGGCTGTTTGAGGTTTTAGAGAGAGTCGGGCCAGTTACCTATTGTTTTTAGTTACCTTATAGGTACTAGGCTATGAATGATGTCTTCCACGTTTCTCAGCTATGGTGTTACTTCTCAGACCCATCTCAAGTTTTTTAACCCGAGGAGGTTGAGTTGGAGATGGACACCTTGTTCGAGGAGCATCCTATCTAGATTGTTGATTGCAGTGTGAAGGTTCTATGTGGACATTCTATTCCTATGGTACGTGTGTTGTGACAGCATGGGAGAGTATAGGACGAGACTTGAGAGAGGGAGTTCGACATGCGATCACAGTGGCCGGAGATGTTCAAGGATTCTTCTTCTATTCCTCCTCGTTAGGGAAATTCAGGGATGAATTTATTTAAGGGGGAAGTTTTTAAGAACACAAATCATTTTTTAGGTATGGATCTTCATTTCATGTGTTTTTTAGAAAAGGAGAGTTTTTGGAAATTTAAGGAGTACATGCCATGTACTTAGGAGTACACGCTATGTAATTAGGAGTACATGCCATGTACCCGGTTGCCGCGGGTAGCCATGTACTGGATGTGTAACAGCCAGTACATGGCTGTGTGGGGTCACCTGGAGACCGCCTAAAGAGGAGGCTAGTTGAGTCATGTACATGGTGTGTACATTTAGTGAACACGCTGTATACTTTTTCTTTTATTTCATTAAATGGACTGAGGTCACGTCTCATTCACAGAAACATCTTCTCCTACCCCTGTCTCATCTAGGAGTGATGAGAATTGTCGAATATTCTCCGATCCACTGACACACCGTTTGTTCTCTGAATCAAACACCATCAATTTCATCAAAATTGACATGGTGAGTTATTCCTTCTTCTAGAGACTCACCTCCTGATTTATCCTCTTTCGTGAGTTATATGAGGTTGAACATTTTCAACATTTTTGTATATCTATGATTTTCTAGGTCGATTAAAATTCTTAGGTTCAACTATATCGATCGCACAATGTCGAGGTAGGGGTTTTTTTTATTTCCATAGTTTTCCTGGGATTATATGTGGAAAAGTGATGAATACCCTAGTTTAGGGTATTGTGTGTTTTGGAGACTTAACCCTATTTGATTCCAGTTATGTTTTGTTTTCTTGAGAAAGGGTTTTAATTATGGTATAGGTTTAACACCTTTTTTTATGGATGTGTTTTCCATGTTTTTTTGATATTGGTTGTTGGGTCTTGAACTGCCTGTTAGGCTGTTTTGTTTCCATGCCTAGTGCTATTAGGATTGAGTTAATATTATATGACATGCTTGTGATATATTTTTTAGATTATTAGACTTTTAGTAGATGATATTACTTTGTTTGATGGATATCATTGTGCATGATTGTATTACAAAGGGTTATGGGAACCTGGTGTAGTGAGACCATAGGGGGAATTGATGTTGAGGGCTTCCCCAGAGTGTCTGTTATGATTTTCACAATGTGATACCATAGGGGGATTTACATTGAGTGCTCCCTGAGAGTGTCTATAGTATACCATTACGAGACCATATGGGGAATTTACGTTGAGTGATTCTTTAGAGAGTTTGTAGTTTATCATTAAAAGACCACCAGAGAAATTGACGATGAGTGCTTCCTTTGAGAGTCTTTGTTTTCATAAGACCAAAGGGGTTAGATTGTGTGAGCTATCCCAGGGGGTCGTTATATCTTTATTGATAAATGAAAAGTTTATCCAAATAGGTTAGGTTGTGAGAACATTCCCAGAGGGTTTCTTGTGAATTATTGGTTGAATAAATTGATAAATATAAATGAATGTAGTTTGAAACTATATGATTGTTTACATTGAGTACTTGTTTATTACTTCATTTTTTATATTAAATACTATATATATTTATTTATTCACTGATAGTTAGGCACATATCTTTGGGTGGTTGCTTATTGGGTTTTTTCTCACACCATATTTGGGTCATGTTTTTGGGCCAAAACAGATTATATTATTGTAGTTATAGATAAGGGATAGTGCCCTTCTACTTATGGAACTTGATTGTTGTGGAGCTGGAGAGCATGGAACCAAGATGAGGCTTGTGATGCTGCTGTAGTTTATTTTTTTCATTGTAATTTGGTTTAGTACTTTATTCCATCATTGTGACGTTTTTGGTTGCTTTCCTAGAAATATGTGACATGCATCATTTATATATGTTCTCCAATTGTTTATTTACCTTCAGTCTTCCGTCGTTTACTTATTTTATGGTATTACTGCTTCCTCCACTATTATTTTTTTATTTCTATTGTGTTACTCTACCAATGAGGGCATAGTTTCCCCACTATTACACCCAAGGCCTTCGCTCCTAGTCAGCAGCGTCTGACATTCAGGGAAATGAAATTGAGGCCATGTGACCAACCGGGTAGGGGGCACCTTTGGGCGGTACCCAGAACTATGATGTTACAATTATTATAATTGATCACATCATAATATTTTTTTTATTTTTTCTACATCTAAAGATTTCGAATTATTTCAAGTACCAACATTGACCATGTATATGCTATCCAAAAGTAAAAAAAATATATTAGACTATTATAAAAATAAGTCTTTAATCTATGATCTGTATTGTCTCATGACTCCATCCATGCTCCACTATCTCACCCATCCAACACAGGGCCTTATCCCTTACCTATTCCCATGACCATGAAATCTACTCGAGTACTAGGTTGTCAAAGTATAGTGTGAGTTCAACTCAATAGACCACCACCAAAATTTTCCCTAAAAAATATAATAAATAAAAGTGAATGATTGAAATAAAGTACCAATAATATATGAAAATAAACTACCACTTCACATAATGGAGTTCCTAGTAGACAAAATATGTGTGACCATACTTTCCTTAGTCAATGCTAGAATGCGATGATGAACTCAAGGAATAAACATTCTTTAATAGAGAATGATATATTTCCCCTCATCTCATAATTAATTGTGAATGAGTTATCAACTTTACATCGCATCTGTGAATGTGACATCACCACTATAGTGAAGAAACCCAGGGTGCAATTAAATCATTAAAAACATGCAATAAAATTTTTTAGGTTTGTATTCTTGTAAAAAATACAGAATCCATAAAATCACTTTCCCAATTTTATAAAAGGATCATGTGTAACTAAATTTTATCATGAAAACTAAAATCAAATGAAAGCGTAAATGGTACATTGTTGGATTTATGTCACTGGTTTGATTCACTCATCTTTTACATGTCATGGTTGAAATGCACAAAACTAGGGAACCTATAGATCATAAAAATTTTATATAGAATTCTTGGATTATTGATCTACATTTTCTAGGTGCTCGCATGTGAAATCTAATAGATATATGATGTCACTTCAATCACTTGAAGAACGTAGACTCAATCAAGAAAGTGGGATTGATCCAACCTTGTTCTTCCTTTAGAATATATCTCTAAGAATCTAATAGAAGATGAAGAGAGATATTCTATCACTAAATTCGTTCAAATGATACATCTTATATTTTAGGATGCTAAAATGAGCTTTTATACCTAGGTTATAATTTATAAAACTACACTTTGGTCCCTATAAAGTAATAACCTTAATTTTATATTTTTACACATATGTATGAATTAATAAACATGTAATAAATGCCAAAAATATTTTATCACTCATTATAACACTGTAAAATATTATGTGATAAAATAAAAACCATTAACCTGACCCATAATCTCCCTAAATAATTTAATGGCCCTTGAACAACCTATGTTCATTTGAAAAATTATATTTTATCTTATTTACTTTTATGATAAAAAACATATGAATAAATTGAGAAATAAATTAAATTGTCATTATTTTAAACATGAATATATAATTCAATTATTTTTACTTGTGATTGGTCATACTCAGACGTTCAACAACCCTCACACATGGGTCCCACTTCATCCTAAACTATTATTCAATATAATTGGTGGAACTTGTGGATACAATTATCATGTGACCCTCTAGGTACTTATCTCAATATCAGTGATTACAAGACACATACCAAGATAAGATTCTATAAAATCGTCATGGAACCTAAGGAGACAAGGAATTTAATAACTGCGACTACCTCTTATGAACACATTCTGTGTAATATAATCTATTGGTATCTTGATATCTCAAAAAGCATGATTCACACTTGTGTCATCATCCTCTTTTATATATATTTCATGACCTTACAAGATGGACATACCTTCCTATACCATTTCCATGGATTTAATGAAGGTACTAACATCCTGGTAAAACTGGGACCTTGAGATATCTCTTCCTCAACTCGAAAGTGAAAAATTATATCTTGGTCATTCGACCAATGCCATACCACCACTAATGCACCCAACACAATCTACCTCACCATGATTTCGTTATCTTGATTTTTTCCTTGAATTTAAGTATTCAATCAAGTGTAACACATTGATAATTATCTCATGTCCGGAGACCAATACAAATGTTCGTAGATAGGAACACCCAATGATACCCCAAACTTGTGATGTTCCTATTGGCAGGTTTTTCTAATGATATCATCTATATAAGATCACCACTTGAAAACTTCATGAGACAAGGAATCAATTTTTAGGATCCCTCAACACCTGATAGTTAGGCATCATATGTGTCCTTTTATTATAATATATTTAGACCATATGATATATGTTTAATATTACTATAATAGTATCTTGAGTTTCTCATTATATTTGGAAACTTCTATAACCTTTTGATATGACACATAATCTAAGGAAATTACCATGTAAATAGTGGATATAGAATTATCAAGTCTATTATGGTAAGAATAAACACATGTATATATCTTACTGTATACATGTAATGGAAATCATAATTATTGTTCAAGTTGGGTCTATGAAACCCCTACTACAAAACACCAACATTCACTATAACCAAATTGATAACCATCCTTGTTAGATATCACATGATAATATCATGTTTTTGATGAGACTTAGTCATATGCCAACCACATTTCCATTAAGTGTTTATTCTACTATCTAAAATATTATCTCCATGAGTAAGAGTTCTTGATAGATTATATCTTTGAGTATATTCCTTTTATCCAATGTCTAAACTTGAAATCGTGGCCAGTAATAATAATAGAATTATCATAAAAACAAAACTTTACATATTTGGTGTAATTATAGGAATTGGAATAAATCATTGCATATTTTACGCTAATTATTTAGAAACCTCAGAAGCCACAGTGAACTCAGTATTTATAGACATGGATACCACTAGATTGAATGTGATTATATTTATCATTATCTTATTTTAACTATGCTGTTATATCTTATTGAACTTATAGAAAGACTATTTTTTGTCCCCTTGTAACTAGTATCCCTTTCTCTCCATATACCAGGTTCATATATTTTGTACTTCCACAAGTAAAAATAGATAGTTCTTATTTCTTACCTTATAGTTCTTCTAGATAAAAATGATATTTTTCTACCATAGAGTATATGTTGGAAATATCACATCTTGTACATATCATTAAATATGTGATAGATCCATTGGGGGTTCTTATAGAATTCTAATTACTACATTAATATCCTCATATTCCTATGGATGTTTTCTTGGAGAGATTAATTACATGTCGCACTGGTAATAATTCTATCTCAAATTGTTCCAACTTGTATTTTATCAAAACCTTTACAGTATATATACTATTGACTAGGTCTAACCAACCATTATATCTACCCCAGTAGACCTAATTCCCTATAAATTTGGTTTCTACATTAAGTCAATATCTGGAGAGTTACTATCATATTAGTATTAAATAAATATAATACCAATAACTATTTTCCATATTTTATCAAACATATTTTAATTTCAAAACAATGGTGCTCCCACTAACCACTGGTAGACACATGGAAAATATTCACTCAAAATGAATTTTCTATGATATAGTTTCTTACTATAATCCAGAACTAGATTTCAGTATCTTGAACCCTTACTGGAATTCTATGATGTCACCACCCCTTTCTGGTTGCAATGTATATACATCTTCCATGATTGATGGTCTTCACATCCAATACTCAATTTAATGATCATATAAAGTTGATATGACAAGTAAAATTCTAATGGGTTGGGGAATAATGACTTTGTATTACCAATAAATCATTATTGGTACCATTACTATGACATCCATGTAGATTCACACGAGAATACCCACTACAATATTAAAAATAATAAGCCTCCTGTACTTTGATACATGGAATCCATAATTGAATTTTAATTGATCTTGTAAAATTTAGAAAATTTATGTATACTGCTTACTTGTAGGAATTATTATTCTCAATGAATAATGTATCATAGGATGCATTGAATATAACACCATCACCATGGTTTTACCCTTCCTAAATAGTATGTGTCACTAGAATATTCCTTTTCCACAAGGTCTTTTGGAACTTGTTCCCTTGTTAACTATTTTTACATATGTATCTTTGACTAAACCCATTTCAATATTTCTTGTATTATCTCAAATATAAATGTTAAATTTTTTATAGAAATATAGTCTATAACTTGAATATATCTTTTCTATCATATGGATTTATGTAATATCCTATGAAAACATTAGGATTATTATTATAGATTCACAATGTGTTTTTCTTGATCATGTTTATTTATATCCTAACTAAATCTTTGAATATAAAAATATATTCCAATGAAAATTGATTTATGTCATACCAAAACTCATATGATATCAAATTTTCATTATATTTGGCATTTGGTTATGTGATAATGTTTCTATTTTCAAAGCATGTCTTGAAAAAATGGATGTTTCTAGAAAGAATGAGTTTTAACATTGATTCTAATTTTACTTACATCATGACTCTAATGTGTATAAGGAAACATTATTTTAGGAATTGCTCCATGCTAAATTTTATTAATCAATGTTAACAAGTAAGAATCTTCATAAAACCTCCTCATTAGAATCATATATTTTATGTGTATAAAGAAATGTGCATTTAGGAATTGCTCCACACTACATTATATTGATCGATGAATGCTTGGTCAAGAAATTCTTTGACACACCAACCCAAAGCATCTCATATCTTCTAACCATTACTATACCATACCTCACATTCACTTTACTTAAATATTTAAAGGAATATTATGAAGTATACTTACCAGTAGATTACCCTTGGAATAGTTCACTCTCTCTAGATGAACAAATTTTTAAATCTTTGTGGCTTATCTTTATTTATAAAGGTTTATTTTTCTAAAACTAAGTATATAAGTGTGTTAATAGTACCTAAGGTATTTAAATCCAATGATTCTAAAAGCATAATAGGTATATCATTGAATAATATTTTGTTTTTCTTGAAAAATTATTATCTTTCCATAACTAGTTATATAAGCCTAACATTTTATATTCATCATGTATTTCAAATGATTATAGCATTATAAAACTATTATTTGTGTATTACAAACCACAAATAATATTCATTCTAGAACTAGAATAATGTCTCTTTATTTACAAAGGATACATAATAAAAATGTTTTAGTAATAAAATTTATACTAAATCCATTTACTTTAAAATTATATGTTGTGTGCTTTTCACCACTGACCTAAGAACCACCTTCTCTCAGTTTCTTGGAGAACACACCTTAATTCTATTAATGTTTTTTTAATTATTTGGTTACTATAGTTTAATACACATATGTGATAAGAATATTTTATTTAATAGCCAAGAATTATTTCAAATACATCACAAATAATTATGAATATATTTAAAGAATAAACCACTACTTAATTATTATATTAATTGCATTACATTTAAACATTCATAGATTTAATTTCATGATATGCGAATAAAATAACATCATATTTAAAACCTATTTCTTTGATGGTTTTTGTGAAGCTACCATTGTGATGAAACTTTCTATTGTAATTTTTTCATTTTCTTTCATATTGTTCACCAAAATAACTAAATATTAAACTATGTTTAAGTTATAATTTCTTGTAAAACCATACCCAAAAGGTAGTAAAGTGTTTTCTAGATACTATTCATTTTGTAATATTAAACAAAACTAGATTATATGGGTGAAAATGATATAATAATGAGATATAATGAAATATCCTGACCCCTATTTTAATTTACACCTATCTAGTGTAATCATCATACATTCATATCTCTCTTCACTTTCTCCTCAAAAGTTTCTCGAAGATGATACAACATGTAAAATCATCCACGTAACAATGTTATATCGAAAAATCACATTGGAAATTGATGATATAATTATGAAATAACCATAAAATACATCACACATGAGTCTCATAAAATCTTTTTTATACCCTCACTTCCTTAGGTTTCTTATCAGGTATTGGGGACACCAACACCTTCAATATTTTATGTCCTAGTAATTTACTCAAGCACCTATACTACTATTTGAAAAATAATTCCAACTTGGACCTCTTCTTTGTCCAATATTATTTCAATATATTTGTGGTATTACTTTAAATTTTTCTACAGAAAACAAAATATTATAGATTAATACTTTTATCTTGAATACTAGTATAAAATTTGAAATTATTAATTATAAATGTCTCCCACTATTTTATAAAATTTTAGTAGCCCTTAGCCACTAGATTCAGAATACCTAGTCACTTGGGTATTTTAGTGAAAATGATCCCTAAAATATATCCTCATATTTTACAAGATATGACTATTCCACTACTTAGAGAGTCTAGGATAGGCAGCTGACTATCCAACTGGACTAACTCATGGCTTCATGATCTGTTGAGTGGAGTCTCATCACTTACAAAGAATTAATTTTCATTACTAAATGATTTGACTCTAATGTTTTATAAATCTATATTTGGATACCACTTTGCTACAAAATTTAGTTATGTCAACCCAGCACCCTCATAATAAATCTTCGGTAGTAAGAGGCACCCTCTACTAGGGCTAATGATCACCATAAACATCTGATTTTGTTCACATTTTAGTTGTGGAAGTCATTTAACGACTTAATATTTTCTTTCAGGGATTTGGAAATTTATTCTCATAAAATAAAATCATTTTATATTTAACATTATTATTCTATGTGATTGCACTCACAACTTAACCATTCTTTTAAATATAATAAATTCAACACACATGTTCATTTTATATTTTCATGCTTATTTATTATTATACTATGTGATCACACGTAATAAATACACATTCAAAAGATAATAAACCATGCATGTGATAAAATAAATAAATATAGACATGATAATAATCCATTAATTATTGGTTAGTCCATAGAGATAATATTGTATTAACTGATACCCTAGGGGAATTACTTAATCCAATACCTAACTTGAATTTTCAATGCCCACAACTCCCTTGCATTTTACATATTTGGTTCATGTCGGTTCCCAACACGAACAACTTTTCCACAAACTCCTATAATATTTACATGTATAATCACACACATGTGAGTGAAACTTGAATAGAAAAATAAAATTTTATCACTTAAATGTGGACACACATACCCTGTTACAAATTAAATATGGAAGGAAAATGTGTTGATCATCAAAATAGAATAATTATTACATTTTAAATTATTTAATTCAATAATTAAATTAAATAAATCATAAACCAATCATGCACGGGTTGATCTTAGCTCATAATTATTCAACATAAAATTATATTTCATAAGAAAAATTAAATTTTCTAAAATTAAACTTGAGGGTATTTTTAACGATTTAAATTTCATTAAAATAAGTTTAATTAATTGCTGATACATCCCCAAAAACTTAAAATAATTTTATTAAATGCCATAAAATTAAATTAAATTTTTGGTTTTTTTTCATTATTTTTTGGGTCTATTAGGACCTAAAAATTCTCTCTAAAACTTAATTTATGGCTTTTGATATGTTAAATGGGTCGGGCCGATCGGACCTAAACTGATTTTGTCCGACTTGAAATGGGGAATCCTTTTAAAGTACATAATATATATATATATACATATAAATATTCCAAAAGAATATTTGTGTTTTTTTTCAATATATTTTAAACAAGGTTCCAGGGGAAGCTTTTAATATGCTTCCAAAGAAAGATTTTTGACCTTTTAATTAAACAAGATTCCATAAGAAGCATTAAACTAGCTTCCATGTAAAGATTTATCCTTTTAATTAAACAATATTCCATGAGACACATTAATATATCTTCCATGGGAAGGTTTATACTTTTAATTAAACAATATTCCATAAGATGTTTTAAATTATCTTTCATGGGAAGCTTTATCCTTTTAATTAAATAAGACCCCATGTGAATCTTTAAACTAGATTCCATGGTAAGATATATCCTATAAATTAAACAAGATTCCTTGACAAGTTTTTATTTCCCATAGACTACCCCAAATAGCTTCCGATATTTCTGGATAATAGTCAACATACTTACATCGTGCTCTGACTAATAATCTATCACACTAGTATCCATTTAAGTGGAACATAATATAAAACATTAATTTTCATAGCACCTTTTACACAAAACCTGTCAATCTCCAATCGGCCATATCTTGGTGACAAAAAACTTGTATTGATGCACTATTAGTTTCATTAGGACTATATTAAAACCCTTTTTATGAATCATAAAAAAATTAATTGAAATTTTATAGATTTCTACTTAAATAATTACTTGTTCACTCTGATAAAAATTTAATGAACCTGGGGTGTAGCAAGAGCATTTAAAACATGAAATTAAAAATTTTGGGTTTTGATTCATGTTAATAACATTTATTCCACAAAAACCATTTCTTAAAATTATAGAAGGATATAACTTAATTCAATTTAATCATGAGAAATAAAATTGAATGAAAGTGTAAATGGTACCTTATTGAATTGAGGTAACCAGTTTGATTCACTCACCATTTATATTTCGTGGAAGAAAGGTGAAAAACTAGGATTACTCTAGATCATACACACATGATCCACTATTCTTGGATTTCCAATTTATGTTTCTCAGGTTCTAGTACTAAAAATTGAAGAGCATTATGATGTCCATTTGATCTCTGGAAGAAATTGGAATCAATCAAGAATGAAAGATCGATCCAACCTTGTTCTTCCATCAGAATCTCCATCTAAGAACATGATATAATATTAGAAGATATTTTCTCTCACTAAATTCATTAAAATGATAGATTATACTTTTCAAGGGGCTAAAATGAACTTTTATACCTATTTTATACTTTCTAAAATTACACTTTAGTTCATGGAAAGTATAATAACCACCATTTTAGACCTTTTCTCACATGTATGACTTAATAACCTTTTCAAAAGTGTTGTAAATATTTTATCACTCATATATAACACTATAAAATGTTATGTGATAAAATACAATCCAATAACTCATCCCAAAATCTCCCCAAATAATTTAATTATCCTTAAACATCCTATGTTCATTCAAAAAATTCTATTTTCACATATTCAATTTTATGATCAAACAACTTGTGAATACCTTCATAAATACATTAAATCATCATTATTATAAACCTAAATAATATAATTTAATTAGTTTTAATTATGATTAGTCATACTCATATGTTCATTGTCCCCCACACGTGGGACCAAATTCATCCTAAATTCATATTCATTAGAATAGGTGGAGTTTGTGGATAAAAATAATGTGTGACGCTCTATGTCTTTATCTCGATAGTACTGAGTCTAACCCACAAAAAAGAGTATAGTATAACAACCCATATTATCCCCTAAGGATATAAGGGATTTCATAGATACAATTACCTCTTATGAACACTTTCTATGTAATATAATCTATTTTCCTCAGGATATCTCATAAAGTAGGATGCACACTTGTGTCATAATCCTTTTTTGATTTATATTTATCATGAACTTACGGAAAAAAATTACCTTCATGCACCATGGCCATTGATTTAATGAATGTAATACCATCTTGGTCAAACTAGGCCCTCAAGATATCTCTTCCTTAACTCATAAGTGATAAATTATATCTCAATCATTCAACCAATTCCATACCACCAATGATGCACCGAATACAAGCTACCTCTCCACAATGTTATTATCATGGTTTTTCCTTTCATAATAGTACATGATAAAATACAACACATTGATAATGATATCATGTCAGGAGACAAATACACAAGTTTTTATATATTAACATACAATGACACTTGAAACATGTGGTGTTCATATTGGTGGGTATGTCCTTATGCTCTCATCTACTCGAGATCACCAAGTGAAAAATTAAACGGAATAAGTCTCAATATTTATGATCTCCCAAAACCAAATAGTAATAAATCATATGTTTCCTATCATTATGATGTATGTATACCATATGGCATATGTGTAGGGCCCCAAAACACCCTGAGAGGGGAGGGGTGAATTAGGGTGTCATATTTTTTCTTATAAAGTGATTAATCATGTTCCCACATTAGTAGAAACCTATTAAACCTATATTATGGTAATTTTAATTAATTAAAACATTCACATTCAGAGATAAAACACATTGGTTTTACTTGGTTAACCACTAAGGGATAATCAAAGGAGCATACTCTGATAGTGTGTCGGTCATACCTAAATCAACTAATCTTTACTAGTTTTGGAATAAAGAAGTTCAGACACACTCATTCTATTCTAGGAACATTTACATTTCAATATTTTATCAATAGAATACTTCCCCCCTTAGAAAAATTCCTTATAATCCCCTAACTCAATTATTTGGGTGATGTCTCATTAGTTTCATGACTTTAAGGTTGCTTCAGAATATTTGAATTTTAGTCTTTATAACTGTCTATCAAGTGACTCTACTTGCACCATAGTCCTGATTTAATGAACTTGACAAAACTATTCACATGATATAGATGTTCAATACTTACTTTCATGAAGCTCCTTCATTAAACTCACTACCTTCATGAAGAAAACTGCATTCGTGGAAAAATATTCTGTTGCAAAGCTCATCGAGTCATCCTGGAATACCTCATTATTAAAAAACTCTTTTTTTACGAGATACCTAAGTATTGGTCAAGACTGGAGAAGACTTTTCAATATGATCAATCTCACTTGGAATAATAGACTCCCAAATATATACACCTTCATAAATTTAGAGCAATTCATCCTTTTCTCTAATTCTCTTTGTGTATGAAGAAGTGCGGGTAGCCTCATATTTATAAGCTTAGACTCTCATGCTTCTCCAATGAATCTAGCAGATTTTTCATTAAACTCCAAAAATCTATTATTGAATATCTTTTACTCATGAAGATCTAGTTAAATTCAACCAACATGGGAAGCTTCTCATAGTCACTGAGATTACCATCACCCCTTCATGAATTTATGATGCTCCACTTCTTAGAGTCATAGAGATTACCGTCAACCCATCATGTCGTTCACAATGCTTGTTTGTGATACTCCACATCATCATGAATACTACCCTTCATGAATCCAATATTCATAAAAACCATTACTTTACCATATTTATGAAGTTTTAATCCCAAAAAACCACCTTTATTGACGCTTTACCCTTCCTTTATATTTTGAGACCACAATTTTGGCAAATACTGGGAAATGATTCCACCTTCAATAATATAGTCAAATTGTACCATAAGATCACTTATCTTGCAAAATCTCTATTCAAACCAGGATCTATTGATAAAAAACACAAACTATACTCCATTTATAGCTTTGAAAAACCTTGGTTCTAACAATATGTTTAAGATTACTGTCATAGTATATCGAGGTTCTCATTATAGTTGGGAACTACTATAAACTTTTTACATGACATGTAATATGAGGACTTTACTATGTAAATAGTGGATTCATAAATATCAATACTATTATGGTAAGAATACACACACACACACATATATATCATACTGTTTAAATGTAATGGTATGAAAAAGTACTATTCAAGTTAGGCCTGGGGAACTAACTATTAAAACATATAGGCCCTAAGTGAATTGTATATCACACCCACATGGACTCAGTGAACATTTTATTACAATAGAATAGTCTCTATGGATGATGAACCATTATCATTTAATATTTATTAATGATCTTTCAATATCATAATGATAGTGGTGAATGAGTTATCATTGGGTTAATTGTGAATCACTGCTAAATAACACATAAGTGAATGATCTATCACTATCTCACGACCTCATAGGGGATGATCCACCACCATATAAATTATATTTTAAGAATGATCCATCACTAAATCAATAATTCTAGGTGGGACACATACCATAAGTTCCATCACTAAGGTGAATAGGGAACCACTAACCTAATTCCCTGACCACCAACATTGTGGATGAAAAATTACAAAACAAGAATCATTAGAGAATGATATATCATAGTCTAACATCAATAAAATGTTTTAAAGATAGATTTAATTAAATAATTTTAGTGAATTATGTATCACTGACCAAAAATTTAAGTCGAATGATTCATCATTATTCATACAAAGTTTCTATGAAATGATAAAATATCCTTAGTCTAGGCCATAAAAAATCCTTCTCCTCAAAGGGAGTAGTCTATAATGACTTACCAAGATCCTAATTTTACACATCGTAATCATAGATTCCAATTTTGGGTCTTCATTCACATTTCCATAACACGTTATATAAGGAGCGTGGTAATCAATGATCATGGTTTCGAAATAGGACTCTTGGAGGACCACTCACAACCCTAATTAGTCTCACTCACACAATAGAAGCCATGAGAATAATTTAAATTCAATTTTATCTCATGGTAACATGGTTAGATCAATGTATATTACATATGAGACATGAAAATATCATAAAAATCAAAGAGAAAGATAGAGACCACCTACCTCAGCTTACTAGTGCCTTTCCAATTAAATACCATAAGTAGATTATACCTCAAATGGTATAAATCAAAAAATATAAAATATTTGTCCTAAAATTAGAGATATTCATTGGATGATGATGAAACAAAGAGTTAAATAGGGAATAGATGCAAGAGGAGGGCTATAATTACCCACATCATCACTCTGGGTTTGATGTAACATAAATCAAGCCTATATAAAGGGTGATTAATCTTAGAGGAAGATGAAACATAGAGGAAGGTAGAGAGAGAGTGTTGTGTGTGGACTTCCTAGGATAAAATGTGGTTAAAGCCTTATTTATAAAATATAATTATAATTAAATTTACATATTTTTTTAAAAAAAATCTCATAAGGTTGTGCCAGAATTGTGGTGGTATTCGAAGGTTTTGGTGCACCCCTAGTGTACCCTAGTGTCATATGAAATAGTTTCTAACTCATCCATGGGTACTCCAGTGGACCCACACTAGACTTATAGTGCAATATATACTCCTCTATAAATTTCCACCACTAGACCATTTTTTCAAAATTTACCCCTAAGAATCTATCCATTCACAGTTAATGGATCATCTTTATGCACAATTTTTTTTAAATCTCTAATATATTTCAATCCTAGGACTTTGAATAATATATATCACTTGGGATTTATCTTCCCTAAAAATAGATTTAGTATTGAATTGAATAAAATAACCAATTATAGTACCTGGAATTCTTTTTTGGATAAACCATTCATGAAATAGTTTGGAATTCTCTTTTCCAATATTGACATTATCATATGTTTATCTTCTTATTTCTTCTAATTTATTCATATCAAACCTCCTCTTCTCATTAGAACACATTTATTAAAAATTCATAACCTTTATATCCCAATTGGAACTATTATTTATTTCTATTGGAAGTTTACTTGTCTTTCTAAAAACTAGTTTGTATGGTGGCATATCGATGTGTGTGTTATAAAAAGTGTTGTATACCTATAATGTATCTTTCAATTGGAATGTATAATCCTTAATAAAGTTGTACGCTGTCTTTTCAAGAATTCACTTTAAAAAATTATTTAATAATTCAAATTTTCCACTGGTTAGTGGATGATAGATAATTCCATAATTGAGATTTCAACAATAATTTTACATTAATGTTATGAAATTATAGTTTTTTTTAAATGTATCTTTTTATCACTAATAATAGAATTTGGAACTATATATTTATAGAATATGTGTTTTCTATCAAATTTCAGCATAGAAGATCCCATATTTTAGAAAGGCCATGGATTTAATCCACTTAGATACATAGTTAACCAAAAACATATACTCATTCACATTTGATTTAGAGAATGGTTCCATAAGTTACACCCCCAAAAAATAAAATATTCCAACTTGTAGAACCATATATTATGGTATTTATTATCTTATCCAAATATTCCATATCCTATAATAATTATCACAATTCTTTATAAATTCATTGGAATATTTTAAAATTATAGGAAAGTAAAAAAAACATAGAAGTAATGTTGTATTACATTTTAAATTCCCATAGGGACCACCACTTGTAAGTGTGTGGAAATGATTCAGATTTCATAAAACATCATCTTCAAGTGCACATTTTCTATGAATGTTTTCAGTTCCATGATTATATAGGCATGGTTACTCTCATAAATAATACTACACATTTTCTCTAAACCTCTTATTCTAATTTTATATAATTCATTCTAGACACTTTTTCTTAATAATGAAATTATCAATCTTTACATTTTATACTATTCCTTTTGTTTTTGATAGTGAATTATTATTCATATGGAAACTAATATATGATATAATTTGTATGAAACTATTATAAATATTCTAAAATTAATAAGGAATCAGTCAATAGGTTATCATTTACATCTTTTATATTTAATTTTAGATCAAGTCTTGTAATAGTAATACCCATTTGATAAGTCATTATTTTACCTCCTTCTTTGAATTTTTTTTTAAATCTGAGTGGTCTATGTGGAACACCACCTTTAATCCAATTAGATATGGAAAAAATAATTATAAGGAATATAAAAAATTTTAACATCTCTTTATCATTTGTTTTATAATTGATTTGTGTTCTATTAAACAAATTAATTTCATTGTAAATCATATGATTATTTTCTTCCCAATAATTCCATGAAAGAAAGTCACTAATGTCACACATGATATCAAATAAAATATTCCAATAAGTTATAGTCATGAAAAGTGTTGATATGATATCTATATTTAATCTATCAGATACTTCTAGATATTTCATACTCATATTGATTTTTTCTCACTTGACTCATAGTGAGAAAATTGGCCTAGAAATCCATAAAAAATCTAATATAAGCTTCTATAAAGCCAAACATGACCCATAAAATTTTTTATAACCATTATTATAGTTATTGGTGTTGGTGATGAAATCACACCAAATTTTTCTCTATCAACCCCAATTCCTTCCTTTGATATCTTATGGTCCAAAAAACTCACCTATTTTACCATAAACTGGAATTTTTCCAGTTATGAATAAATTTTTTATCCATGCATCTGGATAACACCCTTGAAACGTTATTAAATCACTATATAAATGTCATTCCTATGAATAAAAATCCATCAATGAAATCCTTAAAAATATTTTACAACACATATGAGAATATTTTCATCATACATATTTGAAATGTAGTAAGTTCACATAATAAACCAAATTTCATCCTTCTGTTAGAAATTATTCCATAAATTCAAGTGAAGGTTTTATTATTTTAATGAACATGATCAATAGTAACTTGGTTGTAACCTAAATATCCATAAAAAAAGAAAAATTGTGAGTGGAATTCTAGAAATTGAAACATTTGATCAATGAATGGTAGAAAAAAATATTATTTCTTTATAGATTTTTGATCATTTTATAGCCTATATAGTCTCTCTATCCAGTTACAACCCTTGTTGAGATATGTTCCTTATTATAATTAATAATCCTAGTTAAACATACATTCTTTATAACCACATGAATAGGGATTTCCAAAGAGCTATCATAGACAGGATGTAATATTCTTATATTAATCAATTTAATAAATTATTCCTTAAAACATCATTTTTTATTTAGGTTTAGCCTCATTTGGCACTCTATTTTTCGTTTCACCTCATCCTATAAGAGAATTTGTTTCATACAAATAGATGTGAGGATTTCATTAATGTCTAATATTTCGAAATCTATAACTATTATATATTTTTTATTACTTTAATCAACAATTATTCTAGTGAATATCTAAATATGTTGAAATTATAATTAAATTTATTCTTTATATCCTAGATATTTTTATTTAAACTTAATAGGAATCACCTTTAACTATATATTTGTTGGGTTTTTTACATATGGTTATAACAACAATCATTCACCATTGAATTAATTCTTTTAAGTTCTAATTTTATTTTAATAATTACACCCTTTTTCAACATTTAGGTTCCCTTAAAGATACTGGCTGGTCTATAATGTTGTTATTTACTTATTATAATTTATATTATTTTATATTAGATTGAGTTTTAAACTCACTATTTTTTACTTTAAAATTAATAATATCTAATAAAAAACATCCATATAAGTCATGAATATTCTTCACAATTTGAAAAATATTTAAGATCTCTATATGTTCACTAACCTGAAAAGTGAGTATCCCTTGAGAAAAGTAACACCCCAAACCAGGATGCACTAAAATAGTGCCTTGATCTAGTGGGTCACATGGACTCAAGTGGACCTCCCCATATGCCAATGGCTTTCAACTAACAGAAAGGGTCCATAGTGGTATGATTGGGAGACTATAACTTCACATCAAAGTATCATGATAGATATAAACAAAGATAAAAAATAGAAGAATCATGATATAATAGATAACACATCTAAAATAGGTATAAAAATAAATTACATAAATGTAAACATCTAGACAAATGAAAAAATAATAAAAATCTATGGGCCAAGTCATATAAAAAATTATTTTATGGAAAAATGATATAAAAATTGAAGGAAAAAGGAATAGAGAGAATAGGCATATACAATATTCTATTCAAGAATACATAATGATCAAAAGACATCTACACTAGAATCATGAGCATAAGTTTGGTCCTATGATCCCATGATCCATGTTATAATAAAACTGATCAAGCATCCATGATGGGGAGATTACCCTTATCCATACCTGTAGTCTTGAAGCCTTCTTGGGTACCAAAGGAGGCTTGAGTAGGGCGGGATATAAACTTTGTAGGCCACCCTCAATGATTTATAGAATAATTCATCTAGTGTATATATCATAATAGTGTTAATGTAAAATGAATAATAAACAATTCTATAAAATAAAAAACTAGTTAGATCAGGTTCCTATAGGACACCCGGCAGACCTTACCTGCTTCATCATAGGTTGAGATAAATCTGATTAGTTTAAAAAATATAAGTAATAATTTATATTTACTTAATATGAATATATGTTTATGCACAATATATTTGAGGAAATTTATAGAAATTTACGTGGATACTAGGTGCTAGTTGGACTCGGGGTGTAACTCAGGCATACAAGACTAGTCTAACAAGTTATGGGCTCTAATAAAGGGTATAATACTTGAATCTTAGATGAATGCGAGACATCATACCTATCACTCGATATAGTGGGGTGATTCATCATTCCCAACACCCAATGAAACGGAACATGGAGTGTCATTCCCATCATCCAAAAAAAAGTACATACTG
The DNA here is from genome assembly GCA_963277665.1 of Viscum album. NCBI lineage: Eukaryota > Viridiplantae > Streptophyta > Magnoliopsida > Santalales > Viscaceae > Viscum > Viscum album. The sequence continues at coordinate 830,052,581 of OY728140.1, forward strand.
TGAGATTCCATGCCCATCAACCAATTTAAGGGTGCATGAAATGCCATTATCAAAAATTTGTTTTACTATTGTTCCACTGATCCTTATCCATGGTCTAATAATAATAAATTTGATGGATTACCTTTAATAATTTATAATCATTTAACCCAGTCTAACCATGGGTGTCACAATCCATATAATTTTTATTCATAAATATAAAACATATGTATAATTATTCAACACAAGGAATGAGATTCACACCCACTCCCATTAAATTAAATCAATCCATTCCATTTATATAGATAGGATAATCTATTTAAAGTTTAATCTAGAATACTTAGAAGGTGGTTTGTTCAATTAAAAATTTATATCAAGGATATAAATTCACTCAACACACCCAAGTGGGTGGTATATAATAGGTAAGAAACCTCTAACAATTAAATATGAGTCTATAGGAGTTCTATAACTTTGTTCAATTAATTAGAAAGAAAATTTAAAATTTAATTTTATGTGTGGAAATTCATAGTGAAAATCATAATAAAAAAAATCTATATAACTCCTTAACATTTAGGGAAAATTTCAAAATCACCTAATTTAGGTTTGTGGATGACCACTCATCAAGTATCAGCCATTAATTCAAAGAATAATGAAAGAAAATAGAAGAACAAACTAGTTACATGAAAATAGGGCATATGAGCTCACACCAAAATAGTGCATGATATGATAAGATAAATAAAGAACTAAAGGAAGTGGATTAGGTATGTTACCATTGTGGATTCAATGTGATAGATAATAATATAAATAGATATCGAAAGGGGGAATTGGAGAGGAACCTAGGTTGAGGCATGGATGGGGAGATCTCAAGACCTCCTACTAGAGAAAATAGATGAAAAGTGATCCTCTATTAAAATGATCCCCTAATCCTTAAAAAAACAAATATAGGGAATTTAAACGGTGTTTAATGTTTATCTTTCATGTAAATATCGGGTTTCTCCCATCCTAGAAAAACCAAGATCATTGCATGAAAGGGGTTCTTCCTGATAAATATATGTTGTTAATTTCCCCTATATCCAGAATCGAACCCCCTTGATTCTCTCCCATATACAATCCAAATGGTCAGCCTAAGGTCTTAGTCACCAGGGTCTAAGGAAAAAAGAATAAATGAATGATGGATTTCATGAATTTAAAAGAAAACATACCTTTCTGAAAATCCATGTCATTAAAACCTCCCCACCTTACAGAAAATTGTCTCCGAGTTGGAATTATGATGGTAGTAAGGAATCATTAGAGAAAATATCCTATCAATGATCATGTACATTAGTTTCTTTCTCCCATGTCTCATCATGTAATCATTCATGATGCCACAACACCCATACTAGATGAACTGACCTATCTCGTAGTGCCTTTATGATCTGATCAATGTTGCGCACTGGGTACTCCTTGAAGGAAGAATTCACATATAACTGAACCTAATCTGGATATGAAACATGGTATGGGTTTGGTTAATACATTATATGATGAGAAAATATAAATAATCATGCATATAATGACATCTATAAGGAATTATTATCTAATAGGATACTGACCTGATTCTCTCTAAGATCACAAAATATCTAAACAATCAATGTGAAATCTTACCCTTATTTTGAATCCATCGATCGTACAATATGAGGGAAATGTGAAAGAAAACCTAATCCCAGACCTCAAACTCTAGATTTCATTGATGATGGTTGGAATAAAACTGCTACTTGGACTGAGCTTTCAACATGTGATTCGAGATTAGCTACACCTACTCTGAAGTCTCCTGAATGAGATGTGTTCTAAGAAGTGCTACATCAATTTCCTATAACCAGCATAAATGTGACCATCAAGGGATACCATATAAAACCTTGTAATTATCCATTTAGATAGTATCTCTAATGATTTTATTATAAGTGAAATAAACTAAGGGTATATGTTTTTACCAAGAACCCCTAAAGTCAAGGATATATGCACATAGCATGTCCTACAACACCAGAATCAAACGATCTATCTAAACATCGGTCAAAGGGTGATATGACATTCTTATAAGAAACTCTGTACCCAAGACCTTTTGCAATCCCAAATAGAACTACATTATGAAATGAGCATCCCAATCTGATACAATAGAACATAGATATTTTTTATGGCATATAACTTACCTGATGTATAGACTCCCTAGATCATCTACTAATAAGGTCTCTTGAAAATTTAATAAATTTGTAACCTTATTAAACTAATCAAAAAACAAACCAAATGGTATCATTACCATGAGGTGATATGGTAAAACCTATTACAAAGTTCATGGTGATGTCATCCCATTTCCACTCAGGAATATATGACAACTGTAAAATACCTTCCAGTCACTGGTGTTATAAATTTAGCTACTGAAAGGTGAAACACCAAGTAATAAAGCTAACTATCTCCTTATTCATACTAGGACACCAATACTAGTGACACAAGGATTTATATATCTTGGTGAAATCCGGATGTACTACCCAAGATAAGGTGTGTGATTTCCATATCAACTCATATTAGACATCTACTAAAACCCATACACCACCATGTATGCATAATATACCATACTCATCAATGGTTTAACCAAGTGATGTATCCTCATCAAGGATACTCTCCCTCATGAATAATACCTCAGGATCAAAAGTTTTTCTCAGAGTTACCCGTTCTAGAAGGATAGAGACCACTACTCAGGCTAAGAGGATAGTTTTCCCATAATCATTCTGAACCTCAACATGTATCTATGAAAAAAGGTCATAAGTTTCCACTCACCCTAGCCTCTTGAACTGCCTATTTTTTAGTATTCCTACTTAGAACATTGGCTAGTGAATTTTTTTTCCAGGCATATAAGCAAGATTAAAATCAAATGACTGCAAGTATTCAACCCAAGTACACTACCTAAGATTTATATCATGCTGTATAAAGATATACTTAGTATTTTGTGATTAGTGAATACCAAAAAATGATCCCTAAAAAAATAATTCTTTTAACATCATAGATCATGAACAACATTTACTAGCTTGAGATAATGTGTCTAGTAATTCCACTCATGAGGACGTAACTGATGATACCAATATGCTATCCTTTTTCATCCGATATAAAAACCACTCCATGCCCAATACCAGACGCATCACAATAAAAGGTGTTTCTAATTCATGGATCTACTATATCCATGATCTAAAAGGATTCCAACAGGCCTTTCAACTATTAAAAGGAGCTTTCACACACTTCTGACCACAAGAATTTCACACCTTTCTTGGTCAAATCGATAAGAGGTGTTGTAAGGTGTGAGAAATTCTGTATGAAGTGTCTGTAGTACCCAGTTATCCCTGAGAAACTCCATACATCAAATATGTTCTTGGTATAATCCCATGAAACTAAATATATCACCTTCTATGGATCCACTTGTACTTATGACTCCAAGATGATGTGACCACAGAAGTGGTCTTTTTTTATCCAAAAGTGGATTTTTTTGAGATTTGTGTAAAGATGGTGTCCTATAAGTTGATTCATCATGATCTCATGATTTTTGGAATGGTCATGTTGGGTGTGATAATACAATAATATTTCAACCGTAAATACTACCATGAATTAATCTAGATACATGTGTAAAACCTAATTCATCATATCCATAAAGACGGATGGTGTGATTGTAAGGCCGAATGACATAACTAGGTACTCATACAAGACACATCATCTATGGAATTTTGTACATGGTATGTATATTATTATCATATGCACCTGATGGTATCCTAACCACTAATTTATTTTAGAGAACACCCTTAATCCTCAGAACAATCTGAAGAGGTCATTTATTCACGGTAGTGGATACCGATTCTTAATCATAAGTTGGTTCAACCATCGGTAATCCATGAAAAGATTAAGGGAACCATCCAACTTCTTGGTAAATAATAACATTGAACCCCTATGGTGAGGTACTACGTTGGATAAAAACTTGAACCTCGAGGTCATCTAATTGCTTCTTGAGTTCTAGAATCTTTGTTGGTTCTATTGTGTATGGGGGAATCGACACTGGTTCCACTCTTGGAACTAGCTCTATAGTGAAATTATACCTCTCTTCGTGGAGGTAGCCCGTAGCCCAAAAAATTCATCATGGAATACTTCATTAAAATGATTCACCATAGTATGGAAAATATTAGGACATGTCCTCTATTTATCCAAGAACATATTGGTGATATGAGATTTCAATTTTCCAAGCCCCTAATTCTTGGGTCTAGCTTGTGATGCATGAACATCCCATTCTCCTTTTGGAACATGTCTACCACCCTCTAGTGATATAAATGTTACCCTCCAAGGATTAAAGTCGATATGAACTCAATAGGGAATAAAAAATACATCATGATAATTACATGAAACCATATCATTTTGAAGATAATAGATTCCATTTGAATAGATAGCTTCCTATCTCAAGGGGAAAATCCTTAAACCGGTGAAAAATATCTAATCAGATACTGAACAGGGTATTGAGTGCCATCACACCACAAAAGTAATTAATTTCAAGGACCAGACTCACCATAATTTTCTTATATATAAAAGAGTGTGATGTACCTATGTCAACAAAAGGATACGCTAAAGTACAATCTACTAGAATAATACATATAATTATATAAGGTTTCATGATATGATCCTTAGGAACATGTTTCACTACATTTAATTTGCCTATACTGTGACCTTGGATACAACCTTACTTACCTGAGAAGGCCTGCTCTACTGGCATGGTGAGTCCTGAGTTCGATTTCCTCTACCTTGACCACCACTTTGGACTGAGTAGTTGGTGGTATTCTATCTTCCTACCCGGTGAGATACTACTAGACCCACTTCAGAATGTGAAGTAGGTGTAGATCCCATATCTCTTGGAACTGGTGGAAAATTCCTATTGAAATGTTTAATGTGGCCCATTTTTCCATAGCATCTTCACCCAATTAGGTATCACATACACTGGGGTTTCTTGTGTCTTGGTTTCTGGCACTAGTGAAATATAATGAAACTATCAGTATGAGGAGTTTTAATTCTACTACCCCCATGAGAAACCTGAAAGGGACACTTCCATATTCTATAAAAACTGTTTCCAAGTCTAGGTGATGAACCTCCCTAGCTCACAACATTGGTTTTCCTCAAATTCCATCAATAATGAGAACCTAGTTTATGATCTCAGAAATAGTGGTCAACTAATAAATGTTAACCTGGGATATGATGTAAATACCACCCCATACTCAAATCATCTCTCATTCATGATCTCATCCCCAAATAAGATTATAGTGAATTACTATAGCTTGGTAAAATGGGATGAATATTCCATTATAGAAATGGTTCCATGCTACAAGTTCATTAAATCTCTAGCTCTGTTATCTTTAAAAGTATATGGAAATAAGTAATCATAAAAGATCATTTGGAAATCCATCCAGATCATATCCCACTTTCAATCTTCCTAGGTAATAACATCCCACCATTGATTGGTAGAATTGTGTAGCATATAATCTATGATCTTGACCCTCTACTCTATATGCGTCTTCTGATGCTCTAATATCAATATCATGACCTCCATCCACGACTCAATAGCCTAAGGACCACCATCCCCTGAGAAGGTGGGAGTTTTTTTTCTACTGTAATTATCGAGTAAAATATAATATGGCTAGTGAAAGTCAAGAAACTCCTTTCTTATACCACATCATATGAAGGAAACCCTCTCAAAATAGGTAGAAAATGACAAAATCATGAATAGAATATGGTTCCATAGGTGTAACTATGAGAATCATATCTATTTGATCATGGACTATCATCTCTAGAGATTTTTTTGCATCACCCTCCTATCTTATGACTCAAGGAAAGAATTGTGTAATGATTTTACAATTCCAATGTCAAGCCTTGACCATAAAAAAAATAATGGTTAAAAAGATAGCAGATAAACAATTAGGACATATACAAGCCTTCCTATAGAAAACTTCACACCTCTCCACCTACTACGGTATCCAAGTCTATGTGGTAAGAGAAGACAATAACATGACATAAGAACCATAAGAGACACCCCCAACTACCAACTACTAAGGCTGGGTCTGGGTCAAAGTCTCATTTCACACATAAGAGGTTCTGGTATATTAAGTGTCAATTTCAAGGTATAGAGGAAAATTCACTTTACTTTGCAATTTGTTTCCCTATTTAGTGGTGAACATTTTATTTAAAAGTTTAATTTCATTTAATTTCAAACTCTTATATATATATATATCAATATCTAGTTAGATCGTTCACCATTCTCAATTTATAAAAGTCATACTCTTTATAAATTTTGATTGGCACATCATATAACTGTAACCTAGAATTTTCATATGGAATAAATATGTAACAAGTCTTATATAATTATTTGATTAAATGAATCACCATTCTGAATTAAAAGAATTAATCACTTAATAAATTTCAATTTTTATTCATATGGTTAAATCAATTAACGTCATTTCACTCTGTGGAACAAGTACGCCCAAAACCCACAACATGGTATAATTGTCTAATTAAGTTGATTTCTTCCATAAATATGATAAAATAACATTTAGATTGATTCATAGAGTTTAATTAATCCAATTAGTTATCCCTTCAAGAAACGTTATCAAATTTTTATATAATAATCTAGAAACTAACTATACGTAGTAGGCGGTGAATATAGAATGTAAACATTGCATAGAAAAATGTAAGGCATATATGTCCTAAGGTGATTATGATGATAAATGAGGTGGTACTTCATTTCCATACCAGGTAAAGGATAATGGAAATCCATAACTATAATATTATCAATATTAATATCATCAAAAAACATGTGAATCAACCAATGGTAAAATTAGTGCAACTGTAATGGAAAAAGGTCAAAATAGAAATAAACCATCCTAGGTATGAATGGACCTAAGGCCTTATTTTTTATTTATTTTTTATAACCCCTCTTTCAAGGGATGAGGGGAACCCTTAAAAGTCCTATAGTCTTAGATATTACATTTCTCGTAGTCTTGGAGACATTACAGGACCCATAGTTCTTAAAAGAATCATACAGATTATGACAATTTGAAACCGCCCTTCCCCAGTATCTGCATCATGTTTAGATCTCCAACTTTTCATGGTTGTTTGGCTAGGTATCCTGTTCAATGATGTACAGGCCCGATACTAATGGAAATTCCTTACCTTCTCATTCTTCCAAACCCGTTACCCCTACAATGGAGAATGCTTCCTGCTCTTGAATCCTCCTCTAGAGATGGTTCCTTATAGAATATGTCTGGGAAACTGCATATCAGGTGGCCCTAAAGGCCTTGAGGTGTCCTGAAGGCCTTAAAGGTGGCCTGAAATCCTTACTAACATGAAGGATTGGGTGGTTTGAAGGACTTAAGGACTCCAAGCCCAAACCTGTGGCTCAAGGTGAATGGTTTTAGCTGCTACAATACCGAAAATTACCTTCTACAGTACCTACTATAGTACCGAACAATACCTGCTATAGTACTTGCTAAACTACTAAACATTACCTTCTATAGTTCTTTTACAGTACCCAGAATTATTCCTCCTCCTTGTTTTGAACATGTGTCTCGTGAATGAAATTATATATACCTCACCAACTGGGTTTAGGCTCATGTGAAAACCCCATCCTAGGTAATTTGGATTTCTCTTATATATGGGTTAGCTATTCCCAGGCATAGGATCATTAAAAAACTCATTTTCATCATAGTCTTCTAAGTAATACCCAAACATTAAGACAAAAAAATAGAAGATGATCTGATACCACTTCATAACATCCCAACCTAGGATCCACTAAAATAGTACCCCAAGCCAGTGGGTCACATGGCCTCAAGTGCGCCTCCCCATACCCCAGAGGCTGTCGACTAGATGTGAGGGTGTATCACTCTTGGTTTCATGTAAGTAAACCTTTATTTATGTATTTTAATTATTAAAAGAATTTGGGTGATATTTGGGACTATTTTGAGGAATTTTGGAATGTTTTGGGGGGTTTTCTAGTGCTGTATAGTTTCAAGAATGATTAGTAGAAACCATGAAACTCCTACAAGAAACTATGAAAAGTGAAATAGAGGTTACTAGGTAGGTTCATAGTTAAGATCATGATTTTTCCAAACTGTGCAGCCACCTAGGAGTAACCATTCATTTTGGAATAGAGGGTAAAACATGTTTGGCACATGGTTTGTCTAATCATGCTATCCAACCACGTGAAATGTGTTGGGAGGTAGTGAATGGTGCATAATTGTTTCAATTTTTTACTAACCATGAAACCCCACCTTACAAGATTAATTTTTTGATCCTAAAAGAAATATATCACTCATATTTACTCCCAAACCTTTGTTTCTTCACTTATTTTGACCCTAACTTATCTCCTCGCAAAGGATATGGAAACTCTCCGCTTTAATTAGAGATCAATCTATTGGGAAATCATGGTGCGTTGAAGGATATATTGAATGTTATATCTCTATTCTTGATGGCCTTAATTAGATATAATCTTATTACCTCTATTGTATTCTTAGATATAGTCTGTTTTGGATAGATCTATGATATTTAATTCCAATCATGATGATATATGACTGTGTTGTTGTTAGGGAACAAGATCTAAGGAGTGCTTTTAGAGATTTGACCTGGTTTTGTTGAATAATTTGCGCCGTTATTCATTTCTACAATATTTTTCAAGGTAGGATGATTCACTCTTGAATCTTATTAGAACTTAAAGTCTTAGTATAAAATTATTTGAATTGATAGAAATTGATTTAGAAATTGATGTGAAAATCATGGTAGAAACTATCTTCAGTGACAGTTTCTGGATTTGTGGGAATTTCTTGTTGTGAAAGGTTTTTTTATTATGATTTTAAAATAATTATTTAAAATATTCCTTGGCTTTGATTTATGCAATTGAATTTATTAAAATGTTTTCAAGAAAATATAGGTTTAAGTTAAATGTATTGAAATGGGTGGTTTGAAATGGTTTTGGCATATACGGGTTGGTGTGATTTCATGATTTCAACATGAAAATAAATAAGGTGCGTGTACCATTATGGTATAAGGAACATAACCCTAGATAAGGGGTGTGTTCCATTGGGGCACAATGAGATTTTACACTTAGTGATGAGCTGGTGGATGGATGAGAAACCACCCCTGAGAATGGAACTGTCACCTAGGAATGTATGTGTGGATATGTGGATATGTGGAATGAATTGAGTTATGAAAAAATGGAAATTGAGGAATGGTTTTAATGAATGGGTTGGTTTCTTTCCTTAAAAAATGGATGGGTTTGGAAAATAGTTTCTATTTAATGTAAAAAATTAAATTGTATTAAATAATTTTATATAAATGTTATAACATGTTCTATCTTAGTGGTGTGAGTGGGGAATTCTTTTGGGGGAAACCTACTGAGTTTAATTACTCACCCCCTAATTAAGAACTTTGGTTAATTTTTAGATATCATTTATCTATACATAGGTAAAGTTAAATCATCACATTTCTTTAGTGATGATTCATCATACTTGGGTATGGATTGTGGAGTTGGAGATTGGTTCTTGTCAAGATTTTTAGAGTTGGTGTCTTTGAGTTTTGTTGGTTTTTTTCTTATGATTTGTTTTTTATGTAGATATTGGTTTATACTTGGAACTCTGATAGTCTTATTTGATTATTTATACATTGATTTGTCTTCACTTGTTATCATGCATCATGTAGTGATTGTCGGTTATAGTTATCTTGGTTGGTGGTTTTATTTTAAGAAGGAAAAATCATCCCCCATCCAGCCTTTGGTTCCTTGGGGATATCTCTTAAGGACAAGTAGAAATTCCACTTTGACTAAATCCAATGATGAGGGGTGAGATGTTATAAGTGGTATCAGAATTTTCAATACTTTTTTATCATTTGTATAGGTCTTGGAGTTGATAATAACACTAATTTTTACTTGATTTGGGATGGTATAAAAGAGTAGGATCATCAGGACTTGAAATTTAGAGTCTGAAAAATCATAACTAACCTATTTATGTTAAACTTCAAGTTACCAAGGATTTGGGTACATAAGTGTTTTGGAGACACTTATAGGAGTTGTAATCTCATTTTCATGGACTGATCCAATGAGAATATCATGACATGCATTGATAAGAATGAATTCCCACTATTAGTTCATATTTCATTTTCAGTAATGATTTATGATTTTTTGAAAAAAAATTATTTTTGAGAATTATTTAAAAATATTTCCAAATGTGATATTTTGAATAAAGATATGATAGTGGTATTTTTATGATGGTTTGATTTTCAAAATCAAGGTGAACTTTTCAAAATGGGTTGAAAATAGAAAGTGTTAATTTTGGAAAGAATTATTATGATATGTGTGATATGGTATAATTTGAATTTTCTATGCCTCCAGTTTCTAGAGAGTGAGCCTTATGGTGTTTTGTTTTCGTTATAGAAAATGGCGCCCAATAGGTATTGTAGAAACTGACTGGAAGAGTCTATGGAAAATGTGTTTGCACCCTAGCCATAGGTGAACCAACAACTATTTTAGAGTATATTCCAATCCTTTTAGGATATGGATAAAGGGAAAAAATGGATGAACCAAGGCAAGTGGACCATTCCATTCAGTTTTACAAGAAGAATCCACCCACATTTTGGGGTGATTCAGAACTAGAGATGGTAGATGTGTGGATGAATAGGATGAATCAAATCTTTGATTTATTTGGCACAAAAGAAGAGTTGAAAGTCAAGTTGAAAATTTATATGTTGGAGGACTTTTTATGCCAATGGTGTGATTTAGAAGTTCAGTCTAAATTAGAAAAAGGCATTATATGAGAGAATTTTGAAGAATTGTTCAACAAAAAATTATAACCTCAAAAATTCTAGGATTTATAGATTGAAAGAATCTTTCAACTTGATTCATTATAATCTCTCAGTGACAGAGTATGCAGCTAAATTTATGAATTTAGTCTGTTTTCACAAAAAGATTCTACTAGTTCATCCTTAATGATACATATTTCTGAATCGGGACTGAGATAGGAGTTCTGCTTGAATATTGTCATGATTTTTATTACAGATTATATAGAGACGATCAATAGAATTATGGTGAAAAAAGGAATATCTAATGAACTATGGGTGGATGAATCATTTTGATCATTATAAGAAATGGTGGAAACTCTAATGCTGGGAATATGAAGAAGAGAGACACCTATTTCAAAGGTAGTGGGATGAATTAGAATCATATAGATGGATCGGTTAATCTCCCCCAAAAACCCAAGAGTAAAGGAAGATGTTTCCAATTTATATCATTTGATCACATGATTTGAGATTGTACAACACCACCTAGATCATTCCACGATTGTATCCAGATGGGGAATCTTCAATGCTATTGTCACAATGATCCAGGGTAGGGAGTTTGGGACACTTATCATGTGTCAAATACATCATATGAATCAATGAGATGAGTGAAGCAGAATACCCCTCATCATTAGAACTGAGATAGCCATGGTGATTCCAAGAATACCATGACTCCTCATACAGTACAATCTCAACAGGACAATAAAGAACAAAGGCAGTGAGTAAACAGTTATATACAAATGATAGAGTGATTGTTGATGATCATCTAGACCATCTATGGTGATGGGTATGATTATTTTTAATTCTACTCTTGTGAAATATTTATTTGATATGGGTGAATCCCATTCATTTATTTATTCATGTGCTATTGATTTTCTAGGATTTCATGTTGAGATGATACTTTCGGTTTTGAAACTTCAAATTCCTCTTGTTCAAAGAGAATGTTGAGCCTTTATGTGTAGAGCATGTTCAATAACTATTTATGGAGCTTATTTGATATGATATTTATTTTTTCATAATATGGATTTATTTTATATAACCTTGGTTATGGATTGGTTGACTATGTTCAAATATCACATTGATTTCTATACCTGAATATTTAGTTCTACATCCGATGATGACATCAAGAATATATTTATAGGAGACTAGAATATAAATGTAGTTTCAATAGCCTTGTTGGCCCCAATAGTCAAAATAATATTCTACTAGTTTAAAGCATTAAATTTTGTATCAATGGAAGATATTAGTAATACCAATTTTCCAATGATTGTTGATAAGTTTTTAGGATGTTTTTCCAGAAAATGTATTAGTGTTTCCACCCAAAAGAGAATTTGAGTTTATGATTGTTCTCCTTCAGCGGACCATTCCTATTTACCTTATTTCATACCGTATGGAATCCATAGAGTTAAGGGAATTTAAATTACCATTGGTAGAGCTAGAAAACAAAGGTTTCATTTAGCCTAGCACGTCTCCGTGGGCATCACCAACTTTTTTTTCAAAAAGTTAGATGGAACTCTTAGTTTGTGTGTGGATTATCACAATATTAACTAGGTTATGATTAATAATATATATTCATTTCCATGTATTGATGATATATTAAATCAGTTGAGGGGAGATTAGTGGTTCTCTAAGATTGACATGAGATTGAGATATCACCAATTACGGGTTCAAAAATAGGATATTAAAAAAAACTTTTAGAAGTATATATAGTCATTATGAGTATGTGGTTATGCATTTAATTATTATTAATGCACCAAATATATTTATGGAATTAATGAATTCGATATTTTATAGATATTTGGATTCTTTTGTGGTGGTTTTTGTGGATGACATATTTGTGTATTCAAGGACATGGCCTGAGCATGAGAAACACTTGGTGATAGTGTTGGGTATTTTGAAAGATCATCATTTGTATACCAAATAATCAAAGTGTGATTTTTGGATAAAATAGGTAAATTTTATTTGGCCATGTAATCTCTAAAAGTGGTATTTTTTTTGGATTCATAAAATATAGAGGTGATATTATCCTTGAAACCAACAAATAATATATTTGAGATATTTAGTTCCCTTGGTACAGCTAGTTATTATCTACATTTTGTTTGTAATTATCATGAATATCATCAAAAATTAAATATTTTGGATGGAAAAGTTGTATTCCAATGGAATGATACATTTCATAGTAGTTTTAAAGTGCATAAAGTTTTTCATACATAAACACTAATCTTGATATTTATAAAATTATTAAAATGGTGTGTGGTGTATTGTGATGCTTAAGGATCTAGGATGGGATGTATTCTCTTGCATCAATATCCTATTTTTTCTTATGGATCATGTTAGTTATGGTTTCATGATAATAACTACCCAACACATGATTTAGATTCAGCTTCTGTAGTCCATTATTTGAAGGCTTGGTATCATTACCTATTTGGTAAAAAATTTATAGTGCTTATAGATAATAAGAGTTTAATTTTTTTTTCAAGGATAGATTTGAAACTGAGATAGATAATATGGATGGAGTATCTCCAATAGTTTGACTTGGACGTGATATATACACTGGGTAAAGTCAATTCAGTGTAATATGCATTAAGAAGAAAATCATATTCTTAGTAGGAAGAAAAGGATTTAGATAAGTTGAAGTTGATGTCAGTCATAGCTGACATGCACTTGGATTGTGAAGAAAAAGGTGATGTTGTGGGTTTCTTTTTAATTTATTTAGTTCCAAATTTGTGGAGATGGTTAAAGAGGAACATACATCTTATTTATAATGCATTTATATGAGGTTGAAACTAAATGGTGGGGATACCATTGAGTGATAGAAAATTGATGAGAGTTTAGTTTTGTTAGTTTTAAAATTAGATGTTCATACCTATGGATTTTTAGGAACAACTACTTCATGCTTACCACCATTTGAGATGTTATGTTCATCCTAGAATAAATAATGTATAAGGTGTTGAAAGAATTGTTTTTGTGGGTTAGTATGGAAATAAAATGAGAAAATTTTCTTTCAAGATACATAACATGTAATTAGGTTAATAGATATCATTAGTGTCCAGTTGGTATATTTCTATATTTACTTATTATTGTTTTGAAATCAGAGAATATAACCATGAATTTTGTAACAGGTCTCACAAGAATGGTTTTGAAACGTGGTTCCATATGGGTGATAGTGGATCAGCTCACAAAGTCATCTGATTTCATCCCTAATCAAGAATATCCTAAGGTGGAGTAATTGTCTAAAATATATATATGAGAAGTTGTAAAGAATCCTAGAATACTAGTGATGATAGTGTTAGAAAGAGATCTGAGGTTTATGTCCCATTTTGGGAAATCCATATTGGAATCCCTTGGTACTCAATTGAATGTGAGTATGGAATATCATCCTCAGATAGATGGGAAATATGAAACGATGATACAAACATTATAATTCATGATGTGGGATATGTAATGGACTTTGGGGGATCATGGGAGGAGCACATACTATTTTTAAAGTTCTCATATAACAAAAATCATAAGGCTCGATATATGTGGATCCTTTTGAAGTTTTTTATTGGCTTCCTTGTTATTCTCTACTTTGTTTGGTGGAAATAGGAAAGACTTCACTGGTTGGGATGAGCCTTATCCAAGAGACAACGACGTATATTTAGTTGATCTAGAAGAGAACGGAGATGGATCAAAGTCATCATAAATCATATGTGGATCATCATTTACAACCATTTTATTTGAGGTGAGTGATCATGTGTTCTTGAGAATCTCTCTAAGGATTAGGCATCATAATTTTGGAAATAAGGGAAGGTTATCTCTTCGATACATAGGTACTTTTGAGATACTTTAATGGGTTGGTGAGGTGGAATATAGGTTGGATTTTCTACCATAGTTTAGTATAGTGCATAATGTATTTCATGTATCTTAATTGGAAATGTATCAGCCTAATCCTGATCGTGTGTTTTAATGGGATCCTGTTGACCTAGAAAAGAATGCTTTGTTGGTTCATATGATAGTACAAATTGTGGATAAGAAAAATAGAGTCTTACATGGAAAATAATCAGTATAGTGTGTCTTTTTGGAAACATGGTCAGATTTTGGAAGAAACATGGGAGTGGGAGAAAAAAATGGTCGAGCAATGTCCTGAACTCTTTTAGGAAAATGATGGTTTTCTACTTTCTGGGGATGGAAAGTCCAATGGTTGGGAGAATTTATCTCCTTCAGTTTCAAGTAAGAAAAAATTTATTTATGTATTAATAAGTATCTAAAGTGTTTAGGTAACTTTTGGGAGGGTTTTGTGGACTTTTGGTATGTTTTTAGGGATTTTCTAGTGTCATACAATTTGAGAACAATATATATAAATAATGTAACTCAAATAGAAAACCCTGCAAAGTTAAACCAAGGTTACTAGTTTAATGCATAGTTTACCCAAACTGTGCATCCAACTAGGAGAAACCATGATTGATGAAAGAGATGGAAAAATATGGATGGTGCAGATTTTGTATTACCTTGAAATCCAACCATGTGAAGGGTATTAGGTGGTAGTGACTAGTGCATGGATGGGTCATGGTTTTCCTAAATGTGCAACCCAACCATGCACAGTAAATTTTTAGATCCTAAAAAATGGATCTCACTCATATTTACTCATAAACCTCTTTTTTACTTATTTCGACCCTAAACCAGGTTTCTATCCTCCTAAAGGTTTTGAAGACTCTCCCCTTTGATTCTAGAGATATCTATGGGAAAATATTTGTGTGTTGAAGGCTATATTTATTGGTATGTATTTTTTCTTGATTATTTTCCTTAGATATACTCTTATTACCTCTATTTGAATGCATATATCTAGTCTTTTGTGGATATATCTATGATATTTATTCCAATCATGATGATATATTTCTATGTTGTTGTTATGGAACAAGATCTAAGGTGGGTTTTTGGATATTCAACCAAGTGTTTTGATGAATTTGTTTCGTTCTTCATTTCCACCATAGTTTTTGAGGTAGGTGGATTGAATATCAACTAAAATTATTATTACTTGAAGGATTTGTTTTAAATTTTTTAATTTCTTGAAATTTATTTGAAATTTATGTGAAAAGCATGGTGGAAACCTTCTTCAGTGATTGTTTTTGGATTTGTGGAAATTAGTTGTTCTGAAAAGTGCTTTGTTTTATGATATTAAAATGATGTTATAAAATATGGCTTGGTTTTGATTAATGTAAATGTTATGATCGAAATGTTTTCAATAAAAGATAGGTTTTATTAAAACACATTAAAATTGGTGGTTTGACATGGTTTTGACATATACAGATTAGTGTGAGTTCAGGATTTCAACATGACTTTAAATAAGGTGTGTGTACCACTAGGGTACAAGGGATGTGACCCCGAATAAGGGTTGTGTGACATTGGGGAACAAGGAGATTGGCCACTTAGTTCCAACTTGGTGGATGGAAAAGAAACCACTCATGAGTATATAACTATCACCTAGGAATGCATTTGTGGATATGTGGAATGAATTATGATATAAAAAAAAGGGAAATTGTGGAATGGTTTTAAATAATGTATTGTTTTCTTTCTTTAGAAAATGGATGGGTTTGGGAAATGGTTTTTTATGTAAACTGTTAAAATGTGTTAAAGTGTATTATATAAATGTACTAACATGTTATATCTTAGTGTCATGAATAGGGAATCCATTTGAGGAAAACCTACTAAGTTTCATTACTCACCCCCAGCTTGGGAAGTTTGGTGTGTTTTCAAATATCGTTTATTGAGACATAAGTAAAGGGAAAGTTTCACATTTCTTAAGTAGTACTTCATGATACATGGGCATGGATTGTGTATTTCACACGTGGATCTTTTTGGGAGTTTCATAATTGGTGTCTTTAGAGTCTTTATTCTTTTTTAGTTTTGTCTTATGCTATGTAGTTGATGTTGATATTGGTTTCCACTTGATACTTTGATATAGTCTTCTTTGATTTGTTATACAATGAGTTTTCTTACCTTATTATCATGCATCATGTTGTTATTTTTATCTTGGTTGGTGGTTTTATTTTAAGAAGGGAAAATAATCCCACAATTGTTAATGATGCCCTTTGTATTCATTTCCAGACTTTGCCATCAACATGCTTATAAGTGGAAGATTTATTTCCAAAATTTCTTGATTTTTTATCTTAATAATTGTTTTTTTATTCCATTTAAATTGAACATTTTATTATTTATTGAAATTACAATGCTTCCTCTACGAGATATTTGGATGATTCTTCCAAAGAGGATTATATATGTTGAAGATAAAATAATTTCTCATAAGTAATCTCTTATGGTTACCCATGTATCATGATTCTTCCGCTTGATCAATTAATGATTCTTATGTTGGCATGGAAAAGTTAATATAATGAATAGAACTATGGCTAATCTTTCCATAATAATGAAATTGTTCCTTTACTCCTTAGTTTCTATAGGAATGAATCTATATATTCCATTTTTAAGGCAACAATTTATTCTTTAAAATAAAATTTAATGGTCACCTAATTGATATAAATTATTATTCTTTTAATATATTTTTGTTAATAATTAGTGGAGAAATGATTTATAAATTTTTGACCTCATCAGCTATATTATCACCATAGTGACCTTTTAGTGCAGTATCAATTAATGTCATCCCTTTTATATTAAATAGTTAATTCAATAATTATATTAAAAATAGTGTAGAAGTTTATAATGAAGACATTGTTGGTAATAGTCCTTGAATATTTCACATTAATTATAGAATTATTCTTGTTCATTTTGGATAAATGTTGAGATTCTAGTTATGATGTATGGTTTTCTATGTGGGGTAATATCTCATGATTAAAGCATTAAAAATAACCTACCATGAATTGAATGTTTTTTTGTGGCCATGTTTGAGTGTGTCCTTTCATGGAATATGGAAAATCCTCATACATAGATCATCATCAATCACTCTATTTGGTGGAAAATATTGGATAGTTGATATGAAATCCTAAATGAAATATATATCGTCTTTATATATATTTTTATTGAAAATAGTAATCTTATTTAACCAGTGATGTTTCATCTTATAGTTTCTTTTATTTTGGATTAATTCAATGAATTATGAGTTCCAAAAAACTTTAGATACTTGTAAATCCCATATACTTAGTGACTCTTGATCGTTCTGTATAATATTATCAGAAATTTTTTGTTTCTCTCATATATTATTCCATATAATGATTAGTTTCAATTGTGTCCATTTCTTTTTTGGATTTTCTTCCAGAGAGATACCTCTAAATTTTTTATGTCAATTGAAGTTCAATACTCAAAATATTTATGTTATGTATACACTATAAATAAAATATTTTAATTATTAGTTATGATATAATGAAAAATAAATGAATATTACGATTCTATATAAATGATGTTTGAAGTTTATATTATCTATTTACATTCTATATATTAATTTTAAACCTAAAATGTGATGTGAAACTATTGTAATTGTAAATTTAACTAGGCGTTATTTTCATGATATTGTAAGGTGAAATTCTATAGATCCTCTTTAAGTACACAAGGCATTGAAGCAAATTAACTGATAAGCACCCAAGTCATCTCTATAAGGGAAAAATGAAAATTCACACTCATAGTTTACTTATAGAAATAGATGAAATGATATTGGTAGTGTATCTATATCAGGTATTGAAATCATAGAGAATTTATAACTTGAGTGTAGGTAAAAAATATTAAATTCGAGATGAGCATAAGCAGAATGAAGTTGTATTAAATGAAATGATTAAGAGTTAGTGGGGTGTTGGGTTTAGTTTCTTTATTTCATATTATATGTGCTTGATTTCTTTGGTACTTAACTAGAACAACCAATTTATCTTAAAATAATTCTCTCAATGTAATATTAAAATCCTTTGCATAGTTCTAGGTCCTCATGAGGTTACCTGTGAAAACTATACTAAGAGGATTTTAATATTGGTTTGTGATTGGTATGTTCCTTGGACTCTTAAGAGATTATCATTCTTCATATAACTACAGGATGAACTTAAAATATTATTACATTTTCCAACCCATTAGATCAATCATTTGGGGATAATTATAATAGTTTATTAGAGACATAAGAGAAATATTGAATAATGAATATATTTATCCAAGATTCATAAATATTCCACAAATACACCTCACATGAACCCCACTATGAAACTATCCACTCATGCTAATGCTATAAATCATAAAAATGAATGAAATAAATATTATTTTTAACAAACCAAGGTTCTAAAAATAAATTGAAATGTATGAAAATACTTTATTAAGGAGATAGCTATAAATTATCCATTCAATATTATTTTTCCACTTCTATGATTTTCATTTTGGAAAATGGACATACAAGGTTGTGATCAGTAAGTTTTTTGGAGTATGATGAGACAAAATTAATTTTTGATGAATAGTAACATACCCTTATGAATAATAATATTACCTTTATGAATATTTATGTTACCCTTATCAATATTAATATGACCAAATGAATAGTAACCACACTAATGAATGTATTTCTAATAATTTATGATACCTTGAATTATTTTTCAAGGTGTTATAAAATGAGTTATAATTTTAAAATTGTTAATTTTTTGGAATAAATTATGATTTTATTTAGAAATTATTTTTCTCATATTTAAAAAACAATTTTGATAAAATTGAGTTTATTTTTTAATTATATAATATAAAAATGGTTCGGGTGATTTTTTGTGATATTTCTAAAAAACATGAATTTTTGGTGAATAGTGAAATTCAATAATCATGAAATATGATAAATAAATGAATTTATGCATCATTATTGAGTCATGGATTATGTAAATGTCCATTGGATAGAACTAGAATTAACTTATTATTTTTTTCATTATAATCAAGACTATTCATATTCTGGAGAAAATATATTAATCTAATGATTGAAATAATGAAAAACCCCTCAACTCTTACACTATAAATACCACCCCCACAACCTATTCCTCTCACACCTCTAAATATTTTTTTCATTGTCTAATTTTTACCCAATCCCATTACAAAGGATCTTACTCATGTCCCAGTCTTTATGGTCTCACTAAAAGGTCAAAACCAAAGGCCTTAAGGAGGATCTCACGGAGAAGAGATCAAGAGGTAAAAACCCTATTTCATTTTCTGGTGTTTTCTTTTCAATTATTTTATTTTCTTATAATATATTCAACTCCCCTTATCAAAGATTAATGTAAGATCTATAATCATATATATTTTATATTTTATCATGTTTATGGACAAATTCATCAACTTACTTCTTCTCCTCTTCCTATTATTCAATAAATAAAAACACTGCCCATGATGTGTCGATTTACTAACATTATAGATGATGTGTCTTAAATTTCCTTTAATTAATTAAATTTTGGTTGTAAAACCATTTTAATTTTTGAAATATATTTTAAAGTGTATTATATGACCTCTATTATGTTCTGGAATTAAATTATATGCTTAATATTAAAGGTATTTGAAGAAACAAGTTCGTAATTATCGAAGAATCGCCAAAATGACCTAAACGAATATCAGTAATAATTTATATAATGATTCATACTAATAAAATATAATAAAAATGATTTATGGAATAATTTAATATTTTTTAAACCTAATAAAACAATTTCATTCTATTTCAATAATTTCACTTCCATTCGATAATAAAATCCTTTACGAACCGACCATGGAAGTCATGTAAAGGATGCACCTGCAAAAATGGAAAAAACAAAATATTATTAATTAATGGGTGGAATGATGTTATAAAATGATCACATAAGGTGTTATAAACATTAATATGTTTTTTAAAATATTAATAACACTCTTTTAACAATTATACAGGAGGTTTAAAAAAGTTTTAAGTAAGATGAACCCGAGGTAAGGAAATTCTTAACCCAATTTCCAATCATTTGGTTAACCTTATACTTCATTGATTATGTGATAATAAGATTATTTGAGTCATGAATTTTTGTTTATATTATGTTTTATAATGTGTAATTATAGTGTATACACATATTCCTTTCATTCTAGTAATTATCACATTAATTATGTGATATTTGTAAGGGACCTTTCATTAAAAATCATCTCTTAATATTCTATTTTACAAAATTCAAAAGAAATGTTTTTATGAAATTAACCATGTTTTATGTTTATGTTCTGGTTACTGGGAATTTTTTATGATGAATGGTGGGAACTATATCTCCCTCCAATGTATTTGGTATGTGTAATATGGAGGTCAACTGTATGGTTACTCTAAGTGTGACTGTGAAGGCTACACAACAACGTATCTGTGAGGGTTACATTATAAGGTAGGCATGAGGGTTACAAAAAATAAATTAGCTATGAGGGTTATAATATTAATTAATTAATTCCCTAAGATACCTTTAGGGATTTATATATGTATTCCTTAATGTTTTATGGAAATAACATGTTTCATAAAGTAAGTATATATGGGTGAGAAGTATGTCTTTATGAAAATGATTTCATATGTTTATAAGTATTCATAGACTAATGGTTTCTATCATTATTTTTATACCCCTTAATAATATTTTTAAGATCCTCTCATGTTTTAAATGTTTTTCATAGGTTATAAAGATGTGTAAGATAATGAAGTAATTCAATTTATATGTTTTGAAGAATTTTCAAAGAAATCATGTTGTTGTTTTGTGTTAGATTTTTTATCTTTTGGAAGAAATGGATACTGTTTTAATGGTACCCACTATTGTATGCTTTTGGTTTGATATATATGTGTTAGGTCCACTAGGCTGGATACTCTGAGAGGGGGGGGGGGTGAATCAGGGTATGGATAATTGAAAATTAATGCCCGTTCTGATCTTGTTTCACTATTAAGAAAAATACTCTTCTCTCTTTTTACTGCTGCACGATATAAACAGAAAGTAAAGCAAGCACATGACACATCAATTTTACTTGGTTCACCGCTAAGGGCTACGTCCAAGGAGCATACGCCGAAAGGTTTCCGGTCATACCAAATTCCACTAATCTTCACTAGCTGTGGATTACAAGGTTCGAGCTAGATCACTTCTATGCCCAGGCTCACTGCCTTTACAATGTTTAGGGTCAGCTCACTGCTTTCCCAAGGGTCACTCCCTGTCTCTCTCTCTCTGGCTCACTGCCGGTGGAGAGGATCACCTTCTTCCTCTTCCTAAGCTCACTGCTCTTGGAAGGAATCCACTCATAGTTTATAGACCTGTAGGTCTCTTCATTTTCATGAAGGAATGCATCTTCCTCTGTATGTAGATGCTCTGTTGAAGTCCAACTTTCACCCGCAGATGAATCTCACTTTGCACCGGATGTACCGGGAAACCTCAATTTTTACGCGCAACCCTTATGGTGTGTTGCGCACAATTTCTATGATTTGCGCGAAATTCCTTTTTCGCGCAACCTCTAAATATTACGCGCAGCCTGGAAACTGCCTTGCACGCAATTCACTACTTTTGCGCGATATCCACTTTTCGTGCAACCTTCCTTTTACGCGCCAACACCAACTTTCTACGCAGCCTTAACTTTTCGCGCAACATCTGACTTTACGCGCAAACTTTAATTTTACGCGCAACACCCTTTCTAACATAAATTTTGCCCACCAGAGCTCGGGTATTTTCTATGTCTTGAAATCTCCTGAATGGAGGACTGTCACTTCATATTTATAGGCAAGATCGACCCCGCGCGAAAAACCATCCTTGAGCACGTAATCCACTTTGATCGCGAAATACAAATCTTCCGTGCACAACCATTTTCCGCGCACTGCTCCATAATTTCGCGCACCTCATGACTTTGCCATTTTCCAAGCTTCGGACCTCGAAACACCTCTTGCGCGAAAAACTTCATCCCTTTATTTCGCGCAACCCGCACGAATTTCGCGCACCGCGTAATTATTTCGCGCAGGTCTCCAAAATTGCGCGCGCCTAATGCCTTTGCCGATTTTCAAGCTTCCGACCTTGAAACATATTTTGCGCGAAATACTTCATCCACTATTTCGCGTGCCACTTCAATTTTTCACGGACGCCTCCAAAATTTCATGCGCCTCATGCCTTTACCGATTTTTAAGCTTTCGGCCTTGAAACATCTTTTGCGCGAAATACAATTTCGCGCAACCCGCTGTTTTGCGCGCCACACTTCAAGATTTCGCGCAACCCACTAATTTTGCGCGCCACGCTTAATTTTTCCGCGCACCTCTTTAATTTCTCTCTCCTAAACCTTTGCCAAAAACATATCACTCCATTTTCCATTGGCGATTTTCAGGCCCATAAATTTGGCAAACACTGGAAAACGGCACCACATTGTATCTGCTCTTTTTGTACCGCCTCCAGATCATCCATTCCTTTGTCAAGGTTCTTCAATCAATCATGGATTGTTGAAAGCATTGAAAGCATCCCTTGAACCCGACAAATCACCATTTAAACCCCCTTTGTCAACACACTCATTCACCATGGTTTTCTTTGTCAAAAAACACAACATAGATGTCTGCTTTGTCAACAAACACAATCACCTCAAAAATGCTTCAATGATACCTTGAGGGATTTTTTCCCAACAATCTCCCCCTTTGGGTTTGTTGACAACTCTTATATGGAAAGATACATCATTAATTCTTCATCCACCATTCACCTCATTGCGATTCTGATAGCGATCAAGGATTTACTCAACACATACTCTAAGCCCACATGAGAAATGCTCGTCGTGAGAAACAAGAGTAAATGAGAAGTTCATCAATGAATCACTTCATCTCTGACATCCACTATTGACACCACACTGATACCAATTTGTACTAAACTGATACCAATTGTCGATGGACTTGTTGGAAGACCAATGTTTGGTTTGGAAGTATTCTTACCACTTTCCAACACCTCTCTTCTTCTTTTATCACGATCCTCAGCTATCATGATATCTATTCTTTGATCGATCACTTCTAGCATCGTCAGATTTAATACACTCCCCCTTTCTCATTGCTCTCCCTTTCTGGCTACTCCACCTGTCAGCTTCTCCCCGTATCAATTAGGATATATCAAATCTCCACACTGTCTCCCCCTTGAACAATCACTATTTTATCCTCCTTTAACAAATTAACAAACACTTTTCTCCCCCTTTGTCAACGAACTCAAAGGACACTCCTTTGTAGTCTGTAACATAGTAGAGAACACATATCAGCATATTAGGGGAAAACACATCATACCTCGGGGAGAGGGGGGGGGGATTCCACATCCACACTATTTCAAGTGCGGGGAATCGACTGAACTCCCAGATCCAGTCGATGCCTCTCAAAAGCTTCCTTGGGTAAGGCCTTTGTCAGAATGTCTGCAACCTGTAGCTCTGTAGGCACATACTCCAACTTCACGATTCCCTGCTCAACCTTCTCCTTGATGAAATGATACTTGATCTCAATGTGATTTGTCCTTGAGTGATGGACGGGATTTTTGCTGAGATTTATAGCACTTGAGTTATCACACTGGATTCCGATCAGAGAATTCACTTCAACTACCATATCTTCAAGCTGCTGCTTCATCCACAATAACTGTGTGCATGCTTGAGTGGACGCAATATACTCAGCTTCTGCGGTGCTCAATGAAATGCAATCTTGTTTCTTTCTTAGACAAGAAATACACAATCCACCAAGATAGAATGCACCACCTGACATTGATTTTCTATCATCTGCTGAACCGGCCCAGTCTGCATCAATATATCCCAATAACTCTGTCTGAGATTTGTCGTTGTATGTCAAGCCGAAGTCCACCGTGCCCTTGATATACTGAAGTATTCTTTTCACTGCAAGCATGTGACTTTCCTTGGGATTACTTTGATATCTCGCTGCTTGGCATGTGGCGAAAACAATATCAGGCCTTGTCGCGGTCAAGTACAACAGACTTACGATAATTTGCCTATTTTCTGTGATATTAACTGCCTTGCCATCCTCATCTTTTGATAATCTCATCCGGGTAGCAACCGGAGTCTTCATCTCCTTGGAATTATCCATTCCAAACCTTCTTAGAACCTCCTTGGCATATTTGGATTGGGAAATAAAAGTTCCATTACTTCCTTGTGTCACCTGTAGACCAAGGAAAAACGTTAGCTCTCCAATCATTGACATTTCGAACTCATTTTTCATGAATTCGGAAAACTGTCTGCACTGAGCTTCATCTGATCCGCCAAAAATTATGTCATCGACATACACTAGCACCATCATCCTTTGATTACTGTCATTGCTGAAATAGAGGTTGTAGTCAACTCCTCCACGCTGGAAACCAAGCTTCTTCAAGTACTGATCAAGCCTTGAGTACCATGCCCTTGGTGCTTATTTCAGCCCATACAATGCCTTCTTCAGCCTGCAAACTTTGTTCTCATACTCATGAATGAGAAAACCATCTGGCTGCTCAATATACACCTCTTCTTTCAGAACCCCATTCAAGAATGCAGATTTGACATCCATCTGGAACACTTTGAACTTTCTTTGCACTGCTATGGCCAAAAATAATTTTATTATCTCCAGTCTTGCAACTGGTGAAAATGTCTCATCAACATCTATTCCCTCTATCTGGGAGTATCCCTTGCACACTAGTCGTGCTTTTTTCCGAATCACTATGCCATCTTCATTCATCTTGTTGCGATAGACCCATTTAGTCCCGATGACATTCTTGTCTGATGGCCTCGAAACAATCTCCCATGTCTGGTTCTTCTCAATCTGATCAAGCTCTTCGTTCATGGCCTGAACCCAGTTTTCATCTTCAGCTGCATCAGAAAAACATTTCGGCTCCACTTGAGACAAAAACGATGATTACTGTGATGATTTCATTCTTCGAGTCTGAACTGGAGCTGTTTGATCACCAATGATATTCTGCCTATCAATTTCAGCTCGACTCTTTGGCTTTCTCGCAGACACCGACTTGAAACTTTCTACTTCATCATCAGTATCTTCTTCTGAGTCAGCTTCTGCCACTTCTGCTCCCCCTGGGTTGCTTACCTCATCATCACTTTCATCCAGGAACTGTTCACTGGATCGTTGAGTATTCTGCTCATTTTCAACTATAGTGACATCATTGCTTTCAATGATTTTTCCCAGCATTTTGTTGAAACATTTATACGCTTTTCTTTTCCCAGAATAGCCAAGGAATGTCCCTTCATCTCCCTGTGCCTCAAACTTCATATGATGTTCTTTGTTGAGAATGAAACACTTACTTCCAAATATTCGAAAGTACTTCAATGTTGGCTTCTTTCCGTACCATAGTTCATATGGAGTCTTCCCTTGCTTCGGACATAACAGGGACCTGTTTGAAACATAGACCGATGTCAAAACTGCTTCCTTCCAAAATTTCTCTGGCAGGTCCTTATCAATAAGCATTGTTCTGGACATGTTGTTGATGATCCGATTTCTCCTTTCAACTACTCCATTCTATTGGGGAGTTCTTACTGATGAAACTTTATGCCTTATCCCATGTTTCTCGAGATAGTTTTCAACCTGACTGTTTGTAAATTCCGTACCGTTATCAGTACGAAACTTCAGAATTTTCTGCCCAAGCATCTTTTCTGATTCCCTCTTGTACTGATTTATGCAACTGAACACCTCTGTCTTATGGGTTATGATGAATACCCAGGCCATTATTCTATAGTCATCAATGAAAAGAACATAGTACCTTTGCCCATTTATAGCTCATGGTGAGATAGGTCCACATACATCAGCATGCACCAATTCAAGTACTCTAGTTGATTTATGTTCCTTTGGCCTGTATGTCTTTCTGATGATTTTCCCTTGTTGACAAGCATCACACGTATGAGTGCGATCACATCATAGTTTGGGAAAGTCTCTAGCAGCATCACATTTAACGAGATCCTCCATAGATGGTTGGCATAGATGACCAAGTCGCTTATGCCACAGCTGGTTTTCTTCCTCTCTGGATAAAAGACAAGTATCTTATTTCCCACCTACAAGATAGAGATTTCCCTTTGACCCTTTTCCCTGCAGAACAGCTGCTCCATCTTTTTCTTTCACAACACACATCTTCTTGGTAAATTGGATAGAGTGCCCAGAGTCACATAGTTGACTGACACTGAGTAGGTTATGACTGAGACCCTCTACTACCAAGACATCAGCACGTCTCATCTCTTTGCACCCAAACTTGGCTTCCCCTGAGCCAACAATCTTCAGGCCTTCATCATTTCCAAATTTGACAACTCCTTCTTTGTCATATTTGATGCCTGTAACAAGATCCTTATTACCCATCATGTGGGATGTGCAACCACTATCAAGGATCCAAACACTAGATCGATCTGATGCTTTAAGGGAAATCTCCGCCACCACAACCTTTTCATTTTTCTTCTTCTTGGTCCATACTTTTTCTTTCACACTCGGCATGGATTGAGGCTTCTGTTCTTTCTCAGAGTATGATGGACCACCCTCATCTTGCAGAGCTGCAAATCTGTTCTAAACTTTTAACTCACTTGTTGGTTTATTGATCTACTGCTTGCGAACATTTTGATTATGCTTTGACACATTTCTCTGAATGGTTGAAGTGCAATACCTAGCCATGTGTCCAAATCCTCCGCACCAAAAAAATGTCCTTCAAAATGTGTTCTGGAAAACCATTCTCTGTTTGGCTGCCATCTCTGTTCATGTTCCCTTCTGTATCTCTTGGCTATGGAACACACATACTGTGAATGTCCCATTTTCCCACAGCAATAACACCTGATATAGGATTCATTCCCTCGTGATATTTCAGCACTATGATTTCCCCTTTGGGATCTCTGAATATTCTGATTCTGTTTTGTGCCCAAATCAACCTTCACTTTCGGGATGAGTGCTTGCGGTCTGACTGCAATTGTCGCAAATTTTTGTTCTTGACTAATCCCAGAAACAACCTTAACATCTGAGCTCAATTGCTGCTTCTTCCCTACTAAACTGCTAGGCTCCTCTTTCATCTTCTCTGTCTTATGAATGGCCTGCTTTTCAGATATCACATATGGGGTCAAGAGTTTATCTTGATCCTTAAGTTTTTGTCGAAGACTGACCACTTATTCTTCAAGCTCTTTGATATATCTAACCTGCTCCTTTCCTGTGTTAGTCAAACAATAAATTTCCTTCTT
Organism: Viscum album; assembly: GCA_963277665.1. Lineage (NCBI taxonomy): Eukaryota > Viridiplantae > Streptophyta > Magnoliopsida > Santalales > Viscaceae > Viscum > Viscum album. The sequence continues at coordinate 830,080,520 of OY728140.1, forward strand.
TTGTTCCTCAATTTTAATCTTATACTCAACAATATTTTCTGAGCTCTCTGGTGTTGAGGATTTTAGTCTTTCAATATCTTCTAACAGCTCATACTTTTCTTCATCCTGTTGTTGCATATAGAGTTTGGCATCACGAACCACTTTATTGGCTTTCTTCGTTTTGGCTCTCCAAACATCTATCTCCTCAAGAGCTGCTTCCAATTCGGCTTCCATATCAATTCTCCCTTCAATTTCTTCTTCTTCTTTAGAATCAGCTTCTTCTACCTTTTGAGAACTACCAACAATTGCCACCAAGGCATTTACCCCACGATCTCTGCAATTTTCTATTTCCTCAACTTCTTTATCCTCAGACTCATCTGAACTTTCAAATTCTTGTGAAAGGAGATTCTTTTTCTTGAAGAAATTTCTCTTGAATTGTTTCTTCCCTTTTACAAAAGCTGAAGTCTTCTTTTTGGGAATTTCAATGTCATCATCATCATCATCTTCTTGAAACTTCTTGGGGCATCTTGCCGCAAGATGACCAACCTTTCCACATCTAAAGCATTCTAGTGGAAGTTTACCTTTAAACTTTCCTCTTCCTCTTTGTAGATTTGAAGAAAGGAATGAAATCACCTCATCTGCCTCTTCTTTTTCATTAGAATATTCAATGGTGAGCTTCTTCATGGCCTTAAATGCCACCTCTTTAGACTTCCCCTTTTCCACAGCCTCATTATCATCGTTCCTCATTTCATATGCAACCAAGGTACTGTGCAAATTGTCCAATGTCAGCTCTTTTGGATCTTTATCTTCTAGTACTGAAACTTTCGGATTGAACCGAGGTGGAAGTTTCCTCAAGATGCGCTTTACAATCTTTATGTCTTTAATGAATTCTCCAAGAACTCTCATATCTTACACAACAATGTTTACCCTGTCAAAGAATGTGTCAACAGACTCATTCGGGTTCATTTTCAGATCTTCATATTTGTTCCACAACACCTGCAGCTTTGCCTCTCTGACTTTTGTGTCCCCTTCATATATATTCAAAAGCTTTTCCCACATGGAATGTGACGTTTTGCATGACATCACCTTTGTGTAGATAATATTGGAAAGGGCTCCCCCTAAGGCATTGATTTCTTTGGAATCAGCATCCAACTCTCTATGCTCAGCTTCTGATAAAGCACCACTATTAATATCAGCTGTGATACCATGCATAGCTGCTGAAAACACATCCATTCCCAAGGATCGGAAATAGAGTTGCATCTGATTCTTCCATATCTGAAAATTATATCCGTCGAATATCGGAATCCCTTTATGATTGGTTACCTCCATTGAGAGAAGAACAACTTTCAACCTCTCCCTCTGATACCACTTGTTAGGTCCACTAGGCTAGATACCCTGAGAAGGGGGGGGGGGTGAATCAGGGTATGGCTAATTGAAAATTAATGTCCGTTCTGATCTTGTTTCGCTGTTAAGAAAAACACTCTTCTCTCTTTTTCCTGTTGCATGATATAAACAAAAAGTAAAGCAAGCACATGACACAACAATTTTACTTGGTTCACCGCTAAGGGCTACGTCCAAGGAGCATACGCCGACAGGTTTCCGGTCGTACCAAATTCCACTAATCTTCACTAGCTGTGAATTACAAGGTTCAGGATAGATCACTTCTATGACCAGGATCACAGCCTTTACAATGTTTAGGGTCAGCTCACTGCTTTCCCAAGGGTCACTCCATGTCTTTCTCTCTCTGGCTCACTGCCGGTGGAGAGGATCACCTTCTTCCTCTTCCTAAGCTCACTGCTCTTGGAAGGAATCCACTAACAGTTTATAGACCTATAGGTCTCTTCATTTTCATGAAGGAATGCATCTTCCTCTGTATTTAGATGCTCTGTTGAAGTCCAACTTTCACCCGCAGATGAATCTCACTTTGCACCGGATGTACCGGGAAACCTCAATTTTTACGCGCAACCCTTACGGTGTGTTGCGGGCAATTTCTATGATTTGTGCGAAATTACTTTTTCGCGCAACCTCCAAATATTACGCGCAGCCTGGAAACTGCCTTGAGTGCAATTCACTCTCTTTTGCGCGATATCCACTTTTCGCGCAACCTTCCTTTTACGCGCCAACACCAACTTTCTGCGCAGCCTTAGCTTTTCGCGCAACAGCTGACTTTACGCGCAAACTTTAAGTTTACGCACAACACCCTTTCTAACTTCAATTTCACGCACCAGAGCTCGGGTATTTTCTATGTCTTGAACTCTCCTGAATGGAGGAGGGTCACTTCATATTTATAGGCAAGATCGACCCCGCGCGAAAAACCCTCCTTGAGCGCGTAATCTGCTTTGATCGCGAAATACAAATCTTCCGCGCACAACCATTTTCTGCGCACTGGTCCATAATTTCTCGCACCTCATGCCTTTTCCATTTTCCGAGCTTCGGACCTCGAAACACCTCTTGCGCGAAAATCTTCATATCTTTATTTCGCGCAATCCGCACGAATTTCGCGCACCGCGTAATTATTTCGCACAGGTCTCCAAAATTGCGCGCGCCTAATGCCTTTGCCGATTTTCAAGCTTCCGGCCTTGAAACATATTTTGCGCGAAATACTTAATCCACTATTTCACACGCCACTTCAATTTTTCACGCACGCCTCCAAAATTTCTTGCGCCTCATGCCTTTACCGATTTTCAAGTTTTCGGCCTTGAAATATCTTTTGCGTGAAATACAATTTCGCGCAACCCGCTGTTTTTCGCGCCACACTTCAAGATTTCGCGCAACCCGCTAATTTTGCGCGCCACGCATAATTTTTCCGCGCACCTCTTTCATTTCTCTCTCCTCAACCTTTGCCAAAAAAATATTACTCCATTTTCCATTGGCGATTTTCAGGCCCATAAATTTGGAAAACACTGGAAAACGGTGCCACCTTGTATCTTCTCTTTTTGTACCGCCTCCAGATCATCCATTCCTTTGTCAAGGTTATTCAATCAATCATGGATTGTTGAAAGCATTGAAAGCATCCCTTGAACCCGAAAAATAACCATTTAAAGCCCCTTTGTCAACACACTCATTCACCATGGTTTGCTTTGTCAACAAACACAACATAGATGTCTGCTTTGTCAACAAACACAATCACCTCAAAAATGCTTCAATGATACCATGAGGGATTTTTTCCCAACAATATGAGTTATGTACTAACTTTATAAAACTCTAAACCAAAAATATATTTTGGAATATAGAGAAGTTAAATATAGTTGAACTATCTAGATTATGTATTGTTTAAGGTCGAGTCTTTATATTATTTGTATTGATACTTTAACGAATATCCCCTCTTATATTCTAATAACTAATCTCTTGAATTTCAAAAGTTTAAAATCCTTTCTTTATCCATATGACATATTTCATGAACTGCTTCTCACTTTCCAAAATCTATCAATGTAAATAGTATGCACAATGATCATTCTATATTGATAAAATCCTTTATTCCCTTGGTTAATATCCACTATCCTTTCCCACATAGACCAAAATCTCTCTCTCTCTTAGTTAAGGTTCAAACATTCCATCTTGTCAATTTATTACAATATTTTATTAGATAGGAATTTATAGGGATTACTTTAGTCCTCACAAGATGTGAGTGTCTTCCACATTTCCTTGAGGATGATCAATGGCTCCCAAGTCTCAATATATCTCTTTTACTTTTTAATTAATAATTTCATAACATTATTCACTATTTTGGGGCTACATAACCACTTATAAATAATTTTTAGTACCTCACTAGTAAAACTAAATCAATTCTACAAATATGAGACCTAAGAATAAGCTAGTTCAAGGAATATTACATTGGACCCTTCAGCTATATTGGAGAACTATCATAATGATGTGTTCGGGTGCCTCATGCAATATTGAAGTGATAAAAAGGTTTTGTTTATTCCTCACATTAAAATTTGAGGTTTATATATTCCCAAGAACTATCACACAAGGCATTGACATAGTCTTGGGATCTGACACAAGGATCCATGGGTTTGGTAACACAACCACAAATGTATAACTCTTTGAATTCCTATAAAATATAGTGTCACAATACTTTTTAAGTTATATTGAGAATGTAAACTTTACCTCTAATCCCATATGGAATTTGGTTGAGAATACAATCAGATGAGGTAGTTCATATTTCATTGGAACTAATATATTATCAAGATTACACCTTTTTATATTGTGGTCAGCATAGTGTTGAAATGTTTATGAAATTTATGTTTATGAACATATATATTCTCAATATTAGGACCGTGATACTACATTGAATATGAAATTTTCTCTCAATATTATACATGGCGTTCCATTGAATCTGAAGGATTATTAGGATTGGTTGTGATATTATATTTTTATGAAAAAACCTTCTCCAATATCAGGTTTATATTATATTATCAGTATGATGTATTCTTAGTATCCCAATGAATAGTATATTGTTCTCCTGATTTAGTATTTACACTAAAATATAAGCCCTCTAAAGTTTCATAATTATATATTAAATTTTTCACAACCCATTTTCTCATATCAAATCAAATTCAAAAATTAGTGATCTAGAAAAAATTAACCATGTTTAAAATAATAGATTAAATGAGTGGAAATTAAAACATAAATGCCTCAAATTTAATTCTAATGATTGAAAATAATATAATTTAGAAAAAAAAATATAAATAAAAAACAGAAAAAATATATTGAAAAAATATAAAAAAACAATCAAAAATTTGTGAATTGAATAAAAATTTGACTGAAAATTTGTTTTTCTATACAACAATAATGGTAAGACTATCCTGGTGAGAATAACAGGTCCAACACTGGTGTAAAAAACTTTTTGTGGAAATAACATGTAGTTTAATGACATAATTATTGAACAAAATCTTTTCAAGAGTTTAAGTTCATTCATCTTTATTAAAAATAAGGTTACATATCTAGTGTTAAATTGATAATCAACCTAATGTGAATTGAAGTAATTTTAGTATATACAACCATGGGGGAGATTTTCACTCAGTATTAGGTAATAATTATTTTATTGGATCATTATTTAGTTCATAATCATGTGAAATAGAGTATAATGATGGATTAGGTTCATTCAATCAATAAACATGAATAACCTAGAATGAATTGAAGTGGTGCCAACATGAATAAACAAAGATGAGGGGGATAAATTTTACCAATCCAATGGTGGATAAAGAATCTAAAAAACTTCATATATTTTAATAAAGAGTATTAAATAATATTAATATTATATTTAATTATTTGAATTATAGGGTGATAAGATGATAAAAGGAAATCTAGTACAACCATTGATCACATTCAAATGACGAGTCTATTACCGTACCATTGAATAGACATACTGTGGATGACTATTGACCACATTAGAATGTATATTTTTATTATAGTGTTGTTAATGATATATGGGGTTAGTGTATATTCTCCCTAGGATAAAAATACCCCCTTTTATGGATATATAAGGATTGTATATGTATCACATGTGTCATAACCATGATAAGGGAGTCCTTTTGGATCATAATCAATCATTACTAATAGTCATGAATAGTTCATGTTAATTCAAAAATCAAGGTAAAAAGTATGGTATATGAAAATAGAGTGTTTAAAAGTGATTTGGATATTCTAATTCATAACTGATTCTGTTTGATTAATGTGGAATGTTAAATAAGGGATGGAAGTGGGTGAGGATTTACAGGTGGTTCTATGATATGTGATATGGACATCACTATATATCCAGTTATAATAGGAATAAAACCATTCATAGTTCTTATAAATGGGTAAAAGTTTTTATAAATAAGGGATAATAGAGGAAAAATTGATATGAATTATTGATCTCATACACTATAATGGAAGGATAGATGGAACAAGAGTTAAATTTACAGCTGGGCCTAAGATAAGTCATATGAATATCATTGTGTATCCTATAATGATATAAATCCATCCCCATGTAGTTATTATAAAGGGGGAAAATATTATAATGATTAGGTTCCCTAGAATTCACTACACTGATCTAGATCATAAATTGTATAATATTTAATGGAATGAAATGTTAGTTTTATAGAAATAAAAATGATAAAACGAGATATAAGTTGTAGTGAGTCTGTGAACCATGGTGGAATAAGGGATAAGGTGAAGGTTAAATTTTTAGTTGTACACAAAATAGGATATCAAAGTGTCATTATATATTGTCCCAGTATATGTTTTGTGTAATAAAACCTGAATTTAATGATAAGGGAATACACTAGAAGGGGGACTTGGATAAAAGTAAAGTTTATGACAAGGTCCAAGATAGGTGATCCAAGAATCACTATGTATTCTATAAGTATAGTAATAAATACATATTTTGTTCTCAAAATGGGTATTTTATCCTAGTGTAGGCATAATTAAAGAAACCCATTATTTATCAAATGAATTGTATGTAATGAGATCATGTTATGTGGAATAGACCACTCTAAATAATTTTATGGTTATACGGGATGAACCAAAATTCACATAGTTTAAGGTTATACTACAAGTACTATAAACCATATAGTTTTGGGTCATGTGGTGAGGACTATGGGTCATATTATTTAGGTTCATGAAAAATTAAATTACTAATTTGAATTTTATGTGTGATATGTAAGGGTTGTTGAACCTATTTTCGATTTACATGAAGTAATTCTTGAAGAACATCAAATTAGTTGGAGGTGAGATACGCTCTTCATCAACCAGTATTAGGGAGTATGCTTCATTAGATAAATCCTTGTGTGTGTTGTCAGGTCCTTCCCATTTAGGTTTCAATATTGTGTGTTTCTTATTAGTTATCATTAGTTTTTTAAGGCTAACTTTAATTGAACTTGGAAAAATGATTGATGAAAAAACCTCATGTTGAATTCTAATGCAATGTAGTTTTGATGAACTTTGAGGTTGTACAATGCTCATTTTTTTTTCATTAAGTTATTATAGTTTATAATTTTTTATTTCTTTTATATGTTTCTTTTATCACAAAAATACATCTATAATTATTGAAATTGAACTTTAATAGGAAAAAAATATATATCCCATACACTAGTGATTATGGGGTTACTTTCGTGGATTTATGGATAATGTTGCGATAAGACCACAAATAATTGATGCGTTTTTTCAAGTGAATAATTTTTATCCATGTCCACTATTTTCTAATGAATATTCAAAAAATACTTTTTAAATGATTCCATCCATCCATTCATATTTTCATGATAGTAGGATTGATGATTGTACTAGATGTTGTACTCAAAATACACTTTCTTTATCTCAAATTCATAGAATTTTGTGTCATTATCAGTAGGAATTGTATATGGAATGTAAAATCTAGTGATGATACATTATTTCATGAAATTAATCATATCCTTTATCCATATTTATTACATGGGTATACCTTCTGACAATTTGAAGAATAATTAAATAGAGGTGATAACTAATTTTAATTTCTTTACAATTTCTGAAGGGTACAAACCCATGACATCTATCCCTCACATAGAGAATGTCCAGGAGTACTTATCAGTGTGCTACAACTCTAGGGGTTGATGAATGAAGTTTATATATACTAGAAATAAATGGAACTGACTTGGGAATTCTATTCAATCATGCATAATAAATGACCAAAAATACCCAACTCTCCTTATTTGGTGAGAGATTTTGGTTCCATAAAATGGGTTGTGTCCTTAATACCTACTTCACACCAAAATTGAAGTCTATAAAGGAGGATTAAAATATGGTCCTTATGACCAAACTTAAAGGGTAAACTTAACATATTTTTTAGATGATTAATCTCATATTTTCAAGTTTTTTCTCCAATAAATTTTAGAGGGGGAGTGATATGGTGATGTCCATTTTATTTATATATCCCCGCCTTCTTCTTCCCCTTTTATCCTTCATGTTTAGGGTATATTTTTCAGGATTTTATATAATGTATTAAGGTGTGTTCTTCCATTTATTCCTTCATTGTTCTTCCTTTTTATATCCCACTATTTTTTTACATTTCCGGGATAGTGTTTTAATGACGATTTCACTATATCATGGTGAAGTCATCCTAATTAATTGAAAATTTTTCTTAGCTTGTCTATAGGAGGTCCCACAAATATGGTCACATAAAGTCTTTCACCATTTTGGTAGAGGTATGTTTCTACCCTATATTATTTCGGATTTTTTGTTAAATTTAATGAAATTTTCAATTGACCAGGTGCTAGGTGTTAGGGATTTTACTTGGGATGGTGTCAGGGGTATTTCATAGACCTTCTATGGGTCATTGGTAAAGGTTATGAGCAGTTTTAGTGACAAAGCGATTCCCGATGAGTTTTTAGGTGAATACTAATTTTTAATTAATTTTAATAATTTAATATAAATTTTATAATTAATTATTTTTGTTATATGGAATTAAATATATGCTTGTGAGAATGGATGGGGAATTGATAAGCTTGATAGAGAATGAGTAGAGCTCGATGAGGATGATTACTATATTATGGAGGTAGGTGGTCCCTATTATGCATGATCGTATTTATGTTGTGCATGCTTATTCTCATAAGTATTTTTCATAGGAAAAGGTAGATGAATAGGGACTAAGAGTTCCCTAAATAGAGATAGGGGAGGGGAATTATCCCTCCTTGAGATGGAATAAGTTTCCATTAGCACTTTGGGTGGGTTGGGATTTCTTGGAGACTATGTATATAAGGGAAGATAAAACTGGTTGATAATATGAGAGAGACCTTTGGTAGGTATTAGTGTAAGAAATTTGATGTAGGTAGCCTAGATTAGTTTCTTAGGGATAATATGAAACAATTGTTGGGGGATTATATCCATGGATGGTGAGTGAGGGGGTCATACATCTCATGCTTGATGAAAGAAACCATCTTAAAGGTGGAGGAGTGTCTTGGTGAGTTTTATGAGAAGTGTAAGATATTTATGATTACATGAGGTGTAGAGAATAGGTATTTACTCTATGTGGTGGGTTCATATATCTTTCAAGATTAATGTGAGATAGGAACCAATTGAAGATCATGATGTTGGAATTAGAGAATGATGTGAATCAACCTTCTAATGTATGGGTTAAGTGGATCCTATGGGTTGTGATAATGTTGTGGGGGTATTAGAGATAGATTGGTTCCAATGGTTGAAGTATAATATGGTCTAATGAGATATTAAAAGTTTCTAAATTGATTATTAAGTCTTATATAAGACATGGATATAGGTTTTGAGAGAAGAGTTCCTTGTGAAGAGGTAGTGAGTCTTGTGATGAGATGAAGGACCTATTTGATGTTGTATTCTAGAGTTACTTAAAACCCCATAATTTTTGATATGAAACTAGAAAGAAATCCAAGAGTTATATGGGGTCCTAAATTTGTGTGATATGATCCTTATATTGAGTGAGAAATTACTGGTCAGAATTCCTTTAGTGATAAGGGGTCTTGTTTTTTATGTTTTGTGAGACTGGACGAGCGAACTCACATTTAATGAGATGATGTTGGTAAGGGGACCACCATGAGTGAAAGGGGGTTTTTATTGGGACTTGGTTTGGGTTTGGGTGGATGGACCCTAACTTGAGAGGCAAGTTAGGGATTCAGATAAAGATGGAACCATATTGAGTGAGAAGGTATTAGTAGGACCACCTTGACTGAGAAGGTGGGTCTAGGACTTGGAAACACGATCCTACCCTATCCATTCAGGCAGTGGTTGAGGATTTAGTGTAAGATTTAACCTAATTAATTGGATAAGTTCTAGGTTGTGGTCATGATTGCATAATGAAATGAAGGAATTCTGACTTAGGCTAAAGTTGGTATTATTGGGCATTGTGGTGTCATATTTACTACAAAGTGACCCAATGCACGTAGAATTGTTATGACCTAGTTATAACATAATGTCCATTATTCTTGTGTGTGACAGGTATAATTTCCCCATGGATACCCATATGTGACGGTGTATATTAAGGGCACTTGGTGAGACCCGACTAAGATATATGTCCTATAACAAACATAGGAACTCTGGTGAATATGCATAACTTATATATGTTTTCAGGTTTAACACAAGATGTGTAGTAGATCCAGTTGAGACAGATCAATGAATATTGTAGAAGGGGATGAAGTGAGGCCTAGGGATGGTGGTAAATCCTATTGTGTATTTTTTTATTTTGTATAAGTGATAGTTGTAATGGGGGATTAGTTTTTGTGTGTGGTTATACATGGTATATTTATTATAGGAGGATATGATTATTTATTATGCATACTATGATGTTTGTTATGGATACTATTTGGTTATTTTATCTATGTGTTTTACTCTGATATGAGGGTATTACCTCTCTAATGAATGGTTTAAGGCCCTCATTTATAGTCATAAGTGTCTGGAATAAAATGAAGTGCTCTTAAGGTCATGTAGAACATTATCCTATGCACTAATGAGTATCCCATAAGATGGGGTGTTGAAAATTTATATAAAATAATTTTATTATTTTTTAATATTTGGGGAGATGATAGTAAGGTGATCAAGGAATGTGTTGGAGATTTTGATGAACCATGAACTGGTGAGTCATGAACACATTTTTTATCATAATTTTTGGTTATTAGGGGTTTGAGATTGTTATTCTAAATTTTTCATATTATAGTTAAGGTGATTATTCAATTATAATTTTCTTAATGAAGATATTGTTATTTTTTATTTTGGGTATTTTTATATAATAAATATTCTTATATAGATGCATCATGGTTGGAATTTTGGATTTTATAGCATATTTTTTATGTTTGTAGTTGGTTCAGTGATAAGGGGTTCATTTGTTTAAAGTGTAAAATAATTGTATAAAAAATTTTCCCATATTAATTTTTGGTTGAATTCTACTCAGATAAACTATTTTATGTTTTCTAGAGATATTTTATGTGGATCAAGGTGTATGAAATTCTCTCATGGTGACTATAAAATCACTTTTTCCAAGGGGTGTAAAGAGACCCTTAGTGGGTTGGTGCAAAAACTAATTTCTTTGGTGATGGAACCCTAATAGGTTTGGTATAGGAATTGAATAGATATGAAATGATCAAAGTATGGGCACATGTTTCCTTATGTATGTGAGTTTAGATACTTAATGTTTCAACAAAATCCTATATAGTGGTTTCCCATATATATTCTTGAAAGAATTCTACCTGACTGAACCTATGGGTTAGCAGGTACACTTGTGAGGGTTGTGTAATGTAATGTGGAATTAATTGGGATTGTAATAAAGTCTAGGGGAGTGGGAAATATCATAATGATGTTGGGAAATATTTATTATGGATTCTCTTTCAGTGGCGTGATGGGTGCATGGGTGGAAACTCATGGATTTGGAATAAAAATCAGGTGGTGGGTGATCATGTGGTAAGCCTTAGCATGAGTGATATACGTCAGGCTTGTTGGATGAGACTAAACCATGAGAATATAATATTTAGTGGGTTACGTGTGTGATATTATGTTCTGTAGGACTCAACTCAAGTGAGCGTTAGTTGGTTTATTTGATCAGGTTGTATGGGGGAATACACATATTGGATTTATATGATATTGAGGTAGATGGGGGAAGGACATATGATAGGGTTCTTTCAGAGAATCAACTTTCCTTATTAAAAGGATAGTGGGTAGTTGGTATGTATTTTTTATAGTATTTTTAATGTATAGTGGTAGGTGTGTATTGGGTATGTTTAGTTCCCTTTGAGTTATAAATCTGTGAGCGACCATGTGTGGCATGTGAACTAATGTGATCAGTTAGACGTGTGCATGCATGGTGTCATGATGGTTTTTTTTGAGAATGGGATGTGTCCCCTATGATGAGAGGAGTCATAAAAAAATATATTTATGTATAATGGTATGGTTCGTCCAAATGGTTTTCTATAGAAGTTTTCGGGTTTCTAGGATGGGTGATCATGGATCGGGAGGACCAACACACATGTGATGTTATTATCCATTGTGTTTTGTGATAAATGGGTTATTTAAGGGACACCATATGTTAGGGAGTGAACCATTTTATATTGGAGTTTAAGAACTCATTACAAATGAATTTTGGAGGATTTTAAGGTTGGAATTCCTAGTAATCTATGAATGGGAAAAGTTTTTTTTTGGGTTGGTGATCAGGTATGAGAGGAATGATTACATAAAATCATTATGTTAGGTAATGACTAAATCATGTACCAAAAAAACTATGTTTTGGTTTCATATAATAATGATGAGGATACTACCTATTGGAACTTAAGGGAAGATGATTGAATATCCAAGAGGGGGGGTGAATTTTATTTTTCAAATAAATTTAACGATGATATAATAGTTTTTAAATTAATGTAGTAGAAATAAAAATAACTATGCACAAGATATTTTTAGAGTATTTTTAGATAAAATTGACAATACTCTACTCTACACCCTCTAAAATTCAAAGAGAGATGACAACCACTAAATATAAAATATTACATTGAATTTTTCAATCCTAGAGTCACAACCCAATTACCAATAATTTTTACTCTGAAGGATTAAACCCAATAATATCTAGATTTTTTCAACTTGGAATCACAACCCAAAAAATCCTATGCTTTTCTACTAGATTCACAACCTAAAATGAATATTTTTGGGGGATTCACAACCCAATTACACATACATTTTAAAGGGGTAGTATAAGGCACACACACCTAAGCTAAAAAGAATTGAAAGAAATAAAACACCATAGAAAATAGTTGAATAAATGAATCTTGTGAATATTGAGTAAGTACTAATCACTCTAGTAAATGAGATTCATATAATTAAGGCCAGAAAAATTATTTTATCTACAATAATCACATGAAATGAATGATTTTTTTGTGCTTCATATTTATTGTATCCTTGAGAAATCATTTACTGCATCGGTTCTTTCAAATCTATATATATAGTTTCATCATGCCTAATATATTTCAAATTTGAATTCTATTTAAATTCATCTTTCCCGAATAAATATGTTTCTATAACTTTAACAAACTAATTAAGAGTTTTAAGCATTGGTTTCCCATAAAATGCTTCATGTCTATTTCTTTTATAAATGGAAAATAATATTATTGTGAGTTCTCCTAGATATTATATAAAAAATAAAAACAATATTATGTAACTCATTAGAATAATTAATAGAGTAGTAAATAATTAGTATTAATATCCTTGGTAAAATCCTTGATAATATGAAAGACTTACTCTCCATACTTTATCTAGTTTAATTATGAATATTACATTTTCCAAAATTTCAACATGAATTTCCATACACACTTGATCCCCTGAGAATATCATTTAATTCCATAAAAAATAATATAAAACATATTCTCATGGATTCTAAATAATTAATGACAATTTTTAGAAAAAATAAAATAATAAAAATAATTTAAAAAAACTTATAGCAAATTGAAATGTGAAACATTGCATAAAAAATGGCATATTCCTATATTTAGAACCCATAGAAACTCATATAACCATGTGGGAGAATTTGACAACATAAGATAATTTCACATATAAAATTTTATCACGTATGTTAAATATCTATGTAAATAATATATCCACATAACCAAACATTATGTAGCTAAATTATATGTAAGTGAATTCAACTACATAATCAAATCTGTATACATAGCCAATTTCATGTAACAAAAAATATTACACAACAAAATCTATATATTAAAAAATATTCACGAAGTAAATAAATCATATAACAAAATTATACTTAACCAAAAAATTTCACATAGGAAAATATATCACGTAAGGGAATTTTATATGTAAAAAATTTTCCTAAATTTATGCACAACTTGAATTTTTTATATTTTATACAATAAATAGAACTTCTAAATAAAAGAAAATTCCTTGGTTCCTTTTAAATTATATTTTATTAATTTCATTATCTTTACAAATAATCAAAATTAACCATAATCATAATTTTTATATCTTATGTTATCACTAAAATATTATTGCAAAATTGTTCTAAAGAACTATGGAATTTATACTGAAAACATACTATGTATTCTAAGAAAATTTGAGACATGATAAATCTATATTCATAATTTTATGTATTCCCAATAAAATATATAAAATATTATTATATTTACATCATAATAATAATCACTCAATTTTTAGTTATATATCCAATGTTATTACTGAAATATATGAGATAACAAATTCCGAAAATTCAGAAACGTGGATCATAATTTGGTTATGTGGTTCTGGATTTGGATACATGGTAATAGTACTTTGTCTATGTGGTAAAAATAATAAAACATGAAAAAATGATATTTAGAGGTCTTAAATGAAATATTTAGTATTGTATCTCAATATCAATCTTTTATAACATGTCTTAAACAGTAAAATAATGAAATCTAAAGATAATTTAAGAAATGAAATATAATAATCAAAGTAAATCCTAACTTAATCAATATATAAGATTACAAGATAAATTAACACTTAATAAATCCATGAGAGATTATAATTAAAAAAATTAAAATATTATGTCTGATGTTAAATGGGGTAAAACAAATATTTTTTTTGTAACTATCAAAATAAGAAGTGGCTCAATGAGACACTAAAAAATCTACACCTTTTTGATGATTTCAAAACCAAGTATAATTTCAAAACATATCCCCCTTTTCTAAATTATAAAAACGATTAAAACAATTTCCTGGTAGAAATGTACCAATGGTTTAAGATGGGAACTAACCCTTAAAATATTAAAATCAAGCATGAAAATCCCTCCTTAATGATTAATAGGAAATAAACTAACCGTAAAAATTACATCAAATGTATAAATAAGTGGACCATATAATCATGAATTTTCAAACAGTTGTAACAATAATTAATGAACTACTTGTCTATAATATTATAAATTATTTTGGAAAAATATTTTAGAAATATCAAGGATCCACTAAAAATTATTATATTGTTAGAACATTGAGTTCTATATGGTGATAAATGTAAAAATATTTTTTGTGAAAATCGATAAGATATCCCTCATAAAATAACCATTTATGAAAATTGGATGTTTAAAAAATAATTAGACATCATCTAATATATATGAGAAAACATAAAATAAAAAACAACAAGTAAATATGAACTGAAAAATTGATTCTTAATTACTATGAATTTTACATAAATCTAAAAATTTCATCATATAAACACAATACAACTCCCCATAAATTCATCGTATAAAAATATAAATTTCCATCATAACAATTTCAAATATGATTTTCTCAGACTTAGTAATGCCTAGGGGCTTAGTAAATTTATTAGAAAGATGGTTTTCTATCAAAATAAATTACAAATTTATATTTTATTTTTGAACATGATCCCAAAAAAAATGAAATTTAACATCAATGCGCTTAGTACTAGAGTCTTGTAATGTATTTTTGGAAATGGAAATATAAGAATTATTGTCACCTAATAAAGTAATAATATAAAAATAAAAGCCAAATTTATAAAGGGTTTTCTCAATCAATAATGATTGAGAATAATAAAATGAAACAACAATGTATTTATATTCAATAGTCGAAAGAGAAACTAATTTTTTTAATCATAAGAAACTAAATATTTACTAACTAAATTACACATACTTGGAGTTACTTTTTTATCTATATTACATCCACCAAAATTAGAACCTAGATATCTTATCATATCAAAATACATTTTATCAAGATAAAATAAACCAAGATTTAATGTTCATTTAACATATATAATAATCCTTTTAATAAACTTAATGTGACTTTCCTTCAGGTCACTTTGAAATATAGCACACATGAAAAAATAAAAATAATAAATCATATTTTTATGTAGTAAAGTATAAAAAAATTCCAATCATGCCTCTATAATATTTAACATAAATAGATTTTATAGATTTATCTAAATCTATTTTATAAGTAGTACTCATGGGAGTATTTTCACTTTTACAAGATTCTAATATAAAATTATTAACTTGATCTTTATCATACTCATATTGATTTAGAAAAATACCATCAAATATTTAATATATGTGAATAATAAGAAAAAATTTCAATTCTCCATCATACTCATATCAAATTTGGAAGTCATTAACTTGAAAAATTCACTACAAATATTTTTACATGATGATCCAAAAATAACGTCATCAACATAAATTTTCAAAATCAAAATTGTTGGAGTAGCTCCATACTACTTTAATTATTTTTTAATTTTATAATTACAATATATTATATTTATTTAAAATTTATTTTTGTTTTTATTTATTTATTATTTTTATTTTATTATATTTATTTTTTTGATAATTAATAATTTTATTATTTTTATTTATAAGAATAATTTTGTTTAATTTAATTATTTTAGATATTATTTATTATTTTTATTATTCTATATAATTATTTTTAAATATCTTTTTGTTAAGAAACCTATTTTCTAAAGTAAGTTTTTACATTAACGTAAGTATGTAAAATTATTTATACCCTTACATGAGTTTTCAAAAGTTGCCTTTACCTTTAAATAAGTTTTTTGTTACACTTATGTAGGAAGTTTAGCTTTTATCTTACCCTAACACATCTTTGTTATACTTTTATACAAATTCTTTGAACCTTTATGTACTTTTGAATATAACCTTATGAAACCTTTGTTATATTCTTCTTAGCTTAATGAAAATCAGGTTTTAATCCTAAACATGCCTTTTCAATTCGTGTTTACCTTTATGCATGTCTTGGATAGTTCTCTTTAACCTTACACAAATAATGGAATTACCCTTACATATGAAGTTTAAATTTATATTTACCTTCATGAATCTCCCATATTAATTGTACACATCACATTTATATTATGAGTTACCTTTAAGCAATGCTAGATACCTGGATAGATGTAATATTTTTTAATTCTTATCTTTATGGAAGAGTTATACCCTTATGCAGTGCATGAAAAAATACGTGTTAAAATTATGAATTGTTTGAAACTTATATTATAACCTTATACAACATGTTATTTTACCCTTATATAAATCTTGAAAATCCATTTTACTATGTTTTTTTTGTAATTTTATTAAAAATCTTAATTTGATGCATATATATAATAAATGAATATTTTTTTTAATGATCTTATAAATTAATATTATTTATATATAATATATGTGAAATGTTTTCAATTTTTAAAAATATTTTTATAAAGTTTAATTCCATTATTAATTTACACATGAATTTATAGTTTGAAACTCAAAAAATATTTTCTATTTATAATATTGAGCAATTTTTTTAAATTATTTCTAAATTCGTGTTGTAGTCTAACGAATTTATTCAGACCTGTTTCAATTTTTTTAATCAAGTACATTTATGTTTGATTTTATCACTTGTTTAAAAAATTAAAGTTTCTTGAAATTGAAATTTTTAATTTTATAGAATGACATTGTGAGAATGTTTATGGCATATCTTGGACATTTTATTTTCGTATTATTTTAAAATTTCTAATGGGATATTTTAAATGAGTTTGAATTATTCAATTAGTTTTAAATTAAAATGATAATATTATTATCATATTTTTCTCTCTATATCTCTTAAATAATTCTATACTATTAATAATATTATTTTATATTTAACTTCCTAAATATTTCCTTGGTCTTGTTGAGTTAACTTTTTTGGAGGGATAAAGTAGCCTTGAATAAATTATGGTCAAGATTCCTTAAAACTGGAATTCAACAACATAAACCCGATGATGGATTTAAGAATATTACTGAAAGAGGAGAAGGCTATAAATATAGAAATATAGAGTCCTTGATAATCTACACATCAAAATTCATTGAAAATAATTCTATAAATTCCAATATGATCATTTCCTTTCAAAGTGATTTCATTTATAAATATTCTTTTCTTCATATATAGTGGGAACTAAATCTTAATATCCAAATAAATCTCTTCTTTTATTCTCATTCATCAGTAGTACTCATCATATTCATTGATATAATTTAGACCAAGCTTAAAAGAAATCACTTCTTATAAATCCTCCATTAATCCTCTTATTTATAATATTGGTTCTCACAACCTTTAAAGTGAGATACATTGTTTTTTGTGGCATTTCGATTAAAATCTAAAGGGACTATTATTTTTTGGTTTCTAGATATTCAATTAAAGATATAGTCTCAATTTTATCTATTTTTATAGTAAAACATAAAAATAAATGGATAGTTCTGGTATCTTGAATACCATTAAACCTAAAGAACTAATATATTTAATCATAAAGGGATATTAGTGGTATATATAGGGGTACTTTTGTGTAATATTTCTAAACCTCCTTACCAAATATTGTGTGATATTTACTTTCTATAATTTCATTAATGTATCGTTTTCATTTATCTATTCCATAATTTGTTTAATCCATCTAATTCACTGAATAGATTTATTCTCAAAACACTATTTATTATATTATTCAAATTTTATTATTATATTTATATATTTTAATACTTTAAATACATTGATTCTATGATTATTGTATAAATATGTTTTTGTAAATTACATTTCTTTTCTTTAATTTTTTTAAAGGGAAATTCAGCCCCATTTCCATTTTATTTATTATCTCTTGCCTATATTTAGTATCGATGGAGTTTTTTTTTAAATTATTTATGTTATAATTCATTTAAAGTTTTTATTTTGAAAATAGTTAAGAATTTGTTTCAAATAAAGATATATTTTTTAAATGGGTTTTCATACAACCATGGTGGTATCAATAGAAAATCACAAGTTTGTGCTCCATTATTTGATGGTACAATGTAAAATTATTAAAAATATATAATTTTTACTTTTTATAGATCTGTTGGATATCATATTTATATATTGTTTATAAATTTTTATTGTAGTTTATCTAATAAAGAAGAAAAATGGACCCATAGTGATATTTATTCTTCTGAATTAGATGGTAAATCTATGAATGAATAAAATTTTGGTTTAGATGTTAAAGAGTTTAATTAAGATTCATCACGTAAAATCACTAAAAAAATGAATAAATATTAGAGTTTATGCATGAAGATAAAAATAAAGTTAATGATATAAGGCTTGACATGTATAAATTTTTTTGAGAGTTTCTCTATAAATCCTTGAAAATACATCACTATCGCGTTTACTAGATTTACTAAGTTGGTAATATCTGGAAAGATCTTGGTGACTCTCTTTCTATAAAAATGTTGGTCAAGAAAATCATTTGGGAATTACCAAGAATTTTGGAACTAGAAGTCACTATGATCCAAGAAGCTATATATGTTATGAACATGTTTGTCAATTAAATCAACAGTTATCTCATGAAATATTAGATAACTATGAAGATATAAGATGAAAATGGGGTAAATGAGGTTAAAAAAACTAAAAGAA
The DNA here is from genome assembly GCA_963277665.1 of Viscum album. NCBI lineage: Eukaryota > Viridiplantae > Streptophyta > Magnoliopsida > Santalales > Viscaceae > Viscum > Viscum album. The sequence goes on from OY728140.1 coordinate 830,099,842, forward strand.
CAATTTTATTCAATAAAAAATGACAAATAATCTGAGAGTGACTCCAATATTACTAACTTTACCAAGATGATGGACAAGTTCAAGAAAAATAAATGATCCACTTAGCACTTCAAAATGAAAAATCAAGAATTTAATTTAACTTTTTTTGGTTATAAAAATAAGGGACACATCAAACCTCATTATCTCTTAAACAAGAAAAAGTAAAATTAAAAAAAGAAATGAAATAAATATTTAAATGTCTCGAATTGGATCACAAGTGAGGGATATATTTTTATATAATAATTGAATGATAAAAGTACCAAGTGTATCATGAAACATGTTAAGGATGTTATTGATATTAGTTCTGAAATTTAAATTGTTACTTTTTATTCATAATCTAATTATTATAATTACTATTCCTATTTAGCTTATGAAGATATTTTAAATGATAAAGATGAACTTCGATATAGTTTTTGTGATATTTTTTCTTAATTAAATGTTCTTAAAAAGAAACAAAATTTTGGTGTTTCTGAAAAGATAAAATTTTAAAAGAAAATGAGGGTTTCCTTTAAAAATTAAAACATCAAGGAAATGTTGAGAATTTTGAATCTCATATTAATGATATTTAAAATTATATTTATTTTTTGGAATGAGGAGAAGAAAATTTAAATAATATTTTGGTTAAAAAACATTTTAAAAATAAATATGGTTTTCGGTTTTCAATTCAATATAATTTTCCCAACAATTCTAAAAAGACTACTTTTGTAAAGGAAATTTATAAGAATAAATTTTATAAATTTTATAGAAAATTTGGTCAGTTAGTTTATGAATGGAAAAAAATAAAATGATATAAATGGTAGACCTAAAATAATTAATATTTATTCTAAATTTTTTAAATTTAATTATCATTCTAAACATATTTAGGTTCAAAAATCCATATTGTCCAATCATAGCAGGCACAATTTTTTTTCTACATTTCAATACTTATTATATCACAATATTAAAACCAAAGTATGGCTATCAAATGGAACTCTATTTTGATATCGTGTAGGGTTAGGCCATTTAAACTCATTAAATTATCATTTGGTAGATAAATAATTAAAAAAATTAAAAGGATAAATCCATAGAGTTTGAATCACAAATAATATCTAGGAATTATTTAAAATTATATTTTCTTTAATTATTTTATATTGGGAGAGTTTTTAATGATCTGTATTTTATTCACCCACCTATATTAAATCATATTGAATATAATATCTAAGAATGTGTAGTATTTAAAATCATTTATATAAATGTTTTAAATTTTTATCTCATAAAATGAATTTTAATTTATTTTTAAAATTTAATTTTAATTTTTTTAAATTTATTTCATACCTTGAGCTTGATGTTTATGCTAAAAATGAGGGAGAACATAGATCATTCCTATTTGGAAAATATTTAACATTAACCTCTATTTTTATTGGAATAAGGTTCCTTGTTCTTTTTATTTTAAATTTTCCCCCGAATTATTTTTTCAAAATTTATACTCTAATCTTTTATTACTTTCTAAAAATCATAGACAATATTGTATTATATTTTATCATTCAATTTTTTTTGTAAATTAAATGGTTTCTTAAATTTTTAAAATTTTCTTATCTTCTCATTTTTCAAATTCTCTTAGTATTTTGGAATGTTTGAGAAGTTTTTAATTTTTAAAATCTATTTTAAAAAATTATTTTCCAAATTGGAATTAAAATTTAATTCTATGTTTTTAAAAAACTTTTAATAATTTTTGAAAGTAATATGAGTATAATACTTAAAGAAAAATAGTCATGTCTAGATATAAACAAGTGGATGTGGTTATGGTGCCGATGCTCATAGAGATTTATCTTGAAAATAGTTGATTGTGTTTTTAACCCTTTCTCATTCTTAGGAATGGTGAATGTGCCTTTACTACACACCAAGTTTAACACTCCATGATAATGTTTTATGGTTTCTTAATAGAATATTTAATTTTTATTTATTTATAATTTTAAAAATCATTTTCCAAGTTTTATCTTTTAAAACTATTTTCTTTATTTTAGTATTGTTTCTAATTCCATAAAATTCATTTATATTTTAGGGATACTTTTAAATTTATTCTTAAAAGAATTAATTTAGGGGAAAATATCTATTTTTATATTATATCTATTTTATTTTAGAGAGAAAACTTGTTTTCAAATTTATATTTTCCCCTTATTTGTTTCAAAAAGGGGGAGAAAATGTGTTTTTAAATTTATTTTAATCCTTTTGATCAATTCTAAAAGGGCGGATAAATTTTATAGTAGATATTTTATTTTTTAAGTATAAAAAAGTGGATATTTTTGGATTGAATCCTTGAAAATTTAATTATTTTATTTTTTTTATAATTTCAATATACTATATTTGTTTAACTATTTTTTATTTACTTATTAATTTTAATTAATTAATTTTTATTTTGATAATTATTTTTTTTAATTATAATAAATTTTTTAATTTAATTATTTTCGAGTTATTTTTTATTATTCTTATTATTCTATAAAATGTTTTCAATTGTTTCGTGATATTTTATTTCTAATGATATTTTTTTACTTTTACATAAATTTTATAAAATTATTATTAAAATTAAATGAGTTTTGAAAAGCTCCCTTTACATGTATGTAACATAATTGTTAACCTTACATAAGTAGTTTAGATTTTATCTTACCATTATATAGATTTGTAGTACCCTTATACAACTTCTTTGTACTTTTACACTGCTTTGACTCTGTCCTTACACAACCTATGTTATCTTCTACTCACCTTCACACAAATAATGTTTTACCCTTATGCATGCTTTATAAATTCATGTTTACCTTTACATATTTCTAGGATAGTGATCCTAACCCTTACACAATGAATTAAATTACCCTTATATAGGGATTTTAAATTTCCCTTTACCTTTATGCACCTATTAGCTTACCCTTACACAAGGTAAATATATTCTGAGTATCATTTACACAATTCTAGCTACCCTTACACATTCTTTATAGTGTAATGCTTACCATTATGATAAATATATCCCCTTATTTAGAAAATGTAAAATATATTTTACCTTTACACATTTTTTCAAACTCTTATTATACCCTTATGGAGCTTGTTACATTACCCTCATACAAATCAAGAAAATCCAATTTACCCCATTTCACAAATTTATTGATATCCAAATTTTCTTAATGCATATAAAAAATATTTAATTTTTTTAATGATCATATAAATTAAAATAAATGATATATAATCTATATAAAATGTTATTATTTTTTTAAAACATATTTTTATGAATTTTAATTATATTCTTTATTTAGGCATAAATTTATAGTATGAAATTCAAATATTTTACATTTATTATTTTGAGTTGATTTGTTTTTTTAATTGTTTTTAAATTCATGTTGTAGTCTAAAAAAGTTATTCAACCCTATTTTAATTTTTTAATTGTTTTATATTTAATTTTGATATTATTACATGTTTAAAAATAGAAAGATGTTTGAAGTTATAATCTTGAATTTTATAGAATGGATGTGTGTGAAAGTTTATAAGATATCTTGGACCTTTTATTTTGATATTATTTTAAACTCTCTAATAGGTGATTTTAAACAAGTTTGATATTTTCAATTAGTTTTACATTAAAATAATAATATTATGATAATCTATTTGTCTCTCTCTCCTAAATTTTTTTGGAATAATAATAATATTATTTATATATAACTGCATAATGATTTTATTGGTTTTATTGAGTTAATTATTTTTTAAAGGGATCAAGAAATCATGAAAAAATTATGGTCAAGATTCATCGAACTTGGACATTAACATATTAAAACCCCTGACGGATTTTATAAAATTATAAAAAGTAGAGAGTCCTATAAATAGATGCCTTTAGAGGCCTTTGCAATCAACACATCTAAATTCCTAGACTATCATTCTTTGGTTTCCAATGTGCACAATTTATCTCAAATGGATTTCATTTATAATTCTTATTTTATCTTTCTTGATAATGAACTAAATTGTAATATCTAAATCACTCTATTCTTTTATTCTGATTATCTTTAACTATTTATTATATTCATTGAGATAATTCAGACCAAACTTAAAAGTGATTACTTCCTTATAATCCTCCACTCTTACTCTTTATTCTAATATTGTTTCTCACTGCCTTTAAAGTGAGATACATTGGTTTTATTTACATTTAAATTGAAAAGGGGAGAGTCTATTGTTTTGTGTTTTGTATCTTTTTTATTAAATTTCTAATGTCTATTGTATCTAGTTTCTCACCATATCATAAAAATCATGTGATAGTTTTAGTATCTTTAATATGAATAAAAATAAGGGACAAATACATTAAATACTATTGGAATTAAGGTGGTAGACGTAGGTGTACTTTTAGGTACTATTTCAGAATATCCTTACCTAATACTATGCCTTATTTACATTCTGTATTTTGATTTATTTATCACATTTATTTTTCATTTCATAATTTACTTAATCCATCTGTCATGTTTAATCGATTTGTTCGAGAATTTATCTTCATTTTATTCTTCCTTTTTTATTATTATATTTAATTTTATTGTTACTATTTCAATAATTTGATTCTTTTATAAATAATATTTTATAAATTGGATAATTTTCCTTTAAATATTTTAAATGGAAATTCACCCCTTTCTATTTTATCTCTTATCCCCGACCTATAAAAATTTCATTACAAAATATCTCAATTGAAAAAGTAGGATCAATCTTTCCATTTTTTATTTTTTTTCAAAATATAACTATCTTGAGGATATTATTTCAAGCCATATATTGCCATAGATAATTTAAAAACATGATCATGATGCTTTAAATTTTGAAAACCAAGGGCTATCTATCATAAAAATATTCATAAATATAACCACTAAAAAATATTTTTTTGACATCTATTTGAAGTAAGTTAAACCCATGATAATAAAAATAAGCTAATAATAATATAATTTCTTCTAATATGAAAACAAGTAAAATAAATTCTATAAAATCAATACCATTTTCCTGAGAATATATTTATGCAACTAATCTATCTTTATTTTTTCTATATTTCCAAATCCATAACGTATATTTCTAAATATCCATTTTGTTCTAATGACATGAGAATCAATTTTTTGGAATAAATAAGGCCCATACATTATTTCTAGTAAACTGATTTAACTCATATTACACATCCAAGATCCAATTATAATCTTTTAAAGCTCCATAAATATCCTTAGGTACAAAATAAGAAATAAAATCATAGTAAATATAAATAGTCATAACATATTTTCTAGTTTGAACATTTGAGTAAATATTTCCAATCACATTATCTATAGGCTGGTGTTTATGATTCTTATAATATCTTTCACGAATTGGATCAGATTAAGAAGAAATATTATCCCCCTCAATATTTATATTTTTATCTTGAGATTCATCTACTTCAAATTTAAAATATATAAATTCATCCTCATTTTGATCAGTATCATCATCCCTTTTATTCGTTGATTTTTCATCAAACTTAACATGAATCAATTATTTAAAAACTAAGGTTCTTTTATTTTAAAATATTTATTCCTTACTATTAATTTAATATCCTAAGAATATGAATTCTTCAAATTCTGAATCAAATTTATCTAATACATCCTTAGTATTGAGAATGAAAAATTTACATCAACACTATAAAAAACCCAATTTTTTTATCCTCTCCCAAACCTCATAATATTTATTTTTAAACTTATATTATAAGATAATTATGTTAGTAATATAATAATATATATTCATTCTTACACCAAAAAATATTTAGGTTGGTTAAAATCATTTAACACGATCCTTTCCATTTCCTAAAGTGTTCTATTTTTCATTTATACTAAACCACATTGTCTCAATGTTCTAGGAGTTGAAAATTGGTCTAATAGCCATTTTCATAAAAAAATTGAAAAAATTATAGACTCTATAATTCAACACAATGATCACTACTAATTATTTTAATTATATTTCATTTCATATTTTGAAATAATTTACAAAAAATGATAAACTTAGATAAAGTTTTAGATTTAAGTGCAAGAAAATAAACCCATGTGTATCTCGTAAAATAATTAGTAATGGATAAAATATATTAACATAAAAAATACTTGGTTTTATAGGTCCCAATAAGTCTATGTTAATAATATTGAGATGATTTATAGTGCTTATAACCTTAATATATCTAATGGTACTTGTATCATGTTTACCTTTCATACACGAGTCTCATAAATGTGGGATGTATTATTTTAACCTAGGTAGATATCGAACTAATTTTTTTATTTCATATACATTAACCTAAAATTATCATATCCCAATATCCTATTCCATATTAAGTTATCTGATTGAATATACTTTATTTATTTTTTAAAATTTTTATTATTTAATTCCATAAAATTAATGGTATAAATGTTGCATTTTCTATTTTCATAGAATGAGATACATTTTTAAATACATTTCAATTATAATTTTAAATTTAACAAGAATACTATCATTAAATAGTTAATAAATAATTATTAAATTACGCTTCAATCCTTCAACATATAATCCTATTGAAAGAGTAACATAATTTGAAATTCTAACCTCACTAAAACCATTCAAATTTCCTTTATAATTATCACCCAAATTTACATTACCACTATCATAGTTATTGAAAAAAATAAATTTGATATATCACCAATCATATGTCATGAGAATCCACCATACATGTACCAAATATCCTTTTCTAAACCAGATTCTTCATCAGAACTTGAATACTCAGTGAAACTCCATCTGGATGCCATTGCTTTCATCTATTTATTGTATTGCTTCCTCTTATTTTTTATTTTCTTTAGTGATATGAATTTAGGCTTGATGTGGCCCATTTTTATTCATAAAAAATAATATTGAGAGAATCATAAATACAATTACCTTTCTTCTTTTCCTTTAAATCATATTGATGATAGTTTTTTCAAAATATTTTTAAATATCCTTTTGTCTTTATATATCCACCCTTTATAACATATAGAGTATAATTTTTGTCAATGTTTTTTACTTCAAAAATAAAAGAGTATGTATATATATATTTGAATTAAATTAATTCCCTTATTATTTTTATTATCTTCTTTAACATGATTTTTAATCTTTAACTTATATTGTAACAATGATCCAATAAACTCACCAAGTGTATTTTCCTTAATTGTTTTCTCTAATTTATATAAACCTTTTTTGGATGCCACTTTTTAGGAATTTCTATAAGAAATATTTAAAAAATAATAGAGTTTTATTGAGTTTAGTCTAAACAACTCATACCATTTATAATAATAGGAAATAAATATAATATTTAATTAAAAATTTCTTCTTCACATATATTAAATTATTGATATGAATCTATTAATATGCCTGACATAGTTCAAATGAGCTTAGTGGAGTTAAGATGTGTAACTTGAAATATTTTCCAAATTTCATTTAAAATTTTACATATAAATACATAACTATAAACATTTCTATTTATTAAACAATATAAAATATCCATCATTGTATAACTCAAAACATAATTTACCACATCATTACCAAATAATGATTCAGGTTCCCATTTAGGCAGTTTGAATGGATTTTATAGTGATCAATGATATGTTTTGTTAAGCATTCTATAATATGGGATTTCCATAATCCATAATTAGAACCATAAAAATGAGGTGGTCTTTGATGAACCCACCCATTATTTAAACTTGTTTCTCCAATCTCAAATAGATGTTTTCCCCTTAATGGTTAAGATAAAAAATTTATAACACAAATAAAAATATAAATTAATCTAGGGGTTAAACTCTGATGCCAAATGTTGGTCCTAGAGTGGAGATAACTAAATATCCATGGTGGGGGTAAATAAGTTTTTTCAAATAATTTTAATGATTACATCATAGTTTTAAATTTTAGGTAGTGGAAATAAAAAAATAGACACTAGATATTTTTATAATAGCTTGAATCTAATAGATCTTATTCCACTCTACACCCCTATTAATTGAAAACAGATATGGTACCCACTAACTATGGAATCTTACACAGATTTTTTTATACCTAGAGTCACAACCCAATTAGAAATATATTTTTACCTAGATGCTTAAAACCAAGAATAACCAACCTTTTTCCACCTAGTGGAACAACCTAAATAGTATTTTATATTTCCCTTGGATGTACAACCAAAAATGACTTTTATTAGTGAGTCAAAACCCAATTACACATTCATTTTTAAGGGGTACTATAACCCATAGACACTTAATCCCAAATGAATTTAAATAATTACATAACCAAAAAATGCAGTTTAAAAAATGAATCTTGTGAATGTAGATAAAGTATGGATATCTCCATAAAATGAGTGTAAAACGATGAAGTACAAAAAATTGATCAGATACATAATGAACACATAAAATATTGGAAGGTTAAAATGTTTTAAAGTATTTGTATCCCCAATAAATTGTTTCTTATAGTGGTTCTCTCAAATATATATAGAGTGTATTCATTCAAAACATATTTTAAATTTAAATAATATTTCAAATCATCCTTCCCAAATCCATGCATGTGTGTAACTTCAATGAACTATCTTATAGTTTTTGACTTTATTTTCTAATAAAATTCATCATGTGTATATGTTTCAAAAATAAAAAATAATATTTATGTGATTCCTTCTTGATATTCTATAAAAATAAAAAATATATAGTGTAAATCATTATAATAATTAATAAATTAATAAATAATATATATTAATATCCTTATAATTATATTTAATATTATATGAGACTGACTCTTCATACTTTATCTATTATAATTTTGAATATCACATTTTCCAAAATTTTACTATAAATATCCATACACGCTTAATACCTTGAGAATTTAATTTAATACCTTATAAAAAATGTAAAACCCATTTACATGGATTCTAAATAATTAATATCTAATTAAAAAATAAATAAAACATCATAATTAATTAAATTAAATCTTAGAAAAATTGAAATGTGAAACATTATGTAAAATAGAACATATTTATATATTTAGAACAACCTAAAAAACTCTCATAACTACAAAATTGAATTTTACTACATAGGTAATATTTATATATGTGATTTAACCATGTAGGAAAACTATCCAGGTAACCAAAATATCTATATAACAAAAATCTATGTAACTGAATTCTATATAAATTAATTTCACATGGTAAGTTAATATGCGAATGAAATGGATTTTATGTAACTAAAATATCAAGTATAATAATATATGTATTAAAAAACATTTACACAAATGAATTATACGTAACCAAAAATATTCATGTAGAAAAATATACCATGTATAAGAATTATGCATGTAAGAAAATTTATGGAATTTATAAACAAATTTAATTTTTATACTTTGGAAATAAATAGACATTCTAGAAAAAAGAATCATTTTTTGTCTATTTGAATAATATTTTTATAATTTTTTTATATTTCTAATTAAAAAAATAACTTTAATATAACTTCCATAAATAATGTTATCACTAAAATATAGTAGCAAAATAGTTCTAAAAACTACATAATTCAGACTAAAAACAACAATGACTTCTAACAAAATTTTGTACATTGTAAATGTATATTCATTGTTTTATTTATTATAATAAAATGTAGAAAATTTTATTATATTTTTAACTCAATGATAATTACTCAATTTGGAGTTATATTTCCCAATTTATTTCAAAAATACATAACAGCCTTTTTTCTAGAAATCTGGATATGTGGATAACAATTTGGTTATAGGGTAAAAGTACTTTGGATATGTGGTAACAGTACAAAAACATGTATAAATAATATTTAAGGGTACTAAATGACCTATTTAGCATATGAAATCAACATGAATTTTTTTGAATATGTTTCAAACATTCAAATAAATAATTCTGAAGAAAATTTAATAAAATAATTATAAGAATTAAAGTAAATCCCATATTAATTAATATATAAGATAACAAAATAAAGATAACACTTAATGAATAAATTAAATATGATAATTACAAAATTCCAAAATATTAAGAATTATGTTAATGGGGATTAACGAGATAATGTTTTTTAATTATTAAAATATGAAGTGGTTTAACAAGCCACTCAACACTCATGTAGTGGGGAGTATTGACTCATCCATAGAAGCACAACCCTTATAATAGAAGGGTCATGGGTGTGGTGAGACTAGTTAGTGGATGAATGATGAAAACTAGGATATTGGTGTGTGGTATGATCTATTAAAATATAGTACCTTAGATGAATTCTTGATTTAGGATTCAAATGTAGTTTTAGATAGAGTTAGAGTGTTAACTTTGGGATCAGGGTTGTCTTAAAGTGATCTAAGAGTGAGTTGGATCAAAGGCGATGATGTTCAAGGTGAAAGAGTTATGGAAGGTGTGAAAGGTTCATAATCCAACCGTGAAATTATCCCAAGTTAATTTCAGACTTTGGTGTGGGTGGTGGACTATCACGTGATGCCTTTTCAAGTCAAGGAAATGTGATTGGGTTGTGTGGGGACGCATCTATGGGTGCTGGTGAGTATTTTTAGTAGAAATCAAAGAAACAAGGATTGATGGTTGGTTTAGTTTATAATTGGATATGATAATTGATAAACTACATCAATAATTTCATTGAACCATTATATGTTTATTTCATTGAGTGATTATTATAGTGTGAAGAACCATTGCTCAGAATCAGCCTTTGTTGGTGGATTATTATGGGGAGGAGAACCATATGCTTCCAGATGAACCAATTAAAAGTTCTTCAAGGCATCAAGAGAGATGGGTGAAGTTGAATATCACACTAGTGTTAGCAGTGGTGGGGAAATAGGTGTCTTGGATTTTGGTGGGTAGTGTACCATAATGTTTGGAGTTTTGCAGTAGAAGAGCATTTGAAATTGGAGAGCATGACATGTGGATATATCATTATATTGATGATCATGAAAGATTATGATCTATGTTTCGAGGAAAACCAAGGATTCTTAAGGACGATAAGCATAATTTTAGGGAGTTTTTAGTTAATCAAAAATATTACTGGTCATTATTCTTGAGGAAATTTTATTTTTTTCTTAGATAAATGGGTTTTTGTGATTTTGGAGTCTAATAAATAATTTTAGGTTTGTGAAATATCAAAGAAATACTTATAAATTTGTATTTGGGACCAATTGGTGGTTTAGGTGCTCATGTGATCATTATAGGAGGGTTATGGTGACCTTTAATATAAATTTTAGTTACAGGTAGGGAGCACTCCGCAACCCTGGGCATTATGGCATGGAAAGGGTTTGGGGATTTGTGGGTTTTTCAGGAGGGAGGATACCACACCACCACCTATAGGGATAAGAATTTATGGTCTTTAAAGAAAATATCACTTCTAAACCTTGGTGATTAACCTGGTGGGTTTTCATGAGGAAGTGGTGCTGGGATACCCCCTAGGGGTGGGTTGCACCACAACCTAGAGGCCACACTACATTGAGGCCTTTGTTAAAGTAAAATAGAACATTTTATTTAGGGACTATTCCATAGAGGGTCCTTAAGATATAGGGTTGGGATACCCCTTGAGGTGGGTTATGCCATAGATCCCTACTCTACACCACAGTCGGAGGTCGGGTTGGGGGATTGTGCCATGAAACCTATGACAATAATGCAGGGGTAACTAACCTTATTATTAAGAGGGGAAGGCCCATATTTTTATGGTTGAACTTACATTAATTTTATTGGGGATAATGATTCATGGAGAACCATTTCAACTGGACCTATCCCCTTTGTCCCCACTTTTACACCAAATGTATATGTGAGATTATGATGGTGTTTTTTTGAGAAGTATTGCTGTGATTTATTCCATTTCATCAAATGTTCTTATTCCACTTTTTATCTGGATGATTTTTTTTGTTTTTTCGAATAATATTTTAGCAAATATTTCATCATATTATAGTGATATAACCCTAATTTGATGTGGATTTTTCTTATATTGGATAGAGGAGGTCCTGATAAGATTATTTCACATCATCTTTTACTATTTTAATTAAGTTACATCACTATCTTAATTTATTTAGGGTTTTTGGATAAATTTGATGAGATTGGTGGTTGAATAGGTTCTGGGTGTTAGAGATTTTTATTAGGTTGGTGTCAATGGTATTCCATGGACCTTCAATTTGAGGATAGTTTAAGTTATATATAATTTCAATGATGTGGAAATACTTGTTGGTTTTTTTGGAAAATATTCCTTTGAAATTAATTTTTAATAATTAATTATAAATTTTATAATTATTTAATTTTAATGTATGGAATGAAATAGGTTCTTGGTAGTATAGAAGAGGCATGGATGGGATTAGGAAAATATGATTAGATTTGTTTACTACATTATAGATGTAGTTAATCCTTATGATACCAGATAAAATTTTTGTTATGCATGATTTCTTTATTGTATTCATGTTTCATGGAACTAGGTAGAGGAATAAAGACTGAGAGTGCCCCCGAGAAAGCGATTAGCTGACGTTGGGCCTTCTCATGACAAACGAAGTTATCCTTGACACTTTGGGTGGATAGAGATCACCTGGATACTATGTCATCAAGGAGTTAAGGTACTGGTTGAGAAAATGAGAGAGTCAATGGGTATGTATCAGGGTGTGATATGTGATGCATGTAAACTGAGCTAGTTTCTAAGGGTTATTGGGTAATCATGAGAGGGTATAAACTTAGTGATGGAAAGTGATATGATCATACATCTCATACTTGATGAGGGAAACCCCCCTAATGGTGAAGTAACATCATAGTGAGTCCCATGAGTGGGAAATTCTTTAGGGGGTGGATGTGGTGTGATTGAAAAGGATATTATATTAGTGGAAAGTTTGGAAATATTTTGCGATTGATGTGAGATGAGACCCGAGTGAACATTGTGATGTTGGAATTTTATGAGGATGTAGATAGGACTATTGAGGTCAAGATCAGGAGGAGCCAATAGGCTGACAGAATTTTTTGGAGTGTTAGAGATGGATTGGTTCTAGTTATTAGATATTGGGATGTCATAGGGAGATATCTAGCATTTATAGATAGGTGTTTAAGTGTAAAGAACATGACCTTAGTATCCCATAGTCAGTGGTTACATTATTACATTGACATAAGATATAAGGAATCACAAAGGACCAAATAGTTTAGTAGTCTTGATAAAATAGGTACATACTTGAAATTTAAATTACATTTCAACCATAAAATTCTAACATTATTTTCTTTGAGATCAACATTATTACCCTAAGCATTACCCTTCATAATCAATCATAAAACACTTCTTGGTATCTTGAGGAAAAAAATAAAACATAAGAAATGGGTGAGATCAGATGCTCATTATGGGTAAGTGTACAATGTAAGTTATGAGTAAATAATTAATAAACAATATGGACAGGTAAATAACTAAAAAAATCCCATTTAATTAATAAATTTATCACAATAAAATATGAATAAATTATGATCAAATATTTATATATAATTAATCACACAAGAATAAAACTTAGCCATGCATATTCTACTAATCGAATAATGTTATGGAATATCAATATGTGAATTAATAATGATATAATTCATAAGGATGGACATCTAAAAAATTCTGTCATGGACTCATTCCAAGACATATAATACATTTAAGGATTCATGTCAAGAATCTAATCTTGTCAAGGATTTTTTATAAGAATCTAATAAATAGGTAAGGCCTCAAGAAAAACCATATACTGTTTATCTCATAAGACATAATAATGTATCTAGGATCTATATTGGCCCACAAACATTACATTCTAAGTCCAATGCATTCCTCATATAATTAAATGATTGAACTAAATCAGTATGCCTTAACAAAATCATTAACCGTGCGTATTGGAAGAACTTTTCATACAGAATATCAATACTTCCCCTATCAAACTAATCATAAACCATCCAAAGAAATATTATAAATGGTATAATTAGATAATATACTCTACAAAAGATTAAATAAAGTATTTTGAGATAGATGAAAATAATTTAAAGAGATTATTGGAATATTTCTTGAAGAAAATACCCTTTTTATTTTGAAAATAATTTTTAAAATATAAAAACTATTTGTGTTACAAATAAAACATTTTATATGAAAATAACCTTTTAAAAATATAAATTAAACTTTAAATATTTAATGATACATGGAGGTGTGAAATTCAGTTCATCCTGTATTAGTTAAAAAAACATTGTTTTCAATCTTTCATATGAAAAGTCATAATGTGACTTGTTTTGAAAATGATGGAAAGATACCTTTTAAATTTTTTTATAAAAATTAAAAAAGGAATAAAAATGAATTCAAACAATAATTTTGGAATATTAAAATAATTTTGGAAAACGTGTTTTAGAAAACATGTACATGGAAGATAAATATTCCCCAACAAATAATTAAACTTAAATAATATCAAATAATGACGAGATTGTGAAATAATCACTTAACACTTTGTAATCAGCTGAATTGTATTCCCCATGAATGAATATCATTTAATAAAACTTAACATATCATGAAAATAAATAAATTGATGATATAAAATGTCAAATGGGCATTATATACACCTCATAAAATAATATATGTGTGTAACATCAAAATATGCCTCAACAAAAGAAAATTGAGACGAAGCCCCTTAGAAAGATCATAACATTGAAGTGATCATTAATCAAATAAATTGATTATGTCTATCTACTATAAATAATCATAGAAAAGTGTAAATAAAACATAGTTTAATCAAAATTCATTTCACATATAATGTTATCATGACATAATTAGTGAAGTAGATGTTTAACCCAATTAATAGAAACTGAGTAAATAAACCCCTTACCTCTAATTTGAATTCCTTAAAATATGTTAAAAAATACTATATAATGATTTTAAACATGTTAATAATTTATATAAAACCATATTCATATTTATTACATATTATTTTATTCCTTTATAACATATTATCACCTTCTTATTAGTAATATTTCATTATTTCCATTATTTCATGTGTTAATTGTCTTGATTTCTCATGCTTGTTTTATCTTGAAAGTCCCAGTTATCTTGAATATTGTATAAATAAAATATATCCAGAATTATATTAATGATATAAATATCATTTTTAATCATTAAATACATTTTTATAACCTTTCTTTAATGTTTAACATATAAAATGAATCACATCGCTTCGTGGAGATGGTAAGTCCTACGTATGCACGACCGATGATATCATTGCTTAATGGTTAAAAGTGTAAGGTAGTGGATTGTATATTAATTTTCTTGAATAAATATAATATCATAAATATCATATATATCCATTATTTATATAATTAGAAACATCGATGTAATGTGGTGATAAAAAACTAATTACACTACTACGTGGAGGCAGAGAGGTGTATATATTGTTTTTCATGGGATAGATAAAAGTAGAATATGGTTGTATTGTAATAATAATAATGTCTAATAATATATATTATATTAAAATTATTACCTTACCATATAAACAACATTTTAAGGGGAAGTAGAAGAACAAATAAATTGAAAGAGTTGGTAAAGACAATTACCACTTCTTCAGTATAATTCCTTTTGATATCTTCTTAAGGGATCTAGGGTTAGTCTTTTGCATGTAGAAAAACTTATAGAACATGTATACTAATTTTAAGAAGAAAAATTGGAAGATATTTTTATAGTTATATGAATCAAAGTGTTGTAAAAAAATAAATAAAGGGATTCCCTTTTATAATTGAAGTGAGGGGTAGTTTTGGAAATTGTCAAAATATTAAAATATAATAAGACTATTATAGAGACAAATTCCTCCAAATGGAATATAAATTTACATGGGATGAATTTTTAGACCATATATTATCTCCTTTGTCATTATTTAATATATTTATAATTTTAAATGATTTATTAAAATATTATATTTATGAAATATCATTATTGTCAATTTTGACACTGTTAGTTGCATTAAATTTAATAAAATCAACACAAAAAGATAAATTAAAAAAATAAATCTTTTAATACATCCAAAATATATTAAGTTATTCTATAATATTCATTTATTAAAATAATTATGTGAAATTATATTAATTTTAATATTTTTAATAACATTTATTTGATTTTTTCAATATATTAAATAATTACTGGATCAGTGTTTTGTAAGTATTTAAGGTAATTATTGATTCACTAAAAAATAAAAATAAGTTTCCATGATTAATAATATTAACTTATATTTCACAATAATATTTATATTTGAATATATCTTCTAGATAACACCATATTAAAAATGTTATAGTATTTAAAATTATGAATGTGATATCTTCAGCTTTTCTTTAAATAAAATATTATAAGGTTTATAATCAATTACTAATGGGAATAATGGTAATATTTAAAATTATTTAATACTTATTTATTGAAAGTAATCATCCGATAATTTTTTTGAAAGTTTTTGGGTCATTTTTTAGTCCTTATCATTTTATTTGTAACCTATATTGCCTAATTTATCCTTTACTGTGGTAACACAAATTACCAAGGTTACAATCAATATTGTATAAAAATAAATGGTACCAGTTTACTATTTTAATATTATGAATAAAAATATATAATCCTTTTAAAAAAATTTAAAACATATAAGTGTCATAATTTAATTTAAAATTAATTCTTCAAAATGCAATAGAAAACAATTTTTTTTGAAAAATGCATATTTAAACCCAAAAATATACTTATACCAAATAATGTAGAAAGTTGATTAAAATTAAATTAATCAACTTATATTACTAAATATAACTTAAGTTACATTTTTATGAAATTAAAATCATAAATTTACTTTTAATATAAATAAATTGACAATTTTATAAAAATTGATATTTTTTCACGATTCACTAGAAAATTAATTTTTTTTAGAACATTACCAAAAAATCCCTATAAGATAATTTTAATGTGATTATTTCAAAAATTAATTTTTTTTATAAAATAAAATTTATATAAGTTCCAATTGTTTTTATAATATTTACTCATAAAAAGAAAAAAAACCATTTTTGAAGAAAACATATTTTTTAAAGAATAAAACGACTTTAATAAAAATAAAGTGATTATTCAAAAATAATTAATTAATACCTTAACAATAAGATGTAATATTATATATTTCTTAATTTGTTTAATACTTATATCTCAATGGCTATGTTATAATGATCACATAATAATATTTCATTTTTTGTTTAATTTTAGTATTGTAGGCATCAAAAGTTATCAAAGAGAATAAATTAATTTAAAAAAAGCCATACCGTAAAATATTGGGGAGTTATATTTTCACCTCGTTCAATAAATTATTTCCTTTCAATTTGAAATTGTAATTTTTAAAAAGAGTTTTTACATTTTAAAATTTTTCATGGGAAACCCACATCATAAAAAGTGTTAATAAAACAACCTCTTAAAATGTGGAAAAGGAAAATGAAAAGCCAAAAAAAACTAGGATTCTAAATAGTAAAACATTATTAGGGAGTGAAAATATGGTCATAGAATAGAAATATAACTTCCAAGTAAAAAATATTATAGTAATAGAGAACATGGTCATTATAAAGTTAACCATCACATAACAGTAAACTTTTGATGTGTTAAAAGACCATTGGTTTCTTAGTATGAAAAGTAAACCGACAAGTTTTTTGTTCCAAAATTATTTTTCTAGAGTTAAGGATTTACATTACTTTCTAGAGTTAGAACATGAGGAAATAAAATTACTTAAAAATTAGAGTTTCATCCTTTCAATTTCCACCACAAAATTATCTTTTTTTCCAAATGATGAGTATGATTTTTTATGCCAAAGGCACTCGAATCAACATTTACATGTCAATAAATTCAAAAAATAATAAATATCTATTCGCATATCTTTATACATCAAACAAAAACTAGATGGTCAGTTCAATATAATATAATTCTAAAAAATTATAAGCCTTTATATGAGGAAAACTAGTTTAATATCCTAAAATTCAATAGTAATAAAAAAGTCATATTAGATCATTCAATTAATAAGTATCCTTTAAATTCCAAAAAAATATTTCAGCCTAATATTGAAACCAAAAAATCAAATGGATTTGATCACATTGTCTTTCAAGATAATATTAATATTTATCACCAAAAATGTACATTCCATAAACATATAATCTCCAAGATATGCTAACTAATTCTATAAATAACTTCAATAACCATGATTTCATAATGAAATCCTATATTCCTAAAAAATACAATTGAACCTTTATTCCTTAAATAAAATTTCAGAATACTATATTTTACTTAATCATATAGGGTTCCTAAAATTGTGAGCATCTTTAGAAATAACATAAATCACATATCACCAAATCAATTTCCAATACCATGGTTATCAGTATAATATTTTTTAAATAAATAGAAACTCTGTCATACTAATCAGGACATCACGTAGGCTAGTGGTAGGTGATACTTCCATGTTTCCCTTCGGTTATTGGTTCTTGTCTCGTGGCCTTTCTAGATGTGACAGGATTTCACCCAGTCTATAGGTTGTCCATTATTTAAAACTATATAATTCTTATAAAATTACCATGTAAATAATTTTAAAAAATAAAATTAATGTATTAAAAATTAAAGAAATGTTTTAACCTCAAATATTATCTCATAATTTTCATTTTTCATTCCTATGAATATGAAAACCCATAATAATATTAACATAAAAGATCATATGAAACCTAAATTTTGTCCTTAACCAAAAATTATAAATGCATTGTAAAACCTCAAAAGGCTTTGTAACGTTTTCACACATATGAAACTAATGGGTTGTATTTCTATAAATGTCTCCCAAAATATGCTGAATCCTGATTGACTCCTACAATATAAAACCTCTAAAGGTTGTTTAATATTTTAAACTTATAATCAAAATTAAACTCATTAAGCCATGATGATGTCTATAAGTCTTAAGTTAATGAAAATATGTCAATACAATTCATTATAAGTTTCAATATTTTAATAAAAAAAATATAATTGGTAAAATGCTTCATCAACATAATTCTTGAATCCCAATACATAATAGTTCCATCTCATTTGATTTTAATATCACTACTATAAATATTCTCCATACCAATGCCCCTATCCCAATGGTTTTCCAAAACCATTGGGAAATGGTATATATTATTATTCCTTCCCAATAGTTTTTAAAACAATAGGAAAAAGGTTGGACAAAACAATATATACCAATGGTTTTTATTAACTCTTGGTTCAGAGTATATATCCCAACATTTTTTTAATATATGTTGGGATAATTTTCCCAAAATACAGAAGCACCGATCCCCCCTCCCTATTTGAGATCTGATTTATTTTTACCCTATAGTAGTGCATATCTTCCTATCTGGAGACCGCTCTTTTAATAAAAGATCTATCGGCCTGTAATCTCTTCTACTCATCCATTACACATTGAGACTTTTCTACCTGGAGGTGTGTGCATAATTGATTAGGATGGTTTGATTACCAAGACAGTATATAGTCCAAGGTCTCCTTAACTTTTTTTCTTACACCTTTCCATTTTACTTTTACTTATTTAATGTTATCAATATTTATTGTCAATAATTTATTTTATTTTTCCTAATCTACAGTTTTTCTTATTATTTTCACTACATATCATTGTCATTTTTATAATGTGTGGTTTCATATTTCTTATCTATGGGATTCTAATATGTTGGTATTTTATGTCTTTAGTTTGATTATTTTTCAATCGATTTAACAATAAATTTAATAAATATATTTGAATATGAAATAACATAGAATGGATTTCAATTAAGTGGCCTCATTATTTTAGGTTTTAGAGTCATTTTTTTGTTTTCTTTAATAATGGGTTTAAGTGAATTTCTTAAAACGGTGGGTTTCCTTAAATAATGTGGTGTGATTTTTAAAAAGGGTATTTGAAATTTATTTACTTGTGTTGATTTTATCAAAATGTACAAAGATATTAATTTAATAAAATGTAATTCAAAGTAACATTAGTTGAATGACATAGAAAGGAATTTCATAAAATATTTAGTTGGTGGAAACATACTAGGCATGTATAGTTCACTTGCTAAAATTAATCCAAGGTGTGTGTATAGTTATTATGTCTTATAAATATTTAAATTTATTTTCTCATGTAGATTTTGGGTACTTTTTCATTGGTTGATTGATATCTCAGGATATATAAGTGGTCTTGGGAAACTATGTGATGTTCTACCGATAGCTCGAGTTTAGTGGTTTATCTTATATGGTTGATATAGCGGCCACTTTGACATTTTTTTATATTTTTTCTCTCATGTACTTGTTTTATTTTTTTTATATATTTTATTTTTCGTATAAAGTGTTGGTTGTTTGTTTATGTTGGTTATTCCATGTTTGGTTTCAATCTTTATTTGAAACTATTTTTTTATTTACATAGCGGTCCAACTTATGAGTTGGTCATTATAGGATTTTTTATAGAACTCTAATGTGTGTTTAATTATATTTTTAAAAATCATTACCAATATATTATTTTTTATTCCCTTGGAACTTGATTCCAGTATGTGGGGATAGAGAACACCCTTCGAGATCTATCACATGCCAATCTAGGTGATATGTTAGGTTGACCCAGGTTGGTTCATGAAAAAATGGTATTATAGTTCCCTTAATAATTTTGGGTAGCCTCGTAGATATGATATATGTCTATTAGAACATAATAGGTAGGTCATGAGTGGGTGCCCAATCAACACCTTTCATGAAAAGTCTTGAGTTTCCATGTGTAGCCAGGATGTTATATTTGAAGTTGAGTTTTGTTTTTATTTATTTTTATAATTTTTTCATTAATTGATGTTATATTAATATTTAGTGAAGTTTTATGGGTTAATTTGATGTATTTTTAGTTTTGGGGTGAAAGTGGAGGAGGAATAATAGACCCACAGTTAGCTCTTGTATTATAGAAAACCATGTAGATCCCATGTGGAAGGCTCTGTAACTTTTATTAGAAGGTTTTTCATGGTTTATGCATAGTTATTCAAACCATTTCATCAAACCATGAACAATTATTCATTTCCCATATATTTATTGTATCCCCTACCTTTCTTTTCCAACTTGGTTACAATGGTGTTTACCATTGGTGTGGCAATAATTAATGGAGGTCTATTAAAAATTAATGTTATTGTTATGATTCTCATATTGATTGGTGTGTCAGTTATGGTTTTATATAAAGTGAATAATTGTTTTTTACATAAATATATTTTTGTTTACACTTAAATATTATTAAAATACCAGAAAATAATTATAACAATTTTTTTACAGAATGAATAGAAGTTGGATGTATGAAACTGATTAGATCTCAAGTGATTTTAAAAAATATTTGGAGATATTTTTGGATTTTTCACTTTAAAATGCTTCATATAGTGGTCACATACACTTCCTATTAAATACATGTGTTTAAATACCTTGTTTGAGCCATGAAGAAGTTATCTACCGTTAAAAAATATGGGTTTCAAACAAACTACTATGCGTGGTTTAAAATGGAGATAAAATGGAATATAAAAATACTGATGATCCAAATGAGAGTAAAGGATTGAAGAATTTGATATATTACTGATTTATATTTATTCGTCACTATGCGAAATAAATGATGTATACCTAAGAAGGATTTGATAAGATCACACATGATGTATCCAATGAAAATGATGATGTTGATAGGGTGAACAAATTGAATGATGCTACAATGACTATAGTATATCAGCAATGTGGTAAAATGAAAAAGATAGAATTTTTAATGAAATTATTTCATTGGAAAACCATGTATGTGATTTCTAATTCTGATATTGATTATATTCTTAACTTCTAAAAGGAATTACTTCCAGAATATGCAGATATTCCCTCAAACTACTATACAGAATGGAATTTAGTTGAAGAAATTTGATTTTCAAAAAACCAAATTCATGATTTCTTAAAATATTGAAGATTATTTTGGGAGAAAAATACTGAAATAAATGATTGCATAAAATGTGGAACAACCCTATGGAAGCCAAAAGATGAGGTAACACCATCCTGTGTGCCATAGAAAGTAATTTGGCACATTCCATCGATCCCCAGACTCTATAATATTTTCATGTCTCATGAAATGTCAATAAAAATACTATGTCATGATATCGAGAGAATAGAAAATAATTAAGAGTTGGTTTACCCTCTAGATGGATTTCAATGGAATAAATTTTTAGCTCGATATTCTTATTTTGCAGCTTATGTGCGTAATGTGGGGATGAGTCTTTCATGTGAAAATTTTAATCTATTTGTATAGATTCTTACTTCGTACAACACATGGATGGTTTTCATACACATTTATAACCTTCCCACATGGTTGTGTATGAAAAAACTTAACACCTTCATGAGTATACTCATATCTCAACCTTCTAATCCTGAAAATTATATAGACGTATAAATTCAAACTTTAATAAAAGAGTTGAAACTTCTTTGGGATGTGGTTGTGCACACATACAATGCATGCTCGAAAGAAATATTTTAAATAAATTCTACGGTTATGTAAATGATCAATGATTTTCCTACTTATGAAATGATTTATGGATGGAGCATGAAGGAAAAAATGTCATGTCCTCTTTTTATGAAAAAAACTTGATCCAGAAGACTAAAATATCTCCATAGTTTTAGTTTTATGGGAAGTTGAAAATTATTTCCAATGGACCATCCATATAAAAATAATCACCAATGATATGAAAATACCATGGATACTGATGATCCACCTCAATGTGTGTCTATAACTGATGTGCTTAATGAATTGATAGATTTCAGTTTTTCATTCAGGAAGGGTGAAATGAAATCTAGAGTGGGGAATAATGTTTCCAATGATACCTATTATAATTGGAAAAAAAGGAGTTTCTTCTTTGAGTTTCCTTATTGTTCAACCAATTTGTTACATCATTTCTTAGACGTAATGAAAATTTAAAACAATATATGTGAAATGTTGCTTTATATTCTTATTTATTTTATAGGTAAGACAAAATATGATTTAGGATCTTGGTGTGAATTGGTGGATTGGGTGATTAGAGCAGAATTGCATCCTGTGTGTATTAGTGAAAAAAAAGGGAAGATCCATATTATTATTATGGGATGAAACCTACAGAAAAAAATCAATTTGTGGATGTACTAAAGACTATTAAAGTAATCTATGGATATTTAAGTAATATATCAAAACATGACAATAGAAGAGAGTTGATGTTGAAATTGTTGAAGACTCATTATTATCACTCCTTCTGAATGAGCTGATTCCAATAGGAATCTATCAACTTTTATCCAATAATTAAAGGGTGTTAGTTATTTTGTTGTGACATATTTTTAGAGATATTTTTACTAAGAAGTTGTCCAAGTATTTATTACAGAAAATTTTGGCAGGTACACATTAATTTTGTGTGAGTTAGTGAAAATATTTCCTCTATTTTCACATGTATATTGTATCTGACTGTCCATCTTCCAACTGAAATAATTCTCGGAGTACCTGTTTCTTTTTGTTGGATGTATCCAAATGAAATAAATATGGATACATTAAAATCTTATATCCAGAACAAGAATCATCCTAAATGTTCTATCACAAACGGTTACTTGGATCAAGAATGTATGGATTTCTCTTTAATATATTTTTCGGATCTTACTACGAGGATGAACATACCAATGAGAAATAAAGAATAATAGCATAAGAAAATTGAACCTAGTTTTCCAAAACCTACTCAAACATGAGTAATTACTGGATCATATACATTAACAATATTAAGCCCTGAAGTGAGTTAGATGGAATATCACACAGTGTTGTTCAACTGTGATTTGTTTGATGACTATATCAAGTAAGTAAATTGAACATATATATCTTATCTTATATCTTGTATTTTTACATATTTATTAAAATATTTCTATTTTTATCTATTGGGAACATAAATAAACAATAAATATAACACACTGTTCTTTATCTTTGAAAATAAGAGACGCTTTACATAGAAAAGACTTTTCTTCTTGTTTAAAATTTATGGTAGAAATATTGCAAAAATAAATTAATAAAATCAATATTTAATTGAGTTTAATATTTTGTTATATTTCAGGTTTCAAGGTTTTCTGATAAATATATTTATAATAAAATAAGAGCTTTGGATTTTGGTCCTAATACTGTTGTTAATGAATGTAAATCAATTGTGATAAATGGATACAAATTTATTATCACCAAACAAGTAAAGAATATGAGAACACAACATGATGTTGTTATGCTAACTGCCAGAACAAACTGTTATGCCATTTCATCAGATAATATATATTTTTTTGAAAATGTATCATATTATGAAGTCTTTGAGAAAATAATAATATTGGATTATTACTCTCATGGTTGAGTCATTATCATGAAATTACAGTGGTTTGATTTGATGATAAGTCATAACACCTTTATTGATTATTTTGGATTTCGAGTTATTGACATGACTTGAAATATTTCTACCGATGAACCATATGTATTGGAATTAATGATGAAATATTTTTTTATGTCAAATATCATATTTGACCTAAATTTGGTTTCATTATTGGAGTAAATCTAAGACATGTTTTTGATGATGGTGATGATCGAATCGACAGCATCCCTACTACCAATAGAACCAATCCATTTATTAACTATGATGACTCTAATTGCTCAATTTTCAGATTTGATTATGAACCCAAAGTTGTGGTGGGAAATATATAGAATCATCCACCTGTGTTCTCAGTTATTTTGGTTTAGCTCAAAATGTGTTGTTACGGTTGGTACTATTCAAAATTATTTAAAATCCATTAAAAATATTTTTTATCAAACTTGGGAATAATGTTAATTTTCAATTTTTATTGGTTGTAGTTTCATTTGATTTGCATTTTCTAATATTTAATTGAACTATATTCAAACCTATAAAACAAAACACAACTAAAAAAATTAAATTAGGATAAAAAACATGATGAATTTAATTGGACATATTAAACTTATTGATATGAAAATAAAAAAAATGAAAATAATGACCTACCAAAAAAATAGCTAAATTACTGAATTGAAAATATGAACCAAATGGCCTAAGAAAAATAAGTTATGTCTCATATTTTTTGTTTTTTTGGTTATCATTTTCTAATTACTTCTTTATTTGTTTTGAGATGAAGGAAATTAAACCAATTGAGGAGAAGTGAAGAAAAAGGATGATGGACAACAATCACCGAATGACTAAGATAATGATTCCTCAATTAGTTCCTATTGTGAGTATTTCATTTCATATATATATATATATATCGATAAAATATAATGTCATGTGCTTAATGTTTTTTATAGTTTTATGCAGGATCCACCACTTAGGTTCTAGTTATTCAACGATAATCCTAGTAGTGGTCCCAATACATAGGCCGATAGTATGAGGGGGGGGGGGGATGGGAGATATGTTCTCCAGTTAGTGTACTTGATTAGACCTTTCCCCTCCAACTAACGTACCATATTGCACCCATTCGGATCCTTCTATGATATTAGGAAAACATGAGATATTTTGGCCTCCCATTTCTTAACCAACCTTTACATCTGATCCTCCTTACCCATATTTACCATATCCGATGATGATTCCCACTCCTCATCCATATTATTCATTTGGCCAGCCGTCAGTGCTATCATATTTACCATCTACTTATTTCTCTATAAGATTATACATTCCTTCTTCGAATCCTACTCTGATACAGTCTTTTCATACATAGTATACACCAGGACCCACTCCACATATATAGGGTGATTTTACTTTAGTGCCTGCAGATCTAATGGTGGCCATTGATCAGACTACCGTAGTTATATTTTAGAACCCAGAAAAAAATTTATACCATAATTTATTTTCATTATAATATTTATTTTCCTTCATAATAGTTACATATGTTGATAGACATCAAGGGTGAGGGAATACATGCATACATGCGGTGTAGTACCACAACATTCTACTGATGGTGGTATACAACGAAGACAACCAAATGATTGAAAAAACTGGGCAGCTATGTCTGAGGTTTTATGGAGATTCTTTCCATGTAAAAACCTGAGATTTTATAAGATATATTCTTTTTAATATCTTTCATATATTCTACTATACGCTACACCAAGATTATCTTTCGCTATACGCAACACCGTATTAGCTAGCAGTATACGCAACATTATTCTTGGATCATGTTACACACAATTTCAAGTTTGTTTGATAGTTGTTATTCTACACAACATTGAGTGTGTATGTATGTATATCTATATATATATATTCAATGTATAAATGAAATATGGTTGTATTTTGTTATACTCAACAACAAAGGAGTCTTGCAATACACGCAACCCTGATTTGGCTTGCATTACATGCAATCACGACCTTCCTCGATAGCGTGTGTTGTACGCAATATCGGGTTTCACTAAACCATTATATATGGTTATAATATTATCACGAACTAGCTATTAGGAATATTATTAACTATGTTTTGAATTTTATAACGTTATTATTCATCTTACATATTTTCTAGAACATGGTATGTGAACAAAATAATTTTTTCGGGTAAAATAAGTATTTTTCAAAAAATGAAGTTTTGCCGCCTTTTAATGGAGAACCCACATTAAATCTAGTTTTTGACATGTTTATATGTTAAATTTTAAAAAATAAACTTCTTATTTTGAATCAGGATATAAAAATTTAGATTGGATAAAGTTTTGATATTTTTCTGATAACTTTCATATTTTAATGAATAGTAAAAACAAGCTATATTTTAATTAAAAACAACTTTTTTCATCATAATACATTATATGGTTAAATTATAATATTTAATGGTTTTAAAGTATAAATAGAATAAATTTTTACCATTTAATATAATTTATTTCATTATCATTGATTTTACATTGAATTCGTAGGTTAAATCAATCCAATCTTTCACAATGTTTTAAACAAAAACCCATTTTCATTTGACAACGAGATTACTTTTAATTTAATTTCTGAAACTTCTGTGTATTGAATTTGAAAAAATGGATTCCATATTTGGATTCAGTGGGTCTAAATTATGTTAATAGGTTACTTTTATTTTTTTGATATTATGAATAGTAACTACAGTAATTTTGATTTACTATAGTTAAAGGTAAATCGGGTAATTAAGGGTAAAAATAAGATTATAAATAACCCTAACACTTTCCAAAATCCTATTGGATGACTAAAAGTCGACCCATTTCACCTAAGGGGTGGATTATATTCATTTAATGGACTTTTTTCCATGAAAATAATTTAATTGTTATTAAAACCATAGAAAGTGACAACATGTCACTCTCTTAAATCTAATAAGTATATTAATTTTACTTTAGTGATAAAATTAATGAAACTTCAAAAATGGATAGTCTAAAGAAATATAATAAAATTATCTACATCATATGAATTTATTTATAATTTTTAGGGATTAAATAATTATCATTAAAGGTGACATAATAGTGATGTTGAAATTATTTTATTAAGAGGAATATCAAATAAATGGTTTTAAAAATATTAAAATAAATATTATATGAACTATTTAATGTGATCCACTAATTTTATAGATAAATATGACATTTTATTAATCTATTAAATCTTTTAGTTCGAACATATCTTCTGTATATTTTTATTTAAATTCAAATAAATGAATAGTGTCAAAATTGACACTATTGTTATTTTATAAAAATAACATATTATAAAATTGTATAAAAATCACAAAAATATTTAAAAAATATAAATTAAAATTTATATGGTCTAAAATGTTATAAATTATCCAATTATGGACAATTAACAATAAATAAGTAATTATTTATAATAATTTAAAATTTATAATGTTATTACCACAAATAAAATTAAATTGATTAAATAAGGATAAATCAGGTTGATAATGTTTAAAATAAATTCCTAACATGTATTAATTTTATTGTTTGATGATATTACAACCCTATATCATATAATCTTCGTATTTGAGTCATTTTGGAAGTTTTAAGTGGGGATGGGATTTAATATAAATTAATATTTTCTTATATTTCCAAAGGTGCCCGTCTCCTCCCTTATAAAAGGGCATCTCTTCCCTCTTCTTCTCACAAAATTTGGATCCTTGAAGATCGTCCAAACCCTGCCCATTTCTCTTATAAACTTCCCTAGAAACATACTAGAGGTCCTGGTCTTCTTTAGAGACCAATTTTAGTACCCTAAGAGGAGGTTTCAAAGAGGCGTGTCAAAGAAGAGGTAATATCCGTTACCGATTGTTTCAAGTTTCTTTCTTCTTAAACTTCTTCTTATTTAGTTGTTTCATTATGAAGTAATAACATCAGTATCACTCATATAATGATATGTTATTATAAGTAAGAAACAACCATATTTCACCATCTATCCATCCTACGGAAAACGAAATCACCGCGCGTGCGTACGTACGGAATACCGTCTCTACGCCGTGGTGTTATCTATTTTTCACCACCACCTTACATGGATGGGTATAATGGTGAAAATAATGACTATATATGATTATTTTAAAGTGATATTTATTCTTTAATATTATACATACACTTCAATACAATTCCATGATCATGGGAATGATATCATCGCTCGTGCGTACGTACGGACTACCGTATCCACGAACGCGATGGGATTCATTTTCCATGATTAACCATTAAAGAATGATTATAAAGTATATATAATGATTAATAATGAAATATATGACATAATAATTCTACTTTATTTATGTATTTATATGTATGTCATCTATTTAATTTCATTCAATTCAATAAGGAAACGAAAACAACGTTCATGCGTACGTACGACCTACCATCTCCATAAACGGTGTATTTAATTCCTTTTATTGATATATAATATATATGTATATGATATTATATATAAATCATGTTTTAAATTCTGGAATTATGTAAATGATTATATAATTAATAATATCAAGAACGACAAGTCGAAACACATACGATAAATGAAATGATTTTACCCAAAACAATGCTTTTACATGGGATTTACAAAAGAACGGGTAATATAAAGTCATAAGTGAGACATATATGATATAATAATAATAAATATGATGATGTAATAATTCAATGACATTATTTAAATCATTATACAGGAGGTTCGGATCCATACGAAGCATATCATACCTAAGGTAAGGGATAGTTATTCCAATATCATTCTTATCCGAGATTGTTTATTCGTAAGTATTTACTGGGGTTATGTTTATTATCCAGGTCCATATGTTCTCAAAATGTTTTCATAAAATGTTTAATTTTCTTCCATGTATGTTTAAAGTCATTCTTACCCTTTTTTTTACTTTTACCACATCGTATGGAAGGAATCTTTCTTTTGTTTACCATACGAGGTACTTTTTGACTCTTCTGACAAAAGTACGAGAAAAATGTTATTTTTAACTTATACGGCGTGAAAGGATTTTTATGGTTTCATAAAGCCTCATTTTCATGAATCTTACACTAAAAGATTTTATAACTATTTTCAAAAAAATACTTTTCTTTTAAAATTTCATGGAATTTTGTGAAAAGAAAATGATTTTGAAGAAGAAAGGATATTTTCCTCAAGATTTTATTTCAAGTGTTTTATCAAAAATATTTTCCATCTAAAATGACATTATTTTATATGTTTATGTTTAAAGTATAATGTCTCCATTATTTACATTGTTTTATTCTTTTTATGATGAAATGATATTCATTTTTTATGAATTATGTTATGATGGAATGATGTTTAAGAATCCCATTTTATTACATGGGTTATGCTTTGATGTATGATTTATGATTTTGTGGCACATGAAAGAATGATTTCATTATGATATGGGTGGTACCTATATCTCCCTCCAATGCATTGGGTAAAGATTTATATCTCATGATATAGACATGCCTGGAACGGTAAGTTAGTCCAGTTCAGTATTACAGGACTGGAACGAGGAGTGAACTCGATTCAGAAAAGGACTTTCTCCACCAAGATGGTCTTGGAAGCATTGCCTTGGCTAATATGGAAATCATATCATGTGATTAATGGTTTCCACAATTACATGTTTTATTCCCATGCTATTTATCATGATTTATGTTCCATTATGATCTATGCCTTATGTACTTCCATGTTTTATGTCGTTGCTCAAGATTTTGATGTTTAAACATTATGTTCATGTTTTTAAGTTAAAATGTATATGGTATGTTTTATTTTATCCATGATTACCCTTAGTGATAATTTTATCTCACCCTTTATATGTTTTCTTTTACCCCAAGCTTAAAAGAAAGGTTTTAGGTAAGGAAACAAAAAGTGGAAGATCTTTATGGGAGATGTTGAAGATCATTCACTACGACTAGAAGATTATGTTCCAAGTTTCCAAAGACACTATACTATTACGGTCCTTGTGTGTCTGTTTTTGTTATATACTAAGTATTCTGCAAATGTAATGTAATGTCCATGTACGTCAAGATTCAAGTCTCTACAGTTGGTATCAGAGGAAAGGTTTAGTCAACCTTTGGAAACTAGGATGCGAAAATGTTAGTGAGATCCCTAGAGATATTTCCATGGTATGTCTAGGGATGTCCCTAAGGATAAGTATACGTATAGGATATAGTCCTAGAACTATGGTAACGATCTTATAATTTAACCTAAGATGTTAGATATTGAGGGTACTCCTCCTTTACTATGTTGTTTTCCCTAGCATTATTTTTGCCTCTCACACTATTATTTGTGGGTTTTAGAAAATGGTTGGAAATTTGATGATTCACGATAATGGAGGATATGACGGACAATGGAATGATATTCTTCATGAGAAACCAAATGAAACAGGATTTGGGAAGTCCAAACATAGTTATTATGCATAATCAATAATCTCATAATATGATCAACAATCTTAACTTTGGTAAGTTTCCCGACTCAGATAATAAGAGAAAGATGGAGTTTCATGATGATCATAGAGGAAAGAAAGTTCAATTTCCCTCATGTAAATCATGTGGGAAGAGGCATCGGGGAGATTGTTTCAAAGGAACTGGAAGATTATTTGGGTGTGAAAAAGAAGGACACAAATCCAGTAAGTGTAATGGAAAAGGTTCAGTTAACACCATGGACAAGGATAATGGTATTTCTATGACATCAACAATGATTAGATTTTTTAAAGGTGGAATGTATGGGAATTATGCAAACCAATGCCCTGAGGGAAAATCTCATGAAGAGAATAAGCATGGTCATATGAGTAGTATTTATGTGGATGATGATGAAGAGACTACAAAAGAAATATGTGATGAAAGAAATGATGAAGCTCAGTCAGTGGTTTAAGAAGTTAGTGGAATGATTGTATGTTTATAAAGAATAATGTATGGTACTATGGAATAGAGAATCATCTAAGTATTGTTACACTATTGTTTTTCCTAAATTATTTGAAAGTATATGTTTAATGGTACCGGTAACCATGGAAGGTTATTCAGATATTTTTGGAAAGTAGATGATATGCACATAATGAAGGGATAAGAAGATAATGAGATGTTTGATTGTATTCATGAGCTCATGACTGATATAAGGACTAAGTGATATTATGGTTTGATTATATAGATTTTTTTTTTGGGATTTTGGTATGTGGAAAGAGTTACCTTTTGACAGTATTCATGTTTTCACTAAGGTTATATGGTAATTTATGTTTCAAGAGAATATATGACTAAGGTATTCATGTGTTTGGAATACAACCAACAAGATATATCTTATGATATATGTGGGATAAATGCTTGTATTCACATTCTTGGTAGATAACCTTTCTAGTAATTGTTTTCTTTATACTATGAGATTGGACCGAAGTATTTTAGATAAGCCTAAAAATTGGAATGGATTATGTTGGACATAAGTTAGTATTGTTTAAGAAAAGAAATTTTTTCGATATTATTGATGGGATGTTAAAGTAATGTAGTTTTAGAAAAAGGACAACCTGCAGGATGGGCGACAACCCATCACGTCAGACAAGGCTATGGGAATCAAACCCACAAATGAAGTGCGACTAGACTTTATCGCATACCAATGGCCTACAGGAAGTCCTTGGTTAGTAGAAACTAGTTTTATTTTATTAAGCGACATGATAGATGAAGTATAAGTTCATTTTTGGAATTGTATACGATTAACCTCACTATAGATGGACTTATGTATATTTGATAAATTTTGATAACCTTTTGTTTGAAACAAATGGAATGACCCATCATTCTATCACATGATCTATTAACACTTCACGAATAACAAATTCAACTTCATTTCGTTAAGAGATAAAGTGAAAATTGTTCAAAGCACAAACAACAGTGGGATTGTACCGAAATCAAGTAAGTATTTCTTCTAATTCAAAATTTTAAACTTTAGAAAAATGATATTGAAAACCAAAAATGTTGTCCTAGTTCTCTTATATCTGATGAATCAGATGGTACCTTAAATCATCACAAATTTATGGCTTTGTGATTGATGGATTTTTCATATCCATGTTTTCTACCACTCTCCATCAGAACTTGATGGTTAGATTTTTCTTCCATATCCATATTTTAACCTATGTTCTCCTATATAGAAACCCAGTGATGAGTTACTTTGGGTAATCATTACATTTCATAATTTAGTTTTTAAAATTAAGTTTTAGTATTCCTTTTTATGATGTGGGTTTCTATGAATAGTAAATGATTTATAACCCCGACGGATTTCGAGGGCGAAATTCATTTTAAGGGGGGTAGAATGTAACAACCTGAGATTTTATAAGATATATTATTTTTAATCTCTTTCATATATTCTACTGTATGCTACACGAAGATTATCTAGCGCTATATGCAACACCGTATTAGCTTGCAGTATACACAACAGTATTCTTGGATCGTGTTACACACAATTTCAAGTTTGTTTGATAGTTGTTATTCTACGCAACATTGAGTGTGTATGTATATATATATATATATATATTCAATGTATAAATGAAATATGGTTGTATTTTTTTATACGCAACAATAAAGGAGTCTTGCACTACAAACAACCCTTATTTGGCTTGCATTACACGTAATCACGACCTTCCTCGATAGCATGTGTTTTACGCAATACCGGGTTTCAATAAACAATGATATATGGTTATAATATTATCACGAACTAGCCATTATGAATAGTATTTACTATGTTTTTAATTTTATAACATTATTATTCATCTTACACATTTTCTAGAACATGGTATGTGAACAAAATAAATTTTTCGGGTAAAATAAGTATTTTTCAAAAAATGCATTTTTTCTGCCTTTTAAGGGCACAACCACATTAAATCTAGTTTTTGACATGTTTATAAGTTCAATTTTAAAAAATAAACTTCTTCTTTTGAATCAGGATATAAAAATTTACATTGGATAAAGTTTTGATATTTTTCTGATAACATTAATATTTTAATGAATAGTAAAAACACGCTATATTTTAATTAAAAACAACTTTTTCATCGTAATAATTTATATGGTTAAATTATAATATTGAATGGTTTTAAAGTATAAATAGAATATATTTTTACCATTTAATATAATTTATGTCATTAGCATTGATTTTACATTGAGTTCGTAGGTTAAATCAATTCAATGTTTTGCAATTTTTTTAAACAAAAACCCGTTTTCATTCGACAATGAGATTAATTTTAATTTAATTTCTGAAACTTCTGTGTATTTAATTTTCAAAAATGGATTCCATATTTGGATTCAGTGGGTCCAAATTATGTTAATATGTTACTTTTATTTTTTTGATATTATAAATAGTAACTACGGTAATTTTGATTTACTACAGTTAAAGGTAAATATGGTAATTAAGGGTAAAAATAAGATTATAAAATTATCTTAACACTTGTTAAAATCCCATTGGATGACTAAAAGTCGACCCATATCACCTAAGGGTCGGATTAGATTCATTTAATGGACTTTTTTCTATGAAAATAATTTAATTATTATTAAAACCAAAGAAAGTGACAACTTGTCACTCTCTTAAATCTTATAAGTATATTAATTTTAATTTAGTGATAATATTCATGAAACTTCAAACATGAATAGTTTCCAAAAATATAATAAAATTATATACATCATATTAATTTATTTACAATTTTTAGGTATTAAATAATTATCATTAAAGGTGACATAATAGTGATGTTGAAATTATTTTATTAAGAGAAATATCAAATAAATGGTTTTAAAAATATTAAAATAAATATTATATGAACTATTTAATATTTTCCACTAATTTTCTATATAAATATGACATTTTATGAATCTATTAAAGTTTTTAGTTCGAACATATCTTCTTTTTATTTTTATTTAAATTCAAATAAATGAATAGTGTCAAAATTGACACTATTGTTATTTTATAAAAATAACATATTAAAAAATTGTTTAAAAATCACAAAAATATTTAAAAATTATAAATTTAAATTTTTGTGGTCTAAAATGTTAAAAATTATCCAATTATGGATAATTCACAACAAATAAGTAATTATTTATAATAATTTAAAATTTATAATATTATTACCACAAATAAAATTAAATTGATTAAATAAGGATAAATCAAGTTGATAATGTTTAAAATAAATTCCTAACATGTATAAATTTTATTTTTTGATTATATTACAACCCTATCTCATCTAAGATTCATATTTTAGTTATTTTGGAAGTTTTTAGTGGGGTTGGGATTTAATATAAATTAATATTTTCTTATATTTCCAAAGGTGCCCCTCTCCTCCCTTATAAAAGGGCATCTCCTCCCTCTTCTACTCACACAATTTGGAGCCTTTAATCTCGGACAACCCCTACCCATTTCACTTATAAAATTACCTAGAAACATACTAGAGGTCCTGGTCTTCTTCAAAGGCCAATTTTAGTACCCTAAGAGGAGGTTTCAAAGAGGCGTGTCAAAGAAGAGGTAATATCCGTTACCGATTCTTTCAAGTGTCTTTCTTCTTCAACTTCTTCTTCTTTAGTTATTTCATTATGAAGTAATAACATAAGCATCACTCATATACTGATATGTTATTATAAGTATGACACAACCATATTTCATCATCTATCCATCCTACGGAAAATGAAATCACCGCGTGTGCGTACGTATGGAATACCGTCTCCACGCCGTGGTGTAATCTATTTTCCACCAACACCTTACTTGGATGGGTATAATGGTAAAAATAATGACTATATATGATTATTGTAAATTGATATTGATTCTGTAATATTATACATACACTTCAATACAATTCCACGATCATGGGAATGATATCATCACTCGTGCGTACGTATGGACTACCGTCTCCACGAACGCGATGAGATTCATTTTCCATGACTAACCATTCAAGAATGATTATAAAGTATATATAATGATTAATAATGAAATATATGACATAATAATTCTACTATATTTATGTATATACATATGTATGTCATCTATTTAATTTCATTCAATTCAATAAGGAAACAAAAAACATCGTTCATGCGTATATACGGCCTACCATCTCCATGAACGGTGTATTTCATTCCTTTTATCGATATATAATATATATGTATATGATATTATATATAAATCATGTTTTAAATTCTGGAATTATGTAAATCAGGATATAAGTAATAATATCAAGAATGAAAAGTCGAAACACATACGATAAATGAAATGATTTTACCAAAAACGCTACTTTTACACGGAATTTACAAAAGAATGGGTAATATAAAGTCATAAGTGAGACATATATGATATCATAACAATAAATATGATTATTTAATAAGTCAATGACATTATTTAAATCATTATATAGGATGTTCAGATCCATACGAAGCATATCGGACCTAAGGTAAGGGATAATTATTCCAATATCATTCTTATCCGAGATTATTTATTCGTAAGTATTTACTAGGGTTATGTTTATTATCCATGTCCATATGTTCTCAAAATGTTTTCATAAAATGTTTACTTTTCTTCCATGTATGTTTAAAGTCATTCTTACCCTTTTTTTTACTTTTACCACATCGTATGGAAGGAATCATTCTTTTGTTTACCATACGAGGTACTTTTTGACTTTTCCGACAAAAGTACGAGAAGAATGTTATTTTTAACTTATACGGCGTGAACGGATTTTTATGGTTTCATAAAGCCTCATTTTCATGAAGCTTACTCTAAAATATTTTATGACTGTTTTCAATAAAATACTTTTCTTTTAAAATTTCATGGAATTTTGTGAAAAGAAAATGATTTTGAAGAAGAAATGATATTTTCCTCATGATTTATTTCAAGTGTTTTATCAAAAATATTTTCCATATAAAATGACATTATTTAATATGTTTATGTTTCAAGTATAATGTCTCCATTATTTACATGGTTTTATTATTCTTATGATGAAATGATATCCATGTTTTGAATTATGTTATGAGGGCATGATGTTTAAGAATCCCATTCTATTACATGGGTTATGCTCTGATGTATGATTTATGATTTTGTGGCACACTAAAGAATGATTTAATTATGAGATGGGTGGGACATATATCTCCCTCCAATGCATTGGGTAAATATTTATATCTCATGAGATAGACATGGATAGAACGGTAAGTTAATCTGGTTCAGTATTACAGGACTGGAGCGAGGAGTGAACTCGATTCAGAAAGGGACTTTGTCCACTAAGATGGTCTTGGCAGCAATGACTTAGCTAATATGGAAATCATATCATGTGCTTAATGGTTTCCACAATTACATGTTTTATTCCCATGCTATTTTATCATGATTTATGTTCCATTGTGATCTATGCCTTATGTACTTCCATGTTTTATGTCGTTGCTCATGATTTTGATGTTTAAATATTATGATCATGTTTTTAAGTTAAAATGTATATGGTATGTTTTATTTTATCCATGCTTACCCTTACTGAGAATTTGAGCTCACCCTTTATATGTTTTATTTTCCCCTAGGATTAAAAGAAAGGTTTTCGGTAAGGAAACAAAAAGTAGAAGATCTTTATGGGAGATGTTGAAGATCTTTCACCATGATTAGAAGATTACGTTCCATGTTTCCAAAGACACTAAACTATTATGGTCCTTGTGTGTTTGTTTTTGTTATGTACTAAGTATTCCACAAAATTCATGTAATGTCCATGTACGTCAAGCTTCGGGTCTCTACATTCCAAATACTCTGACATCATTTCTGTTAGCCAGATCACTTGAAGACTATTTCCAAATGAAGTCAAGAATAATGCTTGGGATCCAATATGGGTAAAAAAATATATTATAGTTAATTTAATATTGTTTTTTTATTTATATGAATTAATATTTTGTTGTTAGCTTTTGTTTAATTTCCCCGATGATGGGGGTGCAAGACCTGCACATCTAAAGGAATTAGGTGAGCTTTTGAGAGCCTATAAACATGATTTTTATATTGGATAGCGTGCTAGAGCTTCCATAGAGTTATAGGCAGTACCTATAAATAATGAGTGTTTGATAGAATAGTATCAAAAAATGATTATTCATTCGATGGATACCATGTTTAAGGTATTAATCACATTTGAGGTTTTTTAAATGCAAATTTTCATGTTTTTCATTAATACTATCCTTTATGTTATTGAATTTTATAAAGGAATCATCTAAAACAATAAAAAAAAATTGCTGCTAAAAATTCCTCCACACTTTGGGGTGTACTATCATGTTAAATCACGAGAGGAAGAAGGAATGCCAATTGTTTATAATTTTTCTTTAAGATTTTCATTTTCGATTTTTCTTCCACAATTTATTTGATATATAAAGTTTTGTTATATTTTTAGTTATGAAATTAATTATTTGTAACCTATTTTCAATTATAGTTTCCTACATTAAATTTGAATGTATAGGAAAATATTGAATATTGATGGATGTGGGCCTCGAGCAAAACTATTTTTCTCGAGTAGAAAGAAAAAATATTTAAGTGCAATTAACAAACCAAAAAAATAGAATACTATAAGTTTTAAATTATTGATTTAAAATTTTAATATCTATTATTTAATTTAATAATCTATTCATATTTATAATAGGCTGCTTTGGAGGCCATTGATTCCTAGGAACCTGATAATTTTGGGCTAAATGATCACTTACATCACGTGTTGGGAGATGAACACCCAGGCAGAGTACATTGCCGACCTGGGAAGATTATAGTTCCTATGAGGTATTGTCCCTCTTTAGGTACCATTTGTAGTACCTTCAAGTTGGAAAATGTTAATGCATCAGTAGAATAGGTAGAAAAGGGGTCACATAGGTGGAATAATGGGTTGATATAGAAAACACTGAATTTAAGAAACTAATGAAAGTTTTATCTCCATCACTTCAACTAGAGGCCAGCACAACCTCTGATGAATATATCTCATCGATTCATTAATTATATAGTGCACTAGGCGGTAGTAAAATTGGTGATAGAGATGATTTCATTTCTAGAGATGATGATGGTGAGTAAGAGGCCGAGAATGAGGATGATGCTAAGACTGAGGCTAAGGATGAGGATGAGGATGAGGCTGAGGTGAAGGTTGAGGTGGAGGACGAGGGGGAGGATGAGGCCGAGGATGAGGATGGGGATGAGTATGGGGAAGACGAAGGGGATACAGATGAGGAAGAGAATGATGCTGTTGATGATGGTGATGATAGTGCTGATGATGAGGGAAAAATTGATCCATTACATTTGGGACTAATATTAATGAAATTTGATGTCTGATGATTTTTTGCGACTGAATATATGTTTCATTAGGTATGTCACATTATACTTAAATCGGGTAGCCTAAATAATATATAGTTTTAATCACAACACCTTTTACCAATGTATTTTCTATCTTTTTTGATAAAGTAATCATGGAATTTGGATATTTAATATATGATTCAACATTCAAAGGATTGATTAGGTCAGTGATCTTACTAGTATATTTATTTCTTTATCTATAAATGGATTCTATGAATTCTCTTTTAACATGGAATCAAAGATATTTCACAAAACTTCCCATCCTTATCAATGACGCCCTCCCAAACACACCGCCCTCCCTTCCAAAAACACCCATGTTCAAGGACCCTCATAGTATCCCCTTACATGTTATCTCTTTATCACCCTCTCCACTCCTACCGGTTTCACTTAGTTTCCCACCTCTCTTGATGTCTCAGCCTATGACTATGCTGTGTGTGACTAGTAACAGTTTTTAAAACACAAATTTTGAATTTACTTGAACAATTTTTTGGGCTTCTATTTATTCCATACCAATATAGATTATTCATTAAAATTTCATTTTGTAGCGATTTTAGTATTCTTTAGTGCCATGTAGAATTATTTCAGTATTGAGGGTATAGACCATGATTATCATTTGGTGGTAAATCCTCCCTCTTTTCTCTTCTTCATGGGATAAATTCTAATTATTCCACCAATGTGATAAATATTCTAGAAATCCCAACCACAATCAACATCTCCTATTTCTATAACTATATTTTTGAGTCCAATATTATTTGGGATCCTACCATAGTTTCTATATAATAGATCATAGTCCCATGACATCTTTTTAAGGACATGGTGGTTTGAAATATTCCACTACTCATGGAATTTCTTGTGTAAGTGGGCATAGACACATCATTTTATAAAATTATAGAAAAAATTACATCGCATTGACGTCTATTATACTCTAAATGGATGCCCAATATCCCTTCACACTATCTTAGCATCCTTCAACAAGTCACAAGAACCTAAATTTTTTTAGTCATCCTAATTCCCAAAAGGAAAAACCATAAAACTATTTTTATATCACTTGAAGTCACTTGATAGGCATACCCAAAAAATTTCATGAAACCACATGTCATCATTCGAACATAATATTTTTGAGTCATCCCAATACCCAAAAGGAATTCCTAAAAGACTTCTCACATGTCCCAAAAACTTCCACATACTAAAACACCATTGGTTCAATAATTGACATCTAAAGGAATGATGATATCTGTTATTCCATGTCATAACCCATATACCCCAATATAGTAGAGAGACATAAACTTCATATTATGGCCTCACACACCAATAGTCATGACCTTCAATGATAAACACCTTACCCATGCCCATGGTTAACCCCATCTCCCATGTCACATAATCTACGAAGGTCTCCACCCATAATGAGTGGTAAAAACCACGACAATGGGTTGTATAATATGTGCAGATGAGCTGGATGACTATATTAGCTAACAATAGTGAGAGGCATCACAAAACATTCTAGGCTATGCCTTTGGAAAACCTCTGTACCCACCTGTGAACCATTTTTTCCAATAGAAAAATGGTAAAACCATCTACCTCATTGTCAAAAACCATTCCACCTCACTTTTAGTGATTAAAATAACCCATAGTCACATGGGAATTTCTAAACACATTCCAATAGAACCATATTAGAGATCACATCATGAAAAAACTTCCATACCTAAATCATCATTCAAAACTGACAATGGAGTCCTAAATCACACCTACCATTATATAATTGGATCCACCATACCATTTCACACATGATACTACCTTATAGTGTTTCCTAATAAATGTAAAAATCTTAAGAATACCATAAATGGCCTCAACTAGATCATCCCTCTACACCTATTTACCATGCATCACATAACACACATATAAATTTAGGAGAAATATATGAATCACCTTCCTTATAATCATATATGCCTACTCATAGAAGACTGAACTCTAATATGATTTCAAATAAGAAGAATCAAAAGGAATATGAAAAATAAAAAAATGGCATAATATTCATAAATACTTAAACACCTCAAGTAAGTGAGACAAATCATAGAATAATGGATATATAACGTCATCCTTTCTCTAAGATACTTTCTAATTCTAACGATTCCAAGATCTAGAAGGAAAAGAGTTGGATCCCTCATTTGGGACTTAAAATGAAGGAGAAATTAGAGTATGATAATAGCTTAGCTGAATGGCTTACCATAAAACCTCATTTTAATATCAAAATAAAAACTTTTTTTTTCTCCAAGAACTATTCATAGATTGAACTGTATGTTCATTCCATGGGTAATTAGGACCACCCCCACATATTTATAACTATTTCAGTCCATTTCACATAGTGTCATGCTGTGAATGGATGCAAACCAGTATGATTCTCCCAAACCTCTTCCTTGTACACTCTCAAACCTAAAATCTTTTAGATCCATGAAAAATACATGGGCCTTTATATATCCCCAACATATAATAGCTCATACCTATTTTATTTTATCTATTCGCAGACCCAAACTCTCTTTCATCTCAAGTTCCAGATCTTCATCATCCCAAAATTTGATATTACATTGAATGCAGATGTATCATTCCCACATTCCCATAATACCTCAAATACTCAATACAATTAATCGATCCCTTCTGTTGGAACTCTTCCCATAGGAATTACCTACCCAATCACTTCCCAACCTAAGGTCTCAATATCTCGGTGGTTCTATACCATTCATTATTCAATAATACCCATATTAGAACCATCATACACCATCATTTCTCACATACCATCATATTATCAGTTTATAATCACACTATACATGATTACCATAAAATACGCCATCACACTCAATGCTCATAAAAGTCTTGTATCACTCATAAGGCCCACATATTAACCACACTAGGTTAATTCACTTACCACACATACCCCTCATGAACCTATATCCATAATAAAATAAATAAAAAACATAGTGACATGCACAAAATGTAACTATAACTATCATTGGCTCTCTGAAAGCTGAGTGGTCTCTCACCATTTTGATCTAATCTCATGAGACACCATTTTGATCTAGTCTCATTACCACTTTCCAAAGGTGAGTGGTATCCCACCATGAAGGTGATGATGATGGATCCCTTCATCCATAAATCAATGGAATGTTTCTTCAATATATCTTTGAGTAAGAATTCAACTCAATTTCATTAAAACCCTTCATTTAAATAAATCTATAAAAATAAGTACCTACCATCAAGAACCTATTCTAAAACATCATTCAAGTGTTGTAAATACTAAACTCATCAATCAATAATAGCAACATAATAAGGATGCATAGTTTTTGTATGGGAAGTAAAAGAGATTTTCTACCAAGGAAATTAGCATTTTTCATGTAAATTTCTAAACAAATGTTTTAACTATGTCATGGGGTAGTATATAACAGACCATAGTGGAGAATAATAAGGATTTTAGCCTAGAAATGATAATTTTTTACTATATATCTATGAATCAAAAATGAAATTGACTACTCTGTGATAAAATATTTGTGACCATTTTGAGTAAAGTAAACATTTTGAGATTTCTACACCAAAGAAATTGAAATGGGCTATTTGTAAGAGTTGTTGTCATATGAGGATTGAAATGGGGAATACTATGTTATGGAACATGCCATGGTTGGACGAGTCTTTTGTTTTTATGTGCTATTCTAGGTGTTTTTGTGTGCTATTTTATGTGTTGTATCAAGGTGTATGAAATGGAGGGAATTTTGGATGGCTGGTGTGAAGATTTTTGGAAATACTCTATATCAATTGTTTTAAACCATTGGAATAGTGTTGAGAAACATGTATTTAACAATGGTTTTGATAAACCATTGGAAAAACTCTATACCAACGCTTTATAAATAGTTGTTAAGCTATTTAATTATACGATATACCAATATTTTATTATCATTTGGTATAAATCTATACCAACAGTTATCTTGAAACAATTAGTGTACTAAAATTTACACTTCCCTATACTAATGGTTTGGGAATAACCATTGGTATAGAGATATCCCATTGCCTTACTAAGAAACAGTTTAAAAAATCATTGGTATAGGGTATACCAATAGATTTCCAGCATATACCAATAGATTGAAACCATTGGTATAGCCTGACTTTCCATTAGTGTATGGTTCCTTCTAGTTCCAACCATTGAATAAAACCAAAATGAAAATTGTAAGCATCAAACTATAATAATCAGAGTGAGATATGAAATATTATTCAAAGTATATATAATTCATGACACATTCTTCTCAATCTATGAGTCCTTATGTTTACCCTAGGTTATCCATGGTCATTACAAAATTTAAAGGATTTTATCCTATACTTTGAATCATACTCAAAGTCAGTTATATGGTTATACTCCCTAATATTTATTTATAAATCCAGTTACCAAGGTTTATAATAAAATTCTTCTAACACCAACTGTAAATACCCTAACCCCAGTAGCCCAGATTTGGTGGTTAATTTATTACATTAGCATAAGATATAATGAATCACATATTGAAGGACCGAATAGTTTAGTAGTATTTGTAATCTAGGTAAATAATTTATATTCAAATTACATTTACAACTTAAAATACACAAAGTATTTTCTTTTAGAATAAAATTATGTTGGAACCAAGGGTTTTCTTTTTTAGAAATGGACTCTAGTTTGTGTTTGTTTTCAATCCATACTTGGATGATCTGGGAGTCTATAAGAGAGAGATCTTATAGTACAAGATAACTATATTATTGAAGGTAGCATTGTTTCCTTGTGTTTTCCAAATTTTTGGGCTCAAAATTAGGTGGAAGAGTCTAGCATTGTGGAAGGTTGTTTTTTGGAATCAACTCTTCATAAAAATGGTAAAGGCATGGGTTTAGTGAAGAATAGGTTTCACGAAGGGGATCTTGTTGAATATACGATGAGTTGATGGTGTAATTTAATATTATGAGAAGTGTATAATCATTAGTGTGTGATGGTTTGAGGGAGATCTTCATTATAACAACAAATCCCAATAGAGCTTCACAAATGGAGGAGATCTGCGAAGATTTTTTAAAGGATTCCAAAAATTCACTAAGAGGCGGTGGATAATTGAAAATGGTAGAATCTATAAATATGAGGCTACCCACACATCATTTAATAAAAAAAATTAGGGAAAAATATGAATCAATTAGAATTCATAAAGGACAAGTACTTCATGAATCAAGTATTGAAAGTGATCTTGAGCATCAAAAAAATATTTCTCAAGTATTTAACAATGATTAGGTATCTAGGGAAAAAGAGTTTCATGATAATGAGATATTCCAAAATGGATCAGTGAGATTTGCATAGGTAATTGGTTCTGTGAAGGTAGTTTTCTTTGCGAAGGTAGTGAGCATCATGAAGGAGTTTCATGAAAGGTAGTTTTGAACATCATTTTTCATTGAAAAATGTTTTAAAATTGAATCACCTCAAAACTATGGTAAAATAAGATTCACATTCTAATAATGAAAAAAATACATAAATTCCAATCTATTAGAGTAACCTTCAAGTCGATAAACTATGTAAGACTTCTCCCAAGGCAGTGAGCTAGGGTGAGTCAATAGAAGTATTCTGAGGGACATAGTATAATATCTGTAAAATATTTTAAAGGTAGTGTTCCTGGCGTAGAGTGACTTTTTCTGAACATATGTATTATATAACTAGAAAATATTAGTGGATTTAGGTAAGGATGACACACTATCGGTGCATGCTCCGTGGACCATCCCTTAGTGGTGAACCATGTAAAACTATTATTGTGTCTCTTTTCAAGTGACTATCTTATTACTAAACTATTCCAATATAAAGGTTAAACAAGTTCCTACCAACACGGGAATAAGATTTGTTTCTTTAAAAGAGAAATTCGACACCCTGATTAACTCCACCCCTCTCAGGGTGCTCTGGGGTCCTACATATAATTACCCTTAGAATAACCCTGCATAATAAATCATAAAACACTTCCTCATATCCTAAACAAATAAAACATAAGAAAGGGGTGAGCTCATATTCTCATTAAGAGTAAGTGTAGGACAGAAGCTATGAGTAAATAAGGCATAAACAATATAGAAAGATAAATGACTGAAATACATGAAATTTAATCAATAACTTGTGAATAATATGGTAGGAATAGATGATGATCAAATATTTATATATAATTAATCACATGAGA
Organism: Viscum album; assembly: GCA_963277665.1. Lineage (NCBI taxonomy): Eukaryota > Viridiplantae > Streptophyta > Magnoliopsida > Santalales > Viscaceae > Viscum > Viscum album. Next base: position 830,144,806 of record OY728140.1, read on the forward strand.
TGAAACTTAACCATATATATTATACAAATAAAATAATAACAAGTAATATAAAGAACTGAATTCATATTGATGGAATATATAATTTTGGACATCTGAAACATACCGTCAAGGATTTATGGAAAGACATATAATACTATCAAGGAATCATTACCATAATCTAATATTGTCAAGGATTTATGCCAAGAATCTAATAAATGGGTAAGTCCTAATCTAAAACCATATCTTGTGTTTCTCGTGAGACCTACCGATGCATCGTGGGGCTGTAGCGAGCCTCAATTCTCACTTACTAAGTCCAATAAATTCCTAATATGGTTAAATAATACAAAAAAATCAACATGCCGTAGAAAAATCAACAATTACACATATTAGAAGAACTATTCATACAGAATATCAATACTTTCCTATTCCAAATGATCATAAATATAAGCACCTAACCTTAAACATTATATAATCAAGATATTTCAACTCAATTTCACTTATTTACTTTCCCTAAGATATTTTTGGTTTATAGTTTTAGAGAGTAAGGAAATAACTCATACATATCACCGCACAAGTATAAAAGTGGGTACCCTTAAAACAATATCCATTTCTTCCAAAACATAAACTTTTTAAGACAAAACAACAACATGATTTCTTTGAGAAACCATCATGGCATTTTAAATTATTTCCTTATTTATCATAAAAATATTGATAACTTATAAAAAACAATTAAAAACATGGTATGAGCATAAAAACCTAATTAAGCTATATAAAAATAAGGAAAGAAACCATTAGTCCATGAATTCTTATAAACATATGAAATCATTTTCACAAAGGCATACTTCTCACCCATATATACTTACTTAGTGAAACATGATATTTCCATATAAAATTAGAGAAAATATATAAATGAATAAATATATTTTGGAGAATTACTTACTTATATTGTAACCCTCTCTACTACCTTATGATTTGTAACTATCACTGATACCTTATAATGTAACCCTTATGGCCACCTTATGGTGTAACCATCACTGTTACACGCGGAGTAACCATACAACCGACCCCCTAATTACACATATGAAATGAATTAGAGGGATATATAGGTCCTACACTTCATAATATATAATTCCCAAGAACCATAACATAGTTATAAAACATGGAAAATTTCATAAAAATATTGCTTTTGAATTTTGTAAAATATAATTTTAAATAAGGATTTTTAAATAAAATTCCCTTAAAAATATCATATAATTGATGTGAGAATTAATATAACAAATGGAATATGCTTATACACTATAAATTCACATAATGAAAAATAATATAAACAAAAATTCATTAAAAAAATAGAACCGCATAATCAATGAATTGGAAGGTTAACCCAAATAATTGAAATTAGGTTAAGAATTCCCTTACCTCAGGTTCGTCTTACTTAAAACTTGTTTAAACCTCATTTATAATGATTAAATAAGTTTTATTAATACTTTAAAGAAACATATTTAGGTTTATAACTCAATATATGATCCTTTTATTACCTCGTTCCACCCATTAATTAATATTATTTTGTCACTTCCATTGTTTCGGGTGTGATATTTACATGATTTCCAAGGCTGGTTCGTAAATTATTTATATATTGAATGGAAGAAAAACCCCAAAAGTGGACCAAAATGTTTTTAATTTGTTTCCATAATATTAAATTATTCCATAAATAATTTTTTTATATGGTATGGGGATGAATCATTATATAAATGATTAGTGATACATGTTTAGATCATTTTGGCGGTTCTTCGATAATCACGAACTTATTTCATTATATACCTTTAATATTATGCATATAATTTTATTCCAGAACATAATAGAGGTCATATTATAAATTTAAATTTTTTTAAACCATTAAAATGGTATTACAATCACATTTTAAGGATTTAAAGGAAATTGAAGACACGTCGTCCACGATGTCGGTAAATCTATACATCACATGCAATGTTTTTATTTTTATAATAAGAGGAAGAATATAGGAAGAATAATGATGAATGTTTCCATAAACATGATAAAAATTTAGAATATATATAATAATGGAACTTTCATACCTCTTGGGTAAGGGCATGTGAATATAGTATAAGAAAATAAAAGAATTGAAAAGAAAACATAAGAAAATAAAAGGGCATTTTTACCTCTTGATCTCTTCTCCCTGAGATCCCCCATAAGGCCCTTGGTTTTGGAATTTTGTTGAGACCAATAGGTATTTGATGTGGGGAAGATCCTTGGGAAGGGTAATGGGAATAATTTAGACAATTTTCAATTCTTGGGAGGTGTGAGAGGAAGATGGGGTGAGGGTGGTATTTATAGTGGAGGAGAGGAAGGGGCTTCCATTATTTTAATCCTTAGTATAATATTTTTTCTCAAGACTATGAATATTCTTAATTCATATGACCAAAAATATTAAAAAGAGCATGTGAGTTCAAACCAAGTGTTCTGAAATCATCCATGATTCTAGGAATAGTGTATTTAACATATAATGTATAAATATGGTAATTTACCGTATTTAACTATTCATAAAAACATTGAGTATTTCACAAAAAACAAAAAAAAATCACCCTAACCTTTTTTTGACATGTAGAATTAAAAAACATTATTCCCATTTTAGAATTTTGTTTCTAAATATGATAAAATTAATTTTTAAATAAAGTCAAAATTTATTCCAAAAATAATAATTTTAAAACTATAACTCATTTTATATAACCTTGAAAAATTAATAAATATCTCATTAACTTATAAACATAAGACAATAAAATAATAATATGATTTACTATTCATAAGGGTCATAGTACTATTCATATTACTATTCATAAGGGTATGTTACTATTCACAAAAAAATAAGTGGGTTCTATAAGACTCCAATTAACTTACTGATCACAACTATAGATTTTTGTTTTTCGAAATTCAAATCATAGATGCTGAAAAATTATATTTAATGAATATTTTGTAAATATCTAATTAAAAAAAGATTCATTATGTAGAGACTCAGTGTTTTATGAAATTCAATTTATTTTTAAAACCTTGGGGTGTTAAATTCTCCCCAGCTTCTGGAAATTACATCCTTGTAATTTTATTTACTTTTTAAACAATTGAGGGTACCTTTTCCTCATATAATTTTATGGTTCCCATGTTTTTTCTTCATCCATATGGTTTCTCCCCAAAACCAATACCTAGTGGATTACCTTATTCTGCAATACTTGTTATCTTTGATCAAGAATCTGAAAAGGTTTTTCTTCATAAGAAAGGTTCTCTTCCAGCTGAACTGCTTCTAGGCTCAAAACCTGAGATGAATTTGGAAAATAATTTCCCAACATAGAAACATGAAAAACATTTAGTACCTAAGATAAACTTTGAGGAAAATATAATTAGTATGCAACCATTCCAACTTTTTCTAGGATTTAATAAGGTCCAATGAATCGTGGACTCAAAATTCTTTTCTTACCAAACTGAATAACACTTTTCCATGGTAACATTCTAAGGAAAAAATGATAACCAACCTTGAAAGATAATTATTTCCTTCTATTATCTATATAACTTTTCTTCCTACTCTGAGCTATCCTCACGTGTTGGTGGATAATCTTCACTTTCTCATCCACTTCCTCTACTAATTATGGTCCCATCAAATTCCTTTCCTCGACTTCATCCCAAAAAGATAGAGTTCAGCACCACTTCTCATATAGTACTTCAAATGGTTCCATCTGTATATTGGAATGAAAAAATTTTTATTAAGAAAATTAAACTAAATAAATATGTTGGTCCCAACTTTCATAGTAATCCGTTGAACAAGCTCGAAGCATATCCTCCAAAGTCTAAATCATCTGTTCTGATTTCCCCTCTAATTGAGGATGAAAATCTATACTAAAATTTAATTCTATTCCTAATGACTTATTAATTTTTTTTCAAAAAGTTAGAAGTTAACCTGGGATCACGGTTAGATACAATGGAATGATTAACTCCATGTAACCTAAAAATATCTTTGAGGTACAATTGAAAAAGATGATACGAATACATAATATCTCGAATACGAAGGAAATGAGAATATTTAGTCAGTCTATCAACAATAAACAAAATTTCATTGTTACCTCAATAAGTCTTTGGTAGTCCCAAAATGAATTACATGGACATGTTTTCCCATTTCCACTCTGGTATAAGAAAAGTATGAAGTATCCCCTTTGATAGTTTTCACTCTTCTTTAACCTGTTGACAAGTAAAACATTTCATGGTAAAATCTACAATATCTATTTTTATTCCATCCCACCAGTAATATTATCAAAGGTCTCTATACATCTTAGTACTACTAGGATGTACATAAAATGGATAACTATGAGCTTCACATAACAATTATTTCTTCATATGGTAATCACAAGGCACACATAATCTCTTTCCAAACCTTAGAACACAATCTTTATCAATGTTAAATTTTTTAAACATACCCATTTTAGCCAATTCTACCTTTTTTTGTAACTCCCCATGTTCTTTCCTTGATTTTTTCATCCTTTCTAACAAAGTTGACTGCAATAAAACATGTAACAAAATAGATAAATTTCATACACCAATAAATTCCATGCCAAATTTCATCAAATCATTAATCAAAGTATTTTGTTTCAACCATAACATAGTTAATGATGCATGATATTTTCGACTCAATGCATCATCCACTTTGTTTGCTTTCCCAGGATGGTAATTGATCATGCAATAACAATCGTTTATCAATTAAATATATCTTATTTACCTAATGTTTAATTCATTTTTAGTGAATATATACTTTAGACTTTTGAGGTCATTATATATTTCACATTTGGCACTGTATAAATGATTCCTCCAAATTTTTAAAGAAAAAACCATAGATAATAATTCAAAATCATGTGTGGGATAATTTAACTCATGAGGTTTTAGTTTTATTGAAGCATAATAAATTACTTAATCATTCTGCATCAAAAAACCACCATGTCCCTTCAATGAATCATCACTATAGATGAAAAACTCACCATTTATGGAAGGTGGGGTCATAACTGTATCATTCACCAATATTATTTTCAATTACTAAAAATAATCATCACATTATTTTTTCCAGGTGAATTGAACTCATTTTTTAGTTAATTTAGTTAGTGGACTAGATAACCATGAATAGTTTTCAACAAACCTCCGATAATAGTATTCCAAACCAAGAAAACTATGAATATCAGTTAGATTTGTGGGTCTTGTCCATTCTTCAACAAATTTTGTTTTATCAAGATCAATAGTTATGAAATATTTAGAAAAAATGTGACCAAGGAAAGAAATTTTTCACAACCAAAATTCAAACTTTCTGAATTTTCCATACAATTTATTTTTTTTAAGGTTTTCAAAACAACCCTTAGATATTTTTCATGCACCTATTTACTTCTAGAATATAAAAGAATGTCATAAATAAAAACAACCACAAACATATCTAATAAATCATGAAATATTCTATTAATAAGATCCATTAATACAATAGGAATATTATTTAACACAAACAACATTAAAAAAATCATAGTGACCATATCTAGTTCAAAAACCTATTTTTTGAATGTCATCCTCCATTATCTTCAGATGATGATACCCGTATCTCATGTCAATCTTGATAAAATACTGAGCTCCGTGGAGCTGACCAAACAAGTAATCGATGTGAGATAATAAATAGTTATTACTAATAGAAATGTTATTCAAATATCTATAATCAATGAAAAGTATCATGGAACTATATTTCTTTTTAACAAACAAAATAGGAGCTCCACATGGTGAAGTGCTAGGATGAATTAAGCCTTTATTAAGAATCTCCTGAAACTAATTTTTGAATTCATGAAGTTCTATTTGATACATTTGATAAGGGGTCTTTAAAATTGGATTAGCATTAGGAACTAAGTAAAGAGTAAATTGAAATTCCTGATCAGGTATAACACTGGGTAACTCATCAGGAAAAACATCAATGTATTCATTTACCACCGACAAATAATTAATCTGAAAATTTCCCTTGATTTCAACAATCTTAGAATGATAACTTTTATTTCCATCTTTTAATAGTTTCTCAATATCCTGATATGTTATCGATTGTATGTGTTCATTCCTTCATAATAATTGAAACTATTTCTGGAAAAAAACCTCATTAGCTCTACAATCAATCTTAATATGATAAACAGAAAGCCAATCCATTCCAAGAATGAAATCAAACTCTACTAAGGAAAAACAATAATGTTTTTAGGGAATGTATTTCCATAGATAACAATATAATGATTCTTAAAATCCCTTTTTTCTGTAACATCCCACCCTGGTGTTTTAACCATAATTCTTGGTCTCATTTCTTGGGGTGAAATTTCCAATTTCCTAGAAAAATTCATAGAAATAAAGGAATGTGTAAACCGTGTATAAAACAAGACTTTTTAAAAATATAAGTAAATAAAAAAATTACTTGATACCAATTCATTGGATATCCCAAAATCTAATGATGTAGTCTCAAAGGATCTCACTACACCTTTTTACTTATAGTCTGGTTGCTTTCTATCAGTCATATCTTTCATTGGGAAGACATTTTAATGATGAATCATCTCACCCCATATGAAACACTTTATAAATTTAGTATCAATATTAATCTTAGGATCATTTTCATTACAATATCAGGACATATTTAAAAGCTTATAAACTAAAAAATACTTCCCAGTTTTAGTAAGGAACTCCCCAGGGTAACTTTTACCAAACTTTTCACAAACTGGAAAATGTAATTTCTTACCATCATATTTCTTTGATTGATTCTTACCCATCGCTTACCATCTGGACCTATTTTTCTCTTTTTTATCAAAGTATAAATGATTATAAATGAACTCAATTTATACCCTCTCAGATTATCAAAAATGTTTCTCATAACTTTTGAATTATCAAGAGGCCAATACCCTTTAGTATCTTAGTTTCAGTCTTTTGTAAAAGTGATTTATTTTTCTATCAAGATCCTGAATAATATTTTGATCTTAACTTTCTAGTTGGGTGAAGTTTTCTTCATACACAACCATTTAATGTTCCTCCCTTTTCCCCAATTAAAGTAATTTCTTCTCTATAATAAATCAAACCACCTTAGGAAAATATTTTTCAAGGAAAAGAGTTTTAAGTTCATCACACTCAAAGTCTTGAATCTTCTCTCTATCCAAAATATTATTGACCATTAACCACCACTGATCAGATTAACCTTTAAAATTACAAATGGAAAGACTAAAATTTTAATTATATGAACATCACATAACATCGTATATATTTTCAAGGGCTTCAATACATCCTTCAGCTACTTCTGGGTCAGAAGATCCACTAAATGTTGGAGGGTGTTGCCTTATAAAATGATCTACTATCAACATATTCCTTTATAGTGGTTTTGGTTTCTCTATTTAATGGATTCCACCACTATTTATATTCTACGTAAACTGATCCATTACTATAACAAAATTCTTGGTTAAATTCCCACAATTCTTGGTTGTACATTCGAAATGATATTAGCCTCTCAGTTCCATCTAACTTTAACCTCCCTATTTCTTCTACAGAAAACCATTCTGAACAGTTATATCTTAAATGAAAAACATGGTAATCATTAAATTCATTATAATTTCAACATAAAAATAAGGTAAAAATAATTTATGTTCGTCTATTAATATCATACTGACTTCTAAATTTATCTAAACCATTCTCTGATACCAACTATAAGGACCCAACCTTAAAAATTACATAATATTTCTATTTCAACTAGTTTTAACTTGTTTAAAATCATAAATATATTTTTGGTTTATAGTTTTAGAATATTAGGACATAAATAATACATATAATCCCACAACAATAAAAATCGGGTACCATTAAAACATTATCCATTTCTTCCAAAACATAAATTTTTTAACACAAAACAACAACATGATTTATTTGAGAAATCTTCATAACATTTTACAAGATGTTATTATTTATCTTAAAAATCCTTATAACCTATGAAAAATATTTAAAAACAGGGGATGATTATGAAAATTTCAGTATGTTATATAAAAATAAGGAAAGAAACCATTAGTCTAAATAAATGAAATCATTTTCACAAAGGCATACTTCTCACACATATATACTTACTTTGGGAAACAGGAGATCTCCATAAAACATTAGAGAACATATATAAAACCATGAAGGTATATTGGAGAATTATTTATATTTTAACCCTCATGAATACCTTATGATTTTTAACCCTCATTGTTTTCTTACAATGTGACCCTCACATATACCTTATGGTGTAACCATCACAGTTACACATGGAGTAACCATATGTACGAACTCCAACTTAAACATATCACATACTTTTCAGGGAGATATAGGTCCCAAAATTCATCACAAATAATTCCTAAGAACCCTAAAATAGTAATAAAACATGGATAATTTTATAAAAACTTTACTTTTGAATTTTGTAACAGAGAATTTTAAAAGATGATTTTTAAAAAAAGCCCCTTAAAAATATCATATAATTAATGTGAGAATTAATATAAAGAATGAAATATGTGTATACACTGTAAATTAACATAATAAAATATAATATAAACAAAAATTAATTACACAAACAATATTAGAACCATATAATAAATTATGTGGAAGGTTAACCCAAATAATGGAAATTGGGTTAAGAATTCCCTTACACCAGGTTCTTCTTACTTAAAAATTGTTTAAAACTCAGGTATAATGGTAAAAAATGTGTTATTAATACTTTATAGAAACATATTGATGTCTAAAAAACCTTATATGATCATTTTATAACATCATTCCACCCATTAATTAATAATATTTTATTTTTTCCATTGTTTTGGGTACGTTATTTACATGATTTACGAAGTTAGTTCATAAAGGATTTCGTTCTCTAATGGAAGATAAAATCAATAAGTGGAACAAAATGATGTTAATATGTTTTAATAATATTAAATTATGCCATAAATAATTTTTATATGGTATGAGGATGAATCCTTGGATGAATCATTAGTGATATTTGTTTTGATCATTTTGGACATTTTTCAATAATCAAGAACTTATTTCATTATATACCTTTAATACTATGCATATAAGTTAATTACAAAACATAAGAGAGATAATATAATAAAATTTAAAACCTTTTTCAACAATTAAAATGGTTTTACAACCATATTTTAAGGAAGTAATGGAAATTGAAGACACATCATCCACAATGTCAGTAAGTCAACACAACATAGATGATGTTTTTATTTCTAGTATAAGAGGAATATGAGAGGAATAAGGATGACGAATTTTTCCAGAAACATGATAGAAACCTAGAATATAGATAAAAATGGATATTTCAGGCCTCTTGGGTAAGGGGATATGAATAGAGTATAAGAAAATAAAATAATTAAAAGTAAAATACAAGAAAATAAAAGAGGATTTTTACCTCTTGAACTCTTCTCCTTGATATCCTCCTTAAGGCCTTTGGTTTTGGTCTTTTGGTGCGACCAATAGGTCTTGGATATGAGGAAGTGAATTGGATATAATTTATACGATTCTCAAATCTTGAGAGGTGTGATAGGAATAGAGGGGAGAGGGTAGTATTTATAGTGGACGAGAGGAGGGGTTTTCCATTATTTTAATCATTAGTTTAATATTTTTTCTCAAGACTATGAATAGTCTTGAATCATGTGACCCAAAATAGTAAAGAGAGAATTTTATTTTTAACCAAATGTCTTTACATCCACCATGATGCTAGTAATAGTGTATTTAACATATACTGTATATATATTGTAATTCAACATATTTCACTATTCATAAAAAATAGAGTACTTTAGAAAAATCCTAAAAATTGACCCTATAAATTTTTTGACTTGTATAATTCAAAAATGAAATCCATTTTATCAAAATATTTTTCTAAATATGATAGAATTAATTTTCAAATAAAATCATAATTTATTCCAAAAATAACAATTTTATAACTATAACTCATTTTATATCACCTTGAAAAATTAATCAAGATCTCACTATCTTATAACCTTAAGATAATAAAATGATAATATGATTTACTATTAATAAGGGTCATATTAATATTCATAAGGGTATGTTATTATTCACCAAAAAAACAAGTTGGTTCTATCAAACTCTAAATAACCTACTGATCACAACCGTAGACGTCTGTTTTTTAAAATTCAAATCATAGAAGTGGAAAAATTAATCTTAATCGATAGTTTAAAACTATATCCTTAAATCAATATTTCATTATGTAGAGAATCAGTGTCTCATGAATTTCTATTTATTTTTAAAACCTTAGGGTGTTACAATAAACCATCCAAAGAAATATGATGAATTGTATAATTAGAGTAAAACCTCCACATAATATTCAACAAAGGTTGTTTAAATATATGAAATACTTTGAAGACATTTCTAGAATATTTCTTGAGTAAAATACCCTTTTTATTTTGAAAATAATTATTAATATCTAAAAACTACACATTGAATAAATAAATCATTTTCTATGAAAATAAAATTGTAAAATTGTAAAGTATGATTCAAATAATTAAGGTGAAATGTCAGCAAGAAATTTCCTTCATTCTATATAAGTTTAAAAAACATTATTTTTACACTTTCATAAGAAATTCATAAAGTGACTTGTTTGGAAAGCATTGTAAATATTACTTTTCAAGAAAGTTTGTAAAAAGTAAAAAAAGTGATAAAAAATGAATATAAACAATAATTTTTGAATAGAAATAGTATTTTTGAATTTTTTTTAGAAAACATGGACATGGAAGAGAAATATTCCCCACTGTAGGCTTAAACTTAAATAATCTCTAATAATTATGTGATTGATAAATAAACACTTACCACTTTTGAATTAGTTAAATCATATTACCTAGGAATGAATATATTTTAATAAAACTTTACATACAATTAGAATAAATAAATTAATGATATAAAATTTCAAATAGGAATTATATACACCTCATAAAATAATATAGGTGCATAACATCAAAATATTCCTCAACAAAAAAAATTGAGAAGAAGTCCCTTACAAATATCATATCATTGATATGAGCTTCAATAAAATTAATAGATTTCATGTCTATACTATAAATCCAAATAAAATAAGCATAAATAAAAAACAAGGAAACCAAATTCATTTAACACATAATCATAGCATAACATAATCAATGAAGTAGAATTTTAACCCAATGAATGGAAATTGAGTTAAGAAATCTCATACCTCTCGTCAGATATCCTTTAAATATATTAAAAAATACAATATAATGGGTTTTAACATGTTATTAATTTATACTAGAACCATATTAATATTTATGACATATTATATGATCATTTTATTACATCTTAGAACTCTTTTATTAGTAATATTTTATTATTTTCACTTGTTTGGGTGTTAATTGTCTTGCTTGCTCATGCCTATTGTGTCTTGGATGTCCCATTTATTTTGTATAGGAAAAATATCCAACATCTAAAGAATTATATTAATGTTACAAATGTCCTTTTTAATCATCAAGTTCATTTTATACCCATTATTTAATTGTTACCATAGATAATTAATCATATTTCTTCATGGAGACGGTAAGTCGTACACACGCAAAATCAATGATATCATTTCTAAATGTTTGAAAAGGAAAGGTAGTAAATAGTATATTTATTTTATATAATCAATATAATATCATAATTATCATATTTATCCATTACTTCCATCATTATAACCATCTAATAAAGTGGTTATAAAAAATTAATTACATTCCTACATAAAGATGGTAAGCCGTACGTATGCATGTTCCGTGATATTGTTTTTAATAGGATGGATAACAGGTATAATATGGTTTTACCATAATCATAATAATATATAAGAAAATATATTAAACATAATTTATTACTTTTTCCTGGAAACAAAATGTGAATAAGAAGTATAAGAAGAAATAAATTGAAAGATGTGGTAAGGACGACTACCACTTCTTCGTCAGACTTCCTTTAGATATCTTCTTAAGGGATCTAGGGTATGTATTTTTGATAGACCAAAACCTTGAGAGAATGTATAAGTACGTTAATGAGATACAAAATTAGAGTGTGATAAATATATATGGATAAATGTTGTGTATTTAGGTGAATAATTGGGTTCCCTTTTATAGTTTAAGTGAGGGGCTCTTTTGGAAATTCTCAAAATATTAAAATATAGCAAGACTATTAAAGAGAAAAATACATCCAAATGGACTATAAATTAATATAAAATGAATATTTAGACCATATGTGACTTTATATGTGATTATTTAAAATTTATATGTTTTTTAAATAATTTAATAAAATATTATATTCATGAAATATCATTATTGTTAATTTTGACACCATTCATTACTTTGAATTTAATAAAATAAATAAAAAATATAACTTTGAAAAAATATTTTAATACATCCCTAATTTTAAAATTTCATATATAAAATTTTTGGATGACAATTATTATATCAAATTATATTAATTTTAATATTTTTAATATATTTTATTTTATTTTTCCATCAATTAAATAATTACTCCATCAGTGTAGTGAAAACATTTAAGGTAATTATTTATTCCCTAAAAATTAAAAATAAATATTCTAGATGAATATAATTAATTTATATTTTAAAATACCATTTACAGTTGAATATACCCTCGATAACACCATATTAAAAATGTTATTTGTATTCAAACCATTAATGTGACTTCGTTGAATTTTCTTTAAATAGAATATTATAAGGGTCATAATAAATTTCTAATGAAAAAATGGTCATAAATTTAAAAATTTAATACTCATGAAGGAATATTACTCATAAAACAAAATTTAGAAAATTTCTAGTGTCATTTTCTAGTCTTTATCATTTTATTTTTAACCTATATTATTCAATTTACCCATTATCATGGTAACATAAATTATGAAGGTTACTATTCATATTGTTTAAAAATACAAGGAAAATATTTAATAAATTTGGATCTTTTAATCAGAATTTGGGATCAATTTTTAAAAATTTAAAAAATGTTTTAGAATTTAATTTAAAATTAAATATCCAAAATACAATGGAAAACAATTTTTTTGAAAAATTCATTTTTAAGCCCAAAAACAAAATTTTACCAAAATAAGGTATAAGTATTATTAAAATAAAAGTAATTATATTATTTCTAAATAAATAAAACTTAAGTTACATTGGGATCAAATTATAATTATAAATGGACTTTTAATAAATAAAAATTGGCAGTTTCAAAAAAATCGGTATTTTTATCTATTTACTGGAAAATTAGTCTTCTCAGAAAAATAGAAAACATTAACCATAAGATAATTTTAATATTATGATTCAAAAATTGATATTAGTTTTATAAAATAAAATTTATATAAGTTTCAAAAAAATTATTATAATGTTTATTCATAAAAAGAAAGAAAACTATTTTTGAAGAAAACATATTTTTTGAAGAATACACTGAATTTATTAAAAATTAAGTACTTATTCACAAATAATTAAGTAATACCATAAAAATATGATCAAAAATTATATATTACATAATGTATTTAATATTACTCATTCCTCCCATTTTAACAGCTATGTTTCAACGATCACATAATAATATTTTATTATTTGTTTAAGCTAGGTTTTGAATGCAATGTAAGTTATTAGAGAGATTAAATTAATTTAAAGAAATACATACCATAAAATATTGCGGTGTTACATGAGGTGTTCCTTGAAAAGTTAAGTTAGTTTATGAGTGACTATTGGCCTATGATGATATAGTGGGCTATGTGATGGGTTGCATACCATACTTGATGTTGCATGCGTGAATTGGTTATGGTCCCTACATGAGTGAGATAAAACTATCATGATAATAATGAGTGAGAAGGGTTCCAAAATGTGTGTGATGCAGGACCTACCTTGTGTGAGAAATTAGTGTCCGGGCAACCTTGAGTGAGAAGGGGTCTTAGTTGTGTCGTGATAAGATACTAGCTGGATGACCTCACATTTAGTGAGAAAGAGTGGGAAGGGAGGCCACTTTGAGTGAGAAGGGGGTCTTAATTTTTATGTGTGTTGGGTTTAGGTATAGAGATCAAAAATTGAGAGATAAGAATGTGGTTAAGATATAAATAACCTCACATTGAGTAAAAAGGTGTTGGAAGGACTAATTTAAGTGAGAAGGCCAGTCTAAGACCTGGATGTAGGACCCCAACCTATCCCTTTGGGTAGTGGACATGGATTTAGTTGATACCATACCCCGAGTCCTTTTGTATGATCTACGTTATGGCTATAATGGAAAAAGATGATAATGGAATTCTAGGTTAGGCTAAAGCAGCTGGGTCCAGGTGTCGTAGTGTCCTTATAAGTGCATGGTTACCTGATTCACATGGATTGTGGTGTCCTATTTATCACATGACATCCAACGTATTTATGTGTGTAATGTTTACATTCCATATGTATATATTCATATAACAATGTATATTTTGGGAAATTGGTGGGACTATACTGAGATGTATGTTTTTCACCTTGCACATGCACTCTCATGCATATGTTGACATTTTATCTGTCTTTATGTTCAGTATGGGACATGTAATCTAATAGGATTAGATAACATGAAGAGTAATTAATATGAGGATAAAGTGAGTATTAAGGATGGAAATAGATACTCTTTTGTATTTTATTTTATTTGTTATGTTTTATATGTGGTCCGCCTGATGGAAGATCAATTGCATTTTATGATTGTATTCTTATGTATGGGGAATTTGTTATAGCATGATATTTTTATTGATTATGAATATTTTTATGTTTGTGATGAATATTATTTTTTTATTTCTAATATTTTTTTATCTCTGATTTGAGGGAATAGTATCCCCAATATATGGTTTAAGTCCCTCACTGCTAGTCAACAACTTATATCATATGGGGAGACAAACTTGAGGCCATGTAGTGAATTTTACTAGGAACTTCTATGAAGACCATGAGTTGAGGTGTTATAGGAGAGATATTCTTCCTTAATTAGAGACTTTAACAGCCAATGGATAATATGATTATAGTCGTATGAACCTCAGTTTTGTTAAGTAACAAAGATTATAGACCTTACTCAACATTGGATTTTCTATCCTCACTCAACCTAATTATCTTTGACCCATTTATGATCTTAAATCACATCACCACCATAATGTCCAAGAGTCCAGACACTTTTGAACAATAGTAAAAGTGTTTTTTAATCTCTATATCAAATTTATTTCTCTTATTTTCTCAATTGGATTATAAAATATCGTGATTTTATAGTATGGGTATCAATACCGAATTCTTATTTTTTTCTTCATATTCCCTTCTTTGACACACATGTTATTCATTAAAAAATATCATCCATTTCTCTCTCTCTAATACATAGAGTATTCATATATATGTTAGAGTATCATATTATCTCAACAATTATCTACTCCTTCTACTCTTTCCTTGTTTTTTTATATTCTCACCACCTCTCCTGTATATTTATTTCAATTTAACTCTACATAAATTTTAGTCATCAAATATCATTTTAATGTTGTTATAATAACTCTATATGTGTATATATTTAAATATTCAGTTGATATCTTGAATTATCAGAATTCAAATTCCAAAAAATCTATTATCATTTAATCATAACATCCATATGATAACATACAACAACATGAAATGGTGATAAAAACCACCATGGAAATTTCCTCAATATGCACTATGGAAATACATTATCCTCATGGAATTATTTCATATATACATGAAAATATGAAGAAAAAATAAATATGTGATCTTTATTTTCATAGTGTGGAAACCCTAATCACAACCCATCCTTTTCTTTCATTTATCATCTTTTTAATCTCATCTGGAATCACAACTATTCAAATTGTCATGAAATTTTATCTTGAATTCCAACACAACATTGTAAAATTTAATACTACAAATACCTCATATTTTTCAAACTAGTGAACACTTATATAAGAGCTTATTACCCCTATATATCACAAACAAGATATAGTAATTCATTAATTTTTTAGTAACCCTTACATAAGGATTTTACCCTTTTTTGTCAACGTGAGGATTAAGACTTCATCCAATCTCACTACTTTATATGTACCCTTATGTATCATAGTGGATTGGGTTATTTTCCAATTTCTCATACCCTCTAAGTACCATTATGAATTCTCTATGATGAATTTTACATATTAAGAAAATTAACTTTACATATCACAATGTGTATCTTCTCTATCCCAACTTCCAATATTTAAGTCACTCTTATATATTTGTTGGAATTTGGAATTTTATATTATTCTAGATTATAAGTCATGAAGAACAATTATTTATTAATGAAGTACCCTTAGGTATCATAGTTAGGTTATTAAATTTAAAATAATTTATTTCTTACTCATAAAGTGAATCTTATGTATTAAGTAACTTACTTTTATGTGTCATAAGTATTTTTAATACTTTTCTCATTTTTCCAACATAAGTTTATGAGTTAAATTTTATGTCTTACTTGGGATTAATATTATATATTAATGCCTTTGTAACATTTTTAATTGGAAGTTCTAGATTTCCCTTTCTTATTGGTCATAGATTCAGACTAAATCTTATATATTTCTCATGATGGATCTTACATATTATCTTTTCAAAATTATAAGAAATATGAAACTTCCAAAACATAACTCTAGGTTTCTCAATTCAACTTCGAATTTTCTCATAGATTCTCTAGAGACTCCAAAATATCTCAAAACTTAAATGACCTATGAAATTATTAGAATGTTCCCAAATATATTCAAAATCATTTCTAATGAATTTTACTTCATATTAGAATTATTCATGAAATTTTCATTGTATCTTCACTACCTCAATTGTTCTAGATTCAAACTCACCCTTCTTCAGTCCATCATCCAATAGATATTCTTTATTTTTTTAAATATATTATTATTTTCAATTGAATAATTTATTCTCAATATCATGGTTATCCATGGAACTTATTCAATCATATCCCTTTATTATTTTAAATATAAAACTTCTCAATATCTTAAAGAACATGTCATAGATAGTTCTTTAACCCTTTATGTGTAATTATCCTTAATTTATATTAAGATAATATCTATAATCATTAGATGGAATGGCTGTAACAACCCATGGTTTTACAATGTGTTTTTATTTTAAATAAATATTTTTTTTGATAACTTATTTCACATGAAAACCAAACTAAAATTAACTATGATATATATTATTGAAATAAAATAAGAACATGAATACATTAGGAGGATAAAACAACATTAAGAAAAGAATAAGTTGAATAAATGTGAAACTATAAAAAAATACCATGAAAATATAATCTTTATCCTCATTTTTTTATCATGAAAATAATAACATTGATCAAAAACTATTCAAAGAAGGCTAATAATTAGAAATATAATAGGTATGTTGAGAGAGAGGTAAATTAATAGGATGAGTGACCTTTGAAATGTATGTTTATATATAGGAATAAAATATTTCCATTATATATTGTCGTTATACATAAGGTTATTAGACATAAGGTCATTAGACATATGTTCATTGCATATGAAATTATATATTAGGTATACTAGTATTGTGTTAATTATATACAAATAATAAATCATGAAAAAATATAACATTTAATTAAAATATTTTAATATAAAAATATTTTCTATGCATTTCATATTATTATTATTTAAAATGATATAATGTATTTATAAAATTCAAATAAATATTTTAATATAAATGGAGTAATAAAATGGGTAAAATATAAATAATTATTTTTAATAGTATTAAATGAATATCATTTAATATAAAAGAGGAAAATTTCAAAGAATTATTTTTCGTAAAGTATTGTGCATATTTATCTTAATAAAAATAATCAATACTAAATAATTATTTTAATGAAATTTATTTATAATATATACAAGGAAATCAATTTAACTTTATAAAATTGTTATTAATAGGTTGTTGACACCTGCCAAATGAGCATTGGAAAATTCGCAAAGGAAGAAATACCAGGATAAGGGTATTATCTTTATCACGAAACAATGGAAGAAGAGGGAAGAAAAGGAATCATGTATCACATTATCCACTAAGATAAATGTGATCATGCGACTATCATAAGTTCATGTGAGGGAACCAAGAGAAATGAATAGCCTATAGAAGGCCCTACAAAGTCCCATTCGACAAGTCCTTCTTCTCTTGTGAAAGCGCCCCATACCACTACTCATCATGTGACAAAAACTAGATAAGACCTCCCAGGCCACACGGTTTATCAATATAAAAGTTTCTAAAAACCATAAAAATCTTCAAAAAATAAACGGAAATATCCAAAAGTTAGGATCCTTTTACAGTCATAAAAATCACACGATGCATCATCGATGGAAAGAATGATTGTCCATAAAAATATTCAAGGAAACTTTCGAGATACCCATATTTCGTAAAATAAATAAAGGAAATAAAATGAGGAGAATGAGGGAGCCTATTTCGGTCATAAAACATCATGCTATGTGCCGCTAGAAATATTAAAGGCACCACAAGCTCCTAGTTAAATGTACTCCTCATATTATGAAATCTATCTAGCATATCATACTCATCACATAAAGAGTCTAAGATATGCCCAGGTGACCTCATGCTCCCCCTTTGGCTTCATAAATAATGGTAGATGTAATATTCTGTTAAATTATCATGTATCACTACATGAACTCTTATTGTTCATGCAATGCGTCACCATGAGGTAAATTGATTGTCCTCAACAACACCAAACAAACCTTCTGAACTCCCTACCTTTGTAAAATAAAATAAAGGAAATAAAAATGGGGAGGAGGCAGGAGCCTTTAATGATCTTAAAAATCACACAATTGGCCTAGGATGTCTGTAGAATAATCTTTCTAGACCCCTTATAAATCTAGTCTCATATCGTGAAGGCCCCTTTAAAACCATCCCTGTCTCACAAAAAGTCTCATACAAATAAAGTAAGCTCATGTGAAGGCCTTTCAACAGGTGCCCTGATCTCATGAAAGAACTTGGACATGTCCACCTAAAAATATAAAAGTCCCTTAACATGTAATCATGATTAAAAAAGAACCATTTAATTGAACATAATCTAATAAAATAAGGCATTTATTAGATCATATAGTCATTGTTGAAAGATATGTGACACTCCCAGAGAGATTAAGGAGAGGACAACATCAATATGCATGATTTTGAGGCCCCCAACTAACTCGATCCTAGAGTAATGTGATACGCTCCATTAAAAGTGGTGAATAACCAAGGTGTTGAGGCCTATAAATACCCTACCCTAGACTAAAATAAAAGGTCTTCCTTTTTTGCAACAAGATGCATTGGTGCACCGAAGTACCAAAGAGGATTTTTCAAAACGGCTGATCTCTAAACCATAAAAGCGTCCCTTCAATTAATATATTAGAGAAAACTAGAGTGATCATTAACAATTCATAAATAACATAACTAGATCACTCATAGATCATGAAAATGACTTCTGGAAGGACACACAAAGAATATATCGCATATCTGATAGATCATATGATACTTAAAAAAGGTTAATAATGAATAAATCTAAGAAAATATCAATAAAAGTCTGGAACAAATAATAAGGGATACAAGATGTAAATTTATCCTCATGCACTTTACGTAACCCCCCCATGACATGAGAAAACAACAGTACATGTCACTCGAATCTCACAGTGCTCTCCAGGAATATTATTTGGATTAGGTGAAGTCCAATAGGACATGTCAAAGCATGTCTCATGGTCTCCGTAGGAATTCCATATTATTTTCATGAATCCTTCTAGGATCACCATCAAAATATCATGGTGTAATTTAAAAATATCTCTTGATTCATACAACATAATCAACACATGCTAGGTGAGGCTCATGATAGCACCTGATCTTGTCAACTGGCTCTTACGACGCCCTCCGGGCACACCATCCAGTTTTCATGGTGACCGCCAAACATTCCATCATGGATCATGAATCACTTTCTTAGATATATCATGTTGTCTCTCATGACACCCACTAAGTGTGTCATCCATATCTCATGATAAACCTAGGGAAAGTTATCAGGATATTGTGACACCCTCTAGATATGTTAGTCGAGGTTATTCGATGGATTCAAGAACAAGTTGTTTGGGTCTCGCAATGTCCTCCGAAAAATTAAGCCTTGATCATATGAAAACTCCCAAACATTCTATCTAGGATATGAAACTTACCTCAAAAAATTCAAATGGATCATGCGATTACCTTGAAAAATGATAGAAAAAAAATCCTCTGACATTTCAAAGTAGACAATTAGTGCATGTCAAGAAGACAATCATTGCATGTCCGAAAGATAAGTAGGCCAGGTCATGTGGGAATCCTATGACATGATAAACTTGTTCATCCTCATTGTATAAGCCCCAAAAATCATCGTAATATAATATTTTATGATTTCAAGGGAATCATTAGTGTGTAATCCATGACCAAACGAACTACGAGAACTTTGATTCCTTCCATAACTAGGATATGTAGGATGCCTTCCTACGTCCCGAGATCTATATCAAACCTCCAAAGGGAAGTATCAGCACATAAGTCCCATATCCACTAATAATGAGATTGATCATTTTCCATCCCTTTCTTCTCACGCTGATCATAGCTCATGTGGGATTAGGGAGTTGAAACAATCATATCAATTATGTCATAGGTTTCTACAAAGACATGGGCAACCTAGGACTTGATAATGTTGTTTATCCTCAGTGTGTAGCCTCAATTATAAGGGTAGCCTCAGTGTGCAATCCCTTATCAACTGAACAATGATGACTCTGATTTCTACCATAACTAGGATACGTAGGACCCCTTCTTAAGTCCAAATCCCAAACAAAAATGGGAATCCACATTAGTGTATGTCCCACCATGTATCTAACATTTCAACCATTGGGACCCATCCATTCCAAGGGGATGATCATTCTTCCTCATCTATCAGTGGAATGAGAAAGAAATTGAACTATGATAACTTTGATTCCAACTAAAACCATGATTCATAGGATGTATCATTGAGAATCTAGTTAAAATACCTAGTTCCTCAGTGCATGTACATATGTCCTTTTCATACGATGCTAAACTACATAGGTTGGACAAACAACAATGACTCTGATTCCTTCAATAACCAGGATATGTATGAAACCTTCCTAGTGCATGATCTCTATATTTAACATCCTAAGGGTATACCCATTACATAAGCCACACATCATGTGCTATAATACTGATTACTTGTTATCCATTGTTTATCAAACTGATCATGGATCATGTGGGATTAGGAAGTTATGATGGTCAGGTCATTTGCATCATGAACCTACACCATCTCGGGAAATCTAAGTATGTAAGGCGCAATGAGTGTCCTAATATAAACATCCCCAATATGAGTGTACATACCATGTGAACAAACCCAAGGTCATGATCGATCTATGATAACTCTAATTCTTACTATAGCCAGGATACGTATGATGTTTCCTAGAGACTCGAGCACAAATATTCGATGCCCAAGTGACTTCAAATATGTCCTTTCTACATGATGTTAAACTGAGAAGGTTTATAAAATTATGTGGGTTTTGATTCCTGCAATAAATAGAATATGTAGGACACTACATAATGTGTCGATATCCTCCTTATAATATTAACCACCTACCTACATGGAATCAAATTCTAATGTTCCTAGGTATATAGAATCTTCATATAAGTATCTACCCATAATCGAGAATGGAAGAAGAACCTCATATTCATACAGATGGATATACCCATGAGATCCCATTCTTTTTCACATAAATAGAGTTAAACCATGATCATTTTGATAGGGTAATTGGTCGTGTATCAGAATTAGGAAGATATTATTGAACAATTATTAAATACATAAGATAGTCCTAGAGTAGGAATCAATTCCCCCAAAAAGGGTATGATGAGCCAGACCTCCCAACCTATCAACCAATCTGTGTATCTTAGCATTTTTGGGTCTGAAATCCCAAGTGACCACCTTTCTATGAAATTCAAGTTAGTACCCAGTTACTGATGATGGAACCATATGGAGTTTCTGTTTAAAATAAAAATGATGACCCGAAATTGATGATTATGTAAGAAATCAAACCCCAAACAATAATCCATCATGATGAACCAAAAACACCTTAAAAAGGTTTCTTTCTGATAAAACAGAAATGGTGAAACTAATAAGAATCAGTCAAATAACATAATGACCAATTAATCATAGGTTAGGAAATTTTTCTTTGCAAATCCTATATAAGTGATAAACTCAGCATAAAATTCTCAAATAAAAATATGGTTATTTCATCATGTGTTAGGAAAATTTATAGACATATAAAACAAAGATTATATTCCTGACATTAGTCTTACATTAAATCCTATGTAACCAAGGTACCCATGAAATAATTTTATCTTGACGTTGATAAGTCCACACGAGCAGAATGGCCGAATCAGGAATAAAATGTAAATTATGTTAACCATGCATATCTGATTAAGCGTAAATAATTCATATGATATTTAAATAATTATAAACCTTGTTCCTTACTGTTTGTATGACTATAGATACTTTTCTCATCAAAAAAATCCCATTCTGAGATAATTTCATCATCCAGTGAATGTTTCAGTAAATCAGCTAGGCTACAACCCCACAAGTTGAAGAATGATCTCACCTAACCAAAAAATTCAACATCAGATGGAGAACATAATTATCTGGGAATACCACAAATGTGGTACAATACTGACACATAAATCTATCCATGAAGGTCTCCATGTCTGGAAATATATTTATTCACATCATCCTAGTAAATCTATTGCTAAGATAGTGTCCCTCGTTTCCACAACCAACTCCTTTGAGAGCTTATCCCTAGAGTGATAAAACCACCACATTCAATTTATAATGAAGGTATAATATGAAGAAAAATATAGATCCATTATGGTTAAGGAGCCACCAAGGAGAGCTCTTTTCATCCATTATCACCAAAAAGATCCCACCAGTACCCACCAGTCACCTATTGAGGGTACTACTCGACCCACTACAACCTCTGATGCCCATGAATGGGCTGAAAAGAAGACACATCTGGCAAGGGAGGATCTAGATAACAATGAGTGGGATCATATCCCCACTCTTGATGATGAAGTCTTCCAGCGTATTCTAGTAGTAACCAATGAGAAGGCCTATAACCCTACTCACTTGTAACAAGTCTTTGCACATATTTTTTTAGTTAGAATGGGGGAGGCTCATATCCCTACCCCCTTGCATGAAGTCCATCAACATATTATAGTGGAGCAAGGGGATATAAGTGGGTTCATATCCCCACTTCAATCAAAGATATATTTCAGTATATAGTGGAGATGGAAAATGTGCACGCTTATATCCCTTAAAAACATCGATAAAATTCTAATACATCTTAGAAAAAGTTAAAGAACTCCATTGGGATCATATCTCCATTCAAATCAGGGTTCACCAGGTGAGAGAGACACATTCTTTGGGATAGGGGAACATGCCCATCAGAATATTCCAATTGTATATTCTAAAGGCTCTGGATTGGGTTTATATCCCTGTTCTGGCCAAGGCTCACCAACTGAGAGGGAACATGCCTTGGGAGAGGGTCACACCCCAATCAACGAAGTCCATCAACATATTCTAAAGGAACAGGATCATGCATATATCCTTGGTCTAGAAGAGTCTAACCAAGGGATAATAGAACAAGCCTTGGGAAAGACTCATATCCAAATTAGTGAATCATCCTAGAATATTCTAGCAAATCACAAAATCCAGACACATATCCCTACTTCTACCGATGAACAACTGCACCAGCATCATTTAGAGGCAATACAAGAGAAGGCTCATATCCCTTATCCCATTCTAGAGGTATATCAACATATTAAAATGGGGTATGTATATTTGGACTTGGATCATATTACTATTCTAATTGGGGCCCACCAAGTGAAAGAGACATATGCCTCAAGGTAGGGTCATATACTGGAAAATGAAGACACATGACATATTCCAAAGGCTCGGTATCAAGCTCATACCCCTTCCAACCAAGGATAACCAAGTGAGAATAGAACATGCCTTAGGAGAGGAAAATATTCTTGTTAGTAATAAGGGATATCATCAGGATATTCCAGTATCTTCTTAGCAGTGGGCTCATACAACCGCAACATCATAATGTTATAAACAAGTTATGGAAATAGTCATAAAATAGTATCATATCCCTATACAATTTCAAATGAAATGTTGTCATATTCCAACAAAAATGGATAATGTTACCCATATTCTTAATCTGGTCAATGTAAATGTCCTTGAGGTCATTAAAGACACATTCTCAATGCTGCAAGGGTATGTAAACTCATAAACCAATATAGAGGATGACCATTTCCACGATAGTCATTTTCACTGTAGTGTAGAGATGTATTGCAGGGACTCTACTCCCAACATCCACTATGTTTAACCTTACCAAGAATATATTTACCACAAACGAAGAAATACTCTTCTTTCTCAAAGACCTTTGTATAGAGAGGTGTCCAAAACTAGATATCGTCATATAGAGAGGTGTTTGATACATCAATGTCAACCATATATAGTTCCCCATTTACTTATAGCATCACTCCACTCCAGTCAGCAGAAAACCCTCAAAATAATATTCTATTGTATGATTAGATAGAGGTGAGTAAGTCTAATAAAGAGGAGTCTAACATTGAAATTTTGAGAGAGATATCCAGAAACAACCTCCCCACTATTTTTTGAACCCTTTCCACTCTTGACTATGAGATCTCAGACGATATAGAAAAGGATTGGATGCCTTATATAAGCCCAAATATGTGGTCTAATCATGAGATACTAAAGAATAGAGACCTACCTTATCCAAGATATGAGGTTAATATTCAAAACATCAAGATAATATGTTTTTAGCTAGACCTGATTGGTCTCTCATTGTTCTGAGATCTGAATCCTAAAAAAACATCACAAATATGCGACACTCTTTAATCCCTTATGTCACAAATCTTAGGTAGATCATCATTAAATCCTCATCATGAAATGTATTCAAGTATGGAAAAAGTACAGAGAATTACAATTTAACACACCCCTAGAATAATAGAACCCCTCAGATATGATAACTTGTAGTTTCATAGCCTCTATCAATATTTGGGTACTTGGTAATGCTTAAAGAAGATAGTCAATACAAAAAAATGACCTCACTTCAATGGTGCGTAGAATTCACGAATAGAGGGTGGAGATGACTATAAGATCATTGAATTGGGCTCCTCAAAGAACTGTGAAAGCATTTTATACATAGAGGATGTATTTGTGATCAACTAGACAACTTCCCATAGAAAATGATTCCCATCACGGGATGCCATTGTACTCATCTCATATGCGAGAATAGTTGTGCCACATCAAAAAAGACATAGTAGAAGCTACCATAGAAACCATCCAAGAGAGGACCCAGCTCACGAAGCTAGGGGAATATCAACCACCACCTCCACATATTGAATCCTAAATTCCTGAGAGGATTTAGGACATCAGAACCAACTACAGGCAAACCACAGACCATTAGGCTAAGGAATTTATATCTCAATCACCATAACTAGTTTATTCATCCCCTGATAGGGTCTTCTATAAATTAGCGGTGATTTTGGATCAAAACCATACCACTAGTTTGAGGGAATTTATAACTTAATGTATGTCTGGGAGGCATCAAATCACTGATGGGAATCATTGGATCCTTTGTAATAGGATTAATCAATGCTTATTGTGACCCCGAATAACCCCTATCCCAAAGGTCTTGCAAATGTTTTATCATCATCATCACCATAGAGAGAATCAGTCTTCTCCGGTTAGGGAAGTAAAAATCTGTCACGACCCGTCCTCGGGGCCCGTGCCGTGACTACCCCAAGCCCGCCTTCCATAGGCCAGGGGCTGGCGACTAGCACCAAAGGCGTAAAATCCCGATAACTGGGAAGGCATTGCCTTTAAAAAAAAGAAAACAAGCACCACAGAGCACAAGCGGAAGTAAAAACACTAAGTACAAAAGAAGAGCTGAAAAGTAAAAGGGGCCGGAAATACAAGCCCAACTGTAAAGTACAACTCGAAAGGGAAAACAGCGACTGAAAAGTAAATCTGCTACGCTGAGATGTCCTCTGGAAATCCCACCTGAAGGGTGGGTACAGATAGCTCCTCTGCTCCTCGGGTCCTGCCGTCTGCTCCGAGTATGTCCTGTCCAGTGGTCTGCCTCCGGGTACCGCCTCGTCGTATAGCCCACCTCCAGGTACTGTCTAGTCCTCGAACATTCGGCTTCTGTCAGCACTGTCCGTCGTCTGCAACCAACACAACGAGGTGCGGGCATAGCCCGTGCAGGGGTGAGTATAACGATACTCAGTAGGGACCCCGAGACCCTCAAGGTCTCACTAAACCAACAAGGATAACCACAAAGAAGATCTCAACAGATAACTTCTACTTAGGTATATGCCCATACATATACCTAAGTTATCGAGTAACCCATCTCAATCATGAGGAACACAAGAATTGTGAATTCGACGGATAACCACTACCCGGGTATATGCCCATACATATACCAAAGTTAGCAAGTGACCCATCTCAGTCATGAAGTAAACACAAGGTCAAAAGTCTCAGCTCAAACCAGGATTTTTATTATCGAAACCGTAACTGCTGAAGAGCTCCGTCTCTAGAGTGTACAGTGGTCCTGTCACGACTCCGAGGCTGCCGCTCACTAACCTAGGACTGCTGAGGTACTCCTCCTGTCGAGTACTGCGGGTTTGCGGCCAACTACCGGGCGCTCCGTCCGCTGAGGGTCTGTCGCCAAATACCGGGCGCTACCCAGATAGCCTGCTGAGGTACTCCTCCTGTCGAGTACCGCGGGTCTGCTGCCATCTACCTGGCGCTCCGTCCGCCGTGGGTCTGCAGCCAAATACCGGCGCTCCGTCCACTGGGCTAGTCGACTCACTCCAAGTCGAGTCGGTCAAGCAGTCGTCAGGTCTCAGCCGGCTACACGGTCTCCGTACTCCGCACGCACGTCTCCACCGTCGCGGGTCTGTCGCTACAACCAAGCGCACACACTCCGTAGAGTATCGCGGGTCCGCCGCTACAACCAAGCGCTCAACCGCCAAGGGTCTGCTGCTGCATCCAAGCGCACCACCACTGTCAAGTACCACGGGTCCGCTCCACGAACTACTGGTCGATACTCCAAGTATCACAAGGTTCCGCGAAGAAGTGCCTCAAAGAACCGTCTCGTCACAGGGGTCTCAACGCAACAGACGGCGCGTCGATCGGACGCCCGGTCTGTGAGTTATTAGCCTTTTCGTCCCAGGGGCCCGGTTGGTTTCGTGAGCGAAACCAATCCCGGCCGTATCTCAACTGTACCCCGAACTCCCATAGGGTATACTCAAAGGGACCGTTACTCAACGTAACCACCAACGCCGCTGACGGCTCGTCAAGCGGTCGTCCAGTCTGAAAGATATCAGCTTTCCCGTTCCAGGGGCCCGGTTGGATTTCGGGTACAATCCAACCCGGCCATACTCCGACTGTATCCAAAACTCGGGCGGAGTATGCCAAAAGTTTCGTATCGATAACAGGAACTCAACGCAACAGACGGCGCGTCGATCGGACGCCCGGTCTGAGAGTTATTGGCATATTCGTCTCCGGGGCCCGGTTGGTTTTTAAGGAAAAACCAACCCGACCGTACTCCACCTGCGTCCAAACCTCGGGCGGAGTATGCCAAAAGATCCGATTCACTAAGAGGAACACAACGCGACTGACGGCGCGTCAATCGGACGTTCGTGGCTCAAGATATGAGCGTTTCCGCTCCGAAGGCCCGGTTGGTCTCGTGAACGAACCAACCCGGCCGAACTCAAAGTAATCCGAAACCTTGAGTGCGATATACCGAAACGACCGTCTCGATCCAAGGATCACGTTGCCGCAGACGGTTCGTCATTCGGAGGTCCGAGGCTCAAGTTATGAGCGAAAAACCGAATCTGGTCCGAAACGGGGGGGTCCGGGTCCGGAACGACCCGGCCCGACCCCCCCCCTTGGGTGGCGCGGCGGCCGGCGGCGGCGGCCGGCGGCGGCGGACGGCGGCGGCGGGCCACGTGGCGGCGGCGGACCGCGTGGCGGCGGCGGCCGCGTGGCGCGGCGGCGGCGGGCCACGTGGCGGCGGCGGCTGGCGGACCGCGTGGCGGCGGCGGCTGGCGGACCGCGTGGCGGCGGCGGCTGGCGGACCGCGCTGGCGGCGGGGTGCCGCGGCGCAGCGGGCCGCGTGGCGGCGGCGGCTGCCGCACAGGATTTTCACGCGGGGCATAGCCCCGCGTTTTTCCTTCAAGCGGCACGGCTCAAGCCGTGCCTTTGACAAAAACGGCCCCCGCAAATGGGGGCCGGCTTGACAAAACCGGGGGGCTGTTGCCCCCCCCTCTTTAAGTGAACCGCCCCCCTCATTAAGAGGGGGGTCTTGAAGGTCCGGCCGGGGGTTTAATCCCCCGGTTTTTAAGACGTCCGGCCGGCCCGCTGGCCGGCCGGTTTTTACCAACGGGACCGGAAATTTCCGGTCCCGCCCTTGACTTCCGACGCCGGCGGCCCGGCCGCCGGTCTTTCCTTCCGCCGCGGCCCGGAACCGGCCGCGGTCTCCTCGTCTCACCGCGGCCCGGAACCGGCCGCAGTGTTCGTCGTCCGGCGCGGTGCGACGGCACCGCGCCCCTTTCGCCGTGCCAAGAATCCTCCCAACGCGGCGTGTCGGCGTCGCGGTCTTGAAGTCTCACCTCGGCGAAGCGCGACGGTGTTGCGGAAAACATAAGCATGTTCATCCGCGTGGTGCGACGGCACCACGCCTCTTGCTTCCACCCGCATGAATCAACATGAACGAAGGAGGGGGTTTCGGCCGTGTTCGTGCGGTCCGACTCCCCTCGCGTTAACAAATAACATAACTAAAAAGTCTCACGTTTAGTCATGCTAAAATCCACGATTCAGGAATGGAATAAAATAATTAATAAAAACATCCCCTACCTCGGGTTTGAGATTCAAAGAAATCCTCTACGTTCCGCGGAAGACGGCGTCGCGGAATTCAGGCGTCGCGGTCGTCGTTCGTCAAATCCGTTGACGAAGATTTACGTCCGATGCGACACGTTGTTGGCGGATCTTCGTTTGCCGACGAAGAAGGTCCGAAGAGGAAGCAGAGGTCCGAAGATACTAGGTCTCTGAGTCGATGATCCTTGACGAAGTGTTGTCGTTCTTCGTTGAGGATGAAGACGTTCCTCGCCGGAGAAGATGAAGACGTTCTCCGTTCTTCGTCAGAGCTTGAAGATGAGAAAGCTCTCCAAAGACAAACAAAGAACCCTAAATAAAATAAGACTACCTCTTATTTTATTAACACAACACAAAAGAATTTTCAAAGTCTTGAAATTCAAAAAGACATAACTCCCATAATTAAATAAGAGTTACTTAGGCCAATTTAATTAGGGGTTAAGAACGTTGAGAGAAATTTGAAAGATAGGGGTTCGTGTGGGCCCCACCACACTTAATCCTCCCAAGGGAGGTTAAGTGGGTGTGGGTCCCACTTCCAACCCCCTTGGGTAGGTTTTTAATAAGTTAAAAATAAAATTTGTTTAACACAATTTTATTTAACTTAACTGAAAAACCCCAAAACGGAACTTTCAACCCGCAACAAACGCAACTCCCGGAAAGGTCTCTTTAAGCGAATATCGGCGCTGCGAGTTCATCGGTGCCCTCGGATTTCAATTCCGAGCACCGGATCAAAAGTTAGGAATTCCCGCTCGTTCGTTCACTGAACGTACCCGAGCCAAACTTCGGAAATTAATTCCGGGCACTCCGGGCCTCAGAATCAGGTGCCGTCTGAAACCGCATTCTTGTAAAATTCTAAAGAAAATTAAGAAAAAAATTTCCCTTGAATTTTACGGGTCTTTACATTACTCCCACCTCAGGGCTTTACGTCCCCGTAAAGCTACATCAAAAACTAGGGAAGCAAAAAAAAAAAAGGATACTGAGCACGCATCTGAGCCTCCCGCTCCCATGTGCTCCCCTGGAGATTCCCGTGCCGCCATCTGTTGCGCACAAGAGGAATCGATCGTCCATGTAGGACCCGCTCCTGGATGACATGGACCTCTTTTGACGTGGCCCTGACCATCTCTGGTCCCACAAGAGCTGCAAGATTTCTCCTTTGCCGAAAAGAGAAACCTGGTCTCATCCCCTGGATGAACCACATTCTTTGCCTAAAACAGTCAATCCTAACATGGATGATACTAATCCATACCAAGGATGACGTCGTAAGGCCTCGACGCTACTACTAAGAGATCCAACCGTTACTCTCGCCTCCAAGGGTTGAGTCACACTGTCGGCATCAGTGTGTGGTAACTGGGTCTCCTCCAGTAGATGTCTCACAAGTGAGGGTCAAGTCAACAGTCAACTGGAACCTCTTAGTAACATCACAAAAGAGGACAGGAAAGAAACATCACAAAGGTATGCGTCTTTTATTATTGCAGCTCATAATACAAGACGCTACACAAAAGCAACAAAGAACCAGAAGTACTAAGGACGTATCCACTAGTTCTGCTCCTGTCCATCGGCTCCCAGAGCTCCATGATCGAAGGCCTCGGCTGCCTGAAGCTGAGCTCTCCCCTACGGTCGGGGTGGTCCTCCTGGTGGTGGTGGAAGAGCCTCCAAGCGTCGCCCACCACCAGCTGCTCGTCCAGCTCCTCTGCCTCGTCCGCCTCCTCCCTGCGGACCGCCACGGTCGAACCTCTGCCTCTGCCTGGGAGGTTCTTCACTTAACTGCTGATCATCAGCATGGCGGGTCGGACAGTCACGAGCCATGTGACCAATCCCGCCACAGGAGTAACACTGCCCACTCTCGGCACGCCTGGCTCTGACTCCACCCCGGCTTCCCCGTACAACTGAGCCTGAGTCGTGCAGTCGGCCACCGGTAGGTCTGTTCTGCCTGGAACCCTGAGTCATCTGTCGGCTACCTGCTGCAGATGACTCTGCCACGTGCCGCCCTGCGGTGAGTTGCTGTGCTGGTGTAGTCTCTGCAAGGAAACTCTCGATCAGAAGTGCCCGCTCCAGTACTCCTGTCTGAGTCGGTATGCTGAGGGAGATCAGCGATGCCCTGATCTCGTGTCTCAAACCCTGCTCGAAGGTCCGGGCCCGGAAGAATGGGTCCCGTACCATGTCGGTCGAGTAGCGCGAGAGATCGGTGAACCTCGCCGCGTACTGAGCGACCGTCATGCTGCCCTGCCGCAGCTGTAGAAGCTCCTGGATGCGCACCGCTCGAAGGGTGGCCGGGACGAACTCAGAGCGGAAGAGGCTCTCGAAGTCCGTCCAGAGTAGAGATGCCTCATCGTGCACCTGGAGCATCAGGCTCCACCATCGTCCTGCTGCTGCGTGTAGTAGGCTCGCAGCGAGGATCACCATGAGGTCTGCTGGTGTCCTCACTAGCCTAAACACTCGAACTACTGCCTCCAGCCAGTCCTCTGCTGCCTGCGGATCCGTCTCCCCGCGAAACCTGGGCGGTCGCTGGCGCTGAAACTCATGCAGTGCGCTGAGGCGACGTGCATCGTCAGCGGCTGCTGCTGGAAGCATCGGGGGCTCGGCGGGTAAAGCTACCGCCGGTGCCACTACTGGGAAAGGGCCCTGCACCGAGGCCTCGTCGCTCGGTGGGCTGTCGTCTCGCTCAACTCTCGGAACCCTAGCTGGCTGTCGTCGCGGGGCCATCCTGAAAGAAACAACGTAACACGATCAAACGATTATACCCGGTGAGCTGACCTGGTTTGAGCTGTTTTAAGGGGAAAAAAAAACCTTTGAAAACACACACGCAATCAGTGTTCTCGTGCACAAAGTCGGAAATCAGTTGTCAGGGTCCTGGTGTATGGATACGTCGGCCGCCCGCACCAACACTGGACTCCCTGAACTGAAAACCACACTCGGTACTCTCAACACTATTGCTCCACAGAAAGAATCATCAGAGTTATAAGTTCTGCGGTAGAACCGAACTCCTCTGATACCAATTTGTCACGACCCGTCCTCGGGGCCCGTGCCGTGACTACCCCAAGCCCGCCTTCCATAGGCCAGGGGCTGGCGACTAGCACCAAAGGCGTAAAATCCCGATAACTGGGAAGGCATTGCCTTTAAAAAAAAGAAAACAAGCACCACAGAGCACAAGCGGAAGTAAAAACACTAAGTACAAAAGAAGAGCTGAAAAGTAAAAGGGGCCGGAAATACAAGCCCAACTGTAAAGTACAACTCGAAAGGGAAAACAGCGACTGAAAAGTAAATCTGCTACGCTGAGATGTCCTCTGGAAATCCCACCTGAAGGGTGGGTACAGATAGCTCCTCTGCTCCTCGGGTCCTGCCGTCTGCTCCGAGTATGTCCTGTCCAGTGGTCTGCCTCCGGGTACCGCCTCGTCGTATAGCCCACCTCCAGGTACTGTCTAGTCCTCGAACATTCGGCTTCTGTCAGCACTGTCCGTCGTCTGCAACCAACACAACGAGGTGCGGGCATAGCCCGTGCAGGGGTGAGTATAACGATACTCAGTAGGGACCCCGAGACCCTCAAGGTCTCACTAAACCAACAAGGATAACCACAAAGAAGATCTCAACAGATAACTTCTACTTAGGTATATGCCCATACATATACCTAAGTTATCGAGTAACCCATCTCAATCATGAGGAACACAAGAATTGTGAATTCGACGGATAACCACTACCCGGGTATATGCCCATACATATACCAAAGTTAGCAAGTGACCCATCTCAGTCATGAAGTAAACACAAGGTCAAAAGTCTCAGCTCAAACCA
Source organism: Viscum album (assembly GCA_963277665.1). NCBI lineage: Eukaryota > Viridiplantae > Streptophyta > Magnoliopsida > Santalales > Viscaceae > Viscum > Viscum album. The sequence continues at coordinate 830,177,665 of OY728140.1, forward strand.
GGATTTTTATTATCGAAACCGTAACTGCTGAAGAGCTCCGTCTCTAGAGTGTACAGTGGTCCTGTCACGACTCCGAGGCTGCCGCTCACTAACCTAGGACTGCTGAGGTACTCCTCCTGTCGAGTACTGCGGGTTTGCGGCCAACTACCGGGCGCTCCGTCCGCTGAGGGTCTGTCGCCAAATACCGGGCGCTACCCAGATAGCCTGCTGAGGTACTCCTCCTGTCGAGTACCGCGGGTCTGCTGCCATCTACCTGGCGCTCCGTCCGCCGTGGGTCTGCAGCCAAATACCGGCGCTCCGTCCACTGGGCTAGTCGACTCACTCCAAGTCGAGTCGGTCAAGCAGTCGTCAGGTCTCAGCCGGCTACACGGTCTCCGTACTCCGCACGCACGTCTCCACCGTCGCGGGTCTGTCGCTACAACCAAGCGCACACACTCCGTAGAGTATCGCGGGTCCGCCGCTACAACCAAGCGCTCAACCGCCAAGGGTCTGCTGCTGCATCCAAGCGCACCACCACTGTCAAGTACCACGGGTCCGCTCCACGAACTACTGGTCGATACTCCAAGTATCACAAGGTTCCGCGAAGAAGTGCCTCAAAGAACCGTCTCGTCACAGGGGTCTCAACGCAACAGACGGCGCGTCGATCGGACGCCCGGTCTGTGAGTTATTAGCCTTTTCGTCCCAGGGGCCCGGTTGGTTTCGTGAGCGAAACCAATCCCGGCCGTATCTCAACTGTACCCCGAACTCCCATAGGGTATACTCAAAGGGACCGTTACTCAACGTAACCACCAACGCCGCTGACGGCTCGTCAAGCGGTCGTCCAGTCTGAAAGATATCAGCTTTCCCGTTCCAGGGGCCCGGTTGGATTTCGGGTACAATCCAACCCGGCCATACTCCGACTGTATCCAAAACTCGGGCGGAGTATGCCAAAAGTTTCGTATCGATAACAGGAACTCAACGCAACAGACGGCGCGTCGATCGGACGCCCGGTCTGAGAGTTATTGGCATATTCGTCTCCGGGGCCCGGTTGGTTTTTAAGGAAAAACCAACCCGACCGTACTCCACCTGCGTCCAAACCTCGGGCGGAGTATGCCAAAAGATCCGATTCACTAAGAGGAACACAACGCGACTGACGGCGCGTCAATCGGACGTTCGTGGCTCAAGATATGAGCGTTTCCGCTCCGAAGGCCCGGTTGGTCTCGTGAACGAACCAACCCGGCCGAACTCAAAGTAATCCGAAACCTTGAGTGCGATATACCGAAACGACCGTCTCGATCCAAGGATCACGTTGCCGCAGACGGTTCGTCATTCGGAGGTCCGAGGCTCAAGTTATGAGCGAAAAACCGAATCTGGTCCGAAACGGGGGGGTCCGGGTCCGGAACGACCCGGCCCGACCCCCCCCCTTGGGTGGCGCGGCGGCCGGCGGCGGCGGCCGGCGGCGGCGGACGGCGGCGGCGGGCCACGTGGCGGCGGCGGACCGCGTGGCGGCGGCGGCCGCGTGGCGCGGCGGCGGCGGGCCACGTGGCGGCGGCGGCTGGCGGACCGCGTGGCGGCGGCGGCTGGCGGACCGCGTGGCGGCGGCGGCTGGCGGACCGCGCTGGCGGCGGGGTGCCGCGGCGCAGCGGGCCGCGTGGCGGCGGCGGCTGCCGCACAGGATTTTCACGCGGGGCATAGCCCCGCGTTTTTCCTTCAAGCGGCACGGCTCAAGCCGTGCCTTTGACAAAAACGGCCCCCGCAAATGGGGGCCGGCTTGACAAAACCGGGGGGCTGTTGCCCCCCCCTCTTTAAGTGAACCGCCCCCCTCATTAAGAGGGGGGTCTTGAAGGTCCGGCCGGGGGTTTAATCCCCCGGTTTTTAAGACGTCCGGCCGGCCCGCTGGCCGGCCGGTTTTTACCAACGGGACCGGAAATTTCCGGTCCCGCCCTTGACTTCCGACGCCGGCGGCCCGGCCGCCGGTCTTTCCTTCCGCCGCGGCCCGGAACCGGCCGCGGTCTCCTCGTCTCACCGCGGCCCGGAACCGGCCGCAGTGTTCGTCGTCCGGCGCGGTGCGACGGCACCGCGCCCCTTTCGCCGTGCCAAGAATCCTCCCAACGCGGCGTGTCGGCGTCGCGGTCTTGAAGTCTCACCTCGGCGAAGCGCGACGGTGTTGCGGAAAACATAAGCATGTTCATCCGCGTGGTGCGACGGCACCACGCCTCTTGCTTCCACCCGCATGAATCAACATGAACGAAGGAGGGGGTTTCGGCCGTGTTCGTGCGGTCCGACTCCCCTCGCGTTAACAAATAACATAACTAAAAAGTCTCACGTTTAGTCATGCTAAAATCCACGATTCAGGAATGGAATAAAATAATTAATAAAAACATCCCCTACCTCGGGTTTGAGATTCAAAGAAATCCTCTACGTTCCGCGGAAGACGGCGTCGCGGAATTCAGGCGTCGCGGTCGTCGTTCGTCAAATCCGTTGACGAAGATTTACGTCCGATGCGACACGTTGTTGGCGGATCTTCGTTTGCCGACGAAGAAGGTCCGAAGAGGAAGCAGAGGTCCGAAGATACTAGGTCTCTGAGTCGATGATCCTTGACGAAGTGTTGTCGTTCTTCGTTGAGGATGAAGACGTTCCTCGCCGGAGAAGATGAAGACGTTCTCCGTTCTTCGTCAGAGCTTGAAGATGAGAAAGCTCTCCAAAGACAAACAAAGAACCCTAAATAAAATAAGACTACCTCTTATTTTATTAACACAACACAAAAGAATTTTCAAAGTCTTGAAATTCAAAAAGACATAACTCCCATAATTAAATAAGAGTTACTTAGGCCAATTTAATTAGGGGTTAAGAACGTTGAGAGAAATTTGAAAGATAGGGGTTCGTGTGGGCCCCACCACACTTAATCCTCCCAAGGGAGGTTAAGTGGGTGTGGGTCCCACTTCCAACCCCCTTGGGTAGGTTTTTAATAAGTTAAAAATAAAATTTGTTTAACACAATTTTATTTAACTTAACTGAAAAACCCCAAAACGGAACTTTCAACCCGCAACAAACGCAACTCCCGGAAAGGTCTCTTTAAGCGAATATCGGCGCTGCGAGTTCATCGGTGCCCTCGGATTTCAATTCCGAGCACCGGATCAAAAGTTAGGAATTCCCGCTCGTTCGTTCACTGAACGTACCCGAGCCAAACTTCGGAAATTAATTCCGGGCACTCCGGGCCTCAGAATCAGGTGCCGTCTGAAACCGCATTCTTGTAAAATTCTAAAGAAAATTAAGAAAAAAATTTCCCTTGAATTTTACGGGTCTTTACAAAATCAATGGTCAGCATCCCACCCACTGCTCATGCCCCAAGAAAAAACTCTGTTATTTTGGGTCTCCTCAGTAAAAACATCCAAAAACTCCCTCAACTTCACTTATCATAGACCAAAAATGGAGGAATGTATATAGAAGGAAATCAAACCCCACTAGTTTCGTAAGACAAAAGTTCCCAATATAATCAAGGGCTTGAATAACAACCATGAATAAAGTAGTTCAAAATCAGATTGTTGCATCAAAAGTAATGGTACAAACACCATTGCCAAATATGCCTCTGTGAATGTTTTCATGATCAAAAATATCGATATTGTGAATCAGGATGTAAATTTAGAGGGCCATAACATTAAAAAATTACCCATAGAGGAGGGTGATCTTTATGAACCAAATGAGGACGTATACACCAAGAACCAAATAAGGCTCCAAAATCTAACACATCTGAATATTTAGTTGCCACCTCTCTAAAAAACACTACCAAAGAAAAAGGAAAAGGTGTGGCTACATCCCAATCAAAACCCATAATATTTTATGTTCCTTCTAGAGAGGAACAATTTTCCCAATATGAGAGTGAGATACATACTCTCAAACAAATCAACGAGGAGCTACTTGGGTGAAATATTCCCAACATGTATCATCTTTAGGAGGAGTTGAATATTATACCTCCCAGAGTCTACCCTCTATAAAAAATAGTATCCAAGAATTATATTGGATCCATATCTAGTAATCAGGTATACATAAATGAGAATTTTTAAAATGGTCATGACTTCCCCCCATTATGGTGGAATCCTCTCCCTCTCCAGTATGATCATTTAGTCTTATGATGAATTGAGGATATGAAAGAGATGAAGCCGAGGCCACATCATAAACCTTTTCCACTCCCTATAGATGGGAGATGGCTCAGATATTAATACCCCCTAAGCTACTTAACATCACTGAGTCCATGGCTACTCAAATGGAATCCATGGAAGGGAGACACAAACTTGTGCAACCTGAGAGGAAGTCATATCCAGAATGGGTGGATGAAACTTTACCTCCACACAACCTAGAAAATCTTAACTTCTCTACCTTTGATGGTGCGATCAACCCTGAACAACATATCATACACTTCTTATACCTATATGGGATGATTATGGTCCCTCAAGATCAACCTGAGCAAACAAATATGAGTTGTTTTGTACAGACTCCGAAAGACCTAGACTTTTTTCTATACTATATCTTTGCAAAAGGATCTGTTTTAGGATGGGATGAAATTATATGACAATTACTTTATCATTTCATCTTTACCGTAATGAAAATGATAATTTTCAACCTAAAAAACTGAAAGTAACAAAAAAAATTAGAGGGTGTCCTAATCCACCTGATAACAAGAAACCCCAGACAAGGAAGAGCCATGATTTGGCACATAAGTAAAAACTTATGAAATAGTGGGAGATTATCCCAGCCAATCTCTCAATCCTATACATGCTCCATCTTTCAAAATAACCCATGGATGAACTTGTTGAAGCCCTCTGTAGACCATAGGATTTTAAGAGATACGTCTCTACAACTGAGGTCTACCAAGTGGAGAACATGCCATCAGACTTCCATGTATCCATATCATTCAATAACCAGGATAAGGGAGAGTTCATTCAAGGAAAAATCTGACCATTATATTCTTTGGGATGAAAAAATAATGTCAATATCCAAAGGGATCTGATTGATAATGGTTATAGGATCATCCTCATCCCAGTTCAAACCCTATGATGTTTAGTATATGGTGAAGGGGATTTTTCACCCATAAAGCTAAAAATTTACAGTTATTATAAGTGTGATCAAATACCTCTCAATAAGATAAAACTCAAATATTTGTTTGGGGATCTCATATATGATTCTATGTTTATGGTTATATAGAAAGACACCATATATAATGTCTTACTTGGATGTAACTTGCTCTATAGACACTTGGTAGTACCTTAGACATTCCATCAGTGTTTGAAGTACCTCATTGATGGAAAGGTTGACATAATTCAGGGTGATAATGCCCCCTTAAAGGATTTTTGAGCCAAATATGCTGAAGAATATTTCTATAAAAGGGGATCTAGACAACCAATAGTGGATGATGATATATAGGTTTTGTCTGTAAATATATTAAGGACCACCGCCATAAATCCCTAGAGTATTTTTTATGGAGACTATATTCTCCCCATAAATCTAGTTATGGTGATATGCTTGAACCTAGATTTCTAAGCTCCTCCTATCTCTAGTGACAGTTTAAAAGACAATCCGCTCCAACATCACGCTATAATGACTAAAAAATCAAGGGATGATAATGTCATTTTATCATGGGCTCTCTCACCTCAATAGTGATAGAGATGCCCCCAAATTACCATCTCTATCTGAGAATATCTCCATAGAATCAGAAGTGGAAGAAGATGAGGATGACATCAGCAACACCCCTACCGTTTTGAGGAAGGCGTCTCCACCACCATCGAAGATGTCAGTAATATAAATTCAGGGATATAAGAAGACCGTAAACATATACTAATTAGTTCCTCCATTCCTCTAATAGAGAAAGATATGAATATTTAAATTATAAAGAATCATTTATATGCGTTCACTTGGAACTACAAAGAAAAGTCCCAGACTGAATCCATATGTGGATACACACCATCATGGCTTACCTGAAGACAATCGAGGATTTAACAAGCCATCAAGGAGGATGCACCCATCCCTTGCCACCAATATAGAGGTTGAAGATGAAAAAAATGATCAAATCCAATGTTCTATGAGAAATTCAATACCCAAGATATATCACCAACATCATCCCCATTAACAAAAAGAATAGGAAGATTAGGTCTAGAATCAATTTCAGAGACCTTAATCAGCACTACCCAAATAATGATCTCACATTTATAATCAAAGAACTCTTGATCAATGCCACTAATATATTCTAATACCTCTCCTTCATGGATGATTATTCAAGGTACAATCAAATAAATATTTCCCCTAATGATGAAAAATCCACCACATTTAGAGCACCCAAGGGAATATTTTTCTATGTGGTATTTCCATTGGTATTAAGGATTGTTAGCTCCACTTATCAACACACCATGAATCAGATCATTAAGACATTATTAGGAAGGATATATGAATTCTATATTGTTGACTGGGTGGTCAAATCCAAATAGTGATGTGATCACTTCAGGGATCTTCAAACAATCTTTGATATGATGTGACAACCCAGTATGAAGTTGAATCCTATGAAATTCTATTTTGTGGTAACATTAGGATAATTAATTAGCATTGTAGTTTGCCACTGCAACATCGAGGTTGACCCATAGAAGACTAGTGTTGTATTAGCAATGTCACCCACCAAAAATCTCAAATAATTGAGGGGGATCTATATGAACCCTACCTACATATAGTTATTCATATCCAACATAGTCGGAAAACTTCTCCCCTTCACTAGAATAATGAATAATGGAATCTCCTATCAATGGGATGATGGCTTCCATGAAGCCTTTGAAATTATCAAGTAGTATGTACTTCACCCACTAGTTCTAATGACTCCAGTGGAATAGAGGATACTCATCTTGTATGTGGCCTCTATAGAATGCTCACTAGGCACCCTCCTCAGATAAAAAGAACGAGAGGATTGAGAACAATATCTATTACCTCATCCAATGAATTCTAGGAACTGTTCCTACCGGAACATATGTCCTTATTAAGAATTACTATTTCCAGGAATTTTCCATCAAATTTATTTATAGAACTGGAAACATCCAACAATTCTTTATCTAAAGGGACCTACTTTCCAAAGGAAGGCGTTCGTTAGGTTTGGACTTACGATAATTAAGAACTCAAATTGTTCAAGAGGATGGTAGGTCCAGATCATCACATCCTTTTTGGGGGGACTTATTTCCTACTCTTGGACTCTCTTATAGATTTAAGATATTTTCATGGATCCTTATTAATTTACCGAGTATAACATATGTTTCCCTTGAAATTTTTAATCAATTATTAGCATGTGTGAAATTTAGAATCATATGTATATATTTTAGGTTCTTCATTAATGGTGATATCTATATGTAATCTAGGTTCTCCATCAAAGTTATCCTCCCATATACTATATGTATATATATATATATATATATATTATTTTATCCATTGTTACAAAAATGGTGGTTTTTAAGCCACTCAGTGGGGCACTCTGAAATTTATTGTCATCGAGGGAGACAAAATTTTGTTTTGATGTTGGGATCATACTCATAAATTGGATATCTATGTATCCTTGTGAAAATAATCATAACCCTTATAGTTTAGTGCCAAATAATGGGACACATCATACCTTATAATGTTTTGTGATAAAAACCTAACCATATAGTTTAATATCATGTGATAAGGACAACTAAGCGGAAGGTGCGTAGACAAATCATGGACTGGGAATTATGACTAAGTAGCCCTAGGAAATTGGAAAGGATATGAGTTTCTGAGTTGGATTATAACCTACTGGGAATAAGGCCTAGAAATAACAATGTTTATTTGGAGTGTTTGTTTTAACCTAAGGGAGACTTCCTGCATATCAAATTTGGATGGGAATCAAATCCCATGTAGTTCGGTAAATCTCATAGGTGTGTATGACCCTCTAAGATAAATAGATATTTATGGGGGCTTAATTAGATGGTTAATCCTAAGGAGGATTCCTAAATTAATGTAATTAGGGTTGTAATATTGAAGAGGATATCCTGTGAGCTTAGTCCCTGTTGAGGGATTCCTATATATCCTAATTATATTGGGAATTCGAGTTCTCATAGTTCATGAAATTGGGCTGATTGTGTGGATGTTGTGATCATAAAAAATATCTAGACTCGCATGAGTCATACACAATGTGAGAAATAAGAGGATGTTAGAGATTCAACAAACCACACACTTTCTCCTCTTCTAATGGAAGAGTCTGAGACTATGATGAAAGAAGACAAGGAAAAAGTGGGTGAGGGTGCAGAGAAATGAACCCTCCAATGTCCAATGAAAGTAAAGGTAATTGGCTCCGGCATGAAATACTAGTAGATTACTCCAGGAGGGAAACACTTGGTGGATCCCAGGAGATGAGGGAGACTTTTCTTTTGTTGAATGGAAAGGGAAGTGTGACCCTCACTCTCCCTATTAGGAACTGGAGGCTCTATTTCTTAGAGATTAAAAGGGGGACAGATTCCCATCCCCCAAATCCAATATTGGGAACTTTAAAACACTATCCCTAGAGTATTGATATATGTGACTATAGATATAAAAACCTAAAAACACTCCAAGGATCCAGAATGCCTTAGAATATGAATTTTGGAAACCTATGACTGTAGATATATGAACCAAAATGAGAGACACGCTGATATACCTTTACCAAAGGTTTGATAAGTTAGGTGGTTTTGGTAGAGGCTTAAACTTAGTCCCTTTCAGATATGGGAACCAAGGACGGAGATACCCTACCATGAGTGGCTTTTAAGAGGGTTTTCAAGGTGATACACTTAGGTCTTGGGCACAACTATGCAGCATAGCTCTAACACGTAGGTATGTCATGTAGGTGTGCTACACATGTCTTGGCGATGACTGAAAAATGATTAAAATAGGAGAACCAAGATTATGAAAGATTAAAAAGGGACCACCAAGAAGAAAAAAATTATGTGAGATTTAAATCTAAAAACCTAGGGTGTCTTTTGGTGTATTTGGAAGATCCATGCATAGGTATTTAAGTAATAGGCCTTGCGTAGGCATATTCTTCATTATGGAAGAAGGGTCCTTAATCAGATGTTTTGTGTTTCCAAATCTAAAATAATTCCAAACTTTCTTATCCAAAATATTTCTCTCTTATCTTGTGTTTTATAGAGCTACCTAAGAAAAATTTGTCAGACTTGGGTTAAAGAGCTACACAATGGGAGATTCAAGAGTTCTTACAACTTTTTTCAGTGCTCAAATGGGGTGATGAAGGGTACTATTTATAGGTAAGGAGGGGGTTTGGTTGAAATGAGTATGTTGGAATAGGTCGGCCATGTATCAATTTAGCGTATCTTTTATACATAGGGTACAACAATTATATTATTGTGTAGTTCCACAGCGTAGTTCTATAGCGTAGGTCTGTAGCATAAGGGGATATGCACTAAGATGCATGGGAAGAACATGTACTAGTTTTCTAGATGCATAGGTATATGGTGTAGGTCCCTAAACTAGGTTTCCTTCATATTTCCCTTGCACTTTATGCCTTTTACATCCTTTAGATTATTTTTTTATGCTTTAAAATATCTAAAGGGCATTTTCATAATCCTTTTTTCCTTCCTAAGGTGTGTCACAAAATCCCCCCCAGGGTTGGATCTGATTGAAAAGAGAATCGAGTCTTAAGGCTGGATTATAGTGAAAAGATTATGGAGAGTTAATTCTGAACTTTCCACATTTGCAGTGTAGTGATGTCACGCAAGTCTACTAGTTAGAGATATCACATAGGTCTTCCACATAAGTCAGTTGTGTCTAAAATAGCCATGTTACTTTGTGATTTTCTGCATCTAGAATCTCAGGTTTTTTTCTCTCATTTCATTGCTCTCTCATCTAGCATTACCTCATTGTGCTCTTGCATAGGTCCCTTTAAACTTTCTCAAGGTAAAACCATTTGAGCAATAGATCTACATGGAAGGACTTCATTAAAGGAATTTCACTTGGATCCTTGTCAAAAGACCTATGTGGATGACCTCATTGATGGATCTACATAATGATTTTCCTTTTCCAAATTCTTAAATTCCTTTAGTTTTAAATTTGAACTTTATTAATTCCCAAATACAACTTAATTGCAGGAAATGGATCACTTGATAACCACAACTGAGGAAGGTAAAGATCATCAAAATGAGATGATGAAAATTATTGGACTGGACTATTATGATGTTGTTGATATTACTCTCTCTGAGTTGTTGAAATTCTTGATACCATACCAATGTGAATATCCATGAAGCCACTATTTTCTTCTATACGGGCATGGGATTTTTCAAGAATCACACATTATGTCTTATAAGAGATACTTTCCAAAGACTTGGTTTTCCCAATACTCTACCTGTCATTTCATGAATATCACCGCGAAGGTTATTCTTGTTCATGATAGAACAATCCTATTGGATGCATACTACACCATAGTGGTCATACCCCTAATATAAAAGATCATATTGTAGAGCCAATTCCACATTGTTAGGATTCAACATTTTGTGATTCAAAAATAGATCATTCTAATGGATGGAAGGAAGTCTGGAACCATAGTTTTAGAGGAGTTAGACCTGAATGGATGTGGGTGTTTTTAGTATGATTAACCTATGTATAATTTAGGAAAGAACTAAAAGATTTTCACATTTATGAAGCTATCAGGATAAGATAAACTTACGTTTAAACAAAGACTTCATTTCTGAATTGATGAGCCGATGGAGTATGAAAGAAAATTATGTCCACTTGACGCACAATGAGGTTGGAATCAGCCTATGGGATATGTATCAAATATCTATTATTCCTATTCTTAGGGAGATGTATGATGAGTTCATTCAACCAATAACAACATGGGTTGATGTTACCATGACACCACCATTGGATTATGAATTATTCAAAATAAAAAATTAATTGTCTAAATAAAAGAAATATTTTCTCTCTAGAGCTGGAATTCATGAAAGAGTGTGGATGGATGATTTTTTAAAACCAACGAAAGAAAAAGGTCCCACCTGCGGACGTCCTACCATTTTCCCAACTATGGATTATCGTGGTATTTCAGGCACATACTAGCCCACATTGGAGAGAGATGACTACAAGAACTAGGTTTATAAAGTCAAGTTTGATATTAATGAAAAGGTATGCTTCTCTATATTCCTTTCCATATTGCTAACAATTTACTTACTTTCAATCTGTGAGTTTGGTGGTAGTGTAAGGCCAAGGAATTTTGTTATTGCATCAAAAATGGTAGGTTGGAAATATATTGTGTTGGAAACCCCTGTATTAGAAAGAATCTATCATTTCGAACTTCATTTGTACAATGGGAAGGATCTATTTAGAACTTTAGCATAATTTTAAGTGTTATGAGGTTGGATTGAGGCACACTTTTGTTCATATTAGGTGTTGAATTTAGTTGGAGTCCCCAATGGTTGATTTACACCATTTTTACAGAAAGTATCTGGGATTCAACCTTTGAACCTGAAACCTAATGTAGTGTTGTGGGAAGTGAATGCATCAGGATAATTCAGCTTCTTTATTTTTAGTTACCCACCAATTGGAACATTTGTTGATGATGGTAAAGAAGAAAATTATGAGTTGAGGGACTAAATGATGGAATTTAGGGCAAACATGTTTTCAACCAAGATTGATGGTGAAATCATCTATGAGCCTTATGTCCCTTATAGGTTCTCTCTCCAGTTCAAATGTCTTCAATAATAAAGCACTCTTCCTCCCATGTACATTAAGCATGAGAAACATCCAATGGTATCCTGAAAATTTGGATTATGATGGATTTAGAGACCTATAAATTATCAATTATTTTACCTCTATTAGATGCATAAATTGGATTAGATGCTAAATATGCCAAATATTGGGCTTCATCATACCCTTAGGGGGATTTTACAAAAGTAATATATTGGGTCATGGACAAAAAAACTGTTGTTAGTAGCAACCGTGGTAAAGGATCTAATGGAAAAGATGATGAAGAGGCTTAAGAATCTTCAGAACCTTCAAAACATATCTATTGAAGACCCACCAAGAAGACTAAGGATAAGAAAACAGTACCTACATCACCAAGGCGATCTATTCACCATCATCAAAAATATATTTTCACCCCATTTGCTGATTCTTTTAAAGAAGAAGAGTAGACTGAAGAGGCCTTCCAATCAGAGGGTGTTGAGTTTTCTCCATATCTAACCACATCAAAAACAAATTATGTGAGGAATTAATCTATTAAATACTATGAAAGATTAACTCATTAACTATGGGATGCATGGGCATTCCTCTAATATGGCCTTTGAATACCGAATGTAGGTGATATTAAAGAACCTTCTGATTTTCATCTAGATAGTAATATGGCAGAAGTACAAGATCATATTGTGGAGATTGAGACCTTTATATATGCAACTCATGGCCTAGTCCCGACCTCAAAATGAGTATATGATATGATGGAATGAGAGATATGTGAAGGGGTTATTTTTTACCCTAAAGAGGAACGTGACATTTATGTTAATACAGATAATGTATCTCCCTTTTCTTTTGTTTCAATTCTTCTTTATCATTCACCATCCTTAATATTTATGGGATTTTATTTTAAAGATTCAAGTTAGTGAAGGAACCTCAGAAAAGGTTCTCGAGACACCAAAATATGGACCTAGAGGCACCCCTATTGACAAATTGGATAAAACCCTTAGGTCTCTAAGACTTTCCCAATAAGATAAAACCATGATGGTTGTGATGGAAATAGAAAATCCTCATACTCTATCACAGGTTTCTACAACTTAGAGGAGTATTTTAATCTCTCCACTATCTTATGAGAATAAAATCAAGATAACATTGATATTGATCTGAAGTGTACATAAAAAAGTAGGTATTCATGCTATCCTCTAATATTTTGAATTTCTGGATACACCATGGTGACTACGTTCATCTTTTCGAAGGATTTTCATATTTTTATTCTCTCATGGGATTACAACTGGTCTTTTAAGGACTAAGAAGGATAATCCTAGATGAATACAAATTCCTGTTGATGAATCTATTATTTTGACGGATGATACGTCAAAAGATGTAGTGGCATCTTCTCATGTTTCTATAGATAGAGGGAAAGTTCAAGGTAATATCACATACATTCTTTCTGAGTATCACATTTTGTTCATAACATTATTTTCTCCATAATATCTCATATCAGTTGCCTATGATGATGGATCCCATGATAATCAATGTTGATATTCCTATTTCCCTAGAAGGAAGGAACAAGGACCTTGGGAAATCTGAATCACATACCAGTTCTGATCCTAACTTGGAAAGACCTGATGACATTCCACCAACTAAGGAATTGATGAAAAAAATATAAGTGGAGCCAATTTGGGAATCAACCAACATTTTTTGGATACCTTAAATAGTGAAGATTATATAACATACAAATATGTATATACTGAACTGATGGATTCCCTTAATCCAAACATTGATATTTGAGGTTCTCTCAAGGATTTTTGGGTCTTCAATGAGGAGTTGAAAGGACATGGGTTCTCTTTATAGAATTTTCCATGCATAACTGTTCTTATTTTTCTTGATACTTCCCATTAATGTAACTCCCCTACACCAGTTACCCAGAGTCAATGATTTATTACATAACATTGGCATGATACAAAGAATCATGTCCCAAAAGACTGATCAGTTTAGTAGCCTTGGAAGTACTAGATACATTCATATGTTTTACATTACATCATGAAATAAAAAAATCGACAAGATTTTGTCCCCTTTTGAACACACTTATTTCCTTAACCTATCCCTGCAGGTCAACCCTAAAATAATTCTTCACATCCTGGGAAAAATAAAACATAGAAAGGGGTGAGATCAAATGCTCAGTAAGGATAACAATATAGTGTAAACTTTCATAAATAATCATAACCATTAAAGGCAATTTATAAGACTAAAACAAAAGCCTTTTAAACTTAAACTTCAGCATAATATCGAAAAGATTAAATCAAGTAATCCCATTTACTTACTCACATGTATATTATACTATTCTAATAATCACATACAATATCTATATCCACTTTCATAACGATGGAATGCATAATTCCAGACTTCATAACCACATAGTCAAGGCCTTGTTCCAAGATTACAAATAAGAATTTCTCAAGGCCTTATGACAAGACACTATTTTGTCTAATGTGACCTACAAATGCATCTAGGAGCTATAATAGGATCCACCCGTCACTTACTAAGTCCAATTCATTCCTCATATGAAATGGTTTAAACATAACATAAACATTTGTATTAAAACTAGCATACAAATTGTCAATAAATTATCCATAAACCATGAATGGTGTAAAAAACACATCTATAGTCAAATATAACACAAAACCATCAATACAATAGGGATGATTTTTATCATAACAAATCAACTTCAAACAAGCTTAAAATCCATTAAAGGATGTTGACATAGATGAAATCAAAACTTTTTGCAGAGAAATATCTCTTTTTGTTTTGAAATCCTTTAAAATACATATAATTATAAAAGAAAAAATTTATTTTGAAAATATTCTTATAATCTTGTATGAGAATCTTTGATGATGATATAATGGCAGAAAATATCCACACCCACCGTATAAGTTAAAAAAAAGACATTCTTACCTTAATTTTGTCGAAAAGGTCATAAAGTACCAAGTTTGGAAGACGACAGAAATATTCCTTTAAAAACATATATGGGAAAATAATGGTATAAATGACCTTAACCTATAGTATAGTAAATAGTAAAATTTTTTTGAATTACATTTTTAAGAAAACACGGATGTGGATGATAACGAGGTCCCATTAGATACTTACGTAAAAACTACCTCGGATAATAAAGAGATTGTGAAATTAACCCTTACCTTGTACTTTTACTTAGTTGATGGTATGTTTACCTCTTGTATAATAGTTAAAAAATTGTTATTAAATTATACATGAATAATATACATATATATGATATCATATATGATCTTATAATATTTCTTTGTTAATAAACTTTTAGCAGTATCATCGTTTTGGGTTTTAACTGATCTGTTTTCCATTATATGCTCAGTTACATAAGACATGTTTGTTATGGATAGGATGTATTTTATTCATATCCATAATTATATTAAGTTCTTAAACATTATTTTTAATCAAAAAATGAAAATTATTCATGAATGCTTATGATAGGTAATGAATCTCATCGCGTTTGTGGAGATGGTAATCCGTACGTATGCATGAGCTACAATAACATTATATTGATGGTGAAATATTATGTAATTGGTTGGTATATCATATATAAAGAATCACTGAAAACTTATATTTATTATTTACATTATTTATACTCATTCTTATACCCATCCAAATAATTAAGTGTTTGAATAACAAACTACACCATGACGTGGAGATGGTAAGTCGTACGTACGCACGTATGGTGACATTGTCATTCATATGATGGATAGAATAATGAATATGGTTGTACCATTTTTATAATAACATAACAGTATATGGAAGATACCGGGGTTATTATTTTATAATGGAAACAACAAAGAAAGAGGAAGTGGAAGATGAAAAGAATGTGAAAGAGGTGGTGAAATATTATCTCTTCTTCGAGTTATTCCTTTTGATTTGATCAAAAGGGATCTTTAGGTTGGTTTTCTGACAAAAGTAAGGATTCTAGGATAAAGGGAGGATAGTTTTTAGGATATTTGGATAGTTTTTGGCCAATCCAAATGGCTTTGAAGGTGTGAATTTGAGATAATAGGAAGTTCCCTTTTATAAGAGGGGTGAGGGGCACCTTAGGAAAAGATTGAAATATTATTTTATAATAAAATAGTTTTCGTTTTATAATGGATAAAAAACGATTTATTTCTAGGATAAGGTTGGGATAGGTCTAAAAACACTCAACTAATAGGTTTTAGACAGGTTTGGGTCACCATATTAACCTTATATTTTAGATTTAACTCTAAGTTAAACAGTTTGACATTTACCATGTCTCTTTGTATTTTTATATTATATGGTTAATAAAATTACTATAAACTGAAAAGATAACCCCAATGGGTTCATTAATGACATAAATAATATTATTTAGGCCCTTTGGACGAACCTTATATTTTTATGAATATTATATCAACCAATAATATAGTATTTTTTTTTAAAAACTCAATTATGTCAGTTTTGACATTATTTAATAACTTATTTTTGTTAAACTCCTAAAAACTTTATTACTCCTAAATAAATTAATATATTCAATAATAACATTTCATATTAACCTATAAAATTAGTATAATTCATCAAAATTATCAATTTTCATTTTTTGTATATTTATAATATCAATTATTTTAATATTTCATTATTAAGGTAATTACCGCGTCATCGGTGCGTCATTAATAAATTATATTATTTAATGTCTAAAAATTATAAATATAATATCATTATATAGGAAATATTTTTATCTTTATAATGAATGTTTATAGTCTAATTTATATTATGTATAACCCAATATTAAATATGGTTTAGTTATTAAACTTTGAATTTAACTCTTTTAACTCTTCTTTAAATAAAATAATAATAAATGTCCTAATCTAATCCAAGTGGACCTAAAGGATCATATTTTATTCATAAGGTTTTTTTGGTCTAATTAAACTTATCCAATAGAATTAGGACATGTTTTAGGGTAATAATAATATCATGTTTACTTTTAATTACCCTATTTACTTTTAACCGTGGTAAATAAAAGTCAAAAGTTACTATTGACCAAAAAATATTTTCATCTTATTGAACCACATTTTACTTACTGATATTATCTGTGTCTCTCAGATTTTTGTAATTCAACGCACAGAAGCGGTATAATTTAGTATGCAAATTTGCAAATGCTCCTAGGAGTTGGGTAAAAGACGGTAAAAAGTTCAATAAAATTTTATATATCTAATATTATTACAAAACGAATCCAATGAATTAAATTGAACATATATAGGTATTAGGTATCTATTTTTTCATAAAATAAATTTAAATAAAATAATTATTTATTTAAATAAAAATCCGGTTTTAAATAATAACGCAATGTTCTTCACTATTCATCAAAAATTGAAAGTTTTCAGAAAAATACCAAAAATTCACCCTAAGATAATTTTGATATTCCGAAACCAAAAATGAAGTCCATTTTGAAAGATAAAGTTTATAAAATTTCAAAAATTTGGTATTACTATTCATAATGGATAGTTTGATTGGTCACGGTGTGTTAGAATCTCAAAGTTGCGCACAATGCAAGCTATTTCATTATACAAAGAGAAGTGTACCATTGAAGTTTGGGGTGTTAAATTATTCCCTCCTTCAAATAATTTCATCCTCAGAATTTCTAGAATACTACAACACAAAAAGTTTCAGGTGGTTCTTCATCATAAGTTCCTCTGGTTCCCATGTTGCATGTTCCATCTTATAGTTTCTCCATAGAACTTTTACCAGACGAGTCATCCAGTTTCTCAACACTTGTTCTATAGTATCAAGAATATTGATAGGCTCTTCACAATAAGACAGATGAGGTTTCAGTTCTATTTCCTCTTAGGTGAGTACATGAGTTGGGTCAGACATGTATTTTCTCAACAGTGATATGTGGAACACATCGTGAACATTGGAGAGACTTGGAGGCATCACCAAACTGTATGCTACAGCCCCAATTCTCTCTAGAATTTTGAAAGGTCTGATGTACATAGGACTTAATTTACCCTTCTTACCGAATCGTATAACTCCCTTCTATAGAGATACCTTCAAGAAAAGCTGATCTCATACCTGAAATTCCAAATCCTTCCTTCGATTACCAGTATAACTATTCTACCTACTTTGAGCTACTTTGATGTGGGATTGGATAACCTTCACCTTTTCCATCATATCCTCAACAAGTTCAGGGCCTACAAGTTTTCCTTCACCAACATCATCCAAATAAGTTAGTGTGAGACATCTCATTCCATATAATGCTTCATATGGTTCCATCTGAATACTAGAATGGAAGAAATTGTTATAGGAAAGTTCTACCAGAGGTAAATATTGATCCCACATACCTTGAAAGTCAAGTGAGCAAGATGTCAACAGGTCTTCTAAGGTTTGAATTGTCCATTCTAATTGTCCATCCGTTTGAGGGTGGTAGGTAGCGCTCAAACAAAGTTTAGTATCCAACGTCTTCTGAAAACTTTTCCAAAATCTTGATTTAAAACAGGGATCACAATCAGAAACAATTGATAGGGGTACACCATGGAGTCTAACAACTTCATTAATATATAGTCTTTCTAGATGTTAAAGTGGTAAATTTTCTCTTATAGTAAGAAAATGTGCTGATTTGGTAGGACGATCAACAATGACCCATATTGCATCATTCCTTCATGGAGTCTTTGGTAGCCCCATGAAAAATTCCATCGTAATATCATCCCATTTCCACTCTGGTATGGGAATAGGTTGCATGAATCCTCTAGGATGTTTTCTTCCAGCTTTCACTTATTGACAAACCATACATATCAACAAAAAATCAGCAATCTCTCTCTTCATGTTGTCCCACCAAAAATGTTCTTTCAAATCTCTATACATCTTGGTGCTCCAAGGGTGTATAGAGGAATTGGAGCTATGAGCATCATCCAACAATTCTCCTTTTAAATTAGGTATATTAGGAACACAAAGACTCTTCCCAAATTTCAAAATTCCATCTTCATATACAAAGTCACTCAATCTCCCATCAATTACATCTTAAATATTCTTTTGAAACCCCTCATCCTTAGTACGAGAGCTTTTTATCCTTTATATTAAGGATGGTTTGGAAACCATTGAAAAAAGTATTGATGTTTCACCTTTAATGGTTATTCCCATATCCATCTTTACTAGATCCATGAAAATAGGATCCATTTCAACTCTCATCTTATTCAAAACTCCATGATCCTTTCTACTCAAAGCATCTGCCACCTTATTTTACTTCCATGGGTGGTAGTGTATTGTGAAATCATAATCCTTCAGTAGTTAAAGCCATATCCTTTTCTTCTTGTTCAGTTATTTTTGTGGGAAAATATACTTCATACTCTAGTGATCAATATAAATCTCTCATTTTTCACTATAGAGATAGTGTCTCCATATATTCAGAGTAAATATTACAGATGATAACTCAAGATCATGAGTGAGATAGTTTTTCTCATGAATTTTTAGCTGTTGTGATGCATAGGTAGTAACTCTATCATTTTGCATAATGACACAACCAAGTGATTTCTTTGAAGAATTACGATAAATAAAAAACCCATCATTCCCTGATGGTAGAGTCAATATAGGAGAATTGACTAATATTATCTTTAGTTTTTCAAAAAATTATTCACACTCTTTTGTCTAAACAAATTTAACCCCTCTACGTGTGAGCTTGGTTAATAGGTTTTCCAATCGGGAAAATTTTTCGACAAAATGCCGATAATAGCCTACTAAACCAATAAGACTGCGTACCTCAGTTATACTCATCGGTGCTGGAAATTCTTGGATTGAATTTTTCTTATAAGGATCAAAAAAGATTCCATCCATAGAGAAAATATGGCCAAGAAAAGAAATCTCCTGAATCCATAATTCACACTTTCTAAATTTCCCATATAATTCATTTCTTCTAAGAGTTTTTAGGATAATGCGCAAGTGATTTTCATGATCCTTGTAGATTTTTGAGTATACCAAGAAATAATCAATAAATACCACTATAAAGTCATCAAGATATTACTTGAAAACTCTATTCATTAGATCCATGAAAATAGAGGGTTCATTAGTCATCCCAAATGGCATTACTGTAAAATCGTAATGCCCATACCTGGTTGGAAATATTGTTTTCAGAATGTCTTCCTTATTCACACACAACTGATGATATATAGATCTAAGGTTAATCATTTAAAAATACATAGCTCCATGAATTTGGTCAAATAAATCATCAATACGAGGTAGGTGATACTTGTTCTTTATTGTTACAACATTGATCTCCCTGTAGTTAATGCACAAACTCATAGATATGTCTTTCTTCTTAACAAAAAGGATAGGGGATCACCATAGAGATACACTTAGGTGAATAAATCCCTTATTATTCAATTCCTATAGTTGTTTCTTCAGTTCCACTAATTCCACATTGGGCATTCTATAAGGGGTATTCGATATGGGCCTTGAACCAGGAATTAAATCAATAGAAAACTCAATTTCTCGTTCTGGAGGATGTCCAGGTAAATCCTATGGAAACACATCAATATATTCTTGAACAATAGGTATGTCCTCTATTAGAGCATTATTTTCCTCACCAAAAATTATTTCATTCTCTTCCTCCACAATAATTAAATTTAGTAGAGCTTGTGGGGGTTGATCAAGATAAGAATCAGGTGGTGACATTTCTACTCTAAAGATAAGGTACTTATTATCACCATCGAAAATTTTATCCAACTTATTCTTACAATAAATTTTCACATCATGGTCCCAAATCCAATCCATTATGAAGATTATATCAAATTAAATCATGGGCATGATGATGAGATCAGTAGATAAAGAAAGTTTATATGCCCTAACGAGAACTGATTCACAAAATTTTGTTGTGATGATACTTCCATTAAGAGTTTTGACTGACAAATCTCTTGTTAAGTCAAATTAGAAACATCTACTTTTATTAGAAAACTGGGAATATATTAAATAATGCGATGATCCAGAATCAAATAAATCATTGGCTAAACATGAGGAAACCATTAAATTACCTGCCACCACGCCTTTTGGAGCTTCAACCTAAGCAGTAGTGATTTCATAAGCTTGTCCTTTATCCCTTGTCCTTTTCTGATGTATGTTCCCTTGGTTCACAGTAAATTCATTTACATAATGTCCCTTTTATCTACAATTTTAGAATTCAACATTGAAAACCTCTTTCCTTCCCTTGCAATCACGAGCTCGGTGGAATTTTTCACCACACCTGATACAGACTCCAATTCCCTTCAGGAAAGTACCGGGCTGTTTCTTTCCACATTCTCCTCATGATGGATATTCAAAATTTCACTTCTTCTCCTTATTTCCTTTTCTAGAGTGAGCAAAAAATATCTTATTCTCTTGATTTTCATTGAAGTTATAAGACATAGAGAATTTATTTTTTTAATGATAGCATGTGAGACAATATCTTCGTATGACGATAAGGATTGTGAGACTAATTATCAATGTAGAAATGGTTTTAACCCATAAAATAATTGATCATTCTTACTCCTTGGGTTATGTATATAATCTGCCGCATGCCTTGCTAACCTTGTAAAGTTATCCTCTTACTTTGCGACATTATCATCCTTCTTTTTCTTCAGACTCAAAAATTTCCTTTCTATATCCGCTCGATGGTTTCAAGGAAAGTATTTTACTAAGAAAATATCTTTAAACTACCTCCATTACATGTTCGATACTTCTTTATCTTCTTTTGTGTTTTGGATTAATGACCACCATTGATCTGCATCTCCCGTGAGGTGATAAAATGCCATGAAAACATTTTCCCTTTCGCTACTCCCCAAAGCATGAAATATTTTCTCTATGGAATTTATCCATTACTCAACAACTATTGGATTTGTACTCCCATTGAATGTTTGTGGATGTTGACTCATGAAGCGGTCTAACATTGATCCTCCACATTCTGGACCAGGGTTCTCCATATAGATAAGGTTATTATTCATAACCTTAGTGAGTTATCCCAGTATGGTGATAAACAAATCGACACCAGTTGCGTCACCAACTCCACAATAATTATCTTGAGTAGGATGGAAATCCCTAAATGGATTACATGCATTGATACAGTTTCCATTCCTTCCACTATGTTCCATGTCTAAACAATGGCATACACTAGATTAGTTTATGAATCGTAAGACATAATTCCAAACTTGTAAAACACTTAACATAAATTGAAAATTTTATGGTTATAATCCATAATCATAAAAAAAATGTTTTCTTTGAGGAGTTATATACTCATAAATTCTTCATAATGGTTTGTAAAGAAAATTTGAATTATTTTTAGCATATCCCCTAGAAGTGTCGTCACCAAGAGTGAAGCAAGGCCTATTTTCGTGTACCAGGATACCCCGGGTCAAGAACTAAACTCCTTGTTTGAGTTTTCACTCCTAGGTACATCTCTACCAGAGCCACCTCTACCTTATATTATCTAGACAGGGTTGTATTTCTTGGAAAATACACAAAATATCTACATTACAAAAATTCTAGGAAGTTATTCTATACCAATCCTCAAAGTATATCTTAGGGTAAAGTTCTCTAATTCGAGTTTATCTAAATCTAGTTTCCAAGGATTGTACTAAACTTCCTCTGATATCAACTATAATTCCCTGACCCCAGTTACCCAAAGTTAGTGCATTATTACATAACATTGGAATGATACACAGAATAATGTCCCGAAAGACCGATCAGTTTAGTAGCCTTGGAAGTACAAGATACATTCATAAGTTTTACATTACATCATGAAATAAAAACATCAACAACATCTTGTCCCCTTTGAACACACTTATATCCTTAACCTATCCCTAAAGTTCAACCATAAAATAATTCCTCAGATCCTGGGAAAAATAAAACATAGAAAGGGGTGAGCTTAGATGCTCAGTAAGGATAACAATATAGTGGAAACTTTCATAAACAAGCATAAACATTTAAGGCAATGTATAAGACTAAAAAAATCATTTTAAACCTAAATATAAGCATAATATAGAAAATATTAAATCAAATAATCCCATTTACTTATTCACATATATATTATACTATTCCAATAATCACATGAAATATCTATATCCACTTTCATAATCATGAAATGCATAATACCGGACATCATAAACACATAGTCAAGGGCTTGTGCCAAGATTACAGATAAGATTTTCTCAAAGCCTTGTTCCAAGACACTAGTTTGTCTCATGAGACCTACCAATGCATCAAGGATATATATCGGGCTCCACCCGTCACTTACTAATTCCAATGTATTCCTCATATGAAAAGGTTTAAACATAACATAAACATTCATATTAAAACTAGCATACAAAATGTCAATACTTTATCTATAAACCATAAATGGTGTAAAAATAACACATCCATGGTCAAACATATCAAAACACCATCAATAAATTATGGAAGATTTGTATAATAATAAATCAACTTCAAAAAAGCTTAAAATGCATTTAAGGATGTTGACATAGACGAAATCAAAACTTTTTGTAGAGAAATAACTCTTTCTATTTTGAACTCATTTAAAATACCTATAATTATAAAATAAACCATTTATTTTGAAAATATTATTATAATCTTTAATGGGATGCTTTGATGATGATATAATGGCGGAAAATATCCACACCCTCCGTATAAGTTAAAAAAAGTCATTCTTACCATAATTTTGTCGAAAAGGTCATAAAGTACCCTGTTTGGGAAATGATGGAAAGAATCCTATAAAAAAATACGGTCAAATAAGGGTATAAATAACTTTAAACCATAGTATAGTAAATAGTAAAAATGTTTTGAATTACATTTTTAAGAAAACACGGATGTGGATGATAAAGAGGTCCCAAAAGAAACTTACGTAAAAACAACCTCGGATAATAAAGATATTGTGAAATTAACCCTTACATTGTACTTTTACTTAGTTAATGGTATTTTAACCTTTTTTATAATATATAAAACAATTTTATTAAATTATACAATAATAATAGACATAAATATGATATCATATATGATCGTATAATATTGGTTTGTTAATAATATTTTAGTAGTATCATCGTTTTGGGTGTTAACTGGTTCGTTTTCCTTTATATGCTAAGTTACTTAAGCCATGTTTGTTATGGATAAGACTTATTTTATTAATATCTATAATTATATTAAGTTCCTAAACATTATTGTTAAACATAAAAAGAAAATTATTCTTGAATGATTATGATAGGGAATGAATCTCATCGCGTTCATGGAGACGGTAATCCGTACATATGCACGAGCGAAAATATCATTATATTGATGGTGAAATCATATGTAATTGGATATTATATCATATATACAGATTAATTAACATGTTATATTTATTATTTAAATTATTTATAATCATTATTATACCCATCCAAATAATGAAGTGTTTGAATAACAAACTACTCCATGATGTGGAGACGGTAAGCCGTACGTACGCACGTATGGTGACTTTGTCATTCATGTGCTAGATATAATAATGAATATGGTTGTACCATTTTTATAATAAAATAACAGTATATAAAAGATACTAGATTTATTATTTTATAATTGAAACAATAAAGAAATAAGAATTGGAATAAAAAAAGAACTTGAAAGAGGTGATGAAATATTTACCTCTTCTTTGGGTTATTTCTTTTGATTTGATCAAAAGGGATCCTTAGGTTTTCTTTCATACCAAAGTACGGCCTCTAGGATGAATTGAGGATAGTTGGGAAGATATTTGGATAGGGTTTACATGAGTCAAATGGCTTTCAAGGAGTGAATTTGAGAGAATAGGAAGTTCCCTTTTATAAGAGGGGTGAGGGGTAACTTAGGAAAAGATTGAAATATTATATTATAATAAAATAATTTTCATGTTCTAATGGCTCAAAAATTATTTATTTCAAGGATAAGGTGAGTATAGGTCTAAAACCACTGAATCTATAGGTTTTAGACCGGTTTGGGTCACCATATTAACCTTATCTTTTAGATTTAACTCTTAGTTAAATAGTTTGACATTTACCATGTCTCTTTGTATTTTTATATTATATGGTTAATAAACATACTATAAACTGACAAAAAAATGCCAATAGGTTTATTACCGACATAAATAATATTATTTAGGCCCTTTTTCAAAAACATTGGTTTTTAGAAATATTATATCAACCAATAATATAGTATTTGTTTTAAAAACTCAATTATGTCAATTTTGACATTATTTAATAAATTATTTTTGTAAAAGCCCCCAAAACATTATTACTTTCATATAAATTCATAAATTCAATACTAACATATCATATTAACGTATAAAATTAGTTTAATTCATCAAAAGTATAAATTTAATTTTTTTTCGATATTTATAATATCAATTATTTTAATATTTCATTATTAAGGTAATTACTACATCATCATTTTGTCATAAATAGATTAAATAATTTAATTTCTAAAAATAATAAATAAAATATAATTATGTTGGAAATATTCTTATATTTATAATGAGCATTTATAGTCCAATTTATATTATGTATAACCCTATATTAAAAATGGTTTAGTTACTAAACTTTGAATTTAACTCTTTCAACTCTTCTTTAAATAAAATAATAATAAATGCCCTAATCTAATTCAAGTGGGCCTAAAAGGTAAAATTATATTCCTAAGCTTTTTTTGGTCTAATTATATGTATCCAATAGAATTAATACATGTGTTAGGGTAATAATATTATCATTTTCACCATTAATTACCTTATTTACTTTTAACCGTGGTAAATAAAAGTCAAAAGTTACTATTCACAAAAATCATTTTCATCTTATTGAACCAAATTTTACTTACTGATATTAACTATTTCTCTCAAAATTTTTAAATTCAACTCACATAATTGGTAAAATTATGTTTTATGTGAATTTGCAAATGCTCCTAGGAGGTGGGTAAAAGACGGTAAAACTTTCAATAAAACTTTATATATCTAATATTATTACAAAATGACCCTAATAAATTATATTAAACATATAAGGTATTATGTATCTATTTTTACCTAAAATAAATTTTAACAAAATAATTAATTATTTAAATAAAAATTCATCTTTAAACAATAATGCAGTGTTTTTCACTATTCATCACAAATTGAAAGTTTTCAGAAAAATACAAAAAATTCACCCTAAGCTAATTTTGATATTATGAATCCAAAAAGAAGTCCATTTTGAAATAAAAAATATAAAAAATATCAAAAAGTGGTTATTACTATTAATAACGACTAGTTTGATTGGTCATGGTGTATTAGAATCTTGAAGTTGCGTACAATGCAAGCTATTGCATTATTCAAAGGGAAACATGTTGTTGAAGCTTGGGGTGTAACATTGTTCCCTCCAAATAATTTCATCCTCAATTTTTCTAAAATACTACCGCACAAAAATATTTGGGTGGTTCTTCATCATAAGTTCCTCTGGTTCCCATGTTACCTCTTCCATCTTATGGTTTCTCCATAGAACTTTTACCAGACGAGTCATCCAGTTTCTCAACACTTGTCCTCTAGTATCAAGAATCATGTTAGGCTCTTCATAGTAAGACAAACCAGGTTCCAATTCAATTTTCTCATAGGTGAGTACATGCGTTGGGTTATGCATGTATTTTTTCAACAGTGATATGTGGAACACATCGTGAACCTTGGAGAGAATTGGAGGCATTTCCAAACGGTAAGCTACATGACCAATTCACTCTAAAATTTCAAAAGGTCTAATGTTACTAGGACTTAATTTACCCTTCTTACTGAATTGTATAACTCCCTTCCATAGTGATACTTTCAAGAAAACATGATATCCTACCTGAAATTCCAAATCCTTCCTTCAGTTATCAGCATAGCTCTTCTGCCTACTTTCAGCTGCTTTGATGTGGGTTTGGATAACCATAACCTTATCCATTGCTTCCTCAACATGTTCTGGGCCTACAAGTTTTCTTTTACCAACATTATCGCAAAAAGTTGATGTGTGACATCTCTTTTGTAATGACCCGGAAATTTCAAGGAAATTTTTTTCTTAAATTCTTTGGAATTTTACAAGTCCACAGTTTCTGACGGAACCTGATTCCAAGGCCCGGTGTGCCTGGAATCAATTTCTGAAGTTTTGTTCGGGTACGTTCATTAAACGCATGTGTGGGTTTTTTATCCTTTGAACCGGTGCTCAGAATTGAAAACCGAGGACACCGATTAACTTGCAGCGCTAGTATTCTCTTAAGGGGACCTTTACCGCAGTTGCGTTTTATGTGGGTTAAAAGTTATATTTTAAGGAATTCATACTAAATTAATAAAATTGTTGGTACAAAATTTTATTATTTACTGGTGGTTATTTCCTCCCAAGGGGAGTTATAGGTGGGGCCCATACCCCATAACCTCCCATGAGAGGATTTAGTGTGGTGGGGCCCACACGAATCCAAACCCTTCACCTTCCCTTAACTCCCCATTAACACCCCCTTATTAATTTGACAACTCTCCCATTAATTTTTGACTTTCCACCTCCATTTCACTCCCATTAATTTTTTCCAACACATCTCAATTAATTAATCAAACTCTTCAATTAATTAATTAAAGAGTTTAATTTTTGAAATACATGTGTGAATAAAATAATAGCATTAGCTATTATTTTTTGTGGGCATTTTTTGTGTTAGGGAAACCTTGGTAATGCTTTGGAGAAATAGAAAAGAAGTGTTCTTCTCTCAACGAAGAACACCGTCCTTCCAACGAAGAACCGCCGAGGAGCATCAATCATCTCCTTTGATCTTCGGACAAGCCAAAGAAGAAGGAGCCACCCGCAAGGAACGCCAACAACGCGCCATCCTTGGATCCTTCTTCCCCGATGTCAATGAGATGACGTCACCACCTCGTGACACCGACTACGAGTGAACCTTAATTCGAGGTAGGGGGATTGATTAGAGTTGTTCATATTTTCTTTTCTGAACTCCATCGTTCTTATTGCGGTGTGTAATTTTTCCAACTGTTAACGTAATAACGAGGAGGGTTCGGGCTGCACGAACATGGACCGAACCTCCCCCATACTTGTTGGTTTTATTTGGCGATGAAGGCGGTTTTGGAAGAGGCAGCAACAACCGAAGTCAGCGGCCTCATGCCAGCCCAAAGAGGACCGCGACACTAGGTGCCGTGTGGAAGGGAGACCGCAGCCCGCAACAGCGGGCCACACGGACGAAGAAGGACTGGCCGACTGTAGCTGGTCGGCTTGGGGGAACAACGGTGCCCCACGGCGCCACGCTGCGTAGAACTGTGGCCCGCTCTAGTGGAAGAACCGGCCTGCTCGTCGACCGACCGGGCAGAAGGAGTCGGGGCGCTCATAGGCGCCGTGACCCGCAACCGCGGGCCACTCGCACCGGGAATACTGGACGGCTTCAGCCGACCAGATAGGAGGGTGGTGCCATCAGTTTGCGAATTCAACCCCCCCCCCCCCCCCGCACCGGCTCGCCTAGCTGGCTGAGATGAGGCCATCCGCGGGCCACGCCAGCTGCGGGCCAGGCCGCTGCCGGCTGGGCCGGGTTGCGCCCCCCGGGCCGGGTCACGCCCTTACGCAGGCCGGGCCACCTGCCATGGGTCAGTCTGGGCCCCACTGGACCGGTCCGTGCATTTTCGGGCCGAGATGACCCCGTAGCAGGGTCGGACCTACCGAGCCAGAACGGGCCGACCCGCCAGCCCACCCGACTTAAAGGGTCGGGCCCGTTTCACTTAAATGTGAATAACTTCACGACCGTGCATCCGATCGATGAACCGTCTGCGGAACTGGGACCCTTACGATGAGGCAGTCCTTTTGAGAAACTCTAAGTGAGTTCTGGATGACTTTGGAAATAACGACCGGGTGGGTTCGAAACTGAAACCAACTGGGACCTCGGAGCGGAAACACTTATAACATAAGTAACAGATGTCCGATTGACATTTCATCAACTATGTTGGATTACTTTTGATGAGATGGTTCTTTTGGCATACTCCACTCGAGGTTCAGACTCATTTGGAGTACGGTCAGGTTGGTTTTATCTTAAAAACCAACTAGGTCCCTGGAACGGAAAAGCCAATAACTCACAGACCGAGCGTCCGTTTGACGCGCCGTCTGTTGCGTTGAGACCCCTATCATGAGGTGGTACTTTGTGATACTTCTACGTGAGACTTCATGACACTTTTAGTATTGACTAGTAGCTCGTGGACCAGACCCTCCCAGAGACGAGCATACGGAGTATGGAGACCTAGTAGTTGGATGAGACCTGCTGACTGCTTGTCCGATTTGTTTCAGAGTGACAAAACTAGCCCAGTGGGGAGAACTATTGTGTTAGGTGGCAGACCCATGGCGGAGGAGCGCTACTATGTGAGGCGGTAGAACCACGGTACTCGACAGAAGGAGTACCTATGTAGGCTAACTGGGGGAGCGCTAATGTGTGAGGCGGCAGACCCATGGCGGGGAGCGCTACTGTGTGAGTCGGTAGAACCGTGGTACTTCATATGAGGAGTACCTTAGAAGTATAAGGTTAGTGAATAGCACCTCAGATTCATGACAGGACTACTGTGCTCGACAGAGGAGAAGTTCTCCAGCAGCCGTTGTTTTGACATCATGAATAAAAACATGGTTTGAGTTGAGTCAGTGACCTTTGTGTTTTCCTCATGATTGAGATGTGTTACTTGATAACTTAGGTATATGTATGTGCATATACCTAAGTAATGTTTATATGTTGAAATCAAACATTGTGGTTTATCCTTGTTGGAGTTTGTGAGACCTTGAGGGTCTCGGGGTCCCTACTGAGTATCGTTATACTCACCCCTGCACGAGCTTTTCCCGCACTACGTTGTGTTGGAAGTAGATGACAGACATCACTAATCTAGGTGGAGACTTGTGGAGATGGATGGTACCTAGAGGTTGACCACTTGGCGTGATGTACACGGAGTGGTCAGTCGGACCTAAGGTGCTAAGGTGGCCATCTATACCCACACATCAGGTGGGATTCTCGGAGGATGACTCAGTGGTTACTGTTTACTTTACTATAGTTGTACTAGCTTCTCAGTTGTACTATATTTACTATTGGTCTTGTATTACCGACCCCTTTCCATTCATCACTTAATTTTTTATTAAGTATTACTTAGTGATTCCTTATGTTGCATACTCTGTTGTCTGTTTTTACTTTTATAATGGAAACAACTTCCCTTTTTATATGGATTTACGTCTTTGGTGCTGTTCGCCATCCCCTAGCCTATGGAAGGAGGGATTGGGGTTGTCACGGCACAGGCCCTGAGGACGGGTCCAGAGAAATTGGTATCAGAGGAGTCGATTCTACTGCAGAACTTTAGACTTTGATATTTTCTTTCTGTGCAACAACAGTGTTAAGGGTACAGAGTGTGGTTTTTGGTTCAGGGAGTCCAGTGTTGGTGCGGTGGCCGGCGTATCTCTACACAAGGACCATGACTTCTGATTTAAGACTCAGTGCACAAAAACACTGATTGCGTGTGTGTATTCAAAAGTTTTCTTTAAGTCAGCTCAACCAGATCAGCTCACCAGGTATAGTCTTTTGACTGTGTTGCATATTTTCAGGATGCCTCCATGCAGACAGTCAGTTGGAGTTCCGAGAGAGTACCCGATGACGGCCCACCGAGCGACGAGGATCCAGTGCAGGGCCCTCTTTCTATGTTGGCACCTTTGGGTGGTGTACTAGCAGCACCACCACCCATTGTGCAGTATATACCACTAGCCACACTGGAAGATGGTGCACACCGACTGAGCATGTTGCACGAGTTCCAGCGGCAGAGGTCTCCAAGGTTTCAAGGAGAGACATATTCCCAGGCAGTAGAGGATTGGATGGAGGCTATTGCTATATTTTTCCTCCTATTTGAGACCCCAGTAGAGCAGATGGTGATATTAGCTACTAGATTTTATCATGCAGGACCATGAGGTTGGTCTTCTTAGTGATGAGGCATAGGTACGTGGACCGATGCCTGAGATAGTACCTTTGGGTAGTGTGACTGCTATATCACTACCTGTTGATCAGTAGTTATGACCGACAATACTGGTAGAGGACACTTGTTGGATTAGTGCCTTACATGTGTTTCAGAATCAGGTACCTCTCAGGTTCCGAGGTGATCCCGACTCACAGGCGGCTGAAGACTGGCTTGGGGAGGTGGCTAAGAGTTCTCTAGAACTTATACAGCTTCGTCAGGATGACATGTCAGTATCTGAGTATTCATCGAGGCATACCGATCATTCCGGGTACTCAATGAATATGATATGAACAGTTCTTTGGGGCTCGTACTACCGAATGAGGTGTGTTTAAAGGATATACGATCCAACACGTTTCCTCTATGAATTCCTACTAGGGTGATAGAGAGAACCTTTTGGTTGAATGTTCTTTGGCTGAATGGATAATGCTAGTGAATGTTAGCAGTGGGAAAGCAGGGAACTAAAGCCAATCTCAGAGATTTGGGTGTGCCAAATGTTTTAAGAAGAGGAAGTGTTAAGGATAGATGAATCTTCAGAGCAGAATATGTGGAAGTAGAGCTAGGAGGGCAACATGTGGTGATGTACATTTTGACATGTTACAACCACCCACCTTTGTAGTCCTCGCCAGGATTAGGGAGCAGGAGGGAAGGGGAAGAGAGTAGCTGCATGCGGTCAAGGAGTGTGACCCAAGGGCTCTGGGAATGGTTCGAGGTGTGGTCTATGTCTATTACTAGATAATGTATCAATAGACATTAGTACCAATCATTTCTTCCTACCATGGATCTTGTCTCAGACCAAGAGTTTCTGGTTAAACTGTTGACTTGAACCTCATGTCTGGAGATACATTTGGGAGGAGACTCGATAATTAAACTGACGCCGACAGTGTGATCTGACCCTTGAGGCGAGAGTTTTGGTTGGAACCTCTTGGTGGCAGCGTTGAGGCCTTACGACGTTAGTTTGGGTATGGACTGGGCAACCACAGTTCATACACAGATTGACTGTATTAGGAAAAAAGGTTGTGGTTTACCTACAACGTTGGGATGTGTTTTCCTTGGTCTGTTAAAAGGAAACCCCGGGTATCACAAGATGTAATCATGCATAAGTGGGTGCAGTCGATCACTCATGAGTCGGCCAGACTTAGATTTGTGCTATACTTCTCTAGAATTGCTGCACCGCTTTTAGCATTGATGAAGAAAGGGAAACCCTTCGTGTGGTCAGAGTGATTCCAGAAGAGCTTTGAAAAGCTGAGGCAGAGGTTGACCAGTGCACCCATTTTGAGGCTACCAGAGAGGGTGCAGATCATCCAGGAGAGGATGGAGACTACATAGAGCAGAAAGAAGTTTTATGCTGATAGGAGACGGAGACCACTAGAGTTTGAAGATGGTGACCACGTCTTCCTACAGGTATCACCCCGACGAGGTCTATAGAGATTTGGATGTGGAGGAAAGTTATCTCCATGATTCATCGGACCATTCTAGTTCCTCAGCGGAGTAGGAGAGGTGGCTTACCGCCTGGCCCTTCCACCTCATTTGCACCAGGTGCATGACGTCTTCCACGTATCTCAGCTGAGGAGATATGTGCACGACCCGACCCAAATCATCGACCACGGGGATATGAACATCGATGATAGGGAAACATTCACAGAGGTATTGATGGAGATCGAGGATTGACAAGAGAGGGTCCTACATGGATGGTCGATTCCTCCGGTGCACATTCTCTGGCAGCACGGGAACCTTCAGGAGAGCACATGGGAGAAGGAGGCTTAGATGCGTGCTCAGTACCCCTATTTGTTTCCCTAGTGTGTGTTGTGGATTTATGGGGACGTAAATACCTGAGGTGGGGGTAATGTAAAGACTCGGAAATTTCAAGGAAATTTTTTTCTTAAATTATTTGGAATTTTACGAGTCCGCATTTTCTGACGGCACCTGATTCCAAGGCCTGGTGTGCCCGGAATCAATTTCTAAAGTTTTGTTTGGGTACATTCAGTAAATGTATGTGAGGGTTTTTCTATATTTTGAATCGGTGCTCAAAATTGAAAACTGAGGTCACCGATGAACTCGTAACACCAGTATTCTCTTAAGGGGACCTTTACCGCAGTTGCGTTTTATGCGGGTTGAAAGTTATATTTTGAGGAATTCATACTAAATTAATAAAATTGTTGGTACACAATTTTATTATTTAGTGGCGGTTATTTCCTCCCAAGGGGAGTTAGAGGTGGGTCCCACACCCACATAACCTCCCATGAGAGGATTTAGTGTGGTGGGTCCCACACGAATCCAAACCCTTCACCTTCCCTTAACTTTCCATTAACACCCCCTTATTAATTTGACAACTCCCCCATTAATTTGCGACTTTCCACCTCCATTTCACTCCCATTAATTTTTGCCAAAACATCTCAATTAATTAATGAAACTCGTAAATTAATTAATTAAAGAGTTTTATTTTTGAAATACATGTGTGCATAAAATAATAGCATTAGTTATTATTTTTGTGGGAACTTTTTGTGTTAGGGAAACCTTGGGAAAGCTCTGGAGAAATAGAAAAGCAGTGTTATTCTCTCAATGAAGAACAACTTCCTTCCAACGAAGAACCGCCGAGGAGTGTTGATCATATCCTTCAATCGTCGGCCAAGCCAAAGAAGAAGGAGGCAACTGCAAGGAACACCAACAATGCGCCATCCTCAGCTCCTTCTTCCCTGACGTCAACGAGTTGATGCCGCCACCCCACAACACCGACTACAAGCGATCCTTAATTCGAGGTAGGGGGATTGATTAGTGTTATTCATATTTTCTTCTCTGAACTCCGTTGTTCTTATTGCGGTGTGTAATTTTTCCAATTATTAACGTAATAATGAGAAGGGTTCGGGCTGCACGAACATGGCTCGAACCTCTCCCATACTTTTTGGTTTTATTTGGTGACGAATGCGATGTTGGAAGAGGTGGCAACGACCGAAGACAGAGTCTGCGCGCCAGCCCGAAGAGGACTGCGGCACGGGGTGCCACGCAGAAGGGAGACCACATCCCGTGACCATAGGCCGCACGACCGAAGAAGGACCGGCCGGCTATAGCCAGCCGGGATGGTGAAACCACGATGCCCCACAGCACCACGCTACGGAGAACCGCGACCCACATAGGGCGGGCCTCATCGGTGGAAGAACCGTCCGGCTCGTTGGCCGGCCGAGCGGAAGAAGCCGCTACACTCATAGGCACCGCGGTGGAGGGATCGCGGCCCACAATCGCATGCCGCTTGCACTGGGAAGACTAGTTGGATTCGGCTAGCCAGACAGGGGGGCGATACCGCCGGTTCGAGAAGTCGCCCCCCTGCACCGGATCGGCCTGCTGGCCAAGCCGCGAGCCGCACCCCACTGGGCCAGGCCACACCCTTGGGTGGGGTGGGCCGCCTGCCACGAGTCGGGCTAGGCCCCAACGGACCAGACCGCGCATTTTCAGGCTGGACTGACCCCTTAGCCGGGTCGGACCTGCTGAGCCAGGATGGGCTGACCCGCCATCCCACCGGGCTTGACGGGCCGGGCCCGTTTCACTTAAATGTGAATAACTTCATGACCGTGCGTCCGATCGACGCGCCATTTGTGGAACTAGGACCCTTATGACGAGGTGGTCCTTCTGATAAAATCTAAGTGAGTTTTTGATGACTTTGAAAAAACGGCCGGGTTGGATCGAAATCAAAACCAACCGGGACCTCAGAGCGGAAACACTTATAACTTAAGGACTGGATGTCCGATTGACATGTCGTCAACTAGGTTGGATTTCTTTTGATGATATAGTTCTTTTGGAATACTCCAATAGAGGTTTGGACACTGTTGGAGTATGATTGGTTTGGTTTTAGCTTAAAAAACAACCGGGCCCATGGAATAGAAAAGCTAATAACTCACAGACCGAGCGTCCGTTTGATGCGCCGTCTATTGCGTTGAGACCCCTATGACGAGGCAGTCCTTTGTGACACTTCTACGTGGTAATTTGTGACAATTAGAGTATCAACCAGTATATCATGGAGCAGACCCTCCCGTAGATGAGCATACAGAGTACGAAGACCTAGTAGCTGGCTGAGACCTGATGACTACTTGTCCGATTTGTTTCAGAGTGACTTGACTAGCCCAGTGGAGAGGACTACTGTGTGAGGTGGCAGACCCATGGTGGAGGAGCGCTACTATGTGAGGTGGTAGACCCACAGTACTCAATAGAAGGAGTACCTCTGTAGGCTAACAGGGGGAGGGCTACTGTGTGAGGCGGCAGACCCATGGCGGGGAGCGCTACTATGTGAGGCAACAGACCCGCGGTACTCGACATGAGGAGTACCTCAGTAGTCTAATGTTAGTGAATAGCACCTCAGAGTCATGACAGGAATACTATGCTCGACAGAGGAGGATTTCACCAACAGTCGTGGTTTCAACATCATAAATAAAATCCTAGTTTGAGATGAGTCAGTGACCTTTGTGTTTTCTTCATAATTGAGATGGGTTGCTTGATAACTTAGGTATATATATGGTAATATACCTAAGTAATGGTTATCTGTTGAAATAATACTTTGTGGTTTATCCTTGTTGGATTTTTTGAGACCTTGAGGGTCTCGAGGTCCCTACTGAGTATTGTTATACTCACCCCTGCACAGGCTTTGCCCGCACTACGTTGTGCTGGATGAAGACAACAGACAACACTGATCAAGGTGGATAATTGTGGAGTTGTACTGTACCCGAAGGTGGACCACTTGGTGAGACGTACACGGAGTGGTCAGTTGGACCTGAGGTGCTGAGGTGTCCATCTGTACCCACCCTTCAGGTGGGATTCTCA
This sequence comes from Viscum album, assembly GCA_963277665.1. Taxonomy (NCBI): domain Eukaryota; kingdom Viridiplantae; phylum Streptophyta; class Magnoliopsida; order Santalales; family Viscaceae; genus Viscum; species Viscum album. The sequence goes on from OY728140.1 coordinate 830,213,138, forward strand.
GAGGACAACTCAGTGGTTTTTGTTTACTTAACTACATTTGTACTAGCTTTTCAGTTGTACTGTACTTACTGTTGGGCTTGTATTTCTGGCCCCTTTCCTTTCAGCACTTACTTTTGTATTCATTATTACTTAGTGCTTTATTCTGCTGCGTACTCTGTTGTGTTTTTTTACTTTTATAAAGGAAATTCCTTCCATTTTTATCGGGATTTACGCCTTTGGTGCTAGTCTCTAGCCACTCGCCTATGGAAGGTGGGCATGGGGTAGTCACGACACGGGCCCCGAGGATGGGTCGTGACATCTTTTCATATGACGCTTCATATGGTGCCATCTGAGTACTTGAATGGAAGATATTTTTATAGAAAAATTCTACAAGAGGTAAATATTTATCCCACATACCTTGAAAGTCAAGTGAGTAAGATCTCAACATATATTATAAGGTTTGAATAGTCCATTCTAATTGTCCATCAGTTTGAGGGTGGTAGGTAGTGCTCAAACAAAGTTCAGTATCCAAGTCCTTCTGAAGACTTTTCCAAAATCTTGATGTAAAATGGGGATCACAATCAGAAATAATCGATAGGGGTACACCATGGAGTCTTAAAACATCAATAATATATAGTCTTTCTAGATGTTCAAGTGGTAAATATTCTTTTATAGAAAGAAAATTTACTGACCTGGTAAGATGATCAACAAAGACCCATATTGCATCATTCCTTTTTAATGTCTTTGGTAACCCCATGACAAAGTCCATCGTAATATCATCCCATTTCAACTCTGGTATGGGAAGAGGTTGCATGATTCCTCTAGGATGTTGTCTTCCAGCTTTCACTTGTTGAAAAACCATACATCTCGACACAAAATTAGAAATCTCTCTCTTCAAGTTGTCCCACTAAAAATGTTCTTTCAAATCTCTATACATTTTGGTGCTCCCAGGTTGTATTGAGAAATTTGAGATATGCGCATCATCCAACAATTTTCTTTCTAAATAAGGTATATCGGGAACACAAACTCTCTTCCCAATTTTCAAAATTCCATATTCATATATGAAGTCACTCAATCTCCCATCATTTATAGCTTTAATCTTCTTTTGAAACTCCCCATCCATAGTTTGAGAAATTTTTATCCTTTCTAGTAAAGATGGTTTGGCAACCATTTAAAAAAGTATTGATGTTTCACCTTCCATGGTTATTCCCATATCCATCTTTACAAGATCCATAAAAATAGGATCCTTTTCAACTCTCATCTTCTTCAAAACTCTATTGTTCTTTCTGATCAAAGCATCTGCCACCTTATTTACCTTCCCCAAGTGGTTGTGTATTGTGCAAAAAGTATCCTTGATTAGTTCAATCCATATCCTTTTCCTCATGTTCAATTATTTTTGTGAGAAAATATACTTCAAACCCTTGTGATCAGTATAAATGTCACATTTTTAAAATTAGATTTAGTGTCTCCATATATTCAGATCAAATATTATAGGTGCTAAATCAAGATCATGAGTGGGGTAGTTTTGCTCAGGAATTTTTAGCTGTCATGATGCATAGCCAATAACTCTATCATTCTGCATAAGGATTCAACCAAGTCATTTATTTGAAGAATTACTATAAATAAAAAAACCATCATTCCCTGACAGTGGAGTCAAGATAGGATCATTGGATAATCTTCTCTTTAGTTATTCAAAACATTCTCCACACAATTTTTTCCAAAAAATTTAAACCCTTTACATGCGATCTTGGTTAATGGTTATCCAATCAGGAAAAATTCTGGAAAAAACACTGATAATAACTAGCTAAACCAATAAAATTACATACCTTAGTTATAATCATTGGTGATGGCCATTTATGGATTGCCTTTTTCCTATAAGGATCAATAGAGATTCCATCCTTAGAGACAATGTGGACAAGAAATGAATTCTTTTGAAGACCAAATTCACATAAACTAAATTTCCCATATAATTCATTTCTTCTAAGAGTCCTTAGGATAATGCACAAGTTATTTTCATGATCTTCATATATTTTGGAGTATACCAAGATACAATCAATAAAAAAAACTAAAAGTCATCAAGAAATTCCTTGAATTTTTTTTCACTAGATCCATGAAAATAGAGGGTGCATTAGTCATCCCAAAAGGAATTAAAGTAAACTCGTAATGCCCATACCTGGTTCAAAATTCTATTTTCAAAATGTCTTCCGTCTTCACACACAACTGATTATATCTAGATCGAAGTTGAATTATTGAAAAATATTGAGCTCTACGAAGTTGGTAGAATAAATCATCAATGTGAGGTAGGTGATACTTTTCTTTATTTTTATAGCATTAACCTCCCTGTAGTCAATGAACAACCTCATAGATCCATCTTTCTTCTTAATAAAAATTATAGGGGCTCCCCATGGAGAAACACTAGGGAGAATAAATACCTTATTACTCAATTCCTCTAGTTATTTCTTTTGTTCCACTAATTCCATAGTGGCCATTCTATAAGGGGTCTTCATTATGGGCCTTGAACCAGGAATTAAATCAATGGAAAACTTAATTTTTCATTCTAGAGGATGTCCATGTAAATCCTCTAGAAACAAATCAATATATTCTTGCATAATAAGAACTTCCTCTATTCAAACATTCTATTCCTCACCCATAACTATTTCATTCTCTTCCTCCACAATAATTGAATTTAGTAGAGCTTCTGAGGGTAGATCTAGATAAGAATTATTTGGTGATGTTTCTGCTCTAAAGATAAGGTACTCCCTATCATCAACAAAATTTTTAACCTCCTTCTTCTTTAAATAAATTTTCGCATCATGGTCCGAAATTCAATCCATTTCAAGGATTATATGAAATTCATTCATGGGTATGATGATGATATTAGTAGATAATGAACGTTTATATTCCCCAATGGGAACTAATTCAATAAACTTTTCTACGATGATAATTCCCTTAAAATTTTTGACTGACAACTACCTTGTTAACTAAAATTGAAAATATCCAATTTTCTTAGAAAACTGGGAATATATGAAACAATTCGATGATCCATAATTAAATAAATCATTTTCTAAACTTGAGAAAACCATTAAATTACCTACCACCATGTCTTTTGAAGCTTCAACCTCAGTAGTAGTGATTGCATAAGCATGGACTTTCTCCCTTGGTCTTTTTTGAGGTAAGTTCCCTTGGCGCATAGGAAATTCATTTTCATAATGTCCCTTTTCTCTACAATTTTAGCATTCAACATTTATTGCCTATTTTTTTCCCTTGCAATCATGATCTTGGTGTCCTTTTTTACCACACATGTAACAGACTCCCATTCCCTTCATGCAAGTACCGAGGTGTTTATTCCCACATTTACCACAAGATGTATATTCAACCTTTCCCAACTTCCCCTTATTTACATTTCCAGAGTGATCGGTAGATCTCTTATTCTCTTTCTTTTCTTTGAAGTCATAAGAAATAGAGAATTCCTTTTCTATCTTCATAACGCATGAGACAATATCTTCATATGATGAGAAGGATTGTGAGACTAATGCTCGACGAAGAAATGGTATTTAACCATAAAATAATCAATTATTAACACATAAAATAATAAATCAATCTTACTCCATGGGTTTCATATATAATCTGTTGCATGCCTTGCTAACCTTGTGAAGTTACCCTCATACATTGTGACACTATCATCCTCCTTTTTCATCAAACTCAGAAATTACCTTTTTATATCCACTCGATGGTCACATGGAAAGTATTTTTATATGAAAATATATTTAAAATCCCTCTATTCCATGTTCGATACGTCTTCATATTCCTTTGTGTTTTGGATTAATGACCACCATTGATCTGTATATCCCGTGATACCATAAACTGCCATGAAAACATTTTCCCTTTCACTAATCCCCAAAGCATGAAATATTTTATCTAAAACAATTATCCATTGCTTATATACTAATGTATTTTTACTCCCATTGAATTTTTATGATTTTTTTCTTATGAAGAGGTCTAACATTGATCCTCCTCTTTGTTGATTTGGGTGTTCCATACGGGTAAGGTTATTATTCATAACCTGAGTGAGTTTTCCCAATATGGTGATAAGCTGATCAACACTAGTTGAATCACCATCTCCACTATAATTATCCTGAGTAAGAGGGAAATCCCTATATTGATTACGTGAGTTGATATGGTTTCCATTCCTTACACTAGGCACCATCTCTAAACAATGACATACACTAGACTAGTTTATGAATCACAACAAATAAATACAAACTTGTAAAAAACTTAACATAAATTGAACAATTTATGGATATAATCCATAATCATAAAAAAATGTTTTATTTAAGGAGGTATATAGTCATAAATCATTCATAATGATTTTTAAAGAAAATGTAAATTATCTTAAGCATATCCCCCAGGAGTGTCGTAACAAAGAGTGTAGCAATGACCATTGTCATGTACTAGGATACCCCGGGTCAAGCCCAAAAATCATTGTTAGAGTTTTCACTCCTAGTTACATCTTTCCCAGAGCCTCCTCTACTGTCTCATATCTAGACAGGGATGTATTGCTTGTAAAATACTAAAAATTTCTATATTACCAAAATTCTAAGAAGTTATTCTATACCAATCCTCAAAGTCTATCACAGGGTAATGTGCTCTAATCAGAGTTTATCTAAATCTAGTTTTCAAGGTTTTTACTAAACTACCTTTGATACCAACTGTAATGCCCCAACCTCAATTACCCAGAGTCATTGCATTTTTACATAACATTGGCATGATAAAAAGAATCATGTCCCAAAATACCAATCAGTTTAGTAGCCTTAGAAGTACTAGAAACATTCATAAGTTTTACATTACATCACGAAATAAAAACATCAACAAATTTTTGTCCCCCTTTAAACACACTTATATCCTTATACTATCCCTGTAGGTCAACCATAAAATACTGCTTCACATCCTGGTAAAAATAAAACATAGAAAGGGGTGAGATCAGATTCTCAGTAAGGTTAACAATATAGAGGAAACTTTCATAAATAAGCATAAACATTTAAGGAAATGTATAAGACTAAAAAAAAGACTTTTAAACTTAAACATCAGCATAATATGACAAAGATAAAATCAAATAACTCCATTTACTTATTAACATGGATATTCTACTAGTTTAATAATCACATGAAATAACTATTGACACTTTTATAATGATGAAATGCATAATGCCAGACTTCATAACCACATAGTCAAGGCCTTGTGCCAAGACTACAAAGAAGATTTTATCATGGCCTTGTTCCAAGACATTAGTTTGTCTTATGATACCTACCAATGCATCTAAGAGCTGTAGTGGGCTCCACCCTTCACTTACTAAGTCCAATGTATTCCTCATATGAAAAGGTTTAAACATAAAATAAACATTCATATTAAAACCAGCATACAAAATCTCATTAATTTATCCATAAACCATTAATGGTGTAAAAATAACACATCCATAGTAAAAAATATCACAAATACATCAATACAATATGGATGATTTTTATCATAATAAATCAACTTCAAACAAGCTTAAAATCCATTAAAGGATGTTGACATAGATGAAACCAAAATTTTCTGGAGAGAAATATCTCTTTATATATGGAAATCATTTAAAAGTTATATAATTATAAAATGAAACATTTATTTTGAAAATATTTTTATAATATTTTATGGGAAGATTTTACGATGATATAATGGCAGAAAATAGCCACACCGGCTGTATAAGTTAAAAAAATACATTATTACCTTAATTTTATCGAAAAGGTCATAAAGTACCTTGTTTGGAAAACGACAGAAAGATTCCTTTCAATAAATATATTGTCAAATAAGGGTATAAAAGAATTTAACCGATAGTATCAAATATAGTGAAAATGTTTTGAATTAAATTTTTAAGAAAACATGCATGTGGATGATAAAGATGTCCCAGTAGAAACTTACATAAAAACAACCTTGGATAGTAAAGAGATTGTGAAATTAACCCTTACCTTATACTTTTCCTTAGTCAATGGTATGTTAACCTCCTGTATAATAGTTAAAACATTGTTATTAAATTATAAAAGAATAATATGCATAAATATGATATCATATATGATTTTATAATATTGCTTTTTTAACAATATTTTAGTAGTATCATCGTTTTGGGTGTCAACTGATCCGTTTTCCTTTATATGATCGGTTATGTAAGCCATGTTTGTTATGGATAGAATTTATTTTATTCATATCCATATTGATATTAAGTTCTTAAACATTATTTCTAATCATAAAATAAAAAATATTCTTGAATTATTATGATAGGGAATGAATCTCATCTCGTTCATGGAGACGGTAATCCGTACGTACGCATGAGCGACAATATCATTATATTGATGGTGAAATAAAATGTAATTAGATGGTATATCATATAAATAGAATAATTAACATGTTATATTTAATATTTACATTAGTTATACTCATTATTATACCCATACAAATAATGATGTGTTTGAATAACAAACTACACCACGACGCGGAGATGGTAAGCCATACATACGTACGTATGGTGACTTTGTCATCCATATAATGGATAGAATAATGAATATGGTTGTAAATATTTTATAATAACATCACAGTATATAGAATATACTGGAGTTATTATTTAATAATGGAAACAACAAAGAAATAGGAAGTGGAAGAAGAAAATAACTTGAAAGAGGTGATGAAATATTTACCACTTCTTCAGGTCCTTCCTTTTGATTTGATCAAAATGACTCCTTAGGTTGGATTTCTGACCGAAGTATGGCCTTTAGGATGAAGGGATATAGTTGGGAGGATATTTGGACAAGGGTTGGATGAGCCAAATGGATTTGATGGTTTGAATTTGAGATAATATCAAGTTCTCTTTTATTTGAGGGGTGAGGGGCCCCTTAGGAAAAGATTGAAATATTATATTATAATAAAATAATTTTCAGTTTATAATGGATAAAAAATGATTTTTTTCGAGGATACGGTGGGGATTGGTCGAAAACCACTCAACCAATAGTTTTTAGACTGGTTTGGGTCACCATATTAACCTTATCTTTTAGATTTAACTCTTAGTTAAATAGTTTGATATTTACCATGTTTTTTTTATTTTTTTATTATATGGTTAATAAACTTACTATAAACTTCCAAGAGAACCACAATAGGTTCATTAATGACATATATAATATTATTTTGGCCATTCACCAAAACTTATATTTTTTTGAATATTATATCAACCAATAATATAGTATATGTATAAAAAACTCAATTATGTCAATTTTGACATTATTTAATAAATGATTTTTTGTTAAAGTCCAAAAAACTTTATTAATTCAAAATAAATTCATATATTCAATCCTAAAATATCATATTAACCTATAAAATTAGTGCAATTCATCAAAATCCTCAATTTACATTTGTCTGGATATTTATAATATCAATTATTTTAATATTTCATTATTAAGGTAATTAATCTCATCATTATGTCATAAATAAATTAACTTATTTAATGTCTAAAAATTAAAAAAAAAATTATGTATGAAATATTTTTATATTTATAATGAATGTTTATAGTCAAATTTATATTATGTATAACCCTATATTAAAAATGGTTTAGTTATTAAGCATTGAATTTAACTCTTTTAACTCTTCTTTAAATAAAATAATATTAAATGTCCTACTCTAATCCAAGTGGACCTAAAGGATAATATTTTATTCCTAAGGTTGTTTTTGGTCGAATTACACTTTTACAATAGAATTAGGACATGTGTTAGTGTAAAAATAATATCATTTTTACCCTTAATTACCCAATTTACTTTTAACCGTGGTAAATAAAAGTCAAAAGTTACTATTCACCAAAAATTATTTCCATCTTATTACACCACATTTTAAATAATGATATTAACCGTGTCTCTCAGATTTTTTAAATTCAACTCACAGAAGCGGTGAAATTATGTTTTATGTGAATTTGCAAATGCTCCAAAGAGGTGGGTAAAAGACGGTAAAAAGTTCAATAAAATTTTATATATCTAATATTATTACAAAATGACTCCAATGAATTAAATTGAACATATATAGGTATTATTTATCTATTTTTACCTAAAATAAATTTAAATAAAATAATTAATTATTTAAATAAAAAGTCAGTTTTAAATAATAACGTAGTGTTTTTCACTATTCCAAAAAAATTGAAAGTTTTCCGAAAAATTCCAAAAATTCACTCTAAGATAATTTCAACATTCTGAATCCAAAAATGAATTCCATTTTAAAAAATAATATTTATAAAATTTCAAAAATTTGGTATTACTATTCATAACGGCTAGTTTTATTGGTAGCGGTGTGTTAGAATCTGGAAGTTGCATACAATGAAAGCTATTGCATTATTCAAAGGGAAACATACCATGGAAGCTTGGGGTATTATAATAAAAGTTATACTTATACTTCTTTGTCTATAGAGAATGTTGTGAAGGAACTTTAAGAATAGGTAATTCGACTCTGTCCTACTTCTAGTGAGGATAGGGAAATACCAACTGAGAATCTCATGTTTGGAGATGCTTTAGGGCCTTTGATTATGGAAACTAAAAAAACTCAAGAGAATTCCCTTCCATAAGAAACACTGGCTCCAACTATTGAAGATAAGAAAACTAGGGATGAATCTAATCAAGAATCCAACTTATCATTGGGTAAATTCTATTGACTCTCTATATCATTCTATATTTCTTCGATTATTTTGAAACTAATAATGATTCTACTTCACAAATTTGGGTTATTGGTTCCCATAGATAGATCTCAAGTTGAAACCTCTGCATTGACTCAAACATCAATAGAAGATGAAGTATCTACTTTTCTGAAAGAAGCAGATCAAGGAACCTCTCAAAGTGATTTGATTCCAGAGTTCATTCTACCTCATAATAGTGGCTCAAATTTAAATTTAGAGATGAAAGTTTCTCTTGGAATGTATCATAAAAAGAAATGGAAACAAATTCAGAATATAATTGCTAAGAAGACTTTGAATGAGATTCTCTCCCATTTTGTCAAACTTCCAACGCTATTTTGTGCATTAGGATTTGGTGGATTTAATTATCACATGGTCTACAATGAAATGAAAGATCCCATTCACCAACGAGAGAAAGAACATAAGCTTCATCATGATATTGAAAAGGAAAAACTACTTATTAATTTTGAGAGTTTCCAAGATGCAGTAGTTGAGGTATAGGCCAACCATAGAAAGTGGTCGATAGAAATTGGGCAACAAATTAAGGAGGAAATGAAGGAGATGATACATCATCAACATAAACTGGATGTTGTTTGCAAGAATCTTGAGTAATTAATCCAAAAAATTGGGAGAAACCTAGTTATAAGCGATAAATACTATTTCAATTTCCAAAGACGTACATTGTTAAGCTAAGGAGGCTGAAGTTTCTCAACTGTATCAGCTTTATCAAGTGGTTTATAAAGCTTATAAAGCCATTCAACAGATGAAGAGTCATTCCAAGAGTTTATTTTAATAAAAGATAGAGGGAATACATTCTATGTATGTTCCCATCATTTTACCATATGAATGGAAAGAATTTTGTTTGCAGTCATGTATGTCTTCATTCTTTCTTTCTTTCTGTAATTTCAATATCAAAGGTAATTTTTATAACATCCAATATTTATGTCATATAATCATAATTACAATAATGGAAATGGGGGTGCTCAAATTTTTACCTAAGACAATGGGCCTAGCGAGCATAGATTCATTTTTACTAGGTTTATATAGAAAACCCCAAAAACTTTGTATCTTTTGACTTTTTATTGCTCAATATTGCCTAAACAATACAAAATTTATGTCTAGGGAGCTAAAACTCTACTTATTTTCCAGGGTTCCCTTTGAGGTATTTCAACCTGATGAGTACTACATCTTTTTTTATTTGAGGTTTAAAGAAATGCATGTTGGAATAATAATGCTAGTGTTTGAGGTCGAATATCACTGATGATGAATTTTTATATTAGAGCCCAAACATAGTTTTGTTTGTTGGGAAAGTCCCAATATTTTTTGGATACTTCCAATGGATTCCTAAGTCTTGTTTTTTTTATGTTCATAGAATCCAAAATTTTATGTATAGAAATAGAGGAGGTATCATCCAAGAACAAAGATACCATTGATTGAAAAAACTGTTATGGAGGCTGTATTATGTAAGGCCAGCTAGAGAATGTGCTTCATATCCAAACAATGACATCCTTTGACTAATAGGATCATTATATAGGTAAATTTTATGCAATGCCACTAGGGGAACATACTGCATAGTTAAATAAAGAAGATATTAAAAATTCTAACATTCTATTTCTGATAAACAAAGGTATTTAGGATTTTGATGTCTCAAGGCCATGATTGATGGCTTAGCCAAGGAAAGATACATGAGAATAAATGGGCCATTTGGGCCAACATAGGTTATGAATGGGGAAAATCATTCCTACAAAAAAAAATTATATATAAATAATGATTAAAATTATTATGAAAGGGGGATTTTTGATATTGTTCTATATAGTTTAGATTCATGCTGAAAGGACATTATACTATGTAGTTTAAAGTCAGGTTCTTAGGACATTATGGGGTTTTCTTTTAAATAGTATGTTGTATTTTAAAGTCATACAACAAGGACATTATGGGGATTTAATTTAGGTACTTTAGCTATGACCAAATATTTAGGAATGTCGAATTTCTTGGTAACTTGTCTAGAGGCGTGCTACCATATTTAGGTATGGAAAAGGAAAAAAAATGTGATTTTGGAATTTTTGTATTCGAAGAATGACAAGGGGGAAAAAGGGATAACAGTATAAAAAAGAGTTATCATCTAAGAAAGAAGTTACCACTGGTTGAAAACCCCATTATGGGGGCTTTGTTATGCAGGGACAACTAGGACATGTGATGCATAGACAAAAAATGCCATCCCTTGATTGACATACCCATTATGTAGGTGAATTTTATACAAGGACATTGGGGGAACGTACTGCATAGTAATGTAATAGAGCTATTTAGAATTTCACATTATATTGGTTATGTTCGATGAAATTTTATGGAGATTCAAATTTTCCCAAGAATAGAGTTTGGTTTATGGACAAAAGTATATGAATATAGAACGAGTATTTCCAATCTAGATTTCCAAATATTCAGAGAAATAATATTTCTACAAAGGTTTGACCCAAACATAACAAGTATGATATATGTAATTTTAGGTCATATGACTAGGATCAAAATATCATGGGAACAATGAATGATATGTGATCAAATTATCCAAGGTTATTTGAGTATGCATTGAACACATGGAATGGGAAAATTTGTAAATCATGATCATGGAGGATTTCAGGTCGAGATAAGGGATATAGGACAAATATACAATGGATGGCTTCTTGAAAATAAGGATTCCTATATATTGTCATCAAAGTATAAAGGGACAAAAGAAGATTCTCCTTTGAATGAAGTTACCACTATTTGAAAAACCCTGATATGGGGGCTGTATTATACAGGGCCAAATGGGGAATGCACTTCATATTCAAATAGTGGAATCCTTTGATTTATAGGCCCATTATATAGGTGACTTATTAAAGGCAATCTAGGGGAACATATTGCAGAGTCAGAAAAAAGATTTCTCAAGTATCACAAATTCTACCCCCAGAAACTGATGAAATATTATGAAGATCTGAAAGTATTCAAGGTTAAGTGTGTAAAATGTAAAAGGTGTGATGTTCAATTCCCAGGAAAAATATTTGAACCAACATTTTCCATGAGTTTTGAGTTCTCTATATAGATTTGAATGATATGTAAAATGGGGACATTTCTTGGTGCCTTGGCTGGCTCTCTAAAGAGAGGACCCAAAATGAAGTCTCCTGCATTGATTGTTGAATATATGTGGAAGAGAGGTAAAAAAATTTATCCCATGGTTGGGACTAGGAGATAAGGCCTAGTCTTCACTAAATATCTCAATGGGATGAGAATCAAGCTATACATAGTTCTTTGGGTATTTCTCAATTTAATGTAATGCAGTAAGGACATTATACTATGCAGTTTAGAGTCATGCAGTGTGGAAATGAAGTGATTATGATGTGAAAAGGAATATTGTGGTTGTACTAGATAATAGAAACTAGGCGTCATTACGTATCTCATACGGATGAAAATTAAGACACACATAGTTCTTGAAACATTCCTTATGTAGGTTTGGTTCATACACACAAGGAATAAAGAGGGGTTTTTTATATCATGGATAGGAAAAAGTTTAGAGATATAGGAATCTCTACGTATCCCATATAGAATGAGAATCAAGAAAAACATTGTTATTGAGATTTCAATACCCCAAACCAATTTAGTTTGATATTAGAGATGAGGTCTTTTAACACATTTTGTGAGAATGGTTAAACATAAGACACAAGATGGTATGAAGATCAAACCATGTACCCTAGAAGAGTACACTGCATAGATTTGGTTCATATACAGGATGGAAAAATTGAAATATATTTCATTATTGTTGTAGCTGGACCCAATATTGGAGATCTAGGAATCTCTATAAATTTCAGTAGAATAAGAATCAGGCCACACATAGTTCTTGAAATGAGGTCTCTATGAAGATCTGATTCAAACATAGGGAGAAATGGAATTCATGTTCCACTAATGAGTAGCAATGATGTGAATAATGCATGCACATAAAAGCTACTCAATTTTTAAAAAACCTCATGGAATTACAATTTTGTGGTATCTTAGTGGATTTATTAACGTCAAATGAAAAATATGTTAACCGTATAGTTTAATTTTGTGTAGTGAGGAAAAATGAAGTTATGCAGTTTAATGTCATTAAAAAATGACAAAGATGTTATACATTTAACTTCATGAATCATGTACACATGTGGTTGTTATGAATTTTAATGTCTTGAAACTAGGATATTACACTATGTGATTACAAAAAGTACTTCTTTAAGAATCTTACATTGATTGGAGTTGTAATAAGTTCTCCATCCAGTGATATTTGGGAATAAGTTCTATTAGATTAGGCCTTATGTATAGAATATGGTCCTTCCCACTTTCGCTCAAGATTTGGAGGCTTCATTCAAGGTATCATTAGAGTCCTAAAGACTAATACCAATTCTCCATGAATAAATGAGTGGAAGTAAAATTTTATGTTAAAATTTCATGCTATTTTGTTATGATAGACTTCCAAATGATGAAAAGTATGAAATTTATTTTCATCTAAATGTTCCAGCTCATAAAATTTCTTCTAATATTTCTCATCTGTAGATAAATGATCACATATGAAAACTTAGAGTGAGGGAAATTTAATTTCAATAGAAAAAATTAATTTTGTTTTGTACACCAATGAGTGTAGAGTTTCTCAAGTGGTGGTATAGGTAGTAGTCTGATAAGCACATAAAAAATTAAATTGTTTATTAGGCCAAAATTTCTTATCTTATCCACCATTATATGAACTAAATATGATAGGTTATTTTAGAAATCCTCTATTTTTCCATTGTCCACTGCATGATGGCGAGATGGATGTTTGGATTTTAATTGTGCTCCAAATACAACTTCTTTACCTTAACAGAATAAAAATTGGTTCTGTTGTCTGTCAATATGGTATTAGGGACACCAAATCTGGTAATGATATTAGCTTTGACAAATCTAAAAATGATTGTGGACCTGACTTCTTGTAGAGGTATTGCCTCATCCCATTTGGATAATTAATCCATAGAAGTAATAATATTTTTGAACTGCTTAGCAGTAGCTGGAGAATAAGGTCCTACTACATCCATTCCCCGTGTAGAAAATGGCCATGAGTATTTAGATATATGTTGAAACTCTATGGGTTGATGAATGAAGTTGGAACACACTTGAAAGGGATGAAACTTCTTGGTGAAAATTATACAATCCTACGTTATTGATGGCCAGAAGTATCCAGGCCATCAGATTCGATCAGAAATCCTATGCACAGACTAGTGACCGCCACAAGATCCTGCATGTACTTCTTTCATGACAGCTATAGTTTCTTCTCCATAAATACACACAAAGGGGATTCCATCGAAGCCTTGTTTATAGAGGATATTCTGGTGATCTGGGCTATTATAAGGAGTAAAATTGGTCACTCATTTCTGAACCCATTCGTTTTTAGCTCAATCTAGTTGAAGTAATCCATTTTGAAGATATTTCATGATAGGTGTCATCCATCCTGTGGTATGACTATATGGCTCAAGAATGGGATTGAATCAATTGATTTCCTATATTCTAATTTGTACAAAAAGTGAAACCACATGATGATGGGAAATAATGATGATTTTGTCATCCCGATTTGGATCTAACAGGGCTGTGGAAACATTAGCTAATGCATCAACTTAAAAATTTTGTGATCGCAAGACATAAGATAATGTTGGATCAGAGGGAGATTCATCCATTAACCCTTAGACAAAATCTCACAGAGGAATTAATTTTTCTTTTTTTGATACTATAATCCTCATTGAACTGTTTGATTATTAATTCTAAATCACATTTCACTTTTATGTGGTTCACTTGTATATGCAGTGACAATTCCAAGCCTACAATGAGAGTTTGATATTCTACCTCATTATTTCTACTGCCTTCTGATAACCGAAAGGAATATGGAAACACTGAATTTTTTTGGGAGATAATCACAATTACTAACCCAACCTTTTTTAGTTTAGGGTTTTCCATTGTCTTCTCCATTGGACTTATGTAAGCAGCATCAAAGTACAATTACCATGTTTGGGGACTATCTAAAATAGTTAATATTTCATCATTAAGAAGTTTAGTATTCAAATATGTATCTTCTATAGATGGGTGTTCAGTAAAGAAGTCTTCCAAGGCTTGGCCTTTTTCTACTTTTTGAGGCACAAACAATATATCAAACTATTTCAAACTAACATCCCATCATAACAAACGTCCTATAAGCATAGAGAGACTGAGGATAAATTTAAGCTAGTTATTAAAAGATACCAAGTGGAACTCGTGATGTTTCAAATAGTGTCTCAATTTTTAAACCAAAAATATTAATGTTTGAAAATTTTTCTAAATATCTGAATATCAAGCCTCTACATTGACCATGGTTAGACTGAGATAGTAAATGCTATTTTTATTCCTAGAATCATTCTTTTGTGCTAGGAAGGCACCCAATGACTACTTTAAATCTGTCACATAGAGAATCAGTGTATTTCCTTCAACAAGTGGCATTGATATTGGTGTTCTCAAGAGATATTTCATGAGGGTATCAAATTTCTCTTTACAGTCTTTGGTCCATCGATTAGTGACTCCTTTATTTATCAATTTGGTTAAGGGTAAGGGTAAACACTTGCCAACAAAATTAGTGATAAAGTTCCAAATATAATCTAATTTTCCCTGAATTCCAATTAATTCCTTCAAATTTTGTGGAGGTGACATGCTAAGTATTTTTTTTGTCTTCTAAGGATCAAATTCGATGCCATAATGGCATACAAAAAATCCAAGGAATTTTCTTATGGTAACCCCAAAAACACATTTCATGGGGTTTATCTTTAAATTATGTTCGTAAATATTATAGAATATGGTCTCTAGATTAGTCAAGTGATCATAAAATTGTCTGGATTTAACAACTAGATAATCTACACAGCATTCAATGAATTTTACCAATAAGGGTTTGAAGATATGGTGCGTGGAACATTGATACGTTTCACTAATATTTTTTAATCCAAAGGGAATTACCCGATAGAAAAATATTCCTTGAGGGGATATGAAGGCTATATATTCCTCATATTCTAGGTATATATGGATTTAATTGTATCCATAGTATCCATCCATATAGGAGAGAGATTCCTAACTAGCCATTACATCAATTAAGAGTTCAGTGATTGGAACCAGGAATTCATCTTCGGGACAATACTGATTAAAATCTATAAAATCCATGAAAAATATAACCTTACCATTATTTTTTTTCACAGGGAAAATATTATCTATCCATTTACGATATTTAACTTCTCTGATAAAGTTAGAATTGATAATCTTGTTGACTTCAGCCTCATTTTTAGAGGCGTGAGTTGGGTGTGTTCTTCTTACTGCCTTCTTAAATCCCCATGTTATTTTGAAAAACCTAAATGATGAGTTTCCACTTTAGGATCAGGACCTTGAATTTCTATATATTTCCAATAAAACACATCTTTGTGTCTCTTTAGAAATGAAGGGTACACCTACTTATCTTAGGAGGTCATGGCCACACTAATTAGAGTGGGGTGTGGATATTCTTCTATACCAAGATTTAATTCTCTGAGCTCATCCATAATGGTGGAGACACCTTCTTCAAATGATGGAAGGGAATCCTTGAGATCTTCTTATTCTTCTTCCTCATTTGTTACCCCTTACGTTTCTTCTTTAAGGGTAGGTGATGAAGAAATACTTTCAGGTCTAGTGGAGGAGTCAGTATTTAAACATCATGAAGAAGAGGTAACCATTTCTAACCCTACTTATGATGAAGGGTATTCCTGGAGCATTGAAGAGAAAATAATTTGTTTTGAACCAAAATCCTTGTCTTCCAATACTAATGATACAACTTCTTCTATCCCAAATTATGAATAATAAACTTTCTAAAGTTCAGTGGTTGAAATTAAGACATATCTATTTAATATTTCACCATTGATTGGTATATCAATAATTTCTCTCATGATATCAGGATCGATTTCCAAAATTGACATTATGGAAGTCACTAGATGAGTTCTTGGATTTGGGTCAATTCTCTCAATTTTATTGATAGGAAACACTCAATCCACACTGAGATGATTTAATGGGTTAGATGGGATCTTTTCTAGACCATCTGGAGTATTGATTCTTGTTATATATTTTTTCCATGGACTTAGTTCCCTTTTTGTGAAACAATTATGCTTCAATATACTGAGTTTCACACATTTTGAATGGATCCTTGTCACCATGTAATATACAAATTTTACCATTGAATAAATACTTGAGACATTGGTGGTATGAAGAAGGAATGACCGCATGTTGATGTAGAAAAGGCCTTCCAAGTCGGAAGTTGACAGTTGTGTCCTATCAGACAACCCTGAAATTTTAATTAGTTACAAGATCCTCAAACTGATTTCTGAGTGTAATCTTTCCTAAAGGCTCTTGTTCATTATTTTCATAACCTTTCAACATCAAAGTGGAAGGAGATACATTAGATTCAGGGAGACCCAATTGATGAAGTGGATATATGGGAATGAGTTTGACTCCCGAGCCATCATGAATGAAGGATCTTCAGATGTCTGTATCATTAACCTTTCCAGATAAATACAATGGAATGATGTGTTCATATACAACATCATCTTCATCATGATCCGTGAAAGATATAACTGCATGGTATTCTGCAGGATCATTCTCTATGTGCTAATCCTCAGCGACATCAACCTCAATTTCAGAATCTTCAAGACCTGAAAACACATTAATAAGGGCTCAATGAAGATCCTTTTACATATTAAAAGCATCCAAGATTGATAAATTTTCTAGTACTTTGGCTAGTTATTTCTAAATTTCATACTTCTAATCCAAATTCCTATGTTTTCCAGCATGAAGATTATGTTTTGAAGGTTCCCTGGATGTTGATTATCCTGAAGTAGATGTACCATATGTCGGAGAAGAAGCTAGAAATACTTCTTCTATTAATAGATTAGACTGACTAGGTCTATCTACCTACCGAGGGAATGGTGGTATAGAATCTAATCGGTCATCCAATATGATCATGGCGGGGCCAATCTTGTCATGTGTGGGAGAGCTCCCTTGTTATTCTTGAGCCCGCTGAAGGGATAACTCATGAGTTTATACCGTATATATAGTTTGAGAAGGGGTGTAGTTAAAACAATGGATTCTAACATATCCATGTCTTCCACTGTATCCTCTAAATTGAATTCTTCCCCTAGTTCCCTGATCAATTACAAGGAATTTAGGTTAATAACTCGAATTGTCATTTGAACAGGAGTTCATTAAGTAGATTATGTTAATGGAACCGAAGATTAATTCATCATATAATGATGATTCTGCTTGATAGGTTGGTTCTTGTGGTTCCATTTGGTGGGGAAGTGCCTATGATTTTGATGCAATTGGCATGAAATCTACCAAAGTCAAGGAAAACATTATCCTTGACCCAAGCTCATCTCCTCCCGAATTATCTATATACTTATGAATATTTTTCTTATTTTAGGATTAGAATTTGGAGGATTTATCTTTTTAGGAAGGTGTATTTGATGTTGCGGAAGTGGAAGGAGGAACAATTGGTTGTTTCAACTCTGTTTATAGAAAGGCATGAGTTTGATTGATCATTTTCATGATCCTCTAATCATCATAATTCTTCATATTTTTTCTTTTAACTTCCTTCCATCCACCTTCCTCCTCTAGATTAGTAGCAGTAACACATGATTCTTGGGATGATGAAATTTTTAGTTTAACGTGACCATAGTCTACCATTTTTTGTAGAAGATCTTTGAAAACAAAACACACATGAATGTGATTCCCCAACATTTTATGAAAGGGGAAATAATTTAAAAGATCATTGTCTCCTTATTTATTTGGTTTCCTTATCCTTGAAAACTAAACTAAGTTGTTTTCTAAAGATGGAATGAATTAACTAGGAACCTGTTAATTTAGAAAAGAAAAGACTTTGTTCTTTAATTCCTCATAATTCCGTTTCCCTTTACCTTTTTTATCACCTTAATAATGAGGTCGTTGTTTCTAATTCTCGAGCAGTGGAGCCTTACGGTATGATGATGGTTTTTATGTAGAGTTAAAAATAGGTTCTTACTTGAGAATTACTATTGTAGCATCTTCTTTCCCTATTCTCCTTCCCAGAGTTGATGATATTACATGAGACGTAGCATTGGTTTCGGCAATGGAGGTCTCCACTTTTTGAGAAATTAAAGGTCCCAAAAAACATCATGTGTATTCCACAGGGATTAGTGGTGTGCATAACTCATCACACATATTTTCCACAAGGATTGTTAGAAAATATTCTTGAGGGAGTGGTAGATTTATAGAATATGTTAATCCTTTCCATCGAGCAATGAAATATGAAACTATTTAATTCTACCTATGTTTTTAGTTTGTAAGATCAGAAACTATTGTCTTATAAAATGTTTCGCTAAATTGTAAAAGGAAATTCTTTACCGTGGTGTTCCCATCCAGTAATTGATTATGACTGCAAACTTGTGTACCAAAAAAACACCGACCCCTATGGTGATAGAAAAAAACATCTATGATTTAATAATTCATATTTTTGAGGGGTCCCATAATGAGATCACAATGAGAAAATGTGTTAAGTGCTACTCTGAATCTCCCAAACCATTAAAGATTGAAAATATAGTATTCACAATGTTTTGTGGGGGAGGGATCAGATCTACACATTAGGGTAATCTTTATTTTTTGGTTGTACTGGTGTGTTCCATTATTCCATAGCTTCCAATTAAGTTGTAATTCCTCAATTGTATTCATAAGCATTTCTGGATTATCTGGATGAGCTGGGACCTATATAGGTATAATATATAGAGTTTGAACTGGTATGAAAATTGGAAAAACCACCGGTGGTGGTGATACTGGTATTTGTCTTGGATAACCCATGGGGATATGCTTATAGGGGTATGTTTTATCCTATTCTAGATGTGTACCTAATGGAGTCAATTCATTATCCACAAATGTAGTTTCAAAAAACCTTCTTTGATGGAGATATTCTATTAGAAGTGAAAGATGTGGATCTTCTTATGAAGCATGTCTAGAAAGAATGTAGTTTTAGAGTAAGTCTTCATTGAGTGTTTTCAACTCATTTGTCTACTCCTATTTCTAGGAAAATATTTCTTCAAATAAAAGAGATTGACCTTCTCCAGTGGAAATGTGACACATGATCCGACCAT
Organism: Viscum album; assembly: GCA_963277665.1. Lineage (NCBI taxonomy): Eukaryota > Viridiplantae > Streptophyta > Magnoliopsida > Santalales > Viscaceae > Viscum > Viscum album. The sequence goes on from OY728140.1 coordinate 830,233,028, forward strand.
TACCTTTCCCCTTGTTAGATGCCTTTCTAAGAGGTGGGAGTTGGTTACTTGAGGGAATACCAAGATTCTGGGTAAGTTTATGATTTTGGCTACACACACCTCCTTCATTTTATTCGGTGTGTATTGTATTATTAATAAGAAATTCATCCTTCGACTCCCCTAAAAATGACTCATTTTTTTGTAGGATCTTCCATAATAGTATAAATGACATTCACAGACACATAATGCATTGACGACATTCTATCAGTATCCTTGTAAGATCATCTATTTATATTGTTCCCTCAATGATACTTCGTTCTCCTATACCATTATTTTTGGGGAACTATTTGAAAGACAATATCTTGAAGGCAATCCTATGATAGTTCTGTTGTGCATTTAATTTTTGGCTTCTTCCCTAATCGGGAGAAAACTAACTTCTTCTGAGGAGGGGATTATGGATGTGAAAAAACCCTATCTCTATAGGTTGGGATTATTCTTGTTCTCCTTATTTAAACCATCAAATTATGTTTATTGAATTTGAAGGTTGGGTTAAAAAATCCCTTATCCCTATGGTTTTGTGTGGTTTCTAAAATACTATACCTGATAGTAGCTCTACTGCTCTTCTATTTTTATAAATTTTTGTCTGAACATTGGCTGGGTTCATTATCCAAAAAAGAACTTAAATCATCTATTTTGAAAGAACATTGTGTTATTCTATACATTTGCACAATATGACGGCTAGAATCCTCTATGTGGGAGGCCTGGTTAACTTTCTAAAATGCTTGATGAAATATTATCTCGAAAAATTTCTCTCTTTGGGCCTAAATTTGGTGAAAACGATCGAGGCATGTTCTTGCTAAGAATTTCTATGGTTATGAATAGAATTTATCTATTGTACTGAGCCTGGGAAAATAACATTTCATGAGGCCAATTTCGATAGGCTGCGCTAATTTTGGAGTACTGTGAAATGAATTTCTTTTTGTGCACCCCATCCTCTGATATTAACACTAGATGGGGTGTTTGCAATCAATTGTCACAACTTCTTTAATACATTAAGGAATTCAAATTGAAGAGCAACTTGTTGATTCTTAACCTTTGGATATCGAGAAAACTAGAAGTATTCCACATTAATTTGGTGATATAACACTTTTATTAACATAACATGACCTTGAAATTCATCATATGGTAATACTTTAGTTTTCAGATAATAAAGAGTCTTACATATGTTAATGCAGATATCATGAATACAATCTTCTACCATCAATTCTAAAATGTTGTATTGAGAGGTTTCCAAAGTCCAGATCATGACTGGTATTCCACCCTTGTCTAGTTGTTTTCTCATATTCAACACATCCTCCTCATATTTTTCTATAGGTTTCTCAACTTGGTCTGACCAAAGAGGAAACTTTTAAATTGTTTTATCACAAAAAATATTATTAGTTTTTTTCTTTTCCATATTAAAAGGAAAATGACTTAATGGTGGTTCAGAGAATGAATGTTTCCTAGGGATATCTTCTAGTTGAGAATGTATTTCACCTATAAGTAACAATCCGTTAGACATGACTAGTTTTATGTCAGAAAGTGCCTTCAGATAAGAGGGATTTATCATCACTATGTTATTAATTGGAGAATTATCTTGACAATGTGAAACATTGATGTAGATATAACTTTCACAACGAATGACATCATGGGGGGACCACTATGGTGGATTTCAAAAAGGGATAAATCCTCTTTCTCCTTGATCTTATGGACAAACATAGGGTTGTTGCAGCTCTCATCTGGAGGTAGATTCTCCAGATTGACCAAATTTTTAGGAATAAATCCTTCATGATTATTTATTCAATGATGAACTTCAGAATTATTGCTAATACTACCAAAATTTGGTAATGGGAGGGTAGGATGTTGATCCAAAATAGATAAATGTTTGAGGGCGTCAAGAACTCTAGTATGATGATGAACCAGATTGTAGATTGGCCCTTGATTTTCCAACTGTGCATGGAGGTACTTTTTTATAGATGACCTCTTACACGTAATTAGGGCCAATTTCTAGAAAAAATGGTTATCATGGGCAGGTGTATTTTCCTTCCTTGGATTGGTCATCAGAATGAGATGATTATCTCTAATTATAAAGGGTGTATATTCCCAATCTAGTTTTCATAATTATATGGGGGAGTATTCCCCATAACCTTCCTAGACTAGAATAGAGATATGTATCTATTTCAGTATGGAATGATAACGATTCATCCCAGGAATGGGGAAAAAATTATGTGTTTATCCCTCTGGTACTGCTAAAGTTGCTGTTATGATATTCCGATAGGCTTCTAAAATATGGGCAGAAATTTATGTGTTCCCTTTCATCAATTCTAAAATGTGTTTGGTGACTTCAATGAAAAGAATGGGAATATACATCCATTACATATCTGTTGTATGTATGTACCTCCTCCTATAATCCATTTCCAGTTAGTGGATATTGACAGTACTCATGTGTGGGGGCATATAATTGAGTCTGCCCCAAATTTTTATTCATATATTTCTAACTGACATCTTTGGGTGCTACCAAATGAGACTTTTAGATGGCTTGATGGATGCTAGAAGGTGTATATACTTGCTGGCTATTTTCCAAAAATCATGGTCGAAATACATCATTCAATGCTGGTAGATGGGACTGCCGACATGATTAGTAAGTGCGAGAATGTGTATTTTACTACTTACAAATTTCCAACACTTTTGATTGGCGGGCTTCATTTATTGAAATCAGAAAATTATGCTGAATGCATGATAGTTTTTAAGTAGGTGTATATGCCAGCTCATGGTACTCCACCATATTTGAATGTCGGGATTGGTTGGGTTCCACCAGATGAGTTTTCTAAATGGTGGAATTTAGGTGGACATGTGTATGTTTTCATTCGTTATTTTCCACCAAGATGGGTTGATGGACTTCTATAGAGGGGGGAAAGGTAGAAAATTGATCTTTTTTGGATGGAAATTATCATTGGTGGTTCATCTTTCATTCCCAAGTCTAAGGGACCTAGGATGAAAAGTGAATGATAACCCCCCCCCCATCATGTTAGGGGTTCATTACCACACTATTCTGTTGGGGGAGGTTGTTGGTGGGAGCCCTCAAGAAGGACCCTTGTGTCTTCGAGTTGAGGCCATGAGTTAGCTTTTGATCATCCTACATATTTCATGGGAGGAATTGGTTATTCCATTTCATTGATAAGGACCTGAAATGGTTGAAGACGGTGGTTGGCACCGTCTTCTTCTTGACCATCAGTCATCACTGACCGGATGATCATGGGTTGTTGTTAGCTTAGAGATCCAGTAAGGAAGACACCATGTTTGGGATAGTAACATTTTGAGAGTATTCCTAAACCAATGCATTTGAGACCCATCAATTAAGACACTTAGTTGGTGATGATGTCTTTCCAGCAGATGAGGATCTAGCATGAGTAGCAGTCGGTGCATTCACGGGTGCAAACTTGAAAGAAGCCATTTAGAATGAAGGGCGTTATGAGAAAATTTAAAAAATAAAAATAATGAACTCCATTAATGAAAGAACTATTAGATGGACCCATGAATGAATTATTCACTTGTCTAGGCCTCCTTTATCAACTAATAGGGGCATGAAAGATTGATATCACTATCAACTGGGTTAAGGATTCATGTTAGGTTCACCATTTTTTTGTTCCTCCCAGAACTTGTGTCCTTATTGAAAATTACAAATTATAGGAAGTTTCCACCAGATTTATTTATAGAACTAGAAACATACAATAGTTATTTATCCAAAGGGTCCCCTTTTCGAAAGCAAGGAGTTCATTAGGTTGGGACCTACGATACTTAAGAACCCACATTGGTCGAGATGATGAGTGGTTGGGATCATCACACCCTTTTTGGGGGTAATTTTTGTATACTCTAGGGATCTCTTATATATTTAAGATATATTCATGAATACTTAACAATTTAAGAAGTATAACATTGGTTTCCCTTGAAATTTACAATCAATTATTAGAATGTGTGTAATTTATAATCATCCATATGTATTTGAGGTTCTTTGTTACTATGGATATCCATATGTATTAGAGGTTCTCCATCCATGGTATCCTCTCATTTACTATTTAGAGATTCTTTTATCCATTGTTACAAAAATTCTTGTTTTTAAGCCACTCAATGGGGCACTCAAGAATTTATTGTCATCTAGGGAGATGGAAGTTTGATGTTGGGATCATACCCATAAATTTGAAACCTATGTGTCCATGTGAAAAGAATCAGAACCCTCATAGTTCAACACCACTTAATAGGACACGTCATACCTTTTAAGGTCGTGTGATTAGGACCTAACCATAAAATTTATTGTCATGTGATAAGTACATCTAAGAAAAAGGTTCTTAGTTAAATCTTGGTGCGAATACTTATGCCTAACCAACCCAAGGAACATGGATAGGATATTAGTTTTTGACTTGGATTAGACCATACAAGAAATATGTCCCTGGAAGAACATGGTTTATTTGGAGTGTTGGGTTTGAACTTCAGATAGTCTTACTACGTATCCCATTTGGATGTGAATCAAAGACCATGTTGTTCGGTAAATATCAAAGGGGTGTATGACCCTCTGAGAAAAATAGATATTTAGGGGGGATTAATTCTGAAAATACTCCTAAGTAGGATTATTAGATTAAGGGAATTAGGGTTGGATTCTTAAAGAGGATATCTATTGATCTTGGGCCCTGAAGAAGGCTTCCTACGTATCCTAATTTTATTGGGAACCAGAGTTCTTATATTACAAGAAATGGGGTGGATTGTGTGGATGTTGTGATCATCATAAATTTCTTACACAACATGAGTCATATCAGTGTGAGAAATAATATTATGAGGGAGATTCAACAAACCACACACTTTCTCCTCCACTAAGAGAAGAGTCCGGACCTATGCCAAAAGAAGCCGCGGCGACGATGGGTGAGGGCGCGGAGCAATGAACCCTTCAATGTGGAATGAAAGTTAACATTATTGGGTCCGTCCTGGATGAATAGGGGACTACTCTAGAATGGATTCCCATTGTGGGTCCCAGGAGAGGAGGGATATTTTTCTTTTGCTTAATGGAAAAGAATGTGTGACCCTCACTCTCCCTATTGGTAACTAGAGGTTCCAGATCTTATAGACAAAAAGGGGAGGAAAAAGTTCCATCCCCATAATCCAAGATTTGGAACTTACCAAAACTATCCCTAGGGTAAGGATCCATGTGACAGTAGATATAAAAACCTACCAACATCCCAAAGATCTTGACTCCCATAGAATATGAATGTGGGAAACCTCTGACTATAGATATACAAACCCAAATAAGAGACACACTAATGTGCCATTCCCAAAGGTTTGATAAGTCAAGAGGTTTTGGTGAAGTCTTTAACTTATTCCCTTTTATATAATGGAACCAAGGAATGAGATATGTTATTATGAGTGGATTTGAATAGGGTTTACAAGGTGATACATGTAGGTCATGGGTGCAGCTATGCAGCGTAGATCTAATGCATAGGTATGTCACATAGGTGTGCCGCGTAGGTCCTAGAGATGATTGAAAAATTATTAACATTGGAGAAATAAGCCTATGAAAGCGTAAAAAGGGGATACCAAGAAGGTAACAGTTGGGAGATATGTAAATATAAACACCTTGGGTCTTCTTTGGTGTCTTTGGAAGTGCCTCACATAGGTCCTTAAGGAATAGTCCTTGTATAGGCAACTTCTTCTTTATAGAAGAAGGGTCCTTAATCTGATGTTTTTTGTTTCAAACTCTTAAAGGATTTCAAACATTCTTATCCCATTTAATTATCTCTTATATTGGGTTTTAGAGTGATACCTAAGAATATTTGGGGGACCTGAGCAAAAGAGCTATTTATTGGGAGATTCAAGAGTTCTTCCAACTGTGTTAAGTTCTCAAATGGGGATCCCAAGAGTCATATTTATAGTCAAGGAGGGGGCTGGTTGAAAAAAGTTTGTCAGTGTAGGTTAGCTGCATAGCTCTTTAGCATTGGTCCTCTACATAGGGTACAAAAATTATATTTCCATTTAGTTCATATATAGATCTCTACAACGTAGGTCTATAGCCTAGGGGGATGCGCACTGGGCTATATGAGAAGAACATGCGTTGGTTTCCTGGATATAGAGGTATGCTACGTAATTCCCCAACATCGGTGTACGGTGTATTTCCCTTTCACTTTATTCCTTTTAGTTACTTTAGATTATTATTTTTTATGGTTTTAATTATCCAAAGGACTTCTCCATAATCCGTTTTCCTTCCTTATAAGTGTCAATAGGCACTAAGACCTGATACTTTAATGTTGAGAAGAACTTCCTTTCATTCATCTTCATAGTGAAAAATCTGAAGCATTACTTGAATAACTATGAAGTCTACCTAGTATCTTGTATTTAATCATTCAAGTACATCCTTTTTCATTATATGTTGACTGGGAACTTAGCTCACTGGGTGTTCATTTTACAGGAATATAAAAATCAGCTCATATCATAGAAATTAGATAAAGGGAAATCCTTGACTAATTTACTCGTAGCACATCTTGTCTCATAGAATACACCAGTGGGAACTAATCTCCTTGATAAAGAGGTATTTTATTCCCCTGACACTCCCCATAGATGAGATATTTTTTGATGACGCCTCCCAAAGTCCTATAAGTAAAAGGATGGAAGATCAAAAGTTAATTAGGTTGGATTATGGATTGTATTTGTCTTTCTAGAAAAATATGTCTTTCCATAATATTTATCACCATCCAAAGGCTGCACGAATAATGATAAATAATAACAATCACTCATCATTGGGTTGGAAATGTCCCTACAGTTTCAAATTTCCTAATTGAAAAACAAAGGAGATTGAGAACTACTGTTAAAACATACCAATGATGAATATTCTATCAAAACAGAATAAATTTCAACTCTCACTAGATACATAAGAGTAATAATGGTAGAGTCCCCATTTGAGATGATAATTCATCATGTTCCCCAGTCATAGAATGCTCACACTAACACATTGGATAATACAGCCACAATCCTGGTCGACCCTGATTTGGAGGAAGTAGTCTTCCATATCACACATCAGAGAATGGCCTCCTTGGATTTCATCTGTGACATGAAATAAATAAATCATATAAACAACTTCCCTGATCATGATGAAATGATATCCACCCCTAGATGGATGGGTCCTATAATAGGTTATATCCAAAATGGATCTCTCCTGATAGACCGAGCTAGAAGGTAAAATATTTGATGTCATGTAGAGAACTTTACCCAGAAGTGTGGTCCAAATAAAAAAAATCCATATAAATGAAATAATTTGATGAAATCATCCTTAGATTAATATAAGAACAAGAGATTCTTGATGCTATGGAATAATTATATGCAGGTTCCTATGATGCTCATCATTCTAAGACTAGGGTCTCCCACCAAATCAAGAGGCTGGGTTACTTCGAGAAAAAAATGATACAGGATTCTGTGGAATTCACCAAGAAATTTTATTCCATACATATTCAATAAAAATTCATCCATCAACCTATAGAAATACTATATAAGACTAAATATTATTGTCCATTTTTCGTCTGGTGGATGGATGTCATGGGGCCATATCGCCCCACCACAACTAATAAGTTCAAGTATATCCTTAATACCACTGAATTATTTTCCAAATGGGATGAGGCAATAACATTCAAAGAATTTTGGACAAATAAATTCATAAAATTTACAAATTCCAACATCTTCACTAGTTTTATAGTCCCTTACATAATATTTACGAACAACGAAACTAACTTATATTCTACAATGTTGAAGAAACTATATCAGGAGTACAATATCGAGTCCAATAACTCATATATCTATCATGAAGTGAAAAATGGTCATATATAGGAATTCAATAAGACTATATCAAATATACTCCAAAATATTTTGAATAAGGAAAATAATTCTTGGATGTATAGGCTTATCTATGCTTTATGGGCCAACTATAACACCACACGTACTGCTACACAAGAAACACCATAATCAATGGTGTATGGGACCAAGGATCTGTTACCCATATAATTCCATATGACTTCAATCTAAATATCCATTTTAGAACATCTATCATATGATGAGAAATCACAGAATAAACTAGATGAATTATAACAATTCAGTGAGAATAGGTTTCATACATTGAACAACCTTGGAGTCCATTAGAATTGGATCACATGATCCTTCAATAAAAAGGTTCACCTCTGTCCATTACTCCAAGGATAACTGGTGTTGGCTCTTAGGACCCCAATGATACCATGAAAAAATCCTCCAAATATGGAACCCAAATGGTAAGGGCCTTACATCATACATAAGATCTATCATAATGGATCCTCCTCATGAGATAAAATGGATGGGGAGAATATCAAATCACCCAAAAATGTTATATTTATCAAGAAATAATTTTCATAGATATCATTAAGCACCCCTATTCTTGATTACATGATGTTAAAATAAATGAGCTCATCCTAACCACATGAAATTAAACATTATGTATAATTCCTACAATCATGATGTTAAACTATATGGAATCTCTCAACCTGAAAGTAAGATGATAAACTGCACAACATCTGAGGTCCTAGTAGAAAGACTTTAAACTGTACGATACCCAACATCAAAACCACATGATGATAAGATGTACATAGTTTTCTTGGAAGCATTACATTTAGCAGCATGGAATATTTTATCCTCACCACATGATGTAAAATTTCATGGATCCACAAAATTCATCTTCAATTATAATGGGTGATCGATGTCCTTTTATGATGAGGTTAAACTTTACAGTTTATCCAGAACTACGTCTGGATTGATTCTTGCCATAAAAGGATACATAGTGATGCCCAAACCTCAATCTATGGGTCCAACTAAAATATTCATTTATTTCACATCTTGTGATAAAAATACTTACTACATGATGTCAAACTGCACGGCTGATATCCTTCCACATGACATTAAACTACATAGATTTTCAAGAACTATGTATGTCTTGATTTCCCTTTCCAATGACATTATTAGGAAATCTTTGACCCTATATCTTGTTATAAACACCACATGATACAAAATTACCCAATCCTACTCTTAAACACCTCTTCAAGGTGAGATGAACCTTTTCTATTACTTATTTCTCACCCCAAGAATTGGTCACATGAGCTTAGGAGTTTCAGTAAGGTATCTCCTACACAAAAAAGGAATAATAGCTTACAAAATAATTATTATGGTCCTAAATTCAAGAACACAAATGGAATACCATGATTCCTCACCACATTACGTTAAACTGCATGGTTTATGTCATTTTCATGACACAAAACTACATATTCATATGGACCTCACCTGAGATAACACTATTGTTAGGGTTATTTTTCTACCATGCCTTCACCTAATAACTATATAGAGATTTATTCCTAACATAAAATGATATATAGTGATTCCAAGATCTTCAATCTTGAGTCTAGTCACAATAAATAAAAAATTTACCCCTCTCTACATATAGTAGTGACTTGCGCGGGATGGTTCTTCTTCAAGGACTATGTTTGGATTGATTCCTATTATCATAATATATGTAGTGATGTCTAGATTTCCATTTTGGTTCAGCCACAATTCCACTTTTCTCTGTGGAAATCCCATGTCCTTACCACATGATGTAAAACCACATGTTTCCTCAATAACTATGTGTGGATTTATTCTTATCATCACATGATACATAGTAATGCCCAAATCTCCAATCCTGGTCCAAGCTACAACAATCAATAGAAACAATTCCTACCTCCATGTATAGGTTAGACCTATGTATGTATTTTCTTTTTCAATAACAATATTTTTATTCATTCCCATCATCACAAGATACATAGTGATGCCCGAATCATCAATCATGAGTCCAATTATGACAGAAAAAACATGCACTCAAATTGCCTAAGGGCTGAGTCATACAAGATCGTTTTCCCTATGTATAATCTAGATCTATGTACGGATTTATTTTTCATGAAATATGTCAATTAAAACCTTTTCATATCAATTACCACATCATTACAACATGATGTTAAACAAAAAGGAAAACATCCTGGTCACATGACATTAAAACTGCACAACAACAACAAAACGTCCTCACCAAACAATGATAAACTACATGGAAAATGTCTTTAATGCATTATGTTAAACTATGGGAATAATCTTCTTTATAAGATAATAAACTATTTATACCCTCACCAATTTTCTTCCCCTATAAAAGGAACACAAGAACCTTAACCTGACTAGCCATAATATGGGGTTCTTCCTGCATATTTCAAAGAAACTCAATACATAAACCACACTTTATGCCTAGAGTGATTCAAGTATCCAAAAACCTTCCATGGACCTTGGAAAAGATACCCAAATTCAAGGGACCCTTTTTTGACTATTAATTTATGAATATGGATCCTATATATGTTCCTATGGTCATCAACCAAATGCTTCACTCTGTAAAAATGGATTTTTGATCCTTCTGATCCCTTACATCAATATGGTATAACTCAATGACATAGTGTCCTATGAACTATTCCCGGTTTGATTATCTCATTTCATTACAAATTTACTGAGAACCATGATCCATTATTTAAAATATTTTCATCCTCCTCTTAGAAGGTATATGGGGGTACTATGGACCCTGGGTATCCTAATTAGGATCATTTGTATCATCCCCCATATTAGGCCCATGTGCGACATTACCTTGAACTGACTACACTCTAGTCAAATCTGTACAACCTTAAACTATATCCCATGATGTTCCAAATCATAAGACCTTATATAGATTAGAAAAGGATGAAAAAAACATGGTAGGTTGAAATCATTCAAAGAAAGTCCTATGAAAAATTCATGTATTCTCTCACTAAACTATTCATTTATAGTGTTTAATAAAAAAATTAAGATGCAAATAAATAAGGTACAAAGCTCGTAGGGAATACTCTATAGCCCTAGTAAAAGCTAAGATATGCTCATTGGAACCCATGATTTAAGAAAAAGTTAGAGTAATTATTTTTCACATCTTCTCACCGTGAGAATATTTTTTTAGGTAGTGAAATAACTTTTTGGGTGCTCAAACACTTCTTGTATATTACACTTTACAAAAATGAAACTTCACAATTTGGTCACCTCAAATCATCATAATATTCCATGGCCCTTGGAAAAGGATAACCATATTCAAGAGAACCTTTTCATGACTATATATGTATGTCAATGTCTCCTACATATGAACCTATGTTCATCAACCAAATAAGAAATTTTTAAAAAATGGATTCTTGATCCATTTGAGCCCTTACATCGTTGTGGTGAAACCCATCACCTCAATGTGTTTTGGGTAATTCACAGTATGATTGCCCAATATAATCCTATTTACCTAAGAACTTTGGACCATCATTTATAATCTCTATAAAAAACTATCTTGGTGGATTCAACATCCTCATAGTTACATCATATTATTTTTTACGCTTTTTGAAGGAAGTAATGTGACACTTCATTCCCAAACATTTGACGGCCCAAACCTCATGATTCAAATCTAGAAATAAAAGGGATTGAGCTTCACAATCAATATATAAACATCACAATGGTTCTATAACCCTTTTTGGATAGATTTATTTCCATTATCAACCTCATTATCTAGATTTTGGATCCTCATAAAATTTCATGGCCCTCAGAGACGATTGGAGGTCATATTTTCTTAGCCATTCCATCAACACATAATGTCCTTAACCCACTAAATAAAGGCATATACTACTTTATATAAAGGTTTTTTAATCCTTGTGAGCCATAGTAACACTATATTGGAACCTGGAATCTCAAGGTATGATGGGTCATCCTCGGTATGTATTCCCCATCCCAATTCAAAAACTCCAAATTTTGGGTTTTTACATATACAACCCATATTTTAACTATCTAGACAGACCTAACATCCCAAGTATTTTATCATCAACCAATATTACACCAATAAACCATCCATGAAACTTAAAAAATATTGGAGACACCTCTATTTGAAATTTCCATCGATGCATAAGGGTTTTGTCTCACCAACCTGAGGAATATCCTCCTTATAGAAAAGGAGTTATGATCTTCATGATCCTTTGAAACAAAACAGATGAACCCATAACCGCAAAGTGTTTTAGTTAATTCTTGGAATGTCTACACCATATTCCATTATCGTTCATCTGGTCTAAGTTAAAAGACCCTAAACTATATTGATAGAAGATCTCAGCTAAAATACCCTAAAAGAAAGTAGTTTATGGTCCGAGCTAAAATACACCAAACCATAGTGATAGGAGGCCTTATCTAAAATAACATAAAATAAATTGATAGATTGTCACAGCTAAAAGTCCCTAAAATACAATGATAAAAGTTCCGGGCTAAAAGAACTTAAAAAAGAGTGATATATGGTCCGAGATAAAAGAAACTAAACTAAAGCCATTGAAGTTATGGGAGAAAAGACCCTAAACTAAAACCATAGAAGGTCCAAGATAAAAGAACCTAAAATAAAGTGATACAAGTTCTAAGATAAAAGTACCTATACTATAAGGATATAATGTCTGAGAAAAAGGCCCATAAACAAAAATACATAAGAAATTTTGTATGCAAGAATGAGAAATCATACAAGGCCCACTATATGGCCTAAGAAGAAACAAATATACTCTCATCAAGACTATCATATTAAAAATAATATAAATTAATCTCCATATAGGTCATGTATTCTACCCAATTTTCCTTTTGTGAATCATGTGATCTCAAGATAACTATAGAAGATATATCAATAAAAAATACCATGTTTTTTGGCATATATGAGTATTTCCTGAAAATAAGCTATTTTGATTTAAATATTCAGATCTAGGAATTTAGGTTTTCTTGATATAATGAAAATGATGGGTATCATTTTCGATTCATATAATATCATATAAATGAAGAATGATGCACATCATGAATGGAATAAAATTTTACCACAACATAGAAAGTTCGGAATATCTATCCACTAATATAATAAAAAAGAAGAATCTCCACATCTCAGAGTATCTCTAGAATCCTCATAAAGAAGAGTGTTCATGTTAATGGATTAACTAGAATAAGAATCAATCTTTTGAGCTGACTAAGTTAATAATATTTTAGTGATTCAATTGAACATTGAAGTGCCACTAACCCCACCTATTTTACTTATTCCTCGAGATGGAGAGTCTTGACCAAATTATTCGTCTCCTCAACTATCTTTTGAACAATTTCTAATGCGGATGATAACATGGAAGTGTCAGACCTTATGATATCTATAATTTTCTCACATCTCTATATTTGAATGATACAATCATCCATCTAGGATTTTAGTTTAGATATAAAATGGAGACCCTACACCAATCCCTATGAAATATCCTTTATATGCTTATTAAGGGGAGACTTATCTATAAAATCATAAAAGTCCTTCTCATTTGTGGAAACATATTACCAAGATTTGACCATCCACATCATGATTTTGTACTATGGTTGGTGATAAAAACTATCCACCCCAAGTCATTAAACAACTGATGAAAGTGTTCCTATTGTTCATGAAAGGATTCCAAAGGGGTCTTAGTAATCAAGGGATGAATCTAATAGCATATTATCCTTCATAGTGTTTTAGCCTTTGTGACTGATGGGATGATCATTCTAGGAGGAGGAATAGTCAGCTAAGCTGGTAGTGAAACAAAAGTGGAGGCGTCATATAACCTCCTCTAAAAAAGCATCACCCATCACTTGTACTAGAGGTATAATTTATAAGATGGATTTGGTATCAATATTGGGATGGTCATCATCAGAATGATGTAACTTACTCAAAGTATCACCCATGTCTTTGATCAATTACATCGTTGCTACTTACAGAGGGGTCAGTGAGGAAAATGGATTGTCCACATGATGAACCAATCTACTTAGCACACCATATATATAGTATTATACCCAATCATAGTCATAATCATGTATAAAAAATGGGTGAGAATGAGTAGATGAAATAATGATCTCAGCATCAACATATTCACACACCAACATCATCTGAAAATGGCAGATGATCACGAGGTGTCTCTCTACTTGTACGCTATCCAAAGGGAGAATAAAGATCCTTTGATTGTAACCAAACTAAATATAAAAATGATCGGGTGTATATGGATCATAATCAATCATATTTTCCTCCCTAGATACAAGAACTCTTCCCCAAAGTATGATCTTGTATGACCTCTCGTTAATAGAGCCACCACCGCTGTCAATGAATGGACCAGTTGGTGTGTGATAAAGAGTGAAATAAAATCTATCAGATCTATATAGAACATATATAACGTTTTAAAATCTGATTTAAAAATCCCCAACCCTAGATATGTTCAGAAAATTGGGATGAGATGAGGCATTGGGGATCCAAGTGGCATTATAATATTCATAGCAATGGAAAAGCCCCCCTATCCAGCCAAATAAAAACTAGAAAGGACCACTGATTCCATAGGCAGTGTTTCCTTGTTCAATATGGCATTGGAGTTGATAAAGGCATGTGAGGGTTGACACTTCCTAATTATGGCACTGTCCTTTTATTAACCACACTTCCATTACCAATGTGCTGACCCAAATTCATAAACATGCATCCCAAAATAGAAAAATCCATCAATTCAAGAATGTGGACATAAATCCCTCCATCCTAAGACTTGGATAGATCTTTGAGTTCACTTAGTATCCCCATGAAGTATGATCCCACGCTTCCAGGAAGGCTTAATACAATATGAAACTATCACAAAATTTCTGGGAAGGGCACCGATGGGGGCGTATAGTGGTTGGACTAACAACACTACAATATAGAAAAATTTCTATCCATTCCTTGAAAGAGACATGTGAGTGAAAATTCAGACCCTTTCTCGTATTCCACTTCACAATGGTGATCGTCCCCCTCACCAAACTGGTTTCTTCAAAGGTTCATCCCCGACATCTATGGTCAATAAAAACTCATCATACATCTCTCCAAGAGGAGGAATCCCTCCCAGTTGGAAGATGTCTCATTGGATGATGCCAACTTCACAGTGGGAAAATTTGAATGAGTTGGTTCCATGTCACCAGCGGCTAATTAGTTCTTAAAGAATATTAAACTGGTGATAGATATTTGTAGACACCATGAAATGTGTTGAATTCACTTATCCGTAATTGAAGATGTATTTCCACGTGCCGTGACTCAGAAATGACCTCAACCGGACTCGAAATGTTTACATTGCAACTCTGCATTTTTCATGGGGGTAAATGATGGTAGTGATGGCACCGACTCAAAGGTCTAGGACCACAGCCCGACACTAATCCCAATCAGGGAGGCGGGGTGCAACCCCCATTCTATGGATCTATTATTTGGATACATCCCTAAAGTGGATGTAACACCCCGATATTTTATGAGAAATATTCTTTTTAATTTCATTGATGTCTTCTATTTTACACTACACCAAGATTAGCTTATACTATACTCAACACCGTGTTAGCTTGCAGTATACGAAACACTATTCGTGGCTCGTGTTACACACAATTTTAAGTTTGTTTTGTGGAAATTATTCTACGCAACATTAAGTGTAGATTTTGTTTAATGTATAAATGAAATAAGTTTTGGTTATGTTATACACAGCACCAAAGGGCGCTCGAACTACACGCAGCCCTGACTTGGCGTGCATGACACACAATCACGACCTTTCTCGATAGAGTGTGTATTACGCAATACTGGGTTTCACTAAACAATGATATGTTATTAAAATATTATATAAACTAGACGTTATAAATAGTAATAACCTCTTTTTGAAATTTTATAAATTTTATCTTTTAAAATGGACCTCATTTTTGGATTTGGAATATCGAAATTATCCCAGGGTGATTTTTTGGTATTTTTCTAAAAACTATCAATTTTTTATGACTAGTGAAAAAACACTGAGTTATAGTTTAAAACCAAATTTTTATTTAAATAATTATTTATTTTGTTTAAATTTAATTTAGGTCAAAATAGATACATAATACCTATATAAGTTCAATGTAATTCATTGGAGTAATTTTATAATAATTTTTGATATATAAAAATTTTATTGAACTTTTGACCATCTTTTACCCACCTCCTAGGAGAATTTGAAAATTTACATAAAACTTAATTTTACCACTTATGTGAGTATAATTAAAAATCTGAGGTACACGGTTGATATCAGTAAGAAAAATTTGGTTCAATAAGATAAAAATAATTTTTGGTGAATAGTAACGTTTTATTTTTATTTATCACGGTTAAAAGTAAATAGTGTAATTAAGGGTAAAAATGATATTATTATTACCCTGAAACAGGTCTTTATTATATTGTATAAGAGAAATTATACCAAAAAAACCTTATGAATAAAATATTACCCCTCAGGTCCACTTGGATTAGATTAGGACATTTATTATTATTTAATTCAAAGAAGATTTAAAAGTGTTAAAATCAAAGTTTAATAAGTAAAACATTTTTAATATTGGGTTATAAATAAGATAAATTCTACTATAAATATTAATTAGAAAGATAAAAAATTTCCTCCATAATTGTATTTTATTTGTAATTTTTAAACAATAAATAATTTAAATAATTTATGACATAATGATGATGCAGTAATTACCTCATTAATGAAATATTAACACAATTGATATTATAAATACCCAAATAAATGTAATATGAGACTTTTTATGAATTAAAATAATTTTATAGGTTAATATAACAAATTATAGTTGGTTAGAAGAATTTTTTTCGTAGTAATAATGGTGTTATGAATTTATAAAAAACACAATACCAAATAGTGTCAAAATTGACATAATAGAGTTTTTAAAAAAAAATATTAAATTATTAATTGATATTCTATTCTTAAAAATCTAAGGATTTGAAAAAAGACTTTTATAATAATATATATGATATTAATTAACCAATTGGGGTTCCATTGTTAATTAATAGTATGTTTATTAACCATATAGTATAAGAATACAAGAAGACACAGAAAAAGTTAAATTATTTAAAATGGTAACCTAAACTTGTCTAAAACCAATTGGTTTAGATGATTTAGACCCATAACTACCCTATCATTGAAATAAGTCACTTTTGAGCCATTATAAACTGAATATGAATTTATTATAAATTAATATTTTTAGGCTTCCAAAGGTGTCCCTCTCCTCTCTTATAAAAGGGCACCTCCTCCTTCTCCTCTTCACACAAATTTGAGCCTTCAAGCTCAGACAACTCCTACCCATTTCAATCATAAACTTCCATATAAACCAAATAGAGGTCATGTTCATCTTCAAAGACCAAAATTAGTGCCCTAATAGGAGTTTAAGAGGAGGCGCATCGAAGAAGAGGTAATCTCTTCTACTGATTCTTTCAAGATTATTTATTCTTCTACTTCCTCTTATTTAGTTGTTTCATTATAAAGTAATTACATTAGTATAAATAAAATACTGATATGTTATTATAAATATGAAACAACCCCATTTCACCTTTTATCCATCCTACAGAAAATGAAATCACCGCGCGTGCGTACGTACGGAATACCATCTCCACGCCATGGTGTAATCTGTTTTTGCACCACCACCTTACTCGGATGGGTATAATGGTGTAAAGAATAAATATATATGGTTATTATAACATAATAAAGATTATGATATATTATATCATCCAATCCAACTCCATTCATATAATTGTTGTAACAATATCATCGCTCATGCGTACGTACGACCTACCGTCCCCACGATGAGATGCGACTCGTTCTACATGATCTTCATTGAATATTAATTATATAAATGAATTTAATGAATAAATATGATATATATATTACACTAATAACATTATGTAAATGAGGTATCTATAACCTATAAAGAGGAATAAGAATCTACTCGACAAAACACGCATAAGAACATAAAGTAATGAACACCCGAATAACAAGTAATAATGAAATATTACTAATAAGAAGATTAGAATATGAATATATATGATTTCATAAAAATGAGTAAGATTATATAATAAGTCAATTAAATTATTTAAATCATTATACAGGAGGTTCAGATACGTACGAAGCATATCAGACATAAGGTAAGGGAAAATCTCACAATCTCATTTTTATCCGAGATTGTTTATACTTCAGAATTTACTGGGGCATATTTATCATCCACATCCATGTTTCCTCAATATTTAATATTATTTATATCCTCCTAAAATTGTTTAAATCAAATTTTACCTATTGGGGAATTTTTAGTAAAAGATATGAAAGGAATCTTTTGTCATTTTCAGTACGAGAACAATGTTTTTTTATCTTATACGACATGAATAGATTTTTATGATTTCATAGAACATTATTTCCATGAATATTCCTCTAAAATATTTCAAGTTTATTTTCAATCAACTTCTTTTAGTTTAAAATTTTATGAAATATTGAGAATGGATAAAAAATTTGAAGAAGAAAGGATATTTTTCTCAAGAATGGAGTTCAAGTATTTTATCCAAAAAAATTTCCATCTAAGATAATATAGGGTTCTGTTTCTATCCCTATTTTTACATTGATTTGATTATGTTATGATGGGATTATTTTTATGAAGTCCTTTTATCTTATATGAATTATGTTATGATGACATGATGTTTAAGAATCCCATTTTTATTAGATGGGTTATGCTATGATGTATTATTTATGATTTTGTGGCACACATAAGAATGGTCTCATTATGAGATGGGTGAGACCTATATCTCCCTCCAATGAATTGGGTAAAGATTTATATCTCATGAGATAGACATGGCTGGAATGACATGTTAATTCGGTTGAGGGATACAGGACTAGAATGAGGAGTGAACTCAATTCAGTAATAGACTTTTCCACTATGATGGTCTTGGAAGCAATGCCTTGGATACTATGGAAATCATAACATGTGCTTCATGGTTTCCATAATGAAATGTTTTATTCCCATGTTATTTTATCAGGGTTAATGTTCCGTTTTGATCTATGCCTTATGCACTGCCAAGATTTATGTCATTACTCATGATTTTGATGTTTTATGTTCATGTTCTTACATTCAAATGTTTAGAGATTGTTTTATGTTCTCCATGTTTACCGTTACTGAGCATTTGAGCTCACCTTTTTTATGTTTTCTTTTCCCCAAGATATAAATAAAGGTTTTAGGTATGAAAACCAAAGGAAAATATCTTTATAGGAGTTGTTGAAGATCTTTCACCATGATTAGAAGATTATGTTCTGAGTTTCCAAAGACACTATACTAATAAGGTCTTTGGGCGTCTGTTTTTGTAATGTATTAAGTATTCCACAAAAGTAATGTAATATCTATGCATGTCAAGTATGGGTCACTACAGTTGGTATTAGAGTGAAGTTTTATTTAACCATTGGAAACTAGGATGCGAAAACTTTAGTGAAATCCCTAGAGATATTTCTAAGGTATGTATAGGGATGTCTCTAAGGTTAAGTATACATATAGGTTATAGTCCTATAATTATAGTAACAATCTTAGAATTAAACCTAAGATGTTATATATTGAAGGTACTCCCCCTTTATTATGTTGTTTTCCTAGAATGATTTTTTCCTCTCACACTATTCTTTTTGGATTTTAGAAAATGGTTGGAAATAGGAAGATTCATAATAATGGAGGATATGATGGACAATGGAATGATATTCTTCATGAGCAACCAAATGAAACGGGATTTGGAAGTCCAAACATCTTTATTACGCCTAATCAGAAATCTCATAATATGATCAATAATCTCAAATTTGGTATGTTTCTTGAGTCAGCTAATAAGAGAACGATGGAGTTTCAAGATGATCATAGAGGAAAGAAAGTTCAATTTACCTCATGTAAATCCTGTGGGAATAAGCATTAGGGAGAATGTTTCAAAGTAAATGGAAGATGCTTTGGGTGTGGAAAATAAGGACACAAAGCCTTTAATTGCAAAGGAAAAGGTTTAGTTAACACCATGGATAAGGATAATGATATTGCTAAGAAATTAGCAACGG